>JAQISU010000270.1:162500-1627500 GCA_029339505.1 Unio delphinus | reverse complement strand
GTGCTGGTACTTAATAACAACATGGAATCTATTGATTATTCTCCAAGAGAATACTGGAGGGGTAAAGCGGCAATGAGTACACTCGCTAACGCAGTTAAGGTGAAAAATACTACAGCAGCAGATTGGTTATCCAAACAGACGATATGGCAAATTTATCTACCATCGCCTAAACTAATTAACTTCTCACATTTTGATGTCAGCGTCCCTAATGAAGTTCATCAGACCGATATATTAGTTCTGCCGTATGATGGTGTTTACAAGTATGCGCTTACCGTAGTTGATGTTACAAGTCGATACAAACAAGCAGAGCCGCTAAAAACAAAATCATCAACTGAAGTGGCTTCTGCGTTTGAAAGGATTTATCGAAGGAGTCCTCTGCATTGGAAAAATCCATTACAAGTTGATCCTGACAAGGAATTTGAGGGTGCAATTTTATCAACATGGAAGCATCATGATGTCACTATCAGCCGAGGACATACTGCACTACATCGCGATCAGGCAATTGTTGAACGATTTAATCGCACACTTGCTGAGCGGTTATTTGGATATCAATACGCGAAAGAATTTATTCAGGATAAACGATCTCGTGAATGGGTCAAGAGATTACCAGGCGTAATTAACGCGCTGAATAATGAGATTACTCAAACAATTAATATGAAACCTAACAACGCGATTAAAAAGAAGTACATACCTGTAAAACCACAAAATGATTTTTCAAAACAACCAATTCTCAGCGATGTCACTGTAATATATTTGTATGAACCAGGAGAGCTTGATGGTGGCAAAAAAGAGCTACTGATCCTATTTGAAGTGTCACCGTACATACAATATCTAGTATAACACGATCTACGGGTAGACCAGCAATCTATAGATTGGATTCAACTGCTCCTCATCGAGGGTTTACTCGTGAACAACTACAAGTGATACCCGAGGATACTCAATTACAACCGCGTGGTCTTAACTAGCACCTCTGCGTCTGTTGCACTCAAGACATGTCAGTATCTCATTATTTCTGATATGACCAATACTGCTATTTTTTCTGTCTATAGTAAATTGTCGAGAGTCTTTATCCGACCAACACCAACGCATTATACAATTACAACTCGTGCAGTGATTATTTTGTTGTTGCTTCAGCGTAATATAAACTCGGCATCAATGTCAAATTTTCTGTTATTTTTTTTTTGTCTTGTTGTTCATATCCAGTGAGTTTTTTTCTGATTATATCATCACTGACAATATCACTTATTGTAGTCTCGTTATAGTCTAGAACAACTCTTCGAAGCTGATTTATTCTTCATACTCTGGACACCGCAAGATAAACTAAATTTGACCACTCGATGTGATCATCTACTATCCTAACAATTGCATCGGATATAGTCAATCCCTGTGAAGAATGTATTGTTGCTACGTGTCCTAGCGTCCATGAGGATTTATCAGCGCGCAATGTATCTTCGACGACGTTGAAATCAACCATCACAATATCATTTAACACTAAATTCTGCTTCTCACTTTGCCCAGGAATATCAATGTCGATATTCTGTCTTCGTGTATCCTTGGGTCTATAACACAGTGGCATTGGAAGTGTTGCAAATTTTTCTTTATGTAATTCAAATAACTTCATCTGAAGTGTGTCTCTGACTATTTTTCTACTTGCTACTATCAAATCATTTGGTCTCCACGCTTCCCAGAAATCATTTAATGGGGTTTCCGAAATTATTTCACGCGCTATTTCACATTTGATTTTATCCGGTTGTAAACTAATTAGTTTCTTGAACTCGCGTAATTGTTCATCAAGCGCTCTATGTTCAGTATTAATTTCTTCATAATAGTCTACAAAATTATTCAACCAATCATGTGGGGATAAACCGACAAATGGTGGTGGTTGACCATGATCGCCACACATTATTACTCTTGTATTCGCTAGTAATAACCAATCAAGAAATCTTTGTAGTAATCTAACGACACCGTGCATATCTCATCCCAAGTCACGACGTCAGGAATAAATTTCTCACCCATTCGATCAGGAGTCCATTCGTCACCTTTCCATCGAAAGAAACTGTGATAAGTACAGGCATTAATTCCTCGAAGTTTCATATCTCTTGCAAGTCTGTGGGTCGGTGTTAGCAAAATCATGTTTGATGTGTTCCCACGAAATAATTCAATCGCACTAGTTGTCTTTCCTGACCCGCCACAGCCGTTTAAATAGCTAGTTTTATATTTACATATTTGATCAGATATCGGCGGTGCATTAGATAGTTCTGATATCTGATTATTTTTCAAGTAATTGTTTTTAATCGTAACATCTGCTGATTTGGAATAATCACGTAGTGTTTCTTATTTAATTCTCCATGATCCCCAACTCTCATCAGAATTTGTGAATTCGGGCACTGCTTCGCTGTGTTTCAGGTTTATATAAAAAGAATCAGTGGCTAGTCTAACCGCGTTGTCAGGAAATCTATTTATCGTCGAAAATAGATTAATAGAAGCATAAGCCAGCAAATACGACCTCAAATGTGTATCCTGAAGATTTTTTCCATCGATGTAAGTAATAATTGTACCCAATTTGGTTCCATCGGACAAAAAAGCGTCTTTACGATTTACATATATACCCTTAGATGTTACATCAGCGATTATAAATTCGTATTCAACGCTATATATAATCAACCAAGACGAATATCAGTTATTTTCGTATTTTCCACCTCGTGTGAATTTACCAATTATTCTTCTACCGAGTTCTTTTGCATGTTTATTTCTAACTTCAAATATCTGTTTGGATCATTTCAAGATATATTCTTCGTCGAGACCAGGGAATTGTTTTCTATTTTCGCTGATTATACTATCTAGACTATCAGGTTAAGGCAACCAGACTTCAGTCTGCGCTCGATATGATACAATTGCTTCACTGACAATCAGCGATATCAACATTTAGAATCAATCTAGCATCCAGTGTTTTTCAGTATTTTGTATTCCATAATCCAGCATGGTTATATTCGATGCAGCTTGATTTGATATCTGATAGAAATTCAGCTCTTGTTGGTTTCCACGTGTTTTTCTTTCTCGCAAAATGAGCTGCAACCGACGGAATTGTAAAACAATTTGTTAATAATTGTTCGTCGTGTTCTGTTGAAAAACCACTAGCTAGTTTTTTCATCTCGTTGTGGAGGGCTTCAGTGCAGTATAATTCTCCGTTTGGTCTTACAAATTGATCGAATTTGCCCTCATCGTGCTCAAAACTGTAAAGTAACCACACTGATACAGGATCGTTTTTACTTAACTCAAATAATTTCTCCTCCGGGGAGAACTCCGTGGGTAGATATTTTATTGTTTTCTATCTCGCGGAAATATTGTTACTGCAGGTGTCCATGCGTGTTCGTTATGATCAATAATTTTGATTGGAGCTCCATTTGATTTATATTTAGGCTCATATAATATCTCGCCTGTTATCGTCGTTACTGATATTGGGAATCTTAATAATGTTTCTAATTTGGTTATATCCTGGGTAGTTGCTCTTTTTTTCTTTTACTGTTAGTCCCTATTCATTTATTTCTTTGCGTCTTAGATCACTTAATTTGTTTCCACGTAACGCATTTGTGAAGTGTTCAATTATTCGATTCTGCTACACAATTCAATGATTACAGTTTCATTGGCTTGAATTTTTCAATACTCGGTTTATCATTTAACGGATAAATCCCATAAACAACTGCTGTTACAGGATAAGATCTCTCGTAGTACGGTTTATCAATTCCAGTTAGAATTCCTGGTTTGGAATCTCGACTCACAGTGACAGTTCTTTTATCTTTCAAGATTGGTTCAAATTTATCTCGAATAATCCAATCTCGTGTTTCTGAACGGATAATGAATTTCACTCTAAAAAACTACTTTTTCTGGTCAAGATGTGAGATTATCACTGCTGCTCTTTCGTCATTCATGGTAGCATCAACGCAACCATCAATTCGAAATGTTGACCAACAGTGAGATGCTCCATCACGCTTTAATTCATTAAAACAATCACGGATTTTACCAATCATGGTTCTATCACTTATTAGACCTTTTGGTGCTACGGACACTCTATCAAGATTGAATTTAACATTTTTCCGAGGCGTAATTTTCGAAAATCTCTCGAACTCCTTCATATTATAATTAAAACAAGTATTTAAATAAGAAAATTATTATATAATGAATCATTGCAAATGGATGATGATAGGATGAGGAACCGCGCGTAACAAATCATGCAGAAAGGAATTGTGTGGGTATCATATGCAAAGCGTTTGTGGTGGGAGTTGTGGCCCAGTCCCTTGCATACGATGTGGGGTAGGGGTGAAGGGAATATCGCAGTTGTGTCTCAATTGTGGTGGTAATCGATATAGAGAGTTGAAGCGCTATTATGATAAACGAATTAAGAATTCCATTAAGAATTCCATCAATGACCCTGTCCATGACAGCGTCTTTGACAAAGTAAGCGACAAGATCATAAGAACTCCTCAAGACTATATTGGAAGATTTATCAAGTAATGATTAAACCAAATAATAAATTAGATAAATAGCATTTAGTATACAAATGGACCAAGAATTTCAACCGCATCCCGTTATCAGCGATTATGAAACAACTCGTTATGGTATTGTCAGAAACCGAAGACTGAAGAATCCAGTCTGGTGGGACAATTGTATGGGGCATTTGATGTTTACTGCTGGGAAAAAGAAATATCTTAATCACAGAATCGCATACGAGTGTTTCCATGGATTGATCGAAGATGGTCTTGTTATTGATCACATTGATTCCCATCCTAGGAATAATTCTTTATCAAATATGCAGGCCATCTCTCAGAGTGAGAATTTCAAACGAGGTGGGACTGGAAAATACTCAAAAATTTCGAAACCCATAAAATCATTTAATACTGAAAAAAACGAGGAAATGATATTTCAATCAATGAATGAAGCCGGAAAATATTTCGATATTCGTATGCCCTTAGTACGATTTGTTGCAGAAGGGGTTTATCGATCGGGTTTTTCCAAAAGGACTGGACATAGAATTAAATTTACGTACATATAAATTCCATTTTATACTATACGTATATAGCATTAAGGGTAATAACTCGTGTGGGTATGTCGGCTTATGAAAGAGTTACCCTCAATGTTATTTTTTCTTTGTTGTTTACACATCTATCGCATTCAAAAGCATACACCTGTAGATATCGAATCTAGCGTAATTCGTTACGAGTTGGGACGTCGTCCTGGGGCCTATGGTACGATTCTCGTCACAGGCATATTGTCGACGGTACCGATTTGGATGGTTTTATATAATTGGTTGGGGGGGTTGAGTCCTTCGAAATTCAAATCGTGAAACCACCATACCACACACCGCTTCACACGGCTTTGAATGTGCTTTTTTCATTCAACCCGGGGTGTTTTGTGGGAGAGGTATGGTGGTTTCAGTTTCAAAGTAGAAGTGTACTATCATACCATTATTATCCATTCATTCATTCATTATCATCCATTCATTCATTGCATATATAATCCATTCATTCATTCATTGCATATATAATCTATTCATTCATTTATTGTATATATAATCCATTCATTCATTCATTGTATATATAGAACTCGGCATAAACACTCGATTGGGGGTTGAACGGCTGTATTGTCCAATGTAAATAATATGTATATATGTATATATGTATATAATGTGTGACGTCAATTCCTAAATATAACCTCTTAGATTTCTAACCCGTTATTTGACGAGTTAGATATCTTCGCGGGGATTATATTTAGTGGCGTTATTTGAAAGTGCTAGATATATGCTTGATAGAAGAGAGATAGAATCTATAGAACGTAATGTTGATGTGGCCACAATAATAGTAGGGCTAGCAAGATATTCCGATGATTATACAAGATCGGCAGAACCTTCTATGATGTTTGCAGAGGATACTAAAAATACTACTGGAAAAACTCAATTTGTTGTAAGACGACCAAGGAATAATGCTGGTGCTGCTGATATTGATGCTAGGAATATGATTATAAGTACTGATAATAATTTTAACCTAGGAGCTGCAACACACATGTCAATGTTGGAAGGGCAACGTAAATCATTTTCATGCGCGATTCCACTGCATCATCTATTTGGATTCTGCAGAAATGTCCGAAAAGTTATCTATGGAGCAAAGCATACAGCAGTACTTATGCGATAAAGTACTGATAATGACGCAATTTGGAGGATTCCAGCAGATGCTGCACATCCAGATGCTGATGCCGGTAAAGTCATTTTAAAAAAACTATCATTGTGGATGCCAGTAATGACTCCAGCACTCGGCGCAGAAGAACGATTACTATCATTTATGGATGCAGGAGGAAAATCATTGCTAAGTTGACTAACAACAACAACAGATATTAAGCAATCAGCTGTTAACGGTATATTCACATGGAACCTGGCATCACAACAAGGTGTTTCAGCTCCACTTCATATATTTATTTCGTTCCAGGATATAGCGAGAGTTGGTTCACAATTACACAACCATATGATCTAGGTCTTACTGACGTCTCACTGAGAATAAATGGCCAGCAAGAACCATCCGAGGATATACAACTTCATTACGATCAAAACCATATAGCACGCGTGTATCATCGTCTGTTTTCATATCTGGGACGTGATCAAAATGTTGATACCGGTCTGCAAATATCACAATATGATTTTAAGGAAATTTATCCGATTTATTACTTTTCGTTGGAACATCTTGATTTAACAAGACAATCCGTCGTTGATATACATTTTAGAGCTACTGTGCTTCGTGGTGTTGTTGCTAATTACAGAGCGGTTGCTCTTATTCTCAGCGACAAATCAATGCTACTCGAAGTTGTTGGTGGAAAAATGAGAGTAATCGATGCACCGATGAAAATATGTAATTGAAAATCCTTCGGATTTTTCACACTAGTGTTTTTTCCAATGTAGCAATTAGATCAATCTATTATTAATAAAATGTCATACAGTGTTGTTAGTGCTACATTAATTCCTAGTCAACTCAAGAAATTGCAATCGGATTCAGCTAAAAAAATGTGTAAGCACGATAACGTTAAAACACAATCAGATGTATGATGGTCAGAATAAATTGTCACTGACAACTCGTCAGATAAAACACTTCAATGATGCTTTCAAAGATAAAAAAGGTGTTCAGATGACATTCTCTGCAGCTGCGATCAAAATCATGATAAAATCAGGTGGTATATTTCCACTGTTAGCTGCGATCCCACTGCTAATTGCAGCAGCAGACCAAGCAGTAGCTAAAGCGGCAGCGTTAGGAGCAGTTGGTACCGCGGCAGGGATGGCACTAAAGAAAGCAGCTGGACAGTTATACAAAAGAAAGGAAAGTGTCTAAGATTACCAGGAACCCCGTATTAATGGTACAGCGGAAAAGGCCTGAGACTAGAAACAGTTTACTAACTCCGATATCTTCGATATTGCCTATCATTCCCATGTCGAATTTTAATTTACTCGATGCTGCTAAAAAACTAGCGATATAAAACTTCAGAGGTGTCTTTATGAAAGATCAGTTGCCGGCACAACCAAACAGCGTTGAAACCGGTATCATTAATCTCGATAACAGCACCGGACCTGGAACCCACTGGGTTGCATACGCGTTTGATCTGCGCGCAATTGTTTATTTCGATTCATTTGGGTTAGCCCCGCCTAAAGAATTTACGCGTTATATTAAAAACTTAAAAAATCCTATCTGGTATTCTACGCTACCAACACAGAAAATAAATGACCCACCAATATGCGGGAACGAAGTATTAAATGTCCTTGACGCTATTTCATCATCGGGAAAACCACCTCATCGAGTCGTAAATGAATATACTAGTAATCGCCTTTTAGAGAGAAATTATATAAAATAACATGATTGATACTTAGGGGAAATCTTTATCAGCGCTGAAGAAACCCGGTGCCGATGGCACTACGGGAATATCTGCAACCGATGATATAAAAAAATATCGAAGATGAAACAGCTGAGATGTTGAACATAGCAAGTGTTGATCCCAATGAAATAGTTGTATTTCAAGATCGTCAGGGTAAATTGAAAACGAGTAATGTTTCCCTTGATGATATTTTAAACAACTCGATGTAACGGAAAATGTTATCGCGGTATTTTCCGATCAGGGTAAACTCAAACCGGGTGAACTTGTTTCAACCATTCTGGATGCCCAACAAAAACTACAATCAGAATACAACGATCATATAAGTAATTTTGGTCGATTACAACAGAGTTTAGTTGATAACATCGAAGCCACGATAAATAATTTCTTCGGGATTCCACGTTCGCAACCCGAGTTGCATATCATACAAGTAAAAACTGCTTTCGATAATTTACCAAATTGCGATCCGAGTATGACGCTCATATAGTTCAACTTGGTAATCTGCGTAAAAAAATTAAAAAGACTGATGACGCCGTCGATGAATTTTTGGTAAAGACGTGAAACCCGATGATATTAAAATATATCTCACTGATACTATCACGAAACTCAATGAAATAACAGCGATTAATCAGTGAATAGAAACTATCAACGTTGATATTAAAACAACCAACGATATTATCATGGATGATATGCCGAAGATGATAAAAATACTTGAAAAAACAAAAATTCTTCATGAGAGAACCAACAACGAAGTATACACGATTCAATACGGATCATTTGTGTGGACAGCACTAAATAATATTTTAAATATCACCGCGACCGTCAAAGGTATTTATCGATTAACACTAGCGACACCGACTCAATTTAATATTTCATCAACGAGTTCATCTGGGGTCAACAATACGATATCGACGATCATCGACAAGGATACAACTGAACAGTTCACGATAGCATCCACTGATAATAATTTGGCTAGGGTTTCAGTAACATGTTATGTGGAATTCGTAGCGGATTTAAGTAAACAATTAAACCGCTAGCGGTTTCAATTGAAACCTGTTGTAATAAATAATGATTTCATAACCGATGATACCTTCAGTATCTTAATACCGCTATGATCAATTCAGAGAATTTCAAACTAAACTCAAACTAAACTCAAAACACTCACTGAGGAGTACCAAACAAAAATAAAAAAAATACCGACGATGATTCACCGCAGTTGATGTTAACGTGTACTCGATCAGTGGTGTAATCACCGGAGCCGGTATAATACTCTCCTTGGTGACAATGATTGCCCCGATAGCTGTTCCAATTTGTATATCCGCGGCAACAACAATCGCAGGAATTATTTCGATAATAACAAAAAGGATATCATTATGCAGCCAACGTAAACTGCAAGATTACTCAAATAAATTTCATGTTGTATCAACTGCGTCCTCCCAATTATCCTCGATGATATCGTCGTCACTCAATGATACATTAATATCAGATAGTGAGTTCTCAGCGATGGTATGTGTTTATGATTCCGCGATGTAAAAATTAGAGCGACAACATGTGTATAATAACAATGACAACATTGCAAGAACTACTTCAACCAATAGCAGAAAATACCAACCTGGTGAAAACAAGCATGATCTCAATAACCTCAACGAATCCTGAATTCAGTGTGAATTTCCCTTCTGCGATTCCTGTGAAGGAGATAGCGTTAGCAAAGTTACGAGTGTATCACAGTTGGCCTAACATTAGGTCGGTAGCATTTGGCAGTCAACAACCGAATAATTCCTTGGTATTTGCGAATAAGAATAAACCAAACGGTGAACCAGACTGGAACGTGGTTTCGATACCATCTGGGTCATACCAAATTCAACAAATTAATAATGAATTACAACGCAGAATAAAATCAATTACTGGAACAGAATCGAAAATCGCTGTAATGGTTCATGAACCAACACGATAATCCGCGATTGAGATAAACTCACCTAGTTATATCGTAGATATATATCATAGCTCTAAAAGAACTATATTAGGATGGCCTGAAATCCCACCTAAGACAATCTAATCAAATACCCGAACCTAAAAAATCCGATTATCATACCACGAAATTACTCCATCATATCGAAATGATTTAACTGATATAAAAAATACACGATTAACTGATAGATTTATATTTATCAATAACAATAACATGCAATGGGATTTTGTTATTGAAAAAACTCCTAATTTATCCATTACCGTTGTATTCATTTTAAATAACATAATTGATTATTTTAAAGAGATTAATCAATTACATAGAATACAACTAGAACGACTACGACGGAGCTTCCAAGAACATCTATCTGATATAACAAGTTCACGCATCGAGATTATAAAATGCGTTAGGATATTAAATCGACTTGAATCTGATATGGAATATATCAACAAACGAATAATTAAAGTAATAATTCATGATAAAAATGGAGATAAACAAAAATTCCTAACTGGTTACAATATCACAGAGGCCGATTTACCCAATTTCAAGTTTCCTGGATATAATGTAAATGAACTAAAAATTCTGTTAATGATATTATTCAAGAAAACTTTTCTCTGATACTCGCCAAATGGAAACCACAAACAACAATCCTAGAACATAATAATGACCCAGACGGCAGTGGTAGACATATTGCTCCTCAAAACGTCAATATATCCTTGGTGATAGCATTGAATTTAGTATGTGATGTTATCGAAGGGAGTTACCAAATAAATCTCGAAAGATCAAATCAAGCCCAACAAGGATATATTTATATTCATTTGCACTAACAGCTCCTCCTGGGTTTATAATCATTGAGGATCCAACTAATCCAGTCTATATGCGATGTCATAATGATTAACTAACGAGAATTAATTTCAGACTCACTGACCAATCCAATAATCTAATTGATTTACGAGGTGAGGTTTTACAAATTAGTCTGTTTGTAAAGTCTTAAATTTCATGGATTGTTAAACCCATAGCTGCAGAGGGGGTGCGACAACAACCATGGCATCCTTTTTTATATTCTGTTTTGGCCTATAAAGCATTTACGAGAAAATTGCTAGCAATTTTAAGGAAGCCTCAGTTTGCCGAATTGACGCTAATAAAAAGTTATGGGATTCGCCCCCTCTGCTGCTGGCATATTGTAGTACTTAATAATGAACACAAACCAGCTTCCATTCTGAATAAAAATACCAATATGTAAATAGTAATTTCTTTCTTAAAAATATAATCAGTGAAAAACACTTTTTAATTTAATCTTTTTATTAAAGATCTGAGTTGCAGTGTTTGCATTATTTTCTTTATAAATTCAATTTCAAACTGTAAGTGAACCTGCAATAGTGGACACTGCTGTGTCTGCAAAACATATCATTAGACTGTTTACATCACTAACTGGGCGAATAGATAAAGGAAAATATATAATGCAATGAAAACAGATTCAAAATACATGTAAATCTTTAATTATGTAGTTCAAAAGATATGGAACAATGCTATATTGTGGAATCTAATAAAGTGCTGTAAGATCAATGTTGTTTCTTGATTTTATTCATTTTTGGGAAAATATGAAAAGATCTGACAAAAATATCATTTATCCAATGCATGTCATTACCGCCCATCTGTAGACAAGAATAAAATATGTGTTCATGGTTGTGTTGATGCAGTCAAAGGAATAGTCTAGTTCAGATGTATGTCGAATTCAATGCTTCACTGTTTTGTCTTTGAACCGTTTGAGTACATGTAATATTTAATTGGCACCAAAGAAATAATGATGACGAGAATGGTATGAAATTATTAGTGCATCAGCTCATTCATCAATTTTACAAGCACAATTTCAAAGTAATTTTAATTGCAATAATATACAAACCTTTGAAAACATAATATATATATATATATATATATATATATATATATATATATATATATATATATATATATATATATATATATATATATATATATATATATATATATATAGCGTTCTTTGCTTCATTCTCATTTCTCTTTTTTCTGTTCTAAGGGAGAAGTTATTTTTCCCTAAATTTCAAGTGTAGCTTGATCCCCAGCTTTTCGTCTACAAGTAAATCATTAAATGTCCACTCTGATGAAAAATTTTATTATAACAATTGTGCAAACACTTCACACATAAATGGTGTTTAACGATAACATGTTATCATGTGCAGATTCTGAGCTCTAGAATGCCTAATTGTTTTATAAGACACTTGACACTTAAATGGTCCGAATATGTTTATGCACAAACATCACACTTTTATAGTTTTTCTCCAGTATGTGTCCATGTGTGTTCATTGAATGTTTCATTGACATTAAACCTTTAATATCATATTTTGCTCTTACATGGGTTTTTATCAGTTATTCTCTATTATGTGTCTTGTGTGCTGTTTCAGACTTCCATTTAAAGCATCTTCACATACATCACACTTAAACCTTAAAGTGCTACATTGTTTTGCAGTACAAGATCCCTCATTGCTGAAATATTTGAGGAAAACTGAAGAAGAAAACTGCACAATTTTTAAATTGCACATATTTCAATAAATATACACAATAGATACACAATCCCAATATGAAAAATGATGGTGAATGTCTAAACATTAGGATTAGCATCAAGACACCTGTGTAAGAGTAGCGGGGGGGGGGGGGGGGGCGAATCGGACAACTTTTTCCGACAAAATCACTTTAAGCCCTCAAAACGGAAAATAGAGCCTTCCTATGAAATCTCATGTTTTAACCAAAAAAAAGAAAGTCTCCATTTGGTAAACGTAAAATTATTGATTTCTTGCTCAAAACATGAGTTCGCGGAGATACTCTATTCGCGTTTTCGTTGCTTAACCATAAAACGTCGCAGCGGTGTTGTCATCGCCTCCCCCCCCCCCCCCGCTGCTATGGGTTAACCGAATATTTGATCAAGTCTTTAGGACTTTACAAACAAACTAATCGCTAACACCTCATCCTGTAGATCAATCAAATTATTTGACTGGTCGGTGAGTCGGAAATTAATTCTCGTTCACGAATTATTATGGCATCGCATGTAGACAGGATTAATTGTGTTTTCAATAATTAGGAATCCTGGAGGAGCTGTTGGTGCAAACGAATAAAGAATATATCATTGCTGAGCTTGATTTGATTGCTCTAGATTAATTTGATAGCTTCCTTCGATTGCGTCACATGTTAAATTGAGCGCAATCACCGCTGAAATATTTACATTGTGCGGGGCAATATGCCTACCGCCGCCAACTGGGTCATTATTATACTTGAGGAGGACAGTTGAATCTAGTGTTTGTAGCACCTTGCTAACATTCCTAACAGATTCTTTTAGTTCCTCAGCGTTGTATCTTGGAAACTTGAAATTACGCAGATCGGCTTCTGTGATATTGTAACCGGTTAGGAATCGTTGTTTATTGTCGCTGTTGTCATTAATTATTGTTTTAATAATTAGTTCATTGATATATTCCATGTCAGATACAAGCTGATTTTGTATTTCAACGTGTTTTTGCGATTTTGTTTGCCGTGGTTGTTCCAGTTGTGTTTTATGTAATTGATCAATTACATTAAAATAAACAATGTCAGTTAGCGTAAATGCGATAGTAACAGATGGGTTAGCTGTTCTTTTAATGATAAAATCCCATTACATAATGTTATTGTTGGAAAATATAAATCTATCGGCGATTTTTCCTTTTTTTATATCAGATAAATTATATCGATATACTAGTATGAGATTGATTTCATGATATGATTGTACACCCGTGGTTAAGTCGGCGATGGCTCCGGGTGGTTTTTCAGGCCATCCTAACACTGTTCTTAACGAGCTGTTATAGATATCTACAGCGTATCCCTCTGTGCTTATTTCAATCGACGACGAGAGCGTCGGTTCATGAAGTTTAATAGCTATTTTTGATTCTTTTCCAGTGATTGATTTTATTCTGCGCTGAATATCAGCATCGATTTGCTCAATTCGGTACGACCCAGTTGGTAACGAAACAGTTTCCCACGCTGGAGTACCATCGGCTTTACTCTTATACGAGAACACCAGTGCGTTATTGGGTTGCTGACCGCCAAATGCAACCGATCTGATATTAGGCCAGCTGTGATATACTCGTAATTTTGCCAGCGCGATCTCACGCACTGGAATCGGAGAAGGGAAGTTCACACTAAATTGTGGGTTTGTTGATGTTATTGATATCATGCTTGTTCGTATCGGAGTGGTATTCTCCGCGATTCGTTGAAGCAGTTCGAGTGACATTATTGTTAACGCTGTCTTCAATTTCCAATTTCAACATCGCGGAGTTATACAACTGGGTCATCGCGGAAAATTCAACATCGGATATGAACGAATTATCTATCGACAGCGAGATCAACTCGGATAATTTCGAGTACGCGTCAAATACCACCCGGTACCGAGCTGTATAATCGGCGAGTTTTTCTGAGAACACGATGATAACTTTTTAGTTATCGCGGTGGCGACTGCCGCAATTGTTGTTGCCGCGGAGATAGCGATTGGAACTGCAATCGTAGCCATCATGGTCACCGTCGACAAAATAACCCCGGCACTGGCCATCACACCGGACACCGAGTACACGGTGATGTCGATGATTGCTACGCTGCGTCGGTATTTTTTCATTTTTTCACGATAGCGATCAGAAAGTGATTTCAAGTTCGCGGAAAACTCTTTCACGGTATCATATCGATATCGATGCGATTGTGATACCTCTGGGACTATTATCGGTTCAATTGATTTCATCGATGTCATTACTATTTTAAACCCGCTAGTGTTTTTAATTATTCGATTGTGTACTCGGATTTATGGCCGGTGGGGGGAATACCGGATACAAATTCTAGCGTCCAGGGTAGCGAATCCCTAACCACTGACTCGTCGGATGTAGTTATATCAATCCTAATAGGGTATCTTATTCGGTCGGGTGCTGCTGGTATCATATCGTTTATATACGTCACTGTGTTAACACCGCTTATATATTTTGCCGGGCCGACTCCCAAATCAAATTTATGGCGATGTATTATTGTAAATCGATAACAACCCGGTATACTACCATATTTGCTGTGAAAATGTAAACTATTTTCATTTCCTCTGATCCAATCAAAGGTTCCACTGGCAACTGTTTATACGATGTTATCAACGGTTTCTACGCGGTGTGGAATTTTTACCTTATCGAGTCGTTCGATCATTTTTGGAAAATCATCTTTGACTGCATTAACTGTTGTTTTACTTTCATCGATAGCCGCTTTAATTTCAGCGAGAGTCATGACTGCCATAAGTGGGGTTCCAAAAAACTTATCGACGACGTCGCTGGCGGTTTTTTGTTCGTCAATAGCTTTTTTAATTTCAGCGAGGGTCGGGCCTGTCAGAGATGTGGTTCCAGACACTGGTGTTCTCCCCAAAAAATTATCCACGATGGTATTAAGTGTTGTTTGTCTCACCATAAACATATTAATATCTTTAAGAGTCATCGTAGATGTAGCTGGGACACCAAAGAAACTATTAGCGGAGTAGGTATTTTGAGTATGCCTGACAATAAACTCGCTGATTTCAGCGAGAGTCGTGCCTGCCGCAAGTGGGGTTCCAAAAAAACTTACCAACGACGTCGTTAGTGGGTTTTTGTACCTTTTCAAAATTTTCTATTAGTTTAGAGCTTTTCAATTAACCCTGGCGATCTTGAAATACAACTATTTCGTTCGGGTCAACACTTGCTAAATTTAACGTCACAGCGATTTCATCTTCAGTTATTTTTTTACATCCTTGATAGAACCCGCAGATGTTTCCGTGGTGGATTTCGACATTGACAGAGATCGTCCCCAAATATCAATCATTATTGTTAGCACAGCTCGTGTTTTCAATTTATTGATTCTCTAAAATTACCTTGTAATTTCCCACTCGTGTATTCATTTACAACCAGATGAGGTGGTTTCTGTGACGATGAAATCTCGGCGAGGACATTTAATACTTCACGGCCGCATATCGGTGGATCATTTAATTGTTGTGTTGGCAGCGTGGAATAAAAAATCGGAAACTCTTTGAATTTCATCGAAGAATTTATATACCGCATAAACTCGCTCGGTGGGGCTAGCCCATATGAATCAAAATAAACAACCCCACGTGGATCAATCGCGTATGCAACCCAGTGAGTTCCCGATCCGCTGCTGTTATAAAGATTGATGATACCGGTTTCAACGTTATTTGGTTTTCTCGGTAATTGATCTCTCATAAAAACCCCTTTGAACTTTTTTATCGCTAGGTTTTTAGCAGCATCAATTAAATAAAAATTGGACATGGGAACAATTGGGTTTTCAACTAATAAACGGTTCCTGGTATTCTCAGACCCTTTCCGCTGTACAATGAATATGGGGTTCCTGGTAGTCTTAGACCCTTTCCCTTTTTTTATATCCTTTCCCAGTTGCCTTTTTTAGTGCCATCCCCGCCGCGGTCCCAACGGCTCCCAACGCCGCCGCTTTCGCCACCGCTCGGGCAGCCGCTGCAATCAATGCTGGTATTGCGGCTAATAATGGAAATATACCGCCCGATTTTATCATGTTGGAGACTGCAGCCTTTGAAAATACAATTTGAACCCCTCGCTGTTTCTTTAGCGCATCATTGAAATGTTTTATTTGACGATCCGTCAATGATATTTTATGTGTACCGCCGGACATCTGCGCTGGTTTCAACGTTATTGTGGTTCCACATTTTTTGGCGGATTTTGATCGCAATTTCTTGACCTGACCATCAGTCAGCTTGACACTAACAACACTATATGTCATTTTATTGTAAAACATATGTATGCTTTCAATTGATCTAATTGTGAATCGTTTACATATTTTCCACTGGTGCATCAACGATTCTCATTCGTCCGCCAGCCCCTTCAAGTAGCATTATCACTGAGAATGACAGCATCCGCTCTATAATCAACACCAGTGGTTATACGAGCTCGAAAATGTATGTCAACGACGGATTGCCTTGTTAAATCAACATGTTCCAGCGAAAAGTAATAAATCGGATATAGGTTTTTAAAATCAAGTTGCGATATTTGTAAACTAGTATCAACATTTTGATCACGACCCATATATGACAGCATCCGATGATACACACGTGCTACGTGGTTAGTGTCGTAATCAAGCTGTATATCCTCAGATGGTTCTTGTTGTCCGTTTCTTCCCAGCGAAACCTCCTTGACTCCTAATCGATCAAATATCATATGACTGCGTTCTTGGGAGCCTAATCGATTCCTATTCTGCAGCGCTATAAATATATGACGTGGAGCTGAAACGCCTTGTTTTGATGCCAGGTGCCATGTAAATGTATCAGCAACATAATCCTCTTTGGCATCAGTTGTTGTTAGCCAACTTATCAATGATTTGCCACCTGTGTCCATAAATGAAAGTAGCCGCTGCTCTGTGGTAATTGATGGGGTCATTACTGGCATCCACAATACTATTTTACTCAAAACAACTTTACCATCAGCGGCACCAGTACGCCAAATTGCATCATTGTCATTGCCTTTTCGCACTAACGCTATTGTGTGTTTGGCTCCATAGATGACTTTTCTGACATTTCTGCAGAATCCAAATATGTGACGGAGTGGAATCGCACATGAAAAATATCGCTGCTGTCCTTGCAATGCTTCTTTTCGTGTTGCAAATCCTAAATTGAAATTGCGATTAACGCCTCCGAGAATATCAAACGCAGCTCCGGGTCTAGCTCGACGTTCTGGATTAGCTGCTTCTTGTTGATTTGCTTCTGCAATATCTTGTGCTGTTAACACTTTAATGTATTGAAGGTGGTCAGCGTTATCAGAGGTATCCTTTGCAAACATCATAGACGGACCAGCCGATCTTGTATAATCATCAGAATATCTTGCTAGCCCGATTATTGCTGTTGCAACATCAACTTCACGGTCTATTGATTCAATTTCTTTTCCATCATGAGATATCTTGCACTTTCAAATAACGCCATTATGCCATTATTAACAAAACCAATTCGGATATTTTTGTCATCTGCATATGAGGTATCAGCTGCAACATTTGTTACGAGTTTTCCCTCGATTTCAATAAATGCTTCACATGGCAAAAAGTATTTACTGGTATCTTGAACTTGAAGTTCAATTCACGATCGTAGGTCGGGTTGTATTGCATGACAGGAATAGTATTGATAATCGCCGACGGAATCGTCCTTGGGTACTGGGGCTTCTATGTCGAAGGCGGATCAGCTTGTCGTTTAAGCATTTTATTAACATACTAGTGCTTTCAATTGTGAAACTCTTTGTAATCATCGTCGTTTTTGTTTTCGTTGCAAACCACTTCCTGCTATCGCGTTCATGATAGCGCTATCTGTTACCGGTGAAGCCGTCAATGGCGACGGAGTCACCGAAGCAGCCAACGACGCTAGTTTTTCTTCCACTGCGCTATTTATTGCTTTGCTGATTTTTGCAGGCATCACTGTAGTTGATGGCAGCACTGGTGGTTTCACCACCGACTTCGTCGCTGTTGGTTTCTTTCGCACCAATGATGCTATTTTATCTTTCGCGGCAGAAAACGCCTTTCCGGCAAGATTTCCAACATCGCTGATTCCCTTATCACGAATAACATCAATGGCTTTCATTTATAATTGTTTAGCTAACGGCGCTACTTTTGGGACCATTCTTGTAAATAACCCCGCGATGATATTGCCGAAACCATCTCCGTAATATGCTCTATAAACAGGCAATCGTGAGTTTACCACGTAGACGCTTACATGTTTATCATGATTGTAATGTATAATCATCTTGTTATAAAACTAGTAGTTTTTCAATTAGTGATCAATCGCTGTAATAACCATGGGCGTCTCTGTGATTTTCAACTAATTCAGCAATGAGTTCTCGATATACATCAATGTCCATGATCCCACCGGCAAATAATCGTCTACAGATATCAGCTGCTTCATTAATTATCTCGACGGAGTTGTTTCCGGCTCGTTTTCCCCCGATAAGAACTTCCAGCCGTGATATATCCGAGAGAATATTACCAGGGCATGTCACGTTAACGTCAAAGACTCCAGAGTTGTCATTGCCGAAACTACTTAAATATCCTTTTCCGCTTGTTTTCTCAGTTGTACCAGTTGCGCCCTGACTATCATCAGGTGATTGCTTTTGTCGGCCTCGACCACGACTTTGTTTTTCTCGTTCTTTTTTTTGTATACCATAACTATCAACTCCTACTTTAAAAGATTTGTACTCAATTGTATCCTTTTTCAAATTACCAGAATTTAGTATGTGATGTTATCGAAGGGAGTTACCAAATAAATCTCGAAAGATCAAATCAAGCCCAACAAGGATATATTTTATATTCATTTGCACTAACAGCTCCTCCTGGGTTTAAAATCATTGAGGATACAACTAATCCAGTCTATATGCGATGTCATAATGACTAATTAACGAGAATTAATTTCAGACTCACTGACCAATCCAATAATCTAATTGATTTACGAGGTGAGGTTTTACAAATTAGTCTGTTTGTAAAGTCTTAAATTTCAAGGATTGTTAAACCCATATCAGCAGAGGGGGTGCGACAACGACCATGGCGTCCCTTTTTTAAATTCTCTTTTGGCCTATAAAGTATTTACGAGAAAATTGCTAGCAATTTTAAGGGAGCCTCAGTTTGCTGAATTGACGCTAATAAAAAGTTGTCGGACTCGCCCTCTCTGCTGCTGGCATACTGTACTACTTAATGATGACCACATACCAGCTTCCATTCTCAATAAAATTACCAATATGTAAATAGTAATTTCTTTCTTAAAAATATAATCAGTGAAAAGCACTTTTTAATTTAATCTTTTTATTAAAGATCTGAGTTGCACTGTTTGCATTATTTTCTTTATAAATTCAATTTCAAACTGCAAGTGAACCTGTAATAGTGGACACTGCTGTGTCTTCAAAACATATCATTAGACTGTTTACATCACTAACTGGGCAAATAGATAAAGGAAAATATATAATGCAATGAAAACAGATTCAAAATACATGTAAATCTTTAATTATGTAGTTCAAAAGATATAGAACAATGCTATATTGTGGAATCTAATAAAGTGCTGTAAGATCAATGTTGTTTCTTGATTTTATTCATATTTGGGAAAATAAGAAAAGATCTGACAAAAATATCATTTATTCAATGCATGTCATTACCGCCCATCTGTAGACAAAAATAAAATATGTGTTCATGGTTGTGTTGATGCAGTCAAAGGAATAGTCTAGTTCAGTTGTATATCGAATTCAATGCTTCATTATTTTGTCTATGAACCGTTGGAGTACATGTAATATTTTATCAGCAACAAAGAAATAATGATGAAGAGAATGGCATGAAGTTATTAGTGCATTAGCTCATTCATACATTCTACAAGCACTGTTTCAAAGAAATTTTAATTGCAATAATATACAAACCTTTGAAAACATAAAATATATATAGCGTTCTTTGCCTCATTCCCATTTCACACTATTCTCTTCTAATGGAGAAGTTATGTTTCCCTAAATTTCAAGTGTAGCTTGATCCCCAGCTTTTTGTCTACAAGTAAATCATTAAATGTCCACTCTGATGAAAACTTTTATTATAACAATTGTGCGAACACTTCACACATAAATGGTCTTTAACGATAACATGTTATCATCTGCAGATTCTGAGCTCTAGAACGACAAATTGATTATAACACACTTGACACTTAAATGGTCCGAATATGTTTATGCACAAACATCACACTTTTATAGTTTTTCTCCAGTATGTGTCCATGTGTGTTCATTGAATGTTTCATTGACACTAAACCTTTAATATCGTATTTTGCACTTACATGGGTTTTTATCAGTTATTCTCTATTATGTGTCTTGTGTGTTGTTTCAGACTTCCATTTAAAGCATCTTCACAAACATCACACTTAAACCTTAAAGTGCTACATTGTTTTGCAGTACAAGATCCCTCATTGCTGAAATGTTTGAGGAAAACTGAAGAAAAAAAAACTACACAATTTTTAAATTGCACATATTTCAATAAATATACACAATAGATACACAAACCCAATATGAAAAATAATGGTGGATATCTAAACATTAGGATTAGCATCAAGACACATGTGTAAGTTTAACATATTTGCATAGGTGCAAATACAGGTAAAGTGACAAATTACAATTGTATTTCATCAGTATTTTCATTTTTTTTTTAAAGAAAAGTTCCAAAAATATCTAAGAAATGTTAAATTCTTTAGTAGTTCAACCATGTACATGTTATGTTTGTCAGGATGTTCTATCTAAATTGTGAAAATCACAGGTAAAGAAAAGGTGACAGTTTTGTAAACATCCACTCCATGAATGTCAGAGGCAAGTTTAGACTCCCAGTCAGCAATTAATGTTCCTGAAAAATATGTGATATCATCAAAACTGAGCTTCATATTTGGTAATTAAACCTCAGAAAAGGCTTCATTTTGTTTCAGTCTTTGAGCTGATTTTGTATAAAGGGTCACCATGATTGTTCTCATGGTCTGCCAGGTGTAAAAGGCTAGAAATCTATCCCATAATCATTTTCTTTGCTTAAGTATGCGGTTGATTTCACATCAACAGTAGCCCAGTAGGAATCAAGATCAGATGTAAGTACCAAACCCACTGCTAAAATCAATGAGAACAAGTTTTAGATACTCCGGTGTGACAGCTTGCCATTTCTTCAAAAACTGTTTTCATTCAAGTCTGCCCAATCAACTCTCTGATTTGCTAAAACAATTTGTTTGATCTACTATCAGATGCAATAACTCATCTTCTAAAAGAAGTCTTAAATAGTCTGTAGGTTCAGTATTCACCATCTCGACATTTAATTTTGAATTACAAGTGAACGGGGATTGACATGCGCGCCATCTTTTCATGTGAGGAAATCATGTCGACTCCAGTTCCACGTCAATTCTGGCTCAAAATCATACATGGGTATTTCCATCAACACTTCACTTGCTCCAATAATTTCATCTATCTCAAATTCTTCAAAATTATTAATACCATCACTATCAGAAGTCAGTATTTATTGCAAGAAATCACCATCATATCCAGCATAGGCCATTTTAACTTTTTTCCAGATACCACATGCTCAAAAGTGAATATTTGTAAAACTTCTTCAATAAATGCATAGAAAAGTACAACGGGATGGTTGTTCCAAGCATTTTTAAACCAATCAAATATAGTTTTACAAGCAGTCATGGCTAGTTGAAGTAATCAGTGTGTACGTTGTTGCTTACTTAGAAAACGACTTAAGTTGCAACAAGCACTACGAGACACGACCGACACAAGACTAGCACTTTAAAGGTTAAATAATTTTTTTCCAGTATGAAATCCTCTTGACCTATGTGAATAAACAGTTTAATCATACTTCACATTTTAGTCATTTTTTTTCTCTCCATTATGAATCTGTATGTGCTTTATTAGAAACTCACTGCATCTAAACATTTAATCATTTACTTCACACTTAACTGGTTTTACTCCAGTTTGTATCCTTATGTGCTGTTTCAGAACTGCAACGTGTTTAAACCTTTTATGACACATTTCACAATTAAATGGTTTTTTCATCAGTATGTATTGCCTTGTGTCGTTTCCAAGTTATACGCCACTTAAACCGTTTATCACATACTTCACATTTAAATGGTTTTTCATCAGTATGTGTCATCATGTGCTGCTTTAGAACACCTCTATAAGCAAACATTTTGTGACATACTTCACACTTGAATGGTTTTTCTCCATTATTAATTATATTGTGCATCGTTAGACTTACACTGCTACAAAAGTTTTTATCACATATTTCACACTTATGGAGGTTTTCTCCAGTATGTATCCTCATGTGCCTCTTCAGTACTCCTCTCTGTTTAAACCTTTTATCACATATTTCACACTTGAATGGTTTTTCTCCAGTATGAATTCTATTGTGCTTCGTTAGACTTTCACGGCTACAAAGGTTTTCATCACATATTTCACACTTATGGAGGTTTTCTCCAGTATGTATCCTCATGTGCATATTCAGATTGTAACTCGACTTAAACCTGCGATTACATACTTCACACCTTATGGGTATTTTAACAGTATGTGTCCTCATGTGCAGAGTCATAGTTGTAGTATTACTAAATATTTTATCACATACTCCACACTTGAATGGTCGTTCTCCTGCATGTATATTCATGTGTTCATTCAATAATTTGAAGAGACTAAACCTTTCATAGCATATTTCACACTTAAAAGGCTTTTCTCCAGCAAGTTCCATCATGTGATTATACCACAGGATGTTGATCGATGTGAAAACAAATGTTAAATCCCTACCCAATTAACGCAATGTACCTAACTTTCGCAGATCACACTGTAACTTATCGAGAGGCACTTGATTCTAATCTAACGGACGCACGGTTCACCCAAAACCTGCCCAACTAGTCATAATTCACTCCCCAGTTTAACTTAAGGTAAACTAACCATGTCAGGTCCTCGATGATTCCGTTCGAATGTTTCAATACTATGTTTATATTGCGCCTTAAGACGATATTCCATACATTACCCCTATGTATTATTTAACTTCCTTGCTTATTTTGAGTGGCCACTTTTCACAAAGTGTAGCCGGTGGCACCTACTTAAAATGGCCACTTTTACACAATCATTATCGGTTGCTTTGTGTTTGTGAACTGTTACTTCCTTAGCCGCTGTCCTCAAAGGTAACCATGACCTGTAATCTCATACAACCCATCTTAACAAGCGGAAAGCTACGATGTGTTCCTATTGACACAACTATTTACTAAAATGCAAGACGCAGCGAGTCAGCGTTATAACTCGCAGTGTCTGACACGAGAACAACTGTTATTGTACCCGACTTGTAAACCAAACATGAAATGAAACTTGTGCAAGAAAGAAATCTCTTTATATAAGCAGAGAGAGAGAGAGAGAGAGAGAGAGAGAGAGAGAGAGAGAGAGAGATTTAAAAATGCGTAAATCAAATGATATTGTTGTATTTGCTCATGGTATTATAGTGGGATTGAAAAAAGGTTACCAAATGACTCTAACCAATAATCATTTTGTTAGAATATGTATAAATATATCCGTATGCTCAGTTAAGTTGTACGAAATATGAGACAGTGAATAAATATTAATGTGCGATTACACTTGCAACCAATACTTGTTACCATGTGATTTTAATTGCAAACGTTTAGTATGTAAAAAGTAATGTTTACGTTGTGGCTTCTGGTTACTACATGATACGATGCCACAATATTGCGGTGGACTATTGATTAAAAAAACATGGCATTTACACTGTACATATATTTGGATGCATTTGACTGTATACATGTGTTGTAGAATGACGTGGCCCCAGCTAATACACAACGTTGCTATATGGTTGTGTTTTGGTTACGTGGGAAAATAATGTTTTGGGAACGTTGCTAAAACGTTACACATTCACATGATCTTAAATAGTCTTCGGATCTCAAATATATAGTAACTTACAAATGGCATGTATTTGCATTGATCATAATGGTATAGACAATAAATAATATTATTTTTACAAAGATAACATATAACGTTTTAACAACTTTGTACCAATGGTGTGGTTAACTATACATTATCAGGGGGAACAATCATGGTTTCATGGGGTTTTTATTTTTTATTTTACAAACCAATAACTAAAAGAAGGTTGCAAATTTTGTAGGAAAATACTTTACTGGTCAGCATTTTTAAAAATTACAAACATGATGTACTGTCATTGCTGTAACAATATTTTATGTATCTATGAATCGAAGTCTAGCTCGTCCTGTACCGACCAAATCACTGTTGTGACAGAGATGTATCTCCTGTTTCCAGCTATTTTGAACCACCAAGGTATTATAACATGATGGATTCAGAAATAAATCCATAAAATAATTTTGTTATTTATATGTTTATTTACAATAAACACTATATACACCCTGTTTCCCTTGTCTCGCAATACTTCGTTTTAGGATTACACACTAACTATCCACTAGAACAGAGACAAAAAAAATTTAATTAACCATTTCACACTGAAAGCTTCCAAACATCTACCCTATCTCAAGTCTGTGAATCTTATTAAAACTATATTCCCAGTCCATAATTGACTTGTTAAAACTTGATACATGAAAGCTGGTAAGGGTTCTCACTCCCTAGGATCACTGCAGTCAGACAGACAGTTCCGTCATAATTAACAGCTCTAATTGTTTCAACCAGTGCTCTAGGGAATATATAACTGCCCGTATCATTTTTATTTATTACCCCTGTAATAGCTTGACCACTGGGTCAGGGAACCATCCCATGGTCACCTTACAGTAAAACATTTCTGGTAATCAGATAATCTAGGGTTACTTAATGTAATCAACAGAAAAAGAAAACAGACACGCATGCACACATGCAAATGGTACACAATCTAGGTGACATGGACATTGTGATATTACAGTATTTTGTCCCTGTTTACAATCAAATTAGATACAAGTTACATATTCATTATCAAGGTCCATTTCTAAAAATATTGATCGTTTTTATTTACCTTAGCAGTGTATTTTGCAATGTTCTTATGCATTGCAACTATTTGATTAAAAGCTCAAATAGAAGGATTTTTCATACTGAATCTGCAAGTATAAATGTAATATATTGCTAAGCTAAGCAATAAATTACCCAAACCTGTCCAATTGTTAACTTCTTAAATATTTTTGTTTTAGGCAAAACGTTGCTAAAAGATCAATACAACAGTGCTAAAACTATCTTTTTTATTTCTGAGTATAATTGTATTCACTAAGTTCTGTCTTGTTCCATTTTCTTTTCCGAGCAATCTTTTAAACCATTTTATCTTAATATACCTCACAAATGAAGATATGTGTAACCTTTGTAGTCATCCATCGTTCTCTGGGGATATTAATATATCACGTTTTATTCTCTCCACTTTCCCACCCCATACAAATTTAAATAATGTGCGATTTAGTTCTGCTTCAACTTTTGCTGATGGATTTGGAAGTGCTGAAAAAGGATGTATGAACATGGGCAGAACAAGAGTTTTTACAACAATTACCTTATCAACTATTGACATGTATATTTGATTCCAGCTTCCCAGTATTCGCTTTGCCTTTGTTAGTTTCTATCACAATTTATCCCAAGGAGTGTAAAGTTAGAAGAGGACCACATTCGTCTGTTAGGAATGCAGAAGGACTTTGCCCAGTGATCTTTTTTTTCAAGTACATTGACTGACAGAAGTTTATGACTTTTTTACGGTTTTGTATTTTAGCCAAAGGGAGAATGTAGTTATGACAAACAAACTCTTAAACATTCACATGCATGCTTCTTAAAAGCCAAATGAGCATTAACCCTTGCCCAAGCAAGATATCACTGCTAGTATTACTAATGTTTGGCATACTGTAGTACTTAATGATGAACACATACCAGCTTCCATTCTGAATTTTAAAAAATACCAATATGTAAATAGTAATTTCTTTCTTAAAAATATAATCAGTGAAAAGCACTTTTTAATTTAATCTTCTTATTAAAGATCTGAGTTGCAGTGTTTGCATTATTTTCTTTATTATAAATTCAGTTTCAAACTGTAAGTGAACCTGCAATAGTGGACACTGCTGTGTCTGCAAAACATATCATTAGACTGTTTACATCACAACTGGGTAAATTGATAAAGGAAAATATATAATGCAATGAAAACATTCAAAATACATGTAAATCTTTAATTATGTAGTTCAAAAGATATGGTACAATGCTATATTGTGGAATCCAATAAAGTACTGTAAGGTCAATGTTGTTTCTTGATTTTATTCATTTTTGGGAAAATATGAAAAGATCTGACAAAAATACCATTTATCCAATGCATGTCATTACCGCCCATCTGTAGACAAAAATAAAATATGTGTTCATGGTTGTGTTGATGCAGTCAAAGGAATAGTCTAGTTCAATTGTAGATCAAATTCAATGCTTCATTATTTTGTCTATGAACCTTTGAATACATGTAATATTTTATTGGCAAGAAAAAAATAATGATGAAAAGAATAGCATGAAGTCATTAGTGCATTAGTTCATTCATACATTTTAAAAGAATTGTTCCAAACTAATTTTAAATGCAATACTATACAAACCTTTGAAAACATAAAATATATATAGTGTTCTTTGCTTCATTCCCATTTCACACTATTCTCTTCTAATGGAGAAGTTATTTTTCCCTAAAATTCAAACGTAGCTTGAATTCCAGCTTTTCGTCCAAAAGTAAATCATTAAATGTCCACCCTGATGAAAAAATTTATGATAACAATTGTGCGAACACTTCACACATAAATGGTTTTTCACGATGACATGTTCTCACGTGCTGATTCTGAGCTCTAGAACGACAAATTGTTTATAACATACTTGACACTTAAATGGTCCGAATATGTTTATGCACAAACATCACACTTTTATAGTTTTTCTCCAGTATGTGTCCATGTGTGTTCATTGAATGTTTCATTGACACTAAACCTTTAATATCATATTTTGCACTTACATGGGTTTTTATCAGTTATTCTCTATTATGTGTCTTGTGTGTTGTTTCAGACTTCCATTTAAAGCATCTTCACAAACATCACAATTAAACCTTAAAGTGCTACATTGTTTTGCAGTACAAGATCCCTCATTGCTGAAATATTTGAGGAAAACTGAAGAAGAAAAACTGCACAGTTTTTAAATTGCACATATTTCAATAAATATACACAATAGATATACAAACCCAATATGAAAAATGATGGTGGATGTCTACACATTAATGTTAGCATCAAGACACGTGTGTAAGTTTAACATACTTCCATGTATAGGTACAAATACAGGTAAAGTGACAAATTACAATTGTATTTCATCAGTATTTTCATTTTTTTTTAATAGAAAAGTTCCAAATATATCTAAGAAATGTTAAATTCTTTAGTAGTTCAACCATGTACATGTTATGTTTGTCAGGATGTTCTATCTAAATTGTGAAAATCACAGGTAAAGAAAAGGTGACAGTTTTGTAAACATCCACTCCATGAATGTCAGAGGCAAGTTTAGACCCCCAGTCAGCAATTAATGTTCCTGAAAAATATGTGATATCATCAAAGCTGAGCTTCATATTTGGTAATTAAACCTCAGCAAAGGCTTCATTTTGTTTCAATCTTTGAGCTGGTTTTGTATAAAGGGTCACCATGATTGTTCTCATGGTCTGCCAGGTGTAAAAGGCTGGAAATCTATCCCATAATCATTTTCTTTGCTTAAGTATGCGGTTGATTTCACATCAACAATAGCACAGTAGGAATCAAGATCAGATGTAAGTACGAAGCCCACTGCTAAAATCAATGCGAACAAGTTTTAGATACTCCGGTGTGACAGCTTCCCATTTCTTCATGCAACTTGTTTATTTGTTTGATTAGGATTTTCACGTACCTTTAACAATTTTTCAGTCATATCGCTACGATGTCTGCTGTGAGGCAGTTTATAGTGATGTCTAGCACTGAGGCATCATGCCGCAGACATGTAGCATGATGTCCCACCCAGTCACATTATCCTGACACCAGGCCGACCAGTCCTAACACTAACCTCTTAATGCTGAGCGTCAAACGAGGCAGCTGTTAGTACCATTTTTGTAAGTCTTTGGTATGACTCGGCCGGGGATTGAACCCACGACCTCCCGCTTCCGCGGCGAATGCTCTAACCACTAGGCCACCAGAGCGGTACTTCTTCTTCATGCAGAGAGTTCATGCATTAGACTTGAAGGAAAACAGTTGCATGGAAAACAGTTTCTTCATGCAACTGTTTTCCTTCAAGTCTGATGCATGAACTCTCTGATTTGCATAACAATTTGTTTGATCTACTATCAGATTCAATAACTCATCTTCTAAAAGAAGTCTTAAATAGTCTGTAGGGTCAGTATTCACCATCTCGACATTTAATTTTGAATTACAAGTGAATGGGGATTGACATGTGCGCCATCTTTTCATGTCAAGCAAGCATGTCGACTCCAGTTCCACGTCAATTCTGGCTCAAAATCATACATGGGTATTTCCATTAACACTTTACTTGCTCCAATAATTTCATCTTTCTCAAATTCTTCAAAATTATTAATACCATCACTATCAGAAATCAGTATTTATTGTAACAAATTACCATCATATCCAGCGTAGGCCATTTTAACTTTTTTCCAGATACCACATGCTCAAAAGTGAATATTTGTAAAACTTCTTCAATAAATGAATATAAAAGTACAACGGAATGGTTGTTCCAAGCTTTTTAAAACCAATCAAATATAGTTTTACAAGCAGTCATGGCTAGTTGAAGTAATCAGTGTGTACATTGTTGCTTACTTAGAAAACGACTTAAGTTGCAACAAGCACTACGAGACACGACCGACGCAAGACTAGCACTTTAAAGGTTAAATAATTTTTTTCCAGTATGAATCCTCTTGACCTTTGTGAATAAACAGTTTTATCATACTTCACATTTTAGTCTTTTTTTTTCTCCATTATGAATCTGTATGTGCTGTATAAGAAAATCACTGCATCTAAACATTTAATCATTTGCTTCACACTTAACTGGTTCTACTCCAGTATGTATCCTCATGTGCTGTTTCAGAACTGCACCATGTTTAAACCTTTTCTGACACATTTCACAATTAAATGTTTTTTTCATCAGTATGTATTGTCTTGTGTTGTTTCCAAGTTACACGCCACTTAAACCGTTTATCACAAACTTCACATTTAAATGGTTTTTCATCAGTATGTGTCATCATGTGCTGCTTTAGAACTCCTCTTTGAGCAAACATTTTGTGACATACTTCACACTTGAATGGTTTTTCTCCAGTATGAATTCTATTGTGCATCGTTAGACTTACACTGCTACAAAAGTTTTTATCACATACTTCACACCTGAATGGCTTTTCTCCAGTATGTATCCTCATATGCCTGTTCAGATCTCCTCTCTGTATAAACCTTCTATCACATATTTCACACTTGAATGGTTTTTCTCCAGTATGAAATCTATTGTGCTTCATTAAACTTTCACGGCTAGAAAGGTTTTTATCACATATTTCACACTTATGGAGGTTTTCTCCAGTATGTATCCTCATGTGCTTAATCAGATTGTCACTCCGCTTAAACATTCGATTACATACTTCACACCTCAGGCTAATCGGTATTTTAACAGTATGTGTCCTCATGTGCTGAGTCATTGTTGTAGTATTACTAAATGTTTTCTCACATAATCCACACTTGAATGGTCGTTCTCCTGCATGTGTATTCATGTGCTCATTCAATAATTTGAAGAGACTAAACCTTTCATAGCATATTTCACACTTAAAAGGCTTTTCTCCAGCAAGTTCCATCATGTGATGATACCATGGGATGTTGATCGATGTGAAAACGAATGATAAATTCCTACCCAATTAACGCAATGTACCTAACTTTCGCAGATCACACTGTAACTTATCGAGAGGCACTCGATTCTAATCTAACGGACGCACGGTTCACCCAAAACCTGTCCAACTAGTCATAATTCACTCCCCAGTTTAACTTTAGGTAAGCTAACCATGTCAGGTCCTCGATGATTCCGTTCGAATGTTTCAATACATGTTTACATTACGCCTTAAGACGATATTCCATACATTACCCCTATGCATTATTTAACTTCCTTGCTTATTTTGAGTGGCCACTTTTCACAAAGTGTAGCTGGTGGTACCTATTTAAAATGGCCACTTTTACACAATCATTATCGGTTGCTTTGTATTTGTAAACTGTTACTTCTTTAGCCGCTGTCCTCAAAGGTAACCATGACCTGTAATCTCGTACAATCCGTCTTAACACGCGGAAAGCTACGATGTGTTCCTATTGACACAACTATTTACTAAAATGCAAGACGCAGCGAGTCAGTGTTATAACTCGCAGTGTCTGAATCGAGAACAACTGTTATTGTACCCGACTTGTAAACCAAACCTGAAATGAAACTGGTGCAAGCAAGAGAGAGAGAGAGAGAGAGAGAGAGAGAGAGAGAGAGAGAGAGAGAGAGAGAGAGATTGATATTGTTGTATTTGCTCATGGCATTATAGTGGGATTGAAAAAAGGTTTCCAAATGACTCTAACCAATAATTATTTTCTTAGAATATGTATGAATATATCCGTATCCTCATTTAAGTCGTACGAAATATGAGACAGTTAATAAATATTAATGTGCGATTACACTTGCAACCACTTATTGTTACCATGTGATTTTAAATGCAAACGTATACTTGTTACTATGTAAAAAGTAATGTTTACGTTGTGGCTTCTGGTTACTGCATGATACGATGCCACAATATTGCGGTGGACTATTGAATAAATAAACATGGCATTTACACTGTACATATATTTGGATGCATTTGACTGTATACAAGAGTTGTAGAATGACGTGGCCCCAGATAATACACAACGTCGCTATATGGTTGTTTTGGTTACGTGGGAAAATAACGTTTTGGGAACGTTGCTAAAACGTTACACATGATCTTAAATAGTCTTCTGATCTCAAATATATATAGTAACTAACAAATGGCATGTATTTGCATTGATCATAATGGTATACACAATAAATAATATTATTTTTACAAAGATAACATATAACGTTTTAACAACGTTGTACCAATGGTGTGGTTAACTATACATTATCAGGGGGAACACTCATGGTTTCATGGGGTTTTTATTTTTTATTTTTAAAACCAATAACTAAAAGATGATTGAAAATTTTGCAGGAAAATGATTTACTGGTCATCATTTTTAAAAATTACAAACATGACGTACTGTCATTGCCGTGACAATATTTTATGTATCTACGAATCGAAGTCTATCTCGTCCTGTACCGACCAAATCGCAATTGTGACAGAGATGTATCTCCTGTTTCCAGCTATTTTGAACCACCAAGGTATTGTAACGTGATGGATTCAGAAATAAATCCATAAAATAATTTTGTTATTTATATGTTTATTTACAATAAACACTATATACACCCTTTTTTCTTTGTCTCGCAATACTTCATTTTAGGATTATCCTCTAACTATCCACTGGAACAGAGAGATAAAATCCAATTAACCATTTCACACTGAAAGCTACAAAACTGCTACCCTATCTCAAGTCTGTGAATCTTATTAAATCTATTTTCCCAGTCCATAATTGACTTGTTAAAACTTGATATTTCACACACGAAAGCTGGTAAGGGTTCTCACTCCCTAGGATCACTGCAGTCAGACAGACTGTTCCGTCATAATTAACAGCGCTAATTGTTTCAACCAGTGCTTTAGAGAAATATAACTGTCCCTATCATTTTTAATTATTAGCCCTGTAATAGCTTGACCGCTGGGTCAGGAAACCATCCCAAGGTCACCTTACAGTGAAACATTTCTGGTTATCAGATAATCTAGGGTTACTTAATGTAATCAATATAAAAGGGAAACACCGACACGCATGCACACATGCAAATGGTACACAATCTAGGTGACATGGACATTGTGATATTACAGTATTTTGTTCCTGTTGACAACAAGTTACATATTCATTATCAAGGTCCATTTCTAAAAATATTGGTCCACGTTTTTATTTACCTTAGCAGTGTATTTTGCAATGTTCTTATGCATTGCAACTATTTGATTAAAGGCTTAACTATAAGAATTTTTCATACTGAATCTGCAAGTATAAATGTGATATATTGCTAAGCTGAGCGATAAATTACCCAATCCTGTCCAGTTATTAAATTCTTAAATATTTTTATTGTGGACAAATGTACAATATTTTGGCAAAACGTGGCTAAAAAATCAATACAACGGTGCTTAAACTGCGAAGTAATATTGCAATCACAGAAGAGGTGCTCAATATTTTTATTTTCACTCATTTAAAAAGTACATTTGTTGTCGTCTAATGTGTAAATTCTTTACAGAAAATCATTAGTAGCGATTATTCTATGGATTAATTTAAAGCTAAAAGATTTATTAATTAGGTCAAAGAACAAAATATGTTTGTTTCCTGTTGACTGACCATCTTTTCTTTTGTTAACCCAAGCAATTTTGTCCTTCATGGTAAAAACAAAAAAAAACATTAGAAGAAAAAAAAACATCACATTAAATAAATTCACATGGTTTAAAACAAAAAAGTACATGCCTACCCAATTTTAAAACCAGTGCAACAGGAAAATATTTTGTTTGCGTGGCCTTAGAGCTTCAGATAACTATATATTCTTCTAATAAAGAAATCAAAGATTTGTAGATTTCCTATAATATCTGTCAACATCACTGCGATTTCCAATCAATCTTTTTTAAAAGACGGAAAGAAAACCCAACAATAATAAATATATTAATGACCATAATCAAAGAAATACGTCCAATGCTGTCATAAAAATCAAAAAATTCAAAATTTGGGAGTAGCAAGTCCCGTCTTTCCTGCATGTCTAATAAAATTCCACGCATTTGTTGCATTGTGCCAAGAATCGTACAAACATGAAATATCTGATGACTGTGGCCAATTATGTCAAAACTTCCTGGTGAAAGGCGCTCTGGAAAATGTGATCCATAAATTGAAGCTGAAATGAAGGCAAAGATGAACTGAAAGAAATGGTTCTTGTTTGACTGAAAAGCCATCTCCTCTGGAGTTCCAGCAAGAAAGCGATATATCACTGGTGCACTATCGTAAATGTAAGGCAAAGCAAATGCTTCTAAACGAATCACAGTTCGAGTAACGCTTGGCTTCATAAAACGGGTTTCGCATGAGTATGTGGTACATATAACAGCATTTAATGCAGCGATACAAAGAAACCAGTTTCCAAACCATGTGTCCCGCAAGGTAGTGGGAAACACATAAGCTTTGTAAACCAAAGCTACAGTAAAACTAGTCAAGCTTAGAGCACCATAATCTAAAAAGAAACATATATGCCTTGCTTTTACAGACATGGAACAATGCATACAATAAAACTCTATAAAACAATCAATCTTCACATGTAGAAAAGTATAACGTTTTGTAAATCCATCTATAACAAATGCATAATGTATTGATTACTTTTTACGAACTAAAGAGTATGAATTTTTCTTTAACAATTTTTTTCTCTTTGAAATTGAGATTGAGATTCTGTTCCTTGCAATAATACATAGTATTCGATCATTTAGGTCCTTAACAAGATATGAATGACACAAGCCATATATATATATATATATATATATATATATATATATATATATATATATGGTTCCGGAAAGATGGCTGCTATCGCTTAACCGGCTTCACGATCTCTTCCATTTTTGTGGTATTTTCATCATATATGTGCTTATTGTCTATCTTCGTCTACATTATTGTGCTTCATCATGCATTGACTGTTCGGTTCGTATGTGTTACTTCATCTCCTTGTTTTGGAAACGGGAACAATTATAATTTTTCTCAGCTGTCGTGTTCCACGGTTAAGACGTCCTTTGTTTTTGAATAAACCGCCATCACGTGATCGCCAGTAAAGTCGCTTATGCTATGATAGACCCTCATTAATTGCTTTAAATGACCACTCCTTTTCTCTCCACACTACATTGCGCTCAATACTAAACGAACTGGGGCTACATTCATTATTACTTAAATGCAAACGGATGTGAAAAAAGAAACATTGGTTCGAAGATGGCTGGCGTAGAAACGGAAGATTTCCAGTTACTTCCCTTTCGCCCTTTTCGGCTTAACAATTTTAAAATCCGGCCATTAATTTAGAGAACCTGGTGCAAATCCCTATTAAATCGTGTAAAATATTTGAGAGATGCAACTGCATATTGCATTATTCAACGCACAATCAGTAGGATCACTGGAAAAGCACACATAAATAGATGCTACTCTTGCGGAGGTGGAATTGCTGTCATCACAAAGAATTCAATGATAAAATATCTTAAACACAGCACAACCTTCAATTTCTGCCACACATCATTTGAACTAGTCCAAACAACACTCACAATGGAAAAAAATTCAGTCCATTTTTTCTGCCTCTACCGCCCTCCTCCTAGTAAAAAAAAAAACCAAGCTGACTGAATCTTTATTTTTGGAACAGTTTCGGAATCTCCTGGAATATGGAAATTCGATTGGTGTCAAACTGATTATTCTTGGAGATTTCAACTTTCACTTTGACTGTCCTGGAAACCTATACATTTCAAAACTCCTAGATCCATCCATGTGTTCAACCTTAAACAGTTTGTTATCCAACCAACTCATAAACATGGTCACATTTTAGTCTGAATTCTTCATAGCCCTGATGAAAATATTCTACTGTCAACCATTGTATTCCGCGAATTTGTATCAGATCACCTTTGCATTATATGCCATCTGGATGTATCAGTCCCTAACCCTTCACCTTTATTTGCTACAAAGAGAAACGTCTGTATGATACAAAGAAACAAACTAATGCATGACATCAAAGCAAATCTAACAACTTGCTTACATCCTACAGCAGAACAACTGGATAACTGCCAGCGTTCATTGCTTGAAAAACATGCTTCAGCCACCATGTGCAGAGTATCAATTCAAAAGTGTTATCAGTGATATAGCAGTGTTAGGGACCAGCTTCGCACTGCTAAAAGAGACAGCCGTAAAGCAGAGAGACTTTGGCGTTCCACCAAACTCACTATTGATAAACAAATCTATCAAGCCTCTATGAAGAACGTCACAGTAGTATAAGATCACAGAGAGTTTCAGATGCAAAGAGCTATTCGAGATTACTAACAAACTAATGCCAAGGAACAAATGTACACCACTCCCACTACCTTTCTCCAGTACACCTTTTGGACCTGTTTGCAAATCTCTTCCGTGACAAGGTACAAACCATTCGAGATATGCTTGACAACACATTTCAACTGACTAGTCGATACCATATACGATATCGAATGTTAGCGACAACCGTAAGCAGCATTTGAACCTATCTCTATGGATTTAGTGCGGACATACGTGATAAAAAGTGCATGTGAACTTGATTCAATTCTAAAACCACTGCTGCTTGGGTGCTTAGATCCAATATTGCCTTCTCCCTAATTGATGGTATTAATACATCTCTCTCTCTCTCTCTCTCTCTCTCTCTCTCTCTCTCTCTCTCTCTCTCTCTGGGAAATATCATAATGTTTCAAAACTGCTTTTTTAAATCCTCTGCTGAATAAACACTTGACATTAACGATTTATAGAACTACCGCTCAGTTTCTAATTTCCCGTTCATATAACATATCTTAGGAAAGGATGTTCTAACCCAACTTGTATCGCATCTGAATTCAAACAGTCTTTTTAGCAATGTACAGTCTGCATATCGCCCTTGCCACAGTACCGAAACCGCTCTTCTAAAAAAAAGTCATCATCATCATCATCATCATCATCATCATCAGTCTCTTGACCTAGTGTGGTCGTCGAGGCACTGTGCTGCGGAACGTCTGACCTGTTCCCTGAACTTGTTTCGATCATGTGCCAATACCCGTGTATCTGCAAAACCTTTCCTGGTCCATTATGTGATGTTGTTTGTCCACATTTGTTTTGTCTACCTCGCCCTGCAGTAATGTTATGGATAGACCGTTGGCTAAGGTAATCAGTTCCCTCCACTTGTGGCCTTCACTGCCTGCTAGCCTCTCAATGTCGTCTGCGAAGCGGAGGTTGGTAATATTACGCTCTCCAATGCTGACTGCCACAAAGTGGTTTTCCTAGGCTTCACTCATGATGCGCTCTGAGTAGATATTGAAAAGCGTGGGTGACAGGAGACAGCATTCACGTACTCCGACTGTTGTCTGGAACAAGTCCCCCACTGAACCGTGAGCAATTTCTGCACTGGTAGCCTTGGCATACAGCTCATTGATGGTAATGTTCAACGCCTGACCCATGTTTGTACTTCTTCATTGTATCCTACAATGCTTCATGCCACACTTTGTCAAATGCCTATTTTGAAATATATGAATACATGATGTCTTGTTGATGTTGCGAGTACATTTCACACAGAACCCTGATTATGAATACTTGTTCTGGTGTGCTTCTTCCACTCCAGATCCCTGCCTGTTCTTCAGCCATTATTTCTTCTGCTTGTGGTTTCAGTCTATTAAAGATGATCTCCAATATCACCTTACTAGTATGGCTGATCAAACTGATAGTTCTGCAATTTTGGCACAGCTGGAGGGTGTCTTCTTGGGGAGTGTTATAATCTGTGACTGGGTCCACTGTGTTGGCCATTCACCTGTCTGTCAGATCTTGATGCAGATATTTGTCAGTAGCCTTATAACTGATTCAACCTCATTCTTGACAAGTTCAGTTGGGATGTTGACTACTCCAGTTGCCTTCCCATTCTTCAGTGCTCTTATTGCTAACTCCACCTTTTCTTTGAGAATGGGGTAATCATCATCATTGTAGAGTTTGGAACTTTAAGCACATCTAGATCTGCTGTGGACTGATGGTTATAGAGTTCTTCTTTACAATAATCAGCCCACCCTTCTGCAATGTCACTCGCGTCTGTGATGCATTTTCCATTTTCGTCTTGAATGGTACTGTCTCTTAGTTGCTTCTGTCTGGTGAAGTCTTTCGCAATTTGAAATGCCTTTTATCAGACTGCTCTCTTTTTCTGTACACTTTTGTCCACTACTTCTAAAAGTATTTAATAACATTCTCTCTGCTTTGGATAACGGAACGATTACCCTCCTTGATTTGTCTGCAGCATATGACACAATAGATCATGCTATATTACTTCACAGTCTCCTGCATGTGCTTGGCATTCACAATACAGCCTTGCTGTGGTTCAATTCATACTTATTCAACATGGCACAAATTGCATCTGTATATGGAATACACTCCAGCTCAGTTGATCTATATTGTGGTTTTCGTCAGGGGTCTGTTCTTGGACCGGGTCTCTTCATTCTATACCCTCAGCCGCTCTCAAGTGTCATAGATCGTCATCCATTGTATCATACCAAATGTAAATATAGAAATTCAAACACCCAAGTGAAGTTGATGCTACCATCCAATGGGGAGAGAGGTGCATTTCTGAAGTGAAATCATGGATGACATGTAAGAAGCAGCATATGAATGATGATAAAACTGAGGCTATTCTGATCACAACACAAAGACTTTCTTTTTCACATTCTTTAAATCAATCAATAAATATCAGCAACACCAACATTAAATTCACATAGTACGAAACGTAGGTGTTACTATGGACAGCACTCTCACATTGCACCATCATGTCATGAACATATGCAAGGCTGCATATCTTGAGTTGAGATACATCAGCTCCATTCGCAAATATCTTTCAGTTGATGCCACTAAAACACTTGTGTGTTCATTAGTAATTTCAAGACTGGATTATTGTAATTCAATTCTGTCTGGTTCGTCTCAGTATCTATTCCCAAACCTTCACACAGTTCAACACACAACTGCTCGGAACATCATTTGAGGACCACGATCAGAACACACCTCCCCGCTGCTCTGCATCCTACACTGGCTATCTATTCGATCCTAAATCAAACACAACGGCTGCTCTCTGTTCTACGTTTCATTAACGGACTCCAGTCCAATATACCTATCTGGCCTCACCCATAAAAACACACAAGATACTTACTCTCCTCTTCTGACAATTGTATATATTTTTCCCACTATGAAAACGAAGTCATATGAACAACGTTCTTTTGCATACCAGGGCCCAGCAATGTGGAACGCATTGCCCGTTGAAAGTAGACACAAAGACACAGTGATCCCTTTCAATAGTGCTCTTAAAACTCACCTTTCTCGACTATAAGAACAAACGTAAAGATCTAATAATGGTTCCTACGTTACATAGTTTCATTTTTTTATGTTTTCTTATTTCATGGAGCTTTTGTTTTTATTTTGGTTTGTGTAGTCATATCATTATATATGTTGTATAGCGCTTATAGCTTCTAATGATTAGGCTCTATATAAAGTCACCACTATTATTATTTAATTGATCATCTATATAGTGATTTTTTCTTACCAAACTATTGTATCAACTTTAATAAAGGTGAAAAATTATTATATGTTGTTGTTATTTTATCGGTAGTAGTAGTAGTAGTAGTAACATTATTATTATTATTATTATTATTATTATTATTATTATTATTATTATTATAAACTCATACTTTTATTTTTCTTCTTGGATCGCATTATGAATTGCATGCGTTGTTTTGTTTGTCCTATTGTTTCAATTAGAATCAATCGCGTGCGTAAGTGTGTGAATCTCCATCTACCCCACGCTTTCCATTAGTGTGTCTTCCTCATGTGTTACCTTAGAGAATTTTTTTAATTCAAAATGGCTACTAGCTTTACATATTGGATGCATATATTAATTATATTTAACTTATGTAAATTACGTAAATCGTACATGTTTCCATTCAGACTGCGAGTAAACATGATTTTATTAAAATATTATGTTAATATTACTCATACAAAACATAGTAACATTATGTTTAAAAAGAGGATTTTGTAAATACATTTTACAGTGGTGTTTAATATGTTTTAAATGCACGGTAATTTGCGTCATAATTTGGCAATTTTTTCCATACTTTCACGGATGACCACAACAAGAAAGATGTTTTGTTCTCATTTTGTACTGTTCACAGATCACTGGTTCGTTTTCTTATGTCAATGTTATACGTAATCTTTTATCATAGTGGGCACATATCATTATATCAAAGAAGATTACAACGTCGGTACCAAAGAATAAAATGAGCCCAAATAAACAACATTTCGCATCTCTGATCTTTGCTGTATTTGATGCACATGTAGCTCTCTGTTAACTTCATCAGTCATTAAATTTAAAACAATTAAACTCCATAAAAAAACACACCCACAGCCGACACCTTTACGATGATGAATGTTAAATTAAAGTGAACCAGCTACGACGGGTCATTATTCATTGTTTTATCTTTAAAAACAAAGTTTTTTTATTTTTCCCGTGGGGTAAGGAATGGTGCCACATCCCCACGGGCGTTTATGCACACATACTGTGCTATTTAATTTGGTCGTCATGTCGCGCCCCTACTGAGGGACTATCGACATGAATGTATGACCTGGGTGAGTGGGAATAGATCAAGCATGCACTCAACCTTATCAACCAATCGGAAGGAGTATATTAAAGGTGCAATGGCACCAAATAATGACTGGTGAAAAATGGTTTTTACGTCTCGTCATGTTGACGGTTTCTGATCGCGAGAAAGGAGGAAAAGGTCCGATAAGCCAGCCCATGTATGTCGACAGCCTTGAAACGCCCTAGCCATACTTATTTCAAAGCAGGTCCAGTTTCACTAATGGACGGGAAATATACCAATAATGTGTAAACCACCTGTGTAATTAAATTAAATATTGTGTACTTGAAGATTTTTTTCTAACTCCTAATATACCAATATTTCTAGTACCCAGTGTACGTATTGTAAGCCCCTAACAAATTTAATTCTAGAATGTCTGTGCAACATTTGTAGGTTGGTCACTGTTAGGTTATATGGATTGTGAATTTTGATTGGCGGTGTTCGAAATTGATCAAATTAGGTTTCTCAAAAAGAGCTTGTCAAATAGAGCTTTCGTACCAAATGAGAGCTCTGTATTTGCTAAATGGCAGTAACCCCTAGAAGGGATTCTTGATGGAGGGTTACGTAATGGTAACAAGTCTTCCCTCATTCTGGTTTGTTTGCTCCGGTGTCCTCCTGTCGTCTCTTGTTCCTTGGGCCTCCCTGCATCTTGATTGTCAGCACTGGTGTCCTCCTCTCTTCTGGGTATCTAGATCTAAAATTGTCCCTATCAATTTGGAAATACTCTGTACTGCTGTTACAAAAGTGTATATAGTCCCGTGTGACAGCCTATTAATGCGGATGTACTAGTCCCGCATTCCTGATGGTTCGAAGTTCGATACCACCTTGTATTTCTGATTTAGTTTTTAGGAAAATACTGACTAATTGGTATTTGGATGCAGCATTGTGCCGCTGAGTCTGATGGTCTTGGTGTTTTATGTATATGGAGAAAAGTTAGAAATAGATAGAGAGGAGTGTATGTTCCTAGATGATGGTATCCATAGTCCACCCTTTGTTTTTGTACCTGATGGGTTTTTTTCTTAAATGCTTTAATGTTTATTTCTATATCTTTTGTTTTCCCTGATGCTTCATCTAATTCTATTTGGTTGTTTTAAGTGTGTAGCCCCGCCAAATGATTGGTCAATGAATCCATGTGACCTCATTGTGGGGCTACCATTTACTTCTTAAGGTTGTTATAAATTTCAGAATTAGTATGTTATTTGGGTGTTTTAGTAGCCCGTCAAATAATTGGTCAATGAACCCATGTGACCTCATTGAGACATTTTAGTTTAATTTGGTATGTCAGAAAAAAAAAGAGCAAATGATTTCCAACGCTCCATGCATTACTTCTTACAAGGAAGACTCATCATTGACAATACAAATATGACAAAAATCTCTGCCTTAGCGTGAGGCCAGGAATGTAGTTGCCTATTGACAAAATATAAATAAATTTTTAAAAAATAAATAAATAAATAAATATATTCATTGACCGCGTCTAAAATGCTCAAATGCACGCTTTGTAGCGTATATTTCTTGAGGTTGTTATAGCTGAATGTTCCGTACACACGACTTCGTGACCTGAATGATCTGAGCTTGTCAACGGTTCATTGTAATTAGGATGGTCGACTGTCCAGTTTTATACCGGACTATCCAATTTTTAGCCGGCTTGTCCCCGTTTCAGCATTATCAGTTATGTGTGTCCGGTATTCCAAATTTCCTTCATTGTCCAACCTAAACATTAATTTTCAAATGTCAGTTTTATACCGGACCGTCCAATTTTTAGCCGGCTTGTCCTCGTTTCAACATTATCAGTTATGTGTGTCCGGTATTCCAAAGTTCCTTCAGTGTCCAACCTAAACAGCAATTCTCAAATGTCGTTTTTACAGATATGGTCATAATATTACATTGTCTTTTGTTTCTAACTTGAATCTCCATTTCTCAATAGTAAAAATATATTCAGAAATAAGGCCTAAATGGAATCTCAGGTTAAATAAGGCAACATTTTACGGGACATTCAAAGATTATAACATTAGGTCGTCATTTTGAAATGCTCGCTGCAATACTATCACATTACGGGTTAACACTAATAATATTAACCCTAGTTCGTGGACAGGGTACTAGAACGTTCTAGTATGTGCCAGTAGATCAGGTTGATGTTATTATTGTTGTTACAGGGTTTAACGGCATTTTTCGACACAAGATAGGCTATACATGGCCGCCAGTATTGACGGTAGCGGAAGAACTCAGGAAAATCCCGGAAAGAACCACCGACCCACGAGATGCTAGCGGCAAGTATTCTCGCATACCAAAACTGGCTGAGCCCGAGACTTGAACCCACGCAGACAAGCAGACAAGAGGTGTGATGGCAGTGATCCGTAACGGTGAGTGCTTTAGACCACTCGCTAACCCCTTCAAACTGGTGTGATTCACACCTTTCGCTTTTTCAGCATATTGTCAGAAACGTTTATGACATTGTACACATATTCCTGAAACAAATCAAGTAGTATGTTTCTTCATTACCAACACTGCAAAATGGCTTTGTAGAAATACGAGTAAAATATCTTTCAAATTATTTATTCTAAATAATATGTAGGATTTACCGCCATATTAGTTCATCTAATAACTACATCCGTTTCCAAACCACTTGTATCGGTGTGCATATAAGCACATTGTATCCTATATAAACGTAAACAGATCTTAGTAAATTCGTGTATCTATCGCATTGTATGATATCCAAATATGACATAGCAATCCATTTTTGGAAAGCGAATTACCGCGATAATCTCACGCTATCTGCAATTCAAGTGTGGTTAGTATAAACATACTAATATGTTTACCTCGTATATGCTTATTGTTATCAAAGGCAAAATGTGTGGGGAAACAAAACATCTCATGTAGCAATATTTTATGTGTGTTGTAGTATTAGGTTGTTGTTTTCTTTTTTTTTTTTTTTTTTTTTTTTTTTTTACTTAATTGCAAAGTATAGGACCACTTCGTAGCATGTCGAGCACGTCATCATAGTAAATTATCGGGTATGCAAGTCCTCAAACTGAAATACATATCGCGTCCTAGGTTTGAGTAGGAAAAGTGATTTTCTATGCAAATGCACGGAAGGACCTATTACGTTTTGCTTGATAAACATACGGGGATACAAATACTTCTTAATACGGGTGGTTGTCTTAAAGAGAATGCCCTTGATTAACAGGCTATAGATAATACAAATTATTATTAATAATAATAATAATAATAATAATAATGATAATAATAATAATAATATGTGTGTGTGTGTGAGAGAGAGAGAGAGAGAGAGAGAGAGAGAGAGAGAGAGAGAGAGAGAACGATCTTTATCAACATTCTTCAGACCATATAAGTTCATCAATATTGTTCAGTTTTCGTGATTAGTGTATTTGTATTTACAGTGTGTGTGTGTGTGTGTGTGTGTGTGTGTGTGTGCGAGAGAGACCCTTAGCACCTATAATTCCCACACTTTGTATGAATTACAAGAACGTCAATCCTTCATATAGTCTGGTTCCCTGCTTAGTATGCAGACAATTCATAAAACACTGAAATTGGAACTACAACTAATCATTTAAATAATTATTGAATTGTCACCCTCAGATATCCCAGCTGTCTACTGCAAAACAATATACCTGAAATATATAGATAGATATAGATAGATGTCAGCAATTCATACATAGCAAACCGTTTGCGAATACACCAAGTGGCCCAACCTTTTGGATAGTTTTCAATCTCTAGTTGAACGCCTGAGCGGTTGCTGGTCAGATTCTTCCTTTTGTAACACCTCTGGCGCCGGTGGACTTATGATTAACATCACAGACTGGCGGTCCGGGTCTCTCTCTCTCTCTCTCTCTCTCTCTCTCTCTCTCTCTCTCTCTCTCTCTCTCTCTCTCTCTCTCTCATATAGTCAAGCTTCGAACTGAACTTTCGACGGATATATCTGGGGAACCGAACTGAGTATTCTCATGTGAGCCTTGAGAGGGAAAAGGAAAAACAATGACTCTTGGGTCCACTTAAACTACTACCATTTTGCCTAGACCTCCTGGTTCGAAGGTGTATGCTTTATAGAGGCTGGCTAATAAGGGGATCAACAATAGATGATGATCTACTTTCATGGGCAGTTCGTGTAGAGTGTTCACGGAATTGACCATTATTCTTTATGTCCTAACTAGGTCGTCTTTGTGGAAAAACATATCGGTCCGAGTCCGAACTCGAAGATTCAGAGTTCGACTCCAAAGGGGTAGCCTTTAGTACACCCCAGTTTGTTCCGAAACTGCTTCATGGGGACTGGATCGCAAGGAAGGTAGTCAAAGGATAAAGGATATTACAATACAAAGTGGGGGTGAATTTCGAGCACACTACCCTCCGTGTATACCTTGTACACAGGTATATATAAATTGGGGATTGATATCACCTGATATACATCCTTGGACTTATCGGCTAAATTTTGTTTCCCTTTCAGTCCATTCTTGCGCCCCGAGTGGTCTAAAGCGCTTTCCGTTACGGATCACTGCCATCTCACCTCTGTCTGCGTGGGTTCGAGTCTAAGATTCGGCTAATGTAGTTATGTGAGAAAGCTTGCCAGTAGCTTCTCGTGGGTCGGTGGTTCTTTCCGGGGGTTATCATGGGTTCTTCCTCCACCAATAATCCTGGCCGCCATGTATAGTATATCGTGTGCTGAAAAATGGCGTTAAACCCTAAAACAAACAAACAAAAATGTCCATCCTTACGCACTAATAATCGATCCTCTACTTCACGTTTTCTCTAAAAACTCGTACTGGGCCTTATTCTTTGCATGGCTATTGCTCGACTCCCTGCTGCGGTCGTGTAAGGAAATTGGAGGAGGTCCTTCAGTTTCTCAGCGTACGCGTGAGGATCCTCAACAGCTTCGCCGCTATCTTGTATGGCGCCCTGATAGACGTGGGAAAAAAACCGGGGATGCCACCCAAAATTAATAAAATAGGGGCGAGAATCCTGTGGAATCATTCCTATTATTTGGATATTAACATGGGGCAATGTAAGATTTCCAGTCTTGTTTTTGCACTTCCTCCAATATCCATAGCATTTTAAGAGTTCCTTTGAAGCGTTAGCAGGCACCAATCCCTTGTGTGTGACACTGGGAGGAGCGAGACTTCTGTATTTTCGCTAATTTATATAAGTACTTTATAACTTTACCTCAAAATTACGTCCCTTATAACGGTGAAGCCTTTCCATGAAACTAGTATCGAAAGAAGTGCTCATAAACGATTTTAACGGTTACCGTCAGATTGCGACAATGAGCGGCCTGAGCATGCCTGGTGAAATGATTAGTTATCACCAAGATACTCTCAAACCCCACCTTGTATCGCTCAAGAGACAAAACATCTATGCAGAAGAGCTCCATTGGGGGTGGGGTGTAAATTGGGGTTAACTTGCCCATTGCCCTAACCGGGGTTTTTCTGTGTATGCACCGTTCACAAGACTACACCTTTCGGCCCACGTCCTTCTACAGATCGGGCCAATAAAACCTTTACCTAGCTAACTAGAGTATTTTCCTTGCCTTGATGGCCCGTATCGTTGTGGATTCAAAGCTAGGCTCCGGTATGACTCTGGGATTACTAGCTATCTGATCGATTGACCATCGAGAAAGGTGGTAATGCGGATAACGCCGTTTTGAATTACAAGGTGGTTTCATTCACGGAGAAATTTCAGCACAGACAATTTTGTCTCTAGAGATTCTACTCTCTTGGCCGAAAAACTTTACTCTTGAGGTCATTCATTTTTGTAAGAGTCTTATCAGTAAACTGTTCCCTGTCCTACTTGATGTTATTACAATATCCAGATGAGAATACCTTGTCGGCTAACTGAGGTGCTGAATCATCCGAAACACTATCAAGGGAACAGAGATGGTTACCTTTTTTAAATGAAGCTCTCCTCTACGATATCCGCGTCTTCGGTTGCAGCTATCTGGGTTACCGTTCCCCGATTTATTTGGTAGTTGTCGTAGCCTCTATTGTTATAGTAACATCGGTTGTTGTCGCCGTCGTTCTGGGCTTGTCTGTTACTGTTATTCCGCCTATTGTTAATTCCAGTTAGTTTTGATGAGTATCAACTATTCATACAGCTGTTTAGCAAGAGTGTTGATTAGAGATTATAATCTCTCCTCTGTATGTTGGATCCTTAAGTCGAATTTTCTCTCCACCTTGCATATCTCGTAGACGCTTTTTACCATGTACCGGTGGTGTGCTTCCTTGGTGGATGGGCCTGTGTCCTTTGGAATATTATACTGCTTGTCGACCATCATAATTTCTCGCAGTAGCTTGCCATTGTTTAGTGATCGAGTCGAACGTATGGCGAGTGTGGCTCCTAAGGCGTTCACTTCTCAGTGAAGACCAAAACTTCTCTGATGTGGACCACTTTGATTGCAGTCCGGAGAAGTGTCTCGAGCCTACAATCAAAAATAATCACAGATTCCCATTCTCTTTGGAAAGAGTTGAAAAACTCTTCTTAATCATGCCTTGAGTTGACATATATCCAAAGACAGTATGTAGACGCTTCTATATGGCTTATATGGATGCTTTCTCGCCTAATGCTATAACATTATATATAGACCTGCCCGTAGAGACCGTGTGATAGCCTGAATTATGATTATTGGGACATATTCATGTACAATATATTTTACCTCGAATCTCCATTCGTAGTATGTAACGTCTCTTTCCTGTGTTGGGCCATGCCCCGAAGAGAAAGGAATCGAAGGTACTAGGGCGGAAGTGTTATGGGGTGGGAGTAGCGTTGGCTGCGGACATAGTACCCTGGTAACCACCAAATAGTGCTAAAGCACCTACTTGAGCCTTGGGCTTGATGTCCACATTCGGTATGCCAAACTGCATTATCGAGCCCATCCCAATTTCTGCAGGTGGAGTGCTCAACGACAAAGAGGTAGACGGGGGTATAGAACATTTAGCTGGGGTTATAATGAGTTTAGGTTAGGATCCCGCCGACATTACCACATACCCACTGACATTCAATGCCTCATTGTCTGATCTGTTATGGTGTTCTTACTTGTAGCCATCATGATGAGAGCCCTAACAAATATCGCTTATATCTAACAACTGCAAACAAATCGTACGACAGCGATCGGTTGTATAACAACGATTGAGAAACAAAATAAACTATTTACCAACACTAATAAATCAATAGAAGCATTCTTCATCAAAATAGATAGCAATATCACTACAAAATTGCTTTACATATCAAAATATAGCTCTCTAAAATCTGTCTGGCACGCCTAATACCAAGCGCAAGCTTATACATATAATAAACATAACTCAAAAACATAAATGCAAACAATGCTATCACCTAGAATGGTCCCGAGTGGTCGAATGGTCTAAAGCGCTCTCCGTTACGGCTCACTGCCATCTCACCATCTGTCTGCATGGGTTTGAGTCTCGGATTGGGCCAACGTGGTTATGTGATAAAGCTTGCCAGTAGCTTTTCGTGGGTCGGTGGATCTTTCGGGGGGGGGGGGGGGGGGGTTCCCGGGTTCTTCCTCCACCATTAATACTGGCCGCCATGTATATAGCTTATCGTGTGCTTAAAAGTGGCATTAACCCTACAACAGCCAACCATCAACTAGCTGTCTGTCACTTTCACTCGGGTGTTCATGCGCCGCAAAATGTTGCGAGTGGGGTTTCAAGCATAGTGGTGTGTTGGGTAAGGAGGTTAGAGTACTGTCTTGTCAAGTCAACAACACCTCATTCAGTGATCTATACAACTATTTTACATGTAGTGGTCAGATAACATAATTACATAATTCACACCAAACTCGATATTTTGCAATGAACTAAACTGACCTTTCTATCAAGAACGTAAAAAAAAAAGTAATCATGTATATTCTTGGTAATTACTATAAATGTCATTGCAATGTCCATTGAATTAATGCAGAATTATATTTCGGTAACAAGTCCTTGCATTGGCTAAAGATTTAGTCAATATATCACCAGGCCGACTTCATAACAATGACATTAACCATGATTTGACACAGTGATTTCTACGTCGCATCTAACAGGCGGGTCAAACCGGGCTATTATCACGTGCTAAATTAAACAAATATGTTCGTGTAATTGTGGCGATAAGCGCAACTATAGAGGGAGAACGTAATATTCTGTGCAAATTACAAATTATATATTGAATAAGCCAACACAAATTTATGAAAAATAACACCTACATCATTTATAAATACAAGAATACTTTCTTTCAAACCTATAAGACGAATTTAACGAAGAACACAGCAAAGTAGACACTATTCAACGTTCTATATATGAACAGTTAAATGTCCATCAGCTGTGAAGACAATTGTCTCGACTATCCGTGAAGTCATCCTACTGTCCTCCCAGTTAGGTTTTCATTTCCAAGAAACACTACGAACATAGGAGGTATCACCAATGTTCCCCGCGCGCGCAGCTGCTCAGACATCCCCGCGCTGCTGATTTGTCAATCTAATAATAACGTTTGCTCGTCTCCGATATGCTTGCTCAATGCAGCGAGCATTGCGCACACATCCACCATTCGCTTAGAGGGAACGATGGGTATCAGGATCAGTTTGACAGGGACAAAACCAGGTACTCCACTGCGTTTATTACAGATAACTCTGCTGGAACTAGACATAGGTATGAGTTATTTAGTCACAACAGACCCAGTTTCACCCATGGGTGCCACATTTTAAAGCAAAATCATAAAACATACAAAATATGATCTAGATCAGAGGCGTAGCGATGATATTTTGCGCCCGGGGACAAACTATAAAATTGGCGCCCGAGCGATCTTGTGACAGATTTATTACCCTTGTTTTCTTATTATAATGTAACGTTGCAAGCCTCATTTTGGCGCCCCTGTACCTTGGCGCCCGGGGACCTATGTACCTCCGCCCCCCCCTCGCTACGCCTCTGCACTCGATTGTTGATTGTGTTTTTCTTTTAAAGATAAAGTGTTACGATATAAACCTAAATCAAAACAAAGCGCATATATACTTAGAATACAAGACAAATACAATACAGAATAAAACCGACACAAATACAATGCACAATACACAACCCACACACCGGTATTTATAATTTAATACAGAAAAATACAAATGATGCCTTACCAGGCTCGAAAGGTTTAATTTATCCCAATTATATTCAATCCCTAGTCTTTCACTTGCGTGAAACACAAGTGATTTTGTGGCCCCGACTGGCTGTGTTGTCTAAAGCGACCTCCGTTACGGATCACTGACATATCACCTCTGTCTGCGTGGGTTCGAGTTTCAGATTCGGCTAATGTGGGTATGTCAGAAAATTTTGCCAGTAGCTTCCCGTGGGTCGACGATTCTTTCCAGGTTTATCCCCGGGGTTTTCCTCCACTATTAATACTGGCCGCCGTGTATAACCTATCGTATGCTGGAAAATGGCGTTAAACCTAACAACAACAAGTGGTAATCATCAAGGAGCAACCACTCATGGTCCGCTCCTTCCCAGTCGGCCAAAGGGTCCCTGAAGAGCCTCCGTATTCCCTGCAAACCCGTTGGATGCAAAAGCTTTAATCGCTAATTGGAGAATACCAATACTGGCATATGAACCAACGCTACTAACTACAGCAGTGTAAGGATTAAATGACCCACCCCACCCCACCCCCAGAGTTCCTTGAATCCCCAATCTAAAATTATTGAAAAATATAATTACTATATTTTTTTATTTCACTAAATAAAATTAAGTACGAACGTACTAATATCCGTTCCGCATGCGTTCATATCATTATTCTTAAATAATTTCATCAGAACGTCTGTAAAAGAAAGCCCTAATAACCAGGTTCATGCCATTTAAGTAGTTCTTGTTGAACATGCAATAATAGCACTTTGCCTCATTTTTATTTGTAGTGCTGTATTACTTCGAACTTTCAGTGTGTGTGTGTGTGTGGAGAGAGAGAGAGAGAATATTTTAAATTTGTATTATTACACCAACCACCTTTGTATACTTGATATAATGAACTAAACTTGTAGACCAAAAATGTTTCAAGGTTAGAATCTACTATATGTAGCAAATGTTTGCTTTAGTTCAATAACACTTGATTTTATGTAATGTTAAATAAACCCCATATTTTGATCACATTACGTGTATTTGATTTTCAATTTGCTAACGAGGTACAAAAACAGCTATATTGCAACATATTACAAGATAGATGATATTATGACGTTATATTACATAGGTCTGGATACATGTCAGGTTTAAAATAAATATTTGATCATCCAATGTCTCAAACAGTTTTATTAGGCAACAAGGGCTGAGAACAAAAATAATGTAATTGTATAATAATGTAATAATGTAATAATATATAATAATTTAATAATAATGTAATTGTATACTTTGCAAAGTTCTACAGCTTCAGTTTTTCCAGCAAGTTTTTTATGTATTTCTTTTTCAACATACCCTCGTTGCCTGATTTGTTGGAGCAGAGCCCGCTGTTAGATATTTTTGACTTAACAAGATTTTTTGTTTCTTCCGGAAGTCGCTCTTAAAGCTTCAATGCCAACGTTGTTCCTTACAATCTAACTAAAGTTTGGAAGGAAGGATAAGATTTGATAGGAAAATCTATTCGATATAAACGTTCTAATGTAATCGGGTTCTTCACTGCAGCAATAAGTAAACCGAATTAAGTATTTAGGATTAGGTGAATACGAAAACAAACAACCTTAGCTAACGATATACCTGGTAACCAAATCAGTCTACATTGTACTTTCGTTCAAATATAAAACCTTTAGCAATTTTTTAATCATATCGCTACGATGCATGCAGTGTGGCATTTCATAGTGATGTCTAGCACTTGGGCATCATGCGCGCCACACATGTAGCATTGTGTCTCACCCAGTCACATTATCCTGACACCAGTCCGACCAATAACCTCATAATGATGAGCACCAAGCAGGGCAACTCTTAGTGCCATTTTTTTATAGTCTGGTATGATTTGGCCAGGGATCGAACCCACGATATCCTGCATCCAAAGCGGACGCTGTAACCACTAGGTCATCGGCTGTTGTGTTTGGTACATTTCAACATATTCACTTTCCTACACAGGAGCCCACGGTGGTCGGTTGTCAAACGCGCTTTTCATAACTGCCATCTCACCTCTGCCGGCAACGGTTCGTGCCTCGGGCTCTCCTAACGTATGTATGTGAGAAATCTTGTCAATGGGTTCCTGTGTGTCCGTGGTTCTTACCGGAAGTGTCCCAGGTTTATCCTCCATCAGTTATGCTATCCGCCATGTATATTGTGTCTAACATCGATATTTCTCAAAATTGTATGCTCAAACATTTCAAACCATTCAAGGATATAAAATTAAAAAGATCATCAAGGAGACTCGTACGTGCGCTTGTCTGTTCAAGCATAGTTGACATTTGTGCATTTTGAAGAAGAAAAAAAAACCAAAGTTATTTCATGAAAATTAAAATGAACATTAACAGAAATGTAACAGACTAAATTAATTAAGAGTTTAACGTTATTTTTTCTGCGTTCATCGTGGTATAAACTGTCAGTTGCCGACTCATACAGCAAATAACGCTTTAATCTTTCAAACTAAATTTTTAAAATTATTGTTTAAAAAGTTGTAAAAATGGTCTTTTCCTTTAATGTATACTTCGTGTCTGCCTTCATTAGCTGTGTTTATCTTCTGTTGTACACGTGATTCTATTTATAGACGTGGGATTTTTTTAGAAAAGTAGTTCTCCTAACAGCTCATACTGAAATGAACGAGATTCATTTTGATCACGTGATAACATTCTGACCAATCGAAACATTACTTTCCTCTACAAGCTACTTCGATTGCAATTATGAATAAAATAACCTTACGAAGTTCGATTTTTTTGTCTCATTGTCGTTCAACCTCCATTAGCTGCTATAATTAAAGTTATTTAAAAAACCAAACAAACAAACAAACATTTTCATTATTCTTCAAGCGAGATAAATTGCAAGAACCTTATACGCAGCGATACACTTTCGCACAATCAAATAATGCAATCTAGAGCATAAGGCAGTAATGTAGAGATAATGAGGCTCTGAAATTGGCAGAGAACATTTATTCGAAACCTGTAAAAACAATTCATCAAATATTGATATAATTTATTGTTAAGATTGTGAGATACTGATTATGCCTGCAGAATGTGAGCGGCCTGTCACATTTCCTTGATCTACATCAGGCGTCTTGATTAACTGAACTATCTGGAAGTGAGTGCACCAAGACGCCCTCTGGTGTTTCCAAGGGGAGATACTAACCGTGAAACCTTCTATAACCTATCTTGCACTGTAAAAATGCCTTAAATATAAAATAATGTCAACACCTATACGGGCATACTGTGACCAGTGCCTAATTTATATCAACTAATGAAACGCAACAAACATATAATATTTATCCTTTTGTAGAGAATCTTACCCACCCCATAAATTAAACTTTTTAATCCGGATCTGTGAGTTAAACATTTCCATCTGCACACTGACGCTTCAGAGTCATTGATTGATACAATATCCCGTTTTTAATTTCAGAAAGCGCTAACTTTTGATTTCCCAAAGCTTACATGATTCAAATCTATTCAGAAAATGCTACATTTTGAGTCTTCAAAAGCCTTTATGATCAAAAACATGTTCCGAATTACGTGGTTGATAAAAACCCATAAGTCGCATTGTGTCTCTAGTCTGAGCCTCAGGTATAGCTTCACAATGATCCAGATTTAAATGAGATTAATTTGGTGTTAATAAATACAATCATATCAGCGCCGGATTAAGCACCGTGGAGGCCCATAGGCAGTCAAACTTTTGGGGCCCCAGACCCACGGTCACGGTCTCATGGGGGCCCCTAATGGGGCCCATAAAAGTCGCGAGGCCCATAGGCAGTTACCTACTCTGCCTAATGGGTAATCCGGGACTGAATCATATTCAGTCTTTATGATAGCTAACATGGTAATAGTACTGCCCTAAATCAACATACAAAATGAAATTCTGTAACAAATAAAAGGCCCACACTAAGGGTGTTTTCTACAAATATATGAGATATTAAAAGTCTGAGTATAGGTTCAGTTACCAGATTTTAAAAATATACAGCATAATTAATTTAAGCATGATAGTAAGCTAACAAAAACAGTTAATATTGATTGATAAAAAGCCGTAAATCAACAAAAGCACAATAATGTTGTAAACCGACAAATTTGCGAGTGAAAGAGCACTGCTATCCCTCACAACTCGATTCGTCCATAACGTTTGTGGTAATTGCCATGTCTTTACTGACGTTCTGCATGCTGTCATCATTTACAATGGTTGTCCAAAAGAAGAAAGGGAGGGGGGGGGGGGGGCTTTCACACCGTCCTCTCCGCAAAGACTCAACAATTGTCAAACTGCGATATCTTGTGGACTTGTCATGTAGAATAATAATAATAATAATAATAATAATAATAATAATAATAATAATAATAACAAAGTACCCGGATGCCAAAGCTATAAGTGTATGTAATGGGCTTTAATGGCTGACGTACATGTTATCAGTCTTACTGCGGTGGATGGCAAATTGTACTAAAGTATGCATGACAGTGATGAACTTTTGCGGCTCAATAATTAAATAAAATTTAAAAAAATTAAAAAAATAAAGGTAAACTTTTTACATTCTTTTTCATTTAGGCTAATAAGTGTGTTTAACACATTTCAGTACACGTATACTGCGTCAACTGTCTAATTATGCATTAGTAGGTTTAACAAGTTGTTGCATTGAGATTTCTGATAAAAACCTGAGAAAGAATATTATTTTGTAAAAAAAAAAAAAAAAAAAAAAAATACCCACCCGAAAACACATACAATATAGCAGAGGTTGGATGAGAGTTAATTATCAAGGAAACAAACGAACATGAGATTACGCTGTCATTAGGAGAGAGAGAGAGAGAGAGAGAGAGAGAGAGAGAGAGAGAGAGAGAGAGAGAGAGAGAGAGAGAGATGTAATATATGTTGACCAATATAAACTGTCCGTTATAAAACTGGTGTGTAGATAACTAGATACGTAAGGAAAAAAAATAACTCGCACTTTAATCAGCAGATCACATTGCTAAATCACGTGTCATATATGGGCGGACGAAATGGCGAGCAATAGTGATGGGTTGTCGATAAATCAAGATTATCACTGGGTAGAAGATATAGATGGAGTGGTACCAAATCGAGCATTGATACACGTAACAAAAGATCATATTTTTAACAGTGAAGCGGATCCGCAAAGTGAAAACGCACTATTAGGCCCGAGGGGGCTTAGACCAAGAGAAGTAGGTGAAGTGAAACAGGAAGTTGTTGAACGAGGAAACCGTGTTCACGTGGGTCTGATCGAGGGATCAAACGTGAAAAGCGAAGAGATTGATAGGGATGAACATAATTTCCGATTCAGAGAGAGTGACAGTGACGTGCATTTTCAATCAAGCGTGTCTTGGCCACCTCGTCTATTCTTTCTGGAGTCGTCCGACAACATTTTGGATGGAGATTTTGATATTACAAGCGTTAGCCTAGGTATGCCGTCCAATTCAGAAAAGTCGCCTGTACATGACAGCCGTGGGAATAGAAATCTGTCTTTCCCAGAGGTCGCTAGAGACTGCACACTAGCCAGCGAGAGAAAGTTGGGATCTGAGACACATAACAGCTTGCATTCATCTTTATCGAACAATTCTGTTGCATCTTCGGATTCAGAGTTATTAAGAGACTTGGATGATTGCATGAATCCAGCGACAGGCATGAGGAATCAGTTGAGTTTTGACATGAGTGATAGGATGGTTCAAGTAAGAGGAGAGGGCTATAACACAGAGGGACAGACGGACAGCTCATGGCATTGTCATGACACACAGTTCAAGGTTCCCCCGGATAGAGTCGCAAGGAATCAGCTGATAGCCGTGTCACTGTTTTGTTTTCTGTTTATGATAGGAGAAATAATAGGTAACATTTATTTATTTGCATTTATGAAAACATATGCTCAAAATCCTGTGCACGTATAATTAATCTTAGTCACGCGTCCTTGTCTGCTGATAATAAGTCTGTAAGTTTTCACCAGGTGCCACGATGAGATAATTGGAGTTAAGTGTGCATGTATGCGTCCCTCGTAGAAATGCCTGGGAGGGGATAGTTATACATGTAAAACCTCTACGCTGATATTTATGTTGTGGAAGTCGAGCACTAAAACAAAAATAACTTATACATTTTACGTTTGGGAGGTGCCACATGTCAGATTTAAAGAAATTGCAATAAATAGTGTCATTTAATTATTGTGTAGCCACATTTTTGTAGTGGGATGGTGGATATGGTAATTAAATGTAATTGATATTGAGTTATGACCTTGTTGTCGTGGTTAGTGGGTGGGTGGAACATGTAATAAAAAGTGAGGGACTTTGCCATTTAAGTAGTTCTTGTTAAACATGCAATAATAGCATATATAGTATATATAATTTCTGTGAAAAATAGTTTAAAAATTTTTATTACACCAACCAACGTATTATACTGCTATAATGAACAAAACTTGTTGACCAAAAGAATTTCAAGGTTAGAAACTACTGTATGTAGCAAATGTTTGCTTTATTTTTAGTTCAATAACACTTGATTTTATGTAATGTTAAATAAAAGCCCATATTTTGATCACATTACAAGTGCTGCTTGTGTTCATTACAAGTTAAAAGAAATGTAATTTAATGTCTGTGATCGGTGTAGAAAGTACAAAAACACTTGCGCAGTTTATACTATGTTACTGATTTCATAAATGAGCCAGTAGGTACACAGATAGTACTTATTTGTAGTGAAACATTATACATATGAACATAATACAGTGCCTACGTTAACAGCAGATCAAAAGACAATTCAAATTTGATATAGTAAAATTATTTAATAATTCCACAAATCAGTATGCAGATAGTCGATATATTTACAGAGAAACAATAAATAAACATGATACTAAGTTAACAGCAAGATTAAAATATGGTAGAACAGTACATAACATGTAAATATGCCAGGTTTTGTTTTGTATAAACATGTAGAAAGTATCCCAGTTTCATTAGAAGCATGCACAGTGACAATGATAAAAGATTGAAGGATCAAACATCATTATATAGCATGCAACTAGAGGCATACATCAGATAAGTTACTTTATAAGTAATGGAAAATCAGGTGTTAAAAGTTAAAATTGAAAGTTTTAAAAAGTAACGGATTAACACACACACACACACACACATATATATATATATATATATATATATATATATATATATATATATATATATATATATATATATATATATATATGGTAATTAATTAACATAGTTGTTATGGATGCATGCAAATTTTCTTAGAGAAGCTTAGAGAAGAAAGTACCCTTAAATGTGAAATGACGTTGCTAAACACATTTACAATACCAGATCATGATGCCTAAATCAGTTAGCTGAATTCTGGGATTGTTCTTAGCTTTTGAGTAGGCATTTTGGTCTCGGGGCATATTTGAAAGAGAGCTTAAAATATCATGTAGTTTTTACCTTACCTAAGTGATGGACAAAGGACCTTTGTAGCTTGTGATTAATACAGTTGCATAACTTGTACTTATGATTTGGTGGAATATTACTGATATACCATAGTCCCAATTATTTTTAGTGGAGATTGGCTGATCCACTTTTGGATGATTTTGGATAGTGCAACTAGACTTTTTAGTCATAGACAGGAATATGGTTCTTAGGCATATTTTTCATGGAAGTTATTATATCATTGTTTTGACTTTTGAGTGTTGTCTCAGGGCAGTTGTCTTTTTTATTTGTCATGGAAGTTATTATATCATTGTTGTAACTTTTGAGTGTTGTCTCAGGGCAGTTGTCTTTTATATTTCCATCTGCGTTTTTGGTTTTTGTAAATAAGCTGCAGTTGTATCCATTACTGGCTTCTTTGTATTTCCTAGGGCCAGTAAGAGAAACAGAGATTGGAGCTTTCAGCTCTTTTTCAAAGACTTGCTAATAGGGAGTGAATCAGTTTGAATTGGAGCATGATGTCTTGTGATAAGCCATTGGAATTCCTGGCAATAAATTTAACTAGTTTTGTTGCTCTCAATTTATACATTTGCGTATAAATTGAATTAATGTCCATTTGAATCCCTAACATGTGCAATTGGTTTTTGGATGGATGTATGGAAGCATTTAATATTCATTTTCTATCTGATACGATATGCAACTAGGTAGATTATTCTGGCCTTGGTCAGAGGCTAGAACTGTAAGGGCTCCGTAATCGCAATTGACCTCTTTGTACCATGGGCTCTTCAAGGTGCATCACTCTTAATCAGTACTCAGCTTGCAATAATACTCAAGATCCAGGCTTTCATGCTGTTGATTATCATAAAACCTGCATGTACCAATCTCCATGCCCATGCTGTTTGAAAGAGAACAAGCCACAGTGTGGTACTTATATTTATATAATAAATCTTGGGCACAAAAGCAGCTTATATACAGTATTGGAAACTGAATTCTTGCATCTGGTATTCATCAAGCTGATAATCACAGCTTTGACTCATAAATATGAACTAATTAGTAAAGTCTGCTAAGCGTGTTGATGTTCTTTCAAAATTTTACTGACAAAGTTGAATCAGCCTTTGTAATCACACTTTATTTAAAAGCATGACCTTTTGAATCAGTTGAATAACCTATATAGGTATGATGCCAGGTCTTCATATCAAAAGAATAATGTATATAATTTATATGTCAGTCACCTGTTCAGAGGTTGTTTTTTCACATTAAGGGAGAAAACGATACATCTCAGTTGATTCACCCATTTATGCTCCAGGCCTGTCTTTTGTAAACAACTTATCAGCAGAAAGGGAAATGTGACTGTTTCATGTGAGGCAGAGAAAAGTATTGCTGTTTGTTTGTTTTAGGGTTTAACGCCATTTTTCAGCACACGTTAGGCTATACATGGCAGCCAGTATTATTGGTGGAGGAAGAACCCGAGGAAAAATCCCGGAAAGAACTACCGACCCACGAGAAGCTACTGGCAAGCTTTCTCACATAACTACATTAGCCGAATCTTAGACTCAAACCCACACAGAGGTGAGACGGCAGTGATCCGTGATGGAAAGCACTTTAGACCACTAAGCCACTCGGGGCCCCTAAAAGTATTGCTGAGTTTTGTTTCAAAGCTGAACGAATGATTATAACCATTATGTGACACTGACAGTATACACCATAGTCTGTGATGATTTAAAGGTTTCTTTTGCTTAGATTCAGCATTGTTCTTTCCTGCTCATCAATACATAATACTAAGTAAATACAGTTGGGGAGTGGGGAAGGGGATCAAAAGAAAGACTTGGGTAGGGGATTGGAATTAAAACTAAACTAGCGGATTGGAATCAATAATCTGGTCAGGGATTGGAATTAAGACAGGGCTGGGGTATGGAATTAAGAGTAAAGCAAGGGATTGGGATTAAAACAAAGGCAAGGAATTAAGATTAAGGCTGAGGATTGGGATTAAAACTAGGGCACTGATTGGGATTAAGACTAGGACAGGCAGTGGAGCAGGGATTGAGATTTGACTTGGGCAGGGGTTGGGATTAAAACTAGGGCACTGGATTGGAATTAAGACTAGGGCAGGGATAGGTGATCAAGACTGTTGCAGGGATTGGGATTAGCACCAAGGCATGGATCGGGGTCAAGACTAGGACAGGGATTGGAATTAAGACTATGGCAGGGGATTGCAATTAAGATTAGGAAGGGGATTTGGATTGGTATTCATATTTGTTTTCTACTTGTTAAAATTTCTGCACACAGATACACACACAATATGAATATCTTTTTCTCAGCCTCCATATTACAATATCTGTAATTTCCCTGGATGTATGAGTGGTCTAAGGTTTTCACCTTTACAGTGCACTAGCATCTCACCACTGAGTTGTTTTTTTTCTTCTTGGTGTCTTCATGTGGGGTTGGTGGCCAGAGTAGCTGAGTGGTCTAAAGCACTCTTCATTATGGATCACTGCCACCTCATCTCTGTCTGCATGGGTTCAAGTCTCGGTTTCGGCGAATATGAGTATGTGAGAAAGCTTGCCAGTAGCTTCTTTCTGGGATGTTTCCCGGGTTCTTACTCCACCATTAATCCTGGCTGACATGTATAGCCTATCATATGCTGAAAAAACAGATCTAGACCTACACTTTCGACCAATCTACTTTTTATATTGGTCTTGAGACTTGTAGTAAGTCAACCACTCTGGTGGAATGTTGGTTAGAGTGTCCACCTCAGATGCTTGAGGTCATCAGTTTAATCCCTGTCTAAGTGAGTAAGTCATACCAATGACTTACAAAAATGGTACTAACAGCTGCCTTGCTTGGTGCTCAGCATTAAGAGGTTAGTGTTAGGACTGGTCATTCAGGTGTCAGGATAATGTGACTTTGTGGGACATCATGCTACATGTCTGCGGCGTGACACCCCAGTGCTAGGCATTGCTATAAACTGTCACACTGCAGACATAGTAGCAATATGACTGAAATGTTTTTTAAGTTATATTAAAAATCCAAATCATACACAAATTGCATACTTGTCGTAAGTCACCAAGTGACACTCACCAAAGGCTCATCTTTATTATCAGCTGTTTGCATTTATCCAGCAATTTTTTGTTTGTTTTTGTTTTTTATGGTTTAACACCATTTTTCAGCACAATATAGGCTATATATGGCGGCCAGTATTAATGGTGGAGGAAGAACCCGGAAAACCCCCGGAAAGAACCACCGACCCACGAGAAGCTACTGGCAAGGTTTCTCACATAACTACATTAGCCGAATCTTAGACTCGAACCCACGCAGACAGAGGTGAGATGGCAGTGATCCGTAACGGACAGCGCTTTAGACCGCTCAGCCAGCAATTTTGTATCAAATAGAAGCAATTAAGAATAGATTAGACTTTATGTGTACATAATGTGTGTCAGGTCAGACATGTATGTGTCATACTTCATAGTTTTAATTAAGCAATACATTGTTTTCATTAGTAACCAAGAACTAGGTATTGAAGGGATTAATTATCATCAAAATTGCATGTACCAGCGCCCCCACCCCCTCCCCCCGTGTAACATAGAAATGCTGCAGATTAAATGTCAGCTTGGGTTAACAAGGAAAAATATTTATTTGATTACAGTGCAATATAAATGTTTTACACCTTTCATCTTTAAAAACGGTTTCATAAGTTTGGCATATGTCACATTGCAATAGCAGATACTTCCGGTGAAAATTAAAATTAAACTTCTCTTTATTTCAGGAGGTGTTTTATCCAACAGTTTGGCCCTGTTTACAGATGTCCTTCACCTATGCAGTGACCTTGTGAGCTTTTTGATCAGTCTTCTTGCCATGTACCTGTCTCGCAAACCAGCCACCAAGAGGATGCTCTTTGGATATTATAGAGCAGGTCTGTAGTATGCCAGTATGTTGCAGAATTTCAGATTCTAACCATCTCTCAATGGGTTGTGCCATCAGGTTATGATGTATGGATTTTTAATTTGACCCATTTCTTATGCATGGAAATTCCAGCCTGTACGTTTTTATGATGTACAGAGATTTGGGCTTGAGCATTACTCCTAATTAGATTTCTTGCACCTTTAGTTTAATTTGCTAGCAAGTGCTTGCTTTCCATAACAGATTTACTTTATGTGACATTGACATTTTCTTGAGTATTGTTAATACTTTACTGGCCAATAATATAACACATGTAAAATAAATATGAACTGGACAGAGGTAATATATCACTGATGTTACACCTATGTGATATTACTAAAAATCATTTAACCTAATGTTACACTCTGGTAATATTACAGTTATAAATCATTGAATCTAATGTTACACTTAGGTGATATTACTGTAAATCATTTAACCTAATGTTACACTTAGATAATATATTACTAAAAATCATTTAACCTAATGTTGCACTTAGATAATATATTACTAAAAATCATTTAACCTAATGTTACACATATGTAATATTACTATTAATTTATTAATCAAATGTTACACTTGGATAATATATTACTATAAATCATTTAATGTTACACTTAGGTAATATTACAGTTATAAATCATTTAATCTACTGTTACACTTAAGTAATATTACTCTAAATCTTTTAATGTTATACTTAGGTAATATTACAGTTATTAATCATTTAATCCAATGTTACACTTAGGTAATATTACAGTTATAAATACTGTAATTTAATCCAATGTTACACTTAAGTAATATTACTATAAATTATTTAAGCTAATGTTACACTTAGGTAATATTATTATAAATTGTTTAATATAATGTTACACTTAGGTAATATTATTATAAATTGTTTAATATAATGTTACACTTAGGTAATATTATTATAAATTGTTTAATTTAATGTTACACTTAGGTAATATTATTATAAATTGTTTAATATAATGTTACACTTAGGTAATATTATTATAAATTGTTTAATATAATGTTACACTTAGGTAATATTACAGTTATAAATCATTTACTCCAATGTTACACTTAGGTAATATTACAGTTATAAATAATTTTATCCAATGTTACACTAAAGTAAAATTACTATAAATTATTTAATCTAATATTGGTTATAGTAAGATTCTTTGCAAATTATCTACAGTGTTTATGATAGAGGAAGAGGGAGTCACAACTTGAATGGATTAACCTTTAATTCAAAATCAGCATTTGTTTGCCCAAGAAATTATAATCAGTTAGACAAAACTATGGAATAAGTCATCATGGCTATTGAAGCAGTGTTAAAAGTTTAATTTACAAACTTTAGTTCTGTTTTACTAGCAACTGATTTGCATCAGTGTGCAAAATGTTAAAAATTTGGTTGTTTTAATTAATGTATCATACAGTAAAAGTTTACAAGACATTATGCTCAGTTAAAACAGCTGTACATTTTTAATCACAATATCACAAAAAGTATATTTGTTTTGTCTCTCAGTCTCAGTAGTGACCTTCACTCTCAGAGTTTGAAGAAACGGATTATTTGTGCTATCTCAGAGGAGAGAGAGAGAGAAAATCTCCATAACATATTAAAAACAGTGGAAAACTCATCCTTCATATTTGGTTAATATACAAATTTCATAATTGTTAAGGTATATTTGTGCATTTAATGTAATTTGAGGAGTTAAATATGAATATCTTGAACACTGCAAAATATAATAACTAAACAAACATTTTTCTCTTTTAATATACCAGATAAATAATTGATAATGCAGATTTAAATATGAAAATCTGTAGAGAAACAAGGTAAAACCAGACTTGTTTGCTGAAATATACCAAGTCAATGAATTACCTCATTTGCTTTTTTTGGGGGGGTGGGTGGGGGTCCACTGACATATATGCTTCTGCTACCATGTCATCCATCTTGAAATCGGCTACATCCATGTATACAATCCTTGACAATCTGTCTTGTGAGCATGATTCAATGAAACTTACATTGATTAGATTTTTTAATTATTGTCCAAACAGTAAGTGTGCATTGATCTCCTGTAATAATTGGATAAACAAAAGATGATAAAGATCGATTGTGGGTGTGTGATTGTTAGCGTGGCAGCTTTTTGTTTCCAAACACTTCTTTCAAGAAATCTGACAGGCTATAAAATGTTATTAACCATTATCATAGAATCACCATGGTGACATTCATCAGGCCAATGTTTGACAGAACAATTGTTAAAGGGTCTGTAAATTTTAAAAATCTTGGTTACCACAGATGAAAACATGGGTATAGGGACATCTGTACTATTTTATTTGTAGCCAGTGGATATTATTGGTTACCACAGATGAAAACATGGGTATAGGGACATTTGTAGTATTTTATTAGTAGCCAATATTATTGGTTACCACAGATGAAAATATGGGTATAGGGATCTGCACTGTCACATTGGAGGTAATGTTCAACATGAAGTATGACTTAATATTAGACAACTAAAATGTTGCTGACAAATTTCCAATTGAGCCTTATGGAAATGTTGCAAATAAAATCAAATGAGCTGCCACAAACTGTAGAAAGTAGAGACCATGGGCTAATTGATATCAGAAATCCATGCTTGCTATACATAGAAACAGGAACTATTTAGTATGATCTATTACATAAATCCACGCTTGCTATACATAGAAACAAGAACTATTTAGTATGATCTATTACATAAATCCACGCTTGCTATACATAGAAACAGGAACTATTTAGTATGATCTATTACATAAATTCACACTTGCTATACATAGAAACAGGAACTATTTGATATGATCTATTACATAAATTCACACTTGCTATACATAGAAACAGGAACTATTTAGTATGATCTATTACATAAATTCACGCTTGCTATACATAGAAACAGGAACTATTTGGTATGATCTATTACATAAATCCACGCTTACTATACATAGAAACAGGAACTATTTAGTATGATCTATTACTTAAATCCACGCTTGCTATACATAGAAACAGGAACTATTTGGTATGATCTATTACATAAATCCACGCTTGCTATACATAGAAACAGGAACTATTTGGTATGATCTATTACATAAATCCACACTTGCTATACATAGAAACAGGAACTATTTAGTATGATCTATTACTTAAATCCACGCTTGCTATACATAGAAACAGGAACTATTTGGTATGATCTATTACATAAATCCACGCTTGCTATACATAGAAACAGGAACTATTTAGTATGATCTATTACTTAAATCCACGCTTGCTATACATAGAAACAGGAACTATTTGGTATGATCTATTACATAAATCCATGCTTGCTAAACACAGAACAGGAACTATTTAGTATGACCTGTTACAGAAATTCAAGCTTGTTATATATAGGAGCGGGAACTATTTGATATGAGAGAAATCAACACATGTTGTACATAGAAACTCTGAACTATTTGATAACAGGCTATTACAGAAATCAACGCTTGTTGTACATAGAAACCGGAACTATTTGATAATGAGCTATTACAGAAATCCACACATGTTATACATAGAAACCGGTATTATTTGGTACAACCTATTACAGAAATCAACACTTGATATACATAGAAACATTAACTGTTTGGTACAACCAATTACCATATTCCTGTTTCAGAAAATGTTTTAGCATAATAATTTTGTATTATTGTTGTTGTAGAGTTTAACACCATTTTTTAGCACACGATAGGGCAGCCAGTTTTATTGGTGGAGGAAGAACCCGGGAAAACCCCTGGAAAGAACCACTGACCCATGAGAAGCTACTTGCAAGCTCTCTTACATAACTACATTAGCCGAATCTTAGACTCGAACCCACACAGACAGAGGTGAGATGGCAGTGGTCCGTAATGGAAAGCGCTTTAGACCACTCTGCCACTCGGGGAGCATTTTTGTTATTGTTATCCTACTATGTCAGTAATTATTGTGTGTAAGGCATTGGTCTTGGTGAATAATTTTTGTATTATTCGTTATCCTACTATGTCATTAATCATTGTGTAAGGCATTGGTCTTGGTGAATAATTTTTGTATTATTGTTATCCTACTATGTCAGTAATCATTGTGTGTAAGGCATTGGTCTTGGTGAATAATTTTTGTATTATTGTTATCCTACTATGTCAGTAATCATTGTGTAAGGCATTGGTCTTGGTGAATAATTTTTGTATTCGTTATCCTACTATGTCAGTAATCATTGTGTGTAAGGCATTGGTGAATAATTTCTGTTTACTATTGATGATTATTCAGAGATGATAGTTGGTGGGAGGCACATAAATGAAAAAACCATTTCAATAAGAACTGAAAAATGCAGTGACGGTTTGATGTAAGGTATCAAAATGAAAAAAAAAAATAAAATAGAAATGATAAGTAAAGGTGTCACGTTGTAAAACTATTGTTTCTGAATTAAATCATAAGCTTAACAAAGATCTTTTCATGTCCAAGTTGTATAACCATTAAATTATGATCTTTGATATTCTTTTATTACCTGGACTAGTTTTAGTTTACCACAATCCCAATAAACTTCAATTGTATGTCTTGTAAAGTACTTTTTATGACTTTACTGGGATGCAGCGGCGGTGCTAGGGTTGGTGTCACCCAGTGCAGTAAACTCATGGTGTCACCCCTCCAGACTTCCACCATGGATTTCTTCTTCTTAAAATAAGTCCACAGTATAGTTTTCATTTTGGTGTCACCCCTCTAAGATGGTGTCACCCGGTGCCGTCCACACCCCCCTAGCGACGCCACTGCTGGGATGACAGGATTCATAAACTGTAATTGTACGTCTTATAAAGTATATGAATTTAAGGGGTTGACAGGATTCATAAACTTTAATTATCTGTCTTATAAAGTACTTTTATGAATTTAATGGTTCACAGGATTCATAAGCATGATTTTAATGCTATGGACATGGCAGTTCATACTGAAATGAAGCTCATGACCTTAATAGGCACCTAGTAGATAAATTATCACATTGCTTTAGTCATGTGACCATTTATGAAATCCAACTCGTGAGTTTGACAGTACCTCATTTTAATGGTCCCCTATTAGTCAGATTCTTAAAAACTAAATCTTTAGTCATTTGGCCGAGTTTGCTTCTAGTTGATAGATAATTAAGTAGTTGACATTGTGTTCTGTGATTTTTAAGAATTTAAAACCAAAGCAAGTTGAACTTGATATTGTGTGAATGGGGTTAAGTTACTTTACATAAATGTGTTCATGTAAGGAAAAAATATATATTTATTTTCTTATCATGAATACTGTTATCTGTTGAAGTTATCTTTACAGGAAAATGGACTTTGTACTTCCTGACATTATACTTCTATGGGTTATTCAGATGTAATGCATGAGGACAATGCTGAACAGAAATGTTCATTTATGTGGTAATAGGATGTGACAGTATATTACCAAAAGCTTTTGTTCAAAATCCAATGAAGATCATGCCAGTATACAGAAATCTTTACTTTCAAATTTCAGAAGTGTTGGGAGCACTATTCAGTGTGTTCATCATTTGGATGGTGACAGGGGTGCTGTGTTACATGGCTGTGGAGAGAATCATTGAACAGCATTACAAAGATGTCAAGGCCAATGAAATGCTTATAACAGCTACGTTAGGCGTAGTATTCAACATAATGTGAGTGATACGCGGCACATCTTACCGTATATACTAGCATACAAGTCAAGTCCAACTACTAATAACATAGATCCTGGTCTTCGGATGCATAATGCATTGGAATATTAGGGTCTGTGTTGCTTGTTTTAATGATTATTTTCAGTAAACTGCAAAGAGGCGGATCTACCAGTGCATTACGAATGGCAGATCTCAGTTTTTGGTGGTTGCTGTTGAATATTACTTGTTAGCAAGTACAAATGCTATTTGTTTCATTGCATGCCCAAAAGCTGTGATGAAAATTTGATGAAATATCATTTAGGAAAATAAATTCTTTTGATTTGCCAGAGATGTATAGAGAAGATAACAGATAATCAGCATTAAAACATAATGTATTTGATACAGTGTCTTCATTTTTTTATATTTCGTATCATGTTTTTGACTAGTTATCAACATTTGTTAATATGAAAAATAACATTTTTATAATATTCTATTTCAGCATGGGCATAGTTCTTCATTCGGAGAGATGTTGTAGATCAGCATCATCGCAAAGCAAGTTTGGTCATTCCCATGGTCATTCCCATAGTCATTCCCATAAGTCTCATGACCATGAACACAACAGTCATAACCATTCTGATGGTCATTCCAGTAACAATTCTAGCACAGTTTATGAGAGGTTACTGGAAGATGTTGAAGATTTTGAATTGGCACCAAAAAGAGAAATTAATCGTAAAACTGATAAACACAAAAATATAAATGTGAGAGCAGCTTTCATCCATGTTCTAGGGGACATCATACAAAGCATCGGAGTGCTGATAGCAGCTCTTATCATTAAACTAAAGGTAAGTATCTTTAAGAGATATATGTTGGGAAGTTTGTACTTTTATTAATTTCATTCATTTTAATACATTTGTTTTTCCTGTTCTTGTTTCGGTTGAGTAACTTTTAATTCCATCTAAATTTTTTATGTATCGTGAATTCAGAAAATACTACAATTACAGCTCTCCCCCATTGTAATTTAGGGTCCCATAGCATCTATATAGACTGCATACAATTATCATGTTCGCAATAGTTGTTGTTTTTGTAGGGTTTTACGCCATTTTTCAGCACACAATAGGCTATACACAGCAGCCAGTATTAATGGTGGAGGAAGAACCCAGAAAGACCCCTGGAAAGAACCACTGACCCACAAGTAGCTACTGGCATGCTTTCTCACATACCCACATTGATGTAAGGCAGATATCCATCAATCTTGCATGTATTTAAGTAATTTTCCTTGATGTAAGGCAGATCTCCATCAATATAGCATGAATCTGAGTAATTTTCCTTGATCATAACCAGATATCCATCTATCTGGCAATGATTCCGGTAATTTTTCTTGATTTAAGGAAGATATCAATCTATCTGCTTTACATTGAACTTATTTTCCTTGATCTGTAGCAGACATCTATCAATCTGGCATGGATTCAAATAATTTTGCTTGATCTAGGGCAGATATCCATCAGTCTAACAACCACCCTCAAGAGATGTGGTCCAATATTATCTAGGCCTGTTGGTTTCATTGTCACATCAGATTACAAAAAATTTAAAACTTTTTCATTTTGCATTGCAGAAATAACTTAATGTCAGCTGGAATTTTTTCCCTAAAAAATAAGTTAGAAATGTTTTTTATTCCGTGTGAGCTAAGAGAGTTTAATGATAAACTGAACTCAATTCTGTTTTATAGAGTTTTATACATTTGACCATTCTTTACTTTTATTATTATACATTTCCAGTCTTTTTATTGTTCTAGGAGATTGTAGACTGCAGATAAAGTGTCTTAATGTTGTTGGAAGGAATAACATCTCTTATTTCTGTTGGATGAGATACTGTAATGGTCTTTACCTTTGTTCGAAGAAATATTGTGTTTTATTGTAAGCGATGAAAGCTGTTATTGTGTCTTATTGTAAGCGATGAAAGCTGTTATTGTGTCTTATTGTAAGCAATGAAAGCTGTTATTGTTTCTTATTGTAAGTGATGAAAGCTGTTATTGTGTCTTATTGTAAGCAATGAAAGCTGTTATTGTGGTAGAAAGGAATGGTGGTTCTTATTTTTGTAGGAAAAAATGATGGCATTTATTTTTACTAGAAGAGATAATATTGCATTTGTTCTTGTTATAGTTTTAACACTGTTTTCTATACATGCTAGGCTGTTTGTAGGCTTTATGCTGTTGATCAGCACAAGATAGGCTATGCATAGCGGCCAGTATATCTAGTAAATGAGGAAACCTGGATGAACCACCAACCTATGTGATACTGCTGGCAATCTTCCCAATAGTGTAGATCAAACATAGAAGAGGTTGATAAAGGCAAGCACTTTAGACCAGCCATCTAGTGCCCCGGAAGGGTTGATGAGCTGAATAGTTATTTTGTAAACATCAAATAGTGCATACAGTTACTTGTATTATTAAGTTTTTGGAACACAGAAGGTTTTTTAGTTCCAGGTTTTCCGATTTTGGGTTTTTCAATTTTGGCAGTACTCAAGAAATCTCTCCTTTAGTATTTTTTCTGTTACAAATGTTGTTTATCAGATACATAACATGTAAAAGTCAGAATATCCAGTAAGTAAATTGGCGTGTAATTGTCTCATTACCAAGTGCATATTGTTGCATATGAATTGTTGATAGTTTTGAATTTATTTTGTGCAAACAGTGTTAGTAGTTTAGTGGCTTATGTCCTGTGTATAGATTACTGCGTAAAGTCCTGGATATAGATTACTGCATAAAGTCATGGATATAGATTACTGCATAAAGTCATGGATATAGATTACTGACTACAGTCCTGGATATAGATTACTGCATAAAGTCCTGGATATAGATTACTGAGTAAAGTAAAAAGAAAAACATGCAAAACAATTTTAAACCAAAATATGTACTATTCTGGAAACATAAATGTCAAATGTTTATATAAATCAATACCTGTATGCTTCCAAAAAGTCCGTATTCATCTCATATTTTATCTGTTTATTCAAGATTAGTAGCTGTTGGTTTATTATCATGGTGAGGAGAGGAAGAATGTTGGCTTTTTTATGGCACTTTTAGAGCATGGGCTGTATTGTGATGTGGGGAAGAATGATGTTGATTGGTTTTTAATGGACTTTTAACATTATCAGCTATATTATGATAAATAAATGGGAGTCAAATACCTTTCTCAAGGAATTGCTATGGCAGCTGACCACAGCTGGTCTGATGGTTATCAGATTGACAGGCCTTGGACTGAGTCTGACATTCAGCCACTCTACCAGCTAACATGACTCCTCACCCCAAAACAGGATTTGTTAAGGTCATGTAATGTGTTATGCTCTTAAAATAAGTAATAGAAAGAGTGAAGACAACAAGCTTTGTCAAATTTTTAACAAATAATTTATTTCACTAGAGCACAAAGTGAAAAATAAGGAAAAACACTTATGATATTGCGCATTAATACCAAATTGTAATCCAAGCATTAAAAAGAAAGTCCTTTCAGTCAAAAATTCTAAGTGAATCTCAGTTCAAATCCAGATGAAATTCAAGATGGAAGGCAATGACATTAGTAAAAACTGACAAAATGTGGATGTGTTAACAGTCTTCTTGAATCACCAAAAATATTACAGTTTTGAATTCCATATGAATTTCAGTGACTGTCTTTGTCCAAGAATTATATCAGAGCATTTGTATATTTCTAAGCAAAATAATCACTTGAATTCTATAATTTGAAGAAAATACAAATTCAGCAAACACTGGTCACACCACACCACAACACAGCTTCAACTGCTAGGTGTTAAAACACAATTGACAAGCCTTATCAAAAACTTCAGTTATACAACTAATTAAGATGATTAAAAAAGTCAGTAAGGTCAAGCAGAACTGAACTCAATTCTGGACAAGGTCAAGTCCAATAAACAATGTTACATAAAACTAGTATGTAAAAAAGAAATTTAAACTATCAGACAAACAGTTAAATGAAATATACATAACAAATGAGTGTGCCAGTTTGAATGACAAAATAAAAATAAATGTTGACAGCTGTTTAAAACAAAATGAGGCTTTTGTAGATGATATCTGCCCAATGCTTTATGTCATGTTTCGTGTTGGGAATGGTGAATATTACTGTTCTAACATGACAGTTTTATCATGTTTTATCCACCATTGAATTTAGTTGGTTGGAGATATTATTTATATTTGCTTATGGACAATCACATTTGTTGCATTCATATTAACAGTAAAGTTGTTTGTATTCCATTAAGCCAAGCTTGTTTTTCAGCACATTTTGTCATTTGTTCTGCTACATGCCCTTGAACTTTAGTATGCAATAGATGCTATATGAACTGGAGGCTTTTATTTGGACAGTTGTCTTTTCCTTGAATATGTTGTCCAAGAAAGTAGAACAGTTAGAAAAATGATTTTTTTTATATTCAGTTATATAAAATCAGAATTGAATCCTGTGTTATTTGATCTTTGGCATAATTACTATAAATCATGTTTTTTTTCTAGCCAGAAGAAGAATATCGACTGGCTGACCCAATTTGTACATTCCTGTTCTCCATTTTGGTCATCATTACAACATTGACCGTTTTACGGGACACATTGTTAGTCATTATGGAAGGTATGTTAAATTACGATTTTACTCCAAACATTGTCGAATGCAGTTTTATCAAGATTGTGCCAAAATGTCCAGTGATAAAGTCAGGTCTAGGGTACAGGCTGCATTAGCCATTTTTATGGTCATTTCTAAGAGTAAAGAACAAAACTGCAGATAGTGATAACACCAAAGACTCGCACAAATAGACCTTATGCTTCCTATACCATCTGATAGCACTATGTTCAACTAATTTGTGCTTTTGTCATAGCAATTAAGGCTCATGTTTATGAACAATTCTGCAGTGTAGTAAAATCCTTTCTGTACATAAATATAGTAAAGTAAATGAATATTTAGTTTGTATTTGTACTGACTGACCTTGATTCAGTAATGTGACAAGTTTCTGCTATTTGTAATATGATGTAATCAATCAAATTTCATGAATGGAGACAGTTTCATGATAATGTGCTTGATTTTCCCTCAAGTGTATGTGTGATTTTGATTTTAATGTAGCTTTAACCATTTTTCAGTCATTTTGCTATGATGTCTGTAGTATAGTAGTTTATAGTGATGTCTAGTATTGGGGCATCATGCTGCAGACATATAGTATGATGCCTCGCCCAGTCACATTATCCTGACACCAGGATGTCCAATCATAACACTAACCTTTGAATTCTAAGTGCCAAGCGAGGCAGCTGTTAGTACCACTTTTGTAAGTCTATGGTATGACTCAACTTTGGATCAAACCCACCCTCATCTGCATCCAAGCCTTAAAGTCATACCAATAGGCCACTGGTGTGGTCACTGTCCATAGAACATTTCATTAAGTGATCAGCATTGCTGTACCTAACATACTGACATATATTCATTGGATCTTTGTCATGGGACAGTGTATGATATTATACACAGATATGTACTCTCAATGTTGAATAATGTGGTCGATTTAATGTTGCATAATGTGGCACATTCAGTGTTGAATAAGGTGGCCCATTCACTGTTGAAAATGTGGCCTAATTAGTTTTGAATGTGGCCCATTAAGTGTTGAATACTGTGATCCATTCAGTATTGAATAATATGGCCCATTCATTGTCAATTAATGTGGTCCATTCAGTGTTGAATAATGTGGCCCATTCAATGTCAATTAATGTGGTCCATTCAGTGTTGAATAATGTGGCCCATTCAGTGTTCAATAATGTGCCCCATTCAGTGTTGGAAAATGTGGCCCATTCTGATATGTCAGTGATAATATTTATCTGACTAAAATGTAGCAAAAGAGTCCTGTTATAACTAAAGTTTTTCATCAGAACAAAAAAAAGTAACCCCACAATATACAAATCAGGCATAAACTCCTAGTGAGAAAAAATGTGTTCTGGCCACATGCCTAATTTTAATACTATTGATTACTTCTGTTTGGTATGAAACACAAAGAAGACACTATTATGGTCAGGATAAAAATGATAATGAATGAAATGGCTGAATGTTGTGAATTTGTTTTTTATCATTCAGGGATCTTTTTTAAAGTATGATCATTGGTACCCATGAACATTTTCCCTATGGTTAGTTTATTCCATATGACTGCCCTGCTGGCCATTGGAAAAATCTGTTGAGTTGATCTCTGTTCCTATGATATATTGTTGGTCCTAAATTAAACAGTGCCAATCAGACAGCACTGTGGACATCTTGAAATTCTTATCATTGTTGCAGCTGAAGGGAGGGTCTTATCGGCATGTAGTTTTCACTAAAAGACCTTTCATGATATCTAGCTTAGTTTAGATGATTTAACATCCTCCATCTTACAAATCTTGCTATTCCTGGTTCTTCTTAATGCATTGTTATAATAACAGGAGGCTTCAGATTTAAAAATTCTTTTACAATAAGTTATGAATCAAAATGATACCAGTCACAATATCATCGTGGACAGGATGCGCCCCCTATCCAGCTTGGGAATGTAGTATGATCCAAATTCACTCTGTTGCACATCAGTAAAGGTGACTAATGAAGGAAGGAGCTGCAGTGACTCAGCTGTGTGTATGTATGACTTGTTATGAGAAATGTGGGTTCAGGTCATACTACCAACCACCAGATTTGCCCAGGTTAGTTATGTATGTCCTTGGGCAATATAATATACTTTCATTCCTATTCCACTAAATGACCTCTTTGACTGTGCTGAAACAGTCAAAACAATCCTGTCATCAATCACACTCTGGAGGCAAGCTTGAATATTTGGGCTATTGCTACACTGTGAAGACAAGCTTGAATATTTGGGCTATTACTACACTGTGAAGACAAGCTTGAATATTTGGGCTATTGCTACATTGTGGCAAGCATGAATATTTGGGCTATTACTACACTGTGGAGGCAAGCTTGAATACTTGGGCTATTGCTACACTGTGGAGGCAAGCTTGAATACTTGGGCTATTGCTACACTGTGGAGGCAAGCATGAATATTTGGGCTATTGCTACACTGTGCAGGCCAGCTACTTTGCCCAAATGGATGGTTATAACATCTGTGGTTGTTCATTATAAAGCATATCTAATGTATTTGGTGCAGAATGAAAATTGTGACAGTCAGACCTCCAATGAGTCAACCAAGATAACCAACATGAGTCTTCAGTTGCTACTTCTGTTAAATGTATAATCACCACACAATGGAGTTTTAAGTAAGATAGCAAATATAATGTGTAGTTTGACACAGTGATAATTGTACAAACACTCTAGTATAGATGTCATGGTGGCCCTCAATATTTTAAATACTCTTCCTTCAAAAGTCATATATACATGGATTTTTTTGGCATTTTGATATTTTAATTAGTCTGAAATGACAGAAGTACTAATTAGACGTTAAAATTGAAGGTCATGGCAGTCAGTTTGGAAATACCATTATCACTATTTCCCCAGAAGAAACAATTACAATAGTATGGTGTTTTCACTTAAAGACATTTTATGCTATGGTCCTTAATAAACATCATGCTGATTAGTCATCCAATATAGCTTTTTGCTATGGTCCTAAATAAACATCATGCTGATTAGTCATCCAATATAGCTTTATGCTATGGTCCTAAATAAACATCATGCTGATTAGTCATCTAATATAGCTTTATGTTAGGGTCCTAAGTAAACATAATGCTGATTAGTCATCCAATATAGCTTTATGCTAGGGTCCTTAATAAACATCATGCTGATTAGTCATCCAATATAGCTTTATGCTAGGGTCCTAAGTAAACATCATGCTGATTAGTCATCCAATATAGCTTTATGCTATGTTCGTTTTAAAAAAATCTTGCTAATTAGTCATCCAATTTAGCTTTATGCTATGTTCCTTAATAAACATCATGATGATTAGTCATCCAATATAGCTTTATGCTAGGGTCCTTAATAAACATCATGATGATTAGTCATCCAATATAGCTTTATGCTAGGGTCCTTAATAAACATCATGCTGATTAGTCATCCAATATAGCTTTATGCTAAAGTCCTTAATAAACATCATGCTGATTAGTCATCCAATATAGCTTTATGCTATGTTCATTTTAAAAAAATTATGCTAATTAGTCATCCAATATAGCTTTATGCTAGGGTCCTAAATAAACATCATGCTGATTAGTCATCCAATATAGCTTTATGCTAGGGTCCTTAATAAACATCATGTTAATTAGTCATCCAATATAGCTTTATGCTATGTTCCTTAATAAACATCAAGCCGATTAGTCATCCAATATAGCTTTATGCTAGGGTCCTTAATAAACATGATGTTGGTTAGTCATCCAATATAGCCACCATAATAATTAACTTGAAAATCTTCTTAACTACATCGATCTCTAAAACAAATAAATAGTCATAAGTAATACAAACATAGGGTTTTCACTAAAGAATTATTTTAACATCTTTTTCCAGAGTCTTGAAGATCTTGTTTGTATGAATCTTCATATTAATATAAATAGTCCACTAAAACAGATCTTACTTTATGATGCACACTTGATTCCCCCAAATTACAAAAACCTTGAAAAAGCTTCATACTTTATATAGATGGTCAAACTGATTTAAAAAATAATATTGGGAAAAACAACTATTTTCTTGCAATATATCGTTTGTCATGAATAATATCTGAATGATTTTGGTCTAGCCATTAAAAATGTCTGCCTGAGGGCCATATTGAAAATCTATTTATGGCTGCTTCCTCATTCAATCCTGTTTTCAGGGAAAGGTCATTGCATATTATTGCTTCATTGAGCCTATACATAAACAGATACATCAAAGTAATAAGCCTATACATGAACAGATACATCAAAGTAATAAGCCTATACATGAACAGATACATCAAAGTAATAAGCCTATACATGAACAGATACATCAAAGTAATAAGCCTATACATAAACAGATACATCAAAGTAATAAGCCTATACATAAACAGATACATCAAAGTAATAAGCCTATACATGAACAGATACATCAAAGTAATAAGCCTATACATGAACAGATACATCAAAGTAATAAGCCTATACATGAACATATATATCAAAGTAATAAGCCTATACATAAACAGATACATCAAAGTAATAAGCCTATACATGAACAGATACATCAAAGTAATAAGCCTATACATAAACAGATACATCAAAGTAATAAGCCTATACATGAACAGATACATCAAAGTAATAAAGCCTATACATGAACAGATACATCAAAGTAATAAGCCTATACATAAACAGATACATCAAAGTAATAAGCCTATACATAAACAGATACATCAAAGTAATAAGCCTATACATAAACATATATATCAAAGTAATAAGCCTATACATGAACAGATACATCAAAGTAATAAGCCTATACATGAACAGATACATCAAAGTAATAAGCCTATACATGAACAGATACATCAAAGTAATAAGCCTATACATGAACAGATACATCAAAGTAATAAGCCTATACATAAACAGATACATCAAAGTAATAAGCCTATACATAAACAGATACATCAAAGTAATAAGCCTATACATGCACAGATACATCAAAGTAATAAGCCTATACATGAACAGATACATCAAAGTAATAAGAATATACATGAACAGATACATCAAAGTAATAAGCCTATACATGAACAGATACATCAAAGTAATAAAGCCTATACATGAACAGATACATCAAAGTAATAAGCCTATACATAAACAGATACATCAAAGTAATAAGTCTATACATGAACAGATACATCAAAGTAATAAGTCTATACATGAACAGATACATCAAAGTAATAAGCCTATACATGAATAGATACATCAAAGTAATAAGCCTATACATGAACAGATACATCAAAGTAATAAGCCTATACATAAACAGATACATCAAAGTAATAAGCCTATACATGAACAGATACATCAAAGTAATAAGCCTATACATGAACAGATACATCAAAGTAATAAGAATATACATGAACAGATACATCAAAGTAATAAGCCTAGCCTATACATGAACAGATACATCAAAATAATAAGCCTATACATAAACAGATACATCAAAGTAATAAGCCTATACATGAACAGATACATCAAAGTAATAAGCCTATACATAAACAGATACATCAAAGTAATAAGCCTATACATAAACAGATACATCAAAGTAATAAGCCTATACATGAACAGATACATCAAAGTAATAAGCCTATACATAAACATATATATCAAAGTAATAAGCCTATACATGAACATATATATCAAAGTAATAAGCCTATACATGAACAGATACATCAAAGTAATAAGCCTATACATGAACAGATACATCAAAGTAATAAGCCTATACATGAACAGATACATCAAAGTAATAAGCCTATACATGAACAGATACATCAAAGTAATAAGCCTATACATAAACAGATACATCAAAGTAATAAGCCTATACATGAACATATATATCAAAGTAATAAGCCTATACATGAACAGATACATCAAAGTAATAAGCCTATACATGAACAGATACATCAAAGTAATAAGCCTATACATGAACAGATACATCAAAGTAATAAGCCTATACATGAACAGATACATCAAAGTAATAAGCCTATACATGAACAGATACATCAAAGTAATAAGCCTATACATGAACAGATACATCAAAGTAATAAGCCTATACATGAACAGATACATCAAAGTAATAAGCCTATACATGAACATATATATCAAAGTAATAAGCCTATACATGAACAGATACATCAAAGTAATAAGCCTATACATAAACAGATATATCAAAGTAATAAGCCTATACATGAACGTATATATCAAAGTAATAAGCCTATACATGAACAGATACATCAAAGTAATAAGCCTATACATGAACAGATACATCAAAGTAATAAGCCTATACATGAACAGATACATCAAAGTAATAAGCCTATACATGAACAGATACATCAAAGTAATAAGCCTATACATGAACAGATACATCAAAGTAATAAGCCTATACATGAACAGATACATCAAAGTAATAAGCCTATACATGAACAGATACATCAAAGTAATAAGCCTATACATGAACATATACATCAAAGTAATAAGCCTATACATGAACAGATACATCAAAGTAATAAGCCTATACATGAACAGATACATCAAAGTAAATAAGTGAATTTGGTTCGAATTTGTATTTACTTGTATTCCTGGTTGATAATCCCCATTAAAATGTTGAATTTAACATCAATTTTTACCTATATTGGCTCATGAGTATTTTAACACCAGTTTTGTATTTAAATTGGTGTTAACATGCTTCAAGTCACTAGATCTGCAGTACAGAATTTGATGTCATAATATGATTGTTATGTCTATTTTTAAAAAAATGGTAGTATCCTGAAATAGTAAACAAGTCCTCAAGTTGATGTTTATGCCATCTGAAGTCAATAGTTGAGACATAACTAGGATATGTCTGAAGCCAATAGTAGAGACATGACTAGGATATGTCTGTAGTAGAGACATAATTAGGATATGTCTGAAGTCAATAGTAGAGACATAACTAGGATATGTCTGAAGTCAATAGTAGAGACATAACTAGGATATATCTGTAGTAGAGACATAACTAGGATATGTCTGAAGCCAATAGTAGAGACATAACTAAGATATGTCTGAAGTCAATAGTAGAGACATAACTAGGATATGTCTGAAGTCAATAGTAGAGACATAACTAGGATATGTCTGTAGTAGAGACATAACTAGGATGTCTGAAGCCAATAGTAGAGACATAAATAGGATATGTCTGAAGTCAATAGTAGAGACATAACTAAGATATGTCTGAAGCCAATAGTAGAGACATAACTAGGATATGTCTGAAGTCAATAGTAGAGACATAACTAGGATTTGTTTGTAGTAGAGACATAACTAGGATATGTCTGAAGCCAATAGTAGAGACATAACTAGGATATGTCTGAAGTCAATAGTAGAGACATAGCTAGGATATGTCTGAAGTCAATAGTAGAGAAATAACTAGGATATGTTTGTAGTAAAGACATAACTAGGATATGTCTGAAGTCAATAGTAGAGACATAACTAGGATATGTCTAAAGTCAATAGTAGAGACATAACTAGGATATGTCTGAAGTCAATAGTAGAGACATAACTAGGATATGTTTGTAGTAAAGACATAACTAGGATATGTCTGAAGTCAATAGTAGAGACATAACTAGGATATGTCTGAAGTCAATAGTAGAGACATAACTAGGATATGTCTGAAGTCAATAGTAGAGACATAACTAGGATATGTCTGAAGTCAATAGTAGAGACATAACTAAGATATGTCTGAAGTCAATAGTAGAGACATAACTAGGATATGTCTGAAGTCAATAGTAGAGACATAACTAGGATATGTCTGAAGTCAATAGTAGAGACATAACTAGGATATGTCTGAAGTCAATAGTAGTGAGATAGCATGGATAGAGATATATGAATATACGCCTGAATTCAGTAGTACAGAGAAAACAAGGTTTAATCTTTGACCAATTACAAGTAAAACAAATACAAAACATTAAATTTTCAAGTGAAATGTTAAGGAATTATGGATATTCTAAAATTTGTATTGTGTTTGTGTTGATGGTGTCATTTATTGCCATCACAGTATCAAATCTCTCAAATCCTAACTTGTTGTTGACATTGAAGTTCCTTAAAAATCATATGCATATCCATGCGCATAAAAGCATCATCAGCACGAAAAAGTCATTAATTTACAAATTATTTTTCACCAGTCTGTGAGATATATATATATTTAAAAAAAAAAAATAAATAAATATGCCAAATTGTTCAGATCCAGACATTTCATCTTGAGCAGAAATGATGATCTGATGTGTATTGTAATTCATGGTAAAAGTCCTAATGAGTCATAAAAAGAAATGACCAATTTTTTTTTTCTTGACATTTTTCCAACTTATATTATGCTTGGTGTCAAAATAATGTGTGTCAAATTCCTTGTCAAAGTATTGATTATACCTGGAAGAAAATTGTGACGTTTTCGTTATCAGGTCTTGTACATTATTTTATGACTTCCATAAACAACTGATTTAAGATGGTATCAGATCATATACCAAGTGCATCGTCTATAAGAAAGACAAACGAATGAGTTACATGTACCTCTTACCACTGTTTCATCTCTCAAAAAAGACTGTATTGAATATTGCTCTAGACATATGAAAAGTTGCACTTTTTTGGTCATAAATTGGTGAGGGGTTTAAATTACATAGAAATTTTTTTTCAGTTACTATGGATGCTTAATGCTGATGTCCGTTTTTAAGTATTTGTTAGATGGTTTAATATCCATATCATTATTTTATATTGGTTTGGGGATGGGCATTTTTTTATATATTGGTTTGGGTATGGGAATTATTTTATATTGGTTTGGGGATGGGCATTTTCATATTGGTTTGGGGATGGGCATTTTTTATATTGGTTTGGGGATGGGCATTTTTTATATTGGTTTGGGGATGGGCATTTTTTATATTGGTTTGGGTATGGGAATTATTTTATATTGGTTTGGGGATGGGCATTTTTTATATTGGTTTGGGGATGGGCATTTTTTATATTGGTTTGGGGGATGGGCATTTTTTATATTGGTTTGGGGATGGGCATTTTTATATTGGTTTGGGAGATGGGCATTTTTTATATTGGTTTGGGGGATGGGCATTTTTTATATTGGTTTGGGGGATGGGCACTTTTTATATTGGTTTGGGGATGGGCATTCTTTTATATTGGTTTGGGAGATGGGCATTCTTTTATATTGGTTTGGGGATGGCAGTTCTTTAAGGAAACGAAGTTAATTGACATGTTTAGTGAATAGGAGTAAAACTGCACACCGTTCGCAAAGAAAGCAAAATTGCATTAAAATATGAAAATATGTTCTGCATACTTATTGGTTGCCTTATCATGAAAGTACGATTCTCACTAACAAAAGCTATCTTTTACCTGTAAAAAGAAGGACAGTTAATGTCATGAAGTGCACATAAAAGTGGAGTATGTAGAAACTTCTGGCAATCATGACTCCAAAAATAGGTTCCCTCTGGCCTCATTATCATTGACTAGCCACTGAGTAATCCGGCTAAATGATGTCCAGTGTAAAGTATTGTTCTATTGGGAGCCTCATGTCTGCATCTTCTTTACTTAGCTGTTCCACAAATATATCTGTTAAAAGTATACTACGTTAATGTTATCTAAATAATAGCTTAAGATAAGTCTGTGCATTATAATAGTAGACATCTGGTGTTTGTTACAACGCAAAGTCTTAAAACATGTAATAGAATGAAAGAGAAACCAATAATTTAAGTTAAATTCAATAATTATGTCGTTATTTCACAACGAGAATATGTACCTTGACATTGATGATTGAGAAGCTAACATTATGTTAACTGGAGAATGATATGTGTACATTTTAAAAACTTGTTATGAACATGTATTTTCATCTTACTCTGTAAATAAAGACAAAGTTAATTTTCCAAAATTTATTTTATGTCAGTGCAGAAATCCAGTATGCAGTCTCCTCTCCTCTTAGACTGCTTCGGTGGCCGAAGTAGTTAGAGCATCCGCCTCGAACGTAGGAATGTATGGTATCAAACCCCGGCCGAGTCAAACCAAAGACATAAAACTGGTACTATCAACTGCCTCGCTTGGCGCTCGTCATTGAGAGGTTAGCGTTGAGACTCTGCGGCCTGGAGTCAGAATAATGTGACTGGGTGGTGCATGTCTGCGGCATGATACCCAAGTACTTGACATCAATATAAACTTCCACATTCCAGATATCGTAGTGATTTTTTAAATCTACGTCAAACAACTAAATCACACACAGGCGCACACACTAACACATGCACCCCCACCCTCTTTCCACTTCCCCGTGGCATTTTTTTAAGACCGTCATCTGTTTCCAGACGCGTAGATTTTTGGGGAATACTAAACACAGTTATAATTTCAGCCTAAAAAATGATATGATGATTAGAGATCAGAAAATGACTAACTCTATGAAATGTTGATCTTCTATTCTATTTTGGACATTATTCAGTGTTAACTATTTTCCTTCCTTTTCTGAGGTTTTCTATGTAAACAAATACAAGTCTTGATGGTTGCTAAATATGATTTTGGCATGATTTTGTTGGTGTATTTAACATCTACTACATAATAAATACCTTGTACGGGCTATTAAAAAAAAAAACATTGCACTAGTTGATGGTAATTTTAAAACAAAAATTCTACAATTTCTTTTCACTGAATATATATATATATATATATATATATATATATATATATATATATATATATATATATATATATATATATATCTGTGTGTGTGTGTGTGTGTGTGTGTGTGTGTGTGTTAAATGGGCGTTGTCTCTGTATAAATAACCTCATCACAATGAACCTCAAACGTTCAGATCCAGGTTTAACAAATTATACCAAAATATTGACTTTCTATAATTTGGACATCCGCCTCGAATGCGGGAATTCACGGTATCGACTTATAAGACTTATAAAAGTTCTACAAGCAATTACCTCGTTTGGCCCTTAGCATTAAGAGGTTAAAGAGGTTAGCGTTATGACTGATCTGGGTGGTGCATGATGTTACATATGTCAGGCATTATAATCTAGTACAAGACATATATATAAACTGCCACACTGCAGACATCATAGCAATTTGACTGAAACATTGTTAAAGCGATGTCGAACATCTAAATCACACACACACACACATCCTTACCCACCCCCACCCCCATTGCATTATTTTTTTTTAGACACATCATCTTTATCCACTCGTTCCTTTTTGGGGAAAGACATCATACAGTTATCATTTCAAACAAAAAACCTTATCTGAAACACCTGTCTTATTTCGTTTCCTCGTGTTCATATTTAAACTTTATAAAAGTTTTATTATTTAAGTGTCACACCGCAGGCAGCATACTCTCAGGTTTATGAGTGTGTGATATCGTATAAAGACCACATGACTTGAACTGTGGGATAATTTACGATTTAATGTACTGTAACTTGTGTTGTATTTCGTTATTATTAATATTTTATAGAAGCACATCCATCTGCAAACTGCATTGACTTTGATATTCTGTCATACAAAATGCTGGTAGATCTATGTATATACAGTTTGTAAGGACTGACCAGTCACACAAAAATAAACGTTTATTAGTTTAGTTTTTAAGACAGATTAAGGTCTATGATTTTTATTAATAGTTGTAGTCATATGTACATCTGGTGTATATGGTTTGGTCTAAAAAAAAAAATGGTATGATGATTAAAGAATCAGAAAATGACTCGCTCTGTGGCATGTTTCTCTCCAGATATTGCTTCTATTCAATATTGGGCATTATTTAGTATAACCTTTCTTTCTTTCTTTTCTGAGGTTTTCATTTAAAACTAATGCAAGTCCGGTTGATCGGCAAATTTGATTTTGGAATGTTTTATAATTGTTGTTTTGTGATAAACATTGACTACATAATGCATACTTTGTGTAAACTAAAAAAATACATTGCACTAGTTGATGGTAGAGTAATTTTAATACTAAAATGCTGTAATACAAAAATCAAGGTTATTTCAATTCACTGGTTATGTTGATTTGATTAAAATGAATCAGTCTCGAAATTTGTATCGTCTTGGTGACTTGTGATGGCTGCGTGTCCTGCGTAGTATTAGACTGAATGAGTTTACAGTGTATATTTGTTCTATATTTCCAGGTATAAATGTACATAAACACGGGTAATAGTGCTATTAAGTTAGTTGACTATTTTTGTTCGTGGGTTATCGTTAAAGGTGATACACTTACCTGGGTATTTATCTTAGTAAATAAAACTTTAAATAATGGTCATAAAGATATATATTTCTGAGTATGGTAAATAAAACAGCTTTGAATAAAGTCTCAGGAAGTTTATTGTGGACAACACATCTTACAATCTTTAGTACTGACTTAATGGGGAAAAGCTTATTTCTTTATATTGTGGACTGGCGCGTGTGTGTGTGTGTGTGTGTGTGTGTGTGTGTGTGTGTAATAACCTCATCACAATGAACCTCAAACGTTCAGACCCAGGCATTGCAAATTATACCAAAAATATTGACTTTCTATAATCACGGCAAACGTCTCGAATTCAATGTATCAAAACTCGGCCGATTGATACCAAAGACTTTTAAAACTGTAACTAGAAATTGCCTCGTTTGGCCCATAGCATTAAGAGGTTAGCGTTTTGACTGGTCTGGGTGGTGTCAGAATAATGTGACTGGGTGGTGCATGATGCTACACATGTCCGGCATGATAATCGTGTAGTACTTGACATACATATAAACTGCCACACTGCAGACATCGTAGCAATTTGACTGAAACATTGTTAAAGCGATGTCGAACATCTCTCTCTCTCTCTCTCTCTCTCTCTCTCTCTCTCTCTCTCTCTCTCTCTCTCTCTCTCTCTCTCTCTCACACACACACACACACGTCCTTTCCTTCTCCCCCAATTGCATTATTTTCGAGAGCCATCATCTGTTTCCAGACGCGTTCCTTTTAGGGGGAATACATCATACAGTTATCATTTCAAACATTAAACCTTATCTGAAACACCTGTCTTATTTCGTTTCCTCGTGTACACATTTAAACTTTATAAGAGTTCTATTATACAAGTGTCACACCGCAGGCTGCATGCTCACAGATTTATGAGTGTGTGATATCGTATAAAGACCACATGACTTGAACTGTGGGATAATTTACGATTTAATGTACTGTAACTTGTGTTGTATTTCGTTATTATTAATATTTTATAGAAGCACACCCATCTTCAAACTGCATTGACTTTGATATTCTGTCATACAAAATGCTGGTAGATCTATGTATATACAGTTTGTAAGGACTGACCAGTCACACAAAAATAAACGTTTATCAGTTTAGTTTTTAAAGACAGATTAAGGTCTATGATTTTTGTTTTATAGTTGTAGTCATATGTACATCTGGTGTATATGGTTTGGCCTTAAAAATGGTATGATGGCTAAAGAGTCAGAAAATGACATGCTAAGTGGATTATTTCTCTCCAGATATTGCTTCCATTCAATATTTGACATTATTTAGTATTACCTTTTTTTTCTTCTTTCTTTTATAAGGTTTTCATTTAAAACTAATGCAAGTCTGGTTGGTTGATTGCCAAATTTGATTTTGAAATGTGTTTTTTTTATTTTATTTTTGTTATAAACATTTACTACATAGATGTTAGTTGAGTAATTAACAAAAGGGCTGCAATACAAAAATCGAGGTTATTTCTATTCACTGGTTATGTTGATTTGATTAAAATGAATCAATCTGGAAATTTCTATCATCTTGGTGACTTGTGGTGATTGCATGTGCTGGCGTAACATTAGACTGAATGAGTTTACAGTGTAGTTTTTTTCTTCGTCTATATTTCAAGGTAAAGAATGTACATAAACACAGGTAATGGTGCTAGTAGGGTAGACTTGACTGTTTGTTCATGGGTTATCGTTAAAGGTGATACACTTACCTGGATATTTATCTTAGTGAATAAAATTTTTTTATAATGTCTCTAAAGACATATTCCTGGGTATGGTAACTGATAAAGCTTTGACTAGTGTCTGGAAGCTTATTGTTGACATCACATCTTTAAATCTTTAGTACTGCCGGAGAAACACATATCTGTGTTTTGTAGACTTTTAAAGTTTTCGTACATTTATTAAATGGATTTTGTCTCTGCATAATACCCTCTTTACAATTAACAACAAAATGTAGACCCAGAAGTTACAAATGATAAGATATTGACTTTCTAGAATTAGCCAATCAAAAGAGACTTTACAAAAGTAAAATATTAAAATAGTTTGTTATTGGCTGACAACAATACAAAGATCGAACTAGAGCTCAAGATTTATATCAGGGCCAGCTGTTGTGAAATAATAGTTCGACAATGATGGAGAAATACTCTATTCAGCAGCCCAAGACAGACTTGAAATATTGCTGGGCAAATGTAATAAAATACAAGATAAAAGATTTTTTAAAAACCTTTGGTGGTCTGAGTTAAAAAAAAATAATAAACACTAGCTCTTTACGAGTTTTCATAATTCAGTAGACATTTTCACATATGGTACATATATACAGTATAACAGATTACATGTATACATCACAGCAGGTTTAAAAGACATTGTAAAGTTTGATAAAAGAAAATACAACAGTAGATAAAACATTAAAACATCACATTAAACTACAGCGCAGTAATAGCATGCATATTTTTTACAGCACAGAGAGGGGATGTAATTATATAAATATGAAATATGAATATTATAATTTGTAAAAGCATGCACAATGTCAGACATTCGGTTTCTTAAAAGACAAGTTTATATTATTTTATATGCAGCTAAAGGTCCTCATTATGTACAAATAGAAACATCAGAAGAAATGACGATTCTAAAAGTTAAAATAGAAGGATTGACTGTGTGAGTTGGATTTTTAACGTAGCTTTAACAATTGGTCATTCATATTGCTACGATATCTGCATTGTAGCAGTTTGTAGTGATTTCTAGCACTGGGGCATCATGCCACAGACATATAGCATGATGGCCCACCCAGTCACATTATTCTGACACACACTCACATTATCCTGACACCAAACAGATCGATCAGTCCTGATAATATCCTTTTAATGCTGCGAGTACCATTTGCATAAGTCTCTGGTATTTCTCGGTCTTGGCTCGAACCCGCGAACTCCCACATCCGAGTCGAACGCTGTATCAAATAGGCCACACCAGTGGTCAAAATAAATGAAAGCTGCTTACTTATTATATTCATTATGGCGGCAGGATTAAGTATGATTATCTCGGTGAAAAAGTAACCCGATAGCTGAAGTGTCATTGACCGTTAAATAGATAGACATAACACATTTACGTTGCGGTACGTACCAAGTGTGAATCAGCCTGTTGACATTTTTTAATTAGAGATTGTTCTTAGTTCATTGGGCAGGATGTTGCAGACCCTGGTAGCGTCAGATTCGAAATATATCTGACCTTACTTAGTATAAAATTGTATATTACTTTTTCAGGATGGTATATTAAGTACGAAATAAAAATCCATCTGTTTTTGGTACGATTTCATGAAAATCTTTGTATGCCAACCGAGTAGATTCTAATATATTTTGCTGATATACAAGTCAACCAGAATATACCTTATTGCAGAGGCAAGTGAAATTATATAACTGGTTATTAATATTCACAATGGTATGAATTTCACACAAGGAGAGTCACATTCCCCATGGCTTTTATGTGTTCACAGAACACTTATTAATTAGGCCGTCAGATCAAGGTACTACTAAGTTCCTAACGACCTGAATGTAGGGCCGCGTAGAGTGGGATTGGACCCAACACACACTCGACGTTTTCCTGTCGACCAACTGCTTTTTGGAGTGCATCCTGGTGTCCCAAGTCCGGTGAGCAGCGGATGGGGCAAAAACAAAGGTATCCGGCTCGGGAGACGCTTGGTGTCAGGTGCTTACATACTCCAGGGTATCTTGTGTTCTAAAGGTCGTCTTGTATAGTTTCGAAAATAATCTATGTGCTGTGTTTTTGTTAAGAGTGTTAAGAGTTGTGAGTTAGTTTCTTGTCTAGTTTGTCAGTCATAGTTATTAATGGTGCCACTTTGTGTGGCGGGCCATTATGGTCTTAGGTTTTTTGAGACCACCATATATGGTATAAGTTTGGGGTCTTGTTGGTCGTTGTTATGTGTTTTGTGTAGCGGCCTTGTGCCGCTGGTCTTGGGGTTTGGACCGCCTTATATGTTTTAATTTGGGGTCGTTTTTCCTAGGTCGTGCTTTTACTTGCAGCCTTGTGCCGCGGGGCCTGATGGTCTTTGGATTTAGACCACCTTGTGTGTCTTAATTTGTAGTCCTATTTCCTAGGTCTAGTGTTTTTCTTGCAGCTCGGTGCTGCTGATCGTGATGGTTTTTCGGATTAGACCACCTAGTATATGTTTTTAGCTTGGTGGTCTTGTTCTCTTTGTATAGTTTAACGTGCAGTATTGTGCTGCTGGGCCTGACTGATAATCTTGGCCTCACAGACTACCTTATATGTGCTAATTTTGGGTCCTTGTATGCTATATGGTCGACCCTTGTGGACAGTGTTGGGACCCTTGCTTTTTAGTTAAGTTAGGTTATTCATTTGTTAGGCTGTCAACTAGGTTTATTAGACGAGGTTCGGAGGTGTTAGAGACAGTACCGATGCCGGTTGTCGTCTAAGTAGGATGTTATGTAGATTTTTTTGTGTTGCCACCTCTGTTGCTTCTTATTTGCCCTATTTTGGATCCCCAGATACATACCCATAATCCTGTTTATTTAGAGCTTTTTGTTGTTGAAAGTCATGATCCTATTCCTTGTGTCCCTTGTGGTCTTATTACTATACAAATTTAGAGTTATCCTTGGTGAGGTCCTGTTTAGGAATCATTTTCATGAAACCCTCACTCGTGTGATATCAATATTATTGTCCTATTTAATTTGTTGTTTTGTTTTTAAAAAATTTGATCTTATATTGTGTTAGATTTTTAATTATTACTTGTAATCCTATTCTATTTAACCGTATTTTACACCTCAGTGAACCCATGTGATAGGCAGTGTATACACGGCGTTGATTTTTTTTAAAAAAAATTTAAAGAGTTTTTAGGGCATTGTTGTCCTACCATAATTTTTTCCGTACTAAACAACTCTTACACCTCAATGAACCCATGTGATGTGTAATGCCCTTCAATGAACCCATGTGAAGGATGGTGTCTGCGCGGATTTTAATGCTACTTTGTTATATAGCCCAGTTTTTTTAATCGTAAATATATTATTATATTTTTGTAATTGGTGTTTAGATTAGGATTGGTTTTATTTATTTTTTTCTGGGTATGTAACTGGGGATACAATTTTCTTTTGTCAATTTTAAATTGATATATGCGCAGTTAGATATTTAGTATGTTGGCTTTTATGTTGCCATGGCTTTCATGATGTCTTTCGTATCTTTACAAATTTCGTTGGAATGACTGTTTAAGGTGGAGAATCGTATATGCAACATGGGTTGTTATCTACGGAGACATCAATGGCTAGCCAACTTAACAAGCAGTTTTATTTAATCAGATTCTTTCGGATGTGTCCAGTCAGACAGTGGAGGCACTGTAATCTGCCATCAGCATATGTGACAGAAAGTGAATTGATGTGTAATATGATGATGTATATAAGCTTTGTTTCAAGCAAGTTTCAGGCTTTTAATCGGAATTGCAAACTCCATAAGCTTAATAGTTACAGTAAGCAGAAGATTGATGCAGTATAATTAGGTATATTTATTAGGCCTGTTGGACTAGCAGATTTTGTTGTTGTTATAGGGTTTAACGCCATTTTTCAGCACACGATAGGCTATACATGGCGGCCAGTATTATTGGTGGAGGAGGAACCCGGAAAACCCCCGGAAAGAACCACCGACCCACGAGAAGCTACTGGCAATCTTTCTCACATAACTACATTAGCCGAATCTTGGACTCGAACCCACGCAGACAGAGGTGAGATGGTAGTGATTCGTAACGGGCAACGCTTTAGGCCACTCGGGGTCCCTGGACTAGCAGAGCTAGAGCCTGCAATCAGAGATGAGATAAACAACGTGGGATACAAACAAAATCGCGCCATGGGATATGCTCTTACTGTTACATGTGCATGTGATTGTAAACCATGCTTTCATAAGCATCAATCATTATATTCTTTTTTGTGCTATCCCATTTGCAAATGACCGCTCCGGTGGCCTAGTGGTTAGAGCATCCGGTAGCGGGAGCGGGAGGTCGTGAGTTCGATCCCTGGCCGAGTCATACCATAAACTTACAAAAATGGTACTAACAACTGCCTCGCTTGGCGCTCAGTATTAAGAGGTTAGTGGTAGGACTGGTTGGCCTGGTATCTGGATAATGTGACTGGGTGGGACATTATGCTACATGTCCGCGGCACGATGCTCCAGTGCTAGATGTCACTATAAACTGCCTCACTGCAGACATCGTAGCGATATGACTGAAAATGGTTAAAGTTACGTTAAAAATCCTAATCAAACAAACAAACAATATTTGCAAATCTGTTTTTTATTAATCAATTGTGTTTACGGTATGAGGAATGTATACATGCTTTTATCTCTAGGTGGAGCCACGGTGATTTATTGGTTAGCATGCGGAACTCAATACGTAAGGGTCCAGGTTTAAATGATACCGTCTGACCAGCATGAGTTGACTTCTGTAATATACCAACGTGACAGTCACTTTTCTCTAATTGACTAAGAACTGTCATACTTTGTTAATGTGCAATAAAACATCAGATCAATCCATATCGTATAAGTAGGTCAGTACCAGATCTTATAATCCATTACATAATGATAACGTACTAAAAAAAATGGTAATGAATACTAAGTTGAGTTGGGGGATTATGGCCTTTCATTTTGCACGGAGAGAAACTGTCCGGTGGGCGATATTGTGAACCGTGGATTAAGTCAGGTTTGAATTTGCTTTGCGGAGATTTTGTCCTACACCTATAGTATGCAAAAGAACAGGTACAGAGTGTTACTCTATACTGCCGATCTGTTCTTACGTACAAATGCAGTACACTCTATCTGGTCTTTACGTACAATACAGTACACTCTATATGTTCATTACGTACAATACAGTATACTCGATCTGTTCTTTACGTACAATACAGTACACTATCTGTTCATTACGTACAATACAGTACACTCGATCTGTTCTTTGCGTACAATGCAGTACACTCTATCTGTTCTTTACGTACAATACAGTACACTATCTGTTCATTACGTACAATACAGTACAATCGATCTGTTTTTTTAGGTACAATGCACACTGTCTGTTCTTTATGTACAATACAGTACACTCTATATGTGCTTTACGTACAATACAGTACACTTTATATGCGCTTTATGTACAATGCAGTACACTATCTGTTCTTTATGTACAATGCAGTACACTATCTGTTCTTTACGTACAATGCAGTACACTATCTGTTCTTTACGTACAATACAGTACACTTTATATGTTCTTTACGTAGAATGCAGTACATTCGATCTGTTCTTTACGTATAATGCAGTACACTCTATATGTTCTTTACGTACAATACAGTACACTTTATATGTTCTTTACGTAGAATGCAGTACACTATCTGTTCTTTACGTACAATGCAGTACACTATCTGTTCTTTACGTACAATGCAGCACACTATCTGTTCTTTACGTACAATACAGTACACTCTATCTGTTCTTTACGTACAATTCCGTACACTATATGTACTTTACGTACAATACAGTACACTATCTATTCATTACGTACAATACAGTACACTTTATATGTTCATTACGTACAATACAGTACACTATCAGTTCATTACGTACAATACTGTACACTATATATTCTTTACGTACAATACAGTACACTATCTGTTCATTACGTATAATACTGTACACTATATATTCTTTACGTACAATACAGTACACTTTATATGTTCTGTTCTTTACGTAGAATGCAGTACACTCTATCTGTTCAAAAATATGCAAGGGTCACCAATTACTGGCCGAGGAGTGACCTTTTTAGCACTGTGATATGTGCCAGCAACTACGAGGACTGGTTACTCTCATACTTTAATGTTTCAGAATTTACATTACATTTTGAATGAAAATATTTCAAAACTACAGAACTTGAAACTGTTATTTTTTTAAAAATAAATTTGGACAGCAAAACACGTATGCTGTTTAGTCTAAAATTATTAATATTTGTATTTTTAGTAGTATTTTCTAAAACTCGTCTCTAACGTTTTATGAAAACTAAATATAATTTATTTTATTGTTCCAATTAGAGACAATGTTTAAATTAAATTTAGGAAAAAGCCCTTGATGCACATATAAACTAATGTCTTTTCTTTATTAAAACCCAGAGGCTTAATTGTTTTATACCACATCCGTCCCCTCCGTCTCTCTTTTCTCTCATTGTCTGCTAGTATGCCCCTTCAATACCAAAATATGCGATTAGAATACCAGTCTTGCGTGACGTAAATTAGTTCAGTTCTTAGCAGGTACCGGTCAGTGTCGGTGACCTTTGTTTCGAAATGAACACAGTTGAATGAAAAATTTTCATGTGTCAAATAACAAACCCTTTAAAACTAAAATATTATAATTTTGTGATAGATTTTAAATGTACAATATTCATAAACACGGCATTTTGCTCTATGCATTAGTAACAATTTATTCCTTACAAAGTGTTAATTTATATGAAAATGTACTATGTTGGTCACATTTTCATGAATATCTCACTAAACAACAACCCAGGTGTGACATTTTTATTTTGAAGTCAGACACCCTACTTGTTAACAATACAAAATCAGGAAGTTGTTGATCTTCGATGCTGTTTGAGCACTGAAGTTTTCATTGAAACGTCTTTGTTGTTTTTTGTTGGAGAAAAATTTCTGGACTTAAAGTATGATCTAAGAAACACGCTCTGGTTTCGTTTTGATATTTTAGCATAAAATAGGTTTGTAGAGGTATTTTAAACAAACTGTATATGTCATTCGATACAGTGCATACCATATACACCTACCCCAGTTGCAAAAAACAATGACTTGTCTTGGAAAGCTGCCTTTACACAACATTCTTTTTCAAGAATAAAAACGTCATCTTTCTGTGTTATACATGTAGTAATTACATGAGAGAGAGAGAGAGAGAGAGAGAGAGAGAGAGAGAGAGAGAGAGAGAGAGAGAGAGAGAGAGGCTGACGGTTTACACACTTTCATATCTGATTATTAATAATTAAGTGTGTGGAAACATCACCCATAGTTGTTATTGGAAACATGCATCATCATCCTCCTCCTTGAAGAACATGCATCTTTTATCCTAATTCTGAAATTCGTTTACTAACAACATTTAAAAATAGTTTTGTATCTGTTCTTTTTTTAAATGATATAAATATCTAAATGTATACTAGAAATTCTTCTTTTGCATTTGTTGTGAATCAAGTCATAAGTAACGTGTATGGATATCTAAGAGTGTACAACTTGAAGCAGTTAACGACGTTTTACCAGGGATACATGTTTGAAGCAGTTTGGGATCTGAAGCCACGCGTTAATTACAATCAGTGTAATTAGATGTAGATTAAATTACAGCCTTGACAAAGACGTGATGTTGCCATTTCTGGAGATCTACACGGCATTATTGATATAAATTATGCTCAACAAAGGTGAACAAGTAGAACGATCACGCATGAACTTCACTTAGACAAAGCTAAAACCGTCCATTGCACACATTGGAGGCTATGTGAATAGACAATCGTCTCTTCATTTCACAACAAAGTTTGCATAAATAGTAGAGATTTCGGCTGAATTGCAAAAGATGATACTGTTATAACGAATGTTGAATATATATTTCCTTAATTTCCTTAACACTGTATAAATATTCAATTCGTTCCATTTTCTTTGGCGACAAAAATGATTTATTTGTATTATCGTTTATTTGTATTATCGTTAACATATATAGGCCAAAATGAGACAAATTAGTAACTAAACTGATACACAATAATGGCTTGACTTTCGGACAGTTTGCATTACTGAACAAGTGGATTAAAATAACATACTTTACCAAAATTATTCCATCAGGTGACAAGAAATTTTTGCTTGAACGTCATTTAAAAAAATAAATCTTTCTAAAAAAAAATACAAACTATAAGGTCAATAACGCCAAAACGAAACCTCTAATTAACCGAAAGTTTCTCTAAATGGATTAGTTTATTTTTTATTAATTTTTTTATTTTTATTTTTAAATATTGCATACGCGATTTTTTTTAACCCACCGGAAGTTTCATTGAGGTCGCACCCTCTCTGCTGCTCTAATTAAATAATTATTTAAGCAAAACTTGTATCAAGACCTACACGATATCTTATCTAGGATCATGTAAATTTATCGTTATAAAGCAGTGTGGGGTAGCTTCTGCACGTGCAAATAAGTTTTAGATTTAATTATATCCGTACCTCCTGAACAACAAGTCTGATGAATAAGTCTTAAAGTATGTGTATGTGCATCAACTCATTTAAATACAGCTAACATTACAGTTCTCTCTAACCACTTTAGGTATCTGCGTGTATCGCTGAGTTATATAAATTATATCAGCATATTTATGCCTGCCTCGAGAAAATATTCTTGCCGGACTTGACTGGTTATCCGTCATTACCTCATCATAAACAACTAAATTATTCATAAATCCATAAGGTTCGTCAATATAGGTAATACATTTAATAATGTCATCACTTTCTTCATTTAATAATTTTGCGTTCTCATTAAAATCTTTAAGAAAATCGTTGCAGCTCTTATCATATACAGATGGTGCTACTAAATATAATTTATCACACTTGAGCAATCTCATTATTAAATTAAATAATAATTGCGTTTTGTCAGACCCAGATGGACGTATTATTATCATTCTGATATAATTCGGTTGCGTTGGATGATCTTTGACCGGTTCTTGCTGTCGTGTCGCTGAGAAATCAATAACATCCATGTTATAGAAATATAATAAATTATATGAATTTATATTGTGCTCGATGCAAAGCACCCATATATTCAGATGGAATAACAACAATAATAATAATAAAAGATTAAAAGCGTGCACCTATATGCAAGTATTTGAAATGGGGTTTTAAAAAATGTAAATTTGTCTCTCTGACACAAAAATAGGTGGTGATTTAGCTACATCATTAAGAAAATTACCAGGAACTCCATGGGATAAATACCCAGGAGAAAAAAAAATCCCCTCTTCCTGAATATAATTATTGTGGTCCAGGAATCAGACTTAATATTGGATATAACGAACGAGATCAACTAAGACCTGGAAAGTATCCCGTAAATGCTATTGATCAAGCATGTCACGTTATTGATGAAGCCTATAAAAAAAATAAAGATTGACAACAATGACATGCTGCAGAGATGAAATTGATACACTCGTTAAATTCCATAAACAAATCTTTTAGAGACTCATAACCTAATTGGTTAGTAAGATCCGCAATGAAAGGTAAACTGGTGCTAGGGACTGGTAATTAATCAACCGGTTATAAAATAATGGAATCGATTATATCCCAAGAGAATATTAGAGGGGTAGAGGAGCGCTTAGTAAATTCGCCGATGCTGCAAATGTTTCAGTTCTGTTGCAGCAAATTGGTTAGCAAGCAATATTTCAAATTCATCTACCACCACCTAAACAAATTCAGTACGCACATTTCTCCATGACTCAATGATTTGTGAAAATCTTCATTATGAATATCATTTACTGATTTCTTTAGTTCATCGGATTTGCATCAAGCAGTATAACTGTTAGTAATTCTGCTTCGGTTATTTTATACTAATTGATAAGCAGTTGTTGAAGGGTTGTTTGATCATTCGTACGATAAAGTCCGACGATTACCGTTCCAATGATAACTATATTGACATAGTCAAGGTCTGATGCAACCCGATTTAGAATTTGTAAAGTGTCAGTGATTTGCTTTTTGGAAATTGGTGTTGAGATACTAGTGAATGTAACTACGGAATAACTGTTGTAGAGTCTCGAATATAGTTCGATGTTCATTTTTAATTTTATCAGAATATGGTCTAAGACTTTTTTCATAAACACATGGAATACGGGTTTTGTAATTAATTTTAATTAATGATGCTGCATGTACATGAAGTTTTTTTAAAACCATCATATATAATATAATCAGAAAAAATATTCTTCTCTATTTTCTTCTAATCAACGCCATAAATTATCCCTTCGATACTCTGGAAACTTTATAAATATCTTTTTGTCTGTTAGAAATTCAGAGTTTTTGTTCTAGTGGCATTTGATAAACAGACGGAACTTCAGGCCATCCTAACACTGATCTGATCGATGATTGATAAATATCTACAACATAATCCTTTGGATTTATTTATATCGCGTATGATCATGTTGGTAATCATTTGACCGAGCGGTGTCAAAACACAGGCGCGAATCCCGCTGAAAGTCATACGTTTTCCCCAAATTTCCAAATACTTCCATACAATCTGAGTTGTAAATTGGGAAGTTAGACGTGTCTGCTTTTATATACTAAATTTGGCTCTAATCAATTCGAGACCACAGTTAAAACAACTTGCCAAAAAGCCCATTAACCGCACCTTTGTGTGGGTTTTCTTCACCATCCTCAGATTTCCGTACCGCCAGCCGGTTATGCCATAGAAAATACACTAGTATCCCCTTTCTCACCGGGAACTATTTAACTGCGCTACCCTAGGCCAGTCAATACACACTTTTACCAGCGTATAACGCTTATATAATTACGCCTATTTTCCACTATGGACACATAAACGGTATCTACCAAGTCCCTACTTATTGATTCCATTGTGTAATTTACTGGTTTCCTACCGTAAATACTGCCATCTCAACCACAACACTATTATACACCACTAAATTTGAATATGGACTACGTCACAACAGGGACAGTCATTCGGTATTAACCTAAATTTACAACTAGCGAACCCTAGCACGGTTCAAACTCACTAACACTCGGCTCTGTGACGTTGTTCCTATTAATTGGCTAATTATTTCGGGCTAGGAATATTTCCATGGCGCCGAATCCCAATAATCACACAAATAAATCTAAGAATTGCTTAAAAACGGGGCGCTATCAAATGTGATAACTCCAAATTTATTACAATATTTATTTCTGCAATGAAATTCATCATTGTTTTGTTCGATTTCGTTATTACCGATTAAAATAGAAACAACTTGTAAATCGGGGTTTCCATCTGATTCGTTTTTATTTGCAAATACCATGTCGCATGTAACTCACCAAATGATTTAGATTTAATATTTGGCCAACGCTGATATACTCGTAAGTGTGAAAGCTCAATTTCTTTACTGGAATTGCAGCTGGAAAGTTGACGCAAAATTCAGGATTGGCCGAACTTGCTAACATCATAGTTGTTTTTTTATAGAGTTGTATTAACAACGATCTGTTGCAGAAGTTCTTGCGATCACGACATTATTATTATTATTATTATTATTATTATTATTATTATTATTATTATTATTATTATTATTATTTTCTAAATCAGGCGTAGGCATTGTCTCGTAAATCGTAATCATTTTTGTAAACTCGATATCCGATATTATTGTATCACTAAGACCTGATGATATCAATGAAGATAAGTGTGTGTGTGTGTGTGTGTCTGTGTGTGTGTGTGTGTGTGTGTGTGTGTGTGTGTGATAACATGATGCAACCTGATTTAGAATTTGTATAGTGCTGCATCTAGAAATAGCAGCAGACGCCGAATAAACAGTTATGTCAACGACACTACATGTCACGATTTCGAACGTAGCTTTAAAAGAAACTTTCAGTCATATCGCTACGATGTCTGCAATGTGGCAGTTTTAAGTTATGTCTAGCACTGGGAAATCATGTCGCAGACATGTAGTATAATGTCCCACCCAGTTACATTATCCTGATCAATCCTAACACAATCCTCTTAATGCTGAGTGCCAAGTGAAGCAGCTGTTGGTACAATTTTTCAAAGTCTTTGGTATGACTCAGCCGGGGCTTGAATCCACGACCTCCCGCAGCTGCGGCGCAAGCTCTAACCACTAGGCCACCAGAGCGGTGTAAATAATTTGGAGTTTGCTAGAGCGTTGTATGCAGCTTTATTATATACTAGTGTAGTTTTTTTTCGCTGCACATGGGTATTTTTTGTTACAATGATATAAAGAACATTAGTAATTGTTGTTGCAGCTGAAACACACAGATTGCTACAACTACTGGTGCTATCGCTAGCGACATTATTGTTGATATCTACCCGCTGGTTCTAGTGATAACATCAGACGCCGAATTTACAATTTTATCAACGACAACTACACGTCTGCGATATTTTTTTAAACTTCTACTGTATACTCATCAGCTATAATTTTGTTTAGTTTGTTTTGCCTTTCTCGCACCTGATTGTATCTGTACGTTGATTGGGCAGCTCATTATTTACATATGCGGTAGTTTGACGAATAATTCAAGACAACAGTGGTAAATCAAGCCGAGTCTTTGCTTCTTCAGGTTCCACTTCAAATGTTACTTCGTCCTTTTGATCTAGTAATACTAACATAATTGCAGAAGATTTTGTTAGAGGATATTGTTGTAGATATTGTAAATACTGTAACATCTAGTACTGAAAACCTGTAAACATCGTTAACCTGAGCGCTGCGTTTAATACATTTATTAGGCGGTGACACAATACTGATCCAGACGCTACCGTATATAAAATGTCAGTAATCAGTTTTATGTCAAAGAGTTTAATGTCGACAACCGCTGGACTATCAAAAACTTAGTCAAGGTTTCAATTAAAGTTTGTACAAAAACTCAAGAACGTGTTTATGTGATCATTATAATCAGATCTAAAATTGATTACATCATTTTTGATTGCCGTTAACGGGTTCATCGTTGGGAAGTATCTATCATCAACGTATTTCTTCGTTGCAGCGTCATCGTTTGATTCTGGTTGTCCAAGACTAGTAATTTTATTATTAGTCATATTGAGAGAACCAGTCATCTGTATTCGATGGCGAATATTATCCGATATCGTTGACGTAACAAAATCGACTGCAGTTTCCCAATACTATCAAACACACCTATTCTATTTTCGGTTACATGTACTGCATTAATTCTGACGATAATATCTTGTAATAAAAAAAAAAAAAATACTCGTTTTTAATCGTCCTTGCTTATTGTGAAATCCATCCAACCACTTCGTTTGGATCTACATTTGCGAGATTTAGTAATTCGGATATTTCACCACAAATAATTTTATTTTCATTTTCATGTGATATTTCGTCAGTTGTGTGTTTTTGTTTAGTGGAAGATCTTTTGTAAATATTAGCCATTACACCTTAAATCTGTTTAAAATAATAGCTGTATAATCATGCACGACTTTTTGAGGTGGCTTGGTTGATTTTTATACAGCGTCAAATTTATTCAATTCAGAGATACAATTTGTGTCTTGTTTACTAAGTAGGACTTGAACCACTGTAAGGCTATATTGTGAATGCCAAATACATGCTGGAGACGGGGAAGTAATATATCATGGTCCATTGTGTCAAAAGCAGCAGACAAATCAAGGAGAGTGAGGACTGTAATCTTTCTGCTATCCAAAGCACAGAGAATATCATTAAATACTTTCAGAAGAGTAGTTTCAGTACTGTGGCAAGGGTGATAATGCAGACTGTACATTGCTAAAAAGACTGTTTGAATTTGAATGAGATACAAGTTGGGTTAGAACAACTTTTATTAAGATTTTTTTATAGGGAGATTAGAAACTGGGCGATAGTTCTTTGAATCGTTATGGTCAAGTGTTGGTTTCTTTAGCAGAGGCTTTGAGAGAGATTATGACTAAAAATTGTTAAAGCTGTGTTAAAAATCCAAATCACACACCTACGCATTCTTTGTACTTGAAAAACTTTAAAACTATCTTTCTGTGATTTGTCTGAGGAGTGTACCACTGTATTCAATACATGTATTTTGATTTAATGCTGTTTCAGTGTTTTTGGAATATAATATTGTACACGTGGTTGTCTAAGAAGTTTAAACAAGTGATACCTAAGTTTTTGTACATGTCATTTAGTTTTGTTGAACAATTGATACTTGTTTTCTACTTTAATAGTATGCTTATTGTTTTTTTGTTTAAGGTGCTCCAAGAGATATTGACTACCAGGCCTTGAAACAATGTTTGCATGAAATACCAGGTGTTAAAAGTGTCCATAGTCTTTGTCTCTGGTCATTGACAATAGACAGAAATATTTTGACTGTTCATCTAGGAGTAGGTAAGATGCTCTTTCTGTTATTATTATTCTTTTGAATGCTTGCATTTCATGTTTTTATTAAAACTAATTGTATTCCTGAATATTTTGCAGTTATAACTCATTTGCATGCTTGCATTTTTTATTACTATTTTAACTCATTTGCATTCTTTTTCTTAGTTTAAGACCATAAGATTCCTACCATTATAAATATTGGAGGGTCAGTATATACCATTTTTTAAATTCTATGGTATTGTTTTGTGTCCATGACACATTTTTGTTGGCAAACAACATTAACTTGATATTGTATGACGTACATAAATTAACAATAGACCATTGCACAAAATGGCTTCTTGTGGTAATTAAACACAGTGAACTTTTTAATTTAATGGGTCACATTGATTTTAATTGTTTTTTACAAGTCTGGTTAAAACAAAAAAAATGAAAAGGAAATAAATATACAGGCATAATAAACATGTCAGCAGCAATGAATCATAAGAGATTAGTCAATACATGTTTGATTGGATATACATTTTGAATTTATCCATTGCTAAGAAAATCAATTTATTTCTTAGACCTAGTGATCATAAATTTCATTCACTCTACTCAACTTGTAAATAGTTCATTCAGAGCTTAAAAGTTAAGGACTTGTCATCATTTCAAATCATACAGATGCCCAATGTTGTACAAATACAGCATTCTCAAGCACTTAAGTGACTGCAATGAAAAGCCTAATAAACATGTGTGCAGAGAACCTGGGCATGCTGCGTCATTGCAGTAAAATCATCTGACTGTAAAATTGATATATTTAACTGAAGCCTGTAGTTTTAGCAATATTTCCATATAAATTTGAACAAAATCATTGCAGTACATAAAATCTTACATGATAAACTGTTGACTATATAAAATAAGGCAATGTAATGATTGCTGAGTTTCAATGTATCGGGTATTCATCACAGAATTAATAAATGCATTGGATTGGCAAACTGCAAATGGCGATATGTACAGACTGGATATTAAGAAGCTACTGAAAATCATCCCTAATGCTAATTAGGTTAAATATGATAAATAGGTTAAATATGGTAAATAGGTCAAATATACCTATTTACCAAATAGGTTTGTTATAACACAATCTTATATCTGATTGAGATGGGAAACATTCAGTAGGCTTTATTTCAATCAGAACTTGATAAACTTGGTACGTTGAGTGCTTGGTATTTCTTTTTAACTAAAGCATCAAGGCAGAAATCACTTAAATTGAATTTTTTGTGGTATTACCATAGATACACTAATAATTATGAACATGCATAAGCCAGTTGTATAAAAAGTGGTTATTAGAGATGGTATTAGGGAGAGCTTATGCAATGGAAGAAAAGCCATTACAGAAAATGACTTAGATTGTTTTGGCTTAAGGAAAATTATATATTTATTAAACTTATTAAGTCAAGTTAAGATTGAAAGGATTGCACATTTTGGTAGCATTTGATATGTTTATGTTTATCAGTCATAAGAGTTTATTACATTGAGAGTTTTACTCTCATTTTAAATACAAGATATTGGAACACAGTTTATGCACTTTTTTTTACATGAAATTGCTACGAGACCATCACATCTGCTACAAACACTGGATCGATGTTTTCATGTACGCTTCCTGATGATATGTGTTCTGAAAAGATCTGCATTCATGTGCATATTTTGAATATTGTATCATGGCATCAACATGTATATATAAATATATAAATATATATGAGGATGGAAAATAGTTTATCAATATTGTCTTAACTAAATATGTTTTTTTAAAGTGTTGTGGTGTATGCTAAGAATATAGTGGGATATTTCCAATAGTTAAAACTTTATTTTTTCATTTCTTTTAGATCCAGAAGTGAATCACAAGAAAATTTTAGCCATGGCAACAGATCTTCTCCATAGTCACTACAAGTTTCTGCGTACAACAATCCAGATTGAAGACTACAACCCAGAGTTTGTGACCTCTTGTGTGGATTGTAAAGGACCAATCAAATGATCTTGTGTGGATTGTAAAGGACCAATCAAATGATCTTGTGTGGATTGTAAAGGACCAATCAAATGATCATTATATGCTGGTGACATGGCCATTATTATTTTCTCTGTTGGCTTCAACAGAGTCCAGAAAACCATTTTTTTTTTGTACTTGTATTATATATTAGATAGAGCTAGACATTAAACAGATAAAACTAGACATTAGACAGATATAACTAGACATTAAACAGAGAGAAATTATGTTAGTGTCCCCATCATCATTTTTATAAGATATTCATTGACATTGGTAATGTTATTGTTTTTCACGAGTCAACACTATACAAATGCTTGTACATTTGAACATACCATTCCATTTGCTTCATTTTATTTTCAAGAGTGTCACATATTCTCATTTTCATAGATGATGATCATCTTTTTTCAGTGTCCAGTAAGTTTTATATTTTCATATTGATAACCCATATTTCATCAATGATCCACACAGTTTAGATACTCCATAGCTGCCAGTAAAACTGCATTTTGTGGATTTTTGTGCACATATGGGTGATAAATATGATGTGGGTTTTATTATAGTTTATGGTCCTGAGTTATTCAGAACACTCTTGTTTGATTTTGGATTGTGAAGAGACAATTTGACCAATCATTTTTGAGGTAATGCTTGAGTTGTACATTATTTGAAAATGATAGTGCTAATATAGTATTTGGATTATATGGCTTTTTGGAGCTTGTTTTTGTTACCCATCAAACGAGGGACAATGGAAGGAGAGAAACACAGTTCAATCTCTTTTATTCAAACCTGCTAGAGATGATGGGAATAAATACAGTGCAAGCACCTTTATCCAAACAAAAAGAAATACAGTGCAGACTTCTTCACCCAAATTTGCTAGGCATGATGGAAAGAAATACAATGTAATCTCCTTCATCCAAACATGCTAGGAATGATCTCCTTTATACATACATGTTAAAGGCACAAGTATGTGTTGGGTATTGCAGAGGTACATATGTAAAATTTTGTATTTATTTGAAATGTCTGGAAAGTTATGCTGTTGTTTTATATGAATCAAAACATTGGACGACTGTAGTATGCATAATCAAAATTTTTTAGTGTTATTTATTCTTTGAGTTAATGTCTCCATAATGAACCAACAGTATTTTGGTCAGACATTGATCATCCTTCTTATAATAGATGGGGAAATGGTTGCCATGCTGCACACAGATACTAACACATTTTTACATGATGATAATGACAGAAATATCTTGAATAAACTACAAGGCCTATGCTTGATATTTATTTTGAAAACAAATTTAATTAATACATATATATATATATATATATATATATATATATATATATATATATATACACACACACACACACAGTCGGACCCCATTATAACACGGTAGTTGGGAGCCATAGAATCCGACCGTGTTATGAACCGAACCATGTTATAAGCAACCATGTACAATACCAACACATTTTTGGATTTAATTGGGGGAGGGGTACATAAAGACAGGTGCGAAAATGCATGGCACAATTACCATTTTTGATCAGTATATATTAAATGAGAAAAACATTTGCTGTGGTAACAGAAATTGCAGATATAATATATTACTTTATTCAGAGAACCATGTGTCTAATTTATATATATGTATAATCTATTGCATGAAAAGAGTTATCAACATGTGTACTCACCAGCGAATCTTGTAACATACAATGAATCCATAATACAAATATTTCCATCAAAAATATCCACACACGGATGTAAAATATTCAATAATTTTGTCACAGATCATTATGTGACTGAATTCAATGAAAAGAAAATAACAAAAATTATGTAACAGTTGTACGTAAGGAATGATGAAATAGTACATGTCCGTAGATTAAATAATGGAAGCTAAAGTGTATTCTTATAATAACTACATGTACATCTCAGGATCTTTCTGTCTCTGAATTTAGTCATTGTAAATTTCAGCACATTTTCCCACCCAAGCTGCTAGTCAAAGTCCTTTGAACTTGCCGCCCAGCTATTGCGTCATGTTCTTTTGATGTACTCTAATAAATACAGCAGGCAGAACTGGCTGTATTTTAAACCACTGAATTATGTCACTGTAGATATTAGCACAGCTAAAATGATAAAGTAATCAACACTAACGTTGGCTCCCAATTATTTGCATGCATACGGAGGACTCCTGCATGGAGTGATTTATGCGTCGCAAATCAAATATTTGCATTCAATTACGCGTAATTAAGCGTTTCCGAGACCTCTGTGTCGTATACATTTTATACCACTACATTTCTCATCTGTCAATAGTTATTATTTTTTGAAAAACTCGATTTTTAGCTGCTTTCTGCTAATGTCACGTTTGCTCTTCACAATGTCAATTATAGTTCTCAGTTGCAGAATTCGAATTTACTAGACAACAGATTGCATAAAACAACACCGCCAAACCATGCACACATGTTGGCGGCTTTTGGTTTTTTGATGCTGTATAAATCGTTGCCCCCTGATTTGAACAAGTTTAGCTCGGCAATTCACTTTGATGATAAACAATATACTTAAATTAATTGATTTATACATTCTGGTGAGAATCTTTTATCAACCGCCGCATTGGCTGTTGCTTAGTTGTGTATGAAATTAAGAGAACATTTATCGGAGATTATTAGAGCAACAATTGTATTCGGAATGCATTCAAGACAAACACAAATTAGACACGATGGCTTCATTGCTCAGGGATCAGTAGTAATAACATTGACACTTATGAGCTGTCTTTTTTCAACAATAAACAAAGATCAAAATTCTCAGTAGGCCCAGCAATTGATTCGTATTTCCGATGTTTAATTTGGCACAAAAGTAGAAGAAATTTGTTAAGTTTTGAAATTTTAGGAGCCATACAACGATTATTATATTTGAATTTGTGTGTGATTTCCTCCCCAAAATGATCATACATTTTCTACACGTTCTTTATCGCACTTTTTAGACGAGTATGAAAATGATAATTAAACTCTTGACATATTGTATTTTTCATACTTAAACTTTTTGGGGGGGGGTTTGAGAAAAATACCTGTAATAAATTACCTGAAATTTCGGGAGCCATGCCACGACCGTGTTATATCCGAATTCGTGTTATAACGAGGCAGGTTATAGCAGGGTCCCACTGTGTGTGTGTGTGTGTGTGTGTGTGTGTATATATATATATATATATATATATATATATATATATATATATATATATATATATAATGTTCAAGAGAGCTTAGGGTCTTTGAATCTGACCTAACATTTTCAGACTAGTGGAAAAAAAATTTCTCTTCATATGACACTTTTTTAATGTTAAGTATAATAAAACACTGTTAATGTATAGACATTATTAAGTGCAATATAGGTTGATGGAAAATGCATAGACTTCATGAAGGTTTAATATATAGATCTGTGCAAACTCATCAACTTTATGAAGGTATAATATCGATCTGTATGATTCATAGATTCTATGATGTTGTAATATTGATCCATGTGAATGCATAGATTCTATAAAGTTGCAGTAATGATCAATGCAAAAGTATAGACCTCATGAAGGTGAAATATAGATTGATTTGAATGTGTAAACTTCATTAAGGTGCAATATATACTAATCCTTGCAAAAGCTTAGACTTGCTAAAGGTGAGAAATATAGATCTATGCAAACGTGTGTACTTTATGGTGTACTATTGATCCATGTGAATGCTGTGATTTTATGAAGATATAATATATAGCCTAGAGAATCTTGGTGCAGTATAGATCCATGCAATTATATATATATATATATATATATATATAAGGTGCAATAAAGGTCTATGAGGTGCATAGATCTCATAAAGGTATAGTATAGATGTTTGTAGACATTTAAATGAAATGCTATATAGAAGGTGAAAATCACTACAGACTACATTTATCTAGGCTTGCTTTCATTTTCATTATTTTTAATAATGATAAGCCTATGATACATAAGAAATAACAGAGATTAAAGAGTTTCTATGAAATACATTGAGCAATAAGTGTCTTATGGGTTATTCTATTGAAATACATACGGTACATTAGAAAAACAGTCTTATGTGCTGTCCCATTCAGCCAAGCATGATTCACAGGGGAGGCAACTTTGTATTAGGTTTTTTTTCTTCTTCTTCTTCTTCATTTTAACATACATACTAATTGGCTGATAAAATTAAGCATAAATGGTATATAAGGAAGGCAGTGTCTTATGTGCTGTCCCATTTAAATGCACATAGTACAGAGGAACGGCAGTGTTTTAAAAACACATTCCTTTGTTCACTGGTTACTACAATAATTTATATACAAATTCAAAATCACATCTATTAGTGACTACACAACATTGAAAGTGCCTTCCCTGTATCCCATGTTAGGTATACTGCAACAGCCCATGAAATGAATTATAACTATTGGCAGATTTTACATTTGTAACTTTCAGGTCAGTATGGAATACTAAGTATCTAGTGAAAAAAACTTAGGGTGGGGGGTTGATTTTGCTAATGCTTGAATTTAAAATTTCTGAAGATACGTTTTGTTGAAGATTTTGAAAGGCTATGTTTTGTGATTTATTTTTTATGATTTATTTTTTATGAGATTAATTTTTTTATTCCACTCAACCATAAAAAGATTCCATTCACTAAGACTTTGTAGTAAACTGTATAATTACATGTACAACTCTTAGTGAAATGTTACATTGCAGAACATGTACAACTCTTAGTGAAATGTTACATTGCAGAACATGTACAACTCTTAGTGAAATGTTACATTGCAGAACATGTACAACTCTTAGTGAAATGTTACATTGCAGAACATGTACAACTCTTAGTGAAATGTTACATTGCAGAACATGTACAACTCTTAGTGAAATGTTACATTGCAGAACATGTACAACTCTTAGTGAAATGTTACATTGCAGAACATGTACAACTCTTAGTGAAATGTTACATTGCAGAACATGTACAACTCTTAGTGAAATGTTACATTGCAGAACATGTACAACTCTTAGTGAAATGTTACATTGCAGAACATGTACAACTCTAGTGAGATATTTCATTGCAGATCATGTACAACTCTAGTGAGATATTTCATTGCAGATCATGTACAACTCTAGTAAGATATTTCATTGCAGATCATGTACAACCCTAGTGATATTTCATTGCAGATCATGTACAACTCTAGTAAGATATTTCATTGCAGAACATGTACAACTCTAGTAATATATTTCATTGCAGATCATGTACAACCCTAGTGATATTTCATTGCAGATCATGTACAACCCTAGTGATATTTCATTGCAGATCATGTACAACCCTAGTGATATTTCATTGCAGATCATGTACAACTCTAGTAAGATATTTCATTGCAGATCATGTACAACTCTAGTGAGATATTTCATTGCAGATCATGTACAACTCTAGTGAGATATTTCATTGCAGATCATGTACAACTCTAGTAAGATATTTCATTGCAGATCATGTACAACTCTAGTGAGATATTTCATTGCAGATCATGTACAACTCTAGTGAGATATTTCATTGCAGATCATGTACAACTCTAGTAAGATATTTCATTGCAGATCATGTACAACTCTAGTAAGATATTTCATTGCAGATCATGTACAACCCTAGTGATATTTCATTGCAGATCATGTACAACCCTAGTGATATTTCATTGCAGATCATGTACAACCCTAGTGATATTTCATTGCAGATCATGTACAACTCTAGTAAGATATTTCATTGCAGATCATGTACAACCCTAGTGATATTTCATTGCAGATCATGTACAACTCTAGTAAGATATTTCATTGCAGATCATGTACAACTCTAGTAAGATATTTCATTGCAGATCATGTACAACTCTAGTGAGATATTTCATTGCAGATCATGTACAACTCTAGTAAGATATTTCATTGCAGATCATGTACAACTCTAGTAAGATATTTCATTGCAGAACATGTACAACTCTAGTGAGATATTTCATTGCAGAACATGTACAACTCTAGTAAGATATTTCATTGCAGATCATGTACAACTCTAGTGATATTTCATTGCAGATCATGTACAACTCTAGTGATATTTCATTGCAGATCATGTACAACTCTAGTAAGATATTTCATTGCAGATCATGTACAACTCTAGTAAGATATTTCATTGCAGATCATGTACAACTCTAGTGAGATATTTCATTGCAGATCATGTACAACTCTAGTAAGATATTTCATTGCAGATCATGTACAACTCTAGTAAGATATTTCATTGCAGAACATGTACAACTCTAGTGAGATATTTCATTGCAGAACATGTACAACTCTAGTAAGATATTTCATTGCAGATCATGTACAACCCTAGTGATATTTCATTGCAGATCATGTACAACTCTAGTGAGATATTTCATTGCAGATCATGTACAACTCTAGTAAGATATTTCATTGCAGATCATGTACAACCCTAGTGATATTTCATTGCAGATCATGTACAACTCTAGTAAGATATTTCATTGCAGAACATGTACAACTCTAGTGAGATATTTCATTGCAGATCATGTACAACTCTAGTAAGATATTTCATTGCAGATCATGTACAACTCTAGTGAGATATTTCATTGCAGATCATGTACAACTCTAGTGAGATATTTCATTGCAGATCATGTACAACTCTAGTAAGATATTTCATTGCAGATCATGTACAACCCTAGTGATATTTCATTGCAGATCATGTACAACTCTTAGTGAAATGTTACATTGCAGAACATGTACAACTCTTAGTGAAATGTTACATTGCAGATCATGTACAACCCTAGTGATATTTCATTGCAGAACATGTACAACTCTTAGTGAAATGTTACATTGCAGATCATGTACAACTCTTAGTGAAATGTTACATTGCAGAACATGTACAACTCTTAGTGAAATGTTACATTGCAGAACATGTACAACTCTTAGTGAAATGTTACATTGCAGAACATGTACAACTCTTAGTGAAATGTTACATTGCAGAACATGTACAACTCTTAGTGAAATGTTACATTGCAGAACATGTACAACTCTAGTGATATTTCATTGCAGAACATGTACAACTCTTAGTGAAATGTTACATTGCAGAACATGTACAACTCTAGTGATATTTCATTGCAGAACATGTACAACTCTTAGTGAAATGTTACATTGCAGATCATGTACAACTCTAGTAAGATATTTCATTGCAGATCATGTACAACTCTAGTGAGATATTTCATTGCAGAACATGTACAACTCTAGTGAGATATTTCATTGCAGAACATGTACAACTCTTAGTGAGATATTTCATTGCAGAACATGTACAACTCTAGTGAGATATTTCATTGCAGAATATGTATAACTCTAGTGAGATATTTCATTGCAGAACATGTACAACTCTAGTGAGATATTTCATTGCAGAATATGTATAACTCTAGTGAGATATTTCATTGCAGAACATGTACAACTCTAGTGAGATATTTCATTGCAGAATATGTATAACTCTAGTGAGATATTTCATTGCAGAACATGTACAACTCTAGTGAGATATTTCATTGCAGAACATGTACAACTCTAGTGAGATATTTCATTGCAGAACATGTACAACTCTAGTGAGATATTTCATTGCAGAACATGTACAACTCTAGTGAGATATTTCATTGCAGAATATGTATAACTCTAGTGAGATATTTCATTGCAGATGTTAATTTGAATAAAGGATGAACTTATATTCATCTCAATTGCACCTGATATATGGTCTTTCTTGTACAAAACCGTTTATCAGTTTTGGCATCATGTACATTGTAATGAGCTATAATTGCATTTAGAGTGACAGTGACAAAGAAAATTCTTCCAAACAAATTAGGCAAAAGTTACTTGAGTTGATGGAGTTTATTTGCTTACTATGCATGAAACTTATATGTCTTTGAGCATGTGTTTGTAAAATCAGCTCTCTTGTTGCACATTTTATGTGAACTTGTAGCAATTCACCAGAAGGTGCCACATGGTTGACATAACACCATTACATGTTAACCATGTCCTCTGTATTATTTTCTTACTACCCCCCCCCCCCCCATTGTTATGTTTTGATGAAAATATATTTCCACTTGCCAAAATTGTGTGTGACAATCAAGCAGGCATCACATTTTAAACATTCCAGAGCAATTGTAAATTATTTATGTTCGCAATTTATTTTTCTTATTAAGATATACACAGTTTGAACACTCTTGTACTTATAAGCAGGAAAATGTCTCTTATACTTATAAGCAGGAAAAAAGACCCCAGTAAGATCACTTCATTTCTTTTATGTATCATACCTTGCAGCAGGGACATGTTGATTTAGTTATATACATGTTGATTTAGTCATATACATGTTGATTTAGTCATATACATGTATGTATTGATTTAGTCATATACATGTTGATTTAGTCATATACATGTATATATTGATTTAGTCATATACATGTATGTATTGATTTAGTCATATACATGTTGATTTAGTCATATACATGTATGTATTGATTTAGTCATATACATGTTGATTTAGTCATATACATGTATATCTGTTCACCCATTCTAAGCAGGGACATGTTGATTTAGTCATATACTTGTATGTCTATTGATTTAGTCATATACTTGTATGTCTATTGATTTAGTCATACACATGTTGATTTAGTCATATACATGTATGTCTGTTCACCCATTCTAAGCAGGGACATGTTGATTTACTCATATACATGTTGATTTAGTCATATACATGTATGTCTATTGCTTTAGTCATATACATATTGATTTAGTCAAATACACGTTGATTTAGTCATATACATGTATGTCTATTGATTTAGTCATATACATGTATGGTCTATTGATTTAGTCATATACATATATGTCTGTTGATTTAGTCATATACATGTATGTCTGTTGATTTAGTCATATACATGTATGTCTGGTGATTTAGTAATATACATATTGATTTAGTCGTATGCTTGTTGATTTAGTCATAGACATATGTCTGTGCACCAATCCTTAAAAAAAAGATGTCAGCAAGTATATGCACAAGCCATTCCATGCAGACAAGTGAAGAATCGTTTGCATATTTGTATGTAAATGTAGATCATCTGATTTTGTGTTTTTTTTTTTCAATATTGCAATTTGTAATATCTTGCATTTCAGTTGATGGATATGGACAAATTCATTGCCAGTAGGATTTCACTAAAAAAATGCTGTCAAATCCCCTCCCCTCCAAAAAAAAAAAAAAATCACAAAAAAAAGTAACAAATTAAATTTATGACCTTCAGGAGAGTAAAGATTGAATATGTAAAATAATTGAAAAAAAAGTTCTTTTTGTTCTTTGTGAAATATCCCATCTAACCCTACTTTTGTGAGTCATAACATATATCTACATTTTGACAAAAGTTTGCTGGAAAGACTGTTTGCAAAAAGCAATGGATATGGACAAATGAATTTTGATATTCATATATACATAGCTGACCAAATTTCCTGGCTAGTTTAACAATGTCTTTACAATTTAGAAATGTTCAAGAATTTAAAAAACATAACGTTCATGGTTGTTGTTAAGAAATGGCAGCTCAATACAGACTAATAAAGGTATGTTTGATTGTATGCATTTTTCCTGGATCAGTTTGTGTCAGTTTGGACTTTAAATCTGTATTTGACTACATGGTCTAGTTTTAAATCCAACGCTTTTCAGTCTTTATTTAAATGAAACTCTAACATTTATAGTTATCGTAAGGGACTTATTCATCTATACTACTAACAAGTTTTAGAATTACCCACCTACTCACTTCATTATTTTTAAGGGAATCTCCATGCTTCCTAAACCCCCTGTTGTTTCTCAGTGTGTGTGTGTATAGATAGATAGATAGATAGATAGATAGATAGATAGATATACTCAAACATGCACTGGGCAATCAGCTAATCACTTTAGTCAAAGCAATTTATGCCTTGCACTGTTTACATTGTAGTAAAGTATGGAGTTTTCACTTAATCTGGTTTGACCAAATTGATTCAGTATGTATATACACATATTTTGCATTCTACCTTGACCAAATGTGTTTGCTTGTTGTTTTTTAATGTTCTGTTTGCCTTGGAATAGGAAATCTATTTATCTCATGTCTCAGATGCAATCTATCTATCTATCTATCTATCTATCTATCTATCTATCTGTCTATCTGTCTGTCTGTCTGTCTGTTATCAAAATGTATCAATTTATGTAGACCAGTATGCATGTCTTTTATCAAAATAATCAATTTTAAAGATAATGGTTGGGATCTATATTTTATTTTCTACAAAGATTCAGTTGGACATGATTGTGGCTTTTTCATACAATGTAGTTAAAGGTGATGTGCAACTAGATTGAAATTATAATCATCTGATACGTATAGATAATTTTGCATTGTCATCTAGGTGTAGTAAGAAATGATAATTTTGATAATCAAAACATTAAAACGTGCACTTGTTTCTAACATTGATATGCTAGATAGAGTTCTATTCACTATTCATAAAATATGATTCTGTCCAATAGTTGAATATCCGTAGAAGTATATGCTGACTTTTCTTGGACAAAATGTCTCCATGTTTTAAAAACTGGATGTACAAATTTGTATATGTTGCTACAGCAATTCACAAACTCTCTAGAAGAATTACCTCAGAGGTCTTATTGTTGTAGGATTTAACACCATTTTTCATATGTAACATGTCAGAAATACTGTATACATGTTATGGTCAGTGAAAGTTGAATTATGCTGCTGTCTGCAGTTTTGTCTATAACACCTAATCTATATAATGTAGTGGACAGGCACTATACACAGTACTAAACTAAATGGTCCACCTGTCTGCAGTTTCAGCTGTCAGGTGTTTTTATTTTTAAAAAATTTATTTATTATAAATTGCATCGCCAATGTAATGTAAACTATCTCGTTAACTGCAGTTCAGGCTGTCATACTTCATGATGCAAATGTTGGATTGGCAGTCCCTTATATGCTTCACTGTCCAAAGAAGACTTTCTGTCTAATGGGATAGTCATGCAGTTATCTTTACATTTCATGTCCAATGCGATAGACATGTGGTTATCTATACATTTCTTTCCAATGCGATAGACTTGCGGTTATCTATACATTTCATGTCCAATATGATAGACATGCAGTTATCTATACATCTCATGTCCAATGTGATAGACATGCAGTTATCTATACATCTCATGTCCAATGCGATAGACATGCGGTTATCTATACATTTCATGTCCAATGCGATAGACATGTAGTTATCTATACATCTCATGTCCAATGCGATAGACATGCGGTTATCTATACATTTCATATCCAATGCGATAGACATGTAGTTATCTACACATTTCATATCCAATCCGATAGACATGCAGTTATCTACACATTTCATATCCAATGCGATAGACATGCAGTTATCTATACATCTCATGTCCAATCCGATAGACATGGCGGTTATCTATATATTTCATGTGTTGATGTATGGTAAATTATACTTCTGTCTTTCTTTTTTTGGCTGTTTGGCATTTGGTATGTAAAATTGTTACCATGAATGCTATGATTATTTCAATATTTATTTATATTTCTTGTAGTGATGTGCACATCTTTAAACAGATTTATTGAGATATTCATAAACAGATATACAATTATTGTAGTTTTTTGTGATACAACATCACTATAAATCTATTTTGTTAATGGTGTTTAATAAAGCAATGAATAAACAGATCTAATTATTTATGTTGTTGTTTGATATTGTGCTTGTGTGTGGGTGTGGAATAACAGTCATCAATACACTCAAAATCTTATTCATAATATGAGATTATCATTATAAAGCAGATATATATATAATTGTAAAAAGTATATTTGTATGTCTTATCAGCTGATCTGTCATCTAAAGAGCAGCTTGATTATTGAATTAGAGTGACATACCTTGCTTCATTAAACTCGTTAGAAAATATACTCATTTTTTCAGATTAATTTTATAGAAGTTAGTGTGACTTTTATTAAAAACTGTTCCGTCTTTTAAAAATCTGTGCAGAGCTTTATTTTTTCTTAGGTTATATTATTTTATGGACTGAAATCCGTACAAACTTTGTACATTTTGGGGAAAAAAAATGGTACATTGAATAAATTAAAATATTTTTGGGTTCTAGTCTCTGCTTCTGTAAATGCCGATATATGAAATTGCTTGCCAGTTTCTTTCTCTGTTGGGATGGTTTTTCTAGGGATTTTAAAGGAATCCTCCATGATATATGCTCACCACCAAGACCAATATCAAGTGCTAAACCAATAAAAACCAAACCATTCTAAATACTCCAAGCAGTTAGTATTAGATTCAGTGTGTGAATACAGCTGAAAATGTGTCTAAACCCAGGAAACCAAACCATTATAAATACTCCAAGCAGTTAGTATTAGATTCAGTGTGTGAATACAGCTGAAAATGTGTCTAAACCCAGGAAACCAAACCATTATAAATACTCCAAGCAGTTAGTATTAGATTCAATGTGTTGATACAGATAAAAATGTTTATAAACCCAAAAAACCAAACCAATCTAAATACTCCAAGCAGTTAGTATTATATTCATTTTGTGGATACAGCTGAAAATGTTGTTTCAATTAATAAAAGACCTTAAAGCAATCCATGAAGGCACTTTTCTGAAATCGGACGAAATAATTTAATAAGTCACAACTGAAAAAAGATAGAAATTTTGAATCTTAAGTAGATAATAGAGGATGTATACAGAGAGTGGTGAGAAGTTTTTGAAGTGGGAATTTCAATAAGAGGTGATGCTAAAAAGAAAGATACTTTGAGCAGTAGCCAGAATGTTATCTGGATCTAAATAAAAACTTGGCAGTCATTGTCCGATTCATCAGTGTGAATAGCAGATAGGGATTGCTGCAAATGAGCAAGGAGTGGACAAATGTATTGCCTCCCACCCCAAACTGACATACATACACATGAAGAGTAAAGGAATAATTGGAAAGTAACTTACATAATAATTCCCGTTTTGTAACATTGTATATTCAATTGTATTGTCAAATCAATAGTTTTCTAATTGTACTACTACAGCACAAATTTTGATATAAGAAAGATAACTCGTATCAAACCGTGAATATATATATATATATATATATATATATATATATATATATATATATATATATATATAGTTGAACTGTCTCCCTTGACTCGATTCATCAAAAGAACCACCTTCTGTGTCGAGGTGTTCTGTTGAATTGTTCGTTTAATATTAATTGTAAGCTCAGTACTATGAAGTACTGTGTAAACTTTCCCTTCCCCCACCCCACCCCACCCTCTCTCTCTCTCTCTCTCTCTCTCTCTCTCTCTCTCTCTCTCTCTCTCTCTCGCCATGTTTTATTATTATTATTATTATTATTATTATTATTATTATTATTCCATCCTCTTAGTACGAGTGGATTTAAAGACTGTGGTAAACAAACATAACTAAGAATATTTCGGGTTTAAATGTTTTTTTCTTTCACTTTGTACTTTTTACATAATGGTACCTCTAATAAATACACACAAACGGTACATTATTTTGGAATCAAATTCCTTTCACTTTGATTTGACCTGTAGGAATACACTAAAATAATAATAATAATAATAATAATAATAATAATAATATATATAATAAAATAATATACCTAATTATAAGGGTGCATCAAACGCCCCATATTTTTGTTAACTTCAATTGATCATTTTGTCCCTTGTCTAGATTTTTTTTATATAAAAAAAAGAAAATTTATGGCAAAGTTTGGTGAAGATTGAATTACATTTTGGTGGTCCACCATTCAAATGAATTTTTTGTCAAAATATCGAAAACTCGCCATTTGGCGCATATTTTCAGTTTTCCACTCATTGTGTTATATAATATTGCATGCAGAGTTGTATATAGATATTGCAATAGTACATGCTCAGTTTTTATCTGATTATATTCAATAGTATGATACTAAATTTATACAACAGGTGTTAGAAGTATTTATTATATAACAAATTAACCATTCACTACATCTTTTAATATTGTTCAACTCATCGGAGACAATAGTTTCATCGCAATGAATTCAGATAGTATATGTTGTTTTCAACATTTTTCTAAATGATTTGTTCAATGTTTTTAATGTTAAATTTAGTTAAATATATTCTACATTCAGCAATGTTTTAAAGTCAATGTTTGTTATTTGGTTGATTCTTCAGTTAGTCGCTATGTCCTTTGCGTTTTCGCAAGTTGGGCTGTTCTTTACGGTCCTTCTCAACAACTTGCAGCATGTTCTGGTAATGTTCTTCACCCCTTGCTGATGCCAAAATATCTGAGCTGAGCTTAACACCTCTCTCAGCACAGTCATTGACAACGTTCAGCGATTGAAGGTTGCCGAGAGAAGCTTGGTATTTGGCCAGTTCGCAACTTCTTCAGTCATGAACTCAGTGTTCAGCTGAAGAAGAGTGAATGTGTACCAGAAATCAATACTAACAAAATCAGCAAGAGTTGTAGTCAGAGTAACAGTTGCTGGAAACTTTGGCTTGCCAAAGCCTGTTCCAAACCGGTTCTGTGGTGCCAAGAGGGCCGTTTCTGGTTTAACATCCAGCAGACTGTCTGCAAGGGCTCGCCGTTCAGCATCAGGCACCTTACTGCTCTACAGAGCAAGAGGAATCATCTCTGCAGTCAGGTACCAGAGATGCAGTTTGAAGGCATGCAGTGCACTCTGAGAGACATCTGGATTCACGACCTTGTATTGCAATAACGACTTGTACAACTGCAGGTCGTTCCACGGCGCATCTACCGCTGAATTGCACGTCATCCACCAGCTGCTGTAGACCAGTGTTGCGAAGTTCACAAACGCCCTCACCTTTGGAACTTGATGCAGTGTAGTAATAGTGTTACGTGGTAGTTGTTGAATTTGCAACTCATACAGGCATATCTTAATCGAATAGATGAGTTTAGCCATCCATCTGGCTTTGTGTAAGGCTCCTGGTCGCTTGAAGGTGACAGGATGATCTTCAGTTTCTCCATCAAGGAACACTGTGCACAGCTCAACAAATTCTTGATAATCATCTCGGCGTAGCGAAAGCTCTGATTTGGCAAGCTGGAGAACACTGGTTCGACATGTATCTACAATCTGAAGTGTCTCGTGGTTGAATGATGTCAAGTTCAATCGAGATAGCTGTTCGTCATTGCTTTTAGATGGCACCGTCAACATTTGGAAGCTCTTAAGAAATCGTGTAAACAAGGTGACGTCTGGAGACTTGGATGCTCAATCTTCAGATCATCGAAAACATGAGACAGGATAATCTCACCAACATGGTGAAGACAGGCTGACCAAAGGAGAGCTCGTCCAAGCTGCTTTTGGACTGTCACACAGGCTGCAGTTACGTGACCTGTATTTGATGCTGTGGTATTGAATATTATATTCACAACAGACTCGGTACATTGCCATGATGAGAGCAAAACCATTGTCAGATCAGCAATTATATCTCCGGACTTTCTGTCTGTTCCAGGCTGGTATGATGGGACTCTAAGAAGCTTCAATTCTGTAGCATTTCCGACGACGACAGTTAGACGTTCTTCTGTGATATTCTGGTTTGACAGTGATGGCATCAGCTTTGAGTCCCAATGCAGGGATACCAATTTTGGCGGGATCCATTGGTCCTTACAATTATTTGCTATCAATCTTCCTATCTGACGCCTGGACTTGTCTGCGGTTGAGTATGATGTGGATATCTTTGAAGTATCACCACCTGCCTCTGCCACTAATGCCTCCGTGTATTCAGCTTGTTGCACTGGAATCATCTTCAGACGTGTGGCTAGTTGAACAAGTTTGGGTCGTTGAATGATGTCATGAGGGATGAAAGCAGGTGTTCCTGTGCGAGCAGTTCGCTTGTGACTTCTCGAAGTTCTTGGTGTGATGGATGGACCAGCAGCCAATGAGCCAACTTTTCCATCACTAACAATATCCTCATCACTGCTGCTACTGTCGCTGTTATGGAATATTTTAGGTGCAGTCATCGACTTCAGGTGACTCTGCATTCTCTCGCGCCACCGTGCTTCCATGTTGTCCCTTTGTTCGCGACGCTGGACTTTGGCTGCAAGGACTTTGTCACGTGGTCCGAATGTTGCCAGACGGTCGTTCTTCATTGACTGCAGGAAAGCGACATTTTCCAGATTTTGTATGAGTTGTTCTGCATTTGCAGGCCACAATGGGAATGTCTGAGCTAGCATTTCTTCCATTTTTTTTAGCTTGTTCAGGGAGTTCGGGGCTGATCGGCGGTTGATTGGAATTGCTGTCACTTTAGCATTGTCGTCAAGCAGTTTAAATAATCGTTCGCATGCCCTGCGTTCTGTAATCATCGGACTATGGGCTTTCTCATAAAACACAGATACCTTTGACAGGACAATTTTAGCTGCTTCCCATCTGGTACAGTTTTCATGCGCACCATCAGCTAGATGATGCATCAAATACCGCAAGACTTGCAGTCATGTAGGGCTTGTAGGCAGACGCGAACCAGTAATTGCTGAGTCTTCTGCCGTTATCTGGCTGACAAGACCGAATATTGTAGAATACTGTCTTGTTGGAGGAGTTTTCTGGGACAGGGTAGCCGAACGAGGAGTTGATTGCAGACCTGGAACGGTACTCTCTTCACTGCCTTCCATTATTCAACTGGCGTCTGGAAACAACATGAATCTAACAATAGTGATTAACACTTAACAGTCAACATGTGCTAAATCTAACAGCCCTGTAATGACTAAAAACAGTTTGCATATAATATTTGTAAAACAGGCTATAGAATTGCAACAACATGAAAGTACAATATAATAAGTTCAATAAAAATAAAAATGTTTAATACAAAATTAGATAAAATTGACATATTTTGTAAAAACTCACTTTCAAAGATTGCAGAATTCACAAACAACTTGAATAAACAAGCAAAGAATAGTTATTTAATCAAATTCAATACCATTGTAAAGTATTAAATAAGTAAAGAGGTCAACAGCAAATAACATTCAGCTAAATGAATATTGCAATATAATGCTTCATAATGCAAATCTTGCTAATTGAGGTGGACCCCCAAAACAATGTTGGAATTAGACAAAAATTGACAGAAATTCTTTTTCTGACCAAAGGAATGTTCTAAAACTAGGGACATTATAATTGGTTGACATTGGGGCGTTTGATGCACCCTACTAATTATGTTACTGCCTGAACTAGCTTTGGGACTTTCAGATTGTAAGATTAATAGATTTGTTAACGATTGCTGATCAAACATTAGTTTTACATGGTTGAACAATATTTTCCATATTTTATATTGAGAATGTAATTTTCGCACAAACACTAGTAGTTTATATGCTTTGTGTGGTTAAACTAGTTTACAATACCATTTATTTTCTTTCATGTTGTTGGCGCTTGAGTTGTATTAAACAAACAACGACTGTATTAACTGAAAGTTATTATTCACATTCTGTCCGTGGTAGATTTCGTAAAAAAAAAAAAATGTTTGAAACACACGATTGTGGTGATTTATATTAAGCTATGGAAGACCTTAAAATAATGCTTTGCCATCTAAATTCTTTGAAGCAGAAAACAACATACAAAAATTTCAAAAAATATCAACACAAAAATCATTAGCCGTTATATAGTCCAATTTCATCCCATCATCACGTCACCAGGTACACCATAATATTCACTTTTCACGTTAAAGTTATAGGGCGCTGGGGTAAGGGTTTATTTCATGATGGGCGGGTGGGAGAGGGCGTGAGTGGAAGGGGGCGCCACATATCTGATCTCGCCTAGAGCACCAAAATGACTTGCACCGGCGCTGGGCCACATTTAGGATAGGACTAAACTTTGATGCATCAGTCAAATAATCAATCAAGAATAACGATTTCCAGACTTCCTGATAATGTTTTGTCACAGTTAAGTTCAGTTAAGGGAACATTTTTCAGAAAATAAATTCCGTGACTAGTGGTAATAAATAGATTTACGTATTATAAAAAAGAATGATTCATGATTTACATTAGTATATATTGTTTATGTCTGATACTACTCGATGTTAGCCAAGATTTGGAACGACAATGCTGCATATACGCCAGCTGTCTTGCATCAATGACTCCTCTCCTTTTGGTTCTGATTAAATCGACCTCATTTCATCCCCCTTTCTATCAGTACGCGAGAGCTACCATAAAAGGAGATATTCCAATTTCCGGCTACTCAGTAAACTGCAATGCAGCAACCAGGCTCTTCTGGGAATCGTGTCTTTAATAATTTAATCCAAGCATCTACAATGCTGGCTGGTGGAGGTGACCTATCGCTAAAATGCCAGTCGTACACCCTGATTCGCTGCCTTTCTAGTTTATCCATCTTGTATGTGCACTCACAAACCCGAACTTTATAAATCTTTCACGCCATATTTATTCGTCTCCTCAACAAATTTCTTTATTGTCCCATCCATTGGTCGATCTATGATAATAAAATAAAAAATCATATCCCTATACTTAATCACGGTTGGTTCTGGTTATGTTGATTTCATCATCTGGGTTGACATTGAGTAAAAACACGAAATTAAAATCCTGTACGTAAATCCAATTCTATTGGATCCAGAAGAAACTATATGAGTTTATTTTACGGCCTCCAGTTTTCTGTGCAATACTGCAAGAAATTAATTTACAGAAAATATGATTTCAATAGCCAGTGTATTTTCTACTGTTGATTATAAGATGTACTTAATTCTTTCGAGATGTAAATGAAAATGTACATTAATGCTCCGTTTATTCAAAATACGTATATCTAATCAAGATGAACGAATCCTAAAATATATATTCAGAGGGATATGATTTATCTAGCACGAATGAATCTCCCACAAAATAAATTTACAGCCGATCTCACCATGTGAATAAAGAATGTATGTCCATTCACAAGGTCAGACATTCAGTTGTACAAAAGACAATAATAAAGTCCATAAATACTATGGAACACAATAATTTGGGGAATTTACTCCATTCACAAAATTTCTTGAATCACTGGAATACGATAGGGCAGAGATGACAAGGATGACAACTTGCACTATGGTATAGAAGAAAAGTACCTTTATGTTTCTGCCAATCTAGTTCTCTTTATCCAACGTTTGTGATGAAACTTTCTGCTAATATTGAATGCGCAATACATCCCAACTGCCGCTTATTTGTTGATACCAATATAAATGTCCTGTAGCTAGTATTAGTGTCCACTGTTGGTTACATGTTCTTGAAATGTACGTCCAAGTTCATCAAAGAGCAGAATGTTTGCACATGGATCTCCGTTTGCAGCAATTGCTTTCTAGTTTTGGCATGTAGTGAAATAACATGAGGATATATATATATATATATATATATATATATATATATATATATATATATATATATATATATATATGAATAATACATGTGACTTATTCTACGCGAGTTTGAATTTCCAGATTCTATAAGAAACTATTCTATATGCCTACTACTTTTGGAAAGAGTGTTAATTTTAACTAGCCAATCCAAGCGTATTTTGTGAAAACTGTTTGAAGGTTTCTACTTGATGCTTTAATTTCTTATAAAGAATTGTGCAATCATAAATCTCTGGTATACATGTACACAAACGTTTACAATACATGCATACAAATGCACATATATGTTCACCGATACATACGCAATCATGCAATTACAAGAAAAGCATAAAACCAGTTAATGTTCCATCGTAAAGAAACATAGAAAATGTGTTGCATTGTACCCTAAAAGACAAACGTGTTTTCTTTAATCGTATACACTCATCATATATAGAACAAAAGTTGTATAAGTTTTCGTTCAGCAATCTTGAGGGCAATCTCTGTAATTTGCGGCGAAACCCGATTTTCAAAGCTGTTGTTATCATTAAATATGCATTTTCAATCTTTTTTCCACCTTTTAGTATGCAACAAGTTGTGCCAAAACTTGGAGTTTCTTAAATAAGAAAGACACTTTTATTTCATTTCTATAGGATATACGTACATGTATAGTTTTCCCGCATCGTGCAAGTCAATCAACACAAACCTGATGGCTTTGCTTAAATCACACGTACTCTTCATTCTGGACGCATGAAAATTCGAAAAGAAAATTAAAACAGCTGAGTCCATGATAATCAAGGTTTTATCGTCAGCCGAATTGTCGACTATTTAATCCCTTTATGAAAATAATTACCTGTTGTCTAGTATGCGAACTTACGACAACGTTTTAGGTGATTAGAATGGATTAGGTAAGCATACCTGTTTGACCTTAATGGATAAGGAGATTATGACCATTGTTGGTCGATTATCCTTGTCTAGTGATTATTTTGATCAAAAGACTAATTTCACGCATGTGTATTTTGACACCTGTATTTCATAATCATATAACACCTGTCATTCATAAACGAATATCGGCATAGTTTTTGTCTATCAAATTATAAATCCTTACGTGATGTTTGGAAAACTTGTATTTTATATATTACCAACAGTGTAAAGATTTCTTGACATACTTTGTTAATGAGAGGAATATGAACGACCTTGTTAATCGTTATCAAATAACCAGTTTTTCAGTGGTATATAGTTTTTATCATATTGTACATTACCGATGGAATGTTTACATAATTTTTTTCGTGGTGTCAAGCTCAATCTACAGCTAAGCACGATTCGCACGAGACTGATAAAAAATTTGATAAAGAAAACAAAACGCGAGAGGCTGAGAATTAGTGTAATAAATCGTGGGATATGATATTTCATACTGGCGTAAGAGAGAGAGAGAGAGAGAGAGAGAGAGAGAGAGAGAGAGAGAGAGAGAGAGAGAGAGAGAGAGAGAGAGAGAGAGAGAGAGAGAGAGAGAGAGAGAGAGAGAGAATATTATTAACAGTATGATCATGGGGGTAGCGACTGTAGATAGAAAATGCAGTGAAAACCCAAGATGCATCAACTTTGCAAAAAGTCAACTTTTCTAGGCACGAGGTCTGACTGAATCATGATTTGTCCATGAAGAACATAAAGACAAAGGACTATTATGTTAACTGCCGTCGAAAATATTTTAGCAGGGAGACAGACAGAGACTTGATGAGTGTAAAGCGGTCCGGATCAGATGCATCTTCCACCTATTAAAGAAGGTCAGGCACTAAACCAAATTAATTAGATATAGGGTTTCTTTGAGAACATACAGAACTTTGTCATTAACAATAATTGATAACGAATTATCAGAAAGAAGGAGTATACTGGACTTAGTATATATGTATATCGTAAATATACATAACATAATGTTGCTTAAAGTATAGAACCTTGAGGCGCACCAACTCTGACATGGTGTTGGTCTAAAATTAAAACTTATATGACAATTTTAAGGAGTCTCATTGCAAAATTAATATCTGGATCATTCCAACAATATTCCACCAGTTATTAAAAAAAATAAGACAAAATATCCCTTTACATCACAAAATAGCGCTTTAATTACTTTTTTTTTTACGACTTTGCAACAGGTGCTATAGACGAGAAATATGTATACCCCCCTTCAGGGTAAATCGGATTTAATTTACTTTTTTTTTTTGTTCGGATGTCTTTGACGTATTTAAATTTAAATGGCTTTTCTATTTTGATGTGTTTGATTTGTTTAGGTTTAAAGTTTCTTAACCGTCTGGACGTGTTTGATTGGTTTAAATTTAAGTTTCTCTTCTGTTGGACGTGTTTGATTGGTTTAAATTTAAGTTTCTCTTCTGTTGGACGTGTTTGATTGGTTTAGATTCATTTTCGAGATTAGCTTTTAAAACTGCAAATATCCATTGAATCCACTGCACATTCTTGATGATATAAATTTTGAAAGAAATTGCACATATAATAGGATTGTTAAATAATTTTAAATGAAATAATAACAACCAAGGATTATTCTATAATTTTATTTACATTATATGTCAGTATTCATCGTTGTCAATTTCTTATGAGTACAAGGCTGTGGCCAGTTGTTTTCCAAATATATTTGGAAGCAAAATAAATTAGATTAAATCTTTTGATTTTTAAACGTGTGTGTGTGTGTGTGTGTGTGTGTGTGTGTGTGTGTGTGTGTGTGTGTGTGTGTGTGTGTTAAACAATTCATTTGTTTGAGTGATGAAGGAATAATGTTGCAAACATATAAAGATGGTATTGATAACATGAAAAAATGTACATTTAATACTGTAATAATGTCTAATAATAGTAACTATCTGCACATGCAGCGGAACATTCTATTGTATAACTGCAAATCAAGAAATTGTAAATCCATCAATAATTAGAAAAAGACAAATATACTTAAGGTAAATATTTAAAAAATATTATTATAACTCTTCTTTTAAAATTAAATGAAATTATTTAATTCAAGTAACAATGTTGCAAAATATTGCTATAAATCATTTTTTATACTTCTTTCTGAAATAAGCCAAAATGTACGACATATAAAATTTGCCAAACTAATTCCAGAGTTGAACTATCAACTAGTTTGGCTATTTTTATTATTTTGTGTGTGCTGACAATGGTGTTTATATTGCGAGACATTCCGGTACGAAGCATCATTTTTGAATGCTGTGTAAACAGTATGCGCGAGGGGCTCCAAGTGATCTCCGGTACAAGCAAGACAGGTTTTTATTATTCATCTGGTAGATCTATATATTTTTGTAATGTTTCGTGTCACTAATTATTCCATTTTAACTAAAATCATATGCTGATATAGTATATACAAGTTTTTAAACGTTTCCCATATTATTGGAATCTTTTCCCTTTTTAAATCATGTATAATTTGGTTGTTACAGCCCCACCCTAAAGAAATACTCGTGAGTCATGGATGATGGGAAGTATGAAGCGGTGTTACAAGGGTTTTCTGAATTTAGAACATTTCTTGTCTTTGTTTAGAGTGCCCGCCTAGGATGCGGGAGGTCGTAGGTTCGATCCCTTGCAGAGTCGTTCCAAAAATGATGCTAACAGCTTCCTCGCTTGGCGCTCAGCATTAATAGGTTAGTGTTAGGTTAGGACTGGTTCGCCAGGTGTCAGAATAATAATGTGACAGGGTGGGACATCGTGCTACTAGTCCTACATATAAGACCCGACGCTGATATTTATGTTTTGTGCGTCACAAAATCAACATGTGCTATGTCTTACAGGTAGGACTAATCATGCTACATATCTGCGGCATGATGCATCAGTGCTAGCCATCACTATAAACTGTCACACCGCAGACAGTGTTAAGATATGACTGAAAAATTGTTAACACATTAACCCGTGGCGCCGCATTTACGAGACCGGAGGTAGTAGCCTATTGCCAAGCTCTGTAGCGTCAAGGTAATGTATAATAAAGTGGATGGTACTATAGTAAGGTACTCTTATTGCAAAAATACCAAATAATCTGGACGTTTTAGTTGCACAACAAAATAAATAGTGAAAAACCTTATTTTTTTGGATCCATTTTTTTCCACCCAAAATTCGCTCGTGGCCTAAATCCGATCTTGTGTGCAGATTTTAGACTTTTTGGCCTCAGATCTAAGGCACACTGGTCAGAACTGCACACAGGTGAACCTGTGCAAAAATTAGGATAATGTGGGGATTTGGAGTAATGAGTGGTCTCTATACAAAAATGATGGTCCATTAAGCACCTAAAAAAAAAAACTCAACTTTTCCAATTATGCTCATGCAGAAACAAAATAAACAATGGAAAACAATGTTTTCAACACAACTAGGCATTAGGCTAATGGAAAATTGGTTGGAAGTCAATGTATTAGGATGTATTCAGAATGTGTTTCATGTGAAAACAGCAGAACCTCCAGGGGTTAATGTGTTAAAGCTGCGTCGAAATTCCGAAACACATACAGCCCCACCCTAAAGAAGGCCCCATGGGAAATATGAAGCTTTAAAGCAGCTTGACAAGGGTTTTCTGAATTGAGCATAGTTCTTTGTCTTTGTTTTTGTGTTGGCTGCAATTTTTAAGTTACATTTAGGTCTTTTTGTTTCGCTCTGTGTACTGAATACATACACAACTGAGCCAAATGAATGCTTTGTTTAGGACAATATATTGTGGTTCAGTAACAATAGTGGATATTGATCTAAAGGTTGTTTTGGATTCAGTCATTATGCCCATTGCATTTGGACAATGGGCAACCTGGCAGTTTCTCTAATATGCGACCACCAAAATAGACCATTTTGAACAATGCACATTGAAGCAAAATCAGCTTTTAAATTACAAATATAAAAACGTAGAGAAACTTTATTTGCATTCTGTTTATGTATTTTTTTATAAAAAAAGTATCTTGAGATTCAATGAATTTAAATTTCCAAACACCATCTAAACTCATCAGTATATATGCCGTCATGCCACAAATATGGCTGCTGATGATGTCTATCTGTGGTGACTTATTCTCCATCAAAAAAGATAAAATATAAAATTTGGTTAGCCCCTTATATGCATTATGTTTTTAATATGGCTAAATGTGTAAAGGCATGAAATGAGAAGCCTATAATTTACAAGAATCTTTTTTTTTTGATAAACTCGTAATGTTGACCGCTGGATCGGGCAACCATTCCAAGGTCACTTGCAATAAAACATTTTGGTTATCAGATAATCTAGGAATAATAATCTATAGAAAAAAACACGCACACACATGCATGGTACACAATCTAGGTGACCTGGTCATTGTGATATCACAGTATTTTGTTCCTGATTGCCATCAAATCAGGTACAAGTTACATATTCATTATTGAGGTCTATTTTTGAAGACATTGAGAACCTGACATAATTAACATATCATCGTATAGAAATAATTCTATCCCCTAAATATTATGTATTGTTAGCTTATTACTGTGATAAATGCATGTGTTCATTATGATTTCATCTAGCATGTTCAACTTTACAACTATTGATTTAGAAACGTGTACATATTTAGTTTACAGTTCATGCAGATATCACATAATACATAGGTGTCAACCCTTTGAGATGAAAACCTTTATGCCAGACCAATTAAAATCTTACAAAGACCAAAGTATCCTTACATTCAAAAATGTATTCATGCATTATAATAATAATAATAATAATGATGACTTTGTTTAGCGCCTAATCTTTAGAAGCTCTGAACATCAATAATGATCTGACAAAAAAGAAAAACTCCATGAAATTATATAAGATCAACAATTTTTATTTAAAAAATGTTATACACTAGGTAATTTTGCACATATTTACAAAATATTTATTTACATTCCTGAAACTTTATTTCATTTTACTTATAATACTGTCATCTTTTTGCTTTGGCTGAGCGAAGCTTTTGTTGAATGCTCCCTTCATTTCAAATTTGCTTTCATGCAGTTTTGTCCTGAATTATTCCTCCAGATCATATATGCAAGATGCCACCACTTTTATGTCTTTACTGCATATTTTACAAAAAAAACATGGGAAGATCATCTACAAGGTCAGGGAAGGCTTTAATCCACTCAGCCTGAAACTTGACACAAACCTCAGTCAGTGTCTTCAAGCTTGCGTTACTTTAAGTTAGGCTGGAATATTTCAACTAGATTTTAAAAAATTAGATTTGACCTGTGATAGAGAAAGATCTCCCAATCATAAATGTGTTACGAATTTATATTTTTCCTCATAAACTACAAGATATTATGCCAAGAGGTATCCAAAACTTGAAATATAAAAATAAAAGTGACAGAGTAGCAGTCAAGAAGTTTATGCCTTGGAAGCTGTTGGTTGTTTCTGTTAAAATTGCATATCTGGTGTTTGAAAAGTTATTAATTTGCTATATGGTTTGCCAGTTTTGGTAAAAACTTGATATAAATTAGCATTGTCACATATTTTCGAGCAACGAGAATGGCTTATTTCATTATCAAAGGAAAAGCGCCGTTTGCGGTTTTGAGTAGGATTTTTATTGGTTGTTTCAGACCAGTCTGATCTTGTTTACTTCTCCTTCTGAATAAAATGATGTTCAGAGTCTCGGATGCACACAAAACAAAACAAAATATTGTGTGAAAAATATGTACAAAATAATTGTACAGCCATACACCTACAAAAATGGAAAAACCATACAAATTATGGGTGAACCATAAAAGTTGACATCTACAAGAATATATGAATATTTTGCTAAAGCCAAGATACTGATGTGATACTCTGTACTGCTTGGATAGGATTGAATTTCAGAGACTCATAAATTACTACCAGATATACTCAGAAATTACATAATGAATGAATGCCATTTTGAAATCTTTGTTAAACTGCATTTGGATTTTATTGTCTATAATTATATTACAAACAATTATCATGTTGTCACAGAACATGTGACTATATCACTAATAGGGGAAATAATTGTAGGAATCAGCAGCTGAACTCATAAATTACTCTTGCAGCCAACAAATTTACTTAATGCTATAATTCATCAAAACAAAAAAGTATTTACTTTTCGTACAGTAATAGATGAAAGTAAGAAGTAAGAATAGAGAAACTAATAAAATAAACATTTCAAAGTGCAGTTCACTTAAATTATGATCGTGTCGCTGTCCTATGTCCACCAATCTGCTTTTCAAGTTTGACTTTGTTGGTTTCTAAGGTCTCATCTGGACTGTTTATATTCTGTTCTAAGGTCTCCTCTGGACTATTTTTTATATTCTGTTCTAAGGTCTCATCTGGACTGTTTGTATATTCTGTTATAAGGTCTCCTCTGGACTATTTGTATATTCTGTTATAAGGTCTCCTCTGGACTATTTGTATTTGTTTATTCTATTCTAAGGTCTCCTATGGATGATTTGTATATTGTTCTAAGGTCTCTTCTGGGCTATTTGTATATTCTTTTATAAGGTCTCCTCTGAATGATTTGTATCTTCAGTTCTAAGGTCTCTTCTGGACTGTTTGTAAATTCTTTTTTATTTTTAAGTGGCATTGAGCTTGGATGTGATGCAGATATTTCCATTGATACCATTACTTGTCTGATCTTTGAGCCTGTTTATAACTTCCTCTAAGCTTTCCACTTTTTTTCCATTAGTTTCAATTGTCTTATACCAGTGCATTAAAAGCTGCAATAAAATCACAGGCTGGTGTGGACTAGTGGAATGTCCAATTTTTATATTTGAACCAGTGCATCAATTGAACTGTTGTGCTGTACAAAATTTCCAATATTTGTTGTATGTGAGAACTACTGACCAGGTTCTAATGGGTTGTAGTTTATACCTGCCTTCCACATGGAGAAGCAGAAATAAAACCTTGTTCACAGTGCTGTTAAAACAGCTATCACAAATGCAAGAGGTGGATTTTGCATAGGTCTTGGCAATGCATAATTACGCATATTTGGACCCTTTTTTATATCTGTGACACAGAAAATCACACTTGCAAGAGTCTTTTTTCACTGTTAAAACAGATATCACAAATGCAAGAGGTGGATATTGTAGAGGACTGTTATAAAGAATGTGGAATTAAATTCAATGGCAACAATCAGTTCTTCTAATCTGCCAAGTTCAACATTTTCTGGGAGGAGACTGTAACTTTTGCTGGTGGGACTCATATTTTTACCAAATTGTGAAGCTGCTGAAATTACATTAAAAAGTAAGAGGCACAAAACACTTTTGAATTAAAACCTTCGGAAATTTCTTTATTCTGAAAAAATCCTCTACTTTGCTAGTGGAAATAGTGTGTGTGATTAGGATATTTTTTAACATAGCATTCACAATTTTTCAGTAATATTGCTACGATGTCTGCATTGAGGCAGTTTATAGTGATGTCTAGTACTGGGGCATCATGCAGCAGACATGTCACATTATGTCCCACCCAGTCATATTATCCTGACACCAGGCCGACCAGTCCTAACACTAACCTCTTAATGCTGAGCACCAAGAAAGGCAGCTGTTAGTACCATTTTTGTAAGTCTTTGATATGGCTCTTCCGGGATCAAACCCATGACCTCCTGTTTCTGTGGCGGATGCTCCAACTACTAGTCCACCTGAGCAGTCCAATGAAAATGGTGAAGACTTAAATTTTGTACAGCAGTTGCCAATCTGCCATCAATTATAACCAGTGTTGTAAAAGATACAAAAATTGACAGGAAGCATCCTGTGATGGTGAACTTTCAAGTTGCTACATATTTGCTGATCCATCATCAAATAGCCACTGTTAGAAACAGAAAAACCAACTTACAAAAACAACAGGAGATAATTTGATCAATTTTTACTGAAAGTGTATAGAGAACTTTTAGGTCACATGACACCATTACTAAAAATAGATAAACCTTTAAATGACCTATTTACACAAAATGCTCAACAGGGTTTAACCAAATTTGATAAAAAGCATCTGGCTTTGAGCGCTTTCAGTTTTATGCAGATGAATCCAATCTGCATTCAAATATGGTCACCTTTGCAAAGAATAGAAAAATGTTTAAATGACTGCTCAACAGACTTTGACTAAACAAAAGGCATTAGTGCAGATGATGTCAATCCATCATCAAATATTGCTACCTTTGCTATAACGTTTAATGGTCAGTCAAAGACCTCAACTAGTTCAACATGTACATGGCTCTGCAAATTTTCAAAATGGAGACAGTTCTGTTTAACATAATGAGGGATGAATGCAGTCAGTCTAGACCAAACCAAAGCTTATTTTCACATCGGTATCCACTCAGCTTTATTTGAGTTCCTGTGGTTTGACATGAATAGAACAAAATATCTCACCCAATTCCTTGGATTCGGATCAGGTTCAGTTCATTTCTTTTCTTAACCCAGTACCTCACTCAAACTATCATGTGACAATATGTTTTTGGATAGTTTTAACATGAGTATGCAGGGTGAGCAAGTTGAATGCTCTTTCACTGAATCCCAACTATTTTTAGCTCATATCAAATGATTCTGTGGTCCTAATGATGCAACTGAGCTTCATAATTAAGAATAGGTTGCCAGGCAACCAGAGTGGTCATCTGTTCTTTTTCGATCGATATGTCCAGTGAAGTGGCAGTGTAAGACACTGTTTGTGCTCTGATAAACTACTAAACACAAGTAGGGACACCCATTGGTGTCTCTTTATTCTGGTATGGTAGGAAACGATGATATAACCTGACAAGCCCTAGCATTTTCGATTAAGCCAGTAATTTCAATATATCAGATAAACCTTATGAAGATTTTCGCTTATGCAATCCAAGCAATCTCTGGAAGCCTTGTATTCAGACATAAAATTTCAGTTTGAGGCATACTTGAAGCTTTTGGTTGGCATGCAGTTAACATAATCAATGTATTATTTTCTTGATCTAGTTTGCAGAGATAAGAAGTCGGTGTGGTGGGTCCAGTGGCTGTATGCAAGACAACAACAAGACCAGTTTGACATCAGCACAACATCCTTGCAGGTGTGGGTTTAGCACTTCTGCTAGATTTGCAGAGAATTGTTTATTCAGTAAGGATATGTTGCTGTTTTCCCAGTGGGTCTGTCCTACAGCAATTTTTTCATGATATGACCAGAGGGGGGAGGGCATGCCTATAGCAAGTTTTTCATGCTAAATTTAGAGGGGTGAGCCTACTATATTTTTTCTCTTAATAAGACGAGGGGGGGGGATGCCTATAGTATTGTTCCCTGACAGGGCCGGGTGTACTTATTATCACAGTATCTTGGTACTTTGATTCATTACCATCAAGGGGCCCCGAGTGGTCTAAAGTGCTCTCCATTACGGATCACTACCATCTCACCTCTGTCTGCATGGGTTCGAGTCTAAGATTTCAGCTAATGTAGTTATGTGAGAAAGCTTGCCAGTAGTTTCTCGTGGGTTATTGGTTCTTTCCGGGTGTTTTCCCGGGTTCTTACAATAATACTGACTACCATGTATAGTAGTGATGGGAATCTGTCAGAAATTCTTGATTGATAATCGGTTCCCTTTAACCAACTGATCATCGATTATAATCGGTTAATAAGAGCAAATTTTAATATTTCTTAAACAGTTATATCTTTGATCAAGAGTTCAATATGTTTATAAATGTACAGGAGTAATCTCTTTTAATGACACATATACTTTAACCTGACAATAATGTTACATTGTGTGTTACTTTTTTTTCTACAACACAACTTTTTATGGCTGATCAGTCATATGTAACTGAAGTACTGCTACAGTCCCCCAAAATTCTTTCATTCACATGTGATGTGTCCATAATTTAAAGTATAGAAGGACAGGTTTTTCTTGTTTGTCATTGTTTATAAATATTACAAAAGATGTTGCAATTTAACTGAAGTAAATCAACAAATTTACAACTTGACCATGTAATAATGACTATATGTTCCTAATTATAAATCATAAGGTTTCATATTTGTAGTTGTGAAGGGAATCAATAAATTTCAGGTCAGCTTTAGTGGCTGGGAGTTTTTCTAACCTTTGTGCTTTGCATGCATCTAAAAAGTAGTCTCCCTTTATACACAATCGCTTATGGAGTTCACAATCGATTATAATCGATAATCGGAACAACACTAATGTATAGCCTAATGTGTGCTGAAAAATGGCATTAAACCCTACAACAACAATAACAACATTACCATCAGTAAGGCAGGCATTTTATTCTTCATATTTGGAATCCAGCCATTCTTCCCTTAAAGTGTAGATTTTACACACACACACACACACACACACACAGATATATAAGGACAAAGTGATCACATTCAAGAGTCTCCTTAAAACTCACCTATTTTGACATCAAGAACAAAAATGCCTAATAATGTTTCCAGCCTTTAATATTTCATCATGTTTTATGTTTTCTAATTTCATGGAGTTTTTTTTTGTTCTTGTATATATAATACAGAAAATCATTCCTTATCAGACCACATTTTTATTTCAGATCACTCTTACTAGAAGATATGTTCACCGCAGAACTAAGTGGGACTCTTTATCATGTTGACCAGGTCCCAGAGCACTTCAAAGAACTTTTCATTCTACGTGGATACCGGCATCCAAAGAGCACCGCTACACAGTGCATACTTAGCGTCTTTGCCGCCACTAATGAAACCCTCAATTTCTGGACCCATTTTCTTCCATCCTGGTATTTTTTATGGATCCTTATTGGGCTGGCAGAGACTCTTGACTTTATTCATGACACTTACACATGGCCCCTATTAGCCTACATGGTTGTGTGTTGTATTTTCCCATTAGCTAGTGCCACAGCTCATACATTCAATTCCATGTCTGTAAAAGCAAGGCATATATGTTTCTTTTTAGATTATGGTGCTCTAAGCTTGACTAGTTTTGCTGTAGCTTTAGTTTACAAAGCTTATGTGTTTCCCACTACCTTGCGGGACACTTGGTTTGGAAACTGGTTTCTTTGTATCGCTGCATTAAATGCTGTTATATGTACCACATACTCATGCGAAACCCGTTTTATGAAGCCAAGCGTTACTCGAACTGTGATTCGTTTAGGAGCATTTGCTTTGCCTTACATTTACGATAGTGCACCAGTGATATATCGCCTTCTTGCTGGAACTCCAGAGGAGATGGCTCTTCAGTCAAACAAGAACCATTTTTTTCAGTTCATCTTTGCCTTCATTTCAGCTTCAATTTATGGATCACATTTTCCAGAGCGCCTTTCACCAGGAAGTTTTGACATAATTGGCCACAGTCATCAGATATTTCATGTTTGTACGATTCTTGGCACAATGCAACAAATGCGTGGAATTTTATTAGACATGCAGGAAAGACGAGACTTGCTACTCCCAAATTTTGAATTTTCTGATTTGTATGACAGCATTGGACGTATTTCTTTGATTATGGTCATTAATATATTTATTATTGTTGGGTTTTCTTTCCGTCTTTTAAAAAAGATTGATTGGAAATCGCAGTGATGTTGACAGATATTCTAGAAAATCTACAAATCTTTGATTTCTTTATTAGAAGAATGTTTAGTTATCTGAAGCTGTAAGGCCAAGCAAACAAAATATTTTCCTGTTGCACTGGTTTTAAAATTGGGTAGGCATGTATTTTTTGTTTTAAAACGTGAATTTATTTAATGTGATGGTTTTTTTCTTCTAATTTTTTTTTTTTTTTTTTTACCATGAAGGACAAAATTGCTTGGGTTAACAGAAGAAAAGATGGTCAGTCAACAGGAAACAAACATATTTTTTTCTTTGACCTAATTAATAAATATTATTACAGTAAGCTAAAAAATTTGAACACTTTGTTGAATTAAGACCAATTCCCAGTGTACTTTCATTACAGCTGTGCTTTACAAATTGTGATGCATGCACTGTGAATATAATTTTTAAAAGGTCAGATACGAAGGTTTCTTTTGAAACTTGTTTTTGAATCTTCTGAACCAGAAAAAAAAAACAGTTGTTTTATTTTACATTTATATTGCATCATATACCAACAATTGCATTTAAATGTATTATTCTCACAAAAGATGGTGCAAGTCTTTCCTGCTTCTGATGTATGTGTGAAAAAGACATATTTTAGAACAGAGACCCCACTAATGTAAGATTACTGTATAAGTAGTTGGCATAGGTTATGAAAAGAGTAGAGAATCTGTCAGACAATTTAAATAACTTTTTAAAAATTTTTGGAAAGCATTTTGAAAATCCTGTGAATTTGGACAAAGAAACATGATCTCTGTTTTTTTTTCAGAATTTTACATTGTTTAAGCCATATTGAGAGAATAAATACATCATATCTTTTCTTTACTTGGTCAAATTTGTCAACAATAACTCTTTGCATAGGTATATAGGAAACTGAGCCACCTTTTTCTTTGTCATAAATACGCTTGAAAACAGTTAGAATGAGTTGCTGGTCATACTTAGAATGAATTTTTGTTATACTTCCATAGTTTGACAAAGAATTTCTGCATCGTCGTCTTGTTCTAGAATAATGTCACATATAAGAGATGATGTATTTTTAGTCATGGAAGGTAACACAGTCAATCATTGGCATAATTTAGCTCTTTGTTAATTTTAAAAGTAAGTTTTGAAATTATGTTGGAGTAAATTTTACTGGAGATATGAGAGGTCTGTAATCTACATACAATGTTCTACACAATGCATTTAAAAAATATGAGAAAAATAAAGTAGGCTGACTTGACTCTTAGGTCTTTATCATAGTAGAAATAATGTAGGCTGACCCTTAGGTCTTATCATAGGAGAAATATTGTAGGCTGACACTTAGGTCTTATCATAGGAGAATGCTATAATGTCTTGTTCTTCTGACGATACGGCTCCGATTTATTTAGTATACCATGTCCAATTATTAGCACATCCACCTGCTTTTTAAAACCTTTTCTATATGAAAGATATGAATGTATTTGTTAAAGAATCTTCTGAGTCAGGCGGCTAGATTATTTATAATATAGGTTGTATAATGGACCAGTAAGTTTTGTCCCAACAAATGTGGAAATGTGACTTTGCTATGAATACTATAAGGCAAAGAGCACTTCAGCTTACATATAATGAATATGTATCAATGTGTAAGAGTTTAACAGCTTGTAAGTACAGTAATGGCTAAATTATTTTGAAACGTCTGTCTCACAGGGTGTTTAAATAATGAATCTCTTGTGTCATTTTTTTTCTCAGCAACTTTTGAAGATTTCACAGCTGAAAAAAAAGAATGATAAATAAGCAGTGTTTTTATGTGTGTTGTATGTTGTGTAGGTGTTGTACTTGGTGTAGGTGTGTGCTTTTGTATTCTGTGTATAAATATGAACCAAATTTAAATATATATGTGTGTATATTATGAACCAGATATAAAAGTCATACATGTATCCAAAACTTTAGCAATATGTGTGGATGTAAACTGATGGGAGTTAATTGTTGAAACGTTAATAATTCGATAAATAGAATTATTCAGTTACTTGTTGAAAAGTTTATTTGATAAATAGAATTATTCAGTGAATTAAATCTAACTGATGAAAAATCTTTGCTTAAAGCGTGCATGTTAAAAAGTAAAATAAGTGAGAATATTGGTATCTTTAGTGCATATGAACCAGATGTAAATTCTAGTTGCAACATTAAATCAGCAGTGTTTTGTGGGGAAAATACAAGGTACATTTTATTGAATTATATATATTCTTTATTTTTGTATTCTCTGGTGCAAAGATAGTGATGTTTGAAATTAATTTCTGTCGGGTAAATATTGTTACTTTAGGTCATTTATAGTGAAAATGTGTTGTTGTTACTATAGAAACAATAGTTTTAGCAAGTATTTTTTAGCAGTAATACTTGGCAATGTGCAAGAAAAATATTTTCTTATTTTATATCTTGCTTACCGTATTTTCCAGCCTATAAGTCAATACTTTTTTACTTGAAAGTCAGGTCTTCATCTTGTACTCCGAATTGACTTATATAGTATATGTAAATATACGAATCAATTTAACGGAGTCCGTGACTTTCAAACTTACGATATAAAATGACAAGTTGTATAACTACAAGTAATAAAATGAACTACAGCATGGATGTGCTTTCAATTATAATAAAACAAGCATGGACTGTTTATTCAGCTGTGTCAATTGATAACAGAATATAGCAGTGATTTATTCAGAAGTAAAATCAGAAGCATGTTAGCATCGGTAATGCAATTTCACGATTGCTGGTAATATGGAATATCATACAACGATACTATTAGTGTAAAATACGAAGCCAGGATATTGACCTGGCCTTGTCTTATACTCCGAATCAACTTGTATATGGACGAATGGTGGAAAATTGGTGAATTTGACTTGTACTCCGAATCGACTTTTAGGCCGGAAAATATGGTACAAGTCTAGTCCACAACTGCCAAAAATATAGACTCTGATTTATCATTTCATAATGTTTCAGTATATCAGGATCTGTGATTGTTTCTTACAACTTCACCAATCCAGTGTTCTGCAGATCAAAGTCTTTGCAGTTGACAGTTGGACTTGACTTGTAAGAGCTTCGATATGGAAATTAGGGTTCTTAGTAAACATTGTAATTAGATTATCACTAACAAGGTTTATAATGATCATTAGTAATTGAAAAAAATTCAGTAAATAATAAAGTGGAACTTTGCAAGCTCAAACCTTTTAAGTTTCATTGATTTAATTTTTGTGAAAAGGTGGTAGCTCAAAGAGAGTTTAGTAAAATTTAGGTTATTATTAATTTTTTTTAAAAAGTAATTTAGAGCAATTCAGCCGCACAGTCTCAAAGCAGCAGCTCAAAAGGATCCAACCTACAATTCTCATAATAACAATTAGGAATGGGGCAACCTTCCAACCTCAGAACAACAGTTCAGAATGATTCCACCTACTGGTACGTACCACAAAACTTGAATTGATCTTTACATGAAGCTTGATTGGCTGTGGGCAACATGACATCCATATTGATATTTCCACATTACCGGTAATTCAGTCAAGGCTGTCTACAATCAGTGGATAATATAAATGCTCTTTATGAATATGTATTGTATATAGAGTGATGAAAATAATAATTAGATTAAATAATCCTTGTTGATCATACAAAATTTACTTGTTTTGGCAGGTGTCCATTATTGACAAGTACATGTACCATCTGCTTCAGGTTTTAACGCATACATGTACATATATTAGCAAAAGAAAACAAACCATTTGACAATTTATAAATAATGTCCAGTCAATAGTTGTGTTCAGGAATTTTACTTGGACTCTGAAACCCGAGTAACAAAGTTCCTCTTTATTATATGCTGTTTTTGTCACACAGAGTTAATATAGGCGCAACTGATGTTGTAGATATCATCATCAATTGTTGATAAAGATATATGTTGTAATATTATGTTGTCATCCAACACTTTAAATTATGGTATCATCCAGTGTACCTGTTATCATGCAAGGATACCATCCATGGTACCTGTTATCATGCAAGGATACCATCCATGGTACCTGTTATCATGCATGGTATCATACAGTGTACCTGTTATCATGCATGGTATCATACAGTGTACCTGTTATCATGCATGGTATCATCCAGTGTACCTGTTATCATGCATGGTATCATCCAGTGTACCTGTTATCATGCATGGTATCATCCATTGTACCTGTTATTATGCATGGTATCATCCAGTGTACCTGTTATCATGCATGGTATCATCCAGTGTACCTGTTATCATGCATGGTATCATCCAGTGTACCTGTTATCATGCATGGTATCATCCAGTGTACCTGTTACCATGCATGGTATCATCCAGTGTACCTGTTATCATGCATGAAATTATGAATGAAGTTAAAGAATGGATTCAACATTTATAAGCTTGTAATTTTAATTTAGTGTAATGTAAACTTGTGTTGTAAATTGGGGTATCAAAGAAAGAGTTTAATTTGTGTGTGCTGTCTGATAATATATCATTGGGCAGATCATGTTGGTATCGCTGACTCGAAAGTTTATTGTTTATTTTCTGGTCTGCATATTTTGCATAGCTTACTTGAAAATTCATCTTATCTCTGGTCAGTTCATTTTGCCATTACCGACTTCAGAAACTCATTATTTACTGTCTGATATCTCTGGTCAGTTAATTTTGCCATAGCCGACTTCAAAAACTCATTGTGTACTGTCTGATATCTCTGGTCACTTCATTTTAGAATAGCTGATTCAAAAGCTCATTGTATACTGTCTGTTATGTCTGGTCAGCTCATTTTGGCTCTAGCTGACTCAAGCTCATTATGTATTGGCTGATATATGTGGTCAGTTCATTTTAGAATAGCTGATTCAAAAGCTCATTGTATACTGTCTGTTATGTCTGGTCAGCTCATTTTGGCTCTAGCTGACTCAAGCTCATTATGTACTGGCTGATATCTGTGGTCAGTTCATTTTAGAATAGTTGATTCAAAAGTTTATTATGTACTGTCTGATATATGTGGTCAGCTCAATTTGGCTCTAGCTGACTCAAGCTCATTGTGTACTGCTGATATTTCTAGTCAGCTCATTTTGGAATAGCTCACTTGAAGGCTTATTGTGTTTTGTCTGATATATCTGGTCAGCTCATTTTGGTATAGCTGACTCATAAGCTTATTGTGTATTGATATCTGTGTATTGATAGCCGACTTCAAAGCTCATTGTGTACTGCCTGATATCAGTAGTCCGCTCATTTTGGCATAGCTGACTTCAAAGCTCATTGTGTACTGCCTGATATCTGTAGTCAGCTCATTTTGGCATAGCTGACTTCAAAGCTCATTGTGTACTGCCTGATATCTGTAGTCAGCTCATTTTGGCATAGCTGACTTCAAAGCTCACTGTGTACTGCCTGATATTTCTGGTCAGTTCATTTGGCATAGCTCACCGGAAGGCTCATTGTGTTTTGTCTAATATATCTGATCAGCTAATTTTGCATAGCTGACCCATAAGCTTCTTGTGTATTGATAATCTGAGTTCAGCTCATTTTGGTATAGTGGACTCTAAAACTCGTTTTATTGTCTGTTAACTCTGGTGAGCTCATTTTGTCATAGCTGACTAATTTACACTAAAGATATTTCATATATGATGTCATATTTTTACATTTCAAATGTGTTTTTGGTCTTTGTATTTAAAGAACAAATTTTGCTCTTCTATAAAAATGATAAATATAAGCACTAATCATTGTTTACCACAAATTCTTGGTTGTACATTATTTAATGGCTTTGAATGTTCAATCTTATTGCATAATTCCTTTTGAAACTAATGTTTCAAATTTTTTATATGTGCTAGTGTTATGCCATCTTTGTTTTCCAGCACTTTTATCTTTGTGAGAAATGAGCACACAAAAATTGCCTTTTATCTGCTTTAGTGTGTAATAGGGAATTCCCCCCGCCCCATACCAGAATTTGTGGGCATGGGCAGTAACTCTGCAAACCCTATTTCATGTTTACTAATTCTGACTATTTTGCAAGCGATAATCTTGAATCCAACTACAGCAAATCATGTTCAGAAAGGACACTCTAATTTTCATCTTTGTAATTAGGTCCAGATGCAAGTTCTTTTGATGAAGTTAAAACCTGGTGTATTTTATATTGAAGTGAATGCAGACACCGTTTTGACTGCAGTTTGTACCATTGTTTTTGTAAATAATAATGTAATATTTATTTATTACCTTCTTACAACAATATTTTGTGAGAAGCTTATAGGGATGGCTGATTGAAACTAAAATCTATATTGTTTACCAGTCTTGTTTTTGTAGGGTTTAACACCATTTTTCAGCACACAATAGCCTATACATGGTGGCCAATATTAATGGTGGAGGAAGCACCCAGGAAACCCCCAAAAAGAACCACCAACCCACGAGAAGCTACAGGCAAACTTTCTCACATAGCTACATTGGTCGAATCTGAAATTTGAACCCATGTTGACAGGTAAGATGGCAGTGATCCGTAACGGAGAGCGCTTTAGTCCACTCTGCCACTCAGCACCCCACCAGTCTAGTTTTATAACACTCAAGAATCAAGTTTTAATTGTTTTCTGGCAAGTCCAGCAAAATGAATGTCAGGAGCATTAATGTTATTTAATTGATGTTCCCACACAGTGCATCATAGACACTAATCTGTGTGCATTTTGGTTTGTCATTGAACAAGACTTATTAGTATGTACTGTAACTAATTTGTATATCGATTGATTAACCAATTAATTGATTAACTGTACCAGCCCAGTTTACTGCTTTTTTTAAAACCACTATTTTTTCTGTTTTTGTTATAATGTGACTGCTCTCATTTTTATTATTGCTGATCTTATTATTTTTAACAGAGATACATTCTGTACCGATTTCAATTGTGTAACTTTTAGTATGATTTCATTGGACCATTGTAAAATCAAGGCATTGATGAATAGGTGTAAATTGATCTACCAAAAAATATACAAAGTGTGCATGTAAAAAGTGGGTGTAGTCTAGACTTTGCCCATGATTAGACAGACATAGGGGTGAATACTTTATTGACTTGAATTTTATCTTTTCTTATGGAATTACATTTAATTTCACTTATATAGTAATTACATACATTATATTATTGCAACTTTTTTGTTGCTAGTAATTAACAATGTGTCTATTTTCATTGTATCCATTTATTTTGGTACCAACACTTGTATGTAAGATCCCATTTGATATAGTCTAGACATTACTGAATAGGAATAAAATAAAATAAATGATATATAAATGAATAAAATGATAGACCAAAACATCTACAAGTCATATATGACATACAGAATGTGCACAAGTTTAGTAGCAAAGCATGGACTATGCCCATTATTAGAGATAGGGGTGAGTGTTTTTTTTTTACTTTGGCTTGACCCATCCTATTATGCACATATAATCTGTTTTATTTACCATCTTGTGCTTAACATGTCCAGTTAATCAGTCTTAAGATGCAAGAGTAGAAATATATTAATTTGTCTAATCAAGTTTATGATTGCAGTGTTTAAAATTGAATTTGAGAACACTCCAAATTTTCAAAAAATGGATTGTTCCTGTTGTGTACATTATAACTGCACCAATCTTGCCTATTCGAAATGATTTTAACATCAACATACCTGTTTGAAATCCATGCCCAAGAAAACAAAAGATATTACTTTAATACCCTGCACTCAGTTGAATAATTGTTCATGATTGCATGATAATTAACAATCGGTTATAATTATTATTATGTGAATATGAAACGGCGTTGTTTTTGTATACATGTATATAATTATTGCCTGTGATTTATGTTCTTATATTTCATTGAACGATGTCCATGTATTTGTTTTGAATAATAGATTGGATAGTCAAATCATATTTTAAAAAGAAAGAGTTGTCTTATGCCATGTCATTTCTCAAACTTCACTTTGTTATTGACCTCTGACCCCTTCATCATAAAACATCATTTCAGATACCATATATTCTCACTTTTAAGTTTATTTAAACTGCACCCAAAAAGATCCTGATCTGCTGTAATAGTGTCATGTGCCTGTGGATCAGGGTCTGTGTTATTTGCTCTAATAATTACTCCTAACAAACTGCACATTACCAGGTCTAAGAACACATTCCATGCTGATAGATATATGTCTGTGCAGTTTGTAGATGGATTCTATTTGTAAGCGAGTAATATGGTAGTAAATGTTTCTCCAGACTTGTCAATCTGATTTAAGTTCAATACATGTTTCAATAGACTTGTCAATCTGATTTGATGGCAACAGATGCAGTGTTTTCATTGGTGAGAATATTTGAAGAGTAGGATTTGGAGTTTAGTAAATGTTTATCATGGGGGAACCAGATCTCATTGACAGTGGGGGACTTCCCTATGGATATATGTTAATTTTGCCTGATTAGATTGTTAACCATGGCTGCAAGAATCAGATTAAAAACATTTCAGCAGCAAAAATTGTTTGCTTAACAACTGGTTGAATATCAGTAGAGTCATATGATTGTTACTTTTTATTCAACATGTTTTTTTTTTCTTCAGTAACTTATCCAAAGCCTTATGTGTCTGATAGAAGCATGTACCATATATAGAGGCATGTACCATACATATTAAATTTGCATGTACCATATATATTTTTTATTGATAGAGGCATGATACATATTACAGTTGATAGAGGTTTCCACCATACATATTAAATTTGCATGTACCATATAAATTACTGTTGATAGAGGCACGACCATAGATATTAAATTTGATAGAGGCATCTACTGTACTTATTAAATTTGAGAATTGTACCATACATATTAAATTTGATAGAGGCATGTACCATACATATTACATTTGATAGAGGCATGTACCATACATATTAAAATTGATAGAGGCATGTACCATACATATTACATTTGATAGATGCATGTACCATACATATTAAAATTGATAGAGGCATGTACCATACATATTAAAATTGATAGAGCATGTACCATATATATTAAAATTGATAGAGGCATGTACCATACATATTAAAATTGATAGAGGCATGTACCATACATATTAAATTTGATAGCAGCATGCACCATATTAAAATTCATAGAGGCATGACCCATACATATTACATTTGAATACATTACATCTTTTTGAGATGAGAATTCGGTTGAAAGTTTAGACCATTCTATTTATAGAATTGCATAAGAATTGATTATCGCTTATTAACACATTGTAGGATTTTACACAACACTTTGAGGATATGATATATTTTATTTTCTCAGGATGTATTGAATAATTCCATTATATTCAAATGTTTTTATTATCAAGTTTTAGGATGTCGATGAATAAAGTGAAATAAGCAAATAATATACAAATAGAGATGGAAAGTGAATATGAGTGGTTATATATACATTTACTCATCTCAGATATTAATTGTTGTGACAAAAATTCAATAATAATAATATAATTTAACCTATTCAGTTCTTATTGCTGAATGCTGTACACAATAAGGGATAACAAAGAAAACTTCTAGATGAAAATTATTGATCGCTGTAGACTAGTACAGGTACTAAACTGAGGCAAGAGAAGACTTTGCTTGTTATTACAAAATGACAAGGTGTTACAGAATTTTCTCAACACATGCTGGTTTTATTGGGACATAACAGCATGCAGCTTTCAACACCTTTACATGTATGTTGACCTCATCCAAAAATGTCTACATATTGTAACATTGATTTTGCCATACCTATTTCTTGGGGTATGTATGTAATGATCTATTCTGTATTGATATTTTCAGAATGACAGCTATTTGTCAGTGTCATCTTTGTTTTGCCAACATATAAGTGATGTATTGCATAAATGCTTGGTACTTTTTGTATATACTCATTTATAAGTTTTTTATAGTCCAACTGCAAACTTCACAGACTCGATGCAGCAGAACATACAATTTGGACTCTGATCTGCTTGCATATTAAGTATTTAGCAGATCAAGGTCTATGCTGTTTGCAGTTGGACTTGACTTATAAGTTAATATATATGGTATATGTTTACATTTTACTAAGTAATCATACATAGTACAGTCAGCATGCAGTGTCATTTCATAGTATTTGTAACTGTTATTGTTGTATAGGTATTTGACTTTTTTAATTTTATGGAAAATGTTTGTAACATGTTGTTTTTTTATAATTTATTTATTTTTATAATTGAACTTTTAGTTTTATACAGTATGAGTTATTTGTTGTTTACACTAATAAATATTACCACACAGGCTAAATTAAATGTTGACTTTGTTATGAGTGTCAGTTGGCTTCATTACCATGTAAACCACTCTTAAGGTTGTTGTTGTAGGGTTTAACGCCATTTTTCAGCACAAGATAGGCTATACATGGCAGCAAGTATTAATGGTGGAGGAAGAACCCAGGAAAACCCCTAGAAAGAACCACCATTTTACAAGAAGCTACTAGCAAGCTTTCTCACATACCTACATTGGCCGAATCTGAGAATCGAACCCACACAGAAAGGTGAGATGGTAGTAAACCGTAAAGGAGAAAGCTTAGGCCACTCGGCCACCCCACTAGGTAAAAATTGTACACGTAAATGGTTTTAGATTTAGTGTATAAACATTTTGTCAAAGTCAGCAAAGATTTGATTCCGAAATTAGATGGACAATTGAAATTATGATTTTATGCTAACAATTTGACAATTTTATAACAACCCTAATTCTCAGTGCATGTGGTTATTCAATTTGCAGAATTATGTCATACTCTTTTAAAAAATTAGAATTATTGATATCGCTTGACTAAAGTTGCACAGTGCATGGCTGTGTTAGGTCCTCATTATGTGCCAACATCAAAGACTTTTGAATTTGTCAACAAGAAAAAAATGGTTGTATTTTTATACGAGTCAAGAGTTCAGAGACATAAAGAAACAGAGAATATCAAAATATTTTTCATCTTGTACAAATTGTATCGTCTTGCTGAAAGGAATGATGGCAGAAGGTATTTCTATAAGTATGTAATTACTATTCAGAGGAATGATGGCAGAAGGTATTTCTATAAGTATGTAATTACTATTCAGAGGAGTGATGGCAGAAGGTATTTCTATAAGTATGTAATTACTATTCAGAGGAGTGATGGCAGAAGGTATTTCTACAAGTATGTAATTACTATTCAGAGGAATGATGGCAGAAGGTATTTCTACAAGTATGTAATTACTATTCAGAGGAATGATGGCAGAAGGTATGTCTACAAGTATGTAATTACTATTCAGAGGAATGATGGCAGAAGGTATTTCTACAAGTATGTAATTACTATTCAGAGGAATGATGGCAGAAGGTATTTCTACAAGTATGTAATTACTATTCAGAGGAATGATGGCAGAAGGTATTTCTACAAGTATGTAATTACTATTCAGAGGAATGATGGCAGAAGGTATTTCTAAAAGTATGTAATTACTATTCAGAGGAGTGATGGCAGAAGGTATTTCTATAAGTATGTAATTACTATTCAGAGGAGTGATGGCAGAAGGTATTTCTATAAGTATGTAATTACTATTCAGAGGAGTGCCAATATTTATATATGAACTGAAAACTTAGAGTGTCTCACTGTATTCCCACCAACATTCTCAAAATGTATACTGTTGTAATTTATTTATAAAGTAGATAATGTTGCAACAAGAGCCATTTGGTCACAATCCTGTTGAGATAATAATGCCCTAGAAATGTTCCAGCTCTTTTGACCAATAAGCATTCTTCATCTTTACAATACCTATATATAGTTCTCTTGAATTGAAATTTGACCAAAGTGGCTCATTTTGTCTGAAAGTTAGTGAAAACTGAGATGACTGAAGTTCTTTCAAATGAGGGTTAACAACATTTGTCCTCTGAAATGTAATTGCATACTTAAATAGATAAAAGCTGGTGGCTTTACTTTGGTAAGACGTTGCAATAGTAAAGAAATTACAGTCTTGAAATTACTGGTTAACTGGGACAAATATAACAATGTCAGACCAGACAAAATTCATTAAATGTTGACATATTCTCACTCTTTACTTCTTCCAAATCTAATTAATAAATGTGTGTGGTAGCTCACTGAAAGGAAACTTATGACATCTGGAATACTGGGGGCCCCAAGTGGCCGAGTGGTCTAAAGCGCTGTCCGTTACAGATCACTGCCATCTCACCTCTGTCTGCGTGGGTTCGAGTCTAAGATTCGGCTAATGTAGTTATATGAGAAAGCTTGCCAGTAGCTTCTCATGGGTCAGTGGTTCTTTCCTCCACCAATAATACTGGCTGCCATGTATAGCCTATATTGTGCTTAAAAATGGCGTTAAACCATAAAAAACAAAACAAATCTGGAATACTGAATGGTTTCATTGTATATGCAATCAAGAGCTGTATGTGTAGCTGATTTTTATTCCATTTTTAGTATCAAGCTTGCAACTTTAAGCAGTGTAATGGACCATGTGGATTACCATGAAAATAGGGAAGAGTGCTTGGGATTTTTTTTCTTCTGAGCCATGAAGCACATAAATTGCTCTGTGGATGCACATTAATACACTGTATTGGTATTGCACCCAAAATGGGTCTCTCTCTCTCTCTCTCTCTCTCTCAAATCGATCTAAAACTCATAAGCTATTCTTCATAAACATTCACAGCTGGTGACACCAGGATTTTCATTGATGCACAATCTTGAAATAAAGGTGTTTTGCATAAAAACTTGGTCATTGTAACCTAGTTTATATGGTTTAATGAACACTGTGTAAAAAAAACTAATAAGGCATAAAAGCTGGTCCAACTTTTGAGTCCCACTCACTGTCAGCTTGAAAGGTAGCACTGCAATATGAGTTGCCTTAACGCTGAGATTTTGTAAATGTCAAATTCATTGTTTATTCCAAATTTAACCTGGTTAATAACAAGCTTGTAAAACTTAATAAACAATTTATTGAGCACAAATATTTTCCAAAAAAGAAAAATAAACTTACGGTTTTAAGAATAAACTCCAAAATTAATAAAAAAAATAATTCAAAATATTATCCACTAAAGAAATGCAAAAGTCCTGGTAATAAAATGTCCAAATAATTCTAAGTTCGAATCCCAGCAAAGTATCCAATACGGAAGACGATGTCACTTGATGAAGTCAGTTCTTGTTAATAAAATTCTATGAGCATAATTCTTTTCCAGATAAATAACAAAATGAATCTCTTGAATCCAAACGAATTGAAATAATTTCCAATACAAGGTAACTCAAAACAACACAACTTAATATTCTAACAGCCCAATTTCTACTCATTAATTCGCTCTCAAAACATAATTTATATATGTTTTTACGTAAACAAGAAAGAGGTCATATGATCTTCTAGAATCTCTCAGAACAAATTTACGTTCAAAAACTCACGTACCCACTGTATGACCCAACTAAAATAGAAATATGTTTATACAAAGCTCCATAATGTCCTTGGAACCAACCAATCATTTTAAAAGCGTGTTAACAACTCTGAAGCCAGGTCAGAAATGAGGTCAACACCTGGTGTTTATTTTGTAAAGTACAGGTCACCTCACCCCCTCCAATGAATGAATCTTAAACTTAAAATGCCAAATTTGAATCTAACAAACAAACAATAAAAATAAATGACTTGTATCAAGTATACGTAACAAAAAAAAAAAAATATATATATATGCCATTGCATGATGAGTGGTATATCAGGGTCTGTGTTGTTTATTGTAATGATTAGTCACAAATTAAACAAGCAGTGGTAGATCTTGGTCTAATCAATTTGATGTTGGATCTAACTTGTATATCAGTTACTTTGTATACTGGTTTATGGTACCCATCTCCAAACATAGTAAACAATGATTTGTTGCAATGTATTGTACTGGCATTTCAGAGGTTATATTATTCGTTCTATCCCCACTCCACCCTTGATCATCTTGGGGGTTTTGTTGCTGTAAATTGTGAGCTATTTAATTTAGTGTTGATTGCAAAATTTAGTATATTCATCAATGTATCATTTTCACGAGTCCTGATGGAACACTCAATTTAACAATTGAGTTTTTCAACTAGGATTCTAATTACCTCTAGGTTCAGGAAGTTATGGAATGTTATATTTCCTGAATATATTCCTGGTATACCTCTGTGGAGGACATCTTGAAGTGGGATTTGGCGCTGTCTAAAGCAAAGAACCAAGGACTGATTTTGAGGTTAAATGGTAGGGCAGGAAATTGGTACACTTCTTTATGACAGATGAAGCGAAGCAGCTTGCGAGATACCATGTGTATGTGTATATGGAAATAAGAGTCAGTCAGATTGAAAATAATCACGTATTTGTTCCACCACCCCCACACCCTTACCGACCATACTGTCTTGTTTTTGAAGTTTGGGACAGCAATAAAGTGATTGAAGCAGCTCAAGTCTATGACTGGTCTCATTTTCTAACTGGCTCTCGTGGACAGAAAACAGACTGGAATAAAGACCTGAGTGATTTGGTTTCTGGACAAATTCCACAGCTTGTAACGTGCCAGCCATGGCAGAGGATGACTAAAGGGGTGGGGTGAATAAATTAGGTTCGAATCTCTTCTAAAATGGCTGAGATAGCCAAAGCATTTAATAAAAAGTTGGTCCCAGTCTGGAGATAAACGAGTCTGAGACCAACAGGAGAGTCACCAGATAAATATCTCCATTAGGTCGTGCAAATTGATCATAGTTTTCATTATTGGAACTTGAAAACAACCACATGGATACAGAATCGCTTTTACAAATATTTTCTATCAAATCAGATATATCACCATTCCTTAATCTTACGGTTCAGTTTTGTGGAAAAATTTAATACTACATTAGTTCATACATAGGCATTATGATCAGTAATTTCAACTGAAGCTCCTTTTGATTTATATTTTTAATTGTACAAATTCTCCATGGTTATCGTTTTTATTGTTATGGGATATTTTAGTTTCTTTCCAAACTCAGCAACGTCTTTCTTTAACTATTTCTGCCCACGAGTTTATTTTTGTGTGTCTTACATCCATTTAACCGTTTCCATGTATTGCATTTGTGAAATGTTCCATTACTCATTCGGCTACACAATTTATTTTAGAACATTTAACTCATTCATGATATGGATTGTCAATACCAGTCAACATTTCTGGTTTGGAATATTTACTCAGTATAGCTATTTTTTGTCATTATAAAGGACAAGGTCATATTTGACATGGATAATCCAAGTATTATTATTTGTTTCTACTAATACGATAAATTTCATTTTGAGAATATAATACTGATTTTCAAGATAATTGGTAATCGTTGCAGCTCATTGGTCGTTCATTGTAGCATTGCTAACTTTGGTGTTGCGCTTGATTTAGAATGTTGACCACACATGAGATGCACTATCATTGCGAAATTCTTTCTTGGTGCCACAAATAGTATGTTCAATCAGATTATTCATCGAATCAAAGAGACATTTCTTAGACAAGTCAGGTGTTCTTCTGTCAAGATCAAATCTAGATTTAAGAGGCTTTTTTATGATAATCTCTTAAAACTCCCCAATTAAGACAAATATTTAAAATGAATTATATATAATGATTCAAACAAAGAATATATGCAAGTGGCTAATGATAGGTTCTACAACTAGTAACAAACCTGTGTAAATGAATTTTGCAGATATCATTTAGAAAGCATATGTCGTAACAGACTAGGACCAACACTGTTTGAAATGTTGTGTTGGGTTATTGGAGAAACACGTTTGTTATGCATTGTGGTGGTAAAAATACAGAGAGCTTTTACTAAAGATGTTATGATAAAAAAATATAACATGGACAATGATAAGGTTGTAAGAAATGCTGAAGACTATCCAGCAAGATTTCAAAATAATGATTTAGACAAATAATGATTTCGACAAATAATATTATATAAAATGGAGCAAAATGAGTTTGTGACGCATCCAATCATCAAGAATCATGAAGCAACCTGTGACGGTATCATCAGGAATGACGATTTTAAAAAAAAGCAGTCACTTATGTTAATGGTACTTCTGGTTATCTAATGTTCGGTGCTGATGGGAAGAAAAGTATCTTTGTCGTTGGTTTGTCTATGAATGTTCCAATGGATTAATAGAAGATGGTCTTGTGATTGATCTTACTGATTCAAATCCGAAAAATAGCAATTTAATTAATTTATGTGCTGTTACAAGATGCAAGAATAGCCAATTTGGAGAAACTGGTAAATATCGTATATTTCCTATGGTTGTTAAGTATGTAAATACAGAGACTGGTGAAGAAATAATATTTCAATCTAAAAGTACATCTGGCAAATATTTTGATACCTCCACTGGTTCTATAAAGCACATAGCAGATAAAGTATACAAATCTCCGTTTTCGAAAATATATAAATGAAAGATAATTTTCCAAATTTGCTAGATAAAAACAGATTAAGGGAGATAACTACTGTCAGCATCTTTCTTAGTGAAAATGATTAAAACTGTATTGTTTGTCATCATAACTAATTGTGTGATTTATATACCTTTTGACATTATTGACAAAATCAAGGCAGAAAAGAGTGGTCACATTCATCGTTATACATACAAAAGACCTAGGTTAGGTTATTTTTAGATCTCTCTGTTATATCTGTTTCATTCAAGGAGAGCCACTAGATACACATATTTTTTGCCTTGACCAGGGTTAAATAATTGTGTGTGTGTGTGTGTGTGTGTGTGTGTATATATATATATTTTTTTAATACATTGGGTTTAGAAACACACTGCAGTTTGTATAATAATTACATCAAGCAAGGTAACTTTATAATAATTTCTAAAACATATCAGTAATAAGACATCTGTGGAATGTTGCAAAGCGCAGAACTCTGATGATCGAAGTTTGGAGTTCGAAACCTGTGACTGACATACTATCGATGGTTACAATATCACATTTTGTCATTATAAAAGTGGGGGTTAACCCCAATCTCTAACATCAAAAAAAAATATACACCCTCCTACAATGTCACCATGTGGGGGGTGAACTTTTGCACTCTCCCAAGGTTGATTGCAAGGAGGGGGGGATGGATAGAAATCTGTTGAACGTAGAAAAGACCCACTTAGGATAAGTTAGTTAAGATTATATCTATTGTGCCATCCTTAGAATAAGTTAATAAGGATTAAATGTACCTTCTGGGCCTGCTAAAATATCGTTTGGTAATCTAAGGGTTCACATGGAAGTGGTGCCATCCTTAGAATTAGGATTGTATATATGTAAATAACTTACTAGACAAATCTCAATTTGGTTATTATCGCTCGACAAACGTCACTATGGCTATTCTCATTTGACAAATCTAATGTTTGCTATTCTCACTAGAAAAATATCCATTTGGCTATCCCACTAGAAAAATGTCCTTTGAATTAAGATTATATATTATGCTGTAAATATTCTTCACTACTGTATATGTATTTAAAGCTGTATTTAGCTTAATATATGTTGTTCACCGCTCCGGTGGCATAGTGGTTAGAGCATCCGCCGTGGAAGCGAGAGGTCGTGGGTTCCATCCCCGGCAGAGTCATACCAATGACTTACAAAAATGGTACTAACAGCTGCCTCGCTTGGCACTCAGCATTAAGAGGTTAGTGGTAGGACTGGTTGGCCTGGTGTCAGGATAATGTGACTGGGTGGGACATCATGCTACATGTCTGCGGCATGATGCTACAGTGCTAGACATCACTATAAACTGCCTCAATGCAGACATTGTAGCGATATGACTGAAAAATATGTTAAAGCTACATAATAAATCCTAATCAAACAAACAAACAAATGTATGTTGTTCTGATTGAGTGTCACTGTGACCCCAGCCAATCAAACTTAGTGATCAATGTCCTCGCTGTCTGTCCATGTGGGGAAGGATTTAGAATATGTCCTGTTCCTCCTCATGGGTTCCTCTGATCTTAGCTGTAACACGTAGGTGGAAAGTTGTGCAATCTATCGCCCATGCAGATTCAAGATGCTGGGCCTGCTCTCTGGTCATGGTAACCTTGCGTAAGAGATTCATTCTAACCTGTCACAATGTTTAGACATCAAGCTTATAATACCTTCGTGTATACACAACTTACTAACTGGGGCATGACCCATACCATTTTCCTCATTTGTGGATAATGCTAAGAATGAAAATTCATTGAACATACGACCTCCTCTTGCAATTGTATGTCTTTTGTCCGTGCTTATTTTGCACTTCTAGAGAAATAAGTTATGATTTATATTATACACATCGCCTATTAATTCAAAAAAGGTCATGAGCTAAATCAAATATATTTTGCTTACAAGTATAAAAAATATTGTATCACAATCATTTATCTCAATTTGATTCTTCTAGCTTTTGAAACAAAATCTCCTTTTTTTAAAAATCTTCTTTTCTCTGAACGTGCATTTTTTATTCTTGCTTTGTAACAGTATTAAGTAAGGTGTAGCTTTCTGTGAAGTGCGCCAAAACATATGTAATACGTGAACTTTCTGACATAAATGCCAAGAAGAGCATGGGGAAATATACAATTGTCATTTGATATGCTTACTTTGCTAAAATAAACCAATATTTCAAAAGATATCACTATGAAAAGGGTATATTTCTGAAAAGATGACGTGTGATCGAGTTAATACTGAAGACTCCCTTGTATAGATACATGCATTTCTGGATTTCTCTTGTGTGCCACCATCCAATTCTATCTATATTATCCTGTTCATTTTTTTACATGACCAAGATTCTTTTTAGTGATCAACTTCATTTCTTATCAGATATAAAGAACATAGAATCAATCTCATTTATTCACTTGGGCAAAAGCAGAATTAAACAAATTTTCTTTATTATATTTGATTGTACCTTTCTTATTAACTCTAATTTTATATGTTTGAAGTTCTTGTAGCAATATACCAACACATTAAATTTCACAGTACAGAAATGATTCTGAATAATTCTATATTAGTAAACATTCCTGATATTTCATATAGTATACATTCTTGAAATATTGGTCAGTATTGATGCAGACTGTTGGCCAATAGTCCATGCTTTCTCGAAAGACCATTCCAGTTATTGGACTACTGTGAAGTTAGGAACTGTGTATCTGGAGTTGAATTTTTATATCTGCAGCCAACACAATAATAATGTAATCATACACCATTATTCTGACGTTTACAAAAATAAGAGCAGTGAGGGGAAGTAAATCTTTGACATTTAAGCTTTAGATGCCTTGAACACATGCAAATTATGCATTGCACTTTTTATTGTCAAAATTCCCCATTTATTTACACCATAGGATTAAGTCATATAAATTATGTCACATTATCACAAAGTGACATCCTTTCAAGAAACATCATGTAACAAAATCATAATGTAATGCAAAGCATTTTCAAGGATGTAAAATAATAACATCTTAAAACTCATGTTCGTTTGATATTTGATTTGCTAAACTGGTAGAAAAACACCATATGCAACTCAGTGGGCACAGGTCGTGGAATCAAATACTGTTCAACGCTTTTAAATAAATTTCTAAAGAAATGAACTTTGATTATTTTTACCTAATCTTTTTCATTTATACCAGTCATGTGACCTTCATATTTTTGTAGCAATGAGGTTGTCATGACTCATAGTCAACATATTTCACAAAAAGCATGTACACATAGCCTTGCAGTAGAAATGCTGTACGCTTATGATCTAATAATCTCCGATATCAACGATTATTATGTGAGCCTTCCAGGGTGGCTGGTATACATTCTTTCTAAACACATGAAGCAGTTTTTGTTTGAAGCCTTGTCTAATGGCAAGTTTATATTGTGTACAATATTAATATAAAGAAATATTTACTGAAAACAAAAGATTCAGTGAATCTTTGACAAGAAACAATGAAAACCCCACAAGACAAACAGATGTAATCAACTGAAAAAAGTTACACAAAGCAAGTTTTATCTTATCTAATTGTATTTCATTTATAATTAGCTTATGCCATTAACTGAAATGCTATTATCATTAATTTGTGACTTGTAAGAATTTAACTGCCCCGGTGACTTAAGTGGTCAGAGTGCCCGCCTTGGATGTACATTAGATACAATGTATATTGTATCAGTGAAATCTTAAACCAGTCAAGAACCGTGGTCATCTAAGTGTGGTTAGAGGAGATAACAGGATGGATTTAATTCTCAGTTTATGTTACTGTACTCATCACAGCAATATGAATGCATTTCAAAAAACCGATTCTTCTTTTAGAACAAAATCTGCCATTTCAGAGATGACTTTCCAGGCAAACTGGATATCCTCTGATGTAGTTTGGGATGCACAGATGGCAAAACGAAGGAAGTACGTGTCCTTTGTCCGGGATGGCACTATATGTATCCTACGGTCTTCATTTATTGCCTTCAGCAGTCTCTCGTTCGCTTCATCAGATCTCTGAGATAACAATATAGCATATAATTAATGTGATGAATACATATTCAGCATGTATGTGTAGATGTAATATATAACATAATGGTTTTTGGTACCTTGGCATAACAAAGCACAAAAAAACCTTACCTTTCACCATCATGGTACTATCTGTATAATTCAATCATTAATTTGCAGTCTTCCATTCATCTCAACAGAACCAATATTGGGAACAAAATGATGAGGCATTTCCAAAACTATTTCTTTAAATATTAGCAGCATTACGATTGTGACACAAGCTAATACTCAGTAACATAACTGACTGAAAACTTGATATAATGATGGTGATGAAATTTCCTTGTATATACATGCATTTGATCAACAACATCTATGAACAAACGCTGAATAAAATAATTGAAAATATAAAATGTACACACCAGTTATGTTTGAAAATTTCATTCCAAATTGAATAATGCAAATTATAGAATGATGTAGCTAAAACAATAAAATATTATGTCAACCCAACGGTATGTTGTTGTTGTTTTTAGGGTTTAACGCCTTTTTTCAGCACACGATAGGCTATACATGGCAGCCAGTATTATTGGTGGAGGAAGAATCCGAGAAGCTACTGGCAAGCTTTCTCAAATAACTACATTAGCTATATCTGAGACTTAAACCCACACAGACAGAGGTGAGATGGCAGTGATCCGTAACTGAGAGCGCTTTAGACCACTTGGGGCCTATAACCCAACGGTATAAAATCGTTCTTAAAATAACAACTTGCACTTCTTTTATAACTATTTCCATGATTGGAATTAAGATCTTTCTGGAAGTCAGTCTTATACTTCACAAATCAGCAAAATGTATTCAAATTTGTTCTAACATTGTCTTCAACAGAGTATTCAAAAACTCTTTAGACCTTGTCACACACGTAACAGTAGAGCGTATTAATACAAGAAAGGTAGAAAAATTGCAGAAGCCTTCCGCAAAACGGAATGGTTAAAAGTGTGTAAAATGCAGTTAAAATGATATTCAGCACAAAGAGCAAAACATATGAATCACATATGAAATGACAACTTCTGAAACTGATTTCATGTTTTGAGGTTAATTTAGTCACTAATTTCTCATAAAGGATGTGCAAGCAATATTCCATTAAGGAAAAAGGATGTAGCATAAATGCAACTTAAGATGCATACATGATAAACCAGTACTAACTACAACATAAAAATGAGCTAAAGTACCTGTTGCACTTGAAATAAATGATTTCTTTCAAATTACCTCTTCCACTTCAATCAGCTTAAGATTGATACTCAAGTATTTATGATGGCCAGAAAATATTGTCTCTTGAAGAATTTAAGTCATTTTGTCTGACTTCCTTTGTAATTTTCTGCAGAAAAGTCTCCAGAAGAAGTCATCATTTTTTCAGAATGCTAATTTGTCAGTTCGCTTTGGCAAATTTTGTGTCGTAATCTGTCATCATCATTAGACAGAATGAACATATCCGAAGAGCATATTAGGAAGTTAAAACACATGGATTCTTTCTTTGCAAACTTTGTTTCCACAGTATAATTAATATTAATGGAATCTTATAAAGACATTAGAGGGTTCAAGAAACATTCATTAAATGACATCCTTGGATTAGTCTTTAAACCACAATGGTAACCATGTTGTGTCTTATTCTTTCTCTAAACTGTGTGTTGTATTGATCTTTTTTTCAAAAGTATTTTTTATCACGAGTAAATCCATCTGATACATAGCCCAGTCTCCAAGAGACAATTAAGGCATCTGTAGGCAGATAAAAGTGCTGTGTGACTTACATTTGTCTGTCATTATAAAATTTGCTGTCTAGAAACACTTAAATGGGATAAAGAAAAAAGAACAAGATTAATAATGACCGAATACTGAATTTCCTCAAACTAGTAAGTATATAGAGCAAGCAACAAAAAAACAATATTTTTATAAACACAAAAAGCAGGATGCTTGAGACAGGGAAATATGTATGGAATATGTTGCATTGTTGTCAAATGTACAAAAGATCACGAATATAAGCAGGTAAACATATCAAACATTGAACACTACTAGAGTAGAACCTGTCTTGTAAAACCACCTCTTTTGCCAAAAAATTATGGTCTCTCAAGACATGTGGTCTTTAATAACAGGTCACAATGCTATATAATGAATATATTTGTGCATTAAGAATGTGGTCTCTCAAGACAGGTAGGTTGTCTCACATAGCAGTGATCTTTCAAGACAGGTTTTCCTGTTATGTCAAGACTAATTCAAATAATAATGTGTCATGCATAACAAACCTTCAATCTAAAGCAAACCAGTCCTAAGGTCACTTCACAAAACAACTCAAATCTTTCATCCGACAGCACCAGGTTCTTGAATTCAAGGGCAAGTCTCACATCCTGTCAAACAAATTGTACACACTTTAACTCTGAGTCAACAGACAAAGCGAGTACATGTGAATAAATTGTATTAATTGACCAATACTATATAGAAATGATAGCTGGGTCTTGTTTAACAATAATTCCAATATCCGTTTAAAGAAAACAAACATTTCATTTTACCTGGATCAATTTTAATGTTAATGATGTTTTTTGAGCTCAAAGAAGAAGACCTAGACATATTTTGGCTATGTCACTAATCATGAAGCAAACCGAAACTATTTAATGTAGAATCCTTCACACTGAATACTTTCTATGAGTTCTCAATGACAGGTTGGCAACAGTTTCTAGCAAAAGAATAAAGGATAGCAGTTTGTTGCATCTATAAGTTTTAACTTTGCTGGGTGACAACTAGAATGACTAAAGAAAGAAAGAAAGCACAATTCCTCTTAATCCAACACAAAAGTATTTGATTTTCTACAAAGAGCTCAATTCCTGTCAATCTAACACGAAATATTTGATTTTCTACAAAGAGCTCAATTCCTGTCAATCTAACGCGAAGTATTTGATTTTCTACAAAGAGCTCAGTACTTGTCAATCTAACGCGAAGTATTTGATTTTCTACAAAGAGCTCAGTACTTGTCAATCTAACGCGAAGTATTTGATTTTCTACAAAGAGCTCAGTACTTGTCAATCTAACGCGAAGTATTTGATTTTCTACAAAGAGCTCAATTCCTGTCAATCTAACACGAAATATTTGATTTTCTATACAGCAGCTTTGACTGTAGAAAGAAACTATTAGATTCACAGGCACTGACCTTTTTGATGCATTCCTGTAACCCTTTCTGCCCAAAGAGACGCAAAACAAACCAAAGTTTCAGTGATCGAAACCTTCTTCCAAATGGTATATTCCAGTGCTGAAAAGAAAACCACCATGTAAAATTTAAGAAAAAATCTATTAATGACCAAATGCTAGGAAACAACAGCAAGTGATTTTCTTTTTAATTTTAAATTTTTACTTTAATATGTGGGGGCAAATACAGCTGTGCTTTAAAGATATACATCATGAAATAAAATCAACAACAATACCTCTGTGAATATCCATCTGATAGATTTAATTATTACATTGAATAACTCATTATGTTAAGTCATTTCTCAAACATTTGTCCTTTGTCAGATACAACACTCACTTCTGTAAAATATTTCTTAGTGTAAGAATATTTGTTACATTTTTATACTTTAAACTGCATTAAAAGACTCTCACCCAATGTAGATAGGCTGTTTCTTATGTAATAATATAAACCTGAACTCTAAGATAATATAATGATCAATACACAGACTTAATATTTGACTAGAGGCCCAATAGTCCTGGTGGGAATGTAGATAAGACGCCCATCCTCAATGATAGGAATGTTGGCAAGTAGCCATTAAATCGTGGCGGAATTGATCGCTGGCTGATAATACCACTGTGGTATAGATTAAGGAAGCAAACTATGATTAGGAATAATCAACGGATATTGAGTAAAAGAGACGCAATATAACTAATAAATACCCAACCAGAATGTGTGAAGTTAACTTTGTGCCAAGGATGGATGTTATGGTTTACAATGAGTCAACTGTCCTTGCTGATAAAGAAGTATGTTTTAGAAAGACTGCATACAACATTGGAGTTGGGATGGGAAGGTGGTATTGCTTGAAAATGTACCACAATGACTGCTTACCCTGTAATCTGGCATGACTTGAACATGCACCACTATGACTGCTTACTCTGTAATCTGGCATGATTTGAAAATGTACCACAAAAACTGCTTATTGAAAATGTACCACAATAACTGCTTATTGAAAATGTACCACAATAACTGCTTATTGAAAATGTACCACAATAACTGCTTATTGAAAATGTACCACAATAACTGCTTATTGAAAATGTACCACAATAACTGCTTATTGAAAATGTACCATAATGACTGCTTACCCTGTAATCTGGCATGACTTGATCCTGATTTTCATGCTTGAGATATAAAGGATCAACTCGGAAAGCATCACTGATTAGTGTGCTATCCTTTACCCTGTAAGCATAAAACATAGCTATGACCACTGGGATACTAATACAGACTGAGTTTGTGAGTGTACAGAACAGGCCATTAACAAAAGCAACGTAATCGAAGACGTGTTTCCATACAAACAGTTTGATTTGTCAAGAATATTCATGTAAGCTTCATCATAACTCAGAACAAAGTTATTACAGGTTTGGCTCAACTGATATGATTTGTTTCATGCCCAACTGCATGCTGACTTTATGAAAAATTATAGCTTTATTTTTCTGACAGTCTAATAAATTGATAAATTTCAAACTAAAACTTTGTACATAATATCAATCATTTTAAACATGAATGGAACAATCTAAGATAATTAGGTACAAAAAAGTCTGGAAAGAAGCTTCATTGGTCAAATATTCAAAAAATATTTTCTGAAATCTTTCCTAAAAAGACAACATTAAAGCTTCACAAGTGAAAACATGCAAAATAAAGAATGTTTTCTAGAAAAATATGTCTCTAGAACAATACTTACCAATTCATAATACCTTAGGAGTAATAATACTACCTCGCAAATCCAGCCCTCCCAGCTAATATTGTTAGATACTTAAATGTTGTCAAGCACGTATGTGGCTGTCAGACAAACTTATCTCCCCTTGATACAGGAATGCAACCTCTCCCAAAAGGATGTAACTGTATTGAAGCTGGAAGTGTATATTCATATGCATGATTGGGAAATTATCAAAGAAACATTGTACCTGAAAAATTTGTTTCTTTTTAAAAAGTCACACAATCATAGTACCTTATGAGAATAGGTAGTGATAATTGAAGTATCATCTCTGTACCCACGAGAGACCATCCTTGTTCCCATAAGGTATACAAAGCAGCTTCTAGATAGAGAACCTGACTGGTTCAAAATGGTGCCTTACTGAGCCAGGTTAGCAACCATGCAAAAGTACACTTCTCTTAAGTCACAGATCCAGCACCTTTGAGCATGTGAAATTATACTTTGACAGAAGATCAGAGAGGTTTATATTTTGTCATGTTTTGTCTCTTTTATGACTATTTAGCATGTTGGAGATTGTGGATTGGTGGCCTTTTATCACAAATATTTCTCTTAAAGGATGCAAAGTAAATAGTTAGCTATTTGAAGTATTTATATCTTATGCAGAGAAATATATTTTTCCATGATTTTTCTCATTTCCTAGGAGTAATGAGGATGACGCGAGACTAAATTTTGTTGCTTTTGTAGCTCCTTTGGAATCAGAGGTGATAGAGGGTAAGTGCATTCATCCAAACCGCTCCATTATATAGAAAGAGCATTAATTGCCCATGCCTCTGGATCTGGGACTGGTACGCTAAAAGTTTTTGCATTCCAGTTTATCATAAAAAGATCCACCAGTGGTGGATCCTAGCAGGTACATATATGACTCAAATTAGAAGCGATCATCCTGGCTGTATAAGTTGATTCTTTAGGGACAAGTTGATATATACATTTAACTTGCTCGAAATATGACAAACGTTTATGTGGATTTGTCATATATGCTATTACCTTAAAGAATGTAAATAAAGATGCAGAGCAATGGCGATTTAGTCATACCCACCCCCATTGAACTGTCAGACAGAATAAGAACGCTCTTTCCATGTTGCTTCTTATGTCACCAATGAAATGCTTACAGTATGGTTTACATCTCCAGAATATCAATATGCAATAGAATATCAATATGCAATAGAATATCAATGAAAAGCTTACAGTATGGTTTACATCTCCAGAATATCAATATGCAATAGAATATCAATATGCAATAGAATATCAATATGCAATAGAATATCAATGAAAAGCTTACAGCATGGTTTACATCTCCAGAATATCAATATGCAATAGAATATCAATATGCAATAGAATATCCAGAGTAGGCCAATCTCCACTAGCCGGCTTGACAAATGGAAGAAGATGTGCACCCTTTTCACAATGCTCGCATCCATAGAAACCGTCAAATGCATAGGTTGGACCTGCAAGGGAACACCCAACATAAGCCAGGTAAGGCTCTCCCATTTTCAGAAATGGGACCATGTATTCACGGAGACTATAATTGTTTGTTACAAGTGGCAAAGTTTCAGCCTCCACTGGGACAATAATATCATTTGTAATGGACTTATATATTGGCAATGTACAATAATGAGATCCGCAGTTGCGTTGAGTAAATCAAGTAGTCGAAGGAATTCTGGGGTTGAGAGACTGTTCAGTGTCAGAATCAAAGACACCATTGAATTTTTTATTTTCAATGCGTGTTCCTGAGAGAGAGAGACTTTCAGTTTTGATGTGTTTTAAACTGTATTTAAATGGATAAAATGTTGAGATGCTATGATATCAGATGTTTACATGTTGAGAAAGAATTTAAAGACTGCACTTGGTCAAAGACTGCCTTTGGTCTATGGGACCAGGAACTGTCATGAATAAAAATCTGGTGATTTCATGTTATGAATAATCTCTACCCAGAACCCTGTCTTTAACAGGTCATGTGGATTCCTATACCTGAAGGAAACCAGGACTACAGAGTATAGGTAATGAATGTGATACTGAGGCCCGTTAAAACCACTTGCTGGGTCAATATTCATGGCAAATTCTGTCTCTACTGACAATGATGAATAGGAGTCTTCAATCAACTGAGCTATCTACCAAAGGCAGTGTGAGGTCATTTTTTGCAAGGAGGCTGTCATGACAAAAAATTGGTTTGAGAATGATCCTGTTCTCTCTGCTTCTTGTCCACTTTTGCTCTTAATAACTGTGGCCTTCTACATGTATTATATTGGTTTGACTGTTTCTATATATGTCCAATTTGATTACTTCCGGGAAAATTTCTCCTTGGTCCTCAAAACTGTCTCTGTGTGAGATTAATATCCTTGATAAAGTATATCCTCAACCTGGCCTTTGAAAAAGGAGGTTAGAAGGAAGTGTTTGTGCTCTAAGTATTGCTTTGTGGTAGTTCTTCAAAATGGTGGAATAGAGCAGTGCATCTCTTTCAACCAGTAAGATTTGTCACTTCAGTTAAGGCATTGTCCAGCTATGTTTACTACTAGCACCATTTGCAAGACAGACTCTACAATGTGGAGTCGTGGTGGGAGAAGATGAACTGTTTTCTGGAAGATTACCTTCAAGATTAAATCCAACATGAAGCCTACTGCTATGACATTCCTGACCAAATGTTGGGTATTAATAAAGAACTTCCAGTGCTTTCTACATTCACAAGCCTGCAATTTCGGTCTCTTGCTGAGGTGTTTATGAAACACTGGTATGTGTGTTTTATATATCCGATAATAGCCTACTATTGATTGATGGAAGGTGTTGCTGCAAAAAGAAAGGTCTACTGACACTAGGGTTCTGCAATTTTCTGTGTAAATAAGCCAATAGATCAGCCACTCGCAAAGACCATGGGCTTACTTTGAATGATATCTTGTCTTTCTTGATTAGCAAGCCAACAGATGCTAAAACTTTGGACCAAATTTTTGATGGAGAAGGAGGACAAACCTCTGGTGGCAACAAGCAAAAGACATCTTTGATCGATGCCTGAAAGGGATAGTCTTCTCCTGACATCATTGGGTCCAGCAAAGACAATAAAGCTTTTCACTATCTCTAGAAGAATGTTGTAATGCATCTTGTACAATCTGAGATGGTGCTGGAGATTGTCTAAGGTGGCAGTCAAACATTCTAGGAGATCGTCCAGATTTGGATATGGTGACTCCCAGAAGATCACTATTCCTGTCATCTTTAAGAGTGGCAGGTAAAGGAGTTTGTTCCATATTACATGGGTACCGTAGCACTTAAGTGGGCATACTGAAAAAGTTTGGTGGAGTTTGATCATGGCAGAACTGTTATCTTTTTATCTTCTTTTATGTTGTCCAGTTCTTTACATGGTTGGTTTATGGGATATTTGATCCAAGGAACTGGTACTATTTGATGGTTGAGACGATGGACCGTTCAGCTCATGCGGTATCAGGCCTATTGGTTCTGCCATAAGCGGCTTTTCAGGTTGAGGTGGCAAAGGTGGAGCTTGAGGCTATAGATACTGCCAAGGGGGATAACCAGGACTGCTTCTTTGCTAGTGGTGCCAATGGATTGTGATACTCGTCCAAATGAAAATCACATTAGAAAGATAGTAGCAAGAACAAAGCTGGGAATATAAATAGAGTAAGTGAAGCGAATCTCCTCCAACTATTTCTTTTTTGAATTTCTTATAAATTCTTGAAAATGGTTTATAAGGTTTCTCATTATGTGTCAGTGTGATATTCAGTACAGGTGACATAGCAATAGGTTTACATAAGGGATTTGGTGACAATCCATATATCATATGATATCACTGTCTATCACATAATGTCCATACATTTAGCTCCAATAGTTAAATATTTTAAATTTAGGTGGGGGTGGATTTGCAAAGTAGCGATATTTCTCTTAAAGTATTATGATCGAGGAACGTATTTTAAGAACACGGCTGCTTGAAAAGTGCGACAAAACACTGAAGGTCTTTCAACTATACTGGATTTTAAATAATCCTCATTTACTTTCTAAATGAAAACTGGAATTAGGCATAGTGGTCTGATAATATTTACAGAACCAGTCTAACGAAAATGATTCAGTAAAATGTGATACTGTACAGAAAATGGATATGCAGTGAATCGTACAATTATTAAGCTTACACAAGAACAGAATGTGTGCCCTATCTAATCAAGGTATATTACCCATATACATAAATATCGTTGAAAAATTCTGATAGTTTGACATATATTAAAAATATTATCTACAGTTTGGTATCAGCGATTTAGAGAAAGGATATTTTCAGATGACGTAACATGTTGCAACAAATTAGTTTTTCACATATTAAATATCTGACCACATGACACCATGGGAAAAAGCTGAGATTTTACAAGTAAAAATACTCTTATAGCTTTTTGATGTGAGGAGTACAAAAAAAAGAAAAATGCAAGAAACTTTTATCCACTGTATAATACTGTAGCAAGCGATCAAGAATGAAATCATAACGGGAAGAACGCTACAATCATCCTTCATTCAGCAAGAAAACGTTATTGTAAACATTTTGAGATATTTTACTGTGAAGATTTCATGCAATTATTATACAATCTAGTCTGCCTTTAGTAATATTAGCAAGATAAATAATAATTACACAACAAGTTGTTAAGATTGACTTTCCCTCATTATTTTAAGTGCTTTTTACAGCCGATTATTTTCATAAGGATCCTACTGATCCTGGATGGCAGGGTTTGATGGATGTTTGTTTGTTCTTACCACCTTACCACATAGTTGAACAATCAAAGTTGACCTGCAGCCATTTATGAGGGTTAAAGTTGAAAGACGTGGCATACTGAAAAGAGAGAACAGTCCTATCACTACTGTGAAAATTTGTTCATATAATTGACTTGGATGAAAGTAACATGCTAAAGATAAATGTTTTGCTTCCGTGGTTGAATATTCTCTTGGAGAGTAAAAAATGAAAACTCAATATATTCAAAGAAAAGATGCAGGTGTAATATTAGTGCATAATGTACTTGAGTTCCAGAAGAATATGCATCTGTCCTGAATATATCTACGTAATACATTGAATTTAATATCAATTACAAGTATTTCATTCTGTATAAAATGACTCCAGGTATACAACAGCTTGATTTTATCATGGCTCTATGAATAAAGCATTGTCATAGTATGAACATGGCTCCATGGATACAGCATAATCTACAGTATGAACGTGGCTCCATGGATACAGCATCATCATAGTATGAACATGGCTCCATGGATACAGCATCATCTACAGTATGAACATGGCTCCATGGATACAGCATCATCTACATTATGAACATGGCTCCATGGATACAAATTCCTTTACAGTATGGATTTTCAAAAGTAGAGTTCTTGTTAACAGGTAATTGCTTTCATCATACTATCACTACCCAAACAGGTAATAAAACGATACGAAGTGACAATTCTTTTTTAAAAAAATCAATATACCTCAACACCATTGAGAAGAGGTCTAAACTCTGGACAGATGAAAGCACTTCCAGCATACGCTGCATCAATGTGTAGCCAGATTTCCTCTTTCTCACCTACAATTAAAATTAGCTAAATGGATCATAGTTAACATGGTCCCATATTCTAGCAAAGTTTTGTTTGTGGTAAACTTCATGAGAAAAGTACAAAATGAGTTCATTTAATAATCAAAACCTGGGTAATGTCCTTCAGTCAGATTATGCCAAACTTTAACTCAAACTTATTTTGTAGAAGCAAAGAGATTAAAATGCTACATTTACAAAAAAGATCACACCAGTTGTTTTGTCTTTGAGTATTTTTGTATAACTTTTCAGTTTATGTTCCAAATGAGCATGGCAACTATGTTGAAATAAATCACGATATGATTTGAAAATTACTGAAGTGTGTACTAGACCCCCCCCCCCTAAATGGGCCTCACATTCAGATTAACTTTAAAATCATTTTTTTTTTTAAAATAGTGGAATTAATTTGATTTATCAATATATGATAGGATACATTGCGGCCAGTATATTTGGTAGAAGAAGAACGTAAAAAGACCCTGGGACGAACCACCTACCCATGGGAAGCTATTTGTAAAATATCTCATATATGAACTATGGTCAAGCTGAAACTTGAACGCACGAGATGTGTGACTGATCTGTAACGGCCAGCACCATTGACCACTCTGCCACCCAGGACCCCTTGGAGTGAATTTGCATGAGATACATGTACAGGAGTGCACAAAAATATCCGCAAATTAAATGAAAATATCATGGAAAGGGTAACAAATAGCTTCGTTGTGAACATTATCAGTAAGATGCACTGACAAACATTGCAAACAAATGTGACGATTTTAAAGTCTCTGTAGAGGTGATATTTTATTGAAACTATCAAAATATTTCTGCTCATATGGGTCATGCTGTTAGAAATCAGATAAAACTGAAATTTCCTTTGAAAGTTCATGTGAAGGTTTCTTGCAATATCTTGTATTGAGAACTTATAAAAGCCACTAAGGAATCAGACACAGTCTGCTTTATACAACTATTATCCACAACACTAGAAAAGATTTTGACCCAGATAGTTAAAAGTCTGATTGGAGTTTTCGGCCAAACATTTATGCATAGCAAACTATGTATGGCCTATTATTTTATGGCCTATTATTTACATAAATTATAAATATATAATATATATATAATGCCTATGAAAAGGTTTGTGAAAAACAAAAGTTTGAAATTCAGCAACACATACAATGTCATTTGTTAATCCTGTTTAAATAAAAACCTACACGTTCAACTAAAACCCAAAGGATCATACATAAATGAAGCATCGCCATAGTATTCAAGCGTATGCGAGGAAGTTCGACTTGAAGAAGATTACTGAAACTACTCCGTTTAAAATGAATTAAAATTTCTTCTAAAAATTATGTGAGGGATCATTATATGGTAGTTATGATTTAAATTATAATTCTTCCAATTCAAGGTGACCTTGAGATCAACTTACAAATGGGTCCTATCTCAAGAAGATTGTCGAAGGCACAAGATGCTGTGGTCCCGAGCGTAGCACAGACCTTGAAACAGAAATTGGCATTCTTAGGTTCAATAGCTATTTGATATTGATTTTTCTCCAAGATAAAAATTATTCAGGATAGGAAGAGGACAAACAAAAATTCAAACTTTTGCTATCTATGTGAGTTCATCTTCTTGTCCACTATATCTTAAAAGGAGAAGAAGCATAAAATGGAAGTTGTTTTCATGAATATTGTGCTTACATGATTATGGTGTAACACAGTAAAAAAAAAATTGCAGGCTAAACTAAATGAAAACAGATATGTTCAGTACTCCCTAATCTATCATTCCTTCAAGACAGGATGAACTTTAAAAATTTAGGCAATGTAATTTTCTGAACTGAATATACATATGACAGTGTTCTAATATGTTATATTTCATCTTTTTTAAGCATAATTAATTTTAAAAAATCCACATTAAAACAGCTCCATTACAGAAGATATTCATCATTTCATCCATTTTACATGTCACATTGTAAGGATTAGCCAGATTTCTACATTGTATACCTCTACAATACGCATCATCATTGCATGGAGTAGTTTCTTGGAGTCCCTAGTATTTGGCATTCCACCAAATATTTTAATCCTGCATAAAATTCAACATATTCTCATAGTCCTACCCTTTTTGTATAGAGAAAGAAAATACAGTGAATTGTGTGCTTTGCAAAAACTCACAAAAATAGGTACAAGACCCTTTGCCTTGTCACTGTCGATGGCATGCTGCAGAGTGTGTCCACGAAGTGCACATTTATCATCTGTTTCCAGCTTCCGCATTTTAATGGCAGCAATCAATCCTGCACGCTCCACAGATGAGTGAGCCTGCAGTGGGTCAAAGACAAAAGATTTAATTAATTTAGGAACTGAAGGTATGATTTCACTTTTTTTATAGCTGTGTGCAATTCAAGAAAGGCTTGAAATAGTTTAACTTTAGTCTCACTTTTAAAGTTTTAAGAAAATCACACCGAAACAAGCTAAATTATTTGTGAAAAATGTGAGAATAGATGGATGAGAAGGATTCATATTATATACATTTGTGCATATATGACATCACCCCTCTTAATGATGATTTCCAACAAGTTCTGAATCCATTGCAAAAACACCATCTAAAATAAAAACTTACTGTTTCAATTTGCAAAGTATATTATATATTGTATATTATATATTGTATATTATATATTGTATATTATATATTGTATATTATATATTGTATATTATATATTGTAGTTTGGCGATGGAATTTCAACACATCAAAAATGGTACCCTGAAAATGACTAACTAAATACAATCAATCATATTAAATATCTGGGAATTTGTGATGTGATTTTGGCTGTTGGCTGTTGTTCCACAGTGCTGGGAAGTACCCTTAACGCAGCTTCTGCCTGTTTTCTCATTTCGGATCTAGTATTTACACTAGGGCATAACCGATTAGCATTTTTCTACCGATTTCCGATTCCGGATTTTGGGCATGAAATTTTTCCGATTCCGGACACGATTTAATTAATCGGAAATGCTAAATTCGTATTTTTTTTCTAAAAAATTTCATCTTCCGTTTCCGGGTTTCTGGTATCTGGTTTTGCCGTGTCTAGAATGTTACTTAATACTTTACCATATCCCGCTTCATTTCTGGTTTTCACCAGTCCGTTCAAATAGATTGTCTCACAGCGTGGTTGTGTTGACCGTATTGAACTTTTCTGACTTCTTATTTAACTTTATTAACGCACTATCGAATGGCACGCAGTGTTAGACACAGTGCTATAGAAATTCAACTTTATTATTTTTATTATTCGAATCAGTCGTTCCTGTCTTGTCCGACTCCGATTAATCGGAAGTTCATACTATCCGGTGGAATCCGATTTCCGGATCAAAAGTCGGTTATGCCTTAATTTACACCCAATTTTTCTTTTGCTGCTATTTTTAAGTCAACTCTTCATTTCTTCCTGTTTTTTTCCCTTTCCATTGTACACTTGCAGTATGTTCCTCTACTGATTGGTTAAATATTTTAAAATCTTCAATATCATTGTCAGATCTGATTTGCTGAGTATTGCTAACAACGTGAAATACATCTCTTATCTAATCAACAGATTTTAGAGTGTAAACGTATTCCGGTTTGACACGTTATTCTCTATGAGCATATACAAACGTAATATCAACCTTTGGTCTTAATCCCTGAAAACAGCAATATCTTTCATATTAAATTAATCAATGATGTTAGTTCTACATTTTGGTTGAAAAGGTGGTGGAGCAGGTTGAAGATAACCAACAATAACCGTGTTAATGTCTTGAGGGTTTTTCATGTTGTCTCAGTTGCTGCAACAATGTTTTTGGTTGGTTTGACAACTTGTTTAAATAACTGGTGTGTACCTTCTGTAAATTCCACTTGAGCTTCCTGACACTGTTCTTGTTGATGTTTAACAGAATCATAAACATGAAGATATTTATTAATTGCTTTTAGTCACTGTTGAGCTAGTTTAGCTGTACGAGATTCCATAGATAGCGAGCACCAAATCACTCAATACCATTATTAAACATTGACTTAACTGCATACTACACACCCTTTTTTGTACTCCCATGGACAATCACATGGTGATGCATCTGCAGTTGATACAAGGCTTTGATCGACTTTGGCAACTAAGAAATCAGCATTTTTCCATACCTCAGATTGTAGAATCGGGTCCTTAAACTGTCCAGGAAGGTTGGTCCCAAAAAAGGTCAGTTCACCCCCACCCCCAGGCAAACTTCAATAAAATTTTGTAAAGTTCCTGATATTAAATCTTGTGGAGGTCATTTCAAAGAGCTAAAGTTATTTCCATCTAGTTCTTGTGATTCCACTTTTATTGCACGTTTCCACAGAGAGAGAGAGAGAGAGAGAGAGAGAGAGAGAGAGAGAGAGAGAGAGAGAGAGAGAGAGAGAGAGAGAGAGATGGGGGATAGGTAATATTAATTTCTGCTGATTTTTCTTGGAATTAAGCTTTAAATAACAGTGACAAACCTGATCAGATGTGTAGGCAACAAACTTGGACATGATGACACCATCTTCCATCTCAGTGTTGCCCTTCTTCATTTTGTGAAGGAACCTGGTTCTGGCAGACAGTAGGGCCACCAAAGTCGCTTCGCTGGCTGTACCCTTAAATTTGATGTTGATTATGAAAAGAATTGAGCTGAGAGAACCTGCATAATAAAATTACCTGCATAATACAAATTAAAATGGCAATCTATGTTTTATTTGAAACAAAATGTAATTTTAAAGGAAACAAATCAGCAGCATAAATTGAGCGTTTAACGTTAACTGGATGGGCTGCTCTGAAGTTATGACTATTAGAATTTCTATATGTTATAAATAGATGATCATGAAGGTGCAGGAACCCAGCAACAAGTTTTCTTCCTGGCTGTGAAAGAGTTCATTGTTAGGTGGAATGTGTTAATGTTTGATTAACAGTTGAGCACTGTTGACAATCCATTGGTTGACCCATGCATTATTCCTACAGAAGGCCAATGGATAATACGTAACTTTTGGTTCCCAATTCTTAATCATTTACTCGTGAAAATTGTTCTGAACCTGAAAACTGGAATAGTGTCATGAAAGCCCAACTGATGAAGAGTTTTGTTCTAGAATGGTCCACTCTATGTGATTTGAACTATTTCAAACTTGACATTGATTACTGTATTTTACAATTTAAATTTTAATGAGAAATGGAAATTAATATAATCCATAATAAACGTTTTGTTTGATGAGTTGCTTACATATTCAGACATTTTTCATGAATGTATTTCATCTTGATTGATACTGAGTGACTCGGTCAAGATAATTTGTATCCCCATCAAAGGAAAATTAAAGAACATAAGTCTGTGTTGAACTGTCCTAATCAGAAATGTAATTAGACACAGTAAAACCTGTTATGAAAGACTGCCCCTTCTGCTAAAAAAAGGCAGTCTTTCAAGACAGGTGGTCTCTCAAAGGAGGTTTGTATAAAAAGACCGATTTTCAAGGTCTAGTTTCAGAAGAATTTCAAGAAAAATAACTACAATCACTGTACATATATTCTATTTTTTGATAATAGTTCTTGCTAAAATATTGTATGTATTCATCTAAAAACAAAATTATATAGCAATAAAGATATACTTCTATCATTAAACATGAAATCACACTTACATCTGAAGATCACATATTTAAGCAAATTAGCATATGAAATCATTTCTGAATTACTTGTTTTCCTTTATAACAACCTAAACTGTTTTACCAACTTTTAAACCGCTTTTTTTTTTGCAAGTGGTCTGCTCTTTATCGTTTCAGTTACAATAATTATTTTCTCAATTTATGACATGTACATTAACCTGGTTTCTTGACTAGCATCTATCACTGGTTAAAACAATTCTTTTTTAATATTTCATTTATGTTTGCACTTTATGAGAACAATCATTACTAATCAAGCAGTCGGTGTAACAATTAATTACAAATAGGTCAGTGGTGTCTGTTCTCATGACATGGTCATTGATAGGGATGTCAAGTCTTATGATAAGACCGGGAAGCATACTAAGTGCAGGAATAATTAGTCTGGTTCCCTGCTTTTAATGCTCTCTGTGTTGCTCACCCCCTATAGCGAAAAAACAATGTTGGGAGCATAGGACGCATGGAACCAGACTAGGAAATAATATACATGTACTTTAGTCTGGGATATGACATAAGCTATAAAACAATATTGGAATAGCTAAAACAATTCAGATCAGTAGCCTGTATTTACTTTATTTTTTCTCTTCAAAATTTAGAATAGTATGAGCGGTCATTTTTTTTTTCAAAGGGACTAAATAAAGGTCATTGGAGTTTATCCTTGATTTTGTGGTCATTAATAGCAGTGTCAATATGCATACTTTGCCAAGATATCATGGTCTCTGGTTGCATTTAGCAGGTGGTTGCTCATAAGTGTTTTTATAATAAAATTGCATTACAATTGTGGTCGGAGATGACAGGTGGTTGATCATAGCAGAGGTTGCTTAAAGCAGTTTTTAATGTACTTGACCTCAATTATTATCCTTTTGACCGCAATAAAAGCAACATCGGGAGTAAATCAGTGTCTTTTAAACACTAGCTGGCTAGCTCTCTCTCCCTCTCTCTCTCAGATATTTTCAAATCTATAGCGCAATAGACCTTGTCCTGAAGTCACCTCCCACTCATATGTTGGTTATTCAGTATGAAAATCTACATTAAAAGATTTGCATTCTTTCCAATCAATCAGAAACTCTCATTTCAAATACGTTATCTTGGACACCTCTTTACAACCATTCTTATTTTCTCTCAACAAATCAGAAACTCTTACATCTGACTAGTGTCTGTCCAATGCAAGACAACAGAAGAAGGTCTTGTGGTCAACCAAAGGATGATATTTGTGTACTTATGGCTCCTTTCAGCGAGTCTGGAAAACTCAATCAAAATCAATTTGGCAGACTTACATTATCTCGAACAAACTACCGTATTTTCGCGCATATATGACGCACCCAAATATAAGACGCACCCGTATATAAGACGCGGGTTTTGACGCTTTGTGTAAAAATATTTTACATAAGACGCACCCATATATAAGATGCGGGTTTTTTCGATTTGTGTAAAACAAAATTACATAAGACGCACGTGGCCTGCCATCTGCCGCACTGAGCAATTTATATCCAGTGGTTTCCTTTCCTTTATCATAAATGAAAATTTGTCCAATGTTTCATCACCCGTCGGATGTACCGTATTTCATGTTATTTTTCGTACACGAAAAAAAAATTATATTTTTCAATGTACTAATTTACAAAATCGGTCTCATTCTGCTCAACATTTTAAAAATATGTTATTATGAGAGAGAGAGAGAGAGAGAGAGAGAGAGAGAGAGAGAGAGAGAGAGAGATAACAAAACGTGTATTTAATTGCCAACTGGTCTGTGGTCTTCGCGTTGAGATATTATTTTTACTACCGGTAGATAAATAAACTCAAATGGCTTCTGAACTCATTTTCAAATACGCGCGTTTATTTGTTACACCGACTGACGTAATCAGTAGTTCGCATTAAAGACGATGTCCAGCGGTTAATGAATAGAAGTATATATTGTAATGACAACTGAACAAATATATACTGGTAAATCATTATATTTTCTTGCCGATACAAAAGACAAAGAAGGGCAATAAAACGAATGTGAATATATTCTCAGTTAAGAGCTGCCCTTTTATTAGTAGGTTGAGCAACAGGCTTTCTACACATACCGGTAATTGGTGAACATTTTATTTCGGGATTCTTTTCTTTATCATTATTAGATGCCTCAGATATATATTTACGCGAAGAAAGTGAAACAAACAATACTCTGTTACAACTGTTCAAGTACATGTACATAAATCAATTAATTCTGTAACATTTTTAGTTTAGATCAAAGAATTGTCTGAGGCAGGACCGCAACGATTATTGTTTATTCTTATCTGCCTCCGAGCCAATAGCGGATGGGTTGAGTACCGGTACCTGGTTTCTAGATTCTAGAACAATAAACGCCAGATGTAAAGGCGGCTTCATTGATCTGCTAGGAGGCCAAGTCTTCAGCGAGTGTGATTAGTACCGTACATAGAAAAATAAATGCCTGATGTATGTGGTTAGCATATATAAACGTGGGAATAGTATCTTGTTACTGGTATATATAAGTGAGAGATCAATTTGCATTTTTAAAATTTATAAAATTGTCACGATGCCGAAGCGAAAATTTTAAATATATGGTATTACTGATTTTCATATTTAAGTCCAATATTGAATAAATTCTTGTCTTGTTTTCGAACTATTTAGTCTCGTTTGTTTTCGAACGCACCCACCAAAGATACTAAAAATTTACCGGTAAGTATCTTTGAACCCAACCGGATATATAGGTAATATAGCCGCCGTAGTTTTTGCTGTGATAATTAATAACAATAAACAAAACTATTTAAACATACTATATTATTTAAATTTAAAACATTTACTCTGAATAAACGTAGATCTGCAATAACTACGGTATACAAAACATTGAAACGACAGGATTTTAAATTTGAAGTGGCCTGCATTAGATTGGTACACGTGGTAATTACTGAACACTTACCCAACTGTTTTTACAACTAGGAATGAAAATCGTGAAACGTGAATATCGACCGCAAAAATCGTCATTCAATATCACACACTGTACCGGTCGTTCGTGTTAAAAAAATACTTACCGTATTTTCGCTCATATACCCGTATATAAGACGCGGGTTTTGACGATTTGTGTAAAAATATTTTACATAAGACGCACCCATATATAAGACGCATCACTTTTTGCGTGGTGTGTAAAATGTTGTATAAGACGCGTCTTATATACGCGAAAATACGGTAGACATTCTTGTTTAACTTTTTAATAATCCCTTATATCTTTTCTTCAAATAAGTAATACGATAAAATTCTAAGTTGTTGACATCTTATTAGGTAATCTATACAAAAACTGCATGCGTGTTGTGCTGTGAGTTGGTAGATAAAAAATGAGCATGACGTGACATGATGAGGGCAGGTCATGATGTCAACATATGCCGCATCAAATGTGTTCTTCTCCAACTAGAGACAAAACTCAAACACAGTTTCATACACATGTATATTACATAACCCTTACCTGCAACATCCATGTTGTCTGTTGAGTAGTTTGACTGGATTTCATTACATACCTGTATAACTCCTCCACCTTTTCCACCAGAGCATGAAAGAAAATTTGGCGGGAGGTCTAACATCTTCCCCAGCCAATCAAGGGTGACAACTTCTAGCTCTGTGCAAGCAGGGCTTGTTGCCTGAAAATTTTCAGAGAGAAATCCCCAGGAATGCTTTAGAATGAGTGAGTACTTTTTGTATTTAGATAGTTACCTTTGGAACCAGTGGGCTGATGTAAAGGCCCATAGATATTACAATGCACACAAAGACATTTTCAAGGTGACGCATTTCTTATCGAATCTTTAGCTCTTTTAATGTGTTGCGATGATGTGTATCAAAAGTGAATTCATCCTGAAACTTGAAAAAGTGTAGTATTATTGACTTCAGGAGCAGATGAGGTGACGGGGCAAGTCTGAGTCAGCAGCAGCACACCCAACCCCATCTCTGTTACCCTGAAAAAACTTTAAAGTTTTCTTTACATTTAAATCTCAATTACGGAAATGCTTAAAAAGCAGGAGCATCTAGGGCCTTTTATTATCCTCCTCTCCAAAGACATTACTGGATCTGCCACGGGGCCTAATGTTTTGTTCGACTACACTGCTTATATTGTGTAAGTAATGTAAAAGAAAAAAAATCATGCTTGTACTACATTGTACAAATTCAGCTCCTTAATCTCTTTCTATATGTGCCAATCATGGTGAGAAAGTGTTGTGCCAAAAAAAAAAAGGTTTAAAGACAACTGTGATATATGTTCTACTGGATGGTCTAAAACTGTACACATCCTTAGCAATGGATAATCACAAGGCATTTCTGGTCAGTCTCCTTAGCAACAGAACATCACATGATATGTCTGTATTGATTTCAATCTCAAATATTAATGGTTTGATTTTGTGCCCTGGAGTTAATTCGCCATCTCGTATAACATATAAACCATTTTAACTGCGCACACTAATGGCCCAAATCTGGGATCACTTAATGAGCTCCAAAATGAGGGAAACAAAAAGCATAGACCCATCTTTGCTACCACATTATTCGACAAAAGATCAGCATTTGCAGTTGGATAAATGAGATACTGTATAGTACATAAATAATGCAATATTCTAAAGATTCTGCAAAAAGTATGAAATAATCGCTTTGTTTCTGGAATCATGCAATAAAAATGGAATCACAAGAACTAGACAGAAACAACTTTTAATTAGCTCTCTGAAATGACATTCATAAAAAAATGATAATAAACGTTTATTGAAGTCTGCATTTATTGACGTTAGTCCCGGCATGTACAGACCATGGTGTGAGATATATAAGTGGTGGTATTGCCTGAGTAAGCATGGCATAATACAATATCACATTTCTGGCAGAGTGCCAGTTTTGAAATTTGCTGTAAACAGTTTTAGTAAGCAGCAAATAGGGCGAACAGACCAAAACTATTTCAGACAAACCGAAACTATTTCAGACAGACCGAAACTATTTCAGACAGACCGAAACTATTTCAGACAGACCGAAACAATTTCAGACAAACCGAAACTATTTCAGACAAACCGAAACTATTTCAGCAATGAGGATGAACAGACCAAGTTTTCAAAAAAAAATAAGGCTTCTATGGAAACCAAAACTATTTCAAACAGAAACTATTTTATGCAGACAAAAAAAAAAGAGAAATGGTTTCGGTTTCTCACGCTACAGATCCGGCGCTGATGGTGCTGTGGAGATGAATTGTTATGTTAAAAGAATTTACGATTTCACAAACAGACTGATTTGTAAAACCTCTCCTCGTAAATCAATCAAATTATTGGATTGGTCAGTGAGTTTGAAATTAATTCTCGTTAATGAATCATTATGACACTGTATATAGACCGGATTAGTTCGATTGTTAATTATTAAAAATCCTGGAGGAGCTGTTGGTGCAAATGAATATAAAATATATCCTTGCTGGGTTTGATTTGATCTTTCGAGATTTATTTGGTAACTTCCTTCGATAGCATCACATACTAAATTTACTGCAATCACCGAGAATATATTCACATTTTGAGGGGCAATATGCCTACCACCACCGTCTGGGTCATTGTTATGTTTGAGGAAAATTTTTTGTGGTTGTGGTATTTTTTTCCATGTGTCATGAATTCTTTTGAAACCATCATCAATGGCATCATTGAGTTTTTTCTTTAGTTCTGGTACAGAATATCCTGGAAATTTAAATGGAGGGATATCTTCTATGCGTATTTTCATATCTTTCTGCAAATTTTGTTCTCGTTGCATCAACACTATCAGCTAAGATATGTTGAACAAGTCGCAAATTAAATTCATCCATGTCAGCGAAAATTTTATTACACACCTCCATGTTTTTGATGACCTCATCTCGGTTGGGTGGGATTTTACTAGTTCCCACTATGATTAGATTTTTAAATGTTTCAAAATTGGTGTTCATTGCTGTGAACTGTTTAGTAACATCTGGTTCATCTGGTTACCAAGCCCCCCTCTATTACAATAACCAATAAACTGTAAATCTAGTGGTAACCAAAATTTTAATTTATCAAATGGATTTGGTCTGGGGTAATTGACATATTCTGTATGTATACTACAATAACCATGATAATCTTCTTTCGTTGAAATATAATCATATTTTTTCGGTTCGGGTATATTAACAGTTTCTTGTCGGGGTGGTATTTCAGGCCATCCTAGCACGGTTCTTATAGAACTCTGATAGATATCTACGACATACCCGGATGAATTTATCTCAATCGCGGATGATAGTGTTGTTTCATGAACTGTTATAGCAATTTTCGATTCTTTTCCAGTAATGGATTTTATTCTGCGCTGTAATTCATTATTGATCTGTTCAATTTGGTAGGACCCAGATGGTAAGGAAACAACGTTCCAGTCTGGAGTTCCGTCTTGTTTATTTTTACACCAGGGGATTATTCGGCTGTTGACCACCGAATAGTTGTGATCTAATATTTGGCCGACTATGGTATACTCGTAATTTTGCTAGTGCTATCTCCTTCATTGGAATCGCAGTAGGGAAATTCACACTGAATTCAGGATTGGTTGAGGTTACTGAGATCATGCTGGTTTTCACTGGGGTGGTATTTTCCGCTATTCGTTGAAGTAGTTCTTGCGATGTTGCCATTGTTATTATAATCGTGTTGTTTTTCTAATTTTGACATCGCGGAATCATAAACACGTACCATTGCAGAAATCTCACTATCTGATATTAATGTGTCATCGAGGGAGGACGATATCATTGAGGATAATTGGGAGTACGCAGTAGACACAACATGGAACTTAACTACGTAGTCTTGTAGTTTGCGCTGGCTGCATGATGATATTTTTTTTTGTTATTATTGAAATTATTCCAGCGATTGTTGTCGCCGCTGATATACAAATTGGAACAGCTATCGGAGCAACCATTGTCACTGAAGAGAGTATAATACCAGCCCCAGTAATTACACCACTCACAGAGTACATGGTTAAGTCAACGGCGGTAATTCTTCGTCGGTTGTTTGATACTCCTCAGAGTGTTTTGAGTTTAGTTTGAAATTCTCTGACCTGATCATAGCGATACCATTGTGACGTTGCCAATAATGACATTTTATTTATTACAACAAATATCAAATTGCTAGCAATTCAATTAAGTTGTTTACTTCAAATCCGCTACAAATTCTACATACCATATTATTGAAACCCTAGCCAAATTATTATCGGTGGATGTTATTGTGAATCGTTCAGTTGTTCCCTTGTCGATGATCGTTGATATTATATTGTTAACCCCAGATAAACTCGTTGATGAAATATTAAATTAAGTCGGTGACACTAGTGTTAATCGATAAATACCTTTGAAGGTAGTTACAATATCTAATGTGTTATTTTGTGGTGTCCACACAAATGTTCCGTGTTGAATCGTGTATACCGAGTTTACATTTTTCTCATGTGGAATTTTTTTTTTTTCAACTACGGTTATTATATTAGATAAATCATCTTTGATGGCGTCATAAACCTGTTTTATCTCCACGATTGAATCTGAAAATGATCTAACTTCGCCAATAACACCTAATCGCTGATTAATCGTGGTTATTTCATCAAGTTTTGTGATATCTGTTAGATTTATTTTAATATCAGCGGGTTTCACGTCTTTACCAAAAAATTCATCGATGGCATCATCAGCCTTTTTAAAGTTTTTACGTAGACTAGTAAACTGAACTATATGTGTATCATACTCGGATCGCAATTTTGACAAATTATCAATAGCAGTTTTTACATGCATGATATGCAACTTGGGCTGCAAACATGGAACACCTAAGAAATTATTTATCGGGGCTTCGATGTTATCAATTATACTCTGTTGTAATCAACCAAAATTAATTATATGATCGTTGTATTCCAATTGTAGTTTTTGTTGGGCATCCACAATAGTTGAAATGAGGATGCCTGGTTTAAGGTTACCTTCTTTGGAAAACAACGTGATAGCATTTTCCGTTACACCGCGTTGTTTAACTAAAATATCATCTAGGGAAACATAACTCATTTTCAATTTACCCTGTTTGTCTTGAAATACGACTATTTCATTGGGATCAACACTTGTGAGGTTTAGCATCTCAGCTATTTCATCTTAGATTAATATTTTTACATCACCGGCTGCAGATATTTCCATGGTGGGTTATTTCAGACTTGGGAGGGATCTTCCCCAAATATCAATCATGTTATTTTATATAATTTCTCTCTAAAAAGCGATTACTCATATATTTGTGTACTATTTTATGGGGTGGTTGTTCCGATGATGAAATAGCGTCGAGAACATTTAATACTTCTATGCCGCATATTGGTGGGTCATTCATCTGTGTTGGTAGCGTGGAATACCAGATAGGAATTTTTAAGTGGTGTATATAACGCATAAACTCTTTAGGCGGTGCTAACCCATATGAATCTAAATAAACAATCACACGCGGATCAATCGCGTATGCAACCCAGTGAGTTCCAGGTCCGGTGCTGTTATCGAGATTAATGATACCGGTTTCAGTGTTGTTTGGTTGTTGTGGTAATTGATCTCGCATAAAAACACCTCTAAAGTTTTTTATCGCTAGTTTTTTAGCTGCATCGATTAAATCAAAATTCGACATTGGTGATATTGTTAGTAAATTGTTCCTAGTCTCAGGCCTTTTCTGCTGTACCATGAATGCAGAGTTCCTGGTAGTCTTAGACCCTTTCCCATTTTTTATACCCCCGCCCTTTTTTGGGTTCATATGATTGAGCAATACTATGTATTGCTTTTACACCAAGAGCTCCAGCAGCCCCTAATGCTGGAATCGCAGCGAGAAGTGGGAATACACCACCTGATTTTATCATGTCTTTGATCGCGGACACAGTGAGAGTGATCTGAATACCTTTTTTATTGGGCATAACCGATTAGCATTTTTCTACTGATTTCCGATTCCGGAATTTGGGCAAGAAATTTTACCAATTCCGGATACGATTCAATTAATTGGAAATGCTAAATCCGTATTTTTTTTCTAAAAAATTTCATCTTCCGTTTCCGGGTTTCTAGTATCTGGTTTTGCCATGTCTAGCACGTTACTTAGTACTTTACCATATCTGGCTTCATTTCCGGTTTTCACCCGCCAGTTCAAATAGATTGTCTCATAGCGTGGTTGTATTGACCATATTGAACTTTTCTGACTTCTTATTTAACTTTTTTAACGCACTATCGAATGACACACAGTGTTAGACATGGTGCTATAGAAATTCACCTTTATTATTTTTATTATCCGAATTGGTCGTTCCTGCCTTATCCGACTCCGATTAATCGGAAGTTCATACTATCCGGTGGAATCCGATTTCCGGATCAAAAGTCGGTTATGCCCTACTTTTTTATCTTTGATAGCATCATTGAAGTGTTTTATCTGACGAGTTGTCAATGATAGTTTATTCTGACCACCAGACATCTGATTGTGCTTCAGTGATATTGTGGTTCCACATTTTTTAGCTGATTCTGATTGCAATTTTTTAATTTGACCAGGAGTTAACATAACATTAACATGACTGTACGACATTTTATTTAATAACAGATTGACCTAATTTTTACATATTTACATATTTTCCACTGGTGCATCAATTACTCTCATCTGTCCACCAACACCTTCGAGTAGCATTGATTTGTCACTGAGAATGACAGCAATTGCTCTGTATCTACCACCAACTGCAGGAAGTCGTGTTACACGAGCTCGAAAATGTATGTCGACGACGGATTGTCTGGTTAAATCAAAATGTTCCAGTGAAAAGTATTAGATGGGATATAGGTTTTTAAAATCCAATTGTGATATTTGCAGACTGGTATCTACATTATTATCACGTCCCATAAATGTCAACAAATGATGATACGCGTGTGCTTTTTGGTTTTGCCCGTAATTAAGTAAAATATCTTCGGATGGTTCCTGTTGGCCATTTATCCTCAATGAGACTTCATTAACACAAATTTGATCAAATATCATATGGCTGCGTAATTGTGACTCAACTCGCTCCATATCCTGTAATGCAATAAATATATGTTGTGGCGCAGCAACACCCTGTTTTGATGCCAGGTACCATGTAAATACACCATTAACAGATGATTGCATAATATCCGTTGTTGTTGTTAGCCATGATATCAACGATTTTCCTCCATGATCCATAAATGATAGTAATTTTTCTTCTGCGGTGATTGATGAAGTCATTACTGGCATCCACAGTGCTAGTTTTGTTATATTTACTTTACCACGGTCAGCATCTGGATTTGCAGGATCCACTGGAATCCTCCAGATTGCATCATTATCATCGCCTTTTCTCACGAGTACTACTGTATGCTTTGCTCCATAGATAACTTTTCTAACATTTCTACAAAATCCAAAAATATGAGATAGTGGAATCGCACATGAAAATAGTCTACGCCGTCCTTCCAACATTGATACGAGTGTTGCAGCTCCTAGGTTGTAATTAGGATCATTAATAATAATCATATTCTCAACATCAATATCAGCAGCACCAGCATTATTTTTTGGTCATCTTATAATATATGGAGTCGGTCTCCAGCGCGATCATTAATATAATTAGAGAACATCATAAACGGACCTGCCGATCTTGTAAAATCATCAGAATATCTTGCTAAACCCACTATTGTTGTGGCAATCACGTTCTATAGATTCAATCTCTGTTATCAATCATATATCTTGCACTCTCAAATAGCGCCATGTAACCATTATTGATAAAACCGACTTGGGTACCAAGTGGATAAGATGTTGGTACAGCAGGAGTATCAGCAGTTGTTACAAGTTCTCCTTCTACCTCGATAAACGCTTCAGCGGGTAGAAACTATTTGCTGGTATCTTGGACTTGAAGTTCGATTCTTGATCGACTGTCTGGTTGTACTGCATTATAGGAATAATACTGATAATCGCGTACAGAATCATTCTTGGGTACTGGGGCATCTAAATCAAACGCTGGGTCAGGAGCCAATTTGAACATATTATTATATATTTCTTGATCTAAATCGCGATTTCAAACCACTTCCCGCTATCATATTTGCAGTAATATTCCTCTGAGTATCATAACCTTCATTGTTCAGTGATGCTATTTTTTGATCCACTGCGTTATTTATTATTTTACTAATACTTGCAGGCATAATTTACGTAGATGGTAGTGGTCCTAGTGATTTTGTCATCAATGACGAAGTCATCGGTGGTTTCTTTCGTCGTCGAACTAACGCTAGTAGTTTTTCTTTAGCCATGGAAAATGCTTTCCCTGCAACATCACCAATAGCACTAATACCCTTATCACGAATAACATCAATAGCTTTCATTGATAACTGTTTTGCGATTGGTGCTACATGTGTATTTTGGAGCCATTCTTGCAAAAAAAACCTGCAATGGTATTGCCGAGACCATCTCCATAGTACGCTCTATAAACAGGCAATCGTGAATTTACTATGTAAGTCATGGTTGGTTTATTGTGGTTGTAGTGTATGATCATCTTATTTAAATGACATTTATCTAATCGCAAAATCATAAACGATTTCCAATCCTACTGATTTTCATCAAAAACGATTTCCAGTCCTACGGATTTTTATTGCTAGCAATTTCAGTAACTAGTCACTGTGATAACCGTCCGCTAGCTCATCAATAAACTCTCAGTATAAACTAATATCCATGATACCACCATCAAATAGTCGTCTGCAGATATCAGCTGCCTCATTAATTATTTCTGGTGAGTTATTTCCAACTTGTCTTCCTCCTACGAGAACTACTAATCGTGATATATCCCCGAGAATATTATTAGGGCAACGAACTAGACCACTACCTGAAATCCCCCTTGGGGTTCCACTCTGAGAAAAACCCTCTCCACTACTATAACCAGTTGCACCTTGTGTGTCCTCTTCCCAAGTTTGTAAATGCCTAAAAAGTTCATCATTAGATTCATCTAGATCAGATGGTATATACAATGATTGCTTATTATCAGACTCCAATAATCTCAAACCCATATCATCATCATCATCAGGTGTTGGTTGTTGTTGAGGTGAGAAAGATATTTTCTTTGAAGGCTGTTGTCTTTTTCTTTGCAATCTTTTCAGGTTTTTTTTGTTTTTGTTTTTAGTTCTTATTATTGCTTGGGAATCTTTCAATGTAGTCTTGAGGTGTTCTTATGATTTTGTCAGGGGCACAATCAGGGTCGGAATCCTTGATGGAGTTTTTAACAGAATCTTTGATGGAGTTTTTAACTCTATTATCATAATAGCGCTTTAGCTCTCGGTATCGCTTACCACCACAATTGAGACATAACTGCGACTTACCACGCACACCTACCCCACATCGTATGCAAGATAACAGCCCAAAACTCCCCCGACGTACGCTTTGTAAATGATATCCACAGATTTCATTTCTGCATGATTTGTTACAAGCGGTTACTGATCCTATCATTTTATAAAAAATTCTTACTTGTTTTAATTTTAATATGGAGGAGTTCGAGAGATTATCGAAAATTACGCCTTGGAAAAATGCTAAATTCAATCTCGATAGAGTCTCCACTGATGTACTGATGTAAGTGAGAGAAGCATGATAGGTAGAATCTGTGATGCATTTAATGAATTCAAGCACGATGGAGCATCTCACTGTTGGTCAACATTTCGAATTGATGGTAGTGTTGATGCTACCATGAACGACGAAAGAGCAGCAGTAATAATCTCGCATCTTGACCAGAAAAAGTATTTTTTTACAGTGAAATTCATTATCCGTTCAGAAACAGGAAATCGGCTTATAAGCAACAAATTCGAACCCATCTTGATTGATAAAAAAAAAACTGTCACTGTGAGTCAGGATTCCAAACCAGGAACGCTGACTGGAATTGACAAACCATATTACGAGAGATCCTATCCTGTAACCGCAGTCGTTTATGGAATTTATCTGTTAAATGATAAACCGAGTATTGAGAAACTAAAGCCCATGAAATTGTCACTGTTGACTTCGTCAAGGATAAATTGTGTAGCAGAACGAATAATAGAACATTTTACAAATGCGTTGCGTGGAAACAAATTGACGGATATAAGATGTAAAAAAATAAACGAATGGGGATTAACAGTTAGGGAGAGAGGAGCAACAATTCAAAATGTAGCTGAACTAAACGGATAATAAAATTTCCAATAACTGTTGAGACAGTAACAGGCAAGATATTATATGAACAGAAATATAAATCGAGAGGATCTCCAATCAAAATTATTGACCATAATGCACACGCATGGACATCTGCAGTAACAATATTTCCGCATCATAGAACCATAAAATATCTACCCATGGAATTCTCGGCCGGGAATTTGTCCCCGGGCGGGAATTTATTTGATTTTATTTCTCAGTCAAGTAAAAACGATCTTGTGTCAGTGTGGCTATTTCAGAGTTTTGAAAACGAAGAGGGTAAATTCGATCAATTTGTAAAACCCAGTGGTGAATTATATTGTACTGAAGCCCTCCTCAACAAGATGAAAAAATTAGCTAGTGGTTTTTCAACGAAACAAGACAATCAATTACTAACAAACTGTTTTACAATTCCATCAGTTGCAGCTCATTTCACGTGAAAGAGAAATATGTGGAAACCAACACACGCAGAATTTCTCTCAGATGTTGAATCAAGCTGCATCGAATACGGACATGGAATACAAAATATGACCCCAAAAGTATTATTTCGGTTGATATGATTGCGTGTTATCCAGGGAGTTTTCTCGGGTACGGAGAATGCTCTGAGTACTTTAAAAGATTTGGACATCCCACACACGAAATGACCCATGTTGCGATTAATGGACCACTTCCCGATTTTGATTTAACCAGATTTGCTCATGTGGTATCATTTGAATTGGCTAAAGGACTTCATCCATGCTGTTATGTTTAGTTTGGTAGACACATCTCTGAAAAACACTGGATGCGAATAGTATTATTACGGTATATGATTGATTCTAAAATACTGATATCATATCAAAAACAAACTGGTCTGGTTACCACAACCCGATAGTCTAGATAGTATAATCAACGAAAACAAAAAAATATTTCCTAATCTCGAAGAAGAATTTATTGTGAAATGGTCCAAGGAAATCTTTAAAGTTAGAAATAAACACGCAAAAGATCTCAGTAAAAGAATAATTGGTAAATTCACACAGGGTGGAAAATACGACCATAAACGGTATCCTTCACGATTAATTATAGATGATGTTGAATATGATTTTATAATCGCAGATGCAACATCCAAGGGTATATATATCAGTCGTAAAGACGCTTTCTTGTCCGATGGAACAAAATTCGGTACATTTGTTACTTACACAGATGGAGAAAATCCTCAGTACGTTCATCTAAGGGGGTATCTGCTTGCTGATGCTTCTATTAATTTACTTTCGATGATAAATAGATTTCCTGAATCCGCAGTTAGAGTCACCACTGATTCATTTTATATAGACATAAAACATAAGGAAGCAGTGGCTGAATTCACTAATTCACTAATTCAGACGAGAGTTGGGGATCATGGAGAATTAAAAAGGAAATACTGCATGGTTATTCTAAATCAGCAGATGTTACAACTGAAAACAATTACTTGAAAAATAATCAGATATCAGAACTATCTAATGCACCTTCGATATCCGATCCAATATGTAGATATAAAACCAGTTATTTAAACGGTTGTGGTGGGTCAGGGAAGACGACTCGTGCGATAGAATTATTTCAAGGAAAATCAAACATGATTGTTCTAACACCAACACACACAGACTTGCAAGAGAGATGAAACAGCGAGGAATTAATGCTTGAACTTATCAGTTTCTTTCAATGGAAAGGTGACAAATGGACTCCTGATCGAATGGGCGAGAAATATATTCCTGAAATCATCATTTGGGATGAGATATGCACAGTGTCGTTAAAATTTCTCGATTGGTTATTGCTAGCAAATACAAAAGTGATAATGTGTGGCAATCATGGTCAACCACCACCATTTGTCAGTTTATCCCCGCATAATTGGCTAAAGAATTTTGTAGACTATTACGAAGAAATCAGTACTGATCATAGATCACTTAATAATGAATTACGTTGAGTTCAAAAAATTATTCACATTACAACCGGATAGAATCCAGTGTGAAATAGCACGTGAAATATTTTCAGAAACACCATTAAATGATTTCTGGAAAGCATGGAGACCAAACGATTTGATAGTGGCAAGTAGAAAGATAGTCAGAGATACACTTCAGATGAAGTTATTTAACACACAAAGAAAAATTCGCAACACTTCCAGTGCCGCTGTGTTACAGACCCAAGGATACACAAAGACTAAATATCGAAGTTGATATTCCAGGCCTGACAGAAAAGCAGATTCTTGTATTAAATGATATTGTATTAGTTGATATCGGTGTTGTCAAAGATGCATTGCGTACTTAAAAATCCCAATGGAAGCTAGGATACGCAGCGACAGTAAATTCTTCGCAGGGACTGACTATATCAGATACAATTGTTTGTATCGTAGATAATCACATCGAGTGGTCAAATTTAGTTTATCTTGCAGTGTCCAGAGTACGAAGAATAAATCGACTTCGAAGAGTTGTTTTAGATTATAATGACACAACAATCAGTGATAATGTCAGCGTTGACATAATCTGAAAAAAACTATCTGGTTATAAACAGCAGGATAAAAAAAATAACAGAAAATTTGACATTGATGCTGAGTTTATAATTACACTGAAACAACAACAAAATAATCACTCCACGAGTTGTAATTGTATAATGCATTGCTGTTGGTCGGATAAAGATCCTCGCCAATTTATGGTAGACAGAAAAGACAGCAGTGTAGGTCATACCAGAGATAATGTGATGTTAACTTGTCTTGAGCGTAACAGACGCAGAGGTGCTAGTTAAGACCACACGGTGGTAATTGAGTATCCTCGGGTATAACTTGTAATTGTTCATGCGTAAAACCCCACTGAGGAGCAGTTGAATCCAATCTATAGACTGGCAGTCTACCCGTGGATCTCGTTATGCTAGATATTTTATGCGTAGTGACACTCCAAATAGGATCAGTAGCTCTTTTTTACCACCTTTAAGCTCTCTTGGTTCATATAAATATCTAACAGTGACATTATCGAGTATTGGTTGTTTTGAAAAATCATTTTGTGGTTTTATGAGTATATACTTCTTTTTAATCGCGTTGTTAGGTTTCATATTAATTGTTCGAGTAATCTCATTATTTAGCGTGGTAATTACACCTGGTAATCTCTTTACTCATTCACAAGATCGTTTATCCTGAATAAATTCCTTTGCATATTGATATCCAAATAACCGCTCAGCAAGTGTCCGATTAAATCGTTCAACAATTGCCTGATCGCGATGTAATGCAGTATGCCCTCGTCTGATGGAGACATTATGATGTTTCATTGCTGATAACACTACACCCTGAAATTCCTAGCCAGGATCAACTTGTAATAGATTTGGCCACTGCAGAGGACCTCGCCGATAAATCCTTTCAAACGCAGAAGTTGATGACTTTGTTTTTAGTGGCTCTGCTTGTTTGTATCTACTCACAACATCAACTACGGTTAGCGCATACTTGTAAACACCATCATGCGGCAGAAATAATATATCAGCTTGATGAACCTCATTAGGGACGCTGACATCAAAATGCAAGAAATTAATTTGTTTAGGCGGTGGTAGATAAATTTGCCATATCGCCTGTTTGGATAACCAATCCGCTGCTGTAGTATTTTTCACCTTTGCAGCGCTAGCAAGTTTACTGATTGCTGATTTACCCCTCCAGTATCCTCTTGGGGAATAATAAATAGATTCCATGATGTTATTAACTACCAGCACCCAGCATTAATTTACTTTTCATCGCCGATTTTATCAACGATGAAGCTAATTTTTCTTTGAAGGATTTATCAGTGATAGAATTCAGCGCATGAATCAATTTCACATCCGCGATATGTCTGTATTGCAGATTACTGCTTTTATAAGCAACATCATGAGCATAACACGCCTTATCAATAGCGTTTATTGGATATTCACCAGGTTTGGGTTGGTTTTGATCATCGAGTTGGATATCGAGTCTGGTCCCGGGTCCACAATAACTATATCCTGGAAGGTGTTTTTCTCCCGGATATTTTGCCCATGGTGTTCCTGGTAATTCTACTAGCTTGACTGCAATATCACCTCCTTAAATCCTTGATTTTATCAAGGGAAACAAATCTAAATTTTTTGTACCACATTGTACACACTTACCAGCAAGTGCTGATCTGTTATCTTTAGTTGAAATTGTTGTCAAGTCATTTGTGCTAGTACACTTCTTACATTTCACACAATATAGATCCTTAATTTATTTATAATAACATGAATGTAATTGATTTTTTGGCACCAAAAACAAGAGAACCAGTTAAGCATCATGCAGCGCTATCAAATTCTATTCGTATGATTATAATCAGACCATCTGGAAGTGGCAAGACACAATTGCTACTTAATTTAATAACGAGATGGATGAAATGGGATAAGCTGTATTTAATAGCCCCGAGTGTAGATGATTAGTGATGTTACGAGGTAGGTGTTAAAGGATTTTAACGAGAAAGCAAAATCGGAAATCGATGAGGATATTATTGAATTTATAACCGATATCGAGGAACCACCGAGCATTGATGTTATTGATGGAAGTATTAACAATTTAGTCGTATATGATTATGTCATGTTAGACAATCAAAAGAATCCCACTAGGATATTTTCCAGAGGTAGGCATACAAATACTGATATGATATATGTCAATCAACGATACACACAAATACCAAAAATGATCAGGATAACTGCAATATTCTTGCTGTATTTAATGGAGATGACACACATATGCTACAAAATATTTGGCAAACTTGGTGCTGTGGAGACATGGGTCATGGTCTCTTTAGAAATTTCTTTAGTCACGCTCAGTCAATCCCACATGGATTTGTAACGATCAATTTGCATGACCCTAGATCAAGATATCGTATTGGACTTGATCAAATATTCGGTTAAAACAATTCATCTCCACAACACCATTGGCGCGGGGTCTGTAGCATGAGAAACCAAAACCATTTCCTTTTTTTTGTCTGCATAAAATAGTTTTGGTTGAAATAGTTTCGGTTTCCATAGAAGCCTTATTTTTTTGGGAAAACTTGGTCTGTCCACCCTCTTTGCTGAAATAGTTTTGGTTTGTCTGAAATAGTTTCGGTCTGTTCACCCTCTTTGCTGAAATAGTTTCGGTCTGTCTAAAATAGTTTCGGTCCGTCTAAAATAGTTTCGGTTTGTCGGAAATAGTTTTGGTCTGTTCACCCTCTTTGGTGCTTAGTAAGTCACTCAGATTACAAATCAATGGAGTCTGAAATGATAATTCTGTGAAGAATTAGCTATAAAGAAATTGAGTAATCATTTAACAGTAAAGTATAGAAATTGAGCAAAAGATCATTTGCAAGTATTGGTAATAATTTTGTATACTAATATATTTTATCTCAGTTTCAGGTAACACTGTAATCAAAGTTCTATAATGTTGAATGAATGCTTTGCCAGATGTAAATTGTTTTTATTGCTTCTATATTACCTTTCATGTCTTATTTTTGGTTAGTTTTTAGTTTTGGTTTTAGTTTTTCAGATTTCAGTTGTTTTTATGTGTCTCTTTGTACATGCCTATGCATGTTTTGAACAAGATTTGTGTGAGAACAAAGGAAAGACAGAAACACAAACTCACCCAAGAGAAACCAAGGCAACCAATACCATCCGACAAAATATCCGCCAAAATAGCTGGAAATGAGCTCGCTGTGAGATAGTAGGCATGGAAGTGAGGATTATGCCAGTGGGTTACCTAAAAGCAATAATTGAGAAAAGAAGAAATGCGTGCATTGTCAAAATGTGTTTTGGATATATATATATATATATATATATATATATATATATATATATTTGGATTTGTAAAGGTACCCAGGCCAAACAACACTTTTTAATTTTAAAAAAGAAAATCTTTGTTGGAACAAGAACAAGGAAAGCTCTGGATTTTTCTTACCCCAGGACTAGTGATCACTCTCTATGGTGCTGATTAATGCAAATTAACCAGAAATTACAATGTCACTGACATTCATGTTTGCATAATCTGCGTCACATGTGGATAAAGACATGCATGCTGAGACCTACTTTAGCATAATCTCATATTTTTCAGATCTACTCAAAATATGTTACTTGACTTGGAAATCAGACAGAATTCCTCATGCAAATGGCTAAAAAAAAACTCTACATAAAAACCCATGCTTTGGATCTTCATTGGAATAAGAAAACCAAAGACATGTGCTGGAATTTAAAAAATTTTATTCTCATTGACAAGTCAAGTGATCTATGGGATAACAAAAGGCTCATAATTTTAGTTTGTGTTTTTGACAAGAATGTAAACAGGATATCCACATTCCTCGGTAAAACTGAGTAAAACTGGATCAAAAAAACTCATCTTTACATGCTGAAGAAGAAGAAGAAGAAGAAGAAGAAGAAGAAGAAGAAGAAGAAGAAGAAGAAAAAGAAAAAGAAGAAGAAGAAGAAGAAGAAGAAGAAGATGATGATGATGATGATGATGATGATGATGATGATGGTCTTGGCTGCAGTTGTTCAATGTCCATTTGTTTATGTGAAAATGTGAAATAAGTTGTTCCAACAATAATAATCAATGGGCATGTAATCATCTAGAAATCTTAACTGCAGCATGTATATATTATAGCAGGTAGTCAGCAGCCTAAAACTCAGTAGAATTGCAACATTCCAATGCGGACAGTGAAGGGTCATGCTGTACTCTGGAGGAAACCTGGATTCAGTAACAATACATCATCTCTTAAATGTAAAGGTTAAAGTAGTGATGGGAATCGGTCAGAAATTCATAATCGATAATCGGTTTCCCTTAACCAACTGATCATCGATTATAATCGGTTACTAAGATCAAATTTTAATTTTTGTTAAACAGTTATATCTTTGATCAAGAGTTCAAAAATATGATTATAAATGTACAGGAGTAATCTCTTTTAATGACATGTATACTTTAACCTGACAATAATAATACATTATGTGTTACTTTTGTTCTACAACTTTGTTAAATGAACGTAACTTTTTATGACTGATCAATCATATGTAACTAAAATACTGCTACAATCCCCCGAAATTCTTTCGTTCACATGTGATGTGTGTATAATTTAAAGTATAGAAGGACATGTTTTTTTTGTTTGTCATTGTTTATAAATACTACAAAAGATGTTGCAATTTGACTGAAACAAATCAACAAAATGTGTTTAAATGTATTAACTCTACAATTTAAAAAAACTTGACCATGTAATAATGACTATATGTTCCTAATTATGAATCATAAGGTTTCATATTTGTAGTTGTGAAGGGAATTAATAAATTTCAGGTCAACTTTAGTGGCTGGGAGTTTTACTAACCTTTGTGCTTTGCATTCACCTAAAAAGTAGTCTTCCTTTACACACAATCGATTATGGAATTCACAATCGATTATCTGCTCAACCAACTGATGATCGATTATAATCAATAATCGGAACAACACTAGGTCAAAGAATGATGAGGTCTTCCACAGATTTAATACAGTCAGTGATCTCATAACTGTAAAGATCAATACTGATGAGACATCTAACAGATCCAATCAAGTCAATGATCTCCTAAGTGTCAAGTTCAAGAATGATGTGGCCTGCCACATATGTAATCCAGGCAATGACATAAAAATGTAAAGGTCAATAATGATGGCCACAGACAAGTACTAATACTAACCTCTTAATGCTGAGCAGCAAGCGAGGCAGCTGTTAGTACATATACCATTTTTGTAAGTCTTTGGTATGACTTGTCTGGTGATCAAACCCAGGACTTCCCACATCTGAGGTAGGAGCTCTAACCAATAGGCCACTGGAGCGGTGAGTGGCAATATGTAAATCTGCAATGACTGATGTGAGGGGATGATGTGCATATTTTAATAGTTTGTACAAAAATAGAAATGTGATAAGTATTTGTAATTGTGAGGTATTTTGTTGGTAAATATTGGGTCAATGAAAATTATCTGTCTAGGATATGAACATTCCTTATCAACATTTGCAAATCTCCTGATATATCTTAAACAGACTTTTTCGTGCTGTCACAGTTTTGCAAAGTTTGCATTCGAGTAGAATATCGCTTACCTATGAATCATTTTAGTCTTTACCAAATTATTTCCATGAGCAGCTGATTAAAATATGGCCAAGAACCTTAGTTCTACTCTGTAATATTACAATTATTTGCATGTATTATTGTGTCACCATAGACCAGGCATGTGCAACGTCCCCAAGCGGCGATCGGTGGATAAGCGATGTTTAAAGTCACACCCTATGATGTAAATATGTGATAAAATCAAGGCACCAGAAGGCTGCAATTTGCATATATATGTTAACATCTTTTAGCCGAGTGCATCTAAAACAAAAATAATAATAACAATAATATCAACTACTACTGCTGCTACTACTACCACCAATATCAGGGTAATTGCAACTACATCAACTGCTACTGTTAAGCCATCAATGTCAACATGAGAACCAGAAACATCAACCCCACAATTTTTGCTACCAATATTACTAATGCTCTAGTGATTAGAGTGTCTGCCTAGGATGCAGGAGGTTTCGGGTTAGATCCTCTGACGAGTCATGCAAAAGACTTTAAAACAATGATACTAACAACTGTCTCACCTGGCACTCAGGATTAAGAGGTTAGTGTTAGTATTGGTCAGCCTGGTGTCAGGATAATGTGACTGGGTGGGACGTGATCCTACGTGTATGCCACATGATGCCCAGTGCTAGACATCTCTATAAACTGCTACACTGCAGAAATCATAGTGATATGACTGAAAAATTGTTAAAGCTTCGTTTAAAATCCAAATCACACACACTCACATATTAATAATGCAACCACAATTTTTCACTACTACCACCACTACTAGTACTACAACCATCATCATATTCACCATAGAATATCTGCTTTTATTGTTGTTTCCCCCGCTGTCAGTTATATTTCTACCAACTGTTACAGTAGTAGTTCGCAAAATTAGCAGCTATAAATGTGAAGAATAATGAAATGAAGAAAGAAAAAAAACAGTGGAAACGAAAGTGAGATATGGAGGATATTTTGAATGGTGTAATGATACAGATTTGAACTTGAGCAACTTATCTTGAGGTTACGTACCCCGGGCATTATAACTCTCTCGATATCTTTGAACAAATCATCCCATGTGTCAGGGGATTCTGGGGCACAGTCTGGTATCAGATGACGAAGGTAACCAGGTTGAACATCCGGGTAAGGCTGGCGTGTGCGGACATTTTCCAGGTAGCTGGCAACATAGTCAATCATTTCCCGTCCACGTCGTCGGAACTCCTCAGCATCCATATTTACTAGTAGTTCAAATTCTTTTCACGCAGGACAAAAATTGCACAGGTTATCTTACAAGGAAAAGGAGTAAAACTTTAAAGCACATACACAGTATATATAGAAATATAAAACTTAAAAGTATGAGTGAATGGATTACTTGATTCTCAGTTGAACTTTTTGATAATCTTGCTCAAAATACCCCTTTAATAGAGTTTTGTTACAGGTACAAGATAAGGCCCTTTAGTTCGAAAATTGTACACAATTAATTTGTTTTATTCACAAAAAAGGTATTGGAGGAATAAACAAAGTAAAACATAAGACATTTTTCAAATCCTATCCACGAACACAATGATAATCCTATTTTTAAAAGAAGTTGAAATATCTTGCTCGATGTGTAGAAGAAATGCTAATTTGAACTTGTGTTCATAAGAAGCATTATGAATATAGTGTTATGACAAAAGGACCCCTGTGAAATGACTGATAGGTCTCTGAAATAAGATGTTTAATGAATAGTATGTAAATTTTATTACAGATGAACAACTGTATTAAAAAGAGAAGGGAATTATCTCAGAGTAGCAGGAGAAAATTGTTTGGAAATATTCGCATATTTATGCAGGTTGCAAATGGGAATTCTTAGTCTTCAAAATGCAGGTTGTTGGGGGTGGGGTTAAATAATTTTAAAGCTTATCTACCACTATTGCACTGCATATCTCTCTGGGATACTATGTTCTGTGTCCAAGAATGATCACACATGATTCCTTCCTCCCTACAGTATGAAGGTTCTCAGTATGATAAAATAACCTGACCCCAGTCAGACGGATGCATCACCTTCCATATCTTTTTACTTGCTCTTTACTTGGACATACACCACAATTAATTTTACTATATGTTCTCTACATATATTTCTCAGTGCTGACCTTTCCACAGTGTGACAATCAATACAAATCATATGAAAATCTAAAATACCCCCAAAGATGACTTCATGGTGAAGTTCTTGTCAGGGGTTCACCAGCATTTTTTTGAGTGGCTGCACTGTAAACAGAACAGCATGTACACAGAACACAGTTTTCACTTCCGGATCATCACCAAAGCCTTATTACTCATTATGCACTGTCGCCAAATTACACACAGACAACCACTCTCTCAGCTCATATTCTCAAGAATAAACAATTACCTTTAAATCCCTACCAAAAATGCATAAATAAAACTCTTCTATCACCACGAGAATCAGAGGAAAAAATGTTCTAATAATAGACTAGAATTACACTGACTGGAAATAATTGTGATGTGATTCCACTTGGACCTAGAGCAGGGTGGGATGAGAGAATCTTTGCAACTGTGGTATGTCAGTATTGTATAATTAAATTAGTTTGACCCCTACCCCTACAAACTATATTTTCGTAGCAGTAATATATCACCTACCACCACTGTATCCGACTTTGTCAGTTAAGCAAGAGGTTGATGAACTTAGGGAGAAAAATCAAACTAGTATTAGAATGTATGTACTACCATTACTAGAAACATGTTCAGCAAAGAGTAATCAATTACAATTGATCCCAACTTACACATGCCTTCGCTTTGGCACTCAAAGATCGAGTGCAAAATTAAGAAGTTGGAATGAGTTTTCATGAATGCGGATCTCAATGCAGATAGGCACAATAAGTAGTGATAGTCCTAACTTTATGGGAATAATTCTAACAAGGAAGGTCTATTTGGAGAGAGAATACCTTAAAATTGTAAATGTTTGAACCTTGAATGGGCAAAGGAGTCTAGCTTAATCATTCCATGTACAGATACAACAAAACAGGGTAGCTAATTGATGCTCAAAATTCATTGAATCATAAATCATTCTCTTCTGTTAAAATGGTAAGAAGTTCGCTTCTCCTCACTGAGGGGAAAAATAAAAAAAAATAAAAAAAGAGTACAAGAGAAGTGAATTAAGGGAGAGATTCGAAGGAAGCCTCACTCAGCAGTTCATAAGGAGTTTTTGACACAAACCAAAGGACACATGATAGATTCTTATAAGGTTTCAATGGACAAAAAAAAAAACAGTCATCAAAGCACATATAACATGATATCAGAAGCATGGCGATCCAAGCCGTTGGTGTGACATTCAGAAAAATTTGATTGTATTGCAAAAGTGGTTTCCCCTATAGCCAGAAATTGAAAATTGTATTTCCTCAAAACAAAGAAAAGGAAATCGGCAACAGCACTTAAGCAGACAGTAATGATAATGCATTTCCTACTGCACAAATTATAGAAGTGTCTTTATTTAGTCTTACACCCTTGAAGTGTACCGCATCTTATCCAGGGAGAAACCTTAGTAACAAGGCTATAAAACTGACCCGGTGGATAATTCACTTGCGATAAGCCAACAGTGAAGGTTGATAATCTGTGGGATTGCATGAAGTACAAATTCCTTATGATGCGGTGGTCCCACCTCTGTGGTAACCTCCTGGGCTTGTGTACCAAGAGGTCGAGAACACTGACACATGACAGTAGAGGTCACAGAAAAGTAACCAGAAAAAGCACATGTGGAAACAATCTGAAAGGTTGGAGGGCAAATGGGAATAGGCAGTCCCAGTTTGGCTGAATATGTTCACTGCCCAGGCCCTTCAAACCGGCACTGGGGAGACATAGATGGGTGGCTTGTTTTCCCATTTCATCGCAAACAAATCCAAAAAAGGATTTCCTGCACAGTCAAAAAAGGTGATTCTGCTATGTCCTGATGCAGAGAACATTCCAAAGGGACCCATTGACACTTTTTGGACCGAATGTGCACCAAGATATTCCAACTGCCGGGCATATGGTGGACTCTGCGCATGTAGTATCCCACAGCTAACCCACATATGAGGGTTCAAACTCCCACGCAAGGCAAATGGAGGACAAACCCCTCCTTTACCCTAAGGTATGCTACTACTGAAGTTTTGTCTGACAAGGCCAATACACAAAGACCTTAAAAAGCTTGAAATACCCACAAAGAACATAACACTGCTTACAATCTCAAATTGTTTACATGAAGGAACACTTCCCAGAATCAAATGTATCAGAAAAAAATTACACCGTCTGACACTAGTTAAGCATCACAGCCCAATCTTATGCAACAGTGTACTAAAGAGAGATGGGGTCATGTGTGTGGATTAAAAATCAATCCCAACAAAACCACCAATTCAGATGCTAGCAAATAAATGTGATCAATGTTGACGGAAGGAGGGATCTACTTTGTTGGAAGCAAAAACTGGACATGGCATGGCAAAGAAACACCAACCTAAGGGGACCAAGTTTGCCACAGAGTACCAGTTCCCAGGGAGAGAAAGATAATATCCTAGCAATGATTCTTGTGTATAAGAACAGATAATGGGGACATGTTTGTGATGCAATAAACCCACATGGACTAAATCCTTCAAGGGCACGAGATCCAACGTTTCTAGGCTCAACAACCTTTAAACTGGCAGCCGAAAACAGTGATCAAAACGTGAAGTAGGGTACTTCCCATCTATTTCTGCTTTTTAGAAAATTCCTGCTAAACCTCCCAAACCCTAAAAGATTATGAGAGCAGGTCCTTGTGAAAGACCACCTAAACAAAGCTGTTCACACTGGTGGACAAAATTTCCTCACATCATCCCTGTTTTCCAAGAGCAGGGGTGCACAACAAGTGTCCCATGGGCCAGATCCGACCTGCAAACGTGTTCTATATGGCCTGCGGGGCAAATTAAAACACATAAAGATGTCCATTTCCCCCTCCTCATTGTTTAGCTCCACTTGATCAGATAAAGCATATCCGAGTCCTGCAATGTCCACTTTATTCTGACTGGAGGTATAGACCCGATTCATGTCCACAGATCAATGGTGGATATCTATCGACTGGTATTAAAAGAACGGTGTCTTGTATCCTGTTACCAGTCAAAACTGGTTAGATGACAACAATCTAATGGGCAGCTCACATATAAACATCAGAGCATATAAAATGAGATCATTCCTCACAGTTTTCAGTAACGCGCGATTTCATTGGACCACCAACTGAGAAAATGGCGTGGGGATCAATATATCAATGAAAATGGACTTCTCTACAAACCATAAAAGGACAGCAAGCAGACCCACTGTTTAACCTGGAAACTCTGTGTGTGTGTTCTGTGTAATGTTGTTGTAGTATGGTTTAATGCCATTTTCACCACAAGATAGGCTATACATGGCGGCTAGTATTAATGGTGGAGGAAGAACCTGGGAAAACCCCGGAAAGAACCACTGACCCACGAGAAGCTACAGGTACTGGCAAGCTTTCTCACATACCCACACTGGTCGAATCCGAGACTTGAACCCACACAGAGGTAAGATGGCAGTGATCCGTAACGGAGAACGCTTTAGACCACTCTGCCACTCAGAGCCCAGTTCGATGTAATAACAGCACAACAAATGTAATATTATCAATTAGGAGTATCCATTGTTGAAAATAAATGACAATCGCTACCAAACCTTATTTATAAACCACATTGGTTTTGTACTCACAATGCTTAGATCCATATCTGGTGTAACACATCTCATAGTTCATAGTCCGAGTTTCCTCTGACCCTTGCCACCCCATTTTTTTAAAATACATATTTGGACATTTGTGTGGGGTCCAAAGATCAAAAATGGGGTGGCAAGGGTCAGAGGAAACTCAGAGTCAGACTGCACATCTCATTGCATTATATATCACGTGCAGAAATAGTCCTACATGTAAGACCCGACGCTGATATTTATGTTTTGAGCATCCTAAACAAAATCAACATGTGCTATGTCTTACATGAAGGACTAGAGCAGAAACACTAGTCCTACAATGTAAGCCCCGACGCTGATATTTATGTTTGCTCGAAGCACTAAAATCAAGATCAACATGTGATACGTCTTACGGGTAGGACTACAGAAACACGTGTTCAATGTAAGAAATCAAACTAAAGTGTTTACTTACCGTCAATATTTACGGCATGTACTGTGAAAAATAGGATGATAATAATACAGTTTAAATATAATTTAGGTATTGTCCCCGCCAGTACCAAACAGTAAATAGACTACTAATAGCACAGGCTCCGTGACTAACAGGAACTTCGAAGTGATAACGGTTGACCTTTCTATGGGAGATAACGCATAGTTTCCAGACGACACGAGTATCTATCAAACAACGATGATGAAGCATACTCTTTAAATTAAATCCTGAAATAATCATATATACATATAGGTTTACTGTGGAGAATACACGTATGTATGTATAAAAATAACATACTAGCAATCTAGACCAATAAGTTGAACTCGATCTTTTTTGTGTGGACATGCCGCAGTTTGTTGGTCTAACCACCAGCAATCTCGACAGCATTTATTGATTTATATTTTTTTTTCTTCTTAAAACTGAACTCATACCAATGTGGAAATTAATCTCTCCCTGGCCTAGAGAAAGAAGTACGCAAGGTAATCGTGTTGTTGAATAAAACAACGCATTATCATTGGCAAACTGTCTAATGGTGTTGCGTGAATACTTGTCATATCACCCTCGCTGTTTTAATAAGTTGGATTTGAACCTCCGCTGTAAAATTGCATTACAAACTTCTCACACACACACACACACACACACACACATATATATATAATTCACTTTCTACTTGATCTGCATCGTTGAAATTTTGTATTCTAATTATAAAGAAATATTTTACTTCGTAAGTTTCTGGAATATTATTTTCTATAAGGTTTTTTCAAAGAAAGAAAATGCTTATTGTATCATGGGGTCAAGTAAAGAAAAATATATATATATATATATATATATATATATATATATATATATATATATATATATATATATATATATATAATCATCGTCATTGGGGTGTCGTCTGTCTCTGGGTTGTTGGCATCGTCTGTTGTGGCTGTGCAAGCCTATGCGCGAGTGGCAGTCCCTCTTGCAGTTTGTGCAGACATACTGGGAAGCCTGAGTTATTGTGGTTGCTGCCACGTGGCCCTTTCTTACACGTTTCTCTGCCGCCAACTGGCCTCTCCTCGTATCAGCGACTGATATACCCTTACTTACTGTCAGTCTCCAGATGCCTCGTTCCTGCCAGCACTTCCCAGCCTGCTTTCATGTCCCTCTTGCACGTATCCTTGAAACGGAGTGAGGTGCGGCCGACTCTTCTAGTGCCAGTGGCCAGCAATCCATATAGGATGTCCTATGGCAGCCTCCCATCCTCCATGTGTCGGACGTGTCCCAGCCATCGAAGGCGACGTTTGTTCAGCAGGGAGAACATGCTGGGGGTATTTTCACGCTGCAGAATTTCGCTGTGTGTGACACGGTCTTGCCAGCTGGTTTTCAAAATGCGTTTAAGGTACCGTATATGGAAGGAGTTGAGCCGGCGTTCTTGCCTCATGTAGGTACTCCAGGTCTCACGTCCATATAGAAGGGTGCTGAGAATGCAGGCCTAGTAAACTTGGACTTTGGTGTGCTCTGTCAGCGCGTTGTTTCCCACACCCTCTTCGTCAGTCGTGACATGAAAGTGTTTACCTTTCTAAGCCTTCTGTCCAGCTCCTTATCAAGCGAGAGAGTGTTGCTGATGGTTGACAACAGGTAGGTAAAGTTCTTGTCTGCTTCCATGGTGATTTTGATTGTAGGGGCAATGGTGGCATCTTGCACATTGACCTTTGTCTTTTACAGGCTGATGGTGAGTCCAAACTGCATGCAGGCATCAGCAAAACGGTCTCCCAGTCTCTGAAGGGCTTCCTCAGTGTGCGCCACAAGAGCCGCGTCATCTGCAAAAAGCATCTCCTTGATGAGCACAGCCCTCACTTTAGTCTTCTAGCGCAGTCGTGCTAGGACATGGTGTGTAGATATATGTCATCAGTGGACGAGTCAAAGGCGTAGGACAGAAGCAAGGAGAAGATCTCGGATAGGGTTGGTGCCAGAACACAGCCCTGCTTCACGCCGCTGTTAACTGGGAAGGAGGTTGAGGAAGATCCATCATAAAGGACTGTTCCTTTCATATCTACATGGAAAGAGATTATCATGCTGCGGAGTTTTGGGGGGCAACCGATCTTACGAAGAACTTCAAAAAGGCCCTTCATATATATATATATATATATATATATATATATATATATATATATATATATATATATATATATATATATATATATATATATATATATATATATATATATATATATCATAAGCCACAATGGTAGTTCTACTATTATCTGGCTATTTTTAGTCCCAATTAGTTTCTGAAAGGTTAGTCGCTGTGATCAGAGGAACAATTATACCAGGATCGCAATTTTCATGTAAATACTGTAACTACAGTTAGAAATTTGCCCGAAGGACAAACATTTATACCGGAGTTAATTTTCAATCAACAGAGGCATTAGAGACATCATCATCATCATCAGTCTCTTGACCTAATGTGGTCGTTGAGGCACTGTGCTTCTGAACGTCTGACCATTTCCCTCCATTTGTCTCGATCATGTGCCAATGCCTGTGTCTCCGCAAAACGTTTCCTGGTCCATTCTGTGATCTTGTCACTCCACTTTTATTCTCTGTCTACCTCTCATTTTGCCACCTTGGACACTGCCCTGCAGTACTGTTGTGGATAGACTGTTGGCTGTAGTCATTTTAGTATGAAACGTTAAGTCATTGCGCTCAGCTGTCGTCTTGGATTGTTCAGAATGACAGAAGGAAGAAAATACTAAAGACGCACAAATACAGCATACCTACAGCTGGAAATCTACAAGTAAGACATAACTTCTATACTAAGGTTAACCTGTAAACATCAAAAATTAAAAGAGTAGGTCATCATGACCTACATAATAGATCACCATGACCTACATATCTCTGGTGGTTCCGAATGATTAAAAAAAAAACGACAATCTCGTATCTTGCAGAGACAACCTACCTGGAGGGCAACACTTTTATACTGTGTTTAGCCTGTTACATTCTTATTAAACAAAATAGGTCATTACAACCCACATTTCCTTGGATGGTTCGGAATGATTCAATAAACACATAATCTAGTTCCATCTAAGATCTGCCAAGAAAGGGGTTAACCTGAAAATATGAGTAATACAAATAGTCCAGTACGATCTATATTCCCCTTTGCTGGTTTAAAACGATTCAAGGCTCGCCCTAACCAAGTTCTAATGTATCAGGCCCAAGTTTGTCAGGTTTACGAAACTCTCACACTGGATTTCAACATATAGCAATGCTGGCATTAATATTCATCACAAAGCGGGACACTGCGCTCTACTTTCCCTTGGCAACCCCCCCCCCCCCCCTTAATAATTCCAAAGGAGAAATACTGCCTTAAAATGGCATCAGTGTCAGTAAAACAAAATTTCTATATTGGAGTTAACCTAATTGCGCAAGTCTCCAGACCACTCGCCTGGCACTGTCAGATCTCTGTTATCACTGCCAGATGGACAGTTCGATTAAAAAATGAAACTGGTACGAAATGAAGTTATCCTTGTTATGTCTATAAAAAAAATCTTAACAATTGTAATAGAGTGACTGGATTGGTTGATGAAATTAGATAAGGCAATATATTAATTTGAAGACAAGATGATGTTTCGAATAAACATAGACAGTTTCATTGGTTAATTGAAACACTCCTCCTGTATTGGTGACCTTTAACAAAGTTGTTTAATAAGCTTTCAGTAAAAATTTGACTTGAATGATCACATAAATCACAATTAGAAAAATTCGGAGAATAGGAGAAATGTCTTCGCATTTTCATTTCCTAAACGTTGGCCAAGTCATCTTCTATAAATAACATAATTAAAAAGAGCAGTTATCTAATTTTCATAGTACCCTCATTTACAGAGATTCATGAACCACATGAGTGACTGGTTAAGCAAAACTTGTTCTATGCTGTTTGTCATTGAGTGTACTTCATACGCAAACAATTATTATATATTTTAATGTGGTTAAAAAAAATAAAAGCTTTTCTGAAAAAGTTTATTGTGCTATCATTAGCTTTCCTTTAGCAACAAATCCCAAATTTACTTGCATATATGATGTAGAAGGGTGTCGACAACCACATACAGTCAGTTATTAATCAGGTCTAATTGGAGACAACAAAAACCCTGATTTGCCACAGCAGATCAGGGTCTTTGTTGATTATGACTAATAAACAGCATAGATATGGACCTGCTGGCACAGTATGCAATCACCAATATAGGTCTATGCAGTTTGAACTACATGCTTGTTTTACTTAACAATTCATTCAAGGAAGTGAGATCGGGAGATAGCTGGAGACACGGCTTGATAGATACATAGATCAGAAGTCAGTAAGCTAATGATCTTTCGCTAACTGATGTTTATGATTTGCATTTCACACAGGTAAAGAGATATCATTATTTCTTTAAAAGTATCAAACTTATTAATTTTACTTTTTTAAAATTTACATACCACTGAATTCCAGAAAATAAATTCAAAGCATGCAATATACCTTTCAATCAACTCCTTGTTGAAAACTAAAATCACTAGGAAGTTGTTTGTAAGGTATAGTAACCGAATGTTTTCAGATAAATTACTAGTTCACTGAAGTGGGCTTGTTCTCTCCTCTCCTGTTTCCTATCTTCTTTCTGTTTTTTTGGGCGCTTGCCCTGTTATCCCACAGTGCTTACATTTTCGGTAGAAAACACATCCTTTGTAGTGCCACATCTTCACCAGAAAACCATGTAGAAAAATAGTTGTTTTATTTGCCTTATCCTCTTTTTATCTATTTCAAATTCCTGGCCCTGTTCTTTATTTGGCTTGTTATATGTATCCGATTCTCCTGTTTTAGACCCTCATCTTTATCTTTCTTTGATCCATTCTACAGTGGATGCAACGGGTATCTTGTATTTTCCTCAAAATGGATGATCGTTCCGTAAAAGTTACTAATTCTCATCCTATCTCCATGCAACCTTACAGGTTCTTCACCTTTTGGTATTAAGTTGTAGGCCTATCCCTTTTTCCCGTTATTGTTTAACGCCTCCCCTAGATTCTGAATGGCTTGATTCTTTATTTCTATGGCTACTATTATCGTCACCATGGACGGTCGTCTTTCCAAAGGGATTTTCGTCATGTTGCATTCTTGCGTTTGTTCTGAGTAAGAGCACTCCAAAATGGTCCCTCCTTTATTGTTATTGTTGGGTTTAACGCCATTTTTCAACACAAGATAGGCTATACGTGTCGGCCAGTATTAACCCCCCAGAAAAAAAACACCATCCACGAGAAGCTACAGGCAAGCTTTCTCACATACCCACACTGGCCGAATTCGAGACTCGAACCCACGCAGACAGAGGTGAGATGGCAGTGATCTGTAACGGAGAGCGCTTTAGACCACTCAGGACCCCCGGTCCCTCCTTTGTTTAAGTAATATTTCTGTAGTTCAGAGACTTCTCTGTTCCTACGTATCAATTTGAAGTTTGCTGCATGCACTTGCACGAGATTTTCACAAATGGATAACTCCTCACCAAAATTCTAGTCTTTTTTTCGTGTTGCACGATTTTGTAAAACTCAGTTTGCAATCTTAAGCAGTTTTTTTTCCTCTCCAAGAAGTATGATGTACTCTCTAATCTGCTGTCTTCTTCGTTGCTAATATCAAATAAATATCACAAGACTTTCCTTCTCGAGAATGAGTGTCACTTTACTCTCGGCACAATGGCTCGTGTCATTGCTTATAACTAGAAGGCAAGTCATAAATTGTAAGCAATGATACAAGCCCTCGTGCCATATAATATATTGTATCGTATACACATGTTGTATCCTGGATATACCATGAGATTTATAACGAAAAGAAAAGGAGGTATCCCGATTCTTCTTTCAAAGTTTAGCATATCAATAATATGTGGTACATACTAACATACAAGTTATTTATACGATCTGCATTTATACGTACATACATTTGCAAATTAGTTGAAATGACTACTAGAAGCCAATTATTAACAGAGGGAGTGAACACACGACATCCTTTCTGAGTGAATCTGATAAAAAAAAATCTTTAACGGCTATAACAGTACAAACTGGTTGATAATTGTTCTTATCTAAATTTATGTTTTCATTCATATTGATTAAAAATTAAAAGCGACGATTAGTATTTAAACTTGATAGTTGGTGTAAATAAAGAATTTGGTTCTATAATTATACAACCGCGTGGCGATTCAATCACTAGTAAAGACGAGTAGGGATATTGACAAATGCCAATAAAACACAAGGTATTAAAACACTAAAATAAAGTCCATCATTATGTTTGACTTGACATCGATGAGGTGGGTCCCAGAGTGACCGTGTGTTCTAAAGCGTTCGTCGTTACGGATCTCTGCCATTTCACCTTTGCCCGATAACCCTATCTACATCGGAAACTGGCTGGCGAAAATTATTATGTTAAATGAGTAAGTACACTAACACGTGCTTAGCTAATTAATTTAATTAAATTAGTACCTATTCTAATATTATTTTGACTACTTCAATGATACAAACGTGTAAATACACTGAGTGAGTAAGCTAATTAATTTAGCTAAACTGAGTGATTTAGCTAATTCATTTAGCTAAACTGAGTGTTTGGCTACTGAATTTAGCGAAATGGGTAAATACAATTTGTGTTGTGCTTATTCATTTCGCTGAATGGGTAAATGAACTAATGAACTAATCTGTGCACAGATTAATCATCTGTTTAGCTAATTAATTTTCAGTGTAATTTTGAAATCTCCAAATTTTAACAGATAAATTGACACAAATTCGACAAAACTGAAATAAAATTTATGGAAAATAAAATTGAAATGACACAAGGGGACTAAGTTTACGAAGTAGCCATTTATGCGTCACTTGCACCAGTCAGTTGCGATGCAGTTGTAACATTTCAGGTTGGGACGGTATCAACATATGAAATTTTATGTTCAAGTTTGAGAAAGTCGTATATCTTCTACAACAATGGCAGCATTTAAGTAAAAATCTGGAATAATAGTATACCACCATGCGTCTAAATATTTTACTACTTATGTGATAGGGGTTTCTTGCAACACAGTGAACAAAAAAGGGTTTTGCATGAAGTTTGTGAAAGTCGTATACTTTCCACGCCTGTGGCTGCATTCAACTGAAACGTTTGTTTGATCATTTTAGAGATAAAGTATGTCACAAAGTGATATTAGGTTTCCCTTGCATCATTGTCCATACCATTCAAATTTTGTTGTGAATTTATTTAAAGTTACATCAAAGTGGACGCATTCAAAGGAAAACTTCTGATAATGCGACTATGGATCGAAATATTATATACTGGTGTGTTCGGACTTTGTCTTTCCTGTTTACCTGTTTGATAACAAAGCTTCTTACATCATGGTGTGTGTGTGTGTAAGTGTGTGATTTGGGGTTTAACGTAGCTTTAACAAGTTTTCAATCATATCACTACGATGCCAGCATTGTGCCAGTTTATAGTGATGTCTAGCACTGGGGCATCATGCCGCAGACATGTAGCAGTCACATTATCCTGACACCAGGTCGACCAGTCCTAACACTAACCTCTTAATGCTGAGCACCAAGCGAGGCAGCTGTTAGTACCATTTTTATAAGTCTTTGATATGACTCGGCCAGGATTTGAACCTGGTTTATATTGTAAAAGCCAGTCATTCCAGGAAAATTGTTAAAATTAAAATTAGAAAAATAACAAATTATTAAAGTATTGAATTTAAGCTAAACAATCTTTTATTCTTTAATCACAAGAATGTTTTCCTTCCTAATTTCAATTTGTTTGATTAGGTATTTTTTTAAACGTGGCTTTAAAAAATTTTCAGTCAAATCGCTACGATGTCTGCAGTGAGGCAGTTTATAGCGATGTCTAGTACTGAGGCATCATGCCGCAGACATGTAGCATGATGTCCTACCCAGTCACATTATCCTGACACCAGGTCGACCAGTCCTAACACTAACCTCTTTATGCTGAGCGCCTATCGAGGCGGCTGTTAGTACCATTTTTGTAAGTCTTCGGTATGACTCGGCCGGGGATCGAACCCACGATCTCCCGGCGGATGCTCTAACCACTAAGCCACCGGAGCAGTCAATTTCAATTTGAACACACAAATTATATTTGGTTATTCAGTTATGTTATGTTTTAATATCATATGATTCTTACGTTAGAGCCTAGAGCCAAGCGAGGCTTCCTAATTATTCATTTAAATTATAAACATAATTCATCAAGGGGTTTAAGAAAATAAGTTAATGAGTATTGATAAACAAAGCCGTTATACAAAAAAATTATCTCTGACCTTCACTCAAAGGTCAAAAATATTTTATAATCCTAAAGAATGAAAAAAATTAAGAAAACAGTTTTGGAAATATATGCAATGAAAAATTGACTTAAAAACTGCCACAAAACTACTGACAACTCCACTAATGTATGATGGCAGCCAAAACGATATGGATGGATAGATGGAAAAGGTATATGACACTGCCCCACAAGGAGATGGTGTGCAATATAGGAACAATAAGTCTTCTGACAACTGGGGCATTCGAGGGTGAAACAAAAAGCCACATTGAATTAAATAATTTAATACAATTTATCTTGTCTACAAGCAAACTGCTATAATATTTTATTCCAAGAACACTATATCACAAAATCAGTCCTTTGCCAAGGCCAACACAGGAATGTTATAGAAACATGTAATATAGAATTTTTATATCATTTCAACTTGTGAAGCAAGTAATGTCATTGCACTAGAAACAAGTGATATTATACAAAATAAGTGAAATTAACATTGCATCAACAATTTATGAAGCACAACACTGAAGAAAAGAAAGAAAGAAACAAAGAGAAATTATACACTGTCTCAAGTTTTGGAGACAAAACCGTTCATGCATAGCAGTTCCAGGTTTAAAAACATACATGTGCGTTCAAACTTGGCCACCCCCACCCCCTCCCCATTTCTGAACCACACTGGGTTTAAAACATGTGCTATACATATCCACAACTGTTGCGGGAAAAGATTCCTTTGATAAAGACATGAATCTCAAACAGTGCACTGTGATTTCTATATGGTATGAAAATATTATGTTCATAAATTCATATCTAAATTCCTATAGCATACATTAAAGTAATAAGAGTCAGAAAAGTTAGTCACTGTGACCTACCTCTTTGGGTGAGAGGCAAAATGATGCCAGGATCACCATTTTCATGTAAATACTGTACCTACAATTGGAAATTTGACAGAAGGACAAAACATTTATTTAACTTAAATCAACAAAGTCATTAGTGTATGAAAAGTGAAAGTCATTGGGCTCAGATTTCTTCTTGGGTGGTTCAGAATGATAGTTTTTATATCTTTTTATGGTTTAACGCCATTTTTCAGCACAATATAGGCTATACATGGCGGTCAGTATTAATGGTGGAGGAAGACACCGGAAAACCCCCGGAAAGAACCACCGACCCACGAGAAGTTACTGGCAAGCTTTCTCACATACCCACATTGGCCGAATCCGAGACTCAAACCCACGCAGAGGTGAGATGGGCAGTGATCTGTAACGGACAATGCTTTAGACCACTCGGCCACACGGGGACCCCTCAGAATGATAGAAGGAATGCCATAAGTTGAACAAATACAGCATACATATAGCTTGAAATTTACAAGTAAGACAAAACTTATATGATCAGGTTAACCTGTAAACATCAATCATTAGTATAAAAAAGGTAAGTCCCTATGACCTTAATATTTCTAGTGGTTTGGAATGGTTAAAATAAAACCCACAATAATCAAATTCCTTGCAGATATTATGTCTACAATTTCTATCTCCATGGAAAGTAACACATTTAAACTTAATTTAACCTGTAAATATTCTTTAGTGTAAAAATAGTAGGTAACTAAAACCTAAATTTCCCTGGATGGTTCAGAATGATTCAAGAACACCATAATCTAATTCCATTTAGATATCATGCCTAGAGTTGGAGATCTGCCAAGAGAACACTGTTATAATGGGTTAACTAGAACACCGGAGCGGTTATAATAAATAGACATTTGAGTAAGAAAAGTAGTTCCATATGATTTACATTCCCCTTTGCTGGTTCAAAATGAAACAAGGCTCACCCTGATCAAGTTCCAATATGTCAAACTTTACAAAGCAGGTCACTGTGCTTTACTTTCATTACGGTATGTTCAGGATGATGCAACAAATACATTTATTACATTCAATGATAATATAATGCCTTGAGCTGGCAGTATTATCAGCAAATCAAAACATTTATACTAGTGTTAAATTATGTAACCTTATTACAGACAACTTGCCTGGTACTGTGAAATTTCTGATATCACTGCAAGGTCAGCGGTCTGTTTACTGAAACTGGCAAGAAACAAAAGTTTTCCTTGTTATGCCAGACAAATTTTATCTAAACAAAGTAAAGTAATTGTATTGGATGATGATGAAATAAGATCATATAAAATGTCATTTTGATGATGATATGTTTTGCATAAACATTGACAGTTTCATTGCATAATTGAAACAACGCTCCTGCATTGTTGCCTGTTCACAAAGTTATGATTAATTAGCTTTAGATTTTAATAAAATTTTGACTTGAATCATCACAGAAATTATGTCCAGAAAAAATCAGAGTACAAGAGAAATGTCTTTGCAATTTCATTTCTAAAATGTTGACCATGTCACCTTCTATCAATAAGAGTAATAAATGAAGCAACTTCTTAGACCTTCATGTGACAGAGATTTCATGAGCCACGGGAGTGTCTGGTTTATTAACAAAACATGGACTATGCTGTTTTTCACACTTGTACTTTAACAATTATTACATACTATTTATATAACAATCTAATAATACACTTAAAACCCTTAAATATAGCAGCGATATTAATCTTGTTTGCTTGTATATATATGAAGAAGGGTGTCAACAGCAACATATAATTACTTATAAATGAGGTCCAATGCAAACAACAAAGACCTTGACCTGCCACTGCATAATGGATAAAAAAAATCAGGGTTCATGTTGATTATTGTGTGCATCTGAAAATCCTGATTAAGTAATATTTGGAAATCCTTCTCAAAAGACACAAATACAGCCTATGGATTGGGTAATATCTGGAAATCGGTCTTAAAAGGTACAAATAAAGCCTTTGGAGTTGTTAAGATTTGGTAAGATTTTTTTATAAATTATCAAACGAAACAAATACAGCCTTTGGACTGGGTAATATTTTGAAATCTTGTTCACTCCTGCAAATACAAGAACAGCTGAGTAACCTACAGCAATAAAAGCTTCTAAGTGACTTGGATTGTCAAGTTGCAAATACAGGTTCCACTAGGTACCATAGGGTTTTGATTACTTATGTGCCTTTCAATTTGCGTGATTTTGTAATTTAAATCATGGCTAATTAAATTTGCTGATTTACTTATGTCAAAGTTTGCATATTTATAAGTATTGATACCAAAAATAATGAATATAAAAGAAGAAAAAATATAGAGATTGCAATGGTTGGTGATGCTAATATTTAAAAATACTACAGTATTAGCAAAAATCAAACTGTCAATATCAATTCTTTACACAGCATTTTTGTCCAGGTGCTCAACACCAATGCAGGTGATTATTTAAGCACACCTTTATATGATTATTTACTGAAAACTTAAAGCTGCACTATAAATGTGTAATGATGATAATGGTGATATGACAAGATAGTTCATGTATAAAAAAATGTCAGCTCAGACCTAATTATCTGTGATTTTGATAAAGCTTTACCCATGTCATTTTTCAATTTCAGGATTATTTACATGGCAACATCTGATATATATATATATATATGTACACACACACACACATTATATATAATCAGTACCTGACGGTAATTAGTGCATATATACATATCATTTAATTAGATTTTGTTGTTGTTGTAGGGCTTAATGCCATTTTTCAGCACTCGATAAGCTATACATGTAGTAATGGTGGAGGAAGATCCTAGGAAAAACTCCAGAAAGAGGTGTGACATGATGCTAGATGCAGTATAGATCTTGAGTCCAGGACTTGGTATGTTGGGAAAACAAAACAAATCAAAAGACCAGGTATTTTAATTTTTAAGCTGGGGGGGGGGGGGCTGGATTTTTCAAGGTAGCAGCATGTTCTCCAAATGGATTATAATCAGGTAATTAATCTCAAGAAACCAATGATTAAGACCTGTTACATTTTAATAAAGTGGACTGGGCAGGTGAAGACTAGCAAATACTTTTCTTGGATATTGGGGAATCATCTTGTAAATTTATTTGTTTCAGATTAATAATTTTGTTTTCTTCAACTCACTATGCTACTTGTAAAAATGTATTTTACTATTTTTGTAGCCAAAGATTTCTTTATAAGATCACAGTAATTTGCTGTCAGTAGGGTTACATCACCTGCAGATTGTGCAAAGGTTAATTATTGTAGAATGTTCTACAATTTAACAATTCTCCCAAACTTCTGAATACAAGTTACATTAGATGAATTAACAATCATAGATTACAAGTGAACAAAATTTAAAATAAAAGCAATTAAGACACCCCCCCCCCCACACCTACTGCTATCACCGGGTCTGTCTTAAACAGCTCAGTCAGCATCCATTCAAGTCCAAAACATTTACTTGGTGGACTATTGCAAATAGTTTCTGATAAACTTTGTGGATTTTGAATCATGTTCTGGTGGCTGGTAGTCACTCTGGGTCAAGTATAAAACAATTATCAAGGCTCTCACTATATAGGTATATATTTATTTAATTGTCTATGGTAAAATGACATTAAATATCTCATTAAGTGCATCTTTTATAATGTTTATTATATGCTCTTGCTTATAAACTGAGTCCAACTACAAACTGCATAGACCTAGATCTGTCATTGCAAAGTGTATCAGTAGATCTGCCATTGCAAAGTGTATCAGTAGATCTGCCATTGCAAAGTGTATCAGTAGATCTGCCATTGCAAAGTGTATCAGTAGATCTGCCATTGCAAAGTGTATCAGTAGATCTACCATTGCAAAGTGTATCAGTAGATCTGCCAGTGTAAAGTGTATCAGTAGATCTACCAGTGCAAAGTGTATTAGTAGATATGCCATTGCAAAGTGTATTAGTAGATATGCCATTGCAAAGTGTATTAGTAGATATGCCATTGCAAAGTGTATCAGTAGATCTGCCATTGCAAAGTGTATTAGTAGATATGCCATTGCAAAGTGTATTAGTAGATATGCCATTGCAAAGTGTTTCAGTAGATATGCTTACATAGTATTTGTTCTACTGATTACTTTTAGCAAACAGCATACACCCAGATTTGATGACATATTAGGCATGACAAAGCATGATCTGTACAACCTGAAACTGGACTGACTTATAAGCAAATATATTTGGTCAATATTAAATCAACACTGCCTAAACCATGAAAGCTCAAATACACTATAATTATATGGTCACAGTAATTAAATTCTAAAATTGAGAACACAATCAAAACATTGGCATAAAAATGCAATCTTGAGAGCAAGGTCAAAAAGTTGAACAAGCTTGTTACAGAATCAAATGTCTCAGCTTCATAACAATTCATCCAAATATGAACAAAATCCATCAAGTAGTATATGAAATATAAGCAAAAACAGAAAAAAAAACAAAAGATTTATTAGCAACAAAGCTTTTACTTAGGTCTGAATGCAATTTTTTTTTCTTTTCTTACCTGATCCCAAGATAAAATGGACAATTGAGCATGTCATGCAATGAACTGTCCTAGCTTTATAATGATTCATCTTAATGGTTCCCTGACCAGGGGTCACCTGCTTTGTATGACCATAATCCCATGGCACAGGCAAGTTTGTGATCAAGAATACTCTCTAGGACAGACACCCTTCTAATACAGCCAGCATTTTAGTGCAAACACTGTCATATTTACCCTTGCAAGCAGCCTCATAATCATGTTTACAGCTACAGATGTCATGAATACCTTTTGATTTCTAAATTGAACATACTTACATATGCCAATCATATAACTCTAATCCATACGATGGGGTAAATAATATAGTTATTCTTGACAGCATATTAATAAAGGCAATGTAATTAATTTTATTATTCTGAAATCTGATAGATACATATACAATATGCGCCATGAAAGAAAACCTCCATCCTTACCTTTATTTAAATTTGTTTTAAAACAATACTACACTCGTGAGATGGAATTAACCAGAAGAAATAAAAAATTGGAATATTCTGAAACTGACACATTTATTAATTTAGTTGTATAGCAGTTAATTTCTGTCAATTGTTTGAAATGTTCTGGATATATTTATGAAACTCAGCGCATGAATCTACAATCTTGACTTATCTCTTGGATATATTTTTGTACATATCATTAGAAACTAGTCAATAAGAAACATGTATACCTATTAAATACTTTTACAATACTCCTTTCTCTTAATTTCTTCTGTCCACACTTCTTTCACTTTTCTTTCTTAAATCTTATTGTGTTTTTCTTTCTTCAGGCTCTTCTCATTTCTTCTCATATTTATACCTCATTTTAATTAATAGCCAAAAAAAAAGCTGTTTGAAGCCTTTAATTATAGAAGACAAAACTTCGTAGAAATTGAATTGTAAGATAGTCTGTGGGATGGTTCCATGGCCCATGTCTATCTATGAACAGGAAATATTCAACAAAAATAATAACAAAAAAATTTTAAAATTATTCTTAAATGTTTCTTAGATGTTACATATTGTTACTTTGATAATTACTGGCTATTATTACCAATGATAATCACCATGGTGACAAAAGTCAAGATTCACAATATTGTTGAACTCAAGCCAGTGTGACATCAGGTCACCAGAAAGTAAAACCAGACAAAATCTCATCTGATAATTTCACAACAGCACTAATTTGTAAACAGTGAGCATCTTGCATAAAAACTACAAACTGCAAATATGTTGTTGAAAAAGTGCACAATGTAGTCAAATATTTCCAAGTTAAAAATATTATATGAAAGCAATTCAACTAAACAAAAAGAGGGAGTCCTTTGATCACTACTGACAAATTAGATGTCATAAAGATTCTAAGAAACAATGTCAGTATACAGTGGAAAAATGAATTTGATAGAGACAGTTTCCAGGTTATTTTTTTATCCAGTGGGAAAATGAATTCGATATAGTTTCCAGATTATTTTTTTACGCAGTGGGAAAATGAATTTGATATAGATAGTTTCAAGATTATTTTTTTATGCAGTGGGAAAATGAATTCGATAGAGATAGTTTCAAGATTATTTTACATCACTTTGCGAATAGTCATATTGATACGAGGCTTTCCCAATTAATGATTATTAATAATAGTTTTAACTAACGTTAATGTGTGTTTTTTAAAAATAAATTTGTGATTTTTAAATGAAAATGTGAATTTCTGAAAAGATTGCTTTACCTTTGACACTTTACAATTATGTAGTTATTACTCACACCAGTGTGATTCCCCTCTAAAAATGCTACCCCACTTATAATACCACCTTCCTAAGCCCATTGTTAAAATAATCAAATACTAATGTTCTGACACTACATAAAAGTGTCAAGTAAGCATGTTCTAAAGCCAATTTTGTTAGCGTCATAATGATTAATTCCATGTATGATAAGAATCTAGCACGTGGTTTATAATGAATGCTTCACAGACAATAAGTCCATACATTCATAGAACATCCACTTATAATACAGTCCATACATTCACAGAAAGTCCACATATAATTAAGCATACAAAGAAAGTCCACATGTAATTAAGTATACACAGAAAGCCCATATATAATTAATGCACAAATTACAGACTTTCACCAAAACCATAGTAACATGTTGAGAATGCAACCACTACCAACAGAAAAGTGAATGCTATGTCTCGTTTTTCCACTACTTTGGTCTTGACAACTAGCATGTTTCTATGGATTACAGTATTATATCTAGGCTAGACACCTTCAAAGCACTTGAAACAGTGGACCAAATGCATGTATACAGACATCAAAGATACAGATATCAAAGGGCAATATCTATGCAAGATGTCCATAAATAATACTAGTTATGAAAAAATACTATACTCAGCAGTTTTACAAGTGAAAACAAATATTGCACTTATTCACACATGTTTTTGAGCATAAGCTGATACTGACAAGAACTGCACATCAAATTGAAAACACAGATAGAATGAACCATATATATATATATATATATATATATATATATATATATATATATATATACCACATTCAACATATGAGAACATGAAAATGTAATAAAAAATGCATATCATAATTTTCATTCAAGAAAAAAGATCCATTAACAAATGCATGTTTCTCAATTCCAGCACAACATTTGGAAAAGAAGCAGTTGTTCAAACCAGCCTAGGACATAATTTTCACTGTATTGACCAATATGCATGCCTTAGAATTTACTATCACGCATGACTGATTTTTATTAATTACATAACTGGGTAAATTCTTAAAAATGGATCCTGTATGTGCAAAATGGGACATAGTGAATGCACTCATATGTGGAGAACTACCACAACAGATAAAGAAAGCACATTTTTGGGAGTGCTAAGAGAATGTAGATTATGTTACACAGGATGGGGACATTGCTTATGACATCATCGGTATGCACTTCCTATGATGACCTCATGAAATTGACATAAATGTAAATTTGTGTAATTGACCTTAAAGCTTTTACAATAAATACAGTCCAAACATTTACATCATGTCCACAGACAATTAAAAGTAAATACTTTCATCAAAAAGTCAACAGACAATATGGTCCATAAATTCACAGAAGGTTCACAGACAACAAATCCATACATTCAAAGAACATCCACTTATAATACAGTCCATACATTCACAGAAAGTCCACATGTAATTAAGTATACACAGAAAGTCCATATATAATTAGGTATACACAGAAAGTCCACAGGCAATACAAAAACTTTGGATTCAGCTGCAACCTATTTTAGCAGTAACATACAATACTATACTAACAGTACAACACAAATCTGGTTTTTTATTACTGCCATTTTCCACATCTAATAACCTGCCCAGTCACAGAAAAAACTCATTTCATATATTGGATGGAATGTTAAGAATATATATACATATTGCATTATATTTTAAATAAACACCAGTTGAAAATATAATTTCTTTATTAGTTTTTGTTGTTTTGCAAATTGCATTGCACTGCACCATTTGACTGAGATTTAATTAATGGATGATTTCTTAACTCATTTTCTTTATGAACAAACACTTAACAATTTTGATATCTGCATATAAGATGTTACATGAGACATGTTTACCTTCTCTCATTGATACAGACTAGATATATAAAATGTAAATTAATGCACAAAATATATGATGAACAGAATAACAAGATAATGTTTACTAATACAAACATTAATCAAACCCATTGCCTTACAAATATTTTAGTATATAATGAAGATCTGAACTTTGTCATATAGCGTCTGACCAATCTGTTTTCCAAAACCAAAGAGTATCTATCTGTAAACAAATTAAATTTCCAACTAGACAGTGAAACAAGTGCATTAAATACCCAACTATAAATAGTGAAGAATATACACATAATGTGGTAATTTTGAACACAGTCAAGCATTAAATAATTTTTTTGTATAGTTTTATAATTCTAAAATAAATTTTTAATTGCACTAAGTCCAATCGCTCTCCTCTTCTATATTCTGTCTCATGTTATATAGCGGATTTGGACTGTCCTCCAAACTGTCTTGTGCATGTGAAGGAAACTGAGATTTTGAAACACTTGGTTCGCTCACAAACTGATGACCACTTTTATGCTTAGGTGAGACATTGATAATATTTCTGTAGTCTTCTAATTCAAACTCTTTGCTTTCATCTAATTTGTGCGAAACTGGAGAATCAGGTGAGTTATCCAGGTTTTCTGAATTTTCTTCACTACTCATGTAGAAAAGTTTCTTACTCTGTGTGCCTTTCTCACCATGAGCCATAGATTGGCTTTTTTTAACAGCTTCCTGAGAAATTTCCTCAGATACCACCTCAGGCTTGTAGTAGTTTTCACTGATTTCTAATTCTTCTTCATCAAATACACTCTGAGAGAATTTAAGTGTTCCTTTCAATACATCTCTAACCTGTAAATATAATAAATCATCAGAATTCTAAAGATATACAGTAGAATTTTGACTATCTGGCACCCGAATAACCGTCAGTCTATGTTAACCGTCAGGGCATTGTACATTAAAGTATTAAACACTGTCTATTCTCATATCCATTATGGTCTCATTTCAAAATCCTGACAGATAATCAAAGTTCTACTGTATAATGATTTTGTATAGAGCAGTGTATGGTCTGTCAATTACTACACCAATAATTAAATGAACAAACGTCCTTTGAAGAGACTGAGACTCTATTGTACATTTTTTTTAGGATTACTGGGTAGGTGAGAAATCTTTCTTCCAGCCTTTAATTCTTTTTAACTGCAAAAATGTACAATATGTAAGATATTCATGAGAAACCCAAACATACCAAGTATGATAAGAACATTTTCTTATATGCTCAAGGTAAACAAGTTTAGTATACAAATATTTACCATGGCTATAAACCTTGAAACTGATATCACTGAATCTTTTCTTTATACATGTACTCTCAACATATCCACATGCCAAGTTTGGTTTGATCCATATTATTGTTTAAAAGAACAAAAATCAAAACGAAGTTATTGAATTGGATACATCTGATATGATAAAAATATAATTTTGGTGGCCTTTGACCTTAACCTTTGTATCATGGACAAAGCAGCACTGAACTTATCTCTAGATGTTAAAATATAGCCACATGCCAAGTTTGATCTGATACTCAATACAATCGTCATGCTTGCAAGAAGACATTTGGTCCTGAAATCAATAACCAAGTGCTGACTAAAACTACAATAAGTCTGTTTCTGTTTGCAGAATACCAAAATAAACTCAGATAATTTTCAGAAGCTGAAATACCAAATTAGGTACCAAAATATATTCTCTTATGCTTATGTTAACAAACAAGAAAAAAGTTTTTGTAGTGGCCTTTAGTCTTATATTTATATCTTGGAGAGAAGAGCACTGAACCCATCTCAGATACAGTCAAGGTAATCACCATGCTCACGTTGGTTTTATGCATAGTTATTACTGTTTTGAAAAACACAAGTCACTCAAAGAGACTACACTCAAATGGCTGAAAGATAATTTCCAGGAAATTAAGATGAGACCAATTCTTTCTTTTAACTGCAAAGTGTTTAAATAATCTCTGATATTTTTCAGCCATAGCAAGATTTTCAAATTAGCTGCTGTGATGGACATATTGGACATCTGACTGGTACCATTTTCATTTAGGACCAAGTAGGTATCATTATAAAGCTTTTGGTGAAAATCCTGATATCAATATGATGGAGTAGTAATAATAAGATTTTCCAGCTAACCATCACGACAGCCATTTACAATTTTCATTTAAAGTCCTGGTCCCCCAAGTTGCTGAGTGGTCTAAAGTGCTCTCCATTACGGATCACTGACATCTCACCTATGCATGGGTTCAAGTCTCCGATTCATTCAATGTGGGTATGTGGGAAAATTGCCTGTAGCTTCTCAAGGGTTAGTGGTTCTTTCCAGGGGTTTTCCTGAGTTCTTCCGCCACCTTTAATACTGGCTGCCATGTATAGCCTATCATGTGCTGAAAAATGGCATTAAACGCTACAACAAAAACATTTAAAGTCCACATCATAAAAAGTCTTTGGTAAAACCTATATGATGATATGATTTTCCATTTTAGAGGAGTAACAACAACAAGATTTTCAAGATGACTATGATGGTGGCCATTCTAAATATCCTCCTTTCTATTTAGAACCAACTTAACATTATTAGCAGTCTTGTATTGAAAGCACAATATTGATATGACCAGCTGTCTAGGAGACATGGTAATACTATTTTTAAAGCAGCCACTGTGGCAGCCATACTTAAGGCCAGATTGGAACCATTTTCATCTAGGACCAACCAGACATTACACGACGCTTTGTAGTAAACCTCATGTTGATGTGGAAATTTATTCACAAAGAGTAATGCTAACAATATTTACAAGATTGCCACCAGGGCAGCCATACTGGATGTGTATGCAGTACCATTTTTATTTAGGGAAAACTAGACATCATAAGAAGTCTTCTGGAGAAAACCTTGCGTCGATATAATGTTTAGGTCAGGGGGAGTAGTGATAGAAGATTTTTAAAATGGCTGCTGTGACAACTATATTGGATGTCTAAGCAGCACTAATTTTATTTAAGGCCAAACAGACAACATAAGAAGAATTTCAGTGAAAATCTAATTTTGATTCATCATAAATTTGTGATTGGCCACACTGGCCAGAAAAAAACCCAAGTCACAACCTTTGACCCTTAATCAATGTCAGAGTGTTATCGACTTGTTTACTTGAAAACAATTAAATACAAAAGTCTGGTAAAAAGTCACTTGTATAAAAATCAGTCACTGTGTTCATAAGCTCTGTTAAGTACAAAAATATATGCAGAAATCTCTAAATTTACACAAAGGTCAAGGATGTCCACTTGGCAAACTTTTCACAACAGTAAGGACACGTCGATGGTTAGATCTGTACCATCTGAACTAGAGACTAATTACATACTGCAAGTGGGTTTTCAGTTTAGTCAATGCAACCATTTGTTTCATAGTAAGAAGACTTTTGATATTTTCACTATGGCTTATTTCATTCAAGACAGCTGCACAATTTTATCCATGTTGGAGTAAAATCTATGCCATGCAACAATCATTCAGGAGTAGCAGCCTAAGATTTTCATGATAGCTGCCATAGAGATTGGAGCATTAATATAAGACAACTACATGTATATTTCAAGAAGTGGTCATGCAGTTTTGAAAATGGATACTGTGATAGCCTTTTTGTGAGATTATATCAGCATCATTTAATTCAGTCAATATGATGATTATTAAGTACAAATAGGATTTTCAAGATGGCTGCTGTGGTGGCCACATTGGATGTCAGTCTTACAACACCAAGATTTTCAAGATGGCTGTCAGGTGCACCATGTTGTGTGTCAGATCTGTGCTTTTTATATTTAGGACCATATACATGTCTTAATAAATCTTTTAGTTACATCCCATATTGATATGACAACCAGTTCAGGAGGAGTAATAGTAACAACCATGTCAAGATGGCTGGTTAATTAAAAATGACACTTAAATATATACCAAGCCATGATCATTTAATCCTGTAGTAAATTTATATACAATCCTATTTACTGAATTTCTTATGACTTAAGTAAAACCAACTGAATCATGGCTTGACTTGTAGACTATTTTGAATAGTAATACATGATAACGTACTACAAAGTTGATTAATTGTAACAACTGTATTATAACATCCTCTCCACACTGTAAAGAACTCATAATATTATACTGTCTGATTATCAGCCTGTGTGTCTCTCGAAATCTCTAAATGACTCATACTATTATACTGTCTGATTATCAGCCTGTGTGTCTCTCGAAATCTCTAAATGAATCATACTATTATACTGTCTGATTATCAGCCTGTGTGTCTCTCGAAATCTCTAAATGACTCATAATATTATAATGTCTGATTATCAGCCTGTGTGTCTCTCGAAATCTCTAAAGGACTCATAATATTATAATGTCTGATTATCAGCCTGTGTGTCTCTCAAAATCTCTAAATGACTCATAATATTATAATGTCTGATTATCAGCCTGTGTGTCTCTCGAAATCTCTAAATGACTCATAATATTATAATGTCTGATTATCAGCCTGTGTGTCTCTCAAAATCTCTAAATGACTCATAATATTATAATGTCTGATTATCAGCCTGTGTGTCTCTCGAAATCTCTAAGGGACTCGTAATATTATACTGTATGATTATCAGCCTGTGTGTCTCTTGAAATCTCTAAATGACATAATATTATACTGTCTAATTATCAGCCTGTGTGTCTCTTGAAATCTCTAAATGACATAATATTATACTGTCTGATTATCAGCCTGTGTGTTTCTCAAAATCTCTAAATTACTCATAATATTAAACTGTCTGATTATCAGCCTGTGTGTCTCTCAAAATCTCTTTCATGTATCTTGATTTGTTTTGTATTTTACCTGTTTTATACCAGCAATGGCTACAAAAATTTCATCCTCTCTTTCAAAATTTTGACGAAGAAGCTCTGCCTGCAATCTCTCTGAATAAGAAAAAAAACAACAGCCATAGTAAATAAATTAAACTGAAAAATACATACACTCATCATTTTTTGTTGCTGCTGCAAAATGATTATGGCTGACTATATAACATTTATTACATCTTCAAACACTGATCAATTGGCAATCAGTGACATATCAGTACATGAAAGACCATTTCATGAAGTGGCAATGCAATTAAAACCACTCTGAGATACATCATAGCAGCCTACCCAGATCATAGCAGTGAACTAATGATTGTGAGTCCTTCAAGCTAATTAAAAAGTCACTGTGGTTTACTTAGTACTGTATTTGCCAGCTTACAAGTCTATGCAGAGAATTAGCCAAAATTTTGTAATTTTTCCATCTTTCCTGTACAGTATATTAGTTATATAGTGTAAACAATATAGATTACAACTGTCCTGAAACCTACCTCTGTCTATCATATCATGGCATATTTTGTTTTGATCACAACATGTAAGATTCAAATGTGATGGAATACTGTTTTTGTTATTGTTAGTCAATTCCTAATTTTCACATATATGTACCAGCAAACAATTTAAACAATGCATATTATTCGTGTATGTTGCTTTAGCGTAATTACATCTGATGTAAGTTAATACTGATGATCACACAAATACTTTAAAATCCTTTTCAATGTGGGGTCCTATATTATTTTTACACAATTGCTTCCTCAAAATGAAATATTTTTTTCTCACATTTTTCATACATTTGGAATCGTTTTAACTTATGAAAAATTACACAACAACTCATTTACATGTACAAGACGATTCAGAGCATAAGACGAAGCCTGGATTTTCTAACAAAAAAGTACTGACTTATAGGACAGCAAATATGGTAATCTGAGGACATAAAATATCGGCCAATCTTAACCAAATTCACAGAATGAAAATATACTTAATATCATTTTTTCATCATTCTATTGATATTCTTTAAATGTGCTACTATATCCACACTATAATTTTACTTGTTTCCTTAACAGAAGTCATTTTAATCATATTAAAGCTTGGCAATGGTTGAAATCAATCATAATAAGTCATGATGGACAAAGCTACCTCCCTTGCCAGAACAGGCAATGTTGGCAAAATTTGGTAGAAGTGAGTATAGCAAGTTCAAAATAGTCATGTCAGACTAATGTTTTTGCATACTGTCATGTCAGTAAATTAAAATGATGATTAAATGCTAATGAAAGTTTATAAAGTTTTAACTTTTCTTGTTTTGCTCCAAAACGGTTGCTCTATATTACAAAACTACTACCTCAAAATTTGGTTACAGTTGAGAGTCCTCTCTTTTCATATTTTTATATCATAAAATATTGGATACAATGATTACTTTCATTAGTAATGGATGTGCCCATACTGCCATAATTTTCTGGCAACAAAAATTATGTTTTATAAAAGTTCTGTAGCAATGCAATTTCTGGTATTTACGATCATCAAATTTGCACCAAAATTAAAAAAAGAACGAAAAACTTCCCTTTATCTTTACACCTATCATACTAAAGGTAAAATTGACACAAAAGCCAACATTATACTTTTATTATTAATGCACTTTACTGAAACAAAATGGAATATGGGTTAATGTTATGAAATCATTTTGAGGCCAAGTGAACTTCACCTTTTGGGTCTGTTTAGGTGGTCAATATTCTAATTCTGTTTGAGCAGGATTTTTAACATAACTTTAAAAGAATTTCAGTCATATCGTTACAATGTCTGCAGTGAGGCAGTTTATAGTGATGTCCAGCACTAGGGCATCATGCCGCAGACATGTAGCATGATGTTCCACCCAGTCATATTATCCTGACACCAGACCGACCAGTCCTAACACTAACCTCTTAATGCTGAGCACCAAGTGAGGCAGCTGTTAGTACCATTTTTGTAAGTCTTTGGTATGACTCAGCTGGGGATCAAACCCACAACCTCCAGCTTTTGCGGCAGACACTCTAACCATTAGGCCACTGGAGCGGTCTCATGACTTTGTAAATTATTAAATCACCATCACATACAAAGGTGCTACAATATTTCAATGGTTCATCTGATATCTAACTACCAGTGTAGTTCATCAGATGTGAAATTGCTATTGTAGCTACTCTGATGTCTAATAGGCAAATGAATGAAGTTTTAAATTATCTGATATATAATGGTTAGAGTAGCTTATCATTGTACCTCATCAAATGTCTAATTACCAGTGTAACTACTCTGACATCCACTTGCCAGTGTGCATCTCCTCTGATGTGTAATTGCCAGTGTAGCTTATCTGATGTATAACTGCCTGAATAGCTACTATGTAATTGCCATGTATTTCCTCTGATGTGTAATTGCCAGTGTAGCTATTGTGATGTATAATTGCCAGTGTAGCTTATCTGATGTCTAATTGCCAGTGTAGCTTATCTGATGTGTAACTGCCTGAATAGCTACTATGTAATTGCCAGGTATCTCCTTTGATGTGTTATTGCCAGTGTAACTACTGTGATGTGTAATTGGCAGTGTAACTACTGTGATGTCTTACTGCCAGTGTAACTACTGTGATGTGTAATTGGCAGTGTAACTACTGTGATGTCTTATTGCCAGTGTAACTACTGTGATGTGTAATTGGCAGTGTAACTACTGTGATGTGTAATTGCCAGTGTAACTACTGTGATATGTAATTTCCAGTGTAACTACTGTGATGTGTAATTTCCAGTGTAACTACTGTTATGTGTAATTGGCAGTGTAACTACTGTGATGTGTTATTAACAGTGTAGCTTATCTGATGTGTACTTACCATTACAAGTTAAATTTGTCAGTAAGGGGTGACCTGTCATCAGTAAGTAGCATTTAATTTACACTTCAAGAAAATAATGGAAATTTTGAGTACATGAAGACAAAACTATTATGAAATATACTTGTACATTGACAAATTACATCTTAGTTACCTTAAAATCCACAATAAAATATTACATCTGTCATGTCCTGATTTGACAAAATTACAATATTCAATGTTGAGAATAGCAAATGGTTGCATATTTGTTATTTACATGCTTCAAGTACATGTACTTAAATCAGACTAGATTTTGGTCAGTCTGTTTCCATCTTATTAGGGCTACCAAGGGGATCGGGATATTCACAGAATTGGGCTATTCACAGGGAAAAGAAAACCTGTCAAAAGTTGGTTTAAACACTACATGTATTCTCCACAAATCCTTTTGTATCCGATGTAATGATGATCTTTAAAGCGATTGAACCAACCACTTGTTGCAGCAAAGTTCTCCAAGGTTTTTGGCAAATTCTTTTGCTTTTTTGATGATCATAACACGGTCTATGGATAAGGTGGAATGTGCAATGTGGGTTTCATTGAACCATTTTGCTGTGGCTTCATCCAAGTCTTCAGATTTAGCAGTCTTCTGCTTCTTCCTTTTGAGATCACAGTTACCATAGCCTTTCTTTATAGACTCAGCAGCTTTCATCCTTCCTAACAGGGTGGTATGTTTAAGCAAAATATTTTCACAGACATCTTTGTGAGATGCTCTGCCCTCAATTTTCTTAACAGTCAGATATTTAGTTTCCAGAGACTGTAAATTAATCTGTGTTTTACACAAATATATAAAAAGTTAAAAATGAAACTTTCACAGCACAATAAACTTGTTTTAATTACCGATCACTATGTTAATTGCAAGAATCGATCAGACTTCATTGTTTTATATAAGTCGCCACAAGAGGCCAACTTTATAGGTCCAAACAAAAGCCTGTTTTGCTTTTATCCAACCACAACATTAAAGCCTGGTGGCAAGATCAACTAATTGTTGAACTATGTATGGGTCAGAATTGGCAGCTGGTCAACATAAATGATTAGAAAGCAAAGGATTTGTTCATGCTTGGACCAATGGTGTCTGTCGACATGTACATTTATTTTTTATCTCGACATCAACGCATAACAATTTTGGTAGTAATAGTAGACCAAGGGACTAGGACTTTGCTTTACTGTTGAAATAGGCGGCTTGTCGACATAAGTGATGTTGATGTAAGTGGGTAGGACTGTATTCAGTAGACCCAACAAGACCACATGGCTATCATAACATTTTACTCTCTTGTCATGTAGGTAGGCAGGATAGGTTAACGTAACTTATGGGAGTAAGATCTGTGTCAAGACAAGTTCTACTAAGTCACTTATAAAACTTTTTTTTCTTAACTATAAAATATCCATATCCTGTCCATATAGAGAAAACAATAACTTTTGTCTCTCCCAACCTATGCATTATTATGCAGATAAAAAACATTTTTTTAAATGTAACGTATGTTTCTTCAATAATACTTACCCAATCATAATTATTCCTTAGGAGAACTACTACCACCTTGCAAATCCAGCCCTCCCAGGCTAAAACGTTTAACAAAAGCTATTGTTTTCTATTGGCAAATCCATTTACATGCAGTTCCATCAAGATGAATCAGGATCACTTATGAAATAAAGCACATGGGTAAACAGATATTGTTGTTGTAGGGTTGAACGCCATTTTTTCAGCACAAGATAGGCTATACATGGAGGTCAGTATTATAGGTGGTGGAAGACCCCAGGAAAACCATGGAAATAACCACCGACCCAAGAGAAGCTACTGGCACATACCCAGATTAGCCAAGCCTGAGACTTGAACCCACACAGACAGAGGTGAGATGGAAGTGATCTGTAATGGTGAGCACTTTGTACCACTCGACCACTTGGGGGCCCCAAACAGATATTGTAGATATTTCCTATCTTTTTCTGGACACTTCATCTCAAAGTCATCTACAAGACCCAGTGCAAACTCTAAAGTGGTATTCAGGAGGACTGAGCAATTGCATTGAGGGAGATTATGATTCATTTTGCCTTCGTAAAAAGGATAGAGTGATATGCCAACATGGACTTATTCATCCTGTATTCAGTGGTCTATCTGTTCCACATACTGGACTAAACCAACAAAAATCAATTTGCTTTGAATATCAGCTTAGACATGAAGTTATGACAGTCAACACAAAAATTGCATAAGAGCATCTCTAACTGTAAAATTTCATATGAGCATCTTTAAGTGTAATTATGCATGCCATGGGATGGAGATCCAAGTATAGTGGGACCCGCTATAACGCGCTCTGTTATAACGCGAATTCGGGTATAACGTGGTCGTGGCATGGCTCCCGAAATTTCAGGTACTTTATTACAGGTATTTTTCTCAACCCCCCCCCCCCCAATCTTATAAGTATGAAAAATAAAATACGTCAAGAGTTTAATTATCATTCTCATACTCTTCTTAAAAGTGCAAAAAAGAATGTGTAGAAATTTTTTTTATCATTTTGGGGAGGAAATAACACACTCAAATTCAAATATAAAATATTCATTGTGTGGCTCCTAAAATTTCAAAACTAAAAAATTTCTTCTAGTTTTGTGCCAAAATAAACATTGGAAATATGAACCAATTGCTGGGCCTTCTGAGAACTTTGATTTTTGTTTATGGTTGAAAAATGACAGCTCATAAGTGTTAATATTATTATTACTGATCCCTGAGCAATGAAGCCATCGTGTCTACTTTGTGTTTATCTTGAATGCATTCTGTATACAATCGTTGCTCTAATAATCTCCGATATATGGTCTCTATATTTCATACATAACTAAGCAACAGCCAATGCGGCGGTTGATGAAAGATTCTCACCAGAATGTATTAATCAATTAATTTAAGTACATTATTCATCATCAAAGTCAACTGCCGAGCTAAACTTGTTCAAATCAGGGGGCAACGATTTATACAGCATCAAAGAAACAAAAGCCGCCAACATGTGCGCGTGGCTTGGCGGTGTTGTTTTATGCAATCTGTTGACTAGTAAACAATGTCGTCCATTTCCTAGAAATATAGCCCATTGTTTAATGACAACTATTCTTGCTGCTGTAGTCTTTCAAGCCAATAGGAGTAAAATTGTTAATTAGTGGACATTTAGAATGGAAAATGGGAAATGCAAACGTAAAGCTGTTACTGTTAAAGAAAAATTGAAGCATTAGACTGGATTAAGTCCGGTGTTAAACAATCACATGTAGCTAAAGATTTAGGTGTCAATGAATCAACAGTTCGTGGATGGAACAAGGAAGAAGCAAACGTGACATTAGCAGAAAGCAGCTAAAAATCACAGAGTTTTTCAAACAATAATAATGTATTACAATTGACAAATGAGAAATGTAGTGGTATAAAATGTATACAGACACCATTAATCTTCGGACATACTATTATGTACACCCGTTACATAATTTTTTTTTTCTTCATTGAATTCAGTCACATAATGATCTGTGACAAAATTATTGAATATTTTACATCCGTGTGTGGATATTTTCGATGGAAATACTTGTATTATGGATTCAATGTATGTTATGAGATTCGTTGGTGAGTACACAGTGTTGATACTCTTTTCATGCAAAAGATTACACATGTATATATAAATTAGACACGTGTATGTACAATGCATGGTTCTCTGAATAAAGTAATATATTATATATGCAATTTCTTTTATCACAGCAAATGTTTTTCTCATTTAATATATATTGATCTAAAATGGTAATTGTGCCATGCATTTTTGCACCAGTCTTTATTTACCCCCCCCCCAATTAAATCCAAAATGTGATGGTATTGTACATGGTTGCTTATAACATGGTTCGGTTCATAACAAGGTTGGATTCTATGGCTCCCAACTACCGTGTTATAGCGGGGTCCCACTGTACACTTCTCCAGTTTTGATTGGAGATCTTTGTTCTTAAAAGGCTCAATTTGATACAGAGAAACCTTTACACATAGTGGAGAATTTCACCTTCCCAGGCTGGATTGGTGTGAGAGAAACTTTTTTACTCTTGAAGCTGCTCTCCGACATATGGAGTCTGTTTTCCAGATTATCTAGTTGCTGTGTCACATACTTTAGGGAACCATAGATGGTCTCTTCTAGTTAAGGGAATGTATCTTCTACCTCTTACCTATTCTCCAAAAGTATAATGGTTGGGTAAGGCATTTGAAGAAGAACCAATTGTTTCTAGTAAAATATGTTTTACTGACAATACTTACCCATTCATAATAGATATACAACCTCCCAGGCTCCCTGCAGTTACATTCATATAGAGAACCTGCCTTCCACTCCAGTAGTAACTGATAATTTCACAGGATTTGGTGCCAATCCTGTTATCAAGGGGAGAAAACTTATTCTGCCACCTAGGTGAGCCAATAATTCTTAGCTTTTTGCTACAAAGTTTAACCTGGGAGGCCTGGATTTGTGAGTTAGTAGTAGTTCTCCTAAAGTAGTATGATTGGGTAACATATTTGAAGAAGAAACAGTATATACTAAGTCTGTGTGCAATTTGTGAATTACAATATATATATATATATATATATATATATATATATATATATATATATATATATATACAGTAGTCCCCCTCTTATACGGCCACCCCTGTTGCACCGGGAAAGTGGCCTTATAAGGCGGGTGGCCGTTCCAGAGGGGGGCTAAATTTATTATGAGAAGTACATGTATATGTATTGTACGTAGTAAGAAAGCTACATACTTCAAAACATTAAATATCTTCGTCTAAATGAAACATTAATCAATAAAAGTTTTTTTTGTCATAATAACAAATTTATTTCAACTGAATATACATTACTATTTTTGCTTTCTTGGCGTAAGTTTGATATGCGAGCGGGTATTGTTGTCATGCACCTTGCAAATGGATTCAAAAACGTCATTTACATCTTGGTACATACATAATTATCTTTCCATTTGCTCCATTTTCCCACTGCTGCTGAATAACCTTCTTATCGGTTATTATTTTGTTTATTCAAATTATTTCAACATAAACTTGTTTTTACGAGTCTTTTGTACATACAATTGTTCGGAATCCCCCCCCCCCCGATGTCGTCAAGTAGAATAGCCGACATTCTTCGAAAATAATGCATCCATTAACGTGATGACATTTTAGTGTTTGGTAATGATTTATTCGGTTATTGCTGACTGTATGCGATTTAATTATGCAGACAAAACTTGTGTCGAGTCTACGAAACGCAGCCTTCGTAAAGGAAGCCATATTGTTTGGTCACGTAATTTTTCCGGTCTTTGTCTGGTACCCTATTGTCTTTTTTAAGGTTCTCTGTGTGTGCCAATGTACAAAATCTATTTTTAGCCTATGCTGACCCTTGTTATGATTATAACAATTACATCTGGTTATAATCATCAACGAGAAAAACTCAATATAGGTGTTAAACCCCAAACTCCATCAAAACATTATCGAGCCCATTTCCTGTAAATATCGACTTTCATAGATAACGATATACTTTAAATCTTTAGTCGACACTTTTAACGGCGACTTGACACTCGGAGACGTGTATCTACGATAGAGATAATCAAAATTACTTACCTTACGTCAAGATTTGAATTAATTATTGGTTCTGGATACATTTAAAAATAAAATGAGGCCGCTCGTGAGGGGGAAAATTTATATTATTGCACAAAAATGCTGGCCGCTGGTCGCGTTAGCCGGGTGGCCTCTCGTGAGGGGTACTTTTGAACAGAAACTCGTCGGTGCCAACGAATTCTGGCCGTTTGGAGCGGGTGGCCGTTGGTCAGGGGGGCCGTACAAGAGGGGGACTACTGTATATATATATATGTGAATGAATAAATAACATGAAATAAATAAATCACAGAGAAGGCAAGTCAATTTATTACCCCAAGATAAGATAGATTTATCGAGCAAATGGTAAAACCTGGGAAAACTAATTCCTGTTGACAAGAAAATGTATTCTCTGATACTATACTTACCTATGTGGATATCCAGTTTGCTGGCACAGTATCGAGACATGGCTTCTTTGTCATGTATCTGGCTCTTGACCACTGCAAGTTGCTGCTGGACCTCTTTCTCCTGAATTAAATTCAATTGGACCATACTGTTATCATGAACTCAGAAATTTAAGTCATTTAATTTCTTCATATGACTTTTTTTGTTCACAGAGCAGATCACTGCCTAACATAATGTAACACAGTAATTTGAATGTACATGCATGTGTAATATTATTGATGGCATCATAATGCAATAATCACATCATTTTAAACTGTACAGCAAGCATTGCTTTTACAAAACCATACTGTAAGAGATTTTAATTCTCTAGTTTACTGATGCTGTATGACTGACAAATAACCTGCCATTCAACACCCACAGTATTTCAGTTAAAGATGAAATATAAGATGATGCACACATATCCGTACTGCATCTATGATATACATGTAACCCTATTGTATTTGCTATAATGTTTATGAACTGTTATGGTATCTACTATAATGCACATGCACCCCTACTGTATCTGCTATGACATACATCTACCAAACTGTATCTATGATGTACATGTACCAAACTGTATCTATATGTATGTGCTATGATGTACATGTATAAAACAGTATCTGCTGTATGATGTACATATAAGATTGTGTGTGTGTGATTTGGATTTGTAATGTAGCTTTAATAATTTTTCAGTCATATCACTATGATATCTGCATTGTGACAGTTTATAGTGATGTCTAGCACTGGGGCATTATGCTGGAGACCTGTAGCATGATGTCCCACCCGGACACATTATCCGGACACCAGGCCAACCAGTCCTAACACTAACCTCTTAATACTGAGCACCAAGCAAGACAGCTGTCAGTACCATTTTTGTACGTTTTTGATCTGACTTGGCCAGGGATCGAACCCACGACCTCATGCATCCAAGGCAAATGCTTAAATCAATAAGCAACCACATCAGTCTTGATGTATATGTACCAAACTGTATCTGCTCTGATGCACATGTACCCCAACTGTATCTGCTATGATGTACATGTACCCCAACTGTATCTGCTATGATGTATATGTACCAAACTGTATCTGCTCTGATGTACATGTACCCCAACTGTATCTGCTATGATGTATATGTACCAAACTGTATCTGCTATGATGTACATATACCCATATTGTACATGCTATGATGGATCTCGGCAGCCGTCTGAGCGACTAAGCAGACCTTTTTAGGATAGTGCTGCTTACCTCCTTAGCCTGAGGAAGGGGCTAGAAAAGGTGCCCCCAAAAAAAGCTTGCTTCAACCACCCCGACCAGCTTACCGCGGCTGGAGGGAATCCCATTCTTGCAGTCGAAACACAAAGAAAACCCAAAAGGTTCCACTCACTCTTGGTGCGTGGAACATACGCCCTCTACTGGATCGTGCAGAGGCTGACAGACCGGAGAGAAGAACTGCCCAGATTGCAAGAGAACTTGCCCGCTACAAGATTGAGATAGCAGCACTGAGTGAAACTCGCTTGGCCGACGAGGGCCAGCTGACTGAAGTTGGAGCTGGATACACCTTTTTCTGGAGTGGACGTGGCACTGATGAACGTCGTGAGGCTGGAGTTGGTTTCGCAGTCAAGTCGAGTTTGGTGAATAAGATCTCTACCTTACCAAAGGGGATTAATGACAGATTAATAACAATGAGGCTACCGTTACATGGAAAAAAGCAAGCCACACTCATTAGTGCTTATGCACCAACCATGACAAGCTCGGAGGAGGCCAAAGACAAGTTCTACGACGATCTGGAAGCCCAAATTGCTGCGGTACCAAAGTCAGATAAACTAATCATTCTTGGTGATTTTAACGCCAGAGTTGGCGCGGACAATATCTCGTGGAAGGGAGTTATTGGTAGACATGGCATTGGCAACTGCAACAGCAATTGACTTCTGCTCTTGAGGTTGTGTGCAACTTACGATCTTCTGATCACAAACACTGTATTCCGTCTGCAGAACCGTAATAAAACAACTTGGATGCACCCACGGTCTAAGCATTGACATATGATCGATTACATCTTAGTATGTGGGACTGACAGGCAGGATGTCCGGGTGACTAAAGCCATGTGTGGTGCTGACTGCTGGACAGACCACAGGCTGCTGATTTCCAAGATGAATCTCAGAATTAAACCTCCCAGACGTCCACAGGGAATCAAAGTCCCAAAGCGGCTCAATATCTCCAGGTTGAAATTATGCAACACTGAGCAAGCTCTGTCTGCAGCTATAAAAAGCCAGCTAGAAACCACATACTCTGACACCAACGATGTAGAGAAATGCTGGGCAACCTTCAAGCATCTGGTGTACTCTACCGCATCTGAAACCCTTGGCATAACTGCGCGAAAGCCCCAAGACTGGTTTGACGAGAACTTTGAAGAAATACAGTCCCTGCTAGAGAAGAAGCATCGTCTCCATCGAGTGTACACCATCGACCCCAAGTCTGCTGCAAAGAAAGATGCATTCAGCAGGGTCCGCCAATCTGTGCAGAAAAAACTGCGCGAGATGCAGGACACATGGCTGAGCTGAAAGGCTGATGATATCCAATCCTTTGCCGACAGACACGACATGAAGAATTTCTATAGCACTCTTCGTGATGTTTATGGCCCAGTAACAGCAGGCACAGCCCCTCTATTGAGCACAGATGGCAGCACTCTGATAACCGAGAAGGAGAAGATACTGGAACGCTGGGCGGAACACTTTGACGGTGTCCTCAACAGACTCTCTTCCATCAATGAGGAAGCTATCAACCGTCTACCACAGGTGGAGATCAACGAGAGACTGGCTGACCCTCCAACAGTGCTGGAAACTCATAAAGCCATTGAGCTCCTGTCTAGTGGAAAAGCTCCAGGAGCAGACTCCATCCCAGCTGAGATCTACAAGTCTGGTGGGCCTAAGCTAGTGGAAAGACTAACAGAGATGTTCTGTGGGATGTGGAAGCAGAAACGCATACCACAGGAATTCAAAGATGCATACATCGTCCATATTTACAAGCACAAAGGCAATCGCCAATCCTGCGACAACCATAGAGGAATTGCTCTACTCTGCATCGCAGGTAAGATCCTCGCCAGGCTACTGCTGAACAGACTCACAGAGCACCTTGATCATGGCCTACTACCAGAAAGTCAGTGTGGCTTTAGAAAGGAGAGAGGCACCATCGACATGATCTTTGCTGCCAGGCAGTTGCAAGAAAAGTGTCTTGAGCAAAATGTCAAACTATACACCACCTTCGTAGACCTGACTAAGGCATTCGACACTGTCAGCAGGGAAGGCATTTGGAAAATTATGGCCAAATTTGGATGTCCAGAGGTCTTCATTGAAATGGTGAGGCATTTTCATGACGGCATGCTTGCCAGAGTTCAGGACCAGGGCAACTACTCCGAACCCTTTGCAGTCACGAATGGTGTGAAACAAGGATGCGTTTTAGCCCCCACTCTCTTCAGCCTCATGTTCTCCGCAATGTTGATGGATGCTTTCAAGGACAGTAATGTGGGAGTAGGTCTCTGTTACCGTATGGATGGGAAGTTATTCAACCTGAGGCGACTTCAAACCAAATCCAAAGTCCAAATTGCGAACATTCGCGATCTCCTGTTTGCAGATGATTGCGCCCTCAATTCCAACACGGAGGCAGGCATGCAACAGAACATGGACCTGTTTTCCACAGCGTGCACTAACTTCGGACTCACCAGCTCTACCAGCAAGACCGAGGTTCTGCATCAGCCAGCCCCTGGAGAAGATTACCTGGAACCATCTATCACTGCCAATGGCCAAAAGCTCAGAAATGTAGACAGGTTCACATACCTTGGCAGCACCCTCTCACAAGCAGTTCACATTGATGACGAGGTCAACACAAGGATTGCCAAAGCCAGTGTAGCTTTTGGCAGACTCCGCTCTAATGTCTGGGACAGGAGAGGCATCAGGCTTGCCACCAAACTAAAAGTCTACGCAGCGGTTGTTCTCCCCACCCTCCTCTATGCTTGCGAGACCTGAACTGTGTTTAGCCGCCATGTTAAGAAACTGAACCACTTCCACATGAGCTCCCTGAGAAAACTATTGAAAGTTAGATGGCAGAACAGGGTGCCGGACACAGAGGTGCTCACGCAGACTGGCATGACAAGCATCCACACCATGCTGTGCAAGGCACAACTCCGATGGGCTGGCCATGTCGTCCGCATGCCGACAGAACGCCTACCCAAGAAAATCTTCTATGGAGAACTGCAGCAGGGCAAGAGATCTCATGGCGGTCAAAAAAAGAGGTACAAGGACACCCTCAAGGCCTCGCTAAAGAACCTAGGCATTGATCCTTACAGTTGGGAGAGTGTCGCTGCTGATCGATCTGCTTGGCGCAGTCAAGTTAATGCCGGTGCGGCAGCCTTTGAGCACAAAAGACTGGTGGACGCAGCTGAGAAACGTGATCTGTGCAAATCCAGGAAGAGCAGTTCTGCAATTCACAGTCAACAACCTGCACATCCATGTCCCCACTGCAACAGACTATTCCGGGCCCGGATCAGACTGATCAGCCATCTCCGGACCCACCCTCAATGAATTGATGACACTGAATGGTCCTCATCGACATCGATGGACAAACATCACATGCTATGATGTACATGCACCAAACTGTATCTGCTCTGATGTACATGTACCCAACTGTATCTGCTATGATGTACATGTACCCAACTGTATCTGCTATGATGTACATGTACCCAACTGTATATGCTATGATGTATATGTACCAAACTGTATCTGCTCTGATGTTCATGTACCCCAACTGTATCTGCTATAATGTATATGTACCCCAACTGTATCTGCTCTGATGTACATGTACCCCAACTGTATCTGCTATGATGTACATGTACTCCAACTGTATCTGCTATGATGTACATTTAACAGTGATGCACATTCGATCCAATGGCCACCTTAACTTTGCCATCTGCATATGGTATCCATTTTCCAGTTGACATTAGCATGATAGTAATATTGGTAAAAAGCTATTTACAGCTATGCTGAATTGTTGTTTTAAACAATTCTTATATTAAATAAATGTTATAAGTTTTATTAAATTCTCAAGTAATGCATCAAAAGCATTACATGTTTGGATACCTTGTTCAACTGAAAACAGGTGTTCTATAGAATTTTCTATTTAATACCTTGCTTTCGTGTATCTTCAGTGTCTACTCATTATTCATTATATACCAGTGTTATTTTAATAATTCCCACTTTTTCTGCATTAGTTTTGTTTGCAAGCTAGTAATTCACTGACTAAATGCCACCAGTATATTTCTGACACTTTATCAACAACAAAATTTAATTGTTTTGTCAATAATTCACCCCGTAAAATTTATTTATGTTAGGGACCATTAGTCACTTTGAATTGATATCTGGATGAGAACAATAAAGTTCAATGCTTTGATAGATATTTTAAAAAGGAAATTAAATGGCATTGCCCAATAAAAAGATTTTGATTGTGATTGTGGCAATTATTTGCAAAAACAAAATTCTGACTGATATACTACTGAAAAATAGTAGGCAGATTTGTAATTTTTGTTATCCTAATGAAAAGCATACCCAGTGGGTGCAAAGAAGATCTGGGGGACATATGAGAAAGTAACTGTACCAGCACTACCCCACACAAGGTGCAACACTGATGTAACCATATTATATCTGCTACAATGTGCATGTACTCAACTGTACCTGCTATAATGTACATGTACCCTCATGTATCTGCTATAATGTACATGTACCCTTCTGTATCTGCTATAATGTACATGTACTCTAATAAATCCTCTATAATGTACATGTACCTTAATGTATCTGCTATAATGTACATGTACCCAATAAATCTGCTATAATGTACATGTACTCTTATGTATCTGGTATGAAGTATATATATATACCCTTACTATATCTAAGTTGCAAACAAAAGAACAAAAAGCTCTAACACAGAATCTTAAGTCTATTGGTGACTCCATCCTGGAAAAGTGACACAAATGTCCTGTCAACTCTTAATGCAGGACACTATTTCTATAAATTATATTACATGTAAATGCCCTTTTAAAAAAAATAATAATCACAAATCTTGTTTTTGATAGCACTATGTCATGATGAAGGCAAACCAATAAGTCAAGTCCAAACAACACAGATCTAGATCTGCCAGTGCATAATACACAAGCAGAATAGGGTCATTGTATTGGGTACTGCTGATTATACATAGAAGACCCAGATAATGCACAAGCAGAATAGGGTCTTTGTATTGGGTACTGCTGATTATACCTAGAAGACCCAGATAATGCACCAGCAGAATAGGGTCTTTGTATTGGGTACTGCTGATTATACCTAGAAGACCCAGATATTACACAAGCAGAATAGGGTCTTTGTATTGGGTACTGCTGATTATACCTAGAAGACCCAGATAATGCACAAGCAGAATAGGGTCTTTGTATTGGGTACTGCTGATTATACCTAGAAGACCCAGATATTACACAAGCAGAATAGGGTCTTTGTATTGGGTACTGCTAATTATACCTAGAAGACCCAGATAATGCACCAGCAGAATAGGGTCTTTGTATTGGGTACTGCTGATTATACCTAGAAGACCCAGATAATGCACCAGCAGAATAGGGTCTTTGTATTGGGTACTGCTGATTATACCTAGAAGACCCAGATAATACACCGGCAGATTAGGGTCTTTGTATTGGGTACTGCTGATTATACCTAGAAGACCCAGATATTACACAAGCAGAATAGGGTCTTTGTATTGGGTACTGCTGATTATACCTAGAAGACCCAGATAATGCACAAGCAGAATAGGTCTTTGTATTGGGTACTGCTGATTATACCTAGAAGACCCAGATAATGCACCAGCAGAATAGGGTCTTTGTATTGGGTACTGCTGATTATACCTAGAAGACCCAGATAATGCACCAGCAGAATAGGGTCTTTGTATTGGGTACTGCTGATTATACCCAGAAGACCCAGATAATGCACCAGCAAAATAGGGTCTTTGTATTGGGTACTGCTGATTATACCTAGAAGACCCAGATAATACACCGGCAGATTAGGGTCTTTGTATTGGGTACTACTGATTATACCTAGAAGACCCAGATAATGCACCAGCAGAATAGGGTCTTTGTATTGGGTACTGCTGATCATACCTAGAAGACCCAGATAATGCACCAGCAGAATAGGGTCTTTGTATTGGGTACTGCTGATTATACCTAGAAGACCCAGATATTACACCAGCAGAATAGGGTCTTTGTATTGGGTACTGCTGATCATACCTAGAAGACCCAGATAATGCACAAGCAGAATAGAGTCTTTGTATTGGGTACTGCTGATTATACCTAGAAGACCCAGATAATGCACCAGCAGAATAGGGTCTTTGTATTGGGTACTGCTGATTATACCTAGAAAACCCAGATAATGCACAAGCAGAATAGGGTCTTTGTATTGGGTACTGCTGATTATACCTAGAAGACCCAGATAATGCACCAGCAGAATAGGGTCTTTGTATTGGGTACTGCTGATTATACCTAGAAGACCCAGATAATACACCAGCAGAATAGGGTCTTTGTATTGGGTACTGCTGATTATACCTAGAAGACCCAGATATTACACAAGCAGAATAGGGTCTTTGTATTGGGTACTGCTGATTATACCTAGAAGACCCAGATATTACACAAGCAGAATAGGGTCTTTGTATTGGGTACTGCTGATCATACCTAGAAGACCCAGATAATGCACCAGCAGAATAGGTCTTTGTATTGGGTACTGCTGATTATACCTAGAAGACTCAGATATTACACCAGCAGAATAGGGTCTTTGTATTGGGTACTGCTGATTATACCTAGAAGACCCAGATATGCTGGTGCATTATGCAATCGAAGATCTAGGTCTTTGCAGTCTGTAGTAGGCCTCAATGCAAAGTGGGTGTTATATATGGTAATGATCAACAATGACCTTCCTAAAGACCTAGAATTATAGTTTTATTATCTGACTACGTCTGGAAGTTATACCGGTTATTTATAACATGGATTTATGGTAAAGAATAACATATCAACAGTAAAATATATCAAGTTAAGTTGTTTAAATACTCAAGCGTTCTAAATTTATGAATAAATATTTGTAAAAAATTTCAGGACACAAAAGAATAATATATAAATATTGCATCTTTGGGGTGTTTTTTCTTTCACGATACCTATGCATAATTCAAGTTTATACATACTGCCTGAGTTATCTTCCTGGCCTTGACCTTGCTTTTCATAGGCAATGTTGCATATCTTGGTGGACTGGTTGACTCTGAGATATCATCAGGGCTATATCCAGCTGGGGTTGATACGACTGATCTTACATTCCCAGTAATTGGACTTCCACTTGAGGGAACTGATCTAAACATGGTGTCTTCGACTTTGGAGAGACTGGCAGTAGATCCTCGTTTGTGTTGTGGAACACTTCCTGGTATTATTCCACCTGGACTTCCTGAAAAAAGCAAAAGCTTCCATTTCATATAAAATGTGTGTCTTTTGTGCAATGGAACTCATATATATGCTCCAGTACTCAAAGAAAAAAAATTTCAGACACAAGCCCAGGGCTAGTAACATAAAACAATTCATAAGCAAATATTTGAATTTCACAAGCCCTGACTCAAAATTCATAAGCTCAACATGGCCCTATTTTTAATATTCTTTGTCACATGTCAGCCATTGTCCAACTGTTCTATCAAGATTCTCCTTTCTCTTTACACCTTTGATGCTGTTCATAGGCGCCATTTAATGTTTAAACCAGTGTTGCATTACTTACTCAAGTGTTTGTGCCAAAATAATTTTTATATCACATATCTGCCAAACAATTCATGATTTTTAACCCAAGAATCAAAAGCCATCATGGAACACCTTTGATCCCTTTATTATTTATATCAACTCAAAAAACAATGTGCATACTGCATAGGCCTAAACTCTCTCTTAACCTCAGCCATGCATAATTGCACTGGTTGCAAGGATTGATGGAACAGTTCTCGAGTAGACTGGATCAACATATCTGATATTTGTAATGCATGGACAGAACATGAAAATATAGTGTGGGATTTTTAAAATTTCATTTCCAAACTGGTAAATCTATTAATTTTCAAAAGCAATAGATTTCAATTATAAAAAGGCATGTCATAGCAGATGGCCTTAAAAATGGTATTTTTGTATTGCTGCCAGTAGAACCACATACATTTTCTGGAATGGCGATGGCTTTAAAAAAACTTGTTGCCCCCAGAAATGCCAACTAAATTGTCATCAAGTTTCTTTCAACAACTTCAAATTAAATTCTGCATTTTGTCAGTTTGATAAAGTTTATCAGGTAAATCAAAATTTGTTTTTTACAATCCATTTTACTTAGAAAACAAGAGAGGCCCATTCTAAAATTACAGAGGCTCCAAATTTTGGGCTATCAGATTTTATAGAGATCCTTCACAAAAAGAGAATCCACTGTCACCTCCACTGCCAGAAAATTGTTACACGTCTCATTATGCTTACAAAAACAATACTGTAAATTGTAAAATTAGATATACTTTCCTAGTTTATTGGTGGGTAACAAATATCCAAGAAAAAGAAGCAATATCCCAAACAACTGATGTGTTAACTCCAAAACTGCACAATTTAATTCCCCAAGAATAATGTTAACTCCCAAACCAAATAAATTTATCCTGAAGAACAATTTTAAATGTACAGATCACTGACTTTTCTATAGTCGATGGTGTTGTCAAGAAACCACCATCAGAAGCGCTGACATGAGATAGCAAAATTTTCCACCAGAATATCCGCATTTGAAGGAAGAAATGTACCTTTGCAAAGTTTTTGCCCACTCCCAAAAATTCTGATCCCATCGGTGGGATGTTAGAGCTTATGAACATTCACCTATATTGCTAGTCAAACTTGCATGTACCAGCCAAAAGATGTGAATTGCCCAACATACTGTTAAATTCAGATAAATCAACTACATGTACTCATATAAATGTAACACAAGTTAAAACTTGCAAGCAATGCTACTCTCTGCCAGTTAGTGACAATCAATGTCTGGTGATCTAAATTCTAGGACACGGGATACATACTATTAACATTAAGTGTTCTATGACACATAATGCAAAGTATTTACATTACGTGTTCTAAGACATGTAATGCGAAGCATTTGCATTACGTATTCTAGGACACAGAATGCAAAGTATTTACACTATGTGTTCTAGGAAATGGAATGCAAAGTATTTACATTACATATTCTAGGGCACTGAATGCAAAGTATTTACATTATGTGTTCTAGCAAATGGAATGCAAAGTATTTACATTATGTGTTCTAAGACATGTAATGCAAAGTATTTACATTACGTGTTCTAAGACACATAATGCTAAGCTATTACATAATGTGTTCCAGGACATGGAATGAAAAGTATTTTCACTACATGTTCTAGAACATGTAATGCAAAGTATTAACATTACGTATTCTAGGACACGGAACGCAAATTATTTACATTATGTATTCTAGGACACAGAAGGCAAAGTATTTACATTATGTATTCTAGGAAATGGACTGAAAAGTATTTACAATATGTATTCTAGGAAATGGACTGAAAAGTGTTTACATTATGTATTCTACGAAATGGACTGAAAAGTATTTACATTATGTGTTCTAGGAAATGGACTGAAAAGTATTTACATTATGTATTCTAGGAAATGGACTGAAAAGTATTTACATTATGTATTTTAGGAAATGGAATGCAAAGTATTTACATTATGTATTCTAGGACACAGAATGCAAAGTATTTACATTATGTGTTCTAGAAAATGGAATGCAAAGTATTTACATTACATATTCTAGGGCACTGAATGCAAAGTATTTACACTGTGTTCTAGGAAATGGAATGCAAAGTATTTACACTATGTGTTCTAGGATACAGAATGCAAAGTATTTACATTATGTGTTCTAGGAAATGGAATGCAAAGTATTTACATTATGTGTTCTAAGACATGTAATGCAAAGTATTTACATTACGTATTCTAAGACATGTAATGCAAAGTATTTACATTACGTATTCTAAGACATGTAATGCAAAGTATTTACATTACGTATTCTAAGACATGTAATGCAAAGTATTTACATTATGTGTTCTAAGACACATAATGCAAAGCTATTACATAATGTGTTCCAGGACATGGAATGAAAAGTATTTCCACTAAATGCAAAGTATTTTTACATTACGTATTCTAGGACACAGAATGCAAAGTATTTACATTATGTATTCTAGGAAATGGACTTAAAAGTATTTACACTATGTCTTCTAGGACACAGAATGCAAAGTATTTACATTATGTGTTCTAGAAAATGGAATGCAAAGTATTTACAGTACGTATTCTAGGACACAGAAGGCAAAGTATTTACATTATGTATTCTAGGACACAGAATGCAAAGTATTTACACTATGTGTTCTAGGACACAGAATGCAAAGTATTTACATTATGTGTTCTAGGAAATGGAATGCAAAGTATTTACATTACGTATTCTAGGACACAGAAGGCAAAGTATTTACATTATGTGTTCTAAGACATGTAATGCGAAGAATTTACATTATGTGTTCTAGGAAATGGAATGCAAAGTATTTACATTACGTATTCTAGGACACAGAATGCAAAGTATTTATACTATGTGTTCTAGGACACAGAATGCAAAGTATTTACATTATGTGTTCTAGGAAATGGAATGCAAAGTATTTACATTATGTGTTCTAAGACATGTAATGCAAAGTATTTATATTATGTGTTCTAAGACATGTAATGCAAAGTATTTACATTATGTGTTCTAAGACATGTAATGCAAAGTATTTACATTATGTGTTCTAAGACATGTAATGCAAAGTATTTACATTACGTATTCTAAGACACATAATGCAAAGCTATTACATAATGTGTTCCAGGACATGGAATGAAAAGTATTTCCACTACATGTTCTAGAACATGTAATGCAAAGTATTTACATTACATATTCTAGGACACAGAATGCAAATTATTTACATTATGTATTCTAGGACACAGAATGCAAAGTATTTATATTATGTATTCTAGGAAAAGGACTGAAAAGTATTTACACTATGTATTCTAGGAAATGGACTGAAAAGTATTTACATTATGTATTCTAGGAAACGGACTGAAAAGTATTTACATTATGTATTCTAGGAAATGGACTGAAAAGTACTTACATTATGTATTCTAGGAAATGGAATGCAATGTATTTACATTATGTGTTCTAGGACACAGATTGTAAAATATTTACATTATGTTTAAGGGCACAGGATGTGAATGAAGTATTTACATCATGTGTTCCTGGACAAGGAATGCAAAGTATTTCCATTATGTGTTCTAGGACATCTGCACTGAGAAGCTAGTGTTACCTATGCATTATCCTTAATATACCTGGAGATATCTCAGTTTGCAGATTCATGGGTTCACTTGATGACTTCAGCATTTTCTGACGCCCCAACACTGACAACGTCTTAGGTCTAGATATAGCAGAAGAGTACATTTTGTGCTTGAAGGAGGAAAAGGTTGAAGTGAGCATGCTGCTAGTTCTGGCCCTGTCAGTACTACTGCCAGCAGCTGCTGGAAAATGAGGTTAGTGACAAGGCATGTTAGTATGAAAGCAGGTTAGATGAAAAGCATTGGTAGGAAGACATATACTAGAAATATGATTATATGCAGAATATAAAAACTTATTGGCAGAATAAATTTTGAAATAGTTTCTAATTTTCACATAAAAGGTATAGATTTCCCATCGTGCCATGCACCACTTTACTGTTAGTGCCTAAATAAGTTATACCTGCAGCGACAAGCACAAGTACTTCGTCAGCTAGAACAGATATATAGAAACTGTATTATATTACAGATTTGGAAATGAATGTTTTCTGAAGAAATGCCATAATTGTCTCTCTGAAGTTTTTTCAATATTATTCACTGACATCAATTATAAACCTGCTGTGATGCTTTCCACTTCATGAGTGGACTATTATCTTACATTCTGAGTCACAGTGATTAATGGCTGCATTACCACACAGATAAAAAGAAGTTCCAAAATTCTGCCGTAATATTAAGACATAAAACTTTAATAAACTGAGTTTGTACATACAATGCTTCAAGTTTTTAGTCAAATTAATGTCAAACGAAAATTAAATGAGTTTTTGTTTCATTAACACATTTCTTGCTTGGATTGAAACAGTAAACATTATTGGTGTGTAGTAACGATAGAAACATCACACAGCAGTCACATCCAATAGATTTAGCAGCATTTTAACGATTCAAAGTTTACCTGTATGGATTTTTATCATTTTGTTCATTTCTGTATTCAAACATGAATTTGATCATGTCAAGTTAGTTAATTTCTGCTTGCAAAATATGATCACCAATGCTAATTTCTCCATCATTTTCTAAGCTCATCAATGCTAATATCTCCATGATTTTATAACCTGTTTACGATTGTTCAGTTATAAACATTATACTTGTACTGTATTACTATATTTAATCAAGAGTTTAAAAAATGTGTCTATCTGTTGTAGTGTGTAAATGCCATACAATACTGTATGTGTGACACAAAATGGTAAACGTTTGTAAAGTTTAGCCACCAATAATTTATAGGATTCAAGTAAAAACACTAATTTTAAAAAGTTAATACTTGAAACACACTTTCTTTAATTATGAATTTGTTTTAGGCTATATTTTAAGGGTTTTCATTCCTGAAAACTTTTAAGATTTGTTAAGCTCAATGGAGAAAGAGAACAAGAAAACAAATGGAATAATATACATATGGGTAGATATATTTTCTAAATGGGAAAGGAAAGTACTTTGAAAAGTGATATCTCAATTGTGGCAATAAAAGTGGTATTGCAAATGCAGAGATATCACTTTTCATCCACTGACATATATCAATATCTCATATTAAATAAACCTATCTTCATGCAGACTTGCCTAGCAATAATGGCAATTCACCATACTGCTAAGTTTGGGTCTCAAATAAATTAATTGAATTCATGCCACCACCACCACCCCAAACAGAGCAAACTGATTTTTACTACCACTAGTACATTTTTGTAACCACCAAAGGCAAGAAAACAAGACATGATAATTGTTATGCAAATAGCTGGTAGAGGAGAGTAATATTTTGATTGGTCAGAATGTTACCATGTGATCAAAATGAATTGCGTTTATTTCAGTATGAACTGTAAGGAGAACTACTATTCTAAGAATACCCACTTCTACAAATAGTCATGTGTATAGCAGAAGATAAACACTGCTAGTGAGGGCACACACGAAGTAAATATTAAAGGAAAAGACCAATTTTACAATTTCTTTTAACAATATTTTAATAAATTTAGTTTGAAAGACTAAAGCAGCAGATATTTCTCATATTTTATGAATAAAATCATTCTTTCTTTCTTGAAATTTGTGATACAGGGTTTGGTTATACCTCTCCATCCACTATGTTACATGTGGATTAGAATTCCACAGCCAATTAAATCCTATCAGTCTTGAAATCAGATTTGATGAAAAACAGGGGCTGAAAATGTCATTTTGACCCACCAAACTATGCAAAAAATCATGGAGAGACTTAAATGTTAGGGAGGAAAATTCTGACAAAAGAACTTATGCGATTGGTGGTCAAAACTGCCCAGTCAGGTCAGTAAAATACTACCTCGCACGCATTAATCCAAGAGCTGAATCACTGTTTTGTCACACTGATAAAAATGCTTTTGAAAATCCCCAATTTTGTCAAATATGGTACACCACAAGATTTGTTGGACAGAGACAATTTAGCAGTTTTATGCCTGACATATGCAAAAATGACTATATATCTTACACCAAGAGCATTATATATCAGCATCTGCCTCTGTTTGCATCTGACCTTTTGTATGTCTGTCTGTTTATTTCCTACAAAACTGAAAACATATTTTCTATACCCTAACCTCACACACCTAATGTATTAGTCCAGCCTGTTTACAACACGACAATAGTTTTTGAAGAACTAAATTAGATTACTCAAGTGTCAGAACAGTGATGAATATGCCAAATCACATTCAATCAATCTATGAATTCACACATTTTTACAGTCATGACATCGTGACTTTAAATATTGAGCTTCCACTTTGAATACACATGTCCATTAAAATAAAATATAAAAGTCACAGTTTGCACTTTTAATATTTAATGTTATTCATGCAATTTTTTAATGAAAAAAAGAAAAATTAAAATAATAAGTTAGTGTCAATAGCTGCTAAGTAATACTAATGCTTTAATTAGTTGTGATGTATCAAGACATTGTGACATTAATCAAGTTATTATAGTATATAAAAAACCATGTCAATAAGGAACGGTCAAAATGGCCATTATTTAAATCTGAACTATATCTGGGATGTTAAGGAAAAGGTTGAGGATGTTTTGATTTGTTTTTCAGCATGTGAATGAAAAGGTCAAGGGCATTCTGACTGCCTTTGCTGCATGTGAAGGTAAAAGGTTAAGGGTATTCTAATTTGCTCTGTTGCGTATGAAGGTGAAAGTGAAGGGAAAGCAAAGGTCAAGGTTGATCAGATGGGTTTTCTACATGTCTGTTCCAATGGGTTGTCTTGCATGTGAAGGCAAAAGCCGAATATGTTTGCAGATAAGCCTTGTCTAAAATCTGAAAAATATTTTTCCCTGACAATACTTATTCAACCATAATACATTAAGAGTCCTTTCACTAGAAAAATGCAGTCCACCCAAACAAAAAATGAGTTTAATATCTTTTGGCTTGTTTTACCAATAAAAGTGCTAAAATGTCAACTGCTTGCCAAGATGATAGTCAGACAAGATTGGTCTCCCCTTCTGAGTGTGGGGATTGGTGCCACATCCCATCATTGATCAGCTACTGCTTGTGACAAAATGCATACTCTTCAAGGGATGTACCTCAACTGACTGCCTCAAGTGGAGATCAAGACATCACCTACTGATCCAATGCTGACTGAAACTGCAAAAGCAATAAACCTGCTGTCATATGGCAAATCACATGAAGCAGCTGTTTTACCATTTACCATAGCAGAAGTCTATAAAGCCAGAGGCCAAGAAACTAACTGATCTATACAAGTCAATGTGAACTCAAGGAACTATACCCCAAGATAACTGATCTATACAAGTCAATGTGAACTCAAGGAATATACCCCAAGATAACTGATCTATACAAGTCAATGTGAACTCAAGGAACTATACCCCAAGATAACTGATCTATACAAGTCAATGTAAACTCAAGGAACTATACCTCAAGATAACTGATCTATACAAGTCAATGTGAACTCAAGGAACTATACCCCAAGATCTCTGATCTATACAAGTCAACGTGAACTCAAGGAACTATAGCCCAAGATAACTGATCTATACAAGTCAATGCTAACTCAAGGAACTATACCCCAAGATAACAAAGATGTATCCATCATCCACTTGTACAGGCAGAAAGGCAAGAGACAATCCTGTGACAATAATCAGGGAATCTCTTTGCTGTCATTAGCCAGCAAAAGCCTTATCAAAATTCTGTTGAATCTTATTTGTGTATCATATTGATCAATTGCTCATACCTGAGAGTCAGAATGGCTTCAGGAAAATACAAGGGATCATGGAAATGATTTTTGTAGATCGTTAATTCCAGAAGAAATCCTAGGAACAGAACTCCATCAACAGCTCATAGGTATTTTCCTAGACCTCTCTGCTCCAAAAAAGATTTTTCACTAATCATAACTCTGTCAAAGTTTCACTTTCCTGAATCACTGCTGTGTATGACCAATTTCTGATCTGTTCCATAATGATGTTTTAATAAAAACATCAATGCCATATATTGTCCGCTTATTCAGACAGAAGTATTTTGATCAAATAAATATGCTTACTTTTAAAACTTCTTTTAGATTTTTATTATTCAATTTACTGTAGTATCATTTATTTTTGTTGGGCTTAATTTTCGTGGTTTTGTAATAAAAAAAAAGGCATTTTTGTAAGTAATTAAATTTTCTATATTGCCTGTCAATGTTAGCATATTTGTAGTCATTTAATTTCATGGTTTAACCTTGACAAATACACAAAATGAAGAATACAAATAATAAAACTATGCAGATGCAAATGGCAGCCACATTAATGTTTAAAACTATACTAACACCTGTAGAAGCACAAATCAAAGAACTGGCAAGTTCAATACTTACACCGTGCTCTTACACCAAGTGAATAACATCAGTCGAAGCCGATATAGCCAAAGCGCTGTCCATTATGGATCACTGCCATATCACCTCTGTCTGCATGTGTTCGAATCTAAGATTCGGCTAATGTAGTTATGTGAGAAAGCTTGCCAGTAGCTTCTCGTGGGTTGGTTGTTCTTTCCATGGGGTTTTCTGGGTTCTTCCTCCACCATTAATACTGGCCACCATGTATGGCCTCTATTGTGCTGAAAAATGGTGTTAAACCATAAAAAACAAACAAAACAAACAGACACAGCCAACACTAAACAATATTTCCATCTCTATGAGCACAAATAAAACACCCGCAAAATTAATCAGTGTCGCCATGTTTTCGTTTGAATGTTCAACATCAAAGGAAGCTGATGCAGCCAACCAAACCTGACCAATCAGTTATTAAAGTACATATGAATGATTTCTTACTTAAACCACTGTCCATCAAGAGTTGCACCATCAGTCCTTTCTATCATGGCATTAATACAATGGCTTAAGAGTGGTAAAATTCGACTTTGAACCTCGGTTCCTGGACTTCCTAACCCATTAGAAGCTGCGAATCTGGCACAGGCGCTTGCTTACCAGGTAGCTAATTACGTAGTAGAACTCCTGCTTCAGATTAGGTGACAACTTGTTCCAGGTTATGACTGGACATAGAAGCCTGTGGAGCTAAGTATCAGTTTCTGCACTTGATGACAGATTATGATTTTACTCACAATAGCAAAATCTGGAACTCTCCTGCCCCCATAAGTTATTTATGCAAGGAAGACTGACAGATGCCTGCCTAAGGGTGTAGTTTTCCCTGACCACTGGGATATGACTCAAACAGACTCACACTGGAGTAATGAAGAATCTATGATATGTTATGTGGATAATGTCGTTGTTGTAGGGTTTAATGCCATTTTTCAGCACATGATAGGCTATACATGGCGGCCAGTATTATTGGTGGAGGAAGAACCCATGGAAAACCCCCCGGAAGGAACCACCGACCCATCAGAAGCTACTGGTAAGCTTTCTCATGTGGATAATGTCATCATTCCATATGCGAACAAAACATGTGACCAGCTGCCCCTTGCGCAATGCAACCAGCAAGCAGTGGCAATATTTGATGTGTTTAGAGCCCACCAAAGTGCAAAAATGCTAACTCAATTAAAAGACAGTGGAATGCACTTGTACAGACCAAATTCAACCACTAGACCTAACAGTAAATAAAGAGTACATAGCAAAATTAAAGTCACACTTTCACAAGTGGTATGCTGAACAGGTTACGGATGCCATTATGGAAAACGATGTTATTAGTGACGATCAGTATCAGTACACAGTATTAGTAAACCTTGCAACCTCATTAATCAATTAAACTCATTAATCAAGCCAATTCATGCTGAATGGATAATTGTGACTCATGCGACAGTGAGTGAAAGATCTGACCTAATTATCTGAGGTTTTGAGAAAGCTGGACTTCTTTAATTCAGAAATTTGGGGATTATTTACATGAGAAGCATTTGTAAGTAGGTACCATGAGACTTGATTGATATGATGTTGATACAGTGGCTTTGTCCAACAAACTGCAGTGTGAGCTTTAATAATCTGCTGTAATTAGTGTATATACATTGTGTTTTATTTTATAAGTGTTTCAAGAAATAGTTATAGTATTTTACAGGATTGCTGTTCTTTTGGATAAAAATAGCATGGATAAAATAAAATGTGCTTTCATAAGGATTTAAATTGTTAAACAACAGTTGTACTCAAATGAAGGATCGACTTTTGAATAAATTTAATTTTATAGACTGTTATTTTGTATTATTTTTTCTTTCATTTTTAGTATTACTGTTGTTTGAATACCTTTTTCTATATTACTTACTTACCTAACATATCGATTTAAGTATAAAATTACAGCTAACAGATACAGTACCTTATCAAACGTGTGCAATGAAACAATATAAAATGATTTATTAGATCATCATCCTAAGTGACTCATTTTTCGTTGGGGATTAAACTTCATGGATCGTGGCAGCAATGAAAACCATGAAAACTTAGGGTACCATAATTTTGTGGCACAAAAGGTCTCCTTGCTGATTTATTTGAGAAATGAAATGAAAACTGAAAACTACTTTACAATTGCCATTATTTTAATTAGGAATTCCCCATATGTACATTTACTTTAGAAATAACACTGAAAAAGAGGCTGACTAACATGACATCAGTTTTGGGTTCTAAATCTCTTACTGCTACTTTCAGGAAACACTTATTCAGCTCCAATAATTTAACATACTTCAATACTTTCAAAATCATTGTTATCATTGATATCATCAGCCTGGATTTGCCAAATAAAATCATATCAAGATGAACTATGCTTGGAGTGAAGCATTTAGAGTTTTGTAGGTATCCCATATTTTAAATAAGCTTTGTAAAATTCTTTCATGAGTGCAAGGCAGAAAAGTTAAAACTTGACGGAATGAACCATTTAAATTAACTTTAACAACCACTCCTGTCAAGTTCATTGACACCTGATGTGTAAAATGTTGCCTACCTGAAAAACAACACATCACAAAAAGTGCTAGGGTGACTTCTGTTGTGACAATCCCTTAAAACAGAGGTGCACAAACTTTTTGAGTCAGGGGCCACAATCTGACTTGTTGAAACCGTCGGGGGTCACAAAAAAGTGAAGATCAAAATCGTCCCACACGAGACAGACATCACATCTAAGAACATACAAATAACGATGAAGACCATAATTACGACAAAGAAGTTGCATACTATTCTAAAAATGTTATGATACGTCAACTTTCACAAAGTCAGTGTGATGGATGGTGCTGCATGTCATCTGCAAGCTTCGAAATGTCCGGCTTGATGTTTGACGTTGAAAGACGCAAAACTGCTTCCAGATTATCATCAGTCAGCTGACTGCGGGTGTTGCTTTTGTTCAGTTTCATCTGTGAGAAAGCCTGTTCGCAGCAGTATGTGCTGGTAAACATGCTGGTGTGGACAAGTGCGTTATCTTTCAGATTAGCAAATGTATCAGGCAATGTTCTGTAAAAGTCAAGCAAACTGTTTTCTCGGTAAATAGCATGCAGTTCATCAGCTGCCTGGAGATCAGTAAATTCGAGCTGGTGTTCTGCTGACAAGTCCAGTTACCAGTTTCGTGAAATCCAGTGAAACACTACTACACAGTTGCACTGTCTCCTCAAATAGAGCAGATGCAGTTGTCTGACCCTTCATGGAACCCAATCCGATAAGTTCCTCTGTGATATCAAATGATGACAACACACCGCGAACAAAAACTAACAGCTGTGCAGTTGAATTGATGTCAAAGAGAAGTTGGCTGCTTTGTCTGAAAGCTGTCTTGTCACGTCTGCTGAGAGGTGTGAAATTCTACGTTGAACTGTCATACGATTCAGAGCCACCGTCTGCAGCTTGCGAACAGCTGCCAGACACAACTTTTCTGATGCAGTAATCATAAATTGCTTGACAAAATCACCGTCAGTGAAAGGTCAGCCAGATTTCGCTATCATCAATGAAATCTCATAACTAACCTCACATGGTGCACTAAAATCTGCTGACTGCTTTGAGAAAATGTTCTGTTGGCGATTCAGTGAACGCCTCAGAGATTCAATTCGAGCTGTTCGTTTGTCCCCGACAACATTGTGGAAATCTTGATGCTTCGTCTCGTAATGACGCTTTCTATTGGAAACCTTCACCACTGCTACTGTTGAATGACACAGCAGACAAATAACGTTCGTCTGTTGTTGAACAAAACATTATTGTACAGTCCAGTCATCATTAAACTGCTGGTTTTCGTTGTCAACTTTTCTTTTACGATTAGCTGCCATTTTGTCACAAACATATAATTAAAATAAACAACGGAAAATATGGCGGGTACTTCCGGTACATGGGGTAATTGATGATGTGTACCACTGCAAAATTAATGGCAATACTTCCAGGCAAATTCTATAGCCATTTGATTGAGTAGTGCACCAAATATTTGACTTTCCCGTTGGACATCGAGGGCCATTCGAGTTTGTGCACCACTGCTTTAAAAGGTTAACAGTTTAAAAAAACTCTACTGCATACCTGTCAACTTGTTTACCCATAATTTGTACATGTCTTTTTCTTCATTTTCATCAATGTATGTATATACAACTGTTTTCTATGTTTTTTCTTATAAAAATTCATTTTTTTTTAAAAAAATTTACAATTTTTTTTTTAAATCTCAGAGTTTGGACATAAGTTTTATTATTATTTGAGCACAATCCAGAATATTTTCTAGTTATGTGCAAGCAGCATGGGGATAACACTCTAATAAGCTTTGGAAAGCAATGGAAGCCAAGAATGCAGAAATCAGTTTAAGTTGAAGTATCTTCTTTAACAAATACAAATATATTAATACTGAAGAAGGTACTTAGATAGCTTAATTTCATTCAAGATTCTTATTACCCTTTCATCTGATTTCAGTATTCCTGGCTTCCATCACATTCCTGGCAAAAGAAATGTAGGCCAACGGAACTTAAAAACATGTTTTCATTTGCTTGTGTGAAATTTGTTATTGGGAAAAAGACATCTCCCTGAAAACTTGACTGATCGTCCTGACATTAATTGACTTCGGAACATGCTACACAATGCTGCTATTGGGCAGTAAGATCTGGATGCCCACAAAATTAAATATCAGGTTGAGGTCTTAAATTGTAGGACTAAGGGTTTATGAGGGGAAAATAAAAATATGTAATAATAATGAGATTATGATAAATCCAAAGAAGTTAATATTACATCCTGAAAATTTAGTTTTTGAAACTACCTTGCACATATTTTACTTTTTAATACTAGTAACAACACTTTTGTTTTCAAGTTGATCCACACCTGGATCATGAAGCACTTAAAGACATGTTTGAGGTTAATTGCATGCTGCCTGATGAGTGTGTACCTGTATTAACAGAAAAGGAGCTTTAATTAATACTGTCTGGATATTATCAGCCAATCAATTAGTATTGGCGGCATGCACTTCCCAAATCTGAAATTAGTTATTCAGTGATTACTTACCTTACCTCACAAAAATGAAGACAGAGATCTTTTTCAATGATGAAATAGCTATATACAGACTGTAGTTAGTCCCTGAATGCTGATACACTAACATCATTTTTTTGTGTGTAAAAATAAACAGACACCTGCTTCAGAGTCTTTAAACCCCTGATTACATTTTGAAAAGTGCAAAGGTTGTGTGTCTTGCATATAACAACATGTGTGTGTTACAACACACTCAAATTAAAAAGAATAAAATAAAAAATGGTAAAATATGGTTTCAGAGATGTAAATAATCATGTAAATGTGTAAAATGAGTTCATTTATGGCATTTAATGTTTTAAAACTGTTGAACTTATATAATGTAGAAATACATTTCTTTCATGTAAGGTTTATGGGGTCTTTGTGAGGTTTTTTTTGGTCTGGCATACTGGTCTTCATCTCAAGATTTTGACATGTATGCTACTGTAACGTATGAATTGTTATATGCATAACTTTGAGCTCAGGTGTTCTTGCACATCAAATCATTCCACTGTGCAAAATAGTAATTTATAATGAGGACTGGGAGTAATGCACTAAGAGAATAGATAGTGTACTTCCATTGCAATAAGATTACTTTTTGGATAGCTCAAACTTGAGAAAGTGCTCAAACTTGAAGAAGTACTCAAACTTGAGAAAGTGCACAGAACTGGAAGGTATATGCAGAACAAATGCAATGACAAAGACACTTTAGCACTTTTATATTACAATAAGGTAAAAGATACCAATATATTTTGAGTAAGAAAGGGTGGATTCCAAGGTAAAAGAAGTAATCCTATGATTGGAAACTCTATCAGAAGAAGCAAAGTTATGTCATTTTGCATTCATGGCAACTATGAAATCCAGAAAAAAGACTATCCAACAAATAAGACATTTGGTCACAAACACTATCTGATTATCAACTGCACAAAATCACAAATCCATGTTAAAATTTTTAATTCCTGCCTTAAGCTGCCAAGCAGAGAATGTTAATGGAAAATTTTGGCTATACAATATTTTCCTATAATGGTCAGGAGAAAATCTGATACAAATCATGAATACAAAACTTACGTTTTTGTTCTTTGGCTCTGGGTGACTGAGATGCTGTAGTCAAGTATGAATGGTAAACTTGATTTGCAGGACGAGGGTATTGCTGAAAAAAAGGGAAATTTTATAGTAAATGAAAAATACTCATCCAATCACATTAATCTGTACTACCACCATACTCCCTCCCTCCTAATGACTTCTTGAAAAGGTATCTATAGTTATATATGTACAAAGGGAAGTAAGTAACCTACAGATTATCTCCCCTTACATCATTATGTGGATTTCCATATATCAGATATCATCAGTTTTAACTTGAGCACTGTTTAAGACAAGGTGATGTCATTATGGAATGGGTAGAGGTGATTTATAGTAAATTAGGTAACAGAAAGAAGTGAAACTAACAATTTAAGTAACATAAATACTTTTTTTCTCTGTGTTAAAAGTGAAAATTTAAAAAACACTTGTGAATTAAATCGCAAATGTCCAATCAAAAGTCCCAAAAAGTCCAAAAATACAGAATATTCTAAATGAATTCCATTAGCTTTGATGAATTTATGTACCACAGTGATTCAATTCAGAATGTCCTTGAATGAGTTCATCATAGGCCAAAGGTAGTGTATATCCAAAGTCAATGAACAGTTAGCAAATCCAATGAACTTAAATATTTCCTTTTGAATCATTCTGAACACAACTTTAAACTGTGATAATAATTGGTTTTCCTAGACAGATTTATGATAGAAATAAATTGTTTGCTTATCAATCCCTATTTATACAATTTTTCACTTGACCTAGGTATCAGTCATTCCAATTGAAAACTCCAATCAAATTGTTAACAAGTCTGTTTATTAAATGTTCTCAACTAAAATGTTATTTCAACATTTACAACTTCCAATCATGGACAAAAGTGATTTTTTTTTTTTTTTTTATGGTTTAACGCCATTTTTTCAGCACAATATAGGCTATACATGGCGGCCAGTATTAATGGTGGAGGAAGAAACCGGACAAACCCCGGAAAGAACCACCGACCCACGAGAAGCTACTGGCAAGCTTTCTCACATAACTACATTTGCCGAATCTTAGACTCGAACACACGCAGACAGAGGTGAGATGGCAGTGGTCCGTAACGGACAGCGCTTTAGACCACTCGGCCACTCGGGGCCCCGGACAAAAGTGAATTATGTAAACAGCCTGTTTGCCATCAACATTATATTAAAGTACAATCCTACAATCTTGGACTTAGCACACAGTACAGATATGCTTAACAATAACAATGTGATTGAGTAATCTGATGTAATGTGATTTCTTTTCTCTGTCAAATACATTACCCAATCACAGAATAGGTAAGAGGAGGATGAAATGTTGAGCAGGGTCAAAAGAACTCATGGCATTTAGGTGAGACTTTCCTAATGGTATTTAACACAACCAAATATAAGATGGCTGCCACACTTAACTTTACAAAGAATTTATTCTGAAGAATCCAATTAATGTGTGATGGAGTTTGGGTAAAAGCCCATAGATTGAAATTGCAGCCAATAGAAGGGACCAAAACTGATACACTTACCTACTGTTGGCAAAACGAGTATTTTTTTTATGTTACATGCATGGAAATGTTTGACAGGTCCAAGCTTATTGTGCATTTGTTGGGTTTTAAACATAATGCAATGAAGATCCTGCCATTTCCATTTTGAATTTTGAGGCTTTGATGGAAATGATGAGTTTGCTTCAATCTGTAATTGGGTTAAATTACTGTTGGCCATTTTAACCAATAACAGTCTTGAATAGAAGCCAGGGGATGCTGGTTTTCAAATGATCTCTACTGTCTAGTAAAGCCTTATTCCCTTCTGCAATATGTTAGCCTTCATAGGGTTGGTTTGAGTCTCTATCACGAATGGGACAGATGAGATAGGAGTGGACTGACTGAATGAACTGTGAAGCTCTCAGACACCAATTGTACCAACCACTTGTATTAAGGAAATAAACTGGCAAACAAGAGAAAAGCCATTGTTTGGAATTGTCAATGCTTATATACTAAATTATAGTTTGGCATGGCTGGCTGGCATGGCACATACAGGTGTGACATGATGTATGGTTGGGATGATATGGCCGTTCAGCTTGACTGGTTAGCACAAGTAAATATTAAGCCAGCATTATGGGTGTCGCTGGGTCACCTGTATAACTTGAATGCTGAATAGAGAGTTAACCAGCTGGCTGGAAAGTAACAAACAATGTCTGAAAACTGAACCTATATCATTATCTACTGTATGCAAACAGTTGAACAGTTCTACTAACAACTGGGAATGTAAATAACTTACAGTGGTCAGTTAGTTGGCTGGGTTGCTAGATCCCTGTAATTGTAATTGTATATAACTGTAGCATGGTATAATGAGCAGATTTATCATTAAGATCTCCATAGAATTCATGAGAAGCTACTGGCAAGCTTTCTCACATAACTACATTAGCCAAATCTTAGACTCGAACCCACACAGACAGAGGTGAGATGGCAGTGATCCGTAACGGACAGCGCTTTAGACCACTCGGCCACTCGGGGCCCCATGGATGGATTTTTCACTAGATCTCCTGAGACTGATGTACAGGCCAGCTCACTCAAATACTTAAGACTATTTGGGATGCAATATAAGATAATAAGTAATATAAGATGGATCTATGGAATGCAATAGAAAAAACTAATGAACCTGGACATACAGGCATGAAGACCATGCTTGGACAAAGAGGAAGACTTGTGCCAACTGAAAAAATGGTGGGTGGGTTTCAGACCATATGTGCATCTCATACAAGCAAGGTAGGATTTGTAATTTGTTTATCCTAAAAATCAATTTAATAGCCATACTGTTACACTTTAACTGAATATGGAAGAATACAAACACACTATGTACAAATACAAGATGAGATAATGGCTTGCAGAAAATAAACTACTAGGAATGTTACATGGCTTACAGAAAAATTAAAATATATATAGATTCTCAGAGGCCAGATGAATTTTGCAGTGAAGTTAAAACCAACAATATCTGGTGTATGGAGTGCCACCAAGTAAAGGGGAGGTAATATGAATAAGTTTCTTCATCTATACAAATACAGGCAGTCTTTTTAAAGTCTATGGGAGGGCTGGATTCTGGAGGTATTAGAAGTAATTCTTAATATTAATGTGATTGGGCAATATAAACAATATAATTTGTTTATACATCAAATTCTAAAACAATCAAACACATATACCATACATAACATAAGAATAGTTGACAGTGATTTAACAAAGACTGTCACCAGGCAGATCATCACATGACGTAACAAAAAACTGCATTTAATCTGCTTCCCAACCTTATCGTAGGACTCAGCATCCCTATCAATGACCATATCATGTGAACAGACAGACATCACTGACCAATATGTAATCAGTTGTTACAATGACAGCTTAATTAGCAACAATTGTTCTGATGAAAATCAAACACAAGAGGAATCTTAAAAAAAAGAAAAAAGTTTTGTAGCTATTGGTGATTAATGCTACAGTCCATAAACCAGGCAAATGTACATGTCACGAATTGCTGGTGTCCTGCCTAAGCTGACACAGTGGTTACATATATTGTTTGTCATTCGAGTTAATCCATATTGCTGGGGGGGTGAATAAAGTCATTGTCTATAAAACCAGCAAGACAGAACTTGATTGATAGTGTTCAAGACTTGTGATCTTTGTTGCTTTTCTCCCCGATTTAGGAAATTACATCCCAATCATAAAGTTGTCATCTATTCAAGTTAATAAGACCAGGTTACACACTTTGCTTATGGAGTTATTCTCTGTATGTCATCTTTGAATGAAGCCACTGACTTTTGTCTCTGAGTAAATGATTATGTTTCTGGATGAGATAATTGTCTTTTTTTAATGTCAATAACTTATAGATATGCAATGCACATGTATACATTTTTGATATTTTCCCACAGTCCAGTCAAAACAGTATTTATGTTTGATATTACATCTGAGAACAGATAATTTTAACACCTAGAACCTTAATAACAATGGATGAACCTCCAACTAAAAAGAGACAAATTTCAAGGCTGGAGAAAATATTTATTGTAACTCAAATATGTGAATAAGAGCAGACCACTCACAGAAAAGTGTTTTAAATATTGATAAAACAAATTTAGGTTGTTATAGGGGAAAAGGTGTAATTGAGAAACGATTTCATATGCTAAAATATGTGATCTTCAAATGTAAATGTGATTTCATGTTTAATGAGTACATCTTTACTGCTATATAACTTAGTTTTAGATGAAAGCATAGAGTATATTAGCAAGAACTATTAATAAAGAATAGAATAAGTGTACAGTGATTGTGGTTATTTTTTATACATTGTTCTAAAACTGGACCTTGGAACCTGGTCTTTTTGTACAAACCTACAAGAGACCACCTATTTTGAGAGACTGCTTTTTGTTGGCAGATAGGGTGGTTATTCATAACAGGTTTTACTGTAAATACAAAAGCCACTCAAGATATTTCAGGTGACAAATTAACAGCTAATATGATTGCACATTCTTTTTCAGAGAAACATAATTTAGAAAAGAAAGTGATTTCTCCTTGAATACATTCTCTGTACACATCAATGCTAGGAAAACTGGTTACAGGAGCAGAAAATGCTGAAAATCCAACCTACCACAGGAACCCTACCAGGCATGAATGACTGGACTCCCTATATAAATGACAACCTGCTCTTCTAACAACACAGCGGTACAACTGACAGTCTCATAGACTGTTATGATACATTAATAAGAATTAATGAATTCTTATTAATGATAAAAATTCCGGGTCCAGTGAAAGTACAAAATCAACACCCATGAGGTGGTTGTACTGACTTCAATTCTTGTCTCTGCTGAGTTAAATCATGGAGATGAAAACTAGTGAAGGTTGACTGTGTATGCTAGCAAACAGCTTCTATTATGACTTGGAAGAAAACATTACAATTTTAATTTGTGGCTTGCAGAGACTAACCTAATGTCATGAAGTGAAATTAGATCTTTTTAAATTCTGGCATATGTCAAGCACATTAGCTATCAAACTAGTGCTTGAGTGGCTATATTATTATTATTTGTGAGAGCCTAAAAATTTGTTTTTACAAACTTTTGTTGAATTTGCTAATAGAATTTGGAATGTTAAATTATCATTTTTAATATCTATAATAATTGCTTCAAATCTCGAATGGTTGTTTTGTCTGTACCCAAATTTTACAATCTGCTAATGAAAGAAAGATAAGAAGTCGATGTGTGTGTGTGCGTGCATGTGTGTGTGTGTGTGTGCATGTGTGTGTGTGTGGGGGGGGGGATATTTATGATCAGAATGTACTACTTACATTTGGGTCCCTCATAAAACGTGCCATGTTAATGAAGTAGTGAATATCAGTGACAGGGGGATACCTCATCAGCGTGTTCATACAAGACGGGTAATCGCTGAACAGTACTGGAATTAAAAAAGATAATTATAATTCTTATAACCAGCAACGTAAATTTTTTATATGTGTAACAGCTTAGTGACATATTGTTCTAACTAGGCATGTTTATAAAGCAAGTCTCCAATGCAGACATAACAACTCTCATAGAAAATGTACGAAATGGCAACAAAGTTTGCAAAATGTAGGTCCATATGAACAAATAAATTATCAGGTAACCTACTATTGACACTTAAGTCAGGTCACACTGCAAACAACACAGAACCTAATCTACCATCACAATTATGCATCAGCAAATCAGGGTCAATGTTGACTGCTTTACTGATTACTCCTAAGAAATTGCATACACCCAGATCAGCCAGTGGATGATACATCATCAGCTCTGGGTCTATGAAGTTTGTAGCTGGATTTGACTTATAAGTGAGTATATGTGGTAAATATACATGCAAACCAAACATTTCAACTGTGTATGTTAGTTTTGTGTAATCTTACCACTACAGTTATCACAAAAGTATAAATCCAAAGATTTTTAAAACATTTTTAACAAAAATACAAAAATGAAATGAACATTCACAAAAAGAAACTCTGAATGCCCATATTCATATAAAGAAAGACACCGTGATAAGACATTTAATTCTTCAAGAATGCAACACATCATACCAAATTCTAGTTTGTTTTGGTAGTAAAAGAACTTCAAGAAATCAGTGAAATTGCTCCATCATTTTATAAGCTATGCTACACTTGTATTATATGCAAATTTGTGTAATAATGAAGCATGATAAAGCAGTGGTTCACTATATGCATACAAAAGATGCCAATAAAATTCGATTTGTTTATGTCAAGCTGCATTTGTCAAATCAGTGTAACAAGATTCCCATGGACTGATGGACTGGACATGCATATGAAGGTATAATGGTCTGGACACACATATAAGATGGCTGGACATGCATACCAATGTATAACGCTTGTCACCCTGTGACATAAAACCTAAAATCACATAGTAATGTCAAACAGTAATCTGATAAATAGAACAAAAAAAACACCTAAAATCACATAGCAATGTCAAACAGTAATCTGATCAATACAACCAAAAATAAAACCTAAAAGCACATAGTTATGTCAAACAGCAATCTGATAAATAGAACCAAAAAAAAACTAAAAGCACATAGTAATGTCAAACAGTAATCTGATAAATAGAACCAAAAATAAAACCTAAAATCACATAGTAATGTCAAACAGCAATCTGATAAATAGAACAAAAAAAAACTAAAAGCACATAGTAATGTCAAACAGTAATCTGATAAATAGAACCAAAAATAAAACCTAAAATCACATAGTAATGTCAAACGGTAATCTGATAAATAGAACCAAAAATAAAACCTAAAATCACATAGTTATGTCAAACAGTAATCTGATAAATAGAACCAAAAATAAAACCTAAAATCACATAGTAATGTCAAACAGTAATCTGATAAATAGAACCAAAATTAAAACCTAAAATCACATAGTTATGTCAAACAGTAATCTGATCAATAGAACAAAAAAAAACTAAAAGCACATAGTAATGTCAAACAGTAATCTGATAAATAGAACCAAAAATAAAACCTAAAATCACATAGTAATGTCAAACGGTAATCTGATAAACAGAACCAAAAATAAAACCTAAAATCACATAGTTATGTCAAACAGTAATCTGATAAATAGAACCAAAAATAAAACCTAAAATCACATAGTATTGTCAAACAGTAATCTGATAAATAGAACCAAAATTAAAACCTAAAATCACATAGTTATGTCAAACAGTAATCTGATCAATAGAACCAAAAAAAATTACCTAAAATCACATAGTAACGTCAAACAGTAATCTGATAAATAGAACCAAAAATAAAACCTAAAATCACATAGTTATGTCAAACAGTAATCTGATAAATAGAACCAAAAATAAAACCTAAAATCACATAGTAATGTCAAACAGTAATCTGATAAATAGAACCAAAATTAAAACCTAAAATCACATAGTTATGTCAAACAGTAATCTGATGAATAGAACCAAAAATAAAACCTACAATCACATAGCAATGTCAACAGTAATCTGATAAATAGAAACAACAGCTCTTCTTCATGTGTGCAAAAGGGGTACATTGTAATTACAATATTTAAAAAAAAAATTTTTTCAAATATATATAGCAATAGCACAACAGCCACATAGCTTGTTTGAGAGCTTTACCTACATAAACAGAGCCTTTAAAATGTATATAGTGGTGATCATACATGTGCTATTATTACCATATTGACATAAATCTAAAGATTAGAAATCTGAGTAAATTTTATTATCTCACAATAACAAATAGTATATCTAAACCCTTTTTTTCAAAACATACATTTTGTAGTCAATTATGTTTCGCTGAATAGATTCCTCAATCACATTGACATTCAGATGAAACTTCACTCCCTCTGTGCTTCAGTCATTGCGAAGAGAAAATTTTGTTTGCCTCTCCGGTCTATATGCCATTTAAGTAATAGAAAAAACCTTTTCCTTACGCTTCCCCTTACCACCGCTAGGTGGATACGGTTGCCTACTTATTTTCAGTTGGAGTAAAATTTCGAGGACGCACACAATTTCGGAAGATGTGGAAGGGTTTAAGGGTAATTGAGTAAGTATTCTTGAAGAAACATAATTTACATAAACGTTGCTTTGTTGTTTAAAAAGTTCTTTAACCATTTAACATTTAAGAGAATAGGTAATAGGACGAGGCAATAATCAGCATCCCATTTGTGCTTAACAGAACCTTCCTGTGTACTTCACACTGTGTTTGAACTCAGATTGGAACCTGCACCACCTAAATTGATAAATGGTGGAGGAGGGACAGATGACGACTCTCTAATTGGCCACTGATGACAGCTGCTTCAAGGAGGTACTGGCCATGGTGAAACAGGGTGAAGGATTTAGGGATTCTAATGTCAGATTTGGCTACCAAGTGTGATAAATTGCTTACTTCGACCTGTATTCATTATTAAATGATGCTTAAATGTGTCTGAGAGCAAAAATAACCTTTGGATTGGGGGGGGGGGGGAAGCTAACTTTTGCTTATAAAAAAAAATCAAGAGAAAAACATTAGCCCATTGTGGAATTATCACACTCAATGGGACAATATTGTTAGTGTTGCAACAGTCACTAAAAACCTGTCTGCCACTGATGACAGTCGGTTCCTTGGTACAAAGCATGGTTGCGTCATCAGAACCAACAACCAATCTGAACTGGAGATAGTTCAGGTCGATTAAATGGGCACGCAACTTGCTCACCCTTCAAGTGAAAGTAAGAAATCTAAAGCAACACATTATGTGTGATAGCTGCTTCAAGGAGGTACTGTACATGGGTTCAAGCTGATCTGAATTGAGTCGCATCAGCATCCATGACAAATTTCATCTATGAGGGATTCTAATGTTAGATTTGGCTAACAAGTGTCATAATTGCTTATTGCGACCTATATTCATTCTTCCATGATGCTTCAATGTGTCCGAGATCAAAAATAGCTTTTTGATTGGGGGGGGGGGGGGGGCAAACTTGTGCTCCTCAAAAATCCATAGAAGAAAGTTAGCCCATTGTGGAATTATCATACTCAATGGGACAATACTGTTGGTGTTGCAAAATCACTAAAAAGCTGTCTCTTCCCCTTATAAACCTTCAAAGAATGCAACATGATTTGTCTGTCCCTCTCAGGTTGGACATGCCTTGGATGAAGGATCTGGTTGAGGTGACAATGAACATTACTACAAATATCCCCCAAGACCCAATCTGCTCAAACAACCATGGTTGTAGGCATTTCATCCTTGCCTGGACAGGTATAATCCTTCATGCATAGTGTTTGTCGGGGAACCTTAAGAAGAACAGAATTTAAGCCTTCTTTCATGTAGTGAATCTCATGAACTGGAAGGCCCTTAAGCTTTGAAGGTTTATAAGGGGAAGATGTCTGCAGTAAATACAAAACACTGTAAATTCAATTTTTTAAAGTTCATTATCATGCTTTTATTCCAAGCCAGAAATGTATGTAGACTATGGCACGCACTATGTTTCAAATTCATTCCAGTATTCAATACACATTATTAGTAACTAAATTTTATTTCAATTTGAATAATTTTAAAAGACTAAATTAAATATTCCTCTTCACAACATAAAATGTCTATCAATGTGGTTTACATTCAGGTGTTTGCTGGTAAGTAGATTGCTTCCAGGTTTGGGCAAGTCCAAACAACCCAGTTTGATATTATATTTTGTGTTTTGCTGTACAATGCTTGCATTTCATGCAATACAAATTCTAATTTAATTGTTAGTGTCTTTTTTGAAGGCCAGATTTAATTCCCAAGTAATTTTTCCTTAGTTATCTGCCCTTAGCTTGTAATGGCAAAATCAGATGGTTCCCACACAAAAAATCTCAAAAAATTGTTACATGTCATGCAGAGCCCTATATGACATTTTCAGCCAAGTATATTACAATCAATGTTTTAATAGACTTGCTTCATCTCTCTCTTTGGTCCCAAATCTTCATTACAGATTTCCAGAAACCGCTCCGGTGGCCTAGTGGTAGAGCGTCCGCCCCGGAAGCGGGAGGTCGTCGGTTCGATCCCCGGCCGAGTCATACCAAAGACTTACAAAAATGGTACTAACAGCTGCCTCGCTTGACGCTCAGCATAAAGAGGTTAGTGTTAGGACTGGTCGGCCTGGTGTCAGGATAATGTGACTGGGTGAGACATCATGCTACATGTCTGCGGCATGATGTCTCAGTGCTAGACATCACTATAAACTGCCTCACTGCAGACATCGTAGCGATATGACTGAAAAATTGTTAAAGCTACGTTAAAAATCCTAATCAAACAAACAAACAAACAAACAGATTTCCAGGTAACCCAAGTGGCAGAGTGGTCTAAAGCGATCACTGCCATCTCACCTCTGCCTGCATGGGTTCGAGACTCAGATTCGGCCAATGTGGGTATGTGAGAAAGCTTGCAAGTAGCTTCTCGTGGGTCAGTGGTTCTTTCCAAGGTTTTCTAGAGCTCTTCCTCCACCATTAATACTAGCCACCATGTATAGCCTATTGTGTGCCGAAAAATGGTGTTAATCCCACAACAACAGATTTCCAACCATGATGCACAAACACTGCAAATGTTTAATTAGCATATGGGAACTGGTCATATGTGCTCTCTGTTACCTTAAATCACTTTCATTATATGCAATTTCTTGAAAGCCGATTAATTTTCTGAAAGACACAACTGACAAACAATGTTGGGAATTAACAAACTGAAAACACTAACCCAGACAAATAATCAATGCATGGTACTTTAATATTCAAAGAAATACCAACAGTGTGTGCAAAAGCAACCATCAATCGGCATTAATGATACACAACAGGAAAATATTCACATAAATATCCATAAATTTCACATAATATTAGTGCAACATGTGATAAATACCTTTACATTCAATACTGTACTAATTTTGTCAATGGATGGTCAATAATCAAACACAGGTTAGATTTTATGAGAGGTATGGGATACAGTATGTTGTATCAAGTGAAAGCTAAAACAATAAGACCTACCACAGCCAACTAGCGGTGGTAAGGGAAGATAAATGGAAGGGTTAGGAAGAGTTTCCATATCATCAAAATGGGAACACTTTTGTCTTGCTGCAATTACTGGACAGAGGCGGTGTAGTTTCTACAGTGGTCAGGGAATGTATTCAAAAGAGAATTAACATTTGAAAATATTGTCATTCCCATTGGCAAAGTGATACCCATTGTCTTCCCACCTGTTTATGTATGAAAGACAAACGTATGGGAATTCTTAATCTTATTTACAATGTTGTTACTGCAACCTTTTATAACATATACAATTCCTGAAACTCTAACCTCTTGATCATTAAACCACTTTATCTTTCTGTTAAAGTACCATATTTGATATATTGAGACAACCTAAATTCATGTCAAAAACAAATTTTTGTATGCACCGCATGTTTTGGGATACTTCAGGGCTCAATATATCTTTCTCATTTTTTTGGGACACTAGTCAGCTTATACAATGGGATTAACCTAGATATTCAACTTGAATAGCTAATTATCCTTACAATAAATCCTAACTGAAAAAAAGGTTGATTAAACAATGCAAGGTGTTTCATAAAAGGTTAGCTTATTGGCTGCGTTATCATTTTAGTTTCATGTTGACATATCTGCCATTCTTCTAGAGAGTGGTTTGGGATGGGGTGGGGTGGGCTCAGAAAAAAAGTAATATTTGACCCAAAAAAATTATCTACTTATAAACGCCTATAGAAAATCAATGAAATTCAAATTTGGAAAAAAATGTTTTCTTTGAAACATTTAACGACTTAAAAACATAAAATGTTTGGTCTACCAATCATTGTCATATAATAACACACATGTGCATATTATTCACAACCACAAAGTTTTTGTCTTTAAAATTCACAGGACTGTGGACTATAGTTTTAACTTGCAATTTGCTAAATCTTCTGCTCCCAATAGCTCACTGGAAGTTTTGAAGGTGGTACAAATGTCATTAATACCGTTCACTGAATTTGGGGTGAGGAGCTGTTGCCGGCTGGGGACACCTAGATTTGTTATAAGCTACTTGATAACTTGAAAAAACATTACTCTTGCTTTGAATTTTAGGACAAAAGGACCAATTCTATCCATCATATTAGATGAAAAATCTGACAAGATAAAAGAACAAAAATTACCAAGGTTGGAAAACAAATCCCATACTGTACCCTCAATTAACTAAGTGGTCAGCCGCTTAGAGACTGAATGGTACTGTTGTTGAAACTTTCTGAATATTTGGTTTAATTTGTCTGAACACTTAAATTGATTTTTTTTCAGCATCTGCCCTGATGCTGCTGCTTTGATGGACATTGTATACATTACTCTGAAATGATTATGTCAAAATAGTGTTTGCAGTATAAGAAAGCTATAAAATAGGGGTGAACGAAACAACTGTGCCTTATATCGATCCGGTGCATGATGAACAGCCTCCAATCTGCTACATATTGATACACAAATGAACTTAGTCTTTACAGCATTGGATGGTAGGTGGTGCCCTTTTTTATGTCGACGTATTGGAAATTCATCACTTTAAAATTTTAGGAGTCTCTAGCATGACTGCTTTGCATCTGGAATTGCATTATAGTTAAAGGTTTTATAACAGAGCTGTAGCATTACTAGATCCAACAGCTTTAACCACTGACCTCTGAACAAATGCTCCTGTAACCCTGACCTATGACCTCTTGGAGCTTAAGTGAATGGGCACACAAATATATTTGTAGGAACAGTCTGATGATCCAATGATGTAGACAGCAGATATTGCCTTTTAACAAGACTCTCTCAAAGAAACTGATGATCTACTAAGTGAAAAGAAATTCCAGAAATTCAACACTAAAATAATGTTTTCCTTTTAATTTATAAGTGTTAAACTTATCTCTGATATTCTTCAGCAAAGAACAAAATTTGCAAAGAAGCTGCTGTGAAAAACATATTGGATGTTAGCTTTGCACTATTTTCATTTAAGACAATGTAGACTTCATTATAAGTCTTCTGGTTTGCAACAGCCAATAACAGCCATCTATTTTGGAGTGGTGATAAAGATTTGCAAGATGGCAGTCATAGTCATGTTGGATTGGCCATATGGGGCATCAGATTAGCACCAACTAGACATGATTAGAAGTCCTTCTGTGAAACATTTTGATAACAAGATTTTTAATATTGGATATATTGGATGTCAATATGGCACCATTTACATTTTGAACCAAGTAGACATCATGGTAAATCTTTTAGTGAAAACCCTATGACAATATGTTTAGCGACAAGATTTTTAAGCTAGGCACTATGACGGTTGTAATGGACATCAGATCAGCTCCATTTCATTCGTTAATAACTAGAAATAATAAAGTCTTTTAAATGAAACCTCATGATGATATGACCATCCATTCAAGAGGAATAGTAATAACAAGTTTTTCAAGATGACCACTGTGGCAGACATATTGGATGTCCAAGCAGCATAATTTTCATTAAGGATGAACTAGACCATAGGATGACTCTGTGTGTGCTTGTGTGTGAAACTTCAAGACAATCCTGCAAATAGTTAGGAGTGTGATAACAAGCTTGTGTTAACAGACAGATGGATGATGGACAACAGACCATCCCATTAGCCATTCTCGTTTATGAGCTGCAGTTTACACCAGATGGGCAGATGAAGACAGATGATGGATGAAAATGACTAATATGTATTGCCTTTTCCTGCATTCTTTAGAAAGAAGACAAAAATAGCATACACAGTTCTCTGATGTATAGCAACATCGCAACGAAGATGTAGTCTACTAGATCAAACCCAATTCCATCTGCAAAAATGGCATCCCACAGAACCAGTAGGTCTTGCATAGGAAGTTCTCGGCCAAACAAAAGTCTAATCCAGCGACTGCAAGAAAAACAATTAAGAATATATAATAATTATTGTATAAAAAGGGTTTTAAGTATGTTATGAATCTGTCAATCAAAGTGTACTGTTATTTGCATGTTATCATACTTATACAGTACTTGGGGGGGGGGAAGTGGCAGGGAGGGATTCTAGTTGCAACCAATTTACAATTTAACAGAGAAAAGCACAAGTTGCTGTGTGTAAACATTTTGTTGGAGCATGAGGGAAGACATTTTACCCAAAGAGTTCCAAAAAATACTTGGGCAAAATATGACTATATGCTCTTCATAAGCTGAAAGGTAGATCCAGATCTGTTATCACATAATGCACTAGAATATATGGGTCAATGCAGATTGTTGACTATTTGGTAAAACAAACACAGACCCTAATACACTGATGCATTATGTAAAGATAGATCAGTGTTTTTGTTGTTTGCATTTGGATTCAACCTGCACAAAAGTATATATGGTAGGTTCTATCTCCAGAAATGAATGCTAGGGTTCAACCTTTGATCCAATCAGCACACTGCATTTTAAGGTTCTAAATATGTTTACAAGATAAAACATCAACAATTTTCATCCTCTTTTATACTGATCTTATTTATTCACCTAGATCTCAGATGAAATACAGTGGTTACCCCAAAGACCAGCAGCCACCTACTCTTTACAACCAGAATCCCTTGGCACGAGTTTGTGTTCAACAGTACCCATCAAGAAAGGTCACCAATTTAATGTGACCAGCGACCAACATATTAGTGCACAAATGTATATGTTACCCAATAGAAATGGCCACATAACTTATAAATATGTGTCCAGAACCAACATTTCATTATGGTAAGGTAAGTAATCCAATTACCTTTCCCGATGTCTGTTTCTGGATGTGAGGTTTTCATTACTGAAAGAAGTGTTGCCAAAAGTACATGTACCACTATGGTTAATATTATATCATTAACACCGACATTCCCAGGAAATGGGGTAAGCAATGTTTGAATTGAGCTTTGGGCTGCACACAGCATATTTCTTTCTGTTTTTAATTGATGATTACAACCGGACATAATTGTCAAAATCATAACATGGTCAGAGAGAAATGGAGTCAGCAATGTTTTGACAGAGCTTTGGGTTTCAAACAGCCGCGATTTTGTTTTAAAAAATTATGATTACAACCGACTTAACAATCAAGATCAGAACATAGATAGGCTAAAAATAGATTTTGAGGATTAACACATACAAATAGAAACAATAAACTTTGAAAAAAACAGGGTACCAGACAGTGACAAAAACTCGCATGACAGTACATGTATCACTTCCTTTATAATAAAGATTTTTGTTTACAAAAGTTTTGTCTGCAAAATTAAACTGCAGTACTGTATAATTAGCAGCACAGGAATTAATCATTACAAAATTTTAACATATCATCATGTGAACGAAGAAATAATAACTTAGAAGAAAAAGTCCAAAGTTATTCGACTTCACTATCATGGGGGAGAGTTCACTTCCCCGAAGAGTTTATGTTGGGAAGACTCAAATAAAGAAAATCGTAAGAGATAAAAAGAATATTCTGCAGCAGTGGGAAATTGCAAGAGAATTATTTTAAATATGAAACAATGTATGTACCAAGACTGAAGTAACATTTTTGAATGGTTTTATATGGTGTATGCCAACCACAACCCATTCACATCTAAGAATAAGAACTATTAATTCATGTTATCTTGAAATAACTTTGATATTAAGACAAGAACATTTTGATTAATAATGCTACTTTTAAATGAAGATATTAACTGCTTTAAATAATATGTAGCTTTCCTACTTTATACCCATACATACACATTTCACAAATATAGTCACCCTCTGGACTGGCCACCAGTCTTATAAGGCCACATCCCCAGTGCAGAAGGGGTGGTAGAATAGGAGGTGGACACTGTATATAATTCTCTTGGTAACAAACTGACTTGGTGCATTTGTTCTGGGTTGCAATTCTAATACATAGTGATCTACATTCAAATCTACTTACATTCCATATATCTGAGGTGCAATGTCCAGCCTCTCAAGGTGTTGGTGAAGTTCAAGGTCAGTCTTCTTCAGCAAATAGTCCTGAATCCTGGTCAGTTTTGAGACAATCACATTTGAGGGATTCAGATCCTGGGGTTTGGCGAATGGCTGTGAGTCTTTGGACTGTGAAATAGAAATTATAAAGACCATCCTTAAAGAAAGCAAATTGTCAAGTAGAATGCTTACCAAACCACATTACCATTACGAAAATATACTCAAATACCACCCAAATCCAGCCTACCCTCCAAAATTGTCAATTTCATCTTTTATGTCAATATGCCATATAGACCCAGGGCAGCAACTCACACCCATTATCTCCCTTTGACATCTGCTATGTGGCATCAATTTTAAGCAAATAGGATGCTCAAATTCTTAGGGTAGATGGGAGGGTTTTACTATGATGTGATTGAATAAATACTATCAGAAAAACATTTACTAAAAAAATTAGCTTTCTTCCATTGAATACCTTCCCCACCCAAACATAGTGGGATTGTGTTAAGGCATCAAGGTTATCCCAATACTCAATGTGTTGATTATCCTCATCAGAAAACCCTTCCCCCAAATCCACATAAAACATCATGTCACAGTATCACCAATAAATGATTTGCCAGCTGAGTTGCTAGAGCAAGTTTTGCTGGTATGGACAGTCAGGGAGTATGATGGATGGTGTACATTGCTTACAGCTGGATGGTCCGTTAGATGGCCAGTTCTGAAATAGTTATTTTGTGTAGATGGTATGTAACAATGGGCAGATTGGTCAGCCTAATTCTTGAATGGTTCCACATGGTACTATCTATCTGTAACAAAGACTGCCAAAGTAGCATTTTTCTTTTCAGATGGGCTGGATTTGGGAGGCAGTGGAGATTCTTTTTCCTAAATAAAATGTTATGTTGGTAATGTATTCAAAGGAGAAATATTTCTTTGCAGCTATGACCAAAAACCATATCACTTATGTTTTCTTCACAATTCTTGGAAAATTGTTTCTTTCCTTTATTGCATAATGCCCAATCTAAAATGTTCAAAACTTTTTCCAAGTTATGCAGGTTAAAAAGATCTCCACCAGACAACTGCACATGACAGGTAGTAAACAAAATCTACCAAGCTACATGTTAAGTCTTAAACATTTGCTTTTGTTGTTGTTGTTGTTGTAGGGTTTGATGCCATTTTCCAGCACATGATAGGCTTTACATGGCAGCCAGTATTAATGGTGGAGAAAGAACCGGAGAAAACCCCCGGAAATAACCACGGACTCATGAGAAGCTATTGGCAAGCTATCTCACATACCTACATTATCTGAGACTCAAACCTACACAGACGGGTGAAATGGCAGTGATCTGTAACGGAAAGCGCTGTAGACCACTGGGCCACACAGGGCCCCAAGTTTTGCTTTTGTCTGAACAACTAAAGGAGCAGCTATAAAAATAAGCATGCTCTCATTCACTATTTATTTAACATTTTTCTTAGTTTGTTTTCATATCAATGGCTGAATGTTTCACACTAAATTTTGAATTCCATCTTTGGATGCCAAAGCAAGGGAAAACATAACAGTTTAAAGGCAAACATGCCTGAATAGTATTAAATGTGTACCATCAAAAAAATCTTGTATCATAAAGGTGTGTATTACAATTTGGTTTGTATTCACCATGCCATAGTTGGCTCAAAATTGGATGATCTTGATGCAAGGATTTTATCCCACAAACATAGGCCAAATGTTTGAGCATTTTCTGCTAAATCATACAAAAGCAGTGTTGACAGACAAATGAAGAGCCAAAGTAAACTAAACTGAAAACAAAAGATAATACCATGTATTTCTGCAACTTAACCTCCTCCACAAACCCAATCGCAGACCATGATCTAGAAGTTGTAACCCGAAATCTTGACGTACACGTCTTCTTGCAATCACTACATATATCAAGTTTTGTGTAAAACAAAAAACAAAAATAACAAGAAATGTCACTGTAATTTCAATTTGTATGTATTTCTTAACCTTGTTCCACTTGGGCATTGCGTATACAAATTTGGGTGAATCTCCACCTTGATTTAGAAGGATAGGATTATGAACAAGACAGGCAGCGCGACCAAAGAATATCAATACTATCCCCATAAAGACTTAATTAATCAGTTAGGAAATACTTCTCAAATAATTAATTCTTTTTGATGCACTTATGCAATATATAGAATAGATTCGTCTATGGAAATATGTTGATCTCTACTGACCTTGAGAGGTTCTACTTCCTTTGAAACATACCAGGGTTCCATAGTCTGCATGATTTGAGAAAACATGGCACTGAAATAAAATAAACACATGATTGATATGAAGCAAGAATATAAGTGGGTGATATTTATCGATTTATGGTGAATTCTGTAATATACCATGCCTACTCATCAAAAAAGGAAAATCCAAGAGCAAACTGCATAGACCCAGATCTGCAGTGCATGATTTGCCAGAAGATCTGGTTTTTTGATCGTTGTTAGGAGTAATCAGTCTAAGAGTGAACTACATAGATCTCAATCTGCAGGTGCATCATGCTATAGCAGATCAGGATCATTGTTTGCAATTTGCCTTGTCTTATAAGAAGGTAAAAATGGTAACATCCTTACTTAAAGTTGTTCACTAGGCTGCACAATACAAACACATTGACACAACTGCTCCAGTGGCCTAGTGGTTAGAGCATCTGCCTTGGATGCAGGTGGTTGTGGGGTTCAATCCATTGCAGAGTCATACCAAAGTCTTATAACTACTAATAGCTATCTTGCTTGGTGCTCGGCATTAAGAGGTTAGTGTTAGGACTGATCAGCCTGGTGTCAGGATAATGTGTCTGGGTGGGACATTATGCTACACGTCTGTGGCATGATACCCTAGTGCTAGACATCATTATAAACTGCCACACTGCACCCTAGCACTGTTCAAGATGTATAAAACTGGACAATGATACAAGTAAGGTCACCTTATACTGGGCTAAATTTTTCAAAATACCTGTCTTGAGAAATCACCTGTCCTGAGAAACAGGGTTCTAAATGCACCAACTTATTCTTTATATAGTATTATAATCTGTCAAGAGACCGCCTGTTTTGAGAGATCCTTATTTTTTAGACAGAAAAAGTTATCTTTCAAGACAGGCTCTCCTGTATAACAATCATATATACATATTACTAAATCCATGATAATAAAAGAGAATGCATCATACTGAGGCACCACTATACTAAAACATGAAAATGATTCTCACAAAATATCATAAAATCATAATAGTTGGTTGGGTCTCAAACTTTATCAAAAAAGAAAGCAAATATTTAAGTAAGGTATGCTTCCTCAAGAATACTTACCCAACAACATTAAACTAAGAATATTAGCCTTCTAAGTTGCGAATCCAACCTAATAAAATGCCCCTCCCCCCCCCCCCCAAAAATCATGTTTTTCTATCCCACTAGACAAAGGGCATTAACTCTTACCCATTACCTCCCCTTGCCACCACTAGGTGTCACTAGTTTTTTTTTTTTTTTTTTTTAGCAAATCAATATACTAAAAAGGATGTTCACATGAGAGTGAGGGTGGTTGGCAATGTTTTTAAGTAATGTGGTTGGGTAAGTATTCTCATGAAACAATTTTATTTAAAAAACTGTTTCTACTTCAAATACACTCCACAATTAAATTAACATAGGGATTATAGGTAATAGAAAGAGGGAATGCTGAGCATCTAACCTTAACTTTGATTATCCATCTAGAATAATGGCTGGATTAGCAATGTGAACAAAAACCCACTTTCCTAAACACATAAGCAGCTCAGCATAAAGGTCACTTGATCTGTGACCGACCCCTATATATGGTTAAGAAGTTAATCATTGAAATCTTCTTACCTATATAATTTCACTGGCAAATCCAGCACAGCTGATAGGCTGTGTTCATTGTTTTAATTTCCCTGCCTGGTTGTCATCGTGGCTGCTCACACCTGACCTACCAGAATCAAGGTTTCCATCCGCAAAGCTAAATCTCTACGAAAAAATCTCAAGAAGGCTGACTCTGCATGCCAGCCAACAGCTTCTAACATATCTCAGACCGCTGAGATCACTCAAATCTCATGTGCAGTAATCTTCAAGATCTGATCTTGTGAGACTTCTGAGTATGCAGAGTATAGAACCCATTTCAGCCACAAAGCAAGGGCTTGCAGGTGATATCATGGATGACATGTAACAAGCTGCAGATGAATGAAGATAAAACTGAGGCTATTTTGATGAAAATACAAAGACTTTCTCATTAACATCCTTTAACTCAGACAATAAATATCAGTAACACCAACATTAAATTCTCACAATCAGTACGAAACGTAGGTGTTACTATAGACAGTACTCTCCCATTGCACCAACATATCGTGAACATATTCAAGGCTGCATATCTTGAACTGAAACGCATCAGTTCCATTTGCAAATATCTTTCAGCTGATGCCACTAAAACACTTGTGTGTTCATTAGTATTTTTGTAACTCAATTCTGTCTGATTCATCACAATATCTACTCCAGAAACTTCAACAAGTTCAATACACAGCTGCTTGGATCATCTTTAGAGTACCTCGATAAGAGCACACCTCACCACTGCTCTGTACCCTACACTGGCTATCAATTCACAAAAATTTGTTCTCTGTGCTAAGTTTCACTGACAGACTCCAGTCCAACATACCTATCAGTCCTCACCCATGTGTATACACCTGCAAGATCCTTAAGCTCTTCTTCTGACAATCATACTCATTCTTCCTACTATGAAAATGAAGTCATATGGACAACGTTCTTTTGCATACCAGGGCCTGGCGATGTGGAACGAATTGCCCATTGAAATTAGACACAAAGACACGATGGTAACTTTTAAGAGTGCTCTTAAAACTCACCTTTTTGGACTGCAGGAACAAACTTAAGAGACCTAATAATGTTTTGTATCTTATATGATTTTAGCATGTTTTTATGTTCTAATTTCATGGTTTTTGCTATCTGTTTTTCTATAGTCATATCATTAAAAATGTTGTAAAGCGCTTAGAGCTTCTAAAGATTAGGCGCTATACAAAGTCCTCATTATTATTATTATATCCTCCTTCCCGGCTTACACCAGAAGGAAGAAATATTTACATGTGCTATGACTTGTCTTGTACATTTTAAGCTGTGCAGGATCTCTGCATGACCACTATTCTCAACCTATCTATGGAAGAGTATGAGCGAATGATGACTGACATACTGTAACCTAATTTTGGCTACAAAGCCTGGTTGTGTCAAGAGGCTCATCACTGAACCATCAAATCTGAAATGACGATAGTTTAGGTCAACGGAAAGGGCATGTAGCTTGCTCATCTTGCATGGTGAAGCTAAAACTATCAGAAAATATGTTTTGTATGATAGTAACTTTAGTAAGGTATGGGCTAAAGACTCTTACTGAATCAAGCCATCACAAATCCATTTTGGAAACAATGTGAGGCATTTTGGTCAATTATTATCAAAATTTGCTAACGATCCAATAGATCTTTATCATTGCCTGTTATCACATATATCTTGATACTGGAATGACATATCATAGAGTGGTGGTCCAGAAAAAAGCAGCATAAGCAAGCAAAATAAAGGTAATATATGGCCTGTGTCATCATTTCCTGGACCAGACAACTCATCGTTTCAAAGGCAAACAGTTGTACCACTATGTTCCTCCCCTTGCCATTAATGTAACTGTGGCTGACAGATGTAAGCAACAAACTTGGGGGGGGGGGGGGGGGGCAGCATCTACCACAAGATTCACTATGGAGGTTGATCTGAGGACATCAGCATTATCTTTCCTTGACTTATTCTATCTTTCCTTCTCTTTTGATGCCTTCTGGAATACTGTAGCCCGACTTCCTCTGTCAATGTATTACACAAACTGCATGACACAGATGATGAATTCTTACTACAAGAGTCATGGCTGTCTTCCTTTGCTTTTAATTCTTTAATTCTTTGCATTTCATGCATTTAGCTGACACTTCACCAAAACAACAAAAAATGAGAAAAACAGCATAAGCTTGTAATTCAGCATGTTACTAACTTGCTAATACCACCCCCATTACTAAAAGAGTAAATAAGAATAGTGTTGCTTTAACTCAAAAAATGAGTTAAATAATAGCATGTTAACATGTGGTCTTAAAAATAGACGAAGTAAATAAAGGTGATATTATCACTCAAATCTGGAAAAAATAGTAAAAATATAATGTATACGACCTGTAGAGGAATGATTGTCCAACAAATAAAATCCAAAATTAAAGTTGGATTGACCATTTTTAATACTAAGATGGCCTGGATTGTCCAAGGCAAAACATATGTTGTTAACAGTACAGCAATGAAGCTAAAAAAAACTAGGAAAGGGGAGGAAAGGTCAAAAGTTATTGCACTTTGTATAAGGGAGATAAAACAGTATGATTTTCGTCTTTAATAGGGCTGGATTTGCGAGGTAGCAGGTTCATATTATGTTAATGTATTGGGAAATCTATCTGAATGAGAAAAGTCTTTTGGATCTAGTTTTACAATTTGAACAAAGTGAAATATACAGTGTGCCTATTTTAAGGCAACAACTGGTGCAATTATAATACATGAAACAATATGACTATTACATACTTCATCCTACAAACATAAAATTGCAGACTTACTATGCATCGTGCTCCAGATATTTCGGATCCATGACATCCTTTATCACGTCCCTGAAACAACAAAATCAAACTACTGCAGCTGCCAAAAAATTCTGTATTTAATTATTAGAAGTGATATGGCCTTCTGGTTGTTTAAATTCCAGTTAAAATTATCAATAACCACAAGTAAATGTACTAATGAAGTTTACATTATTTCAGTTAAAAAAAAATGAGAAATAATTTTTTTTTAATTTCTAAGAAACGTGTTTGTGTGGTTTGATGGCATGTCTGCAGCATACCTGCCGAAAAGTATATATAACAAAAAAACTAATTTTATTAGCTAACTGTCCTGCACATCAAGTGACTTGTAAATTGACTTTATATCCCATGAATTTTATCCTACACAATACTGACTGCTGAAAATGCCATTCATTGAATAACTTAGCATCTTGAAAAAATAATTTACCATTTCTCAGCAACCACCAACCCACCTTTAAATTATAGTGGATGAGTGAAATTTTCAAGCCATTTATAGGATCTCATAAAAATGTATACCTGAACTCTTCTAAAGTCTGAATATATCAATTTAACCTAATGGTGCAAATGTAATGCTTGGTTTTCACCTGTGACACTAATAAAATCAAAGCATGCATTAAAATGAACCATGTTTAAAAAAGAGAAGAGGAAAACAAATTTTAAAAAATAAGAATTAGAAAAAATAAATTGTGCAATATGAAAATAATATTTGCTATAGGAAAGTATTTCATATCTTTGTGATTAGTTTGCAATAAGTGTCTTGCCCAACTGATTAATTGATTGAATGGAATTATAAAACAAAATTATCTGAAACCCTATAAGAATACAAAAAGTATCTTCATACCAATTAAATTTCACAACTGCAATGAGGATTTCTGTATATTTTTCTCTCTGCATTTAATGTCAAATGTGTGTGTGTGTGTGGGACTAATGTTTTAATTTTTTAATACTTACCTGCATTTATTGCACTAAGTCTTTTTCTGGTGCTAGTTAATAGTCCAAGAAATCTATTCCCTCATTCCATTAGTAACAGGGGGTCAAGAATAAAAGGAATATGACCTGAGTCTGATACCAGTTCACTTCTGACAAACAAAACATCATGCTTGTTTAGACTTTGATTGAGATTGAAAACACATCAGAGCTGGGAGGAATTGGGTAATAATGCTAAATAATTATTACAAACCCCTCCCCAAAGCTACAGTTTATAACAGTAACACATTGCCTGTTATCACTGCACTGCTAAATTTACAAGTCCAGTGGAAGGATATTAGCTTAAAAATGTTGTCAAAGTGAAATTTTCATTCTAAGACTTGTCAGTAACTGGGCACAATGAATACATGGAAAGGGTTGTTTATCATTCAGTGGTAATATGATTCAGTCTCTCTTCTTTAACAACCTGTATTTTTTGTGTCAATAATCAGTCACCTTCTGTATTTCATGTTCTAATACCCATGCCCTGTTGTATCTGTATTAAAGAAAACCAAGACAGACTCCATGGAGCTGTAGGACATGATGTTTCTATCTGTCTAAATCAAAAGAGAAAAGAAAGGGTAGTAAACATCTTTCTCTCCTCCCTCTGCTCTCCCTCATGCAACAATGATCAAAAGTAAAATGACAAGGAAGTGGAATGAGATGGCCTAAAGATAGCTTTCATGACATCAACCAAAAGAAGAATGATTAAAAGATATATTGATTTTCATGATAAAGAGAGACTAATAAACAATCCAATGCAAGATGGTGGCTGTCAAAATATCAAGAGGTATCATTTGGGAGGAGATCAAGATAGTTACGACCTTCGCTCCCTTCTCTCACTAATGCTAGCAAGAGAAGGAAAACTGTTTTACAGGCATGGTTCTTAAAGAAAACTTCACTCAAAGGTTCATATGTAGGTTCAGATAACACATAACAGCTTCCATGCCATCATTAAGGAGTGAACAGACTGGTCGCTAAAGCTAAAAAAATAACTGATGAGTTCTGAAAAATGAGGATCCAACCATTCCGAAAAATGAAGGTCCAATGGTTTAATGGAGTAAACCAGGCTATCTTTATATTGAAAGTGAACAGTAAGAAAATCTGGACCAGTAGTTAAAGGTGGGAAGATAAGATCAATTCATTTCCAGATGCACAAGTTACTGAAAATTCTCAATTTGTCATCACAACCTTGAAGCCTATTTCCTTCTAGCTCGAGTGATGCATTTGGCAACCTTGTTAAAAAAAACTCATCATGGCAGATAGACCCAGGTAAGAAGGTAAAGAATTTAAGGAGTGCTTTGCAAGAGGGATTCTCTGTTCTGTGACAGTAATTCTCTGGGACTGTCGACTAACAGATCAAGATCAATGAAACTTTGAAGTCCTGACAATGAAGAACTAGAGAGATTATTCTGAACGTTACAAAAGCAACTGTGTACAGTCCATCTCGCCTCATACTCAACATATCAACCATGCTCACTGGTCTGGAACAGGAGAGACATAAAGGAACCTGTTGTTCAGCCTTGTGTGGAACAAAAGTGCAGAGACCATTCCATGAGGACTGTCTGTCAGAATATGCTTTTGCACAGAATATAGTGGACTGTGAGAGTGATTTCTAAAGCTGCTCAATGAGAATGGTTCAAAAGAGAAGAGATATGAATGCCATCTTGATATCTTGTGTACACTATGACTGACATGTTATCCATAGTGACCACAACTCAAAGATGAGATGACCTATGCAATTGATGCCCCCTTGAAGTGTTACAAAAACAGCCCACATTCACAGATTATTAATGTATAGGGAGAGGATACTTCCCAAGACCACCCGTCATGCATAACTACTCCCTTGGAACTCAAATTAGTTCCAGCCTGGCTGTGAGGTATCAGACATAATGGAAGGAATAGGCTTCTGCAGCATGCACTGAAACTCTACTCTGAAACTTTTATCCAAAAAGGATTAGAACAGATAGGAGGGTCATTGTGGTGTCTCAAGTTTGTTATCAAGAACTGGAGGTTCATATATAAAGACTTCTAGGGGGAACTAAGTCTGCTGCAATGTTCGAAGTTCCCAAGAAAATGAGGTAGAGATGTGAGCAGACAATTCTTCTCTTTTGCATTACTACAAAGTAGGTATTTTTTAAATTCTGTCTGGAAGAACAGAGACATCAGTGATTGATGAGAAAATTCATCCAACGTATATGAAATTCTGAAAAGGGATTAATCTGACTGGGGGAATAGGCCTAGACAAATCATCTAACAGTGAAACAGATCCTCAGAAAGCATTTGTAGGGCAATGCACATCAACCAATCAATTTACTGGAGGATGGGAACTCCTAAGGATGAGCCACTATGACACCCATCACCCTAGTGAAGGATCTGGAAGTGGAAGCTAGGCCAAAAGAAAGAACCCAAAAATGTAGGAACTCCTGTCCAAGACAAACAGCAGGAATCTTCTGAAGGCTGTGAAGATTAGAATTCTGGTTATCAATGGAAACCAACCAGTCATTCATTCTGATGGAAATCCTGACTGAGACAGCTGTCTCCACCTTGAAATAATGTTTCAGAAGGAATTCGTTCAAATGAGAGGAACAATGATGCGTTATAACTGTCCCAATTTTCCTTGAAACTAAGAGGATCCAGGAATAAGATCCCTGACTGTGCATGTTCTTCATCTTCTCTACCGTGCTCCACCTTAGAAGGGTGTACACCTCATCTTGCTGAGAAACAAGATGAGACTGATGGAACCAATGGAATCTTTGGAAAAGGTGAAGGGCCCCTGATGCAAAGCCAGCTACTGTCTCTTATTGTGGAAAGGACCCATGCACTGAACAAGAGATCAAACCAATCCAATCAAAACAGGATTAATCTGTCTCCTAATGAGATACTAGGATGGAGTGGGTTTGACTCTAGGAATGATTGCTTCCTACAAGTGAAAGACTTTGACAACTTTTTCCTATGGCTACTCTGGCAACACTGACATGAGTGGTATTGATGGAAAATGAGGGAGATTTCAGTTCTGATGATTTCCATGTATAAAATATGTAGGGAACTGTAGACCTTTTGAGATGGGGGCATTGGTCAGTTTACCTGGACCGAGTACTACAATCAAGGCCTTTTGCTTATCCATCCAATCTGCAAGGTTACTTAAGGATTAAATAATGTCTAGACATCATGTGGAATGGCCAGCAAAACTCAACCACATTGTTAAAAACCTCTGATGTCTTCAAAGCAGAATCTCTATGGAAATGATAGAGTTGTGCAGACAGCACTATTGACATTGAGTGCATCAGTGTCTTGGCATGGCCTCTAATAATCCTGGCAATGAAGCTGGAGATAATGAATGCCCATTCAATGGATTGAATGAGTTCCACAGACCTGAGAACCTAATCAAGAAATAAACCAAAGTCTCGAATGGAATTTCCACCTGGAAAGCACCACTAGTCTAAGGACCAAGTTGGTGAATAAATGCTGTAGATTTAAGCTCAAACTAGGCTTTGAATTATATAAGAGGAAACTGATCAACCTTTTTGCTGTCCAACCCCCTCTTGGGCTTGAGACAACTTTGAAGTAAACTCCATTTCCAATGAGTGAGGAGGCAACAGCATGTCTCACTTAGGTTGTGCCTTAATAGAATTTACAAACCAGAGATGATTCCAATTGGTGACTATCATGAATGTGTGGGACACTAATCTGGAAAAAGCAGGCAGTAAACCTTTTTTTTCCCACTACCTTGTCAAAAGTCTCTAATACTTTTTCCTCCTCCATCACATGCTGAACTCAATAGATGAAAAGGATCTTTTGTGATGGGTTCTTCTGGGAACAATGCATCTCAAATATTTATTGTTCATCTTCCTATCTATGCTACTAGTGAGAGACTTGACTATTGTATCTTATAAGTGGATGTACTGGATGGGAGTTCACTGTCCTGTCTCCATTCTCTGGGACCTTAATTGCCTCTTGATCCCCACTTCTGGGAGAAAGGGATTGGCAACTCCCTAGCAGTGCAAGAAACAGCCCCACTCCCATTACCTCAATAACATGGTCAAAGGTAGGGAAGATCTTTCACATGCCCTGTCTACTGATCCATGGAGCTATTGCAAAGTCATTCTTGTTATCATGATAGGAAAAAGAAATCGGATCATGTCACCACTGGGTGGTAGTCCTAAAATTCCAAACTGAACATTAAGAAGAGTGGGGTATCGTTCTGATCCCATAGGAAGATCAGTGCTCAAAACTCAAGGACTGATCTGCAGGAAACAGACAGTAGTGAGGTATCAAACCAATCCCTTTCCATAGTGGTAAAAGTCAGATCTGAAGATTTGTCAGATATCAGGCAGCCAGTGCTTGATGAGCTGACAATGAAAACATAAAATCGATACCACACACCATACTTGGTGACAGGTGACTGAAATTCAGTGCATATGCCTGATGCACAATGCCTGGTGTAAAACTTAATATGACATGACACTTTATGACCAGTGACAGACCTCCAATAACTGTCACCTAACACAATAAATCTTTGAATATATATTAACCATTCTACTGACCAGACAGATTTTAGTAGTTAATATGCTTGGTGCTAAGTGTAATTTATAATGTGAATGTCTGGCTGAAATAAAGTTTGTTGAAGCATCATATTTAGTTAAGGCAACATTGCTGTTGCGTGATGATGAGAGAATATACAGAAAACCACATGAAAATTACAATTTGTTCTGAAAAATAAACAGCATAAAGTTTCATAAAGGTGCAAATAAACTTCTCTCCACACTAACTGATAACTACATTGGGAGGCGAAAGGGAGGCAACTCAAACCAAATGAAGAAACTAAGTAAGATTCATGTATTCATAGTGAACAATAAACACCTTTTTCAAAGTCTAAAAAAGCTATGACAGCAGCCAAACCTGAAAACAATCTTCAGCTTGTAAAAACTATGGTGTGCTTGGAAGCCATGAATTAGATACCATGCAACTAAATAGTTCATCCATATAAAAAGTAATTCATCTCAAGATAAATTACAAACTACACATTCTAAAGAATGATATTTTTATGACTCACTGCTATTTGTGCCAGGTTAGAGCAGAATTTGATGTGATGACAAATATCTGTAATTATTTTAAAGACTAATTAAAAACTCCTGTTTTTTTCGCCCACCTCTATCAACATAGTCTCACCCACCCCTTCTCCTTGTGCTGCATATGGAACAAGAAAGTTTCATTGGCATAAACTCATCCCAATGAATCAATAAATCAAACAATGAAAACGTAAACCAAACTATATGAATCTCGCATCAAAGTAGTCTGGTCAGGTTCCAAGAAAAACCAATATAAGAACACACAGACAGGTGGACAGACAAATAGATCAAAATAAATAAACTCACTTGCAGCTAAACAAAGTTGACATTAACTGGTTAGTTGGATGGTATCGTATATACTCACTTGTAAGCGGAGTCTAGCCATAAACTGCACAGACCCAGATACTGTTGCATAGTGTGCCAGCAGATCTGGGTCTTAGTATTCTGTTTGGAGCAATCAACAGAACAAATAACCCTGATCTGTTAGTGCATTATGTAATGGCAGATCTAAGTCTCTGCTTTTTGTACTTGGACTCTACTTATATACGAGTATTTATGCTATATGATAGCTATTGTCTTGTGCGACTAATGACAGTGTCAGCCTATGATTGGTGCCAATACTGTTAATTTCTGATCTATAATCTATAAATGTGGTCTTAGCTCTAAAAGCTGGTACTCCTATGCCATGAAAAAGAATAGATGACATGTATAAATTAAAAGCTGGTACCCCAACACCATGAAAAGAATCTATGACTTGTACAAATCAAAAGCTGGTACCCCTTAGCCATGAAAATAATATAGGAAATGTATAAATTTTTAAAAAATAAAAAAAATATAAGAAAAATAGACCTTGTTGATTCATTAAAAGTGCTGAAAAGAAAGAAAAGTACATTTCCTTGTAGTAGAATTATATAAGGAATGAGTATCATGTAGAAATTAAGCATATACTATGTGATATATTTACTCAGTTAAGTTAGGTCTGCTTCACAGATGTGAGGTAATGACAGAATATGTACTATGTGATATATTTACTCAGTTAAGTTAGGTCTGCTTCACAGATGTGAGGTAATGACAGAATATGTACTATGTGATATATTTACCTCAGTTAAGTTAGGTCTGCTTTCACAGATGTGAGGTAATGACAGAATATGTACTATGTGATATATTTCCCTCAGTTAAGTTAGGTCTGATTTCACAGATGTGAGGTAATGACAGAATATGTACTATGTGATATATTTCCCTCAGTTAAGTTAGGTCTGCTTTCACAGATGCGAGGTAATGACAGAATATGTACTATGTGATATATTTCCATCAGTTAAGTTAGGTCTGCTTTCACAGATGCGAGGTAATGAAAGAACATGTACTATGTGATATATTTCCCTCAGTTAAGTTAGGTCTGCTTTCACAGATGTGAGGTAATGATGGAATATGTACTATGTGATATATTTCCCTCAGTTAAGTTAGGTCTGCTTTCACAGATGCGAGGTAATGACAGAATATGTACTATGTGATATATTTCCCTCAGTTAAGTTAGGTCTGCTTTCACAGATGTGAGGTAATGAAAGAACATGTACTATGTGATATATTTCCCTCAGTTAAGTTAGGTCTGCTTTCACAGATGTGAGGTAATGACAGAACATGTACTATGTGATATATTTCCCTCAGTTAAGTTAGGTCTGCTTTCACAGATGCGAGGTAATGACAGAATATGTACTATGTGATATATTTCCCTCAGTTAAGTTAGGTCTGCTTTCACAGATGTGAGGTAATGACAGAATATGTACTATGTGATATATTTCCCTCAGTTAAGTTAGGTCTGCTTTCACAGATGCGAGGTAATGAAAGAACATGTACTATGTGATATATTTCCCTCAGTTAAGTTAGACCTACTTTCACTGCTATGTGTTATTATAAAGTTATAATCTGTAGCTATATTATGATTGACTGTTTTTGAATAATCAATTTCAAGCTAGATACCGGTACTTGCCCTGCAGTATCATCTAAGTAAATTGCTTCCTCATAAACGTATATCCATTCAACAACTGCACCAAAACTTTTTTTAAGCAGGCAATATAAAAGCTATATGTAGCATTGATGCTAAGGCAGCGAGTTTAAAAACAAACTACACATTCTACAGAGATATATAATGAATGCTTTTTGTGCCTGGTTAGGATGTGATTTGATGTGCTGTAGTGATCTAGTGTTGGTATAGTTGAGTTACTCTCCAGAAGATGTATCAACAAACCAATATTCATTTGAAGGTGAAACTGAATCCAAGATATTAGGGTGTAACATACAAACAAATGAATACAGATTATATAGTCATATGAAAAACTGTGCAAAATGTTATATCCTCTCCCAACTTAGCTGGCAAAAGTACAATAAAAGTTTTGAGTTGAATCCATTCTGAAATGCATTTACCACATGTACATTTATGTATATATTATATGTATTCTGTATTCGGTAAGAAATATATTCAGAAAAATGTAAATATATGTAAAAGTACCAATTAATCCTGTGTACACTATTAATAAATATAATTCTTGGTTCAGGAATGCATATTCTGATTCAAATTTTATAAATATTAGTACAAAACAATATCAGTAACTAGTATCATTTGACCCACTACTGCGAATTCATTTCTTTTTCCATGGTTTAGCAGACAAACTGTTGTCATTGGAATCACATCACAATTATTTCCAGTTCAGTACCCACGAACGTAGTTCTAGTCTATTTTTAGAATATTTTTTCCTCTCTCAATTTTGGTGGTGATAGAAGAGTTATATTGATGCATTTTTGGTAGGGATTTAAAGGTAATTGTTTATTCTTGAGAATATGAGCTGAGAGAGTGGTTGTCAGTGTGTAATTTGGCGACAGTGCACATGGAGTAAAAAGGCCTTGGTGATGATCCGGAAGCGAAATCTGTGTTCTGTTTACAGTGCAGCCGCTCAAAAAAATGCAGATCAACCCCTGACAAAAACTTCACCGTGAATTCATCTTTGGATATATTTTAAATTAACATATGATTTGTATCGATTGTCACAAAGTTGAAAGGTCAGTACTGAGAAATATATGTAGAGAACATATAGTAAAATTAATTGTGGTGTATGTCCCATTGGTATTCAAATCTGCAGACTGGTATTCAAATCTGCAGACTGATATACAAATCTGCAGACTGGTATTCAAATCTGCAGACTGTTATTCAAATCTGCAGACTGGTATTCAAATCTGCAGTCAAATCTGCAGACTGTTATTCAAATCTGCAGACTTGAGAAGTAACATACATATACATAAACATTTATGCAGAAAATTCTACACATGAAGAGCAGTGTTTTCATATATGCATCAAATTAAGAGCATTTGATAACTCTAGGGGTAATATTAGAAACAAAGTAAATTCAAATATTTTATATTTTCATGCCATTATTCCCTTCCCAAAATGCATCGTTACATAGTATGAAATAAGCTTATCTGTTTCATTACTGTATTCATAATATCTTTTACATTTTATTACATTTGATCTAAATTTATTTGGATTTTATTGGTTTGAAAATAAATTAAATATTATCCACCAAAAAGTGAATTGTCCATCAATGTCATTTCATTTACCACTGAGTGTTTACTATCAGGCATGTTGCTTTCATTTTCAATAATCCATAATTGTTTTAAATTTAGTGCTTTGCTTGTGCTTGATGCAATATAAGTTTTGATTTTATTTATATCTGTATCTATGAGAAATGACAGACCATACAGTGCATGACAATTTGAAACAGATAACACTGTGTACTGAGTGAAGCCAGCTGGATATAACATGTATTCTGAATGAAGTCAGATGATGTCACAGAGATATGACATATTGTGTCTCAGACGCATTTTTTTATCATGGAATGAAATTGATGAAATAGTTATTGATATTGTTGTTGAACTAAAAAAAAAGTAAATCTATGATTATTATGGTCAATAAATCCTCTCCCATGACAAAGTACATAATCTAAGCTGAATGCTGTGAATACTTGTTTGCGTTTTCTCATGTGCAAACAATGGTCACAATGGTGGATGCCCCAGGCATTTCCAGTGCCATTATTTTCAAACTGGTAGGGATCAAATTTTTACATGCATTCGTTGCCATGTGCACATTGTCTAAAGAGATCACAACATAAGTGGGGTATTTATATTGTTCAAGAATATGCTCCTACTTACTTGAGAGATTCGATTTCGGAGGCATGAAGAAATGCCTGATGATCACAGTGGAGAATAAAAATGATTGGAGCCAACAACTCATGCATTCCCTGGAAAATGAGACAAAACAAAATAGTCCAGGTTGAAATATTATAGGCTAAGACTATAGACAATATTATAGGCAAGAAATTTAGACTAGAAATATTAAAGACATGAAATTCAAACTAGAAAAATTACAGGCCAGAAATATCAACTAGAAATATTTGAGGTTAAAATATAAACTAGAAATATACAACTATTATAGATCAGAAATATTATAGGCATATTATAGGCTAAAAATACATTTTTCAACCACATTTACTTGTATATAGCCAGCATCCAATTATGAACAATGTACACCCAGATCTGACATCACATAATACAGTGGTAGCTCAGGGTCTGTTCTGGTTGCTTAGTTTATTATTTTAAGTGTTGAACAATGTACATCCCAACCTAAAGTTAAAAAATGCAGTACAAGCTTAGGTTCTACTCTGATCACTTTACATAAGATTTTAAGTGTACAAGGGTGTACACACAAATCTGGTATCACATAATGCAGTAGTAGACTGCAGTCTATTCTGATCACTACCTTTAATTTCAAGTGTACAAGGGTGTACACCCAGACCTGGTGTAATGCAGTGGTGGCTCTAAGGCTTCTCTGATCACTTTACTTATTATTTCAAATGTAGAACAGTTTACTCCATGATCTGACATCACAAAATGCTGTAATAGCCCTAGGTCTACTCTGATAATTTTACTGATTATTTCAAGTGTACAAGAGTGTACACCCAGATCTGGTGTAATGCAATGTTAGCTCTGAATCTACACTGCATACTTTACTCATTATTTCAGAACAGCTGAATCTGTGATCTGACATCACATAATGCTGTAATAAATAGCTCAAGGTCAACTCTGATAACTTTAATTAAAACTTCAAGTGTAGAACAGTATACACCCAGATATACCCATGTACTATTGTGCTGGCAAATAAGAATCTATAATGTTCATTCTACTTGTGACATTCTAAGCAAACATATTCAATGCAAAATATGCCAGCAGATCTTAGTCTGCATAGCTCACTCACTTCAAAAAGAAAAATATAATTGTTTGGTTTTCTAAAACAAAAACGTTTGTGTTTATACATGTCAAAGTGTGCATTAGCAACAGAAAGAAATGAAGCTTTCTTTAATTAGAAATATGCTGTTTATTTAATTAAAGAATTATTGCTAATTTTATTTTCTGAATTGTAGGCTCAGGCATCAGCATAATATTTCAACAATTCTGATGCAATCCAGTCAATTTATCAACAAATTCAGATGCATCATAACTATCTTACTTCTCTACAGAACTAACATGGACATAACATATTTATAAAATCAGCATGGGTCATGTTGCATTTTCTGAAAATACTTTACATCTGAATGAAATGATTGTTAGTTTGGGCAAGTGATCTTTCAATAACTGCCTGAATCACTATTTGCTTTGCTATCCTACCCAAATGCCAAGGGACTGAACTCAATGTACGTTATTTACTGCTACCCAAATGCCAAGGGACTGAACTCAATGTACATTATTTACTGCTACCCAAATGCCAAGGGACTGAACTCAATGTACATTATTTCCTGCTCAAGCTCTACTCAGCAATAATCTATCAGTTAAGACTCAGAAGAGTCGATTGCATCAGCGGTAAGAACCCAGTCCCACTCAGACATCATGTGGGTCTCACATGTTATGTGTTAGTTTTAGCATGCTTTGTTTTAAATTCATTCTTTTCTAGTTTGTTCACAGTGTCTTTTATTCATCTCCCACTTTGCTGGATGTCCTGAGTTTGGATAATTATTTTGTACAGTGATGTTTAATACAGCTATTTTTAAAAAAGTTCTAAATAATTAAAAGTTTCTAGATGCCACAACTTGTGTGAGTGAGGGTTCAGTTTTGTAAACAGAATTAAAACAAAACAAAGATTAGCTCTTTCACCCTGCATTATCTGCTACAGCTAGTTTTTAATGGACCAACTGCTGAGATTTATGATCATAAAAAACAATGATAAAAGCAGCATTTTAATTATTCAAAATATACACATATTTCTCACTGGTAGGGAATATCTGTATATTATTGAAATGGTTAAAGTTTCCTTGCAATATCAAAAGCCGACCTTAATTAAGTTGACATTAAAAGTAAACAATTAGATTAAAAGGAAATAAATGGTATTTTCTTAAAAATCAGACAAAATAACACCAACTTATTACAACAAAATTTCAATAAAAATATCTTCTGTCGCACGCAGCCATCTTAGAGTTTTAAGTGTATTGGCATCAATGGTCAACTAATGTTTTAAAGATATGCATAATATTTATACATGTATTAAAGATACACATAATATTTATACATATTTTAAAGATATGCATAATATTTATACATGTATTAAAGATACGCATAATATTTATACATGCTTTATAGATATGCATAATATTTATACATGTATTAAAGATATGCATAATATTTATACATGTATTAAAGATATGCATAATATTTATACATATTTTATAGATATGCATAATATTTATACATGTATTAAAGATATGCATAATATTTATACATGCTGTATAGATATGCATAATATTTATACATGTATTAAAGATACGCATAATATTTATACATATTTTATAGATATGCATAATATTTATACATGTATTAAAGATATGCATAATATTTATACATGCTTTATAGATATGCATAATATTTATACATGTATTAAAGATACGCATAATATTTATACATATTTTAAAGATATGCATAATATTTATACATGTATTAAAGATATGCATAATATTTATACATGTATTAAATATATGCATAATATTTATACATGTTTTAGAGATATGCATAATATTTATACACGTTTTAAATATATGCATAATATTTATACATGTATTAAAGATACCGGTATGCATAATATTTATACATCTTTTAAAGATATGCATAATATTTATTCAATGTAGCTGGTCTTACTAAGGGTAAATTTTGTGCACTGTTTTACTTTTACTTTTCAAATTATGTTTTTGTAATGTAATATTAACAAAGAATCACAAAAATTGTCTTAAATATAGCTTGCACTTATTCGTACCCTTAAGATATATCTATATCCGGGGTCATGAATATTCCCCCACATTGAGTATTATCATAGGATATTCCCACACTTGAGTATTATCACAGGATATTCCCACAGACAAAGTATTATCACAGGATATTCCCACATTCAGAGTATTATCACAGGATATTCCCACACACATAGTAATTATTATCACAGGATATTCCCACACATGGAGAATTATCACAGGATATTCACACACACAGAGTATTATCACAGGATATTCCCATATTCAGAGTATTATCATAGGATATTCCCAAACACTTGAGTATTAACACAGGATATTCCCACATTCAGAGTATTATCACAGGATACTCCCACACATGGAGTATTATCACAGGATATTCCCATACACATAGTATTATCACAGGATATTCCCACATTCAGAGTATTATCACAGGATATTCCCACATAAAGAGTATTATCACAGGATATTCCCACATATGGAGTATTATCACAGGATATTCCCACACAGAGTATTATCACAGTTTTATTTGCTGTCAGATATCTAATCATTCTTATAGTCACAACATTGTTTACTATGATAAGATACCAACCGCAAGGTTTGCTGAACAACAAATACCACAAAGTGTACACCTTATTTCCCATCAAATCCTAATTAGCATCTCTCCAAAAAAAATCATGCACAATATTAATTAATATTAATGAAACAAATGATTATTTTAATCAATATAATAAAAGAGATATTGCAAAAAACTGCATTTCAGTTTTCTTTGCAAGCAGTGGTTTTGCAATTTCTGGTACTTCACAAATCGCATCAAATAGCCAGCACTAGGTGTTAAATACTTAATATATTTTTAGAAACAGCAACACAACATTACATAGAACCACTTTTGGTTTAACATGTCTTTGTCCAAACTCATAATACAAAGCACCACATAGCTACTAATGTGATGATGTGCCGTTAAGCACTAACACATATACTTACTACTGATTATCAACACCATATAGCCAGTAATGTGCTGACATACCATGTGTTCAAGAAAAACATGCATATAGCCACTCTGTGATGATAAACCATTTATCAACTAATACAAATATGCAATACTTATTACCAACACTACAGAGCCATTATCGTGCTGATGTGCCCATGATCCTTATACATACATACATACATACATACATACATACATACATACATACATACATAGTGATTACAGGTACATGTACCATATAGCCACTATGACATGCCTTTAAACCTTGATACATATACACTAAACACTGATTACAGGCACCATATAGCCATTACTGTGCTTATGTGTCTTTAAGTCCTCATATGCACATAATAAATACTGATGATCACCACTATATAGCTACTAATGTGCTGATGTGCCATAATGCCTTTATACATAATGCTTAATGCTGATTACAGCATCATAAAGCCACTAAAGTGATGATTTACCAAATAGCCCTTATACACGCACGCACGCACACACCCACCCACCCACCCATCCATCCATCCATCCATCCATCCATCCATACATACATCCATACATACTTAATACTGATTATCAAAATCATAGATACTATTATGTAGATGTGTCTTTAAGACCTAATTAATACATATGTAATACTGAGTATCAGTTGTTGTAGGGTTTAACGCCATTTTTCAGCACACGATAGGCTATACATGGTGGCCAGTATTATTGGTGGAGGGAGAACCCGGGAAAACCCCCAGAAAGAACCACCGACCCACGAGAAGCTACTGGCAAGCTTTCTCACATATCTACATTAGCCGAATCTTAGACTCAAACCCATGCAGACAGAGGTGAGATGGCAGTGATCCGTAACAGTGAGCGCTTTAGACCACTCGGCCAGTTGGGGCCCCTACTGAGTATCAGCGCATATAGTCACTAGCATGCTTATGTGCTATTAAACTCTTAAATATATATATATATATATATATATATATATATATATATATATATATATATATATATATATATATTACTTGCAAAATACAGCTTACTGGCACCATATAACCTCTTTTGTACTTGCATGCTGTTAAGCACTTACACAATGTGATTATGAGTACCATATATCCACTACTGCACTGATTTGTAAGCCCTAATTCCTGATTATCAGAATAATATAGCCAATATTATGTGGACGTGCCATTAAGCCCTAATTAATACATATGTAATATGGATTATCAGTGTCATATAGCCACTATTGTGCTGACATGTTCTAAAGTCATAATGCATATGTGCCCAATAATGATTAACAGCAATATTTTTCAAAGAATAATTTTTAAGAGACTGAGATGGTTTGGTGTTATACGGCACATCAACACATGCAGACTATTTAGTACCAAAGTAACTGGAGACATGTGCCTTGCCCAAGGACATGGTAGCTGACTTTGGCTGATTCAGCAGTATATTTTAAACCTCCTGTGATGAAATTTTAACCTATCTTGTCATATACTGTTTACATAAATCAAACAAGTCTTAATAGCTTTGGCTGATCCAGCAGTATAATTCAAACCTGCCTGTCAGTTGCCAAAGATATGTGCTAACCACTGAGACAGTGATGAAATTTTAACATATCTTGTCATATACTGTTTACATAAGTCAAACAAGTTTTATAATTTATATCTTTTACAACATATTTCAGTTAACAAGGAAATCAATTAGATTATAAAGTGGCATTCCATTCAAAGATGTTATATCACGAGAAGGAAACTACATCAAAATATAACTTGACATTTATAAAGAAAGAAGTGATGAATATTCTTTAAAAACGTTCTCAGAGTCATTAAAATATTTATTTGCTCCAACATCTGTTCCAAGGACCAATTCACATGCGTGCAGTATTTCTTGTGTCTGTCCACTAGGCTTCAATGTGACAGATAAACCTGATAACATGCATTGTTTCAGCAGAAGAAAAAAAATGAAACAAGAAACCAAAAAGTTGTTAAATGAATGGCAGAAATGTTCTGAACTAGAAGACTGGAGCAAAACTCAATAGTGAAGTAATGCAATTTCATAGGATTATCAATTTTCACTTCTTTGCTTTTTGTTTTTACATCAGTCTGAATACCTAAAACAATAATAGCATTGATGGTCATAACAGTGATAAAACATCAATTATTTATTCAGTTACAAATAAAAAAATCATCAGCCATTTTACCAGGTAAACGTTTTGTGTTTGGTACATGTTCAGCATAAAAAAATATGCATGTAGCATGATGTCCCACCCAGTCACATTATCATGGCACCAGGCCGAACAGTCCTAACACTAACCTCTTAATGCTGAGTGCCAAGTGAGGCAGCTGTTAGTACCAATTTTTTAAGTCTTTAGTATGACTTGGCCGAGGACCAAACCCACGACCAAACGCTTCCACGGCAAACCCTCTAACTACTAGGCCACCAGAGCAGTTTTTAGTACTTGGTCATGTGTATGACTAAGCAAACTGTGGTTGTTCTAGAGGATTAAGTGAGGATTCAACACCAGATTCATTGAAGGCAAACACAAATACTTAATGGCTGTACTGTTGATGGTTCAATAATCTTTGCATTAACAATCATGAACGTTTAAGAGAGCTAAAATCTTTCAAGCAGTGATAAGCTACTTTTTTTTCTAGTATACAACACAAGTTTTTAAATCAAACTCATTTATTTTAGCACTAAAGCTTTTGTTGTGGTAGCTGTTGTAAGGTTTAATGCCATTTTTCAGCACAAGATAGGCTATACATGATGGCTAGTATAACTGGTTGGGGAAGAAACCTGAAAAACCGGGATAAAATCCACCAACCCACGAGAAGCTACTGGCAGGCTTTCTCACATACGTTAGCCGAGCATGAGACTCAAACCCCCACAGAGTTAAGATGGCAGTGATCAATAATGGTGAGTGCTTTTGAACACTCGGCCACTCAGGGTCCTACACCACTAAAGATTTGAAGTATCTGTATCAAAGAAATCCTGTATGTCTACACATCAATTTCTATCCATCTATTTGTCTGTCTACAAATTTGTCCTCATAATTTTGGTGCATATTCAAATGTTTCTTTTACTAACTTACAAAGACTATTTGGATAAATTTAAATCCTAAAAATTTCAATATTTTTCATATGAAGAAAGTATCTTTATCTCTGAACAAAATGTTTTATATCATATATTTACTGTAAGACAATGGCATGGATCTGAAGTCAACAAACAGATCAAGTCACAAAATGGCATAAAATTATTGTGGGAACTGATAAGGTAAGAGACAAATTGCTTGGAAATGAAACAGTCCAGTGCCATTTAAACACCAGGTGTGGTTGCAAAATGACCTGTGTGCTGTGTCGGGACTTGGTACAGTTTTAAATACACATGAACCTTTCAATGGTCCTGGAATGGCAAAAGGCCTCACTGCAAAATTGTGTGTAACATAGCAACCATAAAAACCGATGAAACCTGGTACCGTTTTAAGAGACTAAGTTAATTCACAGTATATAAAATATAAAGTGGAGATAACTCTAAATACACAGACCTGTCTGTAAGAAATATGGTTATGCTCTCTACTGTAGAGGAACAAATTGTTGACCATCATCTCCCTTACTTCATCAGATTTGAAAAATGCAAGCTCAGGAAAACTACAACAAATGAAAAATTAAATGCAAAGGTAGAAGAAATAAAGATTTACATGCAACAATACTAAGAAGAAAATAATGAAAAAAATCAATGAAATGAATGACTAGATAATATACTATGCAAAACAAAAGGAAATAGAACACATTATGTAAAATGGTTGAGATTAAGCTGAGGTTAACATTTCAAGTCTTTTTCACTGCATAGCAGTTTATTTTTACACTGCACAAATCTCAAGCTACAATTTTACAAAGAGGAACTTTTTTTCAATTCTTAACTTTTATACCTCATATTTTATTATTGCTCTTCAAGACATCCTACATGACCACATTATCATTAGGACAAAAAACTGCTACTACTTGAATCCAACCATCATTGATAAAATGAACACTGCATGCATATATATATATATATATGCAAAAAACTGACACGCAACAGTGCAAAACTAGAATCACTCTAGCCTAAGCGCTTTCGACTCTTAATGAGTCTTTATCAAAGGCAAATACAGAACATAGACAAGACAAACAAGTAAAATACAGAAACTGTGTTTACAAAACTTTACATACCTGTTTTTACAGGAATTAAACCTTGAAATTTATTGTTACAACTAGTTTCTAACAACTTGTTGCGGATGCTGTAAAATGTGTTGACTTAGAAATCGATGAGCCAAAGCGACACGTTTTTGTATGTAAATTTATGTACGCGCAAATTATATCCTGGATATTTTTATTAGTAGTTAGAGGTTATTAAGCAAATTTAGAGAATTATTTAAAAGAAAATGTGTCAGCTGGAAAAAATAATTACATTTGTGCATGGCTGTCTTTTTCTAGTCTTCTTGGTTTGGTATATATATTTCCCCATGGGTTAGTGGCTCTTTACAGGGGTTTCTTGGGTTCTCCCTCATTATATATTATGGCCTCCATGTATAGCCTTTTAAGCATTCTCTGGAAGATATAGACATTGCTGGGTCCCATGACCCTTCTCTATATTTTTCAAAATGTCAACAAGGCCTTGCACTGCCACCTCGTTTGACATATCTTAAGGACACAAAATATATTACCACCTCTTTGTTATCTTCTGATGGCAAATAATTCTTAGCTATTTAGTCTAGCTGTGACATTAGGACCATCCGATCTGAACTGGGAATAGTTCAGATCCATAAAATGTGCATGCAACTCGATCACCCTGCATGTCAATGATTGGCAATCAAAAATTATTTAATAGGATCATAGCTAGAGCAAGGTTCTACCTAGAGACTCATATTTATCTGATTTGTGCACAGTAAAAGCAGATGAAAGATTTGACTCAGGAAACAGCAAATGATTTGAGCATATTCAAGTAAAAACTGGCCATGAAGTCAAATAGTTCCAATCATGGTTTCATCTACCATGATGCCTGAAATTTTTGAGATCATAAATCTATAACTTTTGTAATGGGAGCTATATTTGCTCATCTAAAAGCTGATAAAAAGTTGGGCCAGTTGCAAGATCCAGACACTCAAAGGGGTGGGGTCATTGCCCATGCAGCAGAACCCGAAAACACATCCCATCTTTTTGTTGGCCTTTATAGTGAAAGGCATTCTAGCCAATGAGATTCCCTCCAATACTGAAAGTTCAAATTTATTCCTACACTAGACTCTCCTGCCAAGATAAAATCCACTCCCTGATAGAAATTGACTAGGGCAGACAATTCACACTACAAGTGGCAAGGGGTGGGTGAATGTGCACCAGGAGGCTTTCTGTGGTCACATCTACCCACAACCAGCTTAGCCACATATTTAAAGGAATGTTGAAAAGAAAGATTTATTCAAAAACTTAAATGCAGGTAAAAGGATAAGCATAGACTAAGTCTAAGCTAAATCAGAAAATGGAAAGAACTCACCTTTCCTAGGTGTTGTCTCCAAGAATTAAAACAATCACTGAATTTTGTAATGCCAAAATGTAAGCAATGAAAAATTGTGAACTGATACTAATTTGATAACCAAACTTACAATACTAAAGGACAAAGCGGTGTGCGAACATCTTTTCTGAGTTTTCAAAAACAGCATAATTCAGAAAAAATGAATGTGAGTTTGATGATATGTTATTAAATTGTAATTAGCAATAGAACCAATCAAGATGAGTCTAAAGAACCAATTAGTCAATGATAAGGATATTTCAATTAAATACCTACCCTGACTAAAAATTGTTCACAACAAATATTAGTATACTATACACATGTTGGGTGATATATCAAAAATAGAAGGTTCTACACAAACGTGCCAGAACAAACAGCAAATAACCCGAGAGAGAGAAAAAGATCTCAGTTTGAGTAGAAAAAGGTTCTTGACCATGGTAATTCAATAAAGACAATTCACATAAAAAACCAGTAGAATGCTATGTTAACACAAAGTGAAGGCAATTCTTTGATGTAAATAAAGCAGTCAAGAATATCTGTGATTGAAAAAAGAATGAAGGACTGTGCACATGTACAAAGTACCTGTGGGTTGGACCAGCTTGTAACTTATAATTCTGGACTCTTCTGGTTCACCCCATGTAGGATGAATTCTCTTCATATGGTATAGGTATTTTCCATCCAGAAAAGAGCAACAGCAACTAGTATGTATTACATATTTTGAAATTATGTCACTGTAAGAATTACAGTACAGTAGCATAAATGACCATGATGTTTTATATGTTCCCTGGGTATTTTTTTAATCAGTTAGGTTATCACGTTGCTGATGTAACTGTTTTTGTGTGTGGTTTCATTACCCCATCCACTGGTCTGACATATGGAGCATCTTTTCAATATTTCAACAATATATGTCGTGAATACATGAAGGAGATGGACAACAATGAGACTGCTTAGAAACTGCATGGTAGACAAACTAATGAGGTTGAGATCTGACCTTTCACAGTTTGCTAAAAAGTCTCAATGACCAAAGACCATTCCAGAATTTCACAAATTTGAACTTACCCTGTATTTCTGGAAGATGTCATCCAGATACAATGCAGATGCCATTGTCAATTTTATTAAGCAAAACCAAAGAAACTTGGTTGAAGATGGGTGAATATAAACATGAAAAAAGTCCATCATGAAAGAGGGGAAAATTGGGAGGGGAGCTAGATAACTGAAATGTAAAGCCCCTCTCAAAAACATTTTGGACTGAACATTCATCTTGTCAAGAGAGTTTGATCCAATATACTGGTCAAAATGATGGAGTCTGGCACCAACCAGTAGGACTTCTGCAGGTGGTTACAGCAGTGAGTCAACAATGATTATTGGGAGGCATGGGGAAAGAGAAACCTTGTTGTTTTTACCATTATTGAATTGCCTCCAGAATTTAGGGACTTATTTCTGCCTGAAATTTGACTGAGGTTGAAACTGTTGTTGTAGGGCAGATTGCAACTTGTAACAAATAAATTAATACATGCTACTATAATGATTTTCTGGACTGAGGAACAATCTATCAAGGATTTCTGCATGTCTTGTGTTAGTTTCGAGCTAAAGCATAACCTGGTAACCATCCTGTTGATTGGTAGCCACCTAGAGGTGGTAAGGAGAGGAAATGGGTAAGAGTTTGTTCTTTTCTGCATGTGTGTGTGTGTTGGGGGGAATCTTTTTGGGAGAACTGGATTTAGTTACTAGTGGAGTTTATTTTCCAAATATTAATGTGACCAATAAATGTATTCAATGAAGAAACTGAAGCCAATAAACTGTGAAAAATTCACTATATGGATCCAAATACAAAAGTAATGGTGTCAAAATGTGTAACACATATATTAGTAAGCTATGCAATACAGACCATCTGTATGGATAGCTTTAATTCAAAATATTTTGAAAGTCAAAGTAGGGTGATGCTGATTGTACCACAGCAAAATCATTAATGGGTAAACATCCAAACTGATAGGCAGCCACCTAATTGTGATAAGGAGATTATATATATGGGAAAGACAAAGTTTGTCTTTCTGGTAGGGCTGGATTCAAGAAGTAGTGGAGTTTATTTTCTAATGTCAGTATGATCAGGAAATATATTAAGAACAGAATCAATCATTCCACAATTTTATTGCTCTAATTCATTTTAATTAACAAATTTGTATTTAAGAAAGGCTTCAACATTTTAAAAAAAAAAGAATAGACTTGAATATGGCAAAAACAAAATACTGTGTAGGTTTCAAATGAAAAATAGTCTAAACAGCTAAAATAATGCAAAGGCACCTTTTGACAATTAACAAATAAAATGAATCTTGAAGCCTTTAACATTTGGTATTTAAAGTATGAAAAAGACTTGATATGTACTCTTTAATATAAAGTATATTTCTTGGAAATACATTTAATTATATCTGCATAACTAAATACATGTAATGATTTGATGTTTATTCTCTGCCATCTCACCTGCAAATCATCTTCATATAAATTAAAAAATTTATTGTTTAAATTTGCATACCTAATTTAACACCACTGCTGAATCAATACTGAACATTTTTACCAAAATTGGAAGAAAAAAAATTAAAAACAAAGATAAATTGTGCATTTTATTTACAGAGAAATGTACAGGTGCTTGAGTTTATTTAAACAATATTTAGCTGACAGTTACTGACATACATTTCAAGCTTGTACTTTAAATACCTGCTTTGAAGTTAAATGTTTTTTGATGACTAATGTTTCTCCCTAATTCATAGCAACAAAACAATTTAGAATCATGGTCATTTCCATCTGTCAGCTGGAAGCATTTTGCTGCATTAATATTTACAAATGAGCATGCTTGTAATCTTGAGTTTGAATTCATGTATTTTAGCTTTGATATATTAAAAAAATCAATTCAAGTTTATCTTTACATACATCTGTATTTCCAAAAATATACATTACTTAAGTTAAAACCACTGAGATATATAAAGAATAAAAAAAATATAAAATATATGTACACATGAGATATCAAATAATAGTAGAAATAAAATGGTGGAGGCAATTAAGAGAAAGATATATTCCTCTTTCTGAAAAACTACATATTTTTAAAATATGATCAGAGAATAGTTAACAATAATATTAAAATCGTACTCTAAATTTAATTCTACCTTTGACAACATTGACTGGAAATGTAAAATGATTATTATGAGAATATCATGCCATATTTAACAAAATATATCACAGAATCTTTATGTATTAAAGTGGCACTTCAAATAGTTCTATAAATAGCATTACTTAAATGTCTGATCCATAATCATAGAAACCTTGAAAAATTATTTTAACTATCCAGTATATTATAGATTCTCATACCTAAATGACCTTGACCTTTGACATTACTGTTTTAAATTAAATGCCTAGATGTAGTGGTATTCAACAAATGATACTGTGTAGAACAATAATCATGCTGAATCATTGTTTCTTTAGACACCCGTAATCTTGACCTTTCACCAACAAATCTTATTTACTGACCTTGAGGAAACTACATGTACTTTGGTGATGAGATAAGATTCACTCAAGCTAGCACATGCAGATCCCTTGAATCCACTGTAACCATGGCAACCATAGTAATAACTTACACCTAACATTCTTAGCGATAACAAAGCATATCAAAGTGACTTACTTAAAGTGTGGCCAATACCAGTCAAAGAGCATAACTTAAAAACAAGCCTCTGTTGCAGTGTAAACTTTTATCAAAATTATCTTAAAAACTCTAATAATTATTTTTAAAAAAAAGAAAAATTCACAATTCAGTCACAAATAAGAATGGGATATGAAGAAGCAAAATACATGTATAAAAATTATATTTCATGCCAAGGAAAGAAGCACTATGAAATGATAACATGTGTACATATATGTACATATATACATGTGTAATAGAATTATGGGATAGATATTGTGATTTTCAAAGCTGGTGACAAATTTAAAGATTTGGTTCCAAGAAAATTATGAAGTTTTTAAACAGATTACAAACAGACCATTTGTCAGTTAGTAGCTGGAAACAAATCTTTTCAGAAGAGCCAACTCTTCTTTCTAACAAAATGTAAAACATGTTCTGAAAGCAACTTGATGCTTGAAAATGAAAAATCGCTTATTAAACAGTTGCATCAGAATAATTTAATATTCTGGATTTTTTAAATTAAAAAATACCCACACATCAGAAGGATAAAAGTACACAAGTTTTGAATCTACCCAAAAATAATGATCGTTTCAAATATTGCGAGCAAAACTAGTCATACTGCATTTCCCATAATTCTATTCTACAACACATAAAGGCAAGTTGACAACATGAAATCTGCCTCAGAACCTGTCTATATGAGATGTCAGGGTTTATTTTGGCATATATAAATAACACATCGACCATCAGGTTGCGCAGTTGGTTGGACTGAAAAAATTCTATCCGAGGATAGCTGCAATAGAATAGATATGATATGAACATTGTAACAATTTTAAGATATGATAGGAACATTGTAACCATCTCAAAATATGATAGGAACATTGAAACCAATCTGATAGTAACATCATTTTTTTTAATAACTTGAAATATATGAACATTGTAGCAAACTTGGAATATGACATGAACACTGTAATGATCTTGAGATAAGATATGAATATTTTAATAAACTTGAGACACGATATGCCCATTGTAACCATCTTGAGACATAATAGAAACATTGAAACAAACCTGTGATGCAGTGCGAACATAGTAACAGCATTTTTGTATATGACATACACTTGAGCAGTATGCGCTATTAACTCCTCTTTGTGAAAAATGATTAAAAGTTTGAGCAATTTAATATGACCTGTGCAAGCTTCATGTAAATATGAAGCAAGTGACCTTGAACTTTGACCTCCAAACCATTACATCACTTACAAGCTTCCTTGCTCATTATCAAATTTGTCCAAGAACAAGTATATATTCCACATCTGGTCAAATTCAATCACAAATGTGGCTTCCAGTGTGGTAACAAGCTCAGACAATGTGATACAAGATCATATGATTATTATGCATAGATCTCTCACGTTATAAAAACCATCTAAAATGTTGAAATAAACCCATAAATATGGATTCCAAACTGGCAACAAGGACAGCCAATCAAATGCAAGATCACATCATGATAAACATATAAATATGGAATCCAAACTGGTAACAAGGTCAGCCAATCAAATGCAAGATCATATTATGATAAACCCATATATGGATTCCAAACTGGTAACAGGGTCAGCCAATCAAATGCAAGATCACATCATTAATACGCATGGATCTCTCACATTCTGAAACTCATCTGAAATGTTGATGTAACCCCATAAAATTTGGATTCCAAACTGGCAACAAGGTCATCCAATCAAATGCAAGATAATCTTTATAATGTTCTTATCTCTCACATATCACTGAACTTGTCCAAGCTCTTGAGATAAGCATATACGTAAAGTGAATCAGAAAAACGGCCTCCAGAGTGTTCATTAGCTCTAAGAACAAAATGCAAACTTATATCATTATAGAACTCTTGCAATAAATCCATCCAAGACTGTATGATCCAAGAACATGAAAAACGGCTTCCATAGTATAAAAAAAGGCTTCCATAGTAGAAACAATCAACTGCAGAATCACCTCATTAATATGCATGCATCTCACTCATTACTAAACTGGTCCATGAACCTGATGAAATCAGGACAAATTCCATGCATCTCACTCATTACTGAACTGGTCCATGAACCTGATGAAATCAGGACAAATTCCAAGCATCTCATTCATTACTGAACTGGTCCATGAACCTGATGAAATCAGGACAAATTCCAAGCATCTCATTCATTACTGAACTGGTCCATGAACCTGATGAAATCAGGACAAATTCCATGCATCTCACTCATTAATGAACTGGTCCATGAACCTGATGAAATCAGGACAAATTACATGCATCTCACTCATTACTGAACTGGTCCATGAACCTGATGAAATCAGGACAAATTCCATGCATCTCACTCATTATTGAACTGGTCCATGAACCTGATGAAATCAGGACAAATTCCAAGCATCTCACTCATTACTGAACTGGTCCATGAACCTGATGAAATCAGGACAAATTCCAAGCATCTCACTCATTACTGAACTGGTCCATGAACCTGATGAAATCAGGACAAATTCCAAGCATCTCACTCATTACTGAACTGGTCCATGAACCTGATGAAATCAGGACAAATTCCATGCATCTCACTCATTACTGAACTGGTCCATGAACCTGACGAAATCAGAACAAATTCCATGCATCTCACTCATTACTGAACTGGTCCATGAACCTGATGAAATCAGGACAAATTCCAAGCTGGACAACAATTGGATCGGAAATATGACCACCAAACTCAGACAATCAATGCAAATCACCCCATCAGCTTGCAACTTGCTTATTATCAAACTCATCCCAGATGTTGATTATTCAAGTATTTGTATCTTTCATGTCTGATCAAAACTGGCTCAGAAATACGGTCTTCGATGTGGTAACATGCAATTTTTAACAGAAACTCTGGGGCTCTGTGATATCTCTTCCATATGAGGATAGTAACAAATGTTTCACCGGTTGCTCTTACTGATAGAATGTACTTCAAACAAACTTTGAAGTGGACTTAACAGATCCCTGATCTTGTATTTTTTTTTTGTTTGATTAGGATTTTTAACGTAGCTTTAACAATTTTTCAGTTATATCGCTACGATGTCTGCAGTGAGGCAGTTTATAGTGATGTCTAGCACTGAGACATCATGCTGCAGACATGTAGCATGATGTCTCACCCAGTCACATTATCCTGACACCAGGCTGACCAGTCCTAACACTAACCTCTTTATGCTGAGCATCAAACGAGGCAGCTGTTAGTACCATTTTTGTAAGTCTTTGGTATGACTCGGCCGGGGATCGAACCGACGACCTCCCGCTTCCGGGGCGGACGCTCTAACCACTAGGCCACCGAAGCGGTCCTGATCTTGTATATTGTACCAAGTAATAACTAGATATGTTGCTCCAAATAATAACCTGATACACTGCACTAGTTACTGACCTGATTTACTGTGTTGCATAGAAACCTTACACACTGTGCAAAGTAACAGCCCACTACACTGCATTAAATAATAACCTGATACACTGCACTAAATAAAAACCTGATACACTGCACTTAATAATAACATGAAATACAGTGCCAAGTAATAACCTTTACATTGCATCATGATATAACTTGATACAGTGCAACAAGAACCCAAAACACTATGCTAATTAATAACCTAAAACATTGTGCTAATTAATAACCTAAAACATTATACTGAGTAATAACCTGATACATTTATCAAGTAATAACCAGATTTATGGCACTAAATAATCTGATAACACTCAAACAACTTCATAAAATGCACTGAGTAACAGACACACTGCACATAATGATAACTTTATACACTGCACTGAGTAACAACCTGATACACTGCAAAGTAACAACTTCATACAATGCACTGAGAAACAACCTGATACACTGCAGAGTAATAAATTCATACGATGCACTGAGTAATAGCCTTATACACAGTGAAGGAACAACATGATACACTGCACAGAGTAATAAATTCATACAATGCACTGAGTAATAGCCTTATACACAGTGAAGGAACAACATGATACACTGCACAGAGTAATAAATTCATACAATGCACTGAGTAATAACCTAATGCACATAAATAAGAATAGCCTGATACACTGTGCCAATAACTTGACACAATGTAACAAGTATTAATCAGAGCCTACTCACGTTCTGATGACATCTTGTTTGATGGTCAGTCTCAACTCATTGTCCTGGAAAAACCTGTTCCAAGGGCTCTGAAAATAAGAACATGGTATGACAACAAACTGTAAAGCCAATTAGTAATCTATCAAAAAAATATGGATGTCACCAGAATCAATAGGTTTCATTGTTATGGCTACAGTATTCATTCTGAAACAAAATTACTGCACAGAAACTATTCTTTTTATTAGATTTACCCTGACCTTTGACCTTTATACCTCAGATACTGTTTCATTATTAACATGAGTGCAAGTCATCAATAATGTCTGACCAGGAATTTTATTCTAGAATGCACATTATTCAGTCTATCTGGTGTGTGTTTTGGATTTTTAACAACACTTAAAACAAAATTCAATCATATCACTACAATGTCTGCAGTGTGACAGTTTATAGTGATGTCCAGCACTGCCGCATTATGCCACAGACATGTTCCATCATGTCCCACCCCGTTACATTATCCTGACACCAGGCCAATCAGTGCTAACACTAACCTCTTAATGCTAAACACCAAATGAGCAAACTGCCAGTACCATTTTAACAAGTCTCTGTTATGACTCAGCCAAAGTTCAACAATCTGATTCAATTAGTAATACAAGGGCAGCTTAAGATTAAAACTGGATATATAATTTTATGGATAAAGGGAAGATAAAACCAGATGAAATGAAATGCTAGAATTTATAAAACTAAGTATGGCTGCTATATAATGACGCACTAAATTAGCCAAGATGGCAAACACTATAAGCATATATTTTTCTCACAGTTTTGACATTTTTAAGATGCTGCTATTATTTTACCTTCTCTACTCTGGGTCAGAATCATTAATCTTGCATAGGTAACTAACATGACATAGTCCATAATGTGTATGGATATATTAAGCATTATTATATTCCAAGCTCCTGATTTCCTAAGAAAATGCATTCCATGAAATGATCCGGTATATGCTTTAATTGTTGGACATTGTCAAGCACTTGATCAGTGCTGTTAAACTGATGAAGGACCATAAGAGTTTCTAGCTACATAATATGATATCACAGAAGGTCTATAATACGATGTTACAGCAGGTCTATAATATGACGTTGCAGCAGGTCTATAATACGATGTTACAGCAGGTCTATAATACGATGTTGCAGCAGGTCTATAATATGATGTTACTGCAGGTCTATAATACAATGTTACAGCAGGTCTATAATACGATGTTACAGCAGGTCTATAATATGATGTTACTGCAGGTCTATAATACGATGTTGCAGCAGGTCTATAATATGATGTTACTGCAGGTCTATAATATGAAGTTACAGCAGGTCTATAATATGATGTTACAAAAGGGCAATAAAATGATGTAACAGCAAGTCAATAATATGATGTTGCAGCAGGTCTATATTATGAAATATGATATTACAGCTCAGAGATTCAACATTTTGGACAAAATATTTGACTTACAACGAATAGCAGTCTGTTTTCTAATATGGGTTTCTTCTACATATTCCACTCCATTTTTCACATCTGGACATTTAAGTTTTAGTGTTGGGTCAGAGCAATTGAATATAGAAAATTTTGAATTTGCCACCACTGTATGGTAGTGGCCTAAAGTATTCACTTACCAGCGTCACATAAAAATTTAAACGATGTCTCAATGACTTATACCTGCATGAAATCGATATGAAAATAATTTATTTTCTCAGAAATGTCAAGTATTATAATCGTTACGTCTTTAATCCGCTGACAGACCAGACAAAACTACAGCATACATGAAACCTGACTCTGTAGTCGCCACATGCATTACTAGTCACATGACTTCACAAATCTCAAACAGCTTGATCGGAACTCCAATACTCATGTGATATCAACAAAAAGCTACATTATAATTTTGCTGTATATAAATTCAATTATACTAAATGAAAATCTGATACATTTTTTAAAAACTAGAAGGAACATACAATTCTCAATGGATTGATTTCAAGAACAACGACCAAAAACCGGTCACTGTCGCAGCAATCTGGCCAGTCAGACTCATCAGGCTGAGAACAGATTTGTGTACTCATGCAAATCCCGTTACTGGGTAAAGATTATAATACTCTCAATTTCCAGAAAAACATAATTTTCATATCGAATTCATGATTTGTTGATTTAACAAAGAATTTAACAATGGCCATCTAGTAAGCGGCTAAGCTTTGCCGCCACCATGTTGGTCTCTTCTGATGTTAGACTGGTTTTCATACCTTCCATGTATAGAAAAATACGGATATTCAAGCTATCTGTGGGAAAAAATCTACTACAAAAATCTAATGCACTGAACATTTGGACTGACTCAACAAATTTGTTTATGGCAAGCACCCAAACGATCCATTCTAGTCAGAACTCGAACTGAGGATCAGTTCTGTTATGATGCAATTATGTAACTGTTTCGGACATCAAGTGGTGGTGGAAAATTCCCAGGTTTTTTCAGACTTTCATCAATATTTTCAAAGTTCAAGGACTTTTCACAGTCGGGAAAAATAATTCTAATTTCTTCAAACTTTTTCCTGATTTCACAGTAGCATGGGAACCCTGAATCTTTCAGAATGGAATACCATGGGATGAATGTGTGTATGAAGTCAAAAGGCAATCCTCCAACTGGTAGCTGAGGAGGAATAGCAAACAAACTTGTGTTGATGGACAGATGGATGATGGAAAATGAACAATTGACAAAACTCTTCTGGTCTACGACCAGTACAGCTAAAATCATAGCTGAAACTGGTCTGGTTATGTCAGAATGATATGTTACAAATAGAACAATTTACCTCTTCTTCTTGAGACAGGGGGTTGTTTACGGATAAATCTACTGCATCAACTTCTTTTCTAGGATTTACAATCAGCTGGAAATAAAAGAGCACAAATTTATTATCAAGCCTATTTTAACGATCACCTTTATTAGGCAGTCACGTCATTAAAAATCTGTGTTTATACACCTGACAAATGTACCATGAACAGTGTTTTCACACCTGACAAATGTACCATTAACAGTATTTATACACCTGACAAATGTACCATAAACAGTGTTTATACACCTGACAAATGTACCATTATCAATGTTTATACACCTGAGAAATGTACCATAAACAGTGTTTATACACCTGATAAATGTACCAACAACACTGAACTTGAGGGCTTGCTAAGAATAAAAAATATAATCATGTTTATTCCCAAAGTGTAATACTGCATCTAATCATCCTGGGGTAGGTAAGTACTTAAGATTTACTCTGCCCAGATGAATTTACAAGGCCAAGATTTTATATGGTTCTAAGTGACCCTTGTCTTTGGCCTACTGAACACAAAAATGACCAATACCTTTCCTGCCTAAAATGTAAGATATATTTACAGTTTAGTTAAGAGATTTCTAGCTATCACATAGAAACCTTTTTATTGTTTGAGTCAATGTGACTTTGACCTTGAACACTGACCTTTTGACCTAAAAAAATCAATACTTTCTCAAATACAAGCTATTTATTATGTTTGGTCAAGGTATCTGGCATACAAGTTAAGCCTATGTTTTCCTTCCTTCAGTTACTGTCAATCTGAACGCTGACCATTTGAGCCTAGAACTGACATATTTCTTCCTAGCTCCAAATGCAAGCAACTTACAAAATCTGGTAATGGTATATAATGGATAACTTAAGTGTGTGAAAGAATAATGTTTCGTTTTAACATTTATTTCACATACACTAAACATTTATAAACTGTATCAAGCAAGTTCTTTTCCCCCAACTCAGAACAAAACATGAATGCAGATTTTTATTTATCACATTTCTCCTCTCACACTTTATAAATATTTTTGGCCCCACATTAATGTCAGAAATAATTACAATATGGGCATGTGATACAGAAATACACACATAATAGCAGTATCAAATGCAAAATCAAGACATGAATGTCAGAAATAATTACAATCTGGGCATGTGATACAGAAATACGCACATAACAGCTGTATCAAATGCAAAATCAAGACATGTAAGATTATATGGGGATGCAATAAAATGTCAAGAATCAGCAATGAAAACACAGTCTAACTTTAACATGACATTTTTTTAATAGTCAGTACAGGTTTTAAATCTACTTATCCGACCTGCGTAAAAGTCTCCAAAAAGACACATCTGCTATCATTTCTGCTACAATGTTCCTTATTCATTTTAACTGGATCTCAGAGATGTAACTTTTTTGAGACAAAACGACATCCATTTAAAACATATATACCTGAAAAATCTGTTTCATATCAAGGCATTACTGAGTTAGGAAGGCTACAAAATTGACAGATGCAAAGAGTACTACCAAATTATGAAATTTACTGGTTCTGAGTACATTTTTTGGACTCCCACTAGCAGACTACAGCTAAGGTTTTGCCTTGTCATCACTTACCCAAAGATAGATGTATTTAAAGTTTTTTTTAAAAGCTATCTGCATTTATTCACAAATCACAAATCATAAATTTGTGTGAAATGGCATTTAAAAGAATGCTGTTATTGGTCTTATATTATGCACACACAAAAATACTATAATATCAGTCTACTCTTGTAACTGCCTTGACAGATTTGTCTTAGTTTCTCTTCCTTATGGTTCGTTTTCTCTCTCATGCCTACCCTCTGTGTACTATAACATTCACCAAACAGTCATGAGAATTCTGTTTACCAAGTACACTCTGCATTACCTTGTTCTTTAAGTCTGTGTACTTCTGCCGATAGTTCAGTGTATTAGTCTGCCACTGAGACATATTATCTGGTAAAACTTCTAAGAACAGCTGCAACAAATGGACATATTACAGGTCATGGACTTTAACAGATACTAATGAATTCTGAGGACACAAGTATAAGCACATTAAAATCTAATGACTTAATAATTTCAAACGTTCAAGTCAATAATAATGTTAACTCTATAACCCCTCTGCACATCAAATGACATTAAAATGATTAAATACTACAAGTCAACAGTACCCCAAATCATTTAAAGTCACACAAAATGAATTTAAATCTATGAGTCAACAGCACATGAAATGAATGTAAATCTACAATTCAACCGCATGCAAAATCATTTTAAATCTACAAGTCAATAGCACACAAAATGATTTTAAATCTAGAAGTCAATAGCACACAAAATAATTTTAAATCTATAAGTCAATAGCACACAAAATAATTTTAAATCTATGTCAATAGCACATGAAATGATTTTAAATCTATAAGTCAACAGCACACAAAATCATTTTAAATCTATAAGTCAACAGCACACAAAATCATTTTAAATCTATAAGTCAATAGCACACAAAATCATTTTGAATCTATGAGTCAACAGCACACAAAATCATTTTGAATCTACGAGTCAACAGCACACAAAATCATTTTGAATCTAAAAGTCAACAGCACACAAAATCATTTTGAATCTACGAGTCAACAGCACACAAAATCATTTTGAATCTACGAGTCAACAGCACACAAAATCACTTTGAATCTATGAGTCAACAGCACACAAAATCACTTTGAATCTACGAGTCAACAGCACACAAAATCATTTTAAATCCATGAGTCAACAGCACACAAAATCATTTTAAATCCATGAGTCAACAGCACACAAAATCATTTTAAATCTACGAGTCAACAGCACACAAAATCATTTTGAATCTACAAGTCAACAGCACACAAAATCATTTTGAATCTACGAGTCAACAGCACACAAAATCATTTTGAATCTACGAGTCAACAGCACACAAAATCACTTTGAATCTATGAGTCAACAGCACACAAAATCATTTTAAATCCATGAGTCAACAGCACACAAAATCATTTTGAATCTACGAGTCAACAGCACACAAAATCATTTTGAATCTACGAGTCAACAGCACACAAAATCATTTTAAATCCATGAGTCAACAGCAGATGAAACGATTGTAAATCTTCCATTCAACAGCACACAAAATCATTTTAAATCGACAAGTCAAAAGCACATGATATGAATGTAAATCTGTAAGTAAACAGCACACAAATTCATTTTACATCCACAAGTCAACAGCACACAAAATCATTTTAAATTTACAAGTTAACAGCACATGATATGCATTAGCACTGTACTCTACTCAATATTTTTCCTACACTATAATGAAAAGGATACTACATCTGTTGACCTTAAAACTAGAACTATTATGGGATTGATCAAAATTTTATCTCCCAGATGTACCAAAACATGCAATCTGTAGTACCTAACCTACAGGAATTGTACTTGTTACTTGTATGTATCCATATGGAGATTAAACTTGCAATCCTAAAGATACATGGACAGTACATCAAGAAACCTGTTATTTATTTTTAATTTCAAAATTAAAGCTGACAGAGAAATGTTTGTAGCATATTAATGATCCTATGATTAAACAAATGTCATCTAAAGAAGAAATCTGTTCTTCAGGCTTTAAAGTAAATGTTTATTTTAATTGTCAAATACTATCATGGAACACAGTTAGCAAATATTATCTTTAAAAAAAAGTGTCCACTGAAAAAAGGCATTTAATATTCTTAAAACAAATGCTTTCCTGTCAATTTTTTTTTTGATGAATAGAACTGTCAAAAACAATATTAACATTTTTTCTTTTTAAGCAAATTACTTGACAAGTGAGAAAGTCTTGTCTCAAAAATATGGGACAAAAAAATGTCAATCTGCAAAATAACTGTACACTGAAAGCAGTCCACAAAAGACTCAAGAGAGCATAACTACACATCCCATAGTTATCTCCCCTTTGACAGCAACTTAAAGGCATTTTTTATGATCTAACCTTGTTGTGAAAGAGTTTTTAAAAAAGTGATGATAAAACTAAAGTTAACAGATCATTCATTTTTTTGGCCCTGTGAAGAAGTGTCCTCTATATGAAGTGTCTGCAAGGGTAGGTTTCTCTGCATTTTAAAATACATGTGGCTTACCTTCCAGGCTATACTACGGAATCTACTGCTTCTCAAGTTTCCCTTTATGGCATAGTTCCTTAAATGTCGCATGTAGTTGGGCTTCGTAAATAGTTTCTCCCATTCTATGCTGCAAGTGAAATGGTAATGAAACAGATGCAATCAAACACGAGTATATACAGAGAGAACTAGAAATATGTTAATCCATCAAATATGCCTCATGACAGTCGCTAAAAAGTGACCTAAACTCCAAACTAAACCAATGTATAACAAACATTGCTGAGTAACACTATTTGACATGGTGGGGCTTTAAAAAAAACTAATTAGATATCAGCTTATCTTTACCTATATTTAACTGAAAAAGATTATGGTTCGAAAAACATATTTAAAGTGACAAGTACTGATCAACATTAAGTTTTTTACTAATCAGTTAATTCAATATATCAGAAAAACATTTAATGTAACATCAAAGTGTTTTGCGGGGGCCCCGAGTGGCAGACTGGTCTAAAGCACTCTGCATGACGGATCACTGCCATCTCACCTCTGCTTGAGTGTCTTCTAGTCTCAGACTCGGCCAATGTGGATATGTGAGAAAGCTTGCCAGTAGCTTCATGTGGGTCAGAGGTTAATTCCAAGGGTTTTCTCAGGTTCTTCCCCCACCATTAATACTGGCCACCATGTATAGCCTACCGTGTGCTGAAAAATGGCAATAAACCCCACAACAACAAAGTGTTTAGGAAAAATATTTTTTTAAAATCATTTTATATTTCATCTCTTAATTTATCATACAAAAACCCAAAAGTGATGTATACTCCACATATTATGCTTGTATGCAATGTAAACTTGACATAAATTAAATCTGATCATTATAATCCATAATCCAGCTAAATAATTAATGAACCATAAATATGTAGTTTGGTGTTGGTGGGGATTTTAATTATATAATATTTGCTACTATTAATATATTGTTATATCCTTTCTGGCATTAGTCTGCAGCCAAGACTATTATTTTCTCCTCAAGGTCAAGAACAAAAAACAATATGATCCCAATCTGTTACCTTTTAGTCCACTTCTGACAAAGGGAATATTATCCGTCTTTGACATGAACCGAGAATGAACGTTGATTGTAAGGAGGAGGGATTAAGTAATAATAGTAAGCAAGTATTTTATAATTAAAATTAGTTTTATACCAAAATGCTAAATTTTAATTGTATTAATAATTACCTGCAATTAATTCATTGCTGAATGTGCGCCCTGTGAGAGGGAGGTGGAAACAGGCAATATTGGCAGGCAAGTGTTAAAAGATCAAGATTTTTAACTTGCTGGACTAATACAAATGGGCCCTAAGTACAGATGCCTTCTATCTTGTGTGGCAATGATTGAAGGTATAATGACAAGAAATTGGAGTTAGATTACAATAAAGCAGTTTTCATGGCATCATCCAAACAGGAATGATTAAGAAGGCCCAATAAGCTCATTTCCAATGAAATTAGATCCCTCTCAATGAGAGAATGATAAGCTACCATTGTACACCAACTTCCACAGAGATACCAGCTTGGATTTGTGAAATCAAATGGTGTTCCTTGAAAGAGGTGGAAGATCCCATAAATGTAACTCACCTGAATCTCTAAGAACAATTGGGTATTCTTTAGTGAATGGAGACGGCTCTACAGACTTCCCCATATGACCCTTCTGACTACCTCCTGGTGAGAAAGGAGTTTTATGCTGTGACAGAATTTGGTTCTCATAGTTTTCCTGCTTAAATTTAGGAGTGGGGCACCCTGGACCTTTCCACAGTTTAGCAAGGCTTTTAGGTATCACGGTACCAATTGTTTTTCCATAGACCTCAATGCTAATATTTGGAGAGATAAATATATTTTCTATCCTAATTTAGCATGCATCTCACACACTGTTATAGAGAACAATGTTAGATTGTCAATTTGATGATGACAAAACCAGGTACTCCATTGCATTTAAGAGAGATAACTCTGCTGGAACTAGACAGGGGTATGAGTTATCTAGTCACAACATACCTATTTTCAGTCATTTTCAAGAAATCATAAAAAATACAAAATTTGATCTATTTAGGAATTAGCATAAATTCACATGTTGCCAAGAGGCTAAACTTTTTTTTAAGCCTTACAGAAAGTACAACTCTTACATAATCCACCAATCAAAGCTTGTCTTGTTGTTTATTACTGCCTGCAATGGACCCTACACCTTTTGCACCGCCCACCTGGACATGCGCAATTGGTACCGTTATACCTTATACTGTGGCCAGGGGCTGGGTCTGCTGAACCCTCAAATTCTGCAAGACCACTGTATGAATCACGGTTCTAATTCAGTTCCGATAGTAAACCTAAACCAACACCATGATATTAAAAATTCAATAACAACATTTTTGAGTGCTCATGATCAAACCTATGGTTATCAGTATAGAGGAAATCTGGATGTCAGCTTCTGTGTAGAGGAAATGATATGAGCCACGGCATTTTCTGGACCTGCATATGTTTAAAACACATGCTTTCAATTCTGCACCAAAGAGTCAGGTGATAATTTTAGTAATAAGTGTTCCAAACTCAAGACTGTTAAAGGACTGAAATTCCACCAATAAATCAATGTCTCTTTCTTTCCACTTACAACTAGAATAACCTCTCAAAAGATTCTTTCTCCTACAACATATCTCAATTATTAAGTGACTTTTGCTGCGTTTCCACAAAACTTTTGATATTTCAAAGGCAGCATTTTATGAAGGGGTTCTGCAAAGAGCTTCATGGACAAAAAGACAATGAAGGGGTATTGATCCAATTCCCATCACCAGTGCAGTGGTTAAAACTCGATACCCAGTCAAATGACCAGTGTCCAATGCTTGGCATGCATTGCTTAGTGGTTGATGCCATGTTCAGTGACCAGCACACCATGGCTGATGACCTAATACTGGAAATGGAGGTTCAGCACTACACACCATATCCAGTGATTGGCACCCAATACCCAGTGTCTTGTAATCAGTTCCTGGTGACACAGACTTGATTGTCACTTGGGGCACCACTCAGTTAAACATAATATTGACTGCAATGTACCCAAAACCCTCAAAATCAAATGAAAGATATGTAGATACATAAAAATAAAGCAATGAATGAGAAGAAAATGACAAACACAACAAAGATATGTATATAATTGAGAGCAGAATTATTAAAAGAGGACTGAAATGATGATATGTTGAATGCCCCAGCAAATTTTGCTGCTTTGCATGGTGTACAAGAACGATATTGCAATTATTGTTGAAAGTGGACTAAGTTTTCAGACTGAGATCTTGTTGTTTTTTTTTCTAGACCACCATTCCAATTACTAATTTGAGGAGGGAATAATCTTGGACTGAGGACAAGTGCCTGGAAAAGATAATGCAATGTATTACTGCTATTAAAAACATAAAATGTTGCCAACAGTGATAGATATTAAAATCAAATCAAACAAAAAAGAACAATCATTTTATTTCCTACAAACAACATGCACAGGTCTATCTAATTACTTCATAGTATTGTACTTAGAAAATGACAGCTTCATTTATAAACTCTGTTCTGGAACAATGCATGTGGATATAGATTAGTGTTTAGAGCTTAAACCTATACACTTTTTTCATCGCAAAATTTAAATCTCAGTTGCCCAGTTGGAAAAGTGTCAGACTCATAATAATATACAGGCTATGTGTCCCAAGTCTGTCAAAGTCAGCCCAAAGTTAGCTGCCTTAGTGTATCCTTCTGAATGGTGTTTAGCTGATAATTCCTCAACATGATATAGGCAATGTTTTGAAATGCCCTTGAAATTGAAATTCAATCAACCATCTTCAAATGATCATTTGTGTTTGTGTGATTAGGATTTTAATGTAGCTTTAACAATTTTTCAGTCATATCCCTAGTACGATGTCTGCAGTGAGGCAGTTTATAGTGATGTCTAGTACTGAGGCATCATGCCGAAGGCATGTAGCATGATATCCAACCCTGTCTAATTATCCTGACACCAGGCTGACCAGTCCTAACACTAACCTCTTAATGCTGAGCACCAAGCTAGCAGCTGTTAGTACCATTTCTGTATGTCATTGGTATGACTTGGCCAAGGATCAAACCCACGACTTTCCACTTCTGCGACTGATGCTCAAACTACTAGGCCACCAGAGTAGTAAATGATCATTTGTCAACACTTTCAAGAATGTTATCTGCATAATCAATCAAAAAGTATTTTTAAAAAACATGGTCATAAGTCACAAAGTTATTAGTTCTATCAAGATCTTTACCTGTAGGAATGAGTGAAACTTGTTATTGTTGGCTCTCCCTCGGGATCAACTTCCATCCAACTCTCGCTGGCACTGCTTTCTCCACTCCCACGCCTCTGTGAATTGTTGTTGCTTTCCAATCCTTCATGGTCATCTGCAAAAATGTGAAAACAAACACAAAATCAAACCAAAAATCTTCAGCAAAGCAATATTATCCCATTTCACAGTCAACCTACATGGAGAAAGAAAGAAAATCTAAATTTGATGCATATGTACAGATTACCTTTAATCATAACCTAAATTATTACCTTTAATCATAACCTAAATTATTACCTTTAATCATAACCTAAATTATTACCTTTAATCATAACCTAAATTATTACCTTTAATCATAACCTAAATTATTACCTTTAATCATAACCTAAATTATTACCTTTAATCATAACCTAAATTATTACCTTTAATCATAACCTAAATTATTACCTTTAATCATAACCTAAATTATTACCTTTAATCATAACCTAAATTATTACCTTTAATCATATCCTAAATTATTACCTTTAATCATAACCTAAATTATTACCTTTAATCATAACCTAAATTATTACCTTTAATCATAACCTAAATTATTACCTTTAATCATAACCTAAATTATTACCTTTAATCATAACCTAAATTATTACCTTTAATCATAACCTAAATTATTACCTTTAATCATAACCTAAATTATTACCTTTAATCATAACCTAAATTATTACCTTTAATCATAACCTAAATTATTACCTTTAATCATATCCTAAATTATTACCTTTAATCATAACCTAAATTATTACCTTTAATCATATCCTAAATTTTGTCACCTCTACCTTAAACAATGCATGAGAAGTTGTGTGACATCACGCATGCACACACACACAAACACACACATACACACAGATGCACAAACACAAATAGGACTAAATAATCCAAAAGCATCAAGTACAACAAAAAAAAAAGATTTTGTCAAAAAATGTTGGCAATCAAATTAGTCTAGATCTCTCTATATAAAACCTCACATAACATCTGTAAATCTAAATTCTTTCCTTTATAGCTGCGAAAAACTTGCTACACTGCTTGAACAATGAATTACTTTAAATCTATATATAAAAATTTCAGTACACTGTGCCAAAATACCATCTATATGTATATTATTGTATATTACTCTAGTCATTGTCAAAGAAATGCTGTCCAATTCCTTTGCTTCTTTAAAAGGCAGTAGTTGGGGCCCTGGGGCCTAGAGTCTAACACATTTTTCGTTACAGATCACTGCTATCTCACCTCTATCTGTGTGGGTTCGACTCTAAGATTCTGCTAATGTAGTTATGTGAGAAAGCTTGCCAGTAGCTTCTTGTGGGTCACTGGTTCTTTCCGGGGGTTTTCCCGGGTTCTTCCTCCACCAATAATACTGGCCGCCATGTATAGCCTATCGTGTGATGAAAAATGGCATTAAACCCTAAAACAAAAAAAAAACAAAAAAAAAAAAGGCAGTAAAACATGCCTAAACTAAGCAATAAAACAAGGCTAAACTAAGCAATAATCAAAATACTGATAACAATATCATTATAAGATGGTGACATCTTACCCTCCACTAAATGATGCCTCAAAATGAAATGTGCAATGTGAGATAGTTGCCCCAGTGAAATGGGTACAACTGAAAAGAGCATGGTTCAATATGCAAATCAAATTAACTAGAAAATGTTGACAGAAAATATTGAAGATCACATTAGCCTAGGTCTCTGTATATAAAGCTTCATACCAAAATGATTTTTGTCCATCATGCCCTTCAAACGTCTAAGAGGAAACAAATGTTGTGAAGGATAGACATAACAGGATGGGGTGGCTCGACATAAGTAACACTATCTATGCCCCTCAATACAATACAGGGAGAAAACAAAAGTTGTCTCCCATTGTTCCCATGACATCTTCATGTAATACCAAGTTAGATAAATGGACACAAGATACATGCAAACATGCATCTTACTGGTAATTTTGGTCCCAAATTGGTCTATGGTATTCAAGATGTCTTCTGTGCTGCTGTGTTTTGCTGCATTTTCGGTTAAATTTTCCACTGTACCATTCTCTGGAAACAGCTTGCCTTTGCTCAGTGACCGCAATCGATTCAGCATCTCCTACAAGTTCATTCATTTAGTCATCTTTCTACAAAGCAAGTGAAAAAGTATATGAAAATATATATTAATAATATTATATACCATTTTTGGTTTGATTGAGTATTTGTATGGCACAGTAATGCAGACTGGTTATTTAGTGCTGAGGTACCTTTAAACAAGTTCCATGCCCAAGGGTACACTACTATCGCCGATCTATTGTGATCATTGTTTCTATTTTCACCTGCAACATTCTTGTGGATCTTGGGAACTTCTTTTTTCAAAAATACTTTGATATATACAAAAATCACCTCTGATATTAAACTTACCACTTGTTTATTTTATGGAGCTGTCTGTTTATAACAAACATTCTTGACCACTAATTCATGAATGTTTACTGAAACTGAACAAGTATAACAATTTGTACTCTTACTGTAGCCACAAAATATGAAAAAAACATGACTACGGTTATATTTCAGCGCAATCCGTTTAAAATATTTTGCAATCTTAGATATAGATATTGTCAAACCCATAACCCGAATTTCAACTCTCTATTTATGACCAACACTTGATTTATGAATGTTTACTGAACTGTGCAAGTAAAATATTTTGTATCCTTACCATGGCCATTAATGACATTCAACATATGACTCACACTGCAACAACATGTCATCAACATATGCAAGGCTGCATATCTTGAGCTAAGACACATTAGCACCATTCGCAAATATCTTTCAGCTGAGGCCACTAAAATACTTGTGTTTTCATTAGTACTTTCAAGACTGGACTATTGTAACTTCATTCTGTATGGTTCTAGTGTATCCCCTAAGGGTACAAGAGTGAGAGTAAATAATCTCCTTAATGTCAAAACTGAGGTCAAATTAAAATTGAGGTCTCTGAAGAGCAAATGAGGGTAAAGGGAAACGCTGTTGGTTCATCTCAAGATCTACTCCAGAAACTTCAAAAAGTTAAAAACACAGCTGCTCTGATCATCCTTAGAGTACTATGATAAGAGCACACCTCCCCACTGATCTGTACCCTATACTGGATATCAATTTGATGCAGAATCAAATACAATATTTGTTCTCTGTGCTGTGTTTCACTGATGGACTCCAGTCCAACATACCTATCTGACCTTATCCATGTGAACATACCAGCAATATACTTACAATCCTCTTTTATCAATCGTATACTCATTATTTCCACTATGAAAACGAAGTCATATGGATCTTCTTTTACATACCAGGACCCAGCTACATAGAACAAATTGCCTATTGAAATTAGAAACAAAGACAGTGATCCCTTTCAAGATTGCTCTTAAAACTCACCTATTTCAACTGCAAGAACAAACTTAAAGACCTAATAATGTTTATTACCTCAGATATTTTCAGCATGTTTTTATGTTCTAATTTCGTGGTGTTTTTCTTATAGTCATATCATTATCTTTGTTGTAAAGCACTTAGAGCACTATACAAAGTCCTTATTATTATTATTATTATTATTATTATTATTATTATTATTATTAGATTTCATAGCTATCCATTTTGGCATTTATGATCAACACTCAAGGCTACAAACTCATGAACATTTACTGATAAATGCAAAATTTCTGGTAAAAAGGTCAAAATAATTGCAATAGGCATGTGGAAGTATTAAATACTGTATACGAATTCATACTGTAAAACAGATATGAATATAGGTCAGAATCAATTTGATGGATGCATTAGAAATGGCAATAATGGCTTTTAAATGACCAGAACGTTCATAATGACAGTGCTCTTTAGGAATGCAATGCTAAGATGAAGCTAAAATTGAGCAGCTTCAAATGCTCAACATTTCAAATTTCCCTGTTGTCAATTTGCCTAATGCCTCGACCCCAACCTATCCAATCCCCCCAACCTATCCAATCGAGACCCAGAACATGTAACCTGCAATCCATCACATACAGTGTGTGTCTTCCTCCAATAACTGAAATTATACCAAGTTGGGTCACACAAAATAAATTGTAAGCAAGAGGTACAAGTGCAGGTCTAAAAGGCTAGTGTGTTATAAGGTTGGTACTTGGGTTGAGAAACACCCACATCAAGATAATTTCCAGTTATTTCCTAACAAATGTTCCTACAAACATAGGATACAAACTGGCACCACCACTGTAGAGAAAATGGAGAGAATAGAGTTTCCAGCTGGTCAATGCTAAGGAAGCCACAACATTGTCAAGGAAACTACCATTCACAAAATTTTGATAGTGCAAGAATGAGCAAACTATGGTAACATTAGTGACCTGATTTTATCTGCTTATTTACATTGTAGGGTGTGGTTTTATTCTGTAATAGAGCATGTCCTATGAAACATTCATATCAGGTTTGATCAAAATTGGTTCAGCCATTCTAAAGCAGTTGTTTATCTAGAAATTATTCATTCATGCTATAAGATCTAAGCAGAATTGGTTGTATTATTGTTGTGCCCATTATTTCATTTGGACTGAAATTTATTCATTCAAATTATTTAATTCCAGTTATTCTTCTCTGGAAATACAACATGCTCAGAAATATCATCATTAGAAATAGAGACTTGGAACTATAATGAAATTCAGATAAAGCCATATTCTTGGATTGTATTATTGTGATTCAATAAAATATTGTTGGCACATCACTATGACAAAGGCTATCAAAGGCATATCAACACTTCCAGTGTTGGATTTACTTTGAAATATCACTAAACTTTATTCCCAATTGTAATCATTAGGACTTGTGTTAGAATTTCTAAGATTATTTGGAATTTAATTTGCAATATCATAAGTTCTTACATTTTTCACTTTCTATTCAAGGGAAATAAATTATTTATTGAATTTTACAAAACTTGTTGATTTTGCACTTTTCTATGACTTAGTTTAAGACCATAGATTCATAAATGGTTGTGAAATTTTGTAGGTCAGAGACAAAAATACTGTATATGTGATGTGTATACTAGACTCTGTCAATCAAGTTATGACCCGGGGCATCGCGTGGCTGAGTGGTCTAAAGCGCTCTCCGTTATGGATCACTGCCATCTCACCTATGCGTGGGTTCGAGTCTCAGATTCAGCCAATGTGGGTATGTGAGAAAGCTTGCCAGTAGCTTCTCGTGGGTCGGTGGTTGTTTCTGGGGGTATTATTGGGTTCTTCGTCCATCATCAATACTGGCTGCCATGTATAGCCTATCGTGTGCTGAAATATGGTGCTAAACCCTACCACAACAACAACAAGTTATGACCAATACTGAAATGTGATGTGTTATCTAAATGCTACAATAATACAAAGACCTCTATCAACATTGGAATGAGTGATGTTTAAGTTATCTAAGTGTTACAGTACTGAAGAAACTGTTTCAACTTACCAGTGTGAAATATAGAAAAAAAAACACATTCCACAAAATGCTATATTTCTAACCTGCTCTGCCATGACATAACCGTAAAATACTGCCAAATATAGAAAGCAAAAAAGTAGGTCACTATCACTTACTTTTGCCTGTTGTGCGTAGTATCATCCAAGATGAATACATTCATTAAATTATAGGACAGTCACTTACTTTTGCCTGTCGTGCGTAGTATCATCCAAGATGAATACAATCATTAAGTTATAGGACTAAACATGTAAAAGTGTCAGTGAAATGTACAGTCTTGATACTTATGTCGAGGCCAACAACAAAACTGATGAAGACAATGTCCAAGCCAACAACAAAACTGATGAAGACAATGTCTAAGCCAACAACAAAACTGATGAAGACAATATCTAAGCCAACAACAAAACTGATGAAGACAATGTCTAAGCCAACAACAAAACTGGCATGAGATGTATGAATGAAAATGAGCTATGATCCAATTCATCTAATAATAATAATAATAATACAAAAACCTGAGTGCACAGAAAGTAGCTGTCTGGTAAAATCCCTGTAATCTTGTACAGACCTCAATATCGCCTATGTTACTGTCATTTACTTCAAAACTGAGTGGGTTAAATATTGACAGTAATGTAAAATTGCTGATTATTCTATAGGAATTCCTGCTATGACTCATAGCAATGACAATGCAGCAACAAGAACTGAAACCAGTGAAGTAAAGGAACCTTGAAAATATTCTATCTGATATTAAAACATTAAAGTCTATGGGTTTATCTCTGACACAAGGACGCACTATTTTTGAAGCTGCCATCTGTGCAAGCTCAACTGTCATTAGTTGATGGCGTGATGCAGATATCTTTCCAGACAAAGGCAGTGGTGGCATCAGCGATGTAATGGTTTTTGTTTTAATGAATCTTGCACAAAGATGAAAATTAACACAAAATGGAACAATATGCAAATCAGTCTGGGTTAGCTACTGAACCATGGAGTGACCTTGAGCAAGGCATTTTTCAATTGCCTTGGATATAGACAACCTTTCTGTGTTTCTGTAAAACACTAACTTAAACTAAACAATTTAACCCCTAATATCCAAAGAAGAGTATACAAAACAAAATAATAAATAATTAGTGGATGTTACATGTAACTTTCAACAAAACCAAAAATTCAAAATATTTAAGGAAAGTGTTTCTTATTCTGGCCCAGAGTATTATTACAGTTACGTAAAAATCAACCTCATTATAAGCATTTTACCAAATATAAGAAAAAAGCTACATGTTGAATTTGAAATATTCTTAAATACACTACTTCATTCCCCCGTTTTCTGTTCTCACAATACCACATAGTTTTCTATTCTTTTCCCTCTCCTTTAACTTTTCCTTGCATGAAACTGTAAAGAACTGATACAATGCATATTTGTACATTTACTTCAAAATATTTGAATATAACATAGGCCTCATGGGAGACTAATTTTGTAAAGCTAGCCCTTAAGATTTTTTAAAATTATTATTATTATTATTATTATTATTATTATTATTATTATTATTATTGGTATTATTATTATTATTATTATTATTATTGGTATTATTATTATTATTATTATTATTATTATTATTGGTATTATTATTATTATTATTATTATTATTATTATTATTATTATTGGTATTATTATTATTATTATTATTATTATTATTATTATTATTATTATTATTATTGGTATTATTATTATTATTGGTATTATTATTATTATTATTATTATTATTATTATTATTATTATTATTATTATTATTATTGTAAAGATCAGGGTTGTATATTTAAACTGGTTCAACAGTATATTATATTACTGTCTCAAACTACATTGTCATTGATTCTTTCTAAGAGAAAACAAAAATCACAAAACAGATGTTTTAACCTCAGCATTCTTCTTCAAGCTTCCGGTGTAGTAATAATTATTACTCTTGGTAAAGTATTTCTGACGGCTGAAGGCAAGAGACCTAAAAAGGTCTTTTATTGCTGACCTAGCTGACATTTGCCTAAATGCCATAAGCAAAATGGCCAGCTGGGTGCTTTCTGATAAAATTGATTCTATTTATTTATCACTTCATATATTATGAAAACAAAAATATTTTTTTTAAAAAATATTTATCCATATCTGATCACAAATCAACATTATTTGTCTATTACAAAAATACTCTTAAGCCAAGAAACTCTTGTGTAAAAGTTCATCATACTCTTTTCTGCATTTTTCTGAGATAAAGTTGTGTGACTGTTAATATTCATTTAGTAACAACATCCACACTGAATGGCAGAGTGGCATAATTTGTAAAAAAAAATATTAAAGGAATTTAAGCAATGACACTTTCTGTCAAATACATGTATAGTCAAATTTTGTAATGAAATTATTTGGAAGAAAGATTCTTCTGTTTGTAGTAAAAACAACCATATCTGATAAATGATTGGAAAATTTTATAAACTTAAAAACTACTTCATGTTCGTAAGAATGATTTTAGTAAAATTTGATCAAATTCTGTTTAGTGGCTTGTAAAAAGAAGTCATTTAAAGGAGTTACCACTTTTAGAAATGGCAGTAATATCTGACAATAAATCACCATTATTTATAAAGCAATCAAAATGTTTCTGTCAAATTTGGATAAGTCTTGCTGAGTAGTTTCTGAAAAGCAGATTAAAGTATTTTGCTTTTAATAATGGCAGCTATAATTAATAGCAGATAACTATGGCTTGTACCAAGCTGGTAGGTCTTCACCTGGATGATGTCTATCAAGTTGGTAAGATCCTATTGAGTGGTTTTGGAACAGATATAATTTGAAGCTTTTCTATTTCTAGAAACTTTAAACATTTGGGCCAATAAATTTTAAGTGCAGTACAAAATTCTTTGTAATGATGTTGAACCTGATGTCATGGTTAGAAACTCATTCAACTCCGAAACTCAAAGTAAACAAGTTTGGCTGAATCTCCAAATGATACATTGGGGGGGGGGGAGGGGGGGGAACAAGTTATTCAACTCTCATCACTCACAGTATTTTTCAGATATATCCACAATATGGCTTTGATACAAATCCATTCATACTACTTTGTGTTCTCATAATCACATGCCACTGCAGTCAAGTCCTCTGTCCCAATAATAAAAGTCCTATCAACTTGTTTATTGGAATGTAGGCACCATGAAAGAATGGTCAAAATTCATTTATACAAGTCACTGTATTCATAACCTAGGTTAAGTACAACAATGCAAACAATAACCTTTTACTCGGCTTCTAGATCAATTTTTAAAATCCTTAATAAAAGTGCAAATATATCATATTCACATAGATCTCAAAAAGTATGTTTTTTACTTTTGTATTTTGTAATGTGAGCAAAAAGTCCAAATTATTTTAGTATCATTGTAGAGCTACATTTGTCTACATTTCTGTAAGACCAAAAAAATTTGGTATACAACCAGGATATCAAATTAAAATTTTATTTCATTACAAAAAAGCAAGTCAACCTCAAAAGCTGACTTTTGATTCTTTTAAGTTTGCTGACCTTTTTAAAATTATTCAAAGTCTGCAGATAGGAAAGAAAAAGCTTTGGTTCCTTTTAACCAGTATTCATTAGAAAACTAAATTGAAACATTGGAAGTTTTAAGTGTGACATATCTAGTGCTTCACACATGAACTTTGAACTTTGATGACCCAGCATCTCTCAGAAAATTAGCAGAGAAAATAAAATTGATAAATATGTGAAGGCCAGAAGAAAAGATGTCTTCATTGTCAACATGTTCTTTAACATTGATGAAACTCCAGTGTGCTGTGATCTCATTCATAGATGAACTGATGATAAGAAGTGGGTAAGAAGTGTAGGAATTCACATAACTGGTGAAGATAAAAAAATCTTACTTTAGCCCTTGTAGTTTCTGCTTCATGGACAGTGTTGCCTCCAATGATAGGTTTTCACATCATGAAGAAGCTAAGAAAATATTCATGTACTGAAAGGATGGGTGAATGAGATGGTGCTTCAGTGAATTAAAGAGTTTTACCACAAGTACACAGCTTATTATATTTTAAATGAAATTAAAGAGTGCGCTTTGTGACATGAAATTTTCAAATGATTTAAAAGATTCCTACAACTTACAACCAAAAAGAAACAACATGTCCCAGAACATACAGTGCACAAAAAGGACTTCAAAAATAATTTATGGTGTCCCCAAAAATATGTTGTCTCAAGATATATGGTAAAAATCCAAAAGTTAAAAATAATGAACCTTGTGAAAGATGTTTTGTGAATTTCTACTTAGCAGCTTGGAAGAAAACAGATTTACAAATAGTTGGAGTGACAAGCAAATTAACTGCTGGATAGACAGGGAATATCACAGTCTCCACAACATTAAAGTGTAACAGTCACCAGTCAATAATGTAATCATACAAGACATGTATTATTTTATTCCCAGTGAAGATGTATATTGTATCCTGCTTTTTCCATATTAGATGATAATATAGGATAAGTTAAGTCATAATCAGCATTCTAGAAATAGTTTTCTCGCTTAATTTCAAGTAGATTTTTAGAGGCCCGAATTCTGGTAGATAAGTCAAAGGGATGTCAGTGTCAAACAAGTGCCTATGTTATTGTTGTAGAGTTTAACGCCATTTTTCAGCACATGATAGGCTATACATGGCGGCCAGCATTAATGGTGGAGGAAGAACCCAGGAAAATCCCCAGAAAGAACCAGTGACCTACGAAAAGCTACAGGCAAGCTTTCTCATATACCCACATTGGCCGAATCTGAGACTCAAACCCACACAGACAGGTGAGATGGCAGTGATCTGTAACGGAGAGCGCTTTAGACCACTTAGCCACTCTGGGACCCCACAAGTGCCTATAATAGCAACTATAATAACAACAATTTCCATAAGTTTCATATCTCACCATGGGTCACGTTCCTATAAAACTATTATAGTGATGTCTAATATACATGTACCAGCATGTTTATTATTTACAGTATATACATGCTTATAAGCTGGATCAAACTGCAAGCTGCAAAGACCTGGAACTTGCCATCATAAAATGTGCCGGCACATCTGAGTTGATGCAGTTTGCAAGGAGTAAGCAGTAGAACTAGTGATAGAGACCCTGTTCTACTGGTGCATTGATGTGATGATAGATCGGCATCTATACTGTTTGGAATTGGACCTGACTTAAATAGAATAAAAGATGGTACATTCAGTTTCTCAATAATTAAAGTCATCAGTCACACAGCACTACATCTATTATGTTGAAACAACAAATCTATAGATTATTCAAAATGTGTACAGTATCTGCAACAGACTTGTTTGAAATTCCAATGTTATGGATACTTCACCCCAATACTCTGCAAACATATTCTTCAAACAATGTCACCATGGAAATCTACTGGTATTTTCAATTCAAGAAAGGAAAAAGGTACATAACTATGTTATTGTTCTTTAAATGTCCTGTAAAATCAACAAGACGTCTGTGGCAAGGCAGCATTGTTCCAACAGGTTTCCCAGTTATCACACTCCCATATACTCACAAATTATATGCAACAAGTGTCCCAACACCCACTCCCCATGCTATATTTTGTAATGATGAATCCTAATTTAAAAACAGTTGTGCACTTTTCATCCACTTAATTATTGTATAATTATAATGACAGTAGTACAGTATAATGACAGTAGTACAGTATAATGACAGTAGTACACTATAATGACAGTAGTACAGTATATAAAATATTTAAGAACATTAATGACAGTAGTACAGTATAATGACAGTAGTACAGTATATAAAATATTTTATTAATGACAGTATATTAATGACAGTAGTACAGTATATAAAATATTTAAGAACATTAAGTTTGGTTTGGTGTTTTATGGCTCAAAAATGTGAAGTAAATTAATTAGTGATGAAGGCATTGGAATAAAGTGACGCTACATGATAGCCATTGATCCAATGGTAGAATTCAAACCAACACCATTTGAGTCACACTTATTAGCACAATAAATATCAAATTGTCACAGCTTCTGCCTCCGTTATTCACCTCTTACAACAAGCAGGTGAGTGTATTGGACCTCTTCTACCTAAACATCAATCAAGTATGGGGTATAGTGCGGTCAAATCATGAGACATACTAAACTGTATATAAAAAAACAAATCTGTTTTGTACTACAGACTTGCCAATGAGGCACAACATTAATTTTATCAATCCATTACTGCTTTACATTTAACTGAAAAATGTAATCAGCCAGCACCTAATATTGATTATTATGCAGATGCATTCCACAACAATAATGTTAATGGATTTACAATTTGTTGTCTGCTTGAACTGAAGAACTTTTTTAAACATCTGAATAATTATTTCTCTCAGCAGATAAACATTAGAGTCACATTTCTGTTGACAAGATGTCTGCATGCAAGCAAATATCTTATCAAAGAGGATTGAGTCTGAAGTACTTGCTGTCAACTAATCATACCTTCAGTCAATCAGCTCCACATTAATGATCATTCTCATGGATACAAATAACCATTGTATGGGTAAAACCATTTCAGCATGAGAATGGGTGGGTTGGAGGTTGTCAGTTTCTTCATTCTAGAGTACTTATTTAAATGGCTTATTAGGATTTAAATATGTTTTCCCAACAGAACAAAATGTAACATGTATACTATCAAAGAAAACTAGAAAATTAACATAATTACAAGTGATATTTTTAAAAAAATGTATAGCAATACCTACACACCACCCCTTCCCCCAAAATTAGGAGAGTTTCTAAACCATTAGGTCAACACTGTGCATATGTTGTCAACTGAGGACTATATTGCAATAGAATGAAACTTAATACAAAATGGAGCAGCTGCTACTCAAATTATTTCAAAGTTAGAAGAAAAAAATTGGGTCATGGGTTTTAAATGTAGTAAATATCAGCCATAAGGTACAAGTAGATTACATATAAATAGAGATTACATTACACAAGATAGACAAAACAGACAGATATTGACATGTATATCTATTGGTGAAGAAAATTATAGCTTTATATAACATGTGAAGTCATCAGCTGTTGTATGGTTTGTAAACTCTGCAATTAAATGGACAAAACTGCATGATTAGTTTTCATCCCTAAGACTGATACAGGAACAGATAAACTGACAGGTATACAGACAGACAAGGCCACCTACAACTCACAGCCAGAAAACACATAGAAGTATAAAATGCAACAAAATGGAGAAGAAACAAACCAGAATGCAATGCACATACAAAGAGAAAGAAAGACAAATAGAAAGACAAGACTGTTCACAAACAATTAGCATCTGTCACAGCTCCAAAGAAATGGTGAAACTTAAGAACAAGATCAATAAAGAAAACAAAGGCTGATAATAGCTTTCTGGTAAGATATTTTACGAAATGATGATCAAACAGAATATGTCAAAAATCCTTTTAATAATCAAAAATCAATATTACGAGTAAATTGTGAAGTGCAGCGGTCAAAAGGCTTGCACTAATGATTTCATCGGATAATCAATAATGAAAACCAAATTTGTCCAGTTTATGGAACAGATGATGACTCATGCCTGTGTTGTGCCATGTCTAGCCCATATTGAAATCCATACACCAAGAGAAACGGAGAAACAATATGGAGCTTAGGAAAAGTTAATTCATTTTCTACATGCTTTATTTTAAAAAGTATATTGTGATACCTTCAGTCTGTCCATCCTGTTTGTCTCTCTGTCCATTAACTCCTCCTATACCACTGGAGGTGGGGTTTTTCCAGAAAACTACCGTATGCACTTGCTTGTAAGTAAGATCTAACTGCAAATTGAAATGACTCAGTACTGCCGTCTCATAATGTGCTCATTTGTAATCTGTTTGGACTACCAGTAGTTTGAAAGTGAGGTTTGAAAATAAGATTCACTCAATGGCTCACATGGGCTTGGTGAATGACCATAAAATACAAGATTCTATCTGGGCGTAAGAGATACAGGAAAAGATATATCTTTGTCTCACTTGCCACTAACATGGGCTTTACAAAAAGTTATGATTTGCAATAGCATGTCATGTAGTTGCTCCAGGCTAATACTTCGGATATTGCTTTTCAAATTTTGGAACAAAACATCATTTAGTGAAAAACTAATTAACATTTGGGTGGGAGATCAACAGTTTTGAGGACTAGATCTTATTGCTCAAACATATACCGAAATTTCACACCCATGAGAATTATATACTCTCTGCCCCCTTTTAAAAGTCTTTAAATACAGTATAATTTAACAAACTTGAAGCCATTCAAGTGTTTGGATTCAAGTGTTGAAGTATGAGTTTCTTGTCTAAAATCAAGTCCATCTTGTACATGACCAGTAACATCTATTTTGTACCTAAATAATATAGTTAATATTTCTCTAGGAGTGTGGGTTAAATATTAAGATCATTATTAATAAAGGTAAACATGTTTATTTGGATCTGGGTTTAGGATACTGGATTTCCTCTAATGAAGAACCTGGTGTACCTGATGTTTAATGCAGTCTTTATTGTAATTATTAGAAAACAATTTTGGACCTGTATCCTAGTTCTTTTGTGGCTGAGTTTTTTATAATAGAATTTTGTTTACTTAAAAAATTATATGCAATTTAAAATTATAATGAATGCAGACAATGACATCTTGGATAATCTTATATTGAATTATTGGAAGACTGTAAACACATAATCACACTTCAGGCCATTAACACATTCAAGATAATAGTCACCTCAACACCTTTAATACTGGATCAGTTGCAATAATTATGATACCAGGGTATATGAGATTACAACAAGCACCATGATCACAAATTATAATTGTCCTTCACTGTAACCCTTATGCAGAGACGTACATGTGTACAGTGATACAAGTGAGGTAGCCTGATACTGGTGGCAGAATTATAGCAGTCTGTCGCTGGTACTTAAGGAGAAACATGTGAATGTTCTTTAATGCAAATGAGCTGCCTAATACCAAGCAAGGTACATTACTTTCCAGAAAACAAAACATGAATTAGAGTGGTACTTATTTATACAGTGAGGCTGCCTTTTACTGGTATCCATTATATTTCAACAAGCTCTATGATAATGTCTCTAACATTAACACTGTTTATTGCAGACATGAATGTGTAATGTGATAAAGGTTTCGGTTTTCTTATGCCAGCATACATTATATTACAACAAGCACTATGATAAAAAAAATTATATGCAACAACAACAACAATGATAATAATAATAAATATTTCTTTATTTAATTAAGGGTAACACAGAATACAGATTTAGCTACGGTAGTTTTCTTCAAGGCCTTCTGCTACATTCTAACAGTCAACACACAGTAACAAAATGAGTGGCAAAAAGTAAAGTTACCACATTCAACCAGGGCTCATACAAGGGGTGGTAGTATTGTGTTAACCAAGAAGCAACCACCATTTGTGGTCAGAAAAGCTTTCTTCTTTTGCATTCTATACTTTGGAGTTAAATTGAGGCTAATCCATGAAATAAATTCATGCAAATTTTGACTGTAAAAATCCATTATTATGAGTGCCATTAATCAAATCTTGTCTTATGAAATCACAAAATTATGAAAGCACCATAGTATTAAAACTTCTGTATCCTGCTGGAACCACAATGTGAATGTCTAATGATGGTGAAAAGAACTGCCCCAAGAATGCATCTTGAAGACCACCACTTTTAACTGGTTGATGTGAAGACCTCAGTTCCATAAGACATAAGTAACACATTCCAAGTTCTGCTGTTAAACCAATCCTTGATATAATCCCTTAAGGAACTCTGATTTCGGAGTACGTTTTATTGGCTTTTTACTGTTACTAACAGCATAATCCCTCTAAAAGGTCTTAAAGAAAGTATCAGGGAGAATTGTGTGCATTCTACGCTGTTAACATTTGAACCAATTTAAACACTGGTATAAAAGTCAACATCTAAAAATCAAAAGTTATTGCTAGCCTACAGTTGAAATCTTTACTACAAATTTTGTTAATCTTCAAAATTGTTCGTATTCTGAAACAGATGAATCTTAAACTGTTGCAGCACAAACAAAAACATTTATCTAAACCACTGACATTTTGAACACATACAAGATTGGATACATAATCATTTTAAATTTGGTATAGCATGTATATTGATATGAGTGCTGTTGTGCAAAGCTGATGCAAACAGGTGCAATTTTGTAAAGAATTGTAACAGAACTCTTTATTTTTCTGATGCAGACTTTGAAACCACTCTTGCAATTAGTTCAAATGCTAACTAGGTCAAGTTACGCACTTTTTCAAATACTCTTTCCAGAACCTGCACATGGATTTCAGTGTAGATGAATACAATGTAACCCTCTGGTCTAAGTCTTTTGAAGGATTGCATAATGTCAAGTAGATGCATACTAATACACTAAAGATCAGTGCTAAAAACTTTAATAATTTTAATAAAGAGAAATAAACCTCTTTAATTTTCTTTTCTTTCTCAACTTTAAATAATACATAACATATAAATTGTCTTTAAGTACTACTACAACTATGCATTATGACGCTTGCAATGCAATATGTATTTGAATATTCCAGCAATGTTAATGAAGTATATACAATATATATCGGAATATTCCAGGAATGGTCAGTCTTGCCCAAGATAAAAAGTTCATGAAGTACAGTGTATATACAATATGTATCAGAGTATTCCAGTAATGGTCAGTCTTGCCCAAGATAAAAAAGTTCATGAATTACAGTGTATATGTATCAGAGTATTCCAGCAATGGTCAGTCTTGTCCAAGTTAAAAAATGTTGATGGAGTGGATACAGTATGTTTCAGAGTATTCCAGGAATGGTCAGTCTTGTCCAAGTTAAAAATGTTGTTGGTTCAGGTCAATGTTATGTTTGTGCTGTTTGGAATTTAGGATGCTATGAAAGCGTAAACAATATAAAAAAAAAAGTCTTCTCTAAAATTAACTTTTGACTTTCTGACTTATGATACCAATATTAAACAAGCTCAGATGTTAACCTGGTCAAATGCTTACAATTCTCCCATTACTGTGGTTTATTCTGAAAAGCATTATGAATGATAGCAAATGTAGTGCAATGAAATTTCAGGTTAGCTTCATTAAATGTAGCTAAAAGTATCAAATTTTTTTGGCGTACAAATTACTTCAACACCAATCGATTTGTAATCAAGCATTCATTATACATCTCATTGAATACATGCTAATAAATGGTGGCCTGTCTAAATCAAATTCTTCTATGCCACCATGATCTCAGGAAGAGTCAATTTCTTTATTAAGGAAAGCTCAGCTTTCCTAGTCAACAATATTTGGTCATAATGTAGTTGCTTCTAGGACTGAAATGATACATCTGTGCCACATATCAATATAATTCATGATACACAGCCAATGAATCTTATGATACAATTCATTATCAATGCACATATTAACACGAACATGTTTCCATCCTGAATAGATCTGTCACTATCTCCTACATTTCCTAAAGTGGTGACTGACTGGCATACAGTCTATTTTTGTCCATCCAGCATGTACATTGGACTTGTAAGTTGTATTTAACACTATTTTTGTCTTCAAAATCACCCACTGGCATCTCCATTTAAACTTTCACAGCTTTAGTAATCAGATATATTTCATAAAACGTATTATCACCATAACTATCATCAGCTGAACAAAATCATGATCTAAGTTGATCCATACTGGACACTAGTCATTTTGGGTTTTCTAAGAAGCCTGTATTTTTTGTAAAACGTCTTTGATGCAATTTCAAATTTAATTTATCAACCATTCATAGCATGTGGCTAGCAATGCAAATGGCGCGTTTCAGGTCAATTTTAATAAATGCTATAGTTTCATCTCAGCTGAAGAAAGATAAAAGTTCTAGCAAATGTTATACTCATAATTTCTGAGCAAATAAATCATCTTCATATTGATTTCATGCAGATATGACCAGATGTAAGGCGTTCAAGTTTTCTAAGCTGGTTAGCAAGTGGCTACCTTATGCCAAAACCACATAGTGTGGTCAAATTTCAACTTTTTGATAGGCAATTGGTTCTAACCCTAAACCCGACATTCAAAGTGGAATTATATGATTAAAGTGTTATTTTCAAATCTCAATCTCAACATAACCTCCCAGAAATGACAGAGAGGCCAAAGAAAGGAAGTCAGACTATATTTATGATGGTTTGACCATAACAATTACTAAACAACGATGGTGGATTTCAGAACTTTATCAGATAATGAGGATGCAATCTTGGACTTGGTACCAGATGCCATTAGGTAGTGATATTTATAGGGTAGTAATTTTAAAAAAAAACAAATGTTTACTTAACTTTAGGTTTATACATATTCAAATTGCTTTGATCAGGTACCTGTGTAACTGATCATTAAGACTGATGGGTACCTGGTATAAGTTTTCTAAAATGTTTACATCTTTACAAGTGAGTGTTGTCAAGTATTTTTAATTTTGACTCACAAACAGTGGCGTAGTGACAGGGTGGAGGCATTTGCTCCGGGCACCGGTAGCTAGGGGGTGCCAAATGGGGCTCAAATAAGCCCAAAGTATCAACATAACTGCGCAACAGGGGCAGCAGGGGGTGCAAATCTAGGTGCTTTGCCCTGGGCACCAAATATCCTCGCTACGCTACTGCTAACAAAAATTAGTGCATGCACCTACAACAGCGGTCTTTGATAAATTCTCAATTACTGCTGCTAAAGATTAAATTAACTAATTAATAAGTATTGTTTTGTATTGATTTTCCACCACTTGTATCAATATGTGTACTGGTTGTTTCAACCCTAGTTGCTTCAGTTTAATTTATTTGCAGAATCAAAATTGAACTCAACCAGAACTCAGGACAAACATGGTATAAATCAGACTCATTCAACGTGAATGAATGATGCTATGCTGTATGCAAATTATGTTTAAAATTTAAAATTAAATCATTTGTTACAAATCAAGATGCTGATGTGGCTAGTCAATGAGAACAGACACAATGTAATGCTATACGACCATCTTTCTAGGGTCTGCAAACAAATTCTCAAGCTTTGAATATTCTATGTTCTGATATTAAGCATTATTATTGTCAATATCCATTGTATTTGCTGCAGCAAATATATTATTTTAAGATAATAAATATTTTAAAATTATCAGCCCCCACCCCTCCGAACAGTAAATTGTAGGTTTTACTGTCATAAAACAATAAAACGTGGCATAAAGAAGCTTGCTGCATAGGCACTCGTTTCTGTCAGTACAAATGAGGAGAAATACAAACACGCTAATTCTTTTTTTTTACCAATCAATTTCCCTCCTCCTGACAGGAAGTGAGTGTTATCAACATTTTCCTTCTTTTATTTATCACAAGTACTTGTCAGTAATATGGGGGGAAACTAACGATAACAAATTAATGTAGGTGTTGTCATCAGTATCCCCCTGTATCTGTTTTTCTGACATCTGTCGATCTGAGGAAACAAGTGTCTGTGATGCTCGTGAAATTGGAGCTGCGAGTTTCGCTCAATGCTTGAAACTAAGCATCTCAAACTGTAAATAAATTTTTCCAAACTGAATTCTAATGAAATGAAAGTGTTGTGCACTATTATATTTCATTGCAAGCTTATTTGAAACTTAGAGATACTTACTTTTTCTGTAATTATTTCACCGTATCATTGTCGGCTGTTTCAAGACAGTTCAAAATGGAGTTGTCACATGATCAATATTTATACCCACGTGATTTCTTCATATCTATTTGAGATGGATAAATCAGCTTGCTTTTCTATGGGCAGCCGTCGCCGCCAAAATTACATTAATCAAATGATCTGGTATGAAATCAAATGATTTAACCTAGCAAATGAAATGATCAATCCAGATTCCAAATGATGTGGTGTCACATGAAATGATTTAACGAGCAAAACCGAATGATGCTTGTAAGTTTCAAATGACGTGGTATTAAATGAAATGATCAAGTGTGAAATAAAATGATTTAACCAAACAAAAGGAATGATCAATTCAGATTCCAAATGATGTTGTGTGATATGAAATGATGTAGCATGAAATGAAATGATTGAACCCCAAAAATGAAATAATGAATTCAGATTTCAAATGATGTGGCGTTAAATGAAATGATCTGGTATTAAATAAAATGATTTAAAGAACAAAACGGAATGATGATATATGCTTCCAAATGACGTGCTATTAGATAAAATGATGTAGTCTAACATGAAATGATTTAACTCAACAAATGAAATCATGAATTTAAATTCCAAATCATATGGTATTAAATAAAATGATTTAAAGAACAACACAGATTAATGAAATCTGGTTCCAAACGATATATTATTAAATGAAAGTACGTAGTATGAAATAAAATGATTTAACTCAACAAAGGAAATGATGAATTCTGCTTCCAAATAACGTAGTATTAAATGAAATTATGTAGTCTTAAATTAAATGATTTAACCCCAAAAATGAAATGATGTATTCAGATTCCAAATGATCTGGCATTAGTTGAAATGGTCTGAAGAGCAGAATGGAATGATCAGCTCATATTCCAAATGATGTGGTATTAAATGAAACGTATTGAAAGCAAACCATCTGATCAAACTACGAATCAACTAGCGTAAATCCAAACAATCACAGGGGGGCGCTGTTATCTATGACGTATGATGTCAGCACCCCGAAACAGAATCGACGGTCGTATTTACAGCATTCAGCTGAGATTTTTGCATAGGACAGTTGCAGAGCAAAGCAAAGGCAAGTATTTCTTTTCGTATTTTATAAACAAGAGCCACGTTTCCCAATCAGCATAAAGTGATTTTATCCACATTAATGAATGTGCGTGTATTTTTTTCTTTCTTCAAGTTCTGCGCGAGTTTCTTCTGCTTCAACAAAGCGAGATCTATCAACTAAAGAGATTAAATCTTGATTTTATTTGATCATTATTAATTAACATGTTTAATGACCTTACACACTAAGCCAAAAATGTGTTTCCCGTCACTTTTGGTATATTTTACATTACCGTCCCTACGTGCATACTCGTTATTCGTCCAAGGTTTATTTATTTATTTTTTTTTTATAACTTTTCAGTAGTGAATAATTTTAAGATAAACTAATAACAGCGTTGTCTCCAAAATGTTATAATCCTGTAAGTTTTACAGGCTTCCAGATATCAAGAAACTCTGTGTACATGATGCTTTATTTCTTATATATTGGTCACTATAAAGGCGGATGTACTTTAGGAATGACATTGTGTTTTTTTGTGTGTGGCTATATTTTAAATGTATTACCAGTAAACGGTAATATATGGCTATATGTATATTAGAAGTAACACTGAAGAAACTATGACCATTAAAATATTAAAATATTAAATTGAAATAAATAATTTTAAATATAAAAAGAAAAGTTTTTGAAATGATATGAACATGGAAGTTTATAACAGTTGATGATTAAAACTTACACGAACCTTGTGCATGCAACATTCGTGCAACAATGTTTTTTTTATCAATTTGCATACTATTTAAAAAGTTATTCTTTTTTAGTTTCTATTTCTGTACACATTTCATCTTTTTTTCATAAGCCAAACTTTTAGTCTTTTATCTTCTAATATATATAAAACCTAGTACCAAAATAATAACTTTGTATTTTATAAGAATATCTAGTTTGAATAAATTATTAATGTCAGTTAGTTTCATAATTCCATTCCAATTTCCATCAGCACATTATTTCTGGTGCGTTTATTTTTTTTAATAAAAACGAAGATGGAACCTTCATGATAATATATGGTTCTGTAAAGTTCCTTGAAATATTGTGAAAGCAGAAAATATTTCACAAAAATCATAGAAACATGATCCTGGGATAATTCAGAAAGAAGAAAAGAAATAGATTCCATTGCTGCTGTCTTTCTTTCGATATATGTTTCAACACTACAAAGACTTCCATATTTGTAAAGTTGTATATGGTGAGCCCTTAGAAAGACAAACGGTCCACATCTCCATATAGATCAAACAAATCAACATGGGACGTGTATCAACAATTAGCATCTCTTGATACTTTAAGTTTGGGTCTATATGAAGTGTTACAACTTTATGGTGTTAAACTAAGTAAGAGAAACAAGCGAAACCGTATAGTTTAAGAAAATCGAACTTTCTGCATCATTATCAGATTTATTATGTCCAGTAACTTCTTCTTCTTCTTCTTCTTCTTCTTCTTCTTCTTATTATTATTATTATTATTATTATTATTATTATTATTGCTGTTGTTGTTGTTGTTGAACATGATATTTGTGCTCCTGGTGTCTTTAATTTATTCTCTTGATATTGTTTTATTGTGGTGCTGTATACACCTACAAGCACTTAGAATTTCGCATTTTCTGACATGACATGAGGTGCCACCAGTTATTGGTCTAAGTGGTGCTAAACAGTGATGGTGATTGTAATGTTTTGTTATTGACGAATAACTACAGTAGCGATCTATAACTTTTCTCATAGCTTTTATTAAATAAAATTTATATAAATGTCAGCAGTATCACATGCGCAGGCGCGCACTGAGAAAATGTATCATGAAAAGGAGAGCGATATATGCATTCCAATCAATATGTATGTACAGCAAGTATGACTTAGAACGCGATGAAAATAATGATAGTGTATGGCATGAAATTAATATTACGTATAAATATGAGTGACAACATCATACGTGGTAATTTTTCTGAAAGAAATGTGTACACAGTATACAGACTTAGTTTCTAATGATTCGACGCCAAACTATATAAACAATATGTTCAGTAAAAGGACAAATAATGTCAATACAGTTTCTGGTCCATCGATAATATGTTCTATACCAAATTATAACTTTCTTCTTTATAAGCCCGAAATGCAATTGTAAAAAAATAGTTTGGGTCCAGTCATTTGGAACTGGCTACCTATAGATGTTAAAGAAGAACCATCAGAGCATTCCTTTCATCACAGGCATTTGCAATGGCTAGAATCTAAATAATGTATATAACCGGTTATGGTCAGCTATCCCATGTGTGTGTGTGTGTGTGTGTCTTTTGAATGAAAAGCTTTAAATCATGCATGTGGTGTACACAATGCTTTATGTACTATATCAACACTTAATTGTTCCTGTGTATATAATTATTTATACCTTTTCTGTATGATGTTTGTTTCTCAACTGTATTTTATATATTTGCCTCTACATACATATGTATATAATAAAGTGCCACAAATGAAGTTAGTTTCGGTACTAATTGTGTTACCATCATCACATAAGATTATTATTATTATTATTATTATTATTATTATTATTATTATTATTATTATCAATAATAATAATAATATTATTATTATTACAAAATGCAAAGAGAAATTAACATTGAACCAAAGGTGGAAAACAAAGAGAAATGCGTGAAATTAATATGTAAAACTCAGGCGTGGATATGAGTTACGCGATCAGTGAAGTATGCATTGATAATAATAATAATAATAATAATAATAATAATACTAATAATAATAATAATAAGTTATATTCCGTAGTGGATTGTACTAATTGGTGAATGGAATTCCTAAATGGTCACGTGGTCTAGTGTTGGACCGTGGGACAGATGTTTTTGGTTTTTGATTTGGTCAAATGATTGTTTCAAGTCGCTTAATTGCTAGGTGCTGAAGGATGTGAGTTGATTGTCAGTTAGGAGATAAGAGTCTGTGTGAAGACATCACGTAGTTGCCTCAGGTGTGGGAAATTGTTCTATCAGTGACCTGTATTCCCGCTGTAAATTTTACCGTTAGCAGGATTGGAAACTGTAAACATAGTAAAAGTTGAGCTTGGTAGATTAGAAAAGCAATTTGAATATGATAAAAGGTAGTGTAGTTTCTGGTGAGTGCACTTTTACGTGGGAGAGCTAGATTTCTAAAGTATGTTAGGAATGAGAGAGAACAGATATGGATAGTTAGTACATTTTATGAGAGAGGAGCTAAGTTTCTAAAGTGTGTAGAGTAATAGAAGAACAAATAAAGGATTTTACATTATCCTAGTACCCGTTTGTTTATTCCTCGTTGAAATTATATCAATTAAGTATTTTATAATCTCATTATATAGATCTTTATCTACAATTTGGTTAGTATACAATAGCATATTATTATTAAAAGTATCCATTTGATTGTTAATTTTTTTTATAATTATTTCCCTTTTCAAGTTAAAAGTTTTGCATTTTAAAATTAAGTGGTTTTTACTATCAACATATTTTTTACATAAAGGACATTTTGGGAGTTTTTTAATAATCTTCCTTTTATAAGCAACTTCCCCAGTCCACCAGATATCATGAAGATATTGAAACGTCAAATTAGCTTTTTGGGGTTGTCTAATTTTTGACCAATTTTTCCATATGGTTTCCCAGTTAAGTGCTGGATTTAATACTTCAATTCTGTGTTTTGATGGTTTTATATTTTTTATGCCATTATACATTTCCGTAGGTGTTTTTAGTTGCCATGCCATATTTTGATTTTTATAATATCGAATGGTTTTAATTTGTCTGCTCATCATATTAGGAGGGTTTAAAGTTTTCATAAGTTTATTATTATTATAAGTACTTTTTTTGTGGGACAAGGAAAAGCCAAACCAATAAATATAAATTCCTTGCCATGGGTGTTTGATAGGAAATTCTAAAGAGTTTAATCTGTGTAGGTAAATAGACTCTTGTTTAAGTCTGAGATTTGGTAGATTTAGTCCACCTTTCATTTTATCAAGTTGAAGTGAGTTTTTTTTTCAATTTGTGGACAGTTTTCCAAAAGTATTTGTATATTGACTGTTCTATTTTTTGAAAATGAAAGATACCAAAATCAATTATATTAAACTCATGCCAAATGGAGTTGAATAAATGTTTTTGCTATATGTATTTTTTCCATAAAAATGAATTCTCTTGAATTCCAGATATTTTTATGCTTTTGAATTTTGTTTAACATTTGTTTTATATTTAAAGTCTTATTATTTTTTCCTAGGAAAACACCAAGTACTTTAACACTAGTTTTTATTTTTTCATGAGGGAGTGAAAGATATTTTCTATATTTCCAATTTCCAATCAATAGTATCTCAGTTTTTTCTTTATTAAGTTCAGAGCCAGAAGCCTGGCTGAAATTTGTGTATTGTCTAATCAGATTATTATAAGAAGTTTCAGTTGTTATAAAATTTGTCATATCATCTGCATGTAGAAAGGTTTTAATCTCTTTCGATGAGTTGGGTATCTTAACACCCGAAATCATATCATCACTTTGAATTGTGTTATTTAGAGTTTCTATACCAATGATGTATAATAGCACCGAAATTGGGCATCCCTGTCTTACAGATCTTGTGACAGGGAAAGGAGCTGTATGTGCTCCATTTATTTGTATTTTAGATTGTATTTGGTAGTATAAGATCCTAATCCATTGAATAAAGTTGGGGCCAAATCCATTCTTTTTTAAGGTTTCAATTATGAAGTTAATTTCTATTTTGTCAAAAGCCTTTTCTTGATCAAATAATATCAAAGCACCATTTTGTTGATTTGTTTCCATATACTCGATAGTTGTTTTGATGGATAAAATGTTATCTGAGATTTGTCTTTCTTTTACTTCACATGATTGGTTTCCCATAATTATTTCATTTAATGTGTTTGATAGTCTGTTTGCTAGAATTGTACTTAGAATTTTGTAGTCTATATTTAGTAGTGATATTGGTCTCCAGTTTCTCAAATCGGTGATTTCACCTTTATTTTTATATAATAAAGTAATAATTCCAGTCCTCATTGTGTTTGTCACTATTTCTGATTCGAATATTTTGTTGTATAATTTTTCCAAAATGGGTAATAGAGGTGTTTTGAATTTTTTGTAGAATTCAGCACTAATGCCATCAATTCCAGGAGCCTTAAGGCCCTTTAGATAATTTATCTATGGCCTTTTCTATTTCATGTATTTCTATCTTTTGGTCACATAAATCTTTACTTTCATTAGATATAAGAGGAAGAGTTATTTTATTGAGAAAACCAGAAATTTCATTTTCCGGTATTCTTTTGCTTTTGTATAAATTCTTGTAAAAATCCCTTACAAATTTTAGAATATCGTTTTTACCTTCAATAATTGTGTTATTCTCTTCAAGTTTGGTTAAAGTTTTCTCGCTACCTTTTCTGCATTCCTCTTTTTTGTATATTCTCTTACCTATGTTATATATATCATTATAAAACCCGGATCTCTGTTTTTCACCATTAGTTTTATACTTTTCCAAATTCTCCAAAATTTTCTTAGTTTTTTCTTTTTGTATTTCTGAGGTATTATCATCTTCCATTATCCTTGTGCATTCTTCTTTTATGATTTTGTTATTTAAACTTTGGGTTCTAGAGTATTTTTGACATACTTCCTTAATTTTAATTTTAAAGTTATCCCAAGTTTTTAAGTTTTCTAATTCAAAATCTTCAATTTCATTTAGAATTTCTAAGTTGAGTTCCGGTAAGTTTAATATACTGTTATTCAATTTCCAATAGCTTTTGCCCCATTTGACAAATACAAAAGATTTATACTCTAGTGTTATCATTTTATGATCTGCAATTTGAAAGTCTAAAATCTCACATTTGATAATGTTTCTCCTGTTTTTCTGAAGTGCATAAAAATGATCAATTCTGGATTGTATATTAGTGTTAAGGAAACGATACGTGAATTTAACAAGATTTGGGTGCAAAAAACGAAAAGCATCAATTATATCATTACTTTCTGTTAAATAGTTTAAGGAATTAATTTGTATAGTGTATTTTTTTGCGATTGTATCTATCAATTTCTTCTTTACAAGCATTGAAATCGCCACAAATAACTAGATCTTCATGGTTGTACGATGAAGTATAATTGCTGAGTTTTTCATAAAATTGTAGTTTATCAGTGTCCTGAGAAGGAGCATAGATGTTGATTAAATTTGTTTTATGAATTTGTATATGAATTAGCCGGCCATATAGACCTTCAGGAGTATCAAAAAGTTTCCAATGATTCTGAAATAATTTGTTAATAACAATATAGCCTACTCCTGAGCATTTAATAGAAGGATTAAATTTATATAGGAAAAGAGCATCTAATTTGCCCTCTATGAGGTTTATTGTTTTTTGTTTAATATTGTGTAGCTCTTGTAGTGCTACTATATCATAATCAGTAATGTTATCTATTAGTTTTTGAGCTTTTTCTAAAGATAGGCCTCCAGCATTGATGGAGGCTAATTTTATATTTTGAATCTCAGCCATTATATATCATGTTAATGTGAATATTGAACTAATGAATAGAAAAACTAAAAAACAAGTATCTATAAGATAGAATACTAAGAAGAATGTCTTATGCTTATGATTTGGAGACTGGGGATGGATCCAACGGGACTAGATCAAGTTCTTTACTCATTTCTTGATTCAAACACTGATCAAACAGTCTCCTCCCCAAAAGCTCTGTTAGTGGGGTCAATTGTTGAGTTGGATAAATAATGTTTTGAGAGTCTGGCGTTAAAGTTAGAACTGAGTCTTCTTCTTCTTCAGCAATTTTTTTGCTGTAGAGAGAGTTTTTTTTCCTTGTTAAAGCTGGTGATACTGAGGATACCTTTCTTTTTGGATTTTTCCGGGTTTCTTCCTGAATTTCCATTTCTTCTTCATCCTGGTTATTTTCTGTTTCTATTACATTCTCTTTTCCTTTTTCTTTTTCAGCACTTTTTTCTTTTTTTTTTCTTTGATTCTTTTCTTCCTTTCTTCCCTTTTTTTGTTTACATTTGGATTTGGGTTATTTTTCCCTATGTTTTTTGATGTTACGTTATGAATTAAGGTTGTTTCACTCTTTTCGTCTTCTCTTTCAGGTTTTTTCTCCTTTTCTGTTTCTTTTTCTTTTTCTTTCTCTTTTTCTTTCATTTTTTCCTCTTCTTTGTTTGAAGTTGATGGAAGTTCTAGGAGTCTTGCTTTTTCTTTCTCTTTTTCTTTCTCATTTTCTTTCTTTCTTTCATCTTCTGTGTTTATAATTGGTGGAAACTCCAGGAGTCTTGCTGTCAGATTTTTGTCCATAAACACTTTTTGATTTTGTTTCTTTTTGTTTTTGTTTTTACTTTCCTTTAGACTCCACACTGATTGGGTGTCAGAGTCATATTCATCTATTTCACTTAAGTCACTTTCAGACAAATTCAATTCTTCTTCTATTTCGTCTCTTTTAGTTTTCTCTTCTGCTGCTGATGCTCCAGGTACTCCTTTTACAGCATTAGCATATGAGATTAGTTGTTTGTTCGTCTTAGATGGCAAAGTCTTTTGTTCTGTGGTTTTTGAATTTGTGGAATCAGAGGTACCAGTGGCACCAGAAGTGGAGGTGTCCGCATTTCTTTGTGAGCATCTCCATTTTTCATGACCAATTCTACCACATGTATCACATGGTCTGTCTTGGACGCAACCATAATACCATGTTTGGATCCTAAAGCCATATATTTTAAGGAAAGCTGGAACTTTTTTCACTTCTCTTGAGTCAATTTTCACCTTTATTTTGCCCGTACAAATTCCTGGCAGGGCTTTATAAGTTTCTCTTATAACTTGTAACACTTGTATCCCCAGCCTTTGTTCGACTCCTTCCACGAATAAATCCAAAGGTAATTCAATCGGGAATTGCGAAACCGTGACTTCAATTGTTTTTTTTTGGTATGAATTTTGTCATCGGTGGCGCTTTGGTAACAATAGTCTTGAAATTTCCTATTTCAATGTTACCCATTGGTAACAAGAAGGCCTGTTCTTTGGAATAGATAACAAAGATGCCTCTCCCTATGTGGCAAAAAGTATCAACACTATCAACATCTATGCCTCTTGCAACTAACAAAGATAGAATGGTGACCGTATTTGGCCGAATGTTTGCTGGTACAAAGGATAAATCTATCCCTTGAGCAAATTCAGACCGAAAAGCAGTAATCTTCCTTCCATCTGAATTATCTTCTATTTCCATAACAAAATGTCTTTCTAATATAGTTTCCATTGTGGATTTGAGAGACATTTTTCAAAGTTCACACATATAAAAATAACTAAATAAGTAACATCAGAGAAAATTTCTAAAATGAAACACTAAGAAAGCGAGTGAAACAAGAAAAATAAGAAGAGTATTGCCTTACTGGATATTATCTTCCTTATGATAATATGAACTAATACGTTTAATCTATACGGCGTATTTGTATTAAACGCATACTAATTATTTATTAATTACAAGACACCAGTAAAGCTGCGGATACATGATTGCCATCAAACTATTTTTCTCATTGATCTTAAACCCTGTGAGGGTATAACATCAACCAGCTGTTGGTGTTATTCAGTTCTAGACCAGTGTAGCATGTCTCATTAATTTCTTTGTCAAGAACAGTTGAGTGATATTTAAAGCTAATTAGAATTAGGCTAACACTGTGTTGTGGTATTGCGTTAAAACATAAGATGAGACGTCGTGTTCTAACTATCAATAACTTTAATATTCTTTTTTTTGGGGGGGGGGGGGAAGAGGGGGCACCCCGCCCCCTATTACCAAAACTAGAAAAACTATGTTTATGTATGTGTGTGTTCCACCTGATGTGTTGTTTTGTGTTTTTTAGACTTTTTTTCAACTTTACCCTAACCTTAATTTTTTCCCATCGGGATTATATACTAATAGAGGGATATTTTAGTCCCTAATGTTTCTATGGAGGGGTGTTCCGGGCTTTGAGCCCCTTAATGGGTCTCCTGCCTCCTTTAAAATTTCAGAATTAACCCTGGCTAGGGGTTCCCTATATCCTTTGTGTGCTATTTGTGTTGTGTTATTTGTATGTGCTATATGTATACATACATATATATATATATATATACATTGTGTCTTGTTAGGATAGCCGTTCTAGATCAAATTTCCTAGTTGTATAATTTTCTCTATTTTTTTTAAAACAGACCCCTAAACGGTCTTTGTTTCTTATATTAAAACATTTTCATCCTTTTGAATTTGGTACAAAACATGGTGTAATTAATTTTCATTTTAAATGGTTGCTACCAACCTTATTGTTTTAGAGTTGTACTATTATGTTCCATGTTTTGTAATCTTCCTTATTTATCCAATAGGACTACTTTGATCGAAACTAGATCTGTACATTTTTTTTATTTTATTTGTAGGTCACCAGTATCCTCTTGAGGGTCCTGTTTCCCTTCTATCTAACGTTTTTTTTCTATAACAATTACCTGTCCGCATGCTCTCATATTCCTAACTATGTACTCTGCTATTTCATCCCGTAGTTTAGAGTTATAAATCCCATCAAAATAAAAAGTTTGATTGTTATTGTATTGCTGTGTGTTTTTAATTTTTCCAATGATTTCAATTATTTGTTTTATTTTTTTCACAATTAGTGATAGTATGAATTTTTTAAAAGGTAGATTTTTACACAATGGTTATTTTGGCGATACTCTGACCATATGCTGTCGCACTCCGAGGTCTCCTGTCAACCACGCATCATGCATGTATTTGAACAGGATACTTTTCATTTTAAGTGATTTAAGTCTGACCCAGTTTCCCCAGGTCCTATCCCAATCTACGGTAATGTGTTTCTGTTCTATGTTATCCATTTGTATGTTGATTTTGTGTCAATTTCCCATAATTCTTTTGCGTCCCCATATTTTAGTAACAATTATTTTATGGATCTTAATTTCCTTGGCACCTCTATTAACTTATTTAGTTTATTGTTTCTGTATATGTCTGTTCTCTGCTTCATGGAGAACCCGTAGAAATATATATAGAGACCTTGCCAAGCTATTTTTTTGGCTCTGCTTTAAGTTCCTTAAACCTGTTAAAATGTTGGTGTATTTAATCAGGGTTGAATGGGGGAGCCTCCCCCTCTTCTCTTCCCTGTATAGTATTTCTTTGTTTATGTAGTGCATTTTAAAAGCCCATAAATATTTGATAATTCCGTTATCTATGTTTTTAAGCGTTCCGTTTGATATGTCTAACGATTTTAATTTATAATTAAGGTGCACATACATATAGTTTTTTGCTACTTGTGCCCGTTCCAAAAGGCATAGTGGCGTGAGTCCCCAGATTTTTATATTATCTTGTATTTTCTCCCTGATTTCTTTGAGATTTTGTTCGTTCTCACTTTCCCCAAAATTTACTCCTAATGTTTTAACTCTGTCTTTAATTAAGGGAAGAGGAAGCCCATGTCGCTTACCTCTCCAGTAACCTAACAAAAATATTTGTTTTGCCGGGGTTTATTTTAGAACCCGACACCTTACCAAATTGGTTAAATTCCTTGAACAATTCATCATAGGAATTTTTTTCTTGTACAAAGTTAGTGCAATCATCAGCAAGTTGTAGCATTTTTACCTCCTCTTTAATATTTGGAACCCTGATTCCTTTAATCCTTTGGTTTTTCCTAATTTTAATACTAAGTAATTCTATTGAAATTACATATAATAGCTTAGATAGTGGGCATCCCTGCCTCACTGATCTTTTAATTTCAAATTTTTCCGTTCTTGTTCCATTTACCTGTACACATGAGTTGATATTTCTGTACAGGGTTTTAGTCCAATTTAGAAAATTGTTTCCAAAACCAAATTTCTCTAGTGTCTTGTATAGATAGTAGTAGTATATGGGGGCACTATAGGGTCTATGGAAAACCCAGTCAAAAACAGCTTGGGGCACTATAGGGTCAAGATTTATAGGGTCAAGGGAAAATCCAGTCAAAAACAGCTTGGGGCACTATAGGGTCAAAACAGCTTGGGGCACTATAGGGTCAAGGGAAATGGAACAGGGTGGGCCTATAGAGAGTCAAGGGAAATGGAACAGGGTGGGCCTATATAGCGTCAAGGGAAATGGAACAGGGTGGGCCTATAGAGGGACAAGGGAAAAAAAGGGTGGCAATGAAAGCTACTATCTTTTCGAGACCTATGAGTGGCCCTGAAAAGGGCCTTTGGATACTTCTTTTATTTTCTGTCGTTGTTCCACCACCTTTTAAGTTTACCGATGATTCCCGTTTTCTTCTTCTTCTTCTTCTTTTCGTCCTCGGGAATCCAGTCAGGATGTCCCATAGCTCGAAACTTTTCCTGAACTCTCATCCATCTTAGATTGAGTAGATCAAAGTCCTCTTTCTTCTTTTTGTTCTTTTTTTCCTTTCTCTCCTTAGACCAGTTTTCTTTAATCTGGATCACCTGTTCTTCCATCACCATTCTCATCATTGCTTCTGCTTTCTTTAGCCTGTCTAGACCCCACTGCACATATTCCCACTCTATGAGATGTAATGTTTCTTCTAGAAAGCACCTGACTTTGATGACATGATCAAGTGCCTGCTTCAAATCCCCTATTCTTATATATTTTCTTTTAATACGTCTTCTTAATTTCTGGTCTTCCTCCTCTATCATACCTTCTAATAGATCTCTTGCTAATTTCAGTTGGCTTACAAAGCCATGGTTACTTTGAAATTCTTCCTCAAGTCTTTCCACTTCATATTCTGCATCAAGGATCCCAAACCAACTGTCTCGGAGTTGGATAAACAATTCAAAATTCATCTTGATGTGTTCAAAATTGAATGGCTCCAAGGTGATTGATTGATTGATATAATGAGTTTAAAGTGAATCGTCCACTTGGGCTCTTTTCACTGTTTTATCCCTCAAAGGAGGGTTATTTACTTTATCCTGAGGGGAAGGAATCGTGCCACATCCCCTGCAGGCATTTATGCACTCATAGAGTGCTATTTACTTAGCCATCACCACGGGGCAATACATGTACTGCCTCTGGGTGTGACTTCGGCCGTCACCACGGGCAATAATTGTACTGCCTGGGTGAATGTAAGGCCATAAGCCATAGGCCATAGGGTGGGTAGGAATGGAACCTACTCACACCCACCCCTATCATTCTGTTACCTACCGTTCTGCAAGAGCAGTGGAGCGAGAGAAAATTAGTTTTCTCATATCGCTTATGTCGGCGTAATGTGGTCGTGCAAGCACGAGAAATTACGGCAGCAGGGAGTAAAGGTGATGAAAGCCAAGCGCTCACCTGTATATCAAATTTAGTCCAGTTATACTAATGGACAACCTAACAACCAATAATGTGTAAGCCACCTGTGCAATTTACCAAATATCTAAGTTATAAAAAATATTGATTAACCATCCTATCAAAAATAGGGACTAGTACTAAAGCGTACATACGTAAGTCCCTATTGTATTTAACTAGAGTGTCTAAGCGACACATATAAGTGTAGTCAATGGTAGGGGATTTTGGTTATAAATTTGTTACGCAGTGCCAAAAAGGTCAAATTAGTCTTTTCAGGGCCATATAGTTAGTCGAAAAGGGAAACTCTAAGCCAAATGAGTCCCTATTATCATTCAGGCAAATGAAAACCTTGCTAGTTATGCTGTCATCTTTTTCTCCAAGGGGTTTCTGCGGTGCGGTAGGTCAGCCAGTCCGTACTTTTCCGTGTTCCGTACTTTTCCGTCCCGGCTGGTTTTCCTGTTCCCCCTTGGCTGTGCAGTGGAAATTGGGTTATGGCATTGCCACGTTTCATTCCTTTTGGCTCCCAGCTCAAACCGCGTGCCCACCGTTGATGGTTATGGTGGTGCACACTGGTCGCCATCTTGAAATCCACGTGGCATGGTATCCGTTTTCTGCAAAGTCTTAGGTTTCCCTCTAGCAGCACCGCTGTAGTCTGGTTCAGTGGGGTGATTTCTACCCCGGCTCGGTTGCCCGTCACCGTAGTGGGTAGACACCTAGGTCGCTCTTGTGACTGCATTTTTATTTGATTTACAGGTCTAATGGCGCCTTTTCTCACTGCCGGCTATCATATCAGTACTGGAGAGGTCCGGTCCGTCCACCTTGAAGTCCGCTTGCTGAATGATGATGATGAATGATGATGTGGTATGATGATGGCTCCAAGGACTGACGATTGCGTATATATATCTTAAGCACGGACGTGAAAGTAAACACCCCCCTACATTCACTTGTCATATTATATACTATCCACAAACCATATCATTTACTATCCAAAATCACACCCTATACTAACCACACACACACACACACACACACACACACACACACACACACGGAGAAGCAGCCAAAACAAACCATACTATATACTATCCAAAATCACACCCTATACTAACCACACACGGGGAAGCAGCCAAAACAAACCATACTATATACTATCCAAAATCACGCCCTATACTAACCACACACACGGGGAAGCAGCCAAAACACACCATACTATATACTATCCAAAATCACACCCTATACTAACCACACACACACACACACACACGGGGAAGCAGCCAAAACAAACCCTATTATATACTATCCAAAATCACACCCTATACTAACCACACACACGGGGAAGCAGCCAAAACAAACCCTATTATATACTATCCAAAATTACACGATATACTATCTAAATAGAGTCAGTGTTTATAATCACACTACTCCTCTCTCACACCCATTGGCAATTGACATAGTATTTCTTTTCTTGTTATTTGGGTAGCCCTGAGAAGGACTGTTTTTTAAAACTTCAAATTGCACCTGGTTAATGCTGGCATCTCCCAGGTCTAGCCCCACACACACATCTCCTACTCCAATCATTCTCCCAATTCACTCTTGTGATTGGGAGCGCAGAGGGAGAATGAGTGGCTTCACTATCCCAGTCTTCACTTTGTGGGATAGTGAAAGTCTCTTCATTTCTTCCTCTATTCCGCAACCGTGGATGAGGCTGTGGTTGTTGCGGCTGAGACTGTGGTTGTTGCGCCCAATTCACTCTTGTGATTGGGAGTGAAGAGGAAGCTGCCTGTGCTTGACGAGCTGATTCTGGTGGTGAAGGCGTCCTCACCTCAGGTTTCACCCGACAGGCTTTAACCATCATGCGGTGAGGCAAGATCGGTCTTTTCTTCTCCTCCTCTTCTTTCTTTTTTCTTTCCTCCTCTTCTTTTTCAGTCTTGGCCTGCTCTGCTATAGCCTCCATAGCCAGTTCATCCAGGAGACGCCTAGCATTCTCCAGGTGCATTTGAAGCTCTCTCAATTTTTGAAGTCTACTCATCTTTGGTGTTGATGCGTCAACGATGGGTAGCCAGACTGACGAGTGCTTCTTTATATATAATTCAAGCGCGGACGTGATGGAAAACACCCCTAGATCCAAAAAATCTTACAGTATCCCTATCATTACCAAAACACGCGGACGTGATGGAAAACACCCCTAGATCCAAAAAACTTACATTATTCCTATCATCATCAAAACAAGCTGGCTTTTAAAATAAAACACTCACTCACTTTTATACTTGACTCCTATTAATTATACATTGAACAAGTTATTTCGAAAAAAATACGCTGTGCTTATAGACGCACTTCAAAACAAAAGTAAAATAAGATAGTGATTATAGACTCACTTCTAATTTTTTTCTAACTTCCTCACATACCATAAGCAAATTGAATGATTAATTCTTTTCGAGAATATTGGGTAGCCCTGAAAAGGGCTGTTTTTTTGTTTGTACGAGGAAGGATGGCAATCTTTTATCGTCTAAGATTGCGTCCTCGTTTGGCTACACGATAGGGTCTGCTTCTTCGGAAAGAGAAAGAGAACTCTTTCGTGTCCACACGACAGTCAACAAAACTTCTGTCTGGTTCCTGCTGCTGTTGTTGCTGTTGCTGCTGCTGCTGTTCTCTCTGCTCTCTCTGCTGCTTTTGAAGTCGATACTTCTCAGTCCATTCTTCTTTCTCTTTTTGAATTTCCTCTCTGAAGAGTTCTTCTATGAGGTCTTCCGTTACTTGTAGCATTCTCACATTCTCTATCTCTTCAGGCTTTGGCATCAGATTGTGTCTGATACGATGCAGAGTGACATAAGCTTCGTTCAGCTTAGCTAATCTTGAGCACATCTTCGTAGGAGGATGAGTCAAACAATGGATGGCCAGACTGGAGACTACCCCTGCTTTATATGGTTCAAGCGCGGACGTGATGGAAAACACCCCTCGACGGTTTAGGGTTTTGAAACGTTGGGATAGTTTGATGTGAGGGATAGAAAGAAAAGTCAAAGAGCATTTATATGAATACAAATGTAAAACAAACGACAGACGCATTGGTTTTCAAAACACAACATTTTTATTCAAATAACAAACATTATTTCAAACAACAAACATTATTTCAAAGAACAAATATTTTTTCAAATAACAAACATGTTTTTGTTCCATAACACTAATACATTATCTTTGACATGGTTGACAACGTTGTGAATTAAATTGAGATTTCCACTGATGGAAGTCATTGGGCGATTGATGTACACTACGTTTCCTAGCTAAAGACAACAGATAACCATAATGGTCACAAAACCATCGATCTACTTTGTCATCGTTTCGAGACGAATGACGATCAAAATAAGTCACTAAATGTTCTAAAGAATATCCAAGACTGCGATGATGCAGATAATAGACACAATATTGTCCACACACCATAGAATCTGTGCTTTGTAATTTCACATTATTGAATCGTGTCGTCTGGGCATTTCTTCTCATAAAGTCAATGATATCATCTTCGAAAGGGGGTAATCCATACGAATCAAAATACTCCGCACAACCCTCTTGAGGAAAGTAGACAGCTACCCAGTGAGTTCCTGGAAGATGACTGTCATCTGTGTTGATGACATAAGCTTGATTCTCTTGAGGTTTGCGATGAGGTAGTTCATCTTTAGCACACACCACAGGATTCCAAGAAGCAGTGTACGAACTACGGTTCAAAAGATAATAAAGTTCCCAAGTATCCATTTGTTTGTTGTGTAGCCTTTTTTTTTTTTCCCCTTTCTTCACAGGTGATGATAAGTCATCAATTCAATCCAGACTTTTTGTTTGAAACGGTCTGACAAGTAACTGATGGTTTGCTTCGTCTCTTTACTCTGGGCTAAGAGAGCTTCGATGCGATCGATTTCTCGAGCAAACAATGGAGGAGAGGAATGATCACGTAAGCCTTTATACCACTGAAGTAACACGTCTTCTTCGGAGATGAGACTCCATGCTTCGTTCAGATAATCATCCAATTTTTCTTCTTGACTCATCATCATACATTTATCGTGTTGAATTTGACTGGGATGATCGATTTGACATCCATAACAATCTTTTTTAATCATGTCTCTCATTTTATCTTCCAAGTGTTGTGCAAAACAAGCCACTAACTGTTGTTCCTGTTCTGGCCATCTGGATTGCATGATCACTACTTCTTCTTCTTTTTGGTCTTCGGGAACTGCTTTTTCTGTACCCTCCCATTCCATGGATTCTCCACTATTCAAAGAAGGACAAGGGTCTTCCATAGTGTCTAATAGTCTAGAATGACTTCTCTCAAACTGTTGATTTCTATGGTATTATCGAATTCAGCATACAGAATGACATTCACCGTATGGGGAAGAGTCTCTGCAAACTGAAGTTCCACACGTATCTGCCCAGATTTTATAGGGTGGAAATGTCCCTCGTCACTGCCTTGGTCTGGAGTGAAATCAAAAGCCCACAACGCGTAACCTCCTGCATAATCTTCGTAGGAAATACCGTGACTGGTGTTGGTTCCTAACTGTCCTGTGGCTTCGTACAGTGACAAGTACGACCTCAAGTAATTCTTCGCGGTAAACTTGGGTTCGAAGGGTCTGGTACACAAAGTTTTGCCATCGCGACTGACTTCAATTTTGGATACATTGTAGTGCTGAAACTCGAAAGGATTTTCAGTGTGGGCACCGTTGAAGGCTGAATTCTTGACGATACCAATGAATAAACGTTTGGGTAACTGTCCTTGGAACAGATGATCTTCGATCTTAGATTGGAGTCCAGAGGCAATGGTGAACGTTTTGACTTCCACACGCCGTATCGGATACTTGGCTGTCGTTCTGCTCAAAGTGTGACTGATGTCATTTCCCACTTTAGGTAACACTTCCACACGACGCACGTATAACCTGGCTTCTTCGATGATGGTTTTGTATGTGTTGGCATCAGCCATCAAATGGAAAGCAGTACTACTACGATTCAGTCTCAAGCGAATATCTACTCCGTTCAGCAAATACTTCTCTTGAAACCACATGTCCAAATGCAAACGATCGAACAGTTCTAAACTTTGTAGAATTTTCTTATGACGCTCGATAAAACCCTCATTGTGGGTATTGCCGACTTCTGCGGCTACGTCTGTGTCGTTAAACTTATTTGCGGTGTCAGGTTTCCATACCACGCAAGCATCTAAATGAGTGTTCTTGGCTTCTTTTCCGTACGTCAAGAGATTTTCGAGGTACGCTCGGTAAGGGTAAGTATCCATGCTACTGCTGACCAGTTTGTTATTCATGTACAAATCCACTTCGCTGAACAAGGAATGCATGAAATTGTTGACGGGAGCTACTTCGTTCGCGGCTACTACAAGGGTGTTGTCAGCCGATTTGGCCACTTTCACTTTCAAATACAAGTAACTGTTATTGAGATCGATGTAATCTTCGGGTTGTCCTTTGATTTCAAACTCGATGGGAGCTGAATCTGTCAAAGAGGAGACGGGATGAAATTCAACCCATTGGGCTTCTTGCATGGTCGTCATGGTGGGTGGCATGGCAAAGAGATCTAGTTCCGACTTGGAACAGGCACAAGATTCTTGGTGCATCATTTTTTCTTTAGGTTTTTTCTCTTCACTTTTAATAATCAAAAATGTCTAAGTCTCGAGAGGTTCTTTTTTTCTTCGTCTTTCTCACTTTAGAGGTACGGAGACTTTTGAAAGGGTGCCTTCGTCGTCGCTTTCTACCTTGTCCTTGCTGTGTCGTCAGGGAAGCAGGAATGCCAGACTCGGTACCGTTCAGGGCATTTATAGGACTCTCTCGTCGACCCAAAATCTCTTTACCCGTTTGAAGCAAGACATTTTTGCCTGCTCTCAAAAAAGCTTCTTTAGGGTTTTGTTTGTCAATGAGAACATTTTGAAGAAAATCTTTGCCGTGAGTCAATGCGGCATCTTTTAAGGCGTGCAATCCTCGTGTCACCATCGGTTTCAAAACAGGGACCACGGAACGAAAGGCGGATTTAAACATATCTCCTAAACCATGTCCTCGTTGTCGAGTGACTCCTTGGTACACAGGATACATCACTTTTTCAGTTGTTGGAGAATCGTTTTTGAAAATGGAGTTTCACTGTGACTTTCCCTTTGGTAAATGGAATATTTTGTCCTAGTTCTCCTTTTATAGTAATGTTGACACTGTCGAAATACGACTTACTGACAGGCAAATAATGAGGATGTACAAATTCGCGGTGAACGTGATAGGTATTTCCACCTTCCTCGTCAGCGGTGACAGAGTCCACTTTGAAAGGAATGACACGTAGTAACGGTACAGAGGTGTGTCCTACCACGTTGTACTCTACCACATCGGAATACACAAACATCAAGTTGAGTCCTTGGTTCAATTCTACAGGGGATCGAAAATATTTGGCAAAATCCAAGTTAGTGGCTATGTTTGGTAATAGCTTTTGCTTCTTAGCCATCTCGACGTCTCCACCCAAAATATCAAACAATTCAGGACAAAAGGTAATGCCTATCATTTTATCCTTTGAAAATTTCATCAGGAGGCGACGAGCCACTTTATGGTACTCAAAGATAACACTTGAGATAGTTTTGTCCAGGGGTTTACCAAACAATGTATTGAACTTGTTTGCAATCGTAGTCACTAAATGTTGACCACTAAAATAATAGCCTGAAGGGATCTTGAAATGATAGGTAGCCAGATTATTTAGGGCGTTCTGCTCTTTTATTATCCCCTCATCGTTAAGGATTTTGTCTCGCTCGTTTAATGATTTTTGCAAATCCGTGTCATACACATGTACTGAAAAAGTGTTTTGATTTTCGACGATGTTTTTGATTTGTGTCGGGTGTATCATTTCCACTAAAGCTACTTCCCAATGAGCATCTTGATCCAAATGCATGGCTTGAGGTAATTTAGCCGTGTAACAGCACAACGTGTTGTTAGGAAACACCTTCATGGAACTGTCACTGGGTAACGTTAAGTAAAATTGGTTCATAGTGTGGTTCATATTTCCAATGTTGTTCTGTCCGAGGAGTCACTCGAGGTTAAAGGAGTGTCTAAAAGAGGATTGTGATTGGAAGGGTGACTGTCAGGAGAAGGACTAACGTTGGACGCAAGGCTCCCAATAGTGTTATTGTTGTTCCCGTTGTAAGAGTATTTCAGGGAAGGATTGGGAAGAAGATACCCGATGCAACTGCTGAGTAAAATGGTCCACAATTGTTTGTCTCCTTGTTGCAAACTCAAATTAGCAATGGCTGCACCGATGACACAATACACCACAAAGATTTGACAGAAAAAGACGATTTGGGTTTTAGGGACACGTTCTCCACACCACACCCACAAGGGTTGCTTTTGTAAATCTTGCAGAGATGACGTGGGTGAAGGAGTAGTCACTGTGGTTGCTGAAGCTGTATTGAAGGGCATGATGGTCACTTCTTTTTATAGTCGATGACTTGCGAAGCGTCAATCCAAGAATCAAAACTAGGAGGATATCCTTTCCAACGTACTTTGACTTCTTTGACACGACGTTTTCCTACTTTACGAGTTCTTCGTTCGAGAATGCTTTCAATGTCGTACACGTCGTCTTCTTTTTTGGTAACACGTTGTAACTCAGGCAAGTAAAACGTTCCTTTTAATGCTTCTCCGTTCATGTCTTCCAATTTATAGACGGTAGGATGACGATCGCGCACTCGTCCAGTAACACGAAACAATTCGGTGGTCCAATTGGGTAAGTAACCTTTGTCGAAAGTGCGTTTGGTTTTACCAATGCGTACCCAATCTCCCGGGGTTAACACTTCTCTACCTTTCTTGGGGACAACCCTCGTTCGGGACGTACCAAACAGACGCTCAAAAACAGTCACTTCGTTGTCGGGTGTCACCTCTTGTGGGGTACGTCCAATGCTTCTATGGTAAGATTGATTGTAGGCTTGGACTAAGTGCGGTAAGACGTCGATGTACTTGAGAGTGTGTTGATGCGTAAAATATTTCCACATGCGTTCTTTCAAGGTACGTTGAAAACGTTCCACGATACTGGCTTTCGTTTCAGGATTTTCAGTGGTGAAAAAATGAATGTCACGTTTCTTTAATTCTCGTTGGAAAGCTTGGTTTAGAAATTCGGTGCCTTTGTCGGTTTGCCATCGAAGAGGGTGACGACCACTTTGTTTCAACACCAGTTGCAAAGCTCGTACTAACTCTCCGCTCGATTTGGATGTCAACGGTACGACCCAGGCAAATTTAGAAAAGACGTCGATGACACAAAACAAATATTTGTAGCCACGATTGTAGGTGGCTAAATGAGAGACATCGGCTAAATCGGCTTGCCATTGATGATCGATGCCTTCCACTTGAGTGCGACTTCTGTGAAATTTTCGTCGAATGGGTTTGTGTAAAGTGTACGTCGCTTGTTCTTGTAACCATCGTTGTACTGTAGGTAAACGGAGCTTTTTCAAGCGACTTTTGGCAGCACGATACAATTTCTGAATGCCTCCGTAACCTGCAGGGTGAGCTGGATCGTAATAAATGCTGGCTAAGACCTTCTCCATGGTTTAGGTTAATAAGTGACCCACTCTTCGAGGATATTGCTTTGGGTGGGACGAAATGCGGGTGGTTTGGAAACGGTTTTACGTGTCCGATGTGCCACAGGAGTTGACGTCGAGGGTGCTGGTGGTGGTGGTGGTGGTGGTGGTGGCGGAGGTAATGAGATAGCTTTGGTCTTCTTTTCTTTTCTCACCTCTGGTTTCCTTTCTTTCTTTTTCACTTCTGTTGAAGCAGGAGTAGCCATCATCTTTTTAACCCACGTTTTGAGTTCTTCTCGTGGGGGCGTGGGAGAAGGGGTCAATAAGGAAGCGGCAATCTTACTCGGAATGGGAATAGCAGTGGGTGTTTGAAAGAGATCATGGGGTTCTTTTTCTTCCTTGGGTAATGGTGGGGTGACGTCTGTTTTGGCTACTGTAGAGGGTAAAGGCGACGGATTATTCATTAGTGCCTTCAAATCGGACAGTGTGGGTAGAGCTGTTTGTTCCACAGCTTTCCGATGAAAGAGTTGTAGTCGTTGCAGAAGTTGACCGTACTTTTGCGATTTTTCGGTTTCGGACAAATCGTGGCGATGCAGCAAGGATTGCAATTCGTGTTGTAATTGGGACATCTCGTTCAAATCAGGATTGGGTGGTAAATGGGGGGTACGTTGTTCTTGCCAACGATGGTATTCCATCCATCGTTTGTAAGGAACTAAAGTCAGTTTTCGTCCTTCCATGGGCTTCCAAAGGTTACGTCTGAGATCGTGGTGCTTCATGGATCCCTTTTATCTTCTGGAAGGATCATACATATTGCTACCCATACCTCGGGGCCATCCCTTGGTGCATCCCTGGAGCCATCCCTTGGTGCATCCCTGGGGACATCCCTTGTGTCATCCCTTGTAAAAAAACCTGGTAATATGCTGGATAGGATACCGGATTTCGCTAATCCTCCCAACACAGGAAGAAGAAAAGGTAAAAATCCTCCGCGTTGCACCAACATTTTTTTCTTTTGACGGACGGGTATTTTCTTTTCGACCATTTGACGAAGAACGTGTCGATGTTTGGCTAAGCATTTTTTCTGGTGTGAAGACAAAGGTATCGTGCCTTTCAAGACATTCAAACAACATTCGCACACGGTATCGATGACATCTTTGGAAGCCGTTTTAATGATTTGTTTTCGCATGGGTGGAGAGGCTTTGGACAGGACAGACAACACGTCTCCGTGTTTGACCAAACGAGGAGGTAGTCCTCTCCTTTTCTTTCCTTTGTGGGATGAAGAAGAATGTTTTGTGCGAGGTGACATCTTTGCTTGTTCGTTCCACAATGCCACTGACGTCCATGACTTGAAACACACCCTCTTTTATCTTTTTTTTTGTTGTGCCATCACTTGATTTATAAGTGGTATCACTTTTTCTGGAAAGAGATCATGGGGTAGGAAAAATCCTCCGCGTTGCACCAGCATTTTTTTCTTTTGACGGACGGATATTTTCTTTTGGGTCTTTGGACGATGAACGTGTCGATGTTTGGCTAAACGTCCTTTCCTTTTCTTTCCTTTGTGGAGTGTAGAAGAATGTTTTCTGCGAGGTGCCATCTTTGCTTGTTCGTTTCACAATATTACTAGTGTCAATGACTTGGTAGACACTCTCTTTTATCTACTTTTTGGGGAACTACCGCTTCGTCAAAAAGGTAACAATGTCTTTCACAAAATTACCAAAGGATCCTCCTTTTTGGTGACTCTTCTTTTTCTTTAAAGGTCTACGTCTTTGAAGGAAAGGACGTTGATGTTTGGTTTTAAAGCTTTTGGTGAGATGACGAGATTGTCTTGTTCCTTTTCCTTTTTGGACAGCAGAACGACGAGGGTAGTGGCGGTGGTGGTGTGCATGTTTTTGAGGAAGCATCCTTGAGTGTTCACCATCAGCACAGAAAAAATACTGATTGACGTCGTGGTCTTCAAGTCATATTTTTATACTGGAATGCGACGCCACTGATTATCTTTGCGTCGTATCAACTTCATGGCAGGTAACACACGTCGTGAAGGAGTTCGCAATGGACTCAATCGGGACAGTTCTTGTTTGGACAAATCTAGTAAACTCTTTAACATGCCAGATCTTTCTTGGACTTTGACTTTCGGGGTAGGTACTTTGTGAGCAGCTGCTACTGCCGCTAAGGTGGATGAGGGTGTCTCCGGTGGAGGAGACGTTTTGGGAGACGCAGATTTCCAATGTTTCATCAAATTAGGAAAAACGGGTGTCAAATTGGGTTTGGCTGGCATCACCCGCAACGGAGAAGTGGCAGCCCCTGAGGCTACTGGCAACGTAGTCCCTGCCAAACGTCCTTGTAGATCTTTTCTTACAGGTCGTGGTTGACGAAGGTAAGGTTGTGTCCTGGCTGAAGTGCCTCTTTTGCGGGTGACCGCTTTTTTCTGTGGACTTTTCTTTTTCTGTGCTTTGGTCTTGGTACCCTTGTTCTTTTTCTTAGGGGTTTGTTTGGCTTTTTTTGTTTTCTTCTTGGGGTGAACTTTGGGAGTATTGGGATCCCATTTTAAAAGGGAACGAATGATGACACCTCCTAGAGAACCACTACCTCCAGGTTTCAATATGATTTGCTTTTTGGTGTGAGTGTCAATGCGAGGATTGGCCAGTTGCGTCAAGGCTACTTTGTTTCTGTCAAAAAAGCGTTTGGTTTGATGTGGAATGTGAATGATGCCTTGCAGTATTTGACGTGCTGTCACCGTAAACCATCGTAAGACTTCTTTGAGACTGGCTTCTAAGACGTGAGCACGTCTTTGTGGATTTTTTTCGCGACTGATGCCGTACAAGGCACGAATCAATTTGATCGGAAGATGAGACTGAAGGGTCGTCATGTTGACGATGTATGAGACCAGATTAAAGTAACCCAAGGTTTTTATAGATTTTTTAGTGCTTCATAGTGTTATGTCGACGAGGAGGACGTGTACACGACAGGTCCTCCGTCTTGACACCAGTCGTGAAACAAATCGGTACGAAATCGCAAATAATCAGGGGTAGTGGGCTTTAAATCCACGAGTAAATAGGCGTGTGGTGTTTGAGTGGCATCATCGTACGCATGAGTTAGCCAAGGTGTTCCTAACTGTTTGGCTAAAACTTGCACTTGTGATTTATCTCGAGGACTTTTAAACAAGACCACGTAATGAGCATTAAGACTAATGGTACGATGGGCTTTACTTTGTTGAAATAAATTTTGTGTAATGTAAATGACACTGGCATTACGATGATGCCCTTTACGCGTAAACCACAGTTTAATTTCTTCTTCGTCTTCTCCTAACATGTCGTCAAAAATAACCCAATGAGTTTGACTAGGGTCAGACACGATCCCTTCGTCTTCTTTAGGAATGCCTGCTACAAACACAATGGAATCACCTTGACTTTCTTGCAAGAGGCTGTATGCCGATTGCCACTCTTTGTAACACCACACGATGCGTTGAGGTGGACGATCGATCAAATGATGTTTATGTTCGATCAAACGTTTGACAAATTCGGTTTTGCCTGAACCGCTCGGTCCAGCAATTAACATGTTAAAAGGATGACGAAGATACAAGGCTTTCCAACTAGCCTGATCTAAGTGTTCGTCAATGACTTTGAATGTGGAGGAGGAAGGAGTAGTAGAAAGAGTAGAGTGAGCCATAGTCGTGTAGTGGTATGTCAGTATTGACACAAAAACAGACAAGACAAGAGGTTTTTATACTTTTTTCAAGACACGTTTATTTGAATGCATGTTTAAATTTGAACAACACGAAAACATAAAAGCCAAATGGATAAATACAGGAATAAAATACCTAGGCAAACGATCAAAGTGGCATATAAACAAGTCACTGTACAACGTGGTTTGGGTAACGAAGGTGTTCTAGAGGTAGTATGTAATGTTCTTATAGTCTCCTCTACAGGGGGTACAGTCACATAGGTGTCTTCTCGAAAGGGTCTTTGTGGGGGAATGTCCATGACAGTTCTGTCTTGAACAGAAGGATTGTCTTGGGTGATAGATTCTTTTTCTTTTTCTTCTTCTGGTACTGTTACTAACACAGGATTAAAAGTGACTTTTTTCACACGACGATGAATTTTAGGAACACAACGCTTGGGCATAATGGGATACTTCGTTTGTCCAAGCCTCAAAATCCCAACTTTTCCAGTCACGTACATCTGTCCAATGAGGGTGTAAATCACAAGCTACACACACATCTTCGTACACTGCTTCCGTACGTAAAAGTTGACGAATCTTTTTTTCTTGGAAAGGTCGAGACGTATCCAGATGAAAGCGTAAGGCTTTGAACAGAATAAGTCTCTCGTGGACATTTAAAGGAACCACCATACTGTCTTATTTTTTTGATAGGTAGTGTTCGTAAAGTGTCCACAAGGAATCGGCAGGTAAACGAAATCCCAGAAAGCAAGTCACTAAAACACACACGACACGTCGACCCCAATTCATAGGGTATAGTTCTTGTAATAAGTGTTCGTAATCTTTCACCGTGTGAATCTTCTCATTGATATCCTTCCACGGAATCTGTTGGATCACCAATGATAAAGGTTGTGGCATGGTCGTTCTCTTTTATACTTCTTTTTTAGGTCGAAGACTATCAGTGTAGATTCAACCCAGAATTAAATCTCCTCCAAAAGCGAAAGTGATTAATATAACGTGTAATTTCGTCCCACTGCCATTCAGGGTAACGGTTAAGAAGGATCACAGCATCTTCAGAGGTAAACGTAGTAAATTGGTAACAGAGCAAAAAAATACCCTTAATCCAGAGAAATCTAACACGCTGGTTAATTTTTGTCACTTGCCTCTTGTGAATTTCACGACACAAAAGTTCTACAGTCACCCATTGCGATTTTTCTTTAGCAAGACCGTGCCAAACGTCCTTGTAGATTTTCTCTTGCAATTCGTGTGGTAATCCTTGAATATAATGTTTTAGAGAGGGTTTATATACTGGTCTAGGTGTGTTACACAACATGGAGTAGTAGTGTCACTTCCAATCACTAGGTCCCACTAAAGGTAGGTATTGACAATTCGGAGACCATCGAGCATGTTCCAGGTAAGCGGAATCTTTCTGTTCCCACTCGTAAATGGATACACCACAACTGAAACACTTGACTTTATCCCCTTCGCCCAAGTAGAAAAATCCGGCTCTGGCTAATTCTTCAGGAGTTGGTCCAGGCAGATATTTTGGCCATTTATCTTTGAAGGTTTGAAATCGACTTTTAAAGTGGCAGTATTCAGGCAAACTCGTCGGGAACGAATATTCGACTCTCCTCACTTCTGTTCGATGCAGGTACGGTGAAATTCCTAGGAGTCCACGATAACGTGTGGCACCGCTTTCGCATCCCTCAGGTTTGACACGCACAGCATCACTTTCCAGGGTAGATATAGGGGTAGTAGTCATAGCAACGTTCCCACGATATCCTGCTGAATCGCTAACGTCACAGAGCCTGGCATCACTACAATCGCAAGGTTTAGCATCGCACTCCACTTGAGAATTCCCAAATTTGAATGATGTCTGTTTAAATGGATTCATCTTCTTTTCGCTTGGTCGTTGTAGTGATAAATGAACTATGGATCTTGGACGATGTCTCTTTTTATATGCTGCCCAATTTCGACGTGACCGTACGGGAGAGTGAAGTGGTTGGGAAGTCGTACCCTTTTTTGGTACACGATTTGATAGACTTTTTCCAAAGGTCGGCTAACAATTTGGTGTGTGGGTAAACGGACAATCTTGTGCGGTTCGTGGGTAGTCACTTGAAACGTTTCATCCTGTCCCGACTGTAAGGCTTCTTGTAGCACGTTAAAGTTCACCACTCGACTGGTGCGATAATTAAGAGTCAATCCTTTCACTTTACATTCGGTGTGCATTTTTCCTTGTGGGTCTCGGTATTCGTAGCCGTAATTTTTAGGACCGCCACTTGCAAAACATAGAATCTTGTCATCGGGATGTTCATCGGTCCAGGCTCCTAAACGGTCTCCTTCGATGACAGGGTTACACTGGTTCGGTCGGTGAATGTAAATGCAACTGTCCGTGTCAAAATACAACACACGATCTCCTAACAGTTCTAACACTTCGTACAATTTTAAACGAGCGTGGGCTGTCACGTAAGCCGCAATGATGACATTTCCAAATTTGTCGGCTTCTACAAAGTCTAGTTCTTCTTCGTAATTGACTAAGATCAAGTCCTCACGAATGACGTCCACGTGTTTCATGACTTTGGTTGGGTCGTGAATCATCTGGAAGTAGCGAGACGGCTCGGACAAATACTCCGTCTTGGGTAAAGACGGTCGTTGTGCCATTTTACCCCACAAGCAATTGAGCATGACTTTGGCAAACGACCGCCTTCCTTCGTTTTTCTCGATGTGGTCTAAAGTGATACCTTCCTGCTCCCGATATTTTTCTTTGAATATCTTTTGGTCTTCGGGAGTGTGGCACCAGGAAGGATAGCCACTAGCTTCTTGTTTTAGTTTTAAAAAAGCATCCACGTAGTCTGCAAAAATACCTTTCTGTCTCTCGTTGCCCTTGCGGTATTGTTGTGTTTTGGGAAAGTGATAAATTTCGTACACTTCTAACAGTTGGTATCCCAGGTCCAGAGCTTTAAACAATTCCACGCTCACCCACGTTCCTGTCAAGGCGCGTTCTTCCAGGCTGTGCTGACAAGGTTGGTCTTGGTTGCACGTTTCGGCACATGTGCGACACAAAGGAAACATCAGTTTTCCTTGGCAATGGTGAGGTAAAACGGGATGGTACAAGTCTGTGGGAGGCAAGACTTTACACTTGATCAATCCTTCGTACTGACGAATGTGGTCCAAGTCAATGTGTTCTGTCATCAATTCTGGATGCCCTACGGGAAAGTGACAATATTTGCACACGTAAGGATACAGCGAACACACGTCCAAGTATTTGATTTCTTCTCCTTTCTCTTCATCCGCTTGGTACAGCAAACAAGTAGCATTCGTTCGTCCTCCGTACAAACTATCCCGGGGGTTCAATGGATCCACCCACTTGTAACTTTCTACGATGCGTTTAAACTCGGGATCGGTTTTCAAACGCAGATCGTACTCGTGTTCCCACATTTCCACTACCTGGTATCCTTGTTGTTCTAACTTCAAACGTCGCTGACACGTGGTCTGGTACAAATCTTCCATGGTTCGTTGTAAAAACTGATTTTTGGTGTTACGCTGAGGGTAGCATAGAGGACATCCGTGAAATAAACATCCGTTAAACTCGTACACGATCTGAGGGTTTTCTAAGTCCCAACCATCTACCGAATACGTTCCGATGGTCTTTTCGCCTCCTCCGTTGCGAGCGTGTTGGATCCATTTGTCTTCCTTGTCGCACAAGTAATGGAGCCAGCGTAGGGCTTTAACCGAGTATTGACGTTTGACAAAATTCGTCGTTTGAGGACTGATGACCGCTAGAGTATTTTCGGGCATAAAGCGTTTTCGGTACACTAAGGAACATGCTTTGGCAATGGTACAAGCTTCTTTCAAAGGATCGATCCCTCCGTATTCCATGAACAATTCTCGAAATTTTCCACAACAGCGTCGTAAAATGTCCACGTCAGATCGACAATACTTTAAAATTTCTTCTTGAAAGTCAAAGGGGTCCGAGGCGTGAGTCTGGTACCAAGCATGGAAAGCTTCTCGTTGTTCGGTGCGCATGTTGTCGGGGTCGTAGTCGTCAACCTCAGGCAAATGGGGTAGAATGGCATGTTGATTGGCTTCGGTATTAAAAAAGTGTGGAAAATAACCTTTGGCCATTTCTGTCATTCCAAACGTTTTAGGCATGCGACTCAAAGGCATGGCCAAGTAACACATCGAATCTTTAAACTGTACTTGTCCTACTTGCATAGAAATGATTTTGGCTCCGTTCAAAGTCACTTGAGGCCGTTCGGTACTTTGTTCCGCATAGTATCTAAGCAGAAATTGCCCATCGTATCCCGAGAAATTGTGGGCCATGACTGTGGCATGGCAATGACACTCGCCGTAACGTTCGATGTCTTCTGGACTCCACGTTTCGTCGATGGGGTTTAGGATCCATTGGGCAAAATCGGCTAGCGTATTTGACCCTCGAAAGATTTTTTCACGTCCTCCAGGAATCTTGCTGCAGTAAGGGCAATGACTAAAGATAGGTTCTTGGATGCACTGCTCGCACGCACGGTGAGCCACGCAGAAATTAGGAATGTGAATACCAGTTTCTTGCATGCATTCGAAATCAAAAAAGATAAAATTCCCTTTCTTCTGGGTATCTTCTGGTCGGGGTTGATATTTTTGAATGAAGCATTCGTGCTCCAAGTCCACGATTTGGTGACAAATGTGACATCGTTTCTTCCCTCGACAAACGTGAAACTTGGCACAATTGGTACGTATGCCTTGTCCACAAGTAGGACACAATCTCAGAAGCTGACAAGTACTTTTCTGCTGTGAACCTTGCATCTTCAAATGTTGTTGGTAACAGGTAAGACTGACAAAAGTGCGCTGACACACAGGGCAATGCACTCGTACTTGTCCTTTGTCCAGACAAGGTTGAGAGGCCAAACATCCCTCACATTTCGATCCACAATGCTTGTGTTGTTCTCGATTGTTATAACCATAGTCACATTTTTCACAGTAGTAACTGAATTTCAGAAATCCAGTGATACTGGTAATGGTATCAAAATGACCATCGTGATGATAGACGTGAATGTATTTTCCGTCTTTGAAATCGTGGCCTCGAAACAAAAGAGGACCACGCACTTCTTGAGGGTGTACTTTCAAAGTGTAACGTGGAGCCAAGACGTCTTGTAATTGTTGCATTTCTGGAATACCGCAAGGGGTATCTTTGGATATCCCCGCTTGCTGTAACAGGAGTTCTGCTTCACTTCGTTGTTTGGCTCGGTCCGATTGTCGAATAGTTTCCCAGGCTCTTTTCCATTCTATCGTCTCGTTCTTGTTGACATACATTTGTCCCACGACGATGGCACGGGCTAAACACATCTGGTCTTGAGGATTGTTAATTCGGACGAGGCTTCGCTTCATGTTACGAAGGCTGTCCACCAATAACACTTTTTTGCGTCCGGTCCCCTCAGGAAGAGACACGTGGGTCATGAACAGTGTGGCTTTTCCATCGGTGATGTGAAACTTGTCGTTGGATTGTTGCACATGTTGAATTTTGTCAATGACTTTGGAAGGTGTTAATTCTGATGGGCTAGTAAACTCGATCCAAACGGGAGACTTTAAATTATCGTGATGAATAGAAAGTCTCAAGCGATCGTCTTCTTTGGCTTGACATTGCTGTTTCAATGCAGTTAACACAGAATCCCACACCTCGGTAATGAACCCTTCTGTATTCTCCAAAGGTACATTGGCCTTGAAATCTTTAAACTTTACGGCATACGTGTAAGCCGTTGTTCTAAATTTTCGAGAGGAACGCTTTTCCGTCTCTCGAATGTGATAGTAATTTTCAGGGTTTACTAAGGGTGGTGCACTTTGCTTGGACGTCGATTGCTTAGGCGTAGATTCGGGCTCACTCATGTCATCTTCAAAATCACTGGCATGAATTTGAGCCAAGACTTCAGCTACTGTGCTAGGCGATACATTACGTTTCTGTCTCTTACTGTCTTTTTCTTTCTCCACAACATGATGTGGCCTTTTCATCTTGTCTGCAAAAAGTCAAATGACTACCTTTTAAAGACCATAACCCCTATATATTCATGTCCGATCCGTGCATATATAAAGGGTGAGTGTCTAACGGTTCAGTATTCATTTCACTCTCACATTGACCAGAACGATGAAAGAACCTACAGAAGTGGAACTTCTCATTAGAGCTTTACGTGGGGTCATACGAAAGTTTTCGTCAGACCAGCCGACGGCCTACTCTTCCTCCTATCGAGATAAAAGTCAAGATACTTGCTATATCTGTAAGAAGAAAGGACATTGGGCTACAGAATGTTCAGATCGTGACAAAAATAAAAAAGGTACCAATAGAGACAAAAGTCAAGATACCTGTTATTATTGTAAAGAGAAAGGACATTGGTCTCCAAACTGTCCTAAGAAACAACAGGAGCAGGAGAAGGAGGAGCAGGAGGAGGAGGAGGCGGAGGAAGAGGAGGAGGAGGAGGAAAGAAATTCTGAACAGGAGGAGAAAGAGGAACCCCGTCACGTTCACAAAAACAAGAAAAGAAGACGAAACGAAAGTGACGAAGAAAAAGAAAAAGCTGTGACAGTAAAGAAAATGAAAAAACAGAAAGAGTGAAACAGAAGAAAACTTATGAACTTTTTAAAAATGGTATTGTGTTATGTTATGTTGTGATATTGAATTGTAACGTTTGTACTAGAATACACCAGAGAGAAAAAACGTAAGTGTCTCTTGGTTTTGATTTGATCGAATAAGAACCTACACTCACACATTCCTTCACTCACACGTACATCATGGATTTTAAAAAATATATAAAAGGACTTTTGAGTTTTCATTGAAATAGGCAATTGACATAGTATTTCTTTTCGAAATAATTGGAGTGGCCCTGAAAAGGACCGTTGGTGTTTTGATTGTTTAAAACAAAACAAACTCAGAAACGGGACGAAATCCTCTTGAGCTGTCTTAAGCCTTTGCCACGGCCAAGGCCTACTTCGGGACTGGTGGTTCCTGTCAATGATTTGGTAGAAATCACTAACGGTGGTAAGGTAGACGTAGTCACAGAGAGATCGGGTTGTTTCGCTCGAGAAGGTCTTTTTCTCTTCGGTCGTGATAAAGAAGTCTGATACATTTGTTTCAGACTCCTTAACTCAGCTAAAATATCTAAAAGTACCGTCGTGACCGTTTGATTTTCACTATTTTCTTTCTGTCCTTGGTCTTCATTCTTCTCTGTTGCTGTTGCTGCTGCTGCTGCTGCTACTGTTTCTTCCTGGTGTTTCCTTCTTGCTTCTTCTTCCTGCTGTTGCATAAGAAAAGCTTGTTCTTCTACTTTCTGTTGTTGTAAAAATCGCTCCAATTCTTCTTTTTGTCTCTGCTTAAACTCATCGACGTGTCCATAAGAAGATACAGAAGGCAACGAAGGTTCCGGAATAAATTCTTGCGATGTTAAAAAATCCACAATATCCCAGTTAAAATCCACTTCTTCTGGATGTAGATTTGTCATGACTTTAGTAGTCACTGTTGGCCCATGACTTGCTGTCTCTACTCCTGACTCACTCCAATTCATCGTCTTCTTACTGTCCGCCATGATTGACAACTCTGTCTCATCGATTGACTGCGCACAGACGCTAGTACCTCTATATAGAAAAGGTGACGTCACAGACCGCTCTCTTCCGATTGGATGGCTGTGCCTGACTTTTGTAACGCGTGTTTGGATTGGTCGATACACTCAATCCGTTTCAATCCGCTCTTCCCCTATAAATAACCGCAGTTCACGGCATTCGCTTCACCTGTTCTCATCACAAGATGTGGACTAACGTTGAATCGTCAACCCTTGTGTCTAGCATGCTGTTTAGGACTGACATACCCATGTATGTCAGATCATCATGGAGTGTCATTCATAGGACGGAGACAGCCTATTGGAAGAGAAGAGTCTATGTGGAAAGACAAGGTTGCTTGAAGAGAGTTCTCTTCTATGGACCCACAGTAAGGAGAAGTTTAAGGAAGAGAAGAAGATCTGTGAGATGTCCTCTGTGTTAACAAGACAACGTTAACATTACACATAACGGTCCTTTTCAGGGCCACTCATAGGTCTCGAAAAGATAGTAGCTTTCATTGCCACCCTTTTTTTCCCTTGTCCCTCTATAGGCCCACCCTGTTCCATTTCCCTTGACGCTATATAGGCCCACCCTGTTCCATTTCCCTTGACTCTCTATAGGCCCACCCTGTTCCATTTCCCTTGACCCTATAGTGCCCCAAGCTGTTTTGACCCTATAGTGCCCCAAGCTGTTTTTGACTGGATTTTCCCTTGACCCTATAAATCTTGACCCTATAGTGCCCCAAGCTGTTTTTGACTGGGTTTTCCATAGACCCTATAGTGCCCCCATATACTACTGATAGTTTTGTTCTAATCTGTTAAAGACTTTTCCTGGTGTATTAGTACCATAGCACTATTCAGACCTTTAATATGTATGTACTCTATTATGGTTTTGATGGTACCAGTGGAAATATGACTCATGCACAGAGGGTTTTGATTGGTCAGCTACCATGTATAATGTTACATCTCTCTTCTTACAAAGAAGAAGGTTTTAATACACTTTAATAAACTGTCTAAATTAATCATGAGCCATTAAAACTAACATATCAAAATCAAGAGCGTCTTTGACAGCAAATATTACAATGATCAACGAATAAATTTCTGCAACAGACTGAGAATGCATTTTACATTTTTTTTTAAATTCTTGTTGCTTGCTTGATTGCTATTTAATGCACACAATTGGTCCTTATCTTGAATCACCGTCTGTGTTTATCAACAAAACGATATTTAATGTATACAACTGGTCATTATCTTGAATCACCGTCTGTGTTTATCAACAAAACGATACACCGTGACACACTAATGACGGTTCTCTCGGCTCAGTCTTTTTATCTGAGAGTATCTGATTTCACAATGTACATGTATAACTTTGGCTAGAAACAAAACCACATTTGACCCCTAGAAGCTGGCTCACTAACACGCTCTAAGTAGACCGAATTCCAACTGTTGGTATACAGTTTACAAAAATAATGAGAACTGTCATGAATATTAAACCCACAATAAATAATCACTGCAAAACTTTAAACTAAAATGTCTCTTAAGACAAAAGTAAAACTTATATGTCACGTGATGAAATCTAGCTGATGGAATTTCATTCACACGCTATGAGAAGTATAAATAACACGTGACTGAACTACTACAAATTGATATAAAAGTTAATATTAACATGATAAATAAACTTATATATATAGTGCTCTTGCTGCCACCTACAGTCTACAAACAAGCAACAGTGGAAAATTTCTCATATATTTCTTCTTCTCTCTATCTCTTGCCTCTAATGCTACGGCATATAGAGGCCATCAAACACGTAGAGCTAAGGCCCTATAAAGTTAACAACCCATATGTACTTGGTTTACTTTAAACTATTATCAAATTTCATTTTATAACTAAAACTTTATTTCAAGTAACCTAACTGAAAGATGTAGGACTGATCAATTTGCCTGAACAGAACTTAACATCTATGACTTGAAATATATTGTGTATTTATGCTCTCTCCATTACTTTGATTTATGCTACTACAGCAATATATATAAAGAATTTTCGGAGTGGTTATTTTACAACTTCTCCGGAATTTCAAAAACCAGTCTAATCTACACTAATTTGGTTAACATGATAACAACTGCAATGGACATGGATAACCGATTGGACAAAGTTAAAACACAACGATACTAGACATAAGTATCTTGGAAATGCCACAGCATATAAAGAGAAATCTTAGAAAACAATTACAAATAAAATATATAAATAAAATGCACCTTTAGATCTTTAATCTTGTATCCTTAAATTTTCAAAATTTCACGATAAAATTTTACATAGTTGATAACTTTATAATATGATTTAACGGGAAGTGGACAGGCACGTGAAAGAGTTTTGAAAAAATACCCCATGTAAAACATAAAGAGACCAAGTACAGATATAAAACACAAACAGGGGCTAATTCATAGGTTAATATTTTACTAACTCTTTATCAATCTTAAAACCATACAGCTCCCGTACTGTATGGTTTAACCAACCCACAGATGGAAAATAAACAATTTTGGATTCTTTCTAATAAAATATTTAGATAAATTAATAAAAAGGAGGCCTAACCCGACTCAGGAGAAACATAATGAAAATATAGAGGTGTGGACCTTGAATCGAGCGTAACCTACCTATTGATACTCCTAGAACTACCACGAGAAACGACACATATTAGCACGAGATTAAAACAATATATAAAAGAATTCCCAAGAAGAAAAAAAATAGGAAAATAAAAATAGTACACCTTTTTATCGTCAGAATTCAAAAAACCAAAAAATTTAATCGAATATAACATAATAATATATATCGGGTCCTAAATCCAAATTAGTAGAAAAGAAATACAATTGGGAAAAATAACACTGAATCTAAAATTTATGTCTCAAGCATATATATCAAATAGCATGCACACAATATAGCACCACTACATATAACAGATACTGAGACCTAGGCGACCTCTAGCAAAGGAAACAAAAATACATAGGAAATAACTTGTTTCTATGATTTTTGTGAAATATTTTCTGCTTTCACAATATTTCAAGGAACTTTACAGAACCATATATTATCATGAAGGTTCCATCTTCGTTTTTATAAAAAAAATAAACGCACCAGAAATAATGTGCAGATGGAAATTGGAATGGAATTATGAAACTAACTGACATTAATAATTTATTCAAACTAGATATTCTTATAAAATACAAAGTTATTATTTTGGTACTAGGTTTTATATATATTAGAAGATAAAAGACTAAAAGTTTGGCTTATGAAAAAAAGATGAAATGTGTACAGAAATAGAAACTAAAAAAGAATAACTTTTTAAATAGTATGCAAATTGATAAACATTGTTGCACGAATGTTGCATGCACAAGGTTCGTGTAAATTTTAATCATCAACTGTTATAAACTTCCATGTTCATATCATTTCAAAATCTTTACTTGTTATATTTAAAATTATTTATTTCAATTTAATATTTTAATATTTTAATGGTCATAGTTTCTTCAGTGTTACTTCTAATATACATATAGCCATATATTACCGTTTACTGGTAATACATTTAAATTATAGCCACACATAAAAAAACACAATGTCATTCCTAAAGTACATCCGCCTTGATAGTGACCAATATATAAGAAATAAAGCATCATGTACACAGAGTTTCTTGATATCTGGAAGCCTGTAAAACTTACAGGATTATAACATTTTGGAGACAACGCTGTTATTAGTTTATCTTAAAATTATTCACTACTGAAAAGTTATAAAAAAAAATAAATAAATAAATCTTGGACGAATAACGAGTATGCACGTAGGGACGGTAATGTAAAATATACCAAAAGTGACGGGAAACACATTTTTGGCTTAGTGTGTAAGGTCATTAAACATGTTAATTAATAATGATCAAATAAAATCAAGATTTAATCTCTTTAGTTGATAGATCTCGCTTTGTTGAAGCAGAAGAAACTCGCGCAGAACTTGAAGAAAAAAAAAATACACGCACATTCATTAATGTGGATAAAATCACTTTATGCTGATTGGGAAACGTGGCTCTTGTTTATAAAATACGGAAAGAAATACTTGCCTTTGCTTTGCTCTGCAACTGTCCTATGCAAAAATCTCAGCTGAATGCTGTAAATACGACCGTCGATTCTGTTTCGGGGTGCTGACATCATACGTCATAGATAACAGCGCCCCCCTGTGATTGTTTGGATTTACGCTAGTTGATTTGTAGTTTGATCAGATGGTTTGCTTTCAATACGTTTCATTTAATACCACATCATTTGGAATATGAGCTGATCATTCCATTCTGCTCTTCAGACCATTTCAACTAATGCCAGATCATTTGGAATCTGAATACATCATTTCATTTTTGGGGTTAAATCATTTAATTCAAGACTACATAATTTCATTTAATACTACGTTATTTGGAAGCAGAATTCATCATTTCCTTTGTTGAGTTAAATCATTTTATTTCATACTACGTACTTTCATTTAATAATATATCGTTTGGAACCAGATTTCATTAATCCGTTTTGTTCTTTAAATCATTTTATTTAATACCAGATGATTTGGAATTTAAATTCATGATTTCATTTGTTGAGTTAAATCATTTCATGTTAGACTACATCATTTTATCTAATAGCATGTCATTTGGAAGCATATATCATCATTCCGTTTTGATCTTTAAATCATTTTATTTAATACCAGATCATTTCATTTAACGCCACATCATTTGAAATCTGAATTCATTATTTCATTTTTGGGGTTCAATCATTTCATTTCATGCTACATCATTTCATATCACACAACATCATTTGGAATCTGAATTGATCATTCCGTTGTTTGGTTAAATCATTTTATTTCACACTTGATCATTTCATTTAATACCACGTCATTTGAAACTTACAAGCATCATTCGGTTTTGCTCGTTAAATCATTTCATGTGACACCACATCATTTGGAATCTGGATTGATCATTTCATTTGCTAGGTTAAATCATTTGATTTCATACCAGATCATTTGATTAATGTAATTTTGGCGGCGACGGCTGCCCATACTTTTCATCAGTAAAGTAGTGTTAACTAACTCGAACATCGATGTCAAACGGCCTTTGATCTATTGCAACGCGACTCTTCGAGCAACGGAATGTAGTGAAAACAGAAGAAGAAAACAAATGAAACAATTGTGTTCGCTTTTATGTTTAAAAATGACGTCTAATTAAACAACGATTGTAACGGTTCCTAGAAACAACGAAATACACTGATATGATAACCTTCATTTTCGCTGACCTTGATAGATTTATGCTTGTCTTCCTTTTGTTTGTTTGTTTGTTTGTTTGTTGGGGGCTGGGAAGTTTTTTTCTGTTTTTTATATATAAAAAATACAATGCTCGTATATTAATTATATTTGCCTTATTATTTTATTTCTTCAGGAATAAATACTCCATTCTTCATCAATACAGCATAGTGGTATCACGAGTATCTGTCTGACAATCGTATACTCATTATTCCCACTATGAAAACGCAGTCAACTTGACAACGTTCTTAAGTATACCAGGACCCAGCAACATAATGAATTGCCCATTGAAATTAGACACAAAGACACAGTGATCCCTTTCAAGAGTGTGCTTAAAACTCGCCTTTCCGACTGCAAGAACAAATTTAAAGACCTAAAAATCTTTACTACCTTAAATATTTTCAGCATTTTTTTGTTTTCTAATTTCATGGTGTTTGTATTTGTTTTTTTATTTGTTTTTTTATTCATATAATTATAGATGTTGTTAAGCGCTTAGAGCTTCTAAAAATAGGAGCTATATAAAGGTGTGATATACTTTTATGACAGCTTTTGATCATCTTCTTGAGTAGTTGTGTAGGCCACTATAGAGCCATACACGAGTTAGCAATTGCTGCCGTAGTTTCCCATGCCGGGCCATTATAGAGGCATACATGAGTTTGCATTACTGCCGTAGTTTCTCATGCCGGGCTACTAAAAAGCCAAACCGGAACACCTATAATTAAAATGGTATACCTAAATGTTTAACATACAGAGTCCATTGTAGAGCTAAAGGGCATATCCTATGTTGTAATGGTCAATAGGTTTAACGTGGGAAATGATATTATGGAGCCAAAACATTATAGAGCCAGTCTCAGCCAGACCATAACTAACCAAGCAATGGTAGCTTACAAAACGTGCGGGGTCACTATAGATCAAAAATGGAAATACTATATGTTAAAATGGCAAATTCGTTTAGCATGGGAATGGTAGTATAGAGCCTAAAGGGAAACATAATGTTAACTTGGGAATCGTCATTGGCCGTTCCATGTTAAGAATTTGCAGAATCGTACGGGAAATGTACCGTTAACATTTTTATATACTATCAAACACATACCACACGTACAATCAGAGGCGTAGCGATGATATTTTGCGCCCGGGGACGAACTATAAAATTGGCGCCCCAGCGATCTTGTGACCGATTTATTACCCTTGTTTACTAATTATAATGTAACGTTGTAAGCCTCATTTTGGCGCCCCTGTACCTTGGCGCCCTGGGACATATGTACCCCCCTGCCCCCCCCCCCCCCCATAACTACGCCTCTGCGTACAATCCATCACTCACTGTTTTTTTAATTAATATCCAAACATACACTCATACCGTACGACGAGAAGGGTATGTAATAGCAATATATTATATTGGGGTATGTGGTTGCACTTTAATGAGAATTCACAGAATAAGTCACTAAAGACTCAATAGGAAGCTCTAACTCGTCAGCATCATCAACATTAACACATTAACAATGATTCGGAAGTATCGCAAACGTGAAATAGTCTCTCATATTTCGTGATGCTTGTTAATGGAAGACTGTTTGATACCGGAACGGCGTGTGGTGGTGGCAAGTGGGAAGACCGCCCCAGGCCCGCTCTTGAGGGGGCCCCGCGCGTCAGGCCTAAGGTCGTCCTTATGATCTAGTCTAGATATAATTAATGTTTGCAGTAACATAATTATCGAGATAAAGATATTCTGGCCTCGCGCGGTCATGTTTGGCTCAAAGCCGCCTAACACCGCTCCGGTTTGATATCAGAAGATAGCGAAGCCTCAGATTGAGCGCTTTATGACTTATTTTGAGTTCTCTCATTATGATGCAGCCACAGCAATAATATTTACTCCACTACAATTTAGGACACCTTTTCTGTCATTTCCCAAAACCCAAGATTTAGAAAAATATCAGTAATTTTAGGCCTGAGCCGCCTGATGCTATATTGGCCAAATGTTGGAGTACTAACGTAATTCTCAAGAATGTAATTTTATCGTCATTGGCAGGTAATCCAATTTTGCTGAGATTAATACTGAATGCAAACTGTGACCGCTTTATGTTTTTCACCCAGAGTCAAAACTGCCAATAGTCTTCTCATATAATTATATTTTCTACGATATATTTGTTGGTACTCTAAGCACGCTTCATGCTTTTTTTTAGCAGCTGCATAATTTACATGTTAAGATCGCAACACATCTTTGATCTGTGCACGTTATTCATTTTTAAATATATCAACCATTGCCTTGCTAGTAGCATTATACAATATATTAGGCTTGCAATCAGCATCACGAGAATAATCCAATAAATCAAATTTGTCGTGGATAACAAATATATCATCAATAACATTATCTGTTTTCATTTCATAGCACAAAGATTCCGTGAGCAGGAGCCATATTTCATTTTGATGGTATTGTAATGAAAGCCACACCTTAAATGCTGGAATAACTCAAGGACAACGAAACCAGTAAGTATTGGCATATATGGCTTCATATACGGCTGCATACTTGTCTTAGCCCTTTTTAACAAAATGTCATGCTTACAATATATGGGTCTGCAATTAGCTTGTTGCGACAGTAGTATAATGGGACACGCTAGCATCAATTGGAAAATACATTACAGACCCGCCCCCCCCCCACCCCGGGCAGCTCTAGCGTCAAGGTTTTAAAAATCACCATGGGCAAGGGGAACTGAACATGGAGAATATTGGGTCTATATACGGACAAGGGAAAGTGATATATAGGTTAGCTTTTCTATTGGGACAATATGAATGTAACAGGTGTGGTGAAGTCACGGTACTGAATATTGGTAACAATGTTGCAACAATTGTAGGAACATTTGTACACCGGGATAACCTCAATCGGGACCAAAGAGTGGGACGTAGTGATAGACTTATATAACACTCTATTCTTCTTTTTCTTCTATTTTCTTCTGATGTTCCACCATCTCCTCACTTTATCAATAATTACCTCCTCCTCCTCCTCCTCCTCCTCCTTCTTCTTCTTCTTCTTCTTCTTCTTCTTCTTCTTCTTCTTCTTCTTCTTCGTCTCTGGAATCGGTCTTGATATCCCAGCAATCTAAACTTTTGCTGTATCTTTATCCAATTGTTATTGTCTGTCAAACTCTTCTTTTTTTCTTTCCGTTGTCTTTATCCTTTTGTCTTTTCTTTAGTCCAATAATTTTTAATCTTCTTCACCTCTTCTTCCAGTATTTTTCTCATCGTGTCTTCAAAATTATTTTTGGGTCCAACCCCCAATTCACAAATGACCACTCTGTGAAACTGAATATCTCTCGTAGAAAGCACCTGACCTGAATGACAATATCAACTGCCTCCATCAAGGTTCCCACTCTTACATAGCTTGGTTGAATGAAACTTTAACGTTTCTACTAACGCCTCTATCATACACTGTACCAGATCCCTTGCTACTTTCAGTTTGGTCACTTGGCTTGTTACGAAGTCTTTCGTAACTGGATAGTTCCATTCATATTCAAGCCTTTCCACCACATAGGCTACATCCATCACCCTGTACTAAGTGTCTCTCAAGTTGTTAAATAAACTCATTGACCTTTTGATGTATTCAGTGTTGAATGGTGAGAAGGAAAACATCAGTTTCTTCCCTTTCTTTGTTTCCTTTTCATTCTCTTCTATCCTGGATTCCTCCTATATTGCCTACATGGTCTGCTCACACACACAATCGTCAGTCGACCCTTGAAAAAAAACTCTATCAAATCGTGTAGCAGAACTGAGTGAAGCTTTCCGACCACTTCTCTTTTCCTTATGGACATGATGGTATAAAAGAATGGTTACAAGACGATTGCTACCGGTGGACGACTTCGACACAAGTGAGAGACCCGTTGAAAACTCCAGGTTCAAACTTTACCATTTTGATGACTTCTTGACTGACTATTGTGATTGTGCCCGTCGATTGGAAACGTTTCAAAATTGGCCCACGGATACGGAAGGATTACTTACTTCGAATGTTTTAGCTAGAACAAGAGTTGTCTACTTGGGACATGAGACTGAATTGCGATACGAAGTACAGTGTTTTAGTTGTGGTCTGAAGTTTCGAACTTATATCTATATATTTATAAAGATTCAGCTATTCGGAAACATACTCGATGGGCTCCTCGCTGTCCTTGCCGTTCTATTGCCTTTCCACCCATTGCACTACGGTACAGGTATGACGGTACCTTAGAGAAGGTAGTACCATTGTTCATAAAGAGAAAAATGAAGACTTCCAAAACTAGACATAATATAGGAACAATGAACAAGCTCGAGACTTCATTACAACTAGTTAAAAAAGGGGGAAAACGTCCAATACGGATAGTTCATTGTAACTACAAATACCAACCGAGAAAGATGAATACTTATAAACAAATATCATTCGAGCTCGGAGATTGTAAACACAATTACCTTCCCCTAGTATAACTAGTAGGGGATGGATAAGACCCATGCATTGCGACGGAATTTGTCCGGAAGGAAACCGTAAGTGTCCATGCGGTTTCCATTGTAATTGTGTAGCGGAATGCGATGCTGTACCATGCGATTGCATGGATACCGTATCCTGTGACCTCTGCGATTCTACAGGACATAATGTGACCTTTGCTATGACTACTACCACTACACCTGCCATGGAAAGTGATAATGTGCATGTCAAAGCTGATGGATGTAAAAGCGATGCAAATCGTTATTGTGGACTCTTTACTAGAGGTCAACCCCTGCGTGAGACCATGCGTCTACCACCCTGTGGATGTCATCCTGCCGTCTATAAATTTGAAGACATGAACTGGAAAGTGTTAAAAGGAATGTTTTACTTGCAAGAGTTATAACGGGTGACCAAAAACAGAAGACAAAGTGTACAACATCGGAAGAATTCTCGAACAAAGAACCCATAAAGTAGGAAAACGTCGTGTCAAAGAAGTCATAGTACATTGAAAAGGATATTCTCCGAGTTTTGATTTTTGGATCGACGCTTCGCAGGGCATCAACTATAATAAGAACTGACCATTATGCCCTTCATCACAGTCTCAGCTGCCACAGCGACCACTCCTCCAACCAGTTCCTCTCTGCAGGATCTACAAAAGCAACCCTTGTGGATGTGGTGTGTACCTAAAACGCAAATCGTCTTTTTCTGCCAATCTTCGTGGTGTATTGCGTCAACGATGCATCTATTGCCAGTTTGAGTTTACAACAAGGAGAACACAATTGTGGACCATTGTATTTAGCAGTTTCATCCGTAGCCTTCTTTCCAATCCTTCCCTGAAATACTACTCGAATGAGATCAACGGGAGCCATGCGTCCAACGTCAGTCATTCTCCCAACAGTCACCACCTCAAGAACAATCCTCTTTTAGACACATCGAATGACCCCTCTAATAGCAATTATGAACAATAATAACCGATTATATTTATTAAAGTTACCCATTGATTGTTACATGGAGGTGTTTCCTAACAAAATGTTGTATTGTTTCACGGATAAATTACCTCAAGCCATCCAATTGCATCAAGAAGCCCATTGTGGAGTGGCATTGGTGGAAATGATACACCCTACACAAATCAGAAATATAATTGAAAATCAAAACACTTTTACGGTAGAAGTTCATGGCGAACAATAGTGACAACACTGAAACGAACGCGCCCCTGTAATTGACCTAATGAAAACATAGAACCCCAAAACTAAACGATCCATCTATATGTTTAGGATTCCTACAGGCGATGATTTTATTGGTCAACATTTGGTAACCACGATTGCTATCAGGTTCAATGCAGTGTTTGGTAAAGCCATGGACAAAGCCAGAAAATATGTCACCCTTTAGTACCATAAAGTGGCTTGTCGCCTATTGACCAAACTTTTAGAGGACAATTTTTGCCATTACCTTTTGTCCTGAATTGTATGACATTTGGGTGGAGAAGCCAAGATGATCAAGATTAAAAACGAAATACTAGTCGTTACTTAGTAACATGGATTTTGGGAAATACTCTAGATTCCCTGTAGAAATGAACCAAGGACTCAGTTTATAGTTATGTGTACTCTGATGTGGTGGAGTACAACGTGGTGGGACACACCACCGTACAGTTACTGCGTGTAATTCCTATCAAAGAGGATTCTGTCACGAAAGCTGATGAGAAAGGTGGAACTACCTATCACGATCACCGCTAATTTGTACATCATTATTTACACGTCAGTAAGTTGTGTTTTGGCAGTGTCAACATTGCTATAAAAGTAGATCAAAATATTCAATTTACTAAAGGGAAAGTCACGGTTAAACTCCATTTTCGAAAACGATTCTCAAACGACTCATAAGTCATGTTTCCTGTGTACCGAGAAGTCGCTCGACAACGAGGACATAGTTTAGGAGATATGTTAAAATCGCCTTTCGTTCAGTGGCCATCGTGTTGAAATCTATGGTGACACGAGGAATACACACCTTAAAAGACATTGACGCACGGAAAAGATTTTCTCCAAAATGTCATGATTGACAAACAAAACCCTAAAGAAGCATTCTTGAGAGCATGCAAAAATGTCTTATTTCAAACGGTAAAGATATTTCGGGCCGACGAGAAACTCCTAAAAATACTCTAGACGGCATTCCTGCTTCCCTGACGCCACGGCAAGGACAAGGCATAAAGAGACGACAAAGTCCTTTATATCCCTAAAACTGTCAGGCAACATCAATGAGGGGGAGGGTTCGCCACCTTCATAAATAACACCATGCCAAATACAACATTAATCCCCATCACACTAATAGAAGATAACAACATGATAATAGAAATGCAATCTATTTATATAAACACAGAGAAATGTGAACTCCTAATATTTAACATCTATGACCCGGGAGGTAACGCCAAATCAGAATGCATTAAAACATTCAAGGAAATGTACAGACACAAACGAGTTGAACAAACGATCATCTGCGGGGGGTGGGGGGTGGCGAGGAGAAGCGACGGATGGAAGAGACAGGTTGATAGAAGCATGGACTGCTGAATCCAATCTGAACATCCTCAATGATGGTGCCAAAACCCGCATTAATCCGGTAGATGGCACCAAGTCCGCCATCGATCTCACCTCAAGCACACCTAATTTGGCAGATTGGAGAGTAGATCCAACAGATTCAATAGGTACCAATCAGTTTCCATTAATTTTCACCCTGCAGATGGACGTGAAATTCGACTCAAGTACCAAAACCCCCAGGTGGAATTACAAAAAGGAGGACTAGGAAAAATTGAGGAAAAAAACCTAATTAACATTAACACAAACTCAATAGAAAAGGAAAGAAGCATGTGAAAACCTAATTAAGATCATAACACAGGCAGCCATCATTAGTATAACTAAAACAAATGGCATACCTAGCAAATTAGCATTACCATTGTGGACTACTCAAATAAAACAAACTCATAAAGAGGTGTAAATACTGCCAACATCAATAAGGAGAAAGCTGACGCATTAGCTCACCACTTTAAAAACATAAGCAGCAACTCCAATCACATCAAAGAATTCCAACTACATAGAATGGAAGCCGAAAATAAATTCGAACCTCTATTCTATGACCTCGGTCCCAAAAACCCATATCTAAATAAAGACATAACAATATATGAATGGGACCAGGCGCTAAAAACCAAAAAGGAATCGTCCACTGGGGAAAACCAAATAGGCTACACAATATACAAAAACCTGCCATACAACAGCATAAATTCCATCGTTAAATTATTAAATAAAATGTGGGAAATAGGAAACCGACCTAAAAAAAATGGAAAACTGAGATAGTCATACCCATACTTAAACCAAATAAAGATCCAAATGACATCAATTCTTATAGATCCATTTCACTAACAAACAATATTTGCAAGAAAATGGAAATCATCATTTCCAATCGGCTAAAACACCATCTTGAACACAACAACGTAATATCTGAAAACCAATGCGGCTTTAAACACAAAAGATCCACTACGGACCAACTCATAAGGTTGGAAACCGCTATAAAATTGGCATTCAATTCCCAACAAAAAGCGGACAGAAACTTAATTGCGGTATTTTATCGACCTGGAAAAAGCATTCATTCTTGTATGGACAAAAGGCATAATAGCCAAATTGAAACACCACGACACTACGGGATGAATATACAACTTCATCGAAAATTTCCTGGACGACCTCAAAATAATAACTAGAGTAGGGAACACTTACTGGGAAACACACACTCTTGAAAATGGAACTCCACAAGGGAGTGTACTCAACTCCACTCTATTCAATATAATGATAATCGACCTCGACAAAAATTTGTTATCAGCCCAGATTGAATTATCGCAATTCGCAGACGAAAGTGGACTATGGAGAGCAGGGAACCCCTCCAGCCACAAAATAATAACTGAAATAAAAGAATACTTAAACAACATAGGAAAATGGACATATAAATGGGGCTTCAAACTATCGCACCAAGAAACGGTATCCATACTATTTACCCCAAAGAGTAGAATCAATTAAAAAAATACCTTAAACTAACTATACAAAACCATGAAATAAAATTTGTCAATTTGACGAACAAATAACATGGGAACACCACATCAATGAACTAGTTAAAAAATGCAATCAAGATCTAAATCTATTAAGAAATTTAAAAAGTACACAATGGGAATCCAATCAAGAAACAATAGTGACATTATACAGGGCACTAATCCAATCTAAGCTAGATTATGAGTGCCAAATATACAACACGGCACCCATGCCACATCTAAATAAACTAGACAAGATACAGAGACAAGCCCTAATGATTGGTACTGGCACACTGCCATCTACGTCACTAGCTCAAATGCAAATTTTAACTAGAGAACTGCCATTACATATAAGAAGGCAGGAACTAATCCTAAAATATGCAGCCAGGCTAACCACCCACCCCATAATACACCCAACTCAAGTACCAATAAATAAATGTAATAGACCCTTAAGGAAAACCCTTAAAAAATATTACCCTGTGGGAAAACTAGTACACAAATTAAAAAGACACCTTTCAACAGAAAACATCCAACCAGAATGTAAAACAACTATATGATGATGAACCTTGGAACAACATAAGGCCATCAATTAACATCTCCCTTACAAACTATGGCAAAAAGGAAAGCCAGGAAAACTTCCTTAAAACATTAGCATTAGCGGAAATAAACACAGAATACCAAAACGACGTAAAATCATACACAGATGGCTCCAAAATAACAAACCCAAGAAAAACAGCTGCAGCCACGGTCATACCAGAGCTTAATATCCGAATAGGGCATCGCCCACCGGATTCCTGTCCAATCTATAAAGCTGAATTTTGGGTCATCTTAGAGTCGTTAAAATGGATTGAAGAAAACAAACCAAGCAAGGCAGTAATAATAAGTGACTCGCTCAGCGTCATATCTTTAATCCTAAACAACAACACAAAATCAAGAGAAAATTTCCATAATCAAACAAACGCAATAATTATAAAACTAAACAAAAACAATCAACAAATATGATTCGTGTGGGTATCATCCCACATAAACATGCTAGGGAACAATATTGCGAAAGAAAAACTCAATGAACCTAATTACGTGCCATTAGAATACAGCACTAAGGAACTACGTAGCATAATAACTTTATTTGTTTTGTTTTTGTAGGGTTTAACGCCATTTTTCAGCACATGATTGGCTATACATGGCGGACAGTATTATTGGTGGAGGAAGAACCCGGGAAACCCCCCGGAAAGAACCACCGACCCACGAGAAACTACTGGGAAGCTTTCTCACTTAACTACATTAGCCGAATCATAGACTCGAACTCACGCAGACAGAGGTGAGATGGCAGTGATCCGTAACGGAGAGCGCTTTAGACCACTCGGCCACTCGGGGCCCCTAATAACTTTATCAAGTAACCAATGGAAAAACGATTTGACTAATAATCAAAAAGGGAGAAAATTATATAACATCATACAGGAAATAAATAGAAGCATAAAACCACCTAGGTGGAAAGGTTATGACCAAACAAAAATCAATAGGATAACTTTAGGCAAAACCAAGCTAGCTAATAGCTTCGGAAAACATATGGGACCCTCTCCACATAACATAAATTGCTACAATTGCAAAAGCCCAGAAGATCTACATCACATCTTCAACGATTGTGGCTTAACCAGAAAGAAAAGAGAAGTATTCAAATTGGACCAGCTAAACATAGTATCCCCATGTACATTCCCAGAAATTATACAAACGACAAACATTAACCCCAACTTAACCAACAAAAATATAATTACCTTCTTAAAATCAACAGGGCTATACGATAAACTATAACACCCAAAGCTGAGACAATAAATAGGTATACGATAACTAGAGGTAACATATTAGCGTAACTGTAAATACAAATAAAAGGGATAGCTACTAGTATGAAATGTCACGTGATGGGAACTGATGCCTTAAGAGGACCACAGCACCAGCGGATGTCGGCCCATCGCTGGCATCGATGATGAGTAAAATCGATTTGTAGACGAGCTAGCCATGGAGGCTGAAGAGAAAGCAGACTTAGAGGAGGAGAAGGCGAAAGAAAAGAGTATCATCGTTCTGCTGAGGCCCATTTGCCATGTGAAGCCTGCGGTAAGGACACCCTTACAAGTGCCACCGCAAGCGTTTAATGTGCCTCTTACCAAGGATTTGGACTTGAAGCTGGAGAAGGGCTAACCCAATCTTCAGAAAAGAGACTATTCAAATTGCCATTTGGTGCGTGTGAGTGTGATTTAGAATTTTTACATATTTACACTTCCAATTATTGCGAGTGTGGCGTAGTGTGATTATAAAAACTCACTCCTTCCCTTATATAATAGTGTGTGCGTGTGTTTGTGTGTGTGTGTGTGATCGCGCACGTTTGTGTGTAATAGAGTGTCTTTTCTCCTTCCCGTGTGTTGATAATATATTAGGTGTTTGTTTTTTATTCTTCGTGAGTGTGGATAGTATATATTATGGTTTCTGTAGGTATTTTGTGGGGTTTTATTTCTTCTTCCCTGTGTGGATAGTATATTTGTGATTTTTATTGTATTTTGTGATTTGCTTTTGTCTCCTTCCCTGTGTGGACATCATATTTGTGGTTTTTGATAGAATTGCGTGGCTTGTTTTTTTTTCTCCTTCCATATGTGGATAGTAGATATTGTGTTTTATTTGATAGTATATTGTGGTTTGTTTTTCACTTCTTCTCTGTGTGGATAGTAGATATTGCAGTTTTTGATAGTATATATTGGTTTGTCCTTTCTCTTCCTGTGTAGGTAGTATATTTGTGGTTTTTTATGGTGGGGGGGGGGGGGGGGGGGATGGGGCCCGCCCTGTGTGCATAGTATATTTGTGGTCTTTTATAGTATTATGTGGTTTGTTTTTTCTCCTTGCCTGTGTTGACTGTAGATTTTGTGGTTTTTGATAGTATTTTGTTGTTTGCTTTTCCCTCTTCTCTGTGTGGATAGTAGATATTGCTTTTTATTTGATATTATTTTGTGGTTTGTTTTTCTCCTTCCCTATGTGGATAGTATATTTCTAGTTTTTGATAGTAATTGATGTTTTTTTTTTTCCTTCCCTGTCTGTTTATGAATTGTTTGTGACTGTATATTGTAAGTTGTATGTGTTATATAAGTCCATGTCCCACTCTCTGGTCCCGATTGAGTTCAGCCCGGTGCACACCTGTTCCTACACTTGCTGAAACATTGCTACCAATCTTCAGTACGTGACGTCACCACATCGGTTTCATTCATATTGCCCCTATACAAAACCTAACTTATATTCCACTTTTCCTTGTCCGTATATAAACCCAATATTCCCCATGTTCAATTCCCCTGGACACTAGGGTGATTTTTGAAACCTTGATGCTAAAGTTGCCCAGGGGGCAATAATGTATTTTCCATGGACGCTAAAGTTGCAAACGCTGATTTTTAAAACCTTGACGCCAAAGTTGCCAGGGTTGGGATGGGGTGGGTCTGTAATGTATTTTCACATTGACGCCAAAGTGCCCCACTCTCAACTTACACTTACAACTCGTCTCCCACTAGAGACTAATTTTCTGAAGACGTATTTATAAGTGGTTGATTTTCTGCAGTCGCGTTTCACGAGATTGACTTTTTCTCCCGTATTTCAGGTGGTTGATTTTCTGTAGCCGCATTTCACGAGATTTACTTTTTTTATGATGTATTTCAGGTGGTTGATTTTTGTCAGTTGTATTTCATTAGACTGGCTTTTTCTGACGTATTTCAGGTGGTTGATTTTCTGCAGTCTCATTTCACGAGACCGACTTTTTCTGATGTATTTCAGGTGGTTGATGTTCTGCAGTCGCATTCACGAAACTGACTTTGTCTGATGCATTTTAGGTGATTAATTTTCTGTAGCCGCATTTCACGCGAAGAGATTCTGAAGTTTAATATCACGTGGCTTCGTTTTCTGGAGTCATGTTTTATGTGGTTAATTTTTGTAAGAATTTCATGTGACTATTTTTTGAAGTTGTATTTTATAGGAAGATATTTCTGAAGTCACATTTCATGTGTCCTTTTGGTTAGCGAAGACAGTTAGCAGACCAAATCAGACGAAGTAAATTTCAGTAGCAAAGGGAAGAAGGAGCATTAAGCCAAAGCTGGGTGTGAAAAGACCCAAACGTAGAAAACGTTTTTGACACCAGAACTAAACATTCCTTACATAATGTTACCTTACTGATTTCAAACAATTCATAAACATTTATGGTGCCAACTTTTGTTCTTGGATTTCGTTTCATTTCCCCCACCCAGCTTCGCCTCGTCCCCTCATCATTCCCCTCCACCGCTGCATTTGTCAGCTGCAGTTTGTCCAAGATACAGAAACAACGATTATGAAAACATCGGAACGTTCTTTTCCAAATGTTATAAAACAACCAGACATCAGTGAAAAGAAAAAATGCAGGTTCAACCAGGAGGATATTGCACAGAAATTATATTTTTCTCTAACTACCATCAGAGAGCGTTATAACTTTGAATGAAATTCATCCTTTTTAAATCTAAAGTTCATTACCGTTAGGACCATGTGCATACATTAATATTAAACAACATATTTTTACAGACACACGCACGCGCAACAGTCGCGAAAAATATTGGGTTTCAATCATTCATGGGGAATACAATGCAGATTGACACAATATTAGTTATTGATAATTGTTTTTGATATTTCTACTATTTATTAAATCCAAACAATGATTTGTTGAAATATAAATATTTCGATTTCTGTAAAATGTTACCTTCTTTCGAAAGTAAAACCAAATGAAGCAGACATTTTGTATCAAATACAGTGGTGGTTGATATTGCTCATGATGGTGTTGTTATAGCTAGTTATTGTTGATATTGTCATGTAAATTATTAGTCTTGAATTGCCTATTGTTATAAATTAGGATAAAATTCGAACAGATATAATATATTGGCATAAACGTCCTAAATTATCGTAAGTTGAAACAGAACACATGCAAGGCAGATGTCTATGATAGCAGGAGCCGACGCATGATGACTCGTATCAGTCTATAAATCTCAGAAGATAACTTCATGCCACCTTACAAATGTATATTAGAATTTCTTCCTAAAATAGTGTCTGTCATGTCCATTTTATGTGGTTTAATAACGTTTTCTCTCACTAGTTATGTACCTTTAAGGCCTTTTAAAAGTAATTAATTTCAGAGAGAGAGAGAGAGAGAGAGAGAGAGAGAGAGAGAGAGAGAGAGAGGTGTGGCGGGTCCTGGTAAATTCTGTTAAGAAATAAATACTAAAATTGCGCTAAAAAGCACTAAGAGGCACTAAGTACTACAAAGTGGTACTATGTAATAATCAATACACAAGATTCGTATTATTTGATGAATATTTTGTTATATTTTTTTTCTTCCACGATACCAATAACTCTAAATCAATTAAAGATAACTCTGTTTGCATGCAGTGCGCTAAGACTGTCAATGTTGTTGTTCATTACCTGCGGGAGTTTGTTCAGTAAGGTTATTTCTCCGATACTTCCGCGTAGAATAAAATGGTTCGATGTTCCATATGTTATGCTCCAGAAATTAGTGTTCCAGTTACTGGGACCTGTCTCATCCAAAATATTATTTTTAAATATTTTTTTACGACTGTTTAGTGAAACACTCAAAACTTGATTAAATGTTTTTAAATCGCATACAAGTTATACAAATCAGACCATTATTAAATGTTCTTTTCTCACACTAGATTGAGTTTCCTATCATATATCATTTTTGCTTATTGTATTAATCGAACACAATATTTATGACACGACTTATGACTACAAATATTACTTTTATAAGTTAAGGAATTCTAAACAGCTTCTTCAACAAATGGCACTAATTTTAACCATTATAATTTCATTTTAAATTATATGCTTTTAAAAAAAACTACCTGCAGGGGAAAAATAAATGTCGAATAGAGTGTTCGTTTTCGTAAAAAGTGTTCTCTTAATTAAAATAAATCTCGTTTATTTGTAGATAGAGATATCAGTAAACGGGTTCATTGTTTGAACCACTGGTATTAAAATCAAAGAAAAGTAAATCGCGTAGCATGAACCGTAATATTTAAAGGGTTGTCTTTCTTTTCTTTAAATTGGTCTTTCGTTCATATCGGATACAAATAATATGGTTAATCGTGAAAATTAACAGTGAGTAGCTTAAATTTTCTTTGTGTTTACTGTAACAAGGGCTTTGACGACTACTTAGAGTCTCTTTGTGCTTCTTATTACTCTTACCAGTTCTTGGTAGTATTTACAAGGACCATCTTTGTGTGCAGGGTTGTGTGGTAGGGGTAGGGGGTGGATCATGTACTCATCAGTATTGACATTTTTTGTCATATGTCTCCTATATCTGCGTACTCTGCCCCCCCCCCCTCCTTGCGAATTTTCGTCAGGAACAGACACAGCCTTAGCCAACGCAAGGCCCGATTTGGATCAGTTTGGCTCGCATGGTCCCCTGTGAGTACGGCATTTAAGAATAAACTTTTAAACATGTTTTATATCATATTGAACTTAAAAATGTATTCCATCGCTTTACAATTACTTTCACTCTATAAAAATATTTTAAAAATTACTAACGCGGGCGGGGAGGGGGGGGGGGGTGGCATTTGGCCTAAGGCCGACCCTGATCAGGAACTATCGAAACATACGCCAATAATAATGTTTCGTTATGAGATGTCAATTCACATCCCTTTTGGAGCTAGTAGCGGCTAAAGTTGTTAAATAACTATGAGATCCCAATGAATATTAAGTTTTAAACCATGTATCTCCTGTCAAAAACACTCGTTCTTTGTGCTAGTTGTCAGCAAGTGAAGAGTATTATCGATGTTTGGGTTACAACAACGACAGGAAATATTTCATTTATCTTGAGGTTGAATTAATGACTAAATACACGCAGCTATGCAATTTGTCATTTAATTAATAATTTATTCACTTTAAACGAGAAGTAATTAAGAAAAGAGCGAGTATTTATTATACTAAATACTATTTGGAAAGTGGTGAAAAATCAAATTAAATGAGAGCAAGTTTTGGAATGGGGAGCTCATTTGTTATTAACCCGATATATATATCTATATCTATATATATCTATATCTATATCTATATCTATATCTATATATATATATATATATATATATATATATATATATATATATACATACACATATATACATACATATATATATATATATATATATATATATATATATATATATATATATATATATATATATATATATATATATATATATATATTGTATATATTTATATATATATATAGTGAGATTATAATGTAGAGACTAACAGTAATACATATAACTACATATTTTATATATATACATATAAATAAGTACAATATATCAATTCATCCACTAAAATTCTTTACAATTTTATATAATGCCTTAGTATTAAGGCCATTGGGATAAACAGTATCTAACCGATTAATCCAATAACTTTCTTTAATGAGTCTGTTCATTTCTCCGTGCACAATATCGATTGGCATGAAAGAAAAATCCCTTAAAGAGTGATTATTTGTATTAAAATGCATTGAAACATTAGAGGAGAACTGAGGATCCATATAATTTTTTATATGAAAGCGGTGATTATTCATTCCCTTAGAAACTTGTTGAAGTGTTTGTCCAACATATTGCATGTTACATTTTTTACATGTTATCAAATAAATTACATCAGTTGATATACAATCAGTGTTATAACGTCGAGAAAACATTTCTTTAGTATTGGAGCTACTAAAATAGGTACTTTCTGTAATATTTGCACATTGAGAGCACCTACGTCTGTTGCATTTAGATGACGAAAAAGATCTTTGAAAATTTTTTGTCGGTTTAGTTCTGATCAAAAGATCTTGTAAATTCCTAGGTCTTCTATAAGCAAGAATTGGCTTGCTCTTGTAAAGTGTTTTGACGCTGTTTTTTTCTGATAAGTTAAGGAGAGTCCAATATTTATTAATTATAAGGCCTATATTTGGCAAAGATGGATTATATTGTATTATGAAAGGAATTATATTTTTATCTTTCGTACATTCTGCTGTATTTAAAGCATCATTTTGGGTAAGAATACAGACTTTACTTAAAGCAGACTCTATTACATGTATATGATAATTTCTTATTTTGAAATATGTTTTTAATTCATTTAAAGAATGTTTTAATTGATGATCGTCTGAAACGATACGTCGGTATCTTTTCGCCTGACTATAAGGTATGCCGTTTTTACATGACCTGGGATGACAAGACGAATATTCCACATATTGGTGGATATTAGTTTCTTTTACGTGAACATTTGTAGAGATAGTATTATCAGGATTTTTCATCACATTTACATCTAGAAAGGGGATACATGCGCAGTGGATGCAGTGTAAGTAAATTTAATTGTGGGGTGAAAATTATTTAGGCTATTAATAAATTTGTGTAGATCTTCTTCTGAGTGGTTCCAGATCATAAATATATCATCTAAAAATCTTAGCCAAACAGTGGGCTTAAAATTCTCGTTTTCAAGAAAATCTTTTTCTAATTTACCCATGAAAAGGGAAGCGTATGAAGGAGCCATAGGACTACCCATTGCCGTACCCATTATTTGAATGTAATTAGTACCATTAAATTGGAAATTATTATTTTCCAAGATAAGAGTTATTATTTTACAAATATCTTCACTCGATAGTCTGTTATTATTAAGAGTGTTGTCAAGAAAATATTTACACGCCTTAATACCATCTGCATGCGGTATGTTTGTATACAATGATGTAACATCTAAAGATACAAGGAGGGAATTATGAAATAGTTGTGGAATAGACTTCAACTTTTTTATGAAATCAGTAGTATCTTTAATATATGAAGGAAGCGATTTCATTAAAGGCTGCAAAATACTATCTATAAATTTGGATAAGTTCTCTGTATATGAATTACAACCTGATATAATTGGTCGTATCAAATTCTTCATATACGGAACTATTATTCTTAGATATTTCATCAATGCATGTGGAAATTTTAGATTTAATTTCTAATGAAGGGTCTTTATCGACTTTTTGATAGTACTTTTCATCATTTAATTGACGTTCAACTTCTTTAACATAGTCTTCCTGATTCATAATAATAATATTATTTGATTTATCAGCCTTTTTAATAACAATACTCTCGTCATTAATTAAATTATGTAAAGACTAAATTTCTTTCTTAGAAATATTACATAATATATGTATGTATGTATGTATGTATGTATGTATGTATGTATGTATGTATGTATGTATGTATGTGTGTGTGTGTGTGTGTGTGTGTGTGTGTGTGTGTGTGTGTGTGTGTGTGTTCACGAGTTAAACCATTTATTGAAATAAAGTAAGTGACCAAAGAAATATGAGAATAAAGTACAGATCACAAAGTTAAGTTGGCAAAACGGTCGAAGCAAATAAGACTAAAACTTACCTTTACTTAAACTTACCTTTATGGCACTGCTAGTGTATTATTTACTGCGAGTTTCCTTTGTCCTGTTTTGATCTATGTTTGAAGATTCTGCAGATTTCAAAGTGAAAAATTTGTTTGCTGTTTCGTAAGCAACAAAATCGGTATTATTAGGTCTAATAAAAGCAAATTATGTGTAGTTTTGGATATCGGACCCACCATATGTGTTTCTGCAAAAACTGCTTTTTTTCAAGAAATAAAATTTGGAGAAAAGAACAAAGAAATTTAGGAGAAATCAAATTAACAGAAAGATTGTTACCACGAACAAATTTAAATCCAAGGTGTTACTGACGCTTATTTTCTTGTGTAATCTTCACTTAAACTGTCAGGACCCAAACAAGCTTGTGCAGACATAACTCAATTGTTTTTTCAATGTATCCCAAACCACGCTTTAGAAAAGACATTATTAATGATAGCAAGGTATACTATTATGAAATTGTAAACTTTGCAATTAGTGTTACGTGCTTAGGCTCGAATAAACAGTAACTTAGAAAGAGTGAAAATAACAAGCTTGTAAAAACTTAATAAACAATTTATTGAGCACAAATATTTTCCAGAAAAGAAAAATAAACTTACGGTTTTAAGAATCAATTCCCAATATTAATCCAAAAATAATTCAAAATATAATCCACAAATGAAATTGCAAAAGTCCTGGTAATAAAATTTCCTAATAATTCCCAGTTCGAATCCAAGATGGAAGACGATGTCACGTGATGAAGTCAGTTCTGGTCTTATGAAATTCAATGAGCACGCATGTTTTGCAGATAAATAACAAAATAAATCCTCTTGATCCAAACGAATTTAAATAATTTCCAGTACAAGGTAATTTAAAATTACTCAAAACAACACAACTTAATATTCTAACAGCCCAACTTCAACTAAATAGTTCGCTCCAACACATAATTTATATACCTGTTATTACGTAAATAAGGAATGGGTTACATGATCTTCTAGAATCTTTAGAACAAATTTACGTTCAAAAAATCTCGTGCACACCATATGACCCAGATGAGAATCAGTTATTTTTACTCTCAAGAACTAAAAATAGAAAGATGTTTACAGCAAAGCTCCATAATGTCCTTGGAATCAACCAGTCATTTTAAAAGCTTGTTTACAACTCTGGAGCCAGGTCAGAAATGAAGTAAACATCTCAGAGGCGTAGCTAAAGGGGGGGGGGGGGCAGGGGTACATATGTCCCCCGGGCGCCAAGGTACAGGGGCGCCAAAATGAGGCTTGCAACGGTACATTATAATAAGTAAACAAGGGTAATAAATCGGTCACAAGATCGCTGGGGCGCCAATTTTATAGTTCGTCCCCGGGCGCAAAATACCATCGCTACGCCTCTGCAACATCTGGTGTTTATTTGTAGAGTACAGGTCATCCCAATTTTTTTAAAAAAAATATCTCCCAATGAATGAATAAAATGTCAAATTTGAATCTTACAAACAAACAATTAAAAAAAAATAAATGATTTAAATCAAATATACGTAACAATTAGTAATACGCAATTATCTCTTTTCGAGTGTGAAGTCATTAAAAATCTAAAAGGTACAGGTCAAAATGAACGTTGACTGTAAACATAATCAAGTTAATATATACCTAAAAGGAAACGTACCGAATCAAAACATACCCATCAATGTCAAAACATCTCATTCAAAAGTACCTATCATGGAAACATTATAGTTAAACCAATATAACCAAAACGTATTAGTTTTCTGCAATATATTAAACACGATTGAAACTCGTTTGATTCATCCATCCAAATATATATAGATAGATAGATAAATAGATAGATAGATAGATAGATAGATAGATAGATAGATAGATAGATAGATAGATAGATAGATAGAGGCAGACCTGTTTATTTGAATCCGTATTTTGGACTTTTCTCAATGGAAATTCCTAAACTTTGTGACAACTTCCAATGCCTAATAAAGGAAACAGACCCATGTCATGATTCTTTTATTGTGTCTTAGCTTGTCTATATCAATGTTGTTTATGTCAAAATGATTAATTTCTACTTTAACATCAGAAGTGGAATCATTCGTAATGCTATATTCAGTTTATAGTAAGGGTGTATTTATTTATTACAATTATTCACTGGATTTACCAATTGCTCATGAATACTTCTAGGACTAAATTATTAATTTGGATATTATAGTGAATTCATTCCAGGACATCTTGTATTATAGGATTATATAATATTGGAATTTATGTGGAACACAGTTGGAATTCAATAGGTGCTATATGTATCTAGTTTAGGAGCTTTGGGACTTAAATCAAAACACTCTAAGGTCGTTTCAAATTACATTTTACATTCTAGGTAAATAAATTATTTGTTAAATATTACAAACCTTGCTGATTTTTCGCTCTTTTATGTTATTTAGTTTAAGACAATAAAATCTTAACTCTTTATCATTGTAATCAGTCTAAAACCAACCATGCTTTGGGTATCGAGCTGTGCACGTATTGGCTTGATTACATTTCGACTTTAATACGTTTTGGGTTAAGTGCGATTTGGGTTAGGTACATTTTTATGTGGACCATTTTGACCTGTTACCATATTTACACATATTAATGTACTGTTTTACGCTGCAATCACATTTAATAATGACCTACATAGTAACAATCTAATGTAAAACTCAGTGATTTTTTTCGTTATTAATTTGGAAAAACTATATGAACTTTGATGAAATTCATAAACGTTGTTGAATGTAAAGTCTCATGAATAACGAATTAGTACCTATATACCTCACTACAGACCCATCCTTGATGCAAGCTGAAGTGGTTGGAAAACCTTGTGAACCGCGGCATTTTTTCTCTACATGTGTTTCCAATTCTGACTGTCAGTACTAAGAGATTTTATATCAAGTCTTGGAAAAAGAATGAGATTATACCAGCAGAATATTATTTTTGTCAGTTACAAAAATAATAACGTCTAAAAAATGGTTTTACTTTCATTATCAACCAGTTTTGTCTCTATTTTTTTCACTCACTCATTTCTAGACTGATTCCCATTTTTCGATATACTTAGTATCTTGGTGTCTTAAAATGGATGGTTGTTATTGTTGTTGTTGTTGCAGGGTTTAACACCATTTTTCAGCACAAAATAGGCTATACAAGGGGACCAGTATTAATGGTGGAGGAAGAACCCAGCAAAACCCCGGAAACAACCACTGACCCACGAGAAGCTACCGGCAAACTTTCTCACATACCCACATTAGCCGAGCTTGAGACTCGAACACACGCAGACAAAGGTGAGATGGCAGTGATACGTAACGGTGAGCGCTTTAGACCACTCCGCCACTCGGGGCCCCTAAATGAACGGTAGGAGAACCCTTGAAATATGAGCCAATATATCTATCCTTCATGTAAAACACAGTCTACTCTGTATGGCTTAAATCTCTATGTAAAACACATGGGGAATTCAATGTCACGGATTATTGTTTTATAGTTAAAACCCCTTTAAACGTGTCAAGAATCTGATAAGTAATTTTATTTTTATCAACATTACTCTTAATTTTTCTGAGTATGTTTTTCCTCATATAATACTCTTGATTTTTCTGAGTATGTTTTTTTTTTCAAATAATACTCTTGATTTTTCTGAGTATGTTTTTCCTCATATAATACTCTCGATTTTTCTGAGTATGTTTTTCCTCAAATAATACTCTTGATTTTTCTGAGTATGTTTTTCCTCATACTATATAATTTAGCGATGTCACAGTTTTTAGAATCATTGCACAGGAAATATATGTTCATGAACATTATCAGATGGAATTGTTCCGCAGTGAAACTGTATGGTACCATTATCTACTGGTGAAATAATCGTCAAAACTAATAGCTACAACCACTGACCACAACCCCCACCCCCTCTCTGTCTCTGTCTCTCTCTCTCTGTCTATATATAAAAAAATAAATAACAAATAAAATGACCAATAGTCCTTTTGATCAACATAGTATTATATATTGTACTAATAATACATTTACTAATAAAGATATGTCTGATTTTGATTTTCAGCTTTAACAAATGTCCCGTCATATCGCTACGATGTCTGCAATGTGGCATTTAATGTGATGTCTAGTACTGGAGCATCATGCCGCAGACACATAGCACGATATCCCACCCAGTCACATTATCCTGACACCAGTCCGACAATCCTAACACTAACCTCTAAATGCTGAGCGCCTAGTATGACTCAGCCGGGGATGGAACCCACGACCTCTCACATCTGAGGCGGACGCTCTAACCACCAGACCACCTGAGCGGTCTGCAATATTAACATACAGCAAGAAATGGATAAATCTACAATGTAATACATATTTTGTAGGTTAGCCTTAAAATAATTTTTTTTTTTAGCATGGCACTAGATTACTTTTGCATTAGACCTGGATCCATAGCAGTAAATCTATTTTTTTTTCAAATGATTTGATTCCGATTATTTAACTTCAGATGCAATTTAACTTACTATTCACTGAATTTTCTTATAGTGTGTGTGTGTGTGTGTGTGTGTGTGTGTGTGTGTGTGTGATATCCTGTTTTATTTTTTCATACCACATAGTGTATCCCACCCCTATTTAATGGTTCCTTATATTTTTAAGAGTGTGATCGAATTATATTTATATTGTTACCCGAAGGTGTTTTCTTTGTATAAATTAAAATATAATACAATTGACTATATGTAGAGGGTTTTGTGATTTTGTTTTCAAAAAATTAGTCCAGAAAGAGACTGTCTCTTCGAAGTTATCATCATGATTTAGTTGGAAGTGGCTTTTTACTATTCTTCTCTTGTTCTTCCTTTTATCTTTACTTTTTCTTTTCTCCACTATCTTCATTCTATGATTTCTAAGTCTATCTTTAATCTTCAAGCCCTTCCCTTCTCCCCCCCTCTCTCTCTCTCTCTCTCTCTCTCTCTCTCTCTCTCTCTCTCTCTCTCTCTCTCTCTCTCTCTCTCTCTCGTTATTGTTTTTGTTCTCTCTTGTCTCACGTTTCTTTTTTGTTTGATTTCATCTTGTTGTCTTTGCTTTCGATGTTATTGCTGTCGTAGCTATGGTATTTGTTGTTCATGTCTTATTTGACTTTATTTAACCTCTGGCTGACGTTGGATTTAATGATGTTGTTGTTGATCTTGTTCTAGTGACTTTTTAAAAAAAAAATGTAAACCCTGTTGTCGACTTTATGTTGCTGCTGTGTCTTTTTTGTTTGTTTTGAGGTTGTCATTGTTGGGCTTATTTACTGCTGTTGTCTCTGCTGTTCTTACTTTCTTTCCTTTTTGGATGTGAAAGATTGTCATTCCCGGAAAGAAAAATGTGTTCATCTTGCAATTTATTCTTCTGTAAGATTTTTGTGCGTTTTTTTTTTCTTCATATGCATTGTATTTCCACAAATTCTGCATTTCTGGTGGTATATTTACACCTCTTGTACCATGATTTTACTGGAAATCCGTGTATGAAAAAGTCTGTTTAAAATTTCTTTATGTCTGCTTTTTCGATTTTCAGAATCGTTATCTCATTTCAATCCGGCTATAGGAAGGAGTATGTTTGCATTCTAGCGCTTGTTACTATTACCTGGAATTTCTTTTCAGACCTTTCGACTGTTGCCTGCAAGGGTATTTCAAACGGCATGTTTGATAAGTTGTAGTTCTGCCTTTTTATAAGGTTTTTCTTTGTATTTGGTTCTGGTTACCTTTGCTTATTTTGATAACTATCTTTTATTTTGTGGAGACCTACAAATATATATCATGTGACTGTTGACAGAGCTCTGCAGAGCTTCGAATTTCGCTCCTATTTAAACTCATGCACCATTAATTCGACCACGTGACGTCATTCCGACCAATCATTGATTATCTCAGAAAAATAAGCAGGTCAGATTGTGCGGAACAGATACCTAACAACCCGTGACAATCTGATGCTTATCATACAATTTAATAAGCATCATTTGTATGCTTACACTAAATCAAAAGTTGGGTCAGCGTTTACAAAGAACAACTGAATTTGAATTAAAAGGTATGAAATATGACAAATTTAGTATGTGTGAAACCGGTCATGTGATCTTACGTCGGCCATATTGGCTTTAGACCAGACGTACATTTTAGTGTAAATTGATGAAGTCAAGTTTAGTGCAATTCAGATATTGATGGGAATTTAGGGACGATAAATTAATATGAAGTTAGTTTTTAGAAGATTTATGAGTGTTTAACAATGTTAATGATTGAACTTGACGGAAATACAGTTGCCACCTCAGTTGCGAACATTACGCTAGTCCGATACCCCCACCCCCTCCCCGATTGATTTGATCTGTGTTGATACTGATGGACTAAACCAATCAATATTATCATGGGCGGGTGCTGATTTATCGGTCTAACTTTTTGCCGTAGGATGCATAATGTGAGTAAACGTTTAGTGCTATAGGATCCATTCTATTATTTTTGAGCTGGGAAGGTCCAGGTTTAAAGTGGTGCAGTTTATGTTTCAAATAATCTGACAATGTATTTCAAGTTGTGTTTTCTTATTGCCAGTATTTAACGTGTCTGTATCTATAATAAAAAAGAGTAAAGACGATATCCTCATCATTCAAGGTGACTGGAATGTCAAAATTGGCAATGATGCTCACTGGGATGATCATTGTGGACCTTCTTGCAATGAGCTTACCAATGAAAGAGGGAGAAGGCTGCTCGAGTTCGCAAGCTACAACATCTTAGTACTAGCCAACATCCTGGGTCAACATAAAGCTTCATGATGCTGGACATGGCACACACCAAATGGAACCCATCATAACCATATCGACTTTATACGGGTTACCGATCTGGCATCAACAGAGCAAAAACAAGAACAGGTGCTGATGTTGAACTTCTGGGTGAGGCTGAAGAAAATTAACAAGCTAGAGAAAACCTGGCTCAAATTCAACCTTGAGCATCTGAAGGACTGTAACATCTGCATGTCATTCCAAGCTACAATTGGGGGAAAATTTGCTCCACTTCTTGTGATGGATGTTGATGTTAAAGTGATGACAGACACTTTGAACACAGTCATGACAACAGAGGCCAAGGACATCATTGACCTCCATCCCCAAAGAAAGAAACCTGGGTTACAGAAGAGATTCTGAATCTGTGATGTCTGAAGAGACCTCAAAAACATCAGACACACAACAGGGGCAATGGAGTACCAAGAAATTAACAAGAATATCAGAAAAAACTTGAAGAAAGCAAATAAAGATTGAATTGGACAAAAGTGCACAGAAATACAGAGCAGTCTGATAAAGAATAACAGCAAAAAGGCATTCCAAATTATGAAAGACCTCACCAGACAGAAGCAACCAAGCATCAGTACCATTCAAGATGAAAATGGAAAATGCATCACAGATGCAAGTGACATTGTAGAAAGATGGACTGAATATGGTAAAGAACTCTACAACAATCCATCCACAGGAGACCCAGGGGTACTTGAGGTTTGAAACTTCACAATTGATGATGATTTCCCCATTTTCAAAGAAGAGGTGGAGTCAGCAATAAGAGCACTGAAGAATTGGAATGCAGCTGGAGTAGACAACATCCCAGCTGAACTTATCAAGAATGGTGGGGAATCAGTGATAGAGTTACTAACAAAAATCTGCAACACTATCTGGCAGACAGGTGAATGGCTAACACAGTGGACCCAGTCAATGATTATAACACTCCCCCAAAAGGCAATCTCCAGCTGTGCCAAAATTACAGCATTATCAATTTGATCTGCCATGCTAGTAAGATGATGCAGAAGATCATCTTGAACAGACTGAATCCACAAGCAAAAGAAATAATTGCTGAAGAACAGACAGGGTTCCAGAATGAAAGAAGCACAGCAGAACAAATATTCAATCTCAGGGTTCTGTGTAAAAAGTATTAGCAACATCAACAAGACATCTATCATGTGTTCATAGATTTCAAAAAGGCTTTTGACAGAGTGTGGCATGAGGCATTGTGGACCACAATAAAGAAGTACAGCATGGGTCAACAGTTTACCAATACCATCAAGCAGTGCTGTATGTCAAGGCTACATGTGCAGTGGGGGACTGGTTCAAGACAACAGTTGGAGTACATTAAGGCTGTATCATGTAACTCATGCTTTTCAACATCTACTTAAAACACATCATGAGCGAAGCCCTGGAAAACCACTGTGGGACAGTCAACATTGGAGGGCATAACATCAACCTATGCTTTGCAGACATCAATGATGGGCTGGCAGGCAGGGAAGACACGAGCTTGACACCTTAGTGAAGAACCTGGATGAAACATCTTCCAGATTTAACATGGAGATAAGGGCTGAGAAGACAAAGCTGATAACAAATAGTGGCAAATAAATCTCAACCAAGATTAAAGTCAGAGGACAGGAACTGGAAACAGTGGGCTAGCTCAAATATTTTGGTTCCATAATCACCGAAGATGGATCAAGAGCAGAAATTTTGTCACCAGCAGCATAAACAATGGCAGCTATGTCAAAGCTAAGACCCATCTAGAGAGACAAGAATATCTTTCTGAAAACTAAAATCAAACTTGATAGCACTAGTCATCTCAATCTTTTTGTATTTGTGTGAGGCCTGGACCCTGACAGCAAAATTACAACGAAGAATCCAAGCACTTGAAATGAGATGCTACAGAAACATCCTTGGCATCTCTTATATGGACCACATCACAAATGAAGAAGTGCATAACATCATTAGGCACAAAGTAGGCCATTATGAAGACCTCCTCACCACTGTCAAAAAGAGAGCTGAAATGGTATGGCCATATCACTACAGCCAACAGTCTATCCACAACAGTACTGCAGGGTAGTGTTCAAGGTGGTAGAAGGAGAGGTAGTCAGAGAACAAAGTGGACTAACAACATCATGTAGTAAGTATTCACTTCATTTTGAATTCTTATACATCCACATTCCTTTGGAAGGTCAATATTTAGAAGCCACAAAAGTGCATATGGCAAAATTGATGTAAAAGTACAGACATTTTGAACCAAAACGTTTCAGCCAGTGCAATCCTGATTGAATGTCGTGTGTTGTGTTGTCACAATGAAAATTACACATATTGATAAACAGATTTGTATGTACTACCCTATTTTGATACAATTCCACTGAAAGTTCTTTTTTCTTGACCCAAATTTAGTAAATGGCCACCATTATAAAAGACCATAGAGATTTAAAATTTGTGTCTGGAAGTTTCTTGATGACAGTTAAAGTGCAGAGCATTTAGTAATCAGGATTGAATAGACTTTGGTTAAAGAAATTTAATGTAAATGTTTTTCAAAAACAATTTATATTTCATATAATATGAGTAAATGCCCAAATATGACCTGTGACTTTTAAAATAAAATGTATTTGCCTTGTTATACCAAAACTTTGCACTATTGAACCATTAAAATATGTACATATGTACTACATTATTTGTTAGGGACTAATAGTATTATGGTATATTATTCAATGTTAGGGACTAATAGTATTATGGTATATTATTCAATGTTAGGGACTAATAGTATTATGGTATATTATTCAATGTTAGGGACTAATAGTATTATGGTATATTATTCAATGTTAGGGACTAATAGTATTATGGTATATTATTCAATGTTAGGGACTAATAGTATTATGGAATAATATTCAGTGTGAACTCTCTTGAGATCTGTTTTCATCAATGTTTGAAATGGCATATTTTGCAATCATTAAAACAACAGTATGAAATTAGAATAAAAAAGTTGACTTGATAACTCCCCCATTCTCATCTTTCCCAAGTAATGGGACCATTAATTTGATTGATAGGGCTATCTTGAATGTTACAGCATTTACAGCAAATACATTCCATGTGTTAAAAAAACATTAAATGAAGGTGAGAAGAGATAGGCCCTAGATAAAATGTTTTAGATGAGAAGAAACAGATTTAGAATAAGTAGTGAAACATTACATGAGTTATGAAGATGAGTGTGAAGTTAGTAAATATTACCATACACACTCATATATAAGTATAATCCAACAGTATCCATTAGCCATGATCTTCTGGTGTCCTATTTGATGGCTCTTTGTACTTGGATCTGACCTTATTTTGTTTGTTTGTTTGTTTGATTAGGATTTTTAATGTAGCTTTAACAATTTTTCAGTCTCATCGCTATGATGTCTGCAGTGAGGCAGTTTATAGTGATGTCTTGCACTGGGGCATCATGCTGCAGACATGTAGCATGATGTCCCACTCAGTCACATTATCCTGACACCAGGACGACCAGTCCTAACACTAACCTCTTAATGCTGAGTGTCAAGCGAGACAGCTGTTAGTACCATTTTTGTAAGTCTTTGTTAAGACTAAGCTGGGAATCGAACCCACAACCTCCTACTTCCAGGGCGAATGCTCTAACCATTAGGCCACCGGAGCGGTTTGGATCTGATTTTAAAGAGAGTTTTTGTACAGTATTTACTCTGATACCTTCTGTAATAATATTATAAACTTTAAACCATTTCAAGCATTCATCATAGAGATTTTAGAAGAACTTTTAAAGTATAATTTGGGTGTCTGTGATAATGAGGATTTCATGGTTAGTATCTCCCCTTGAAATCATCAGATTGTGTCTTGATGCAACTCGCTTCCGGATAGTTCAATCAATAAAAATGGCAGATGTAGATTAAGAAAATGTGATAGACCTTTCACATTCTGGAAGCAGGATTGATATCTCAAAGAAATTCTATCAATAGTTGATCAATTTGTTTTACATATTTTATTTTTTTCCACTAATTTGCACTGCTCCCAGCTTTTAAATAAATGTTCTCTGTCCATTTCAGCACTCATTATCTTACCATTACTACCTTAACCTCTTGTTTGTATTATTTGATTGTGCGAAAGTGAATCGCTGCATAAAATGTTCATGCAATTTATGTTGTTTTGAAGAATAAAGAAAGCTTGTTTTTTTTTTAATCATAGTAGTGTATGGAGGTTGATTGACAAGAAAAAATTCTAACTTCATAACTTAAAGAATACACACACACACACATTTCATATATATATATATATATATATATATATATATATATATATATATATATAATGGCTTGATAATTGTAAAAATTTCAATAAATTCAAATAAAACCTCATTTAATAATATTTCTTCTGCCTCTAATTATTTGTACTTTTGGAGTTTGGAGAAATATCGATGTTAGACACTATGGATATATTGCCTATTTGCCTGCCTGTCTGTATGTCAGTCTCATTTCACTTGGTGCATGTGTATGTATAGCCTCGAAATGAAAGTGTGTTCACATACATGTACGTATATTACATAAATGTATTTCAGGTTAAAAACTAGTATAAAATGATGCTAAGATAGAAAGAGTGATGGATAGATAAAGACAACAAATATGAATATTTGTGAGTATCCATTTTTTATTGATTTGTGGAGCATGTTCTAAATTGTAGTCTCTTTTTTAAAAAATAATACTGATTGCAATTTTACATCTGGTCACGTGGGTTAATATTGATTTAAATGTCAAACTAAATTAATAGGATGAAATCTGTGAAATAATTGGATATTTCAAACTTACGTATTTGATGCAAGGAAAGTTATCAGAATTAAACTAATTTTAAGAAGGCTGTTCTAGATGAATTTGCTTGTGAGAAGTGTTGTCCAAAGACCCCAGCAAATTTGAGTTATTATGTATAAGCGTAGGCAAAGACAGATCAGGCCAAAAGTTATTGCATGTACCAATACCTGATGTTTCAAAAGTCAAAAAGAAAATGAAACACAAAAAAAGAATCATTGAGCTTGTTACATACCGGTAATCTGAATATTGTACAATATTTACACCCAAATATGAATAAATATTACATCTGAATTCTTTACACTATTTTATTGTTATGATAGCTAATGTAATTATTGTTTTGTAAAGTTTCTCTTAGTACATTAATATGTGTTCCATTTTTTTTAAAAACAGCAACTTTTCTGGTTTAAAATATTTAGCATTACAGATCAACTGAGATCTCAAATTCATGTTATAATTTTCTAATTGAACTTGTGTTATAACTTATTTACTTGCGTTAATGGAAACTACATATATTAGTGTTGCAAATGTAACTGAAGATGAACATATGAAAATGCAAATTGTTGAGATTGTTTATGCTGCCAAAAATGTGCAATTAATGGTTAAAATCAGAATGAAATATTCCGACAAATGTATTTGATATTATGGATAATGAATCTATATTATCATGTTTAATATAATAAATATAAAAACGGACAATGTATTTAATTAAATTATTTGATATCATTTATGTACATGTATCGAAAGTAAATATTATTAAATATCTGATATAATGTAAGTATGGACACGAAATCTATATGATTTAATAATGTCAATAATTATTCTCCTAGTATGAACAAAATGTTTAAAACTGATTCATTGGTTTAACTATAATGATCTGTAGTACAGCTAAGATTCCTTCCTTTGTTGACTTCATGTTTCGCTCACCAAGCATAGAATGATGAACTGTCTGGTACCGGAACTGGACACTTTTTGTGAGCATTAACATTGTAGCTAAGGGAGGTAAGTTAAGGGAGGTAATTTTAGGTGCTTTGATTAGTAACTCCATTTCATCTGTGAAATCCTCTATAGCAGCAAGTATATGTAAGTTTATTTATTTATTATTTATTTATTTATTAAAAGTTATTGTACAGTTAAAGTTTCACTAACCACAAAATGAAGTTGCTAAAGTTTGTAAAACTGCAAATTGATAGGATAGAGATGTTCGTTTTTGTAAAATTGAGCCAAGTTATATGCATTGCATGATAAAGATTGTGTTTGATTACTTATTCAATTACATCACCATGAAAGGAGAGTAGCATTTCAGTTGACATCATAAATATTTCGTAAGCATTACATGGATTTCTTTATTAAGATGGTGATGGGCCCATTGAACTTAATTGCATGAAGAGCTATAAGATAGAATGGGTTCTTTCAATGTCACTCATAATGATTTAATTTAATGTAGCAGCATATGCACAAGAAACATTCACTATAGTTTTCACAAGCTTCTTCGATTACTGTGCTCTGAACCAGACTATCACCGCAGTTGAGTCAGATGCCATTATGTCCTTTAGAAGAGCTTAAATTCCTGATGATAAATTTTTTCAGTAGCGAAGGTTTATAAAGCTTACGTTTTTAATATGTTCAAGAAAGTTGAGTATAATTCAATATTCTGTAATGTATGGCTTTGGTCCACAAATTCTTTAACTTGCTTTACCAGTGATAATTAAGTCATGAACACAGATTATAAACTTAGATGTAATGAGTGGTAACTATTCAGATACACTGTACGTTGGAATGTGCAAACCTATCTTTGAAAAACATGAGAAAAGGCATTGTCAGGGAACTACATACCAATATCAAATATATCTGTATTGATAGAGTTATTTGAATAGCAAGTATCTATCTTCAGGTCTGTTTATTTTGTTTTTTGATTTACTTTCTATTTCTTAAGGGAAAAACGGGATTTAGAAGATGTCACTCATGCCAGACAGAACTCGTCAAATTAACTGATCTTTGGCTGTAAAAAATGGTTTTTTGACTGAGATTGTTTTTTTTTTAAAATTTTAAAGAAAGTGTTTGGTTTAATTGATCTTTAAATTCTTCTGTGCAAATTGAACTGTTACAAGTTTGAGAATGCTTCTACCTAAACTGAAGGTCTTGACAAACTAACCATTGGCAATATTAGCTAAAAAATTTGCACTATTAATTAGAGGCACCTCAAGGCTCTGTTTTAGGCCCTCTCCTTTTTCTTTTTATGCAAATGATCCTCCGTTAAGTAATGAATTCACAATTACATTTGTTTGCTGATGATACAAGCTGGTATAGATCTAGTTCTGATACTAAAGTTAATCCAAACATGGTTAGATTCAGACCTTATTGAAGTTAAAAGTTTGGCAAAATTAAATAAGATGGTAAATTAATTAATGAAAGCAAACCAAAATAGATACTTTTGTAAGTAACAGAAAGGCTACTATATGAGTTAGGGAACCACAGATATATCCTATAGTAAATAATCATTAGTTAGAAAATGTCAAAGATGAAAAGCTTATGGATAATACATGTAATTTACAATGGAAATATAATATTAACAAGCTTTGTAAAAGACTCATCCAAAATTGTATATATTCTTCCAGCAATGGATTATTTTTTAACTATATGTTGATGTAGGGTTTAACGACATTTTTCAGCACAAGATAGGCTATACATGGCATCAAGTACTAATGGTGGAGGAAGAACCCAGCAAAAACCCGGAAAGAGCCACCAACCCATGAGAAGCTACTGGCAAGCTTTCTCACATACCCACATTAGCTGAATCTGTGACTTGAACCCATGCAGACAGAGGTGGGATGGCAGTGATCCATAACGGAGAGCGCTTTAGACCACTAGGCCACTCGGGGCCCCAGTTCAACTATATATGGACTCTGTGCTAAATCTCAGCTTATCAGGATTTATAAACTTCAGAAACAGCAGCAAACATTTTTTTAGATGCATAGCTTGATTATTCATAAAAAGCACTGTTTACAGAACTAAATAGGTTTTAAATAAGTGAAAGAGTTGATTTTCACAAGGCACTATTGAAATTGATGTGGAGCTGCACCAGATTATCTTAGGGATGCCTTGTTGAGCAGTTTACCAATTTAGATCAACATCAAATAGAAACTTTCATCCACCAAAACCAATTTAAGAAAAGCTTCCAATCATCTGCTGCACTTTTGTGGAACAAGGTTCCACTGCATATAAAATACAATATTTAAAAAGAGTTATCATTGTATGTATGTGCTACTTACAAATCATACTTGAATTTAGTATTTATGATAATAAAGAAATGTTAAAATAAATAGTAACTAATTATCTTTTGTAGCATCTACATTGTTGTACTTTCTTCATAAGAGGGTCTCAAGGGATAATAATCCTTGGCTAAATGAGTTACCCTTTATAGATAAATGATTATTATTATTATTATTATTATTATTATTATTATTATTATTATTAATTTTATTTTTGTGTTATTATTATTATTAAATATTATTATTATTATTATTATTAGTAGTAGTAGTAGTAGTAGTAGTAGTAGTAGTAGTAGTAGTAGTATTATTAATATACTAGTTATAAATAAAGTCAATCTGCAAACAATGTAGAAATTGATCTGCTATGATATAATGTGCCAGGAGGTTAGGTTCTACTAATTACTAATTGTATAGACCAGATCTGCCAGTGTATTGATGTAACAGTAGGACTGTGTCTACGCAGTTTGCAGTTGAACATGACTTAAAGGCAAGTACATGTGATATATAATAACATATTACATCGTTGAAAAAAAATCTCTGAAGTATCTCACACACTCTTTTAAAACGCTGATATTTTTTTGGAATTTTTTTTTTCATTTAAAGGTACTTTAATTTGTTTGAAAACTCTGAATTTTGCCAAAACTTTAATTTCATCTGGGAGAATACAAAAGATTCATTGCGAAAAATTATTTAAATTTTTTAAATTTAGAATTTTTTGTTACGGTATTTTCCAAATATAAATGAATAAATAATAGCGTGACAAAACTGCATGGATTAAATTATGAATATGTATCAGTATTACACAACTTTTTTTTATCCAGAACAAGTTTGATAATTTGTAAATATTAGTTGTGATAAATTGTACTGTTTAATGGTGAATAGCTTTCTGAGCTATTGTCTTTGATCTTTTTTCCCCGGAGGCCAGTGAATCTTGCCGGAGGTTGAGCTTCAGATTGATGGGATTTCCTGACAATAGAGCATTTGTCTGGTATGTTCATATTATTTTTTTGAAAGTCCAAAATGCATCTCTTTTGGTGGATTAGTCCAAGGTTGCCAATATAGCCTCTGAAAATGTCAAGCCAGCAGAAAAAAGTTCTCTTTTTCTCTAGAAATACTAGGGCAGGAATAGGATAAATGTAATTTTATTGCTCTTAAAATAACCAGTAAGTGTTCTAGAAGTGTGTAGAATATTGAAAACAGACAATGTTTTAGAGAATAATACTCATCAAACACATAATGCCAGAAAATGTTTTAGAGAATATTACTCATCAAATACATAATGCCAGAAAATGCTCAAACACATCACTGATACCTAGCCTGTTAAGATCTCACATCACAATTTATATGTGCTTTCCTGCCTGAATCTTTTCACCTGGCAAGAAAGGAAAATTAGATTATGTTTACACTTTGTTGGTGAAAACTCCATCTAGAGTACAGTCGGCTCCAGATATGTGCATATCGTATAACTGCATATTCCGCCTTATTGCATAGCTTTGTGCCAGTCCTGATTTGTTACCATTGTTTTCAATGAATGTCGGACAGTTGCATATCATTTTTATGCATATTTCACATTATTGCATAATTTTTTTCTGGTCAGAACATGCATTATTATGTGTTAAGTTGCTTCGGATAACTGCATTGTTCAAAATTGTTTCTTTCAAAATGAAAAGAAACCGATTCTGAACATTGGCGGACAAGGTTGATTAATGAGGTCTGTTAATATCAACATCACAGCTATTAGGTCTCCGTTGATCATGAGGAGGTGCTATAGTAGATAACCATAAATATTACCAAGATGGCATTAGCTCTCTGATTCTCTGTTGATGACCAGGAGGCGCGATAGTAGACAACCATAAAAATTAACCAAGCATGGTCGACGGATTTAACAATCTTTAGCTTTAATACAAACTCGCAATGCCCTCGTTAAGAATCTGATCCAGTCTGGTCATTAAATTTGATAGATTAAGACTGGAGCACTAACCACAAGTCTACTTCTCGATCTACTGACAAAACTAACCTTCATACAATACCAGAGCAAATTGCGTCACATTTAAATGAACTAGGCCAAATGGGGGTTTGTTCCAGAGAAATAATGGGTGTCAGTATGCATGCTGCATACTCTAATATTTATGTTTTTGGGGTCAAGGTCTTATTGCTTAAATAACGGAACTGTGTAGCAGGTTCCTATATTGACTAAGATCAGAACGAAAAGTCAAATATCCAAGAATATCTTACCGGTACTTGATATTCAAAGCAAAGGATGTGTTGTTTTCTTTAAAAGGCAAATGACTTGGATCTAATTCCCTCATGAGTAGTCTTGCAATGCAAGAGCTCAACCCTAATATTTATATTTTGTGCATTGAGGTCTTACTGCCCAAATAAGAATGCTGTATGAGTGTTCTGATGTCGATTAACATTGACAAGTAAAATTTGCAGGAATACCTCACAAACTTGGCAGCCCATATCGACACCTCATGCCTTTGAGTTGCCTATTGTGTACTGGTCATGTATGCATACATTTAACAGGACACCTTACCCACAGATTCACAAATTATTTTTGACTTACAAACCAGATTTTTACTGGCATAAATTTCACATGTTTTATTGGGACTGAAAAAAAAGTCCCCTTAAAATAATGACTGGGGGAAAAACACTGAAATAAGACAAGGACTCGGGAGAAAAACACTCAAATAATGCACAGACTGGAGAGAAAAACACTCAAATAATGTAAGGATTGTGGAACGCCCAGAAAATGCATCGACAGGGTAGAAAAACACTCAAATAAGACAAGGACGCAGGGGAAAAACACTTAAATAATGTAAGGATTGGGGAAAAATACTCAAATAATGAATGGACTGGAGAGAAAAACACTCAAATAAAACAAGGGCTGTGGAAAAACACTTGACACAGCAAGGTACATGACTGGCCAAAAAAATTAATACAAATGATAACAAGGTGAATTTGCACATGTGTATCATTATGAAAGTCCTTCAAAGACAAACATATTTCATACGAATAATTCAGATAAAGTTCATGTTCTTTTCATATTTTTTATAGTGATGTCTAGCATTGGGACATCATGATGATGACATTCTATATAATGTCCCACCAAGTCACATAGTCCTGACACCAGGCCAACCAGTCTGAACACAAACCTGATAATGCTGAGTGCCTTGCAAGGCAGCTGTTAGTACCGTTTTTTATAAGTCATTGGTATGACTCAAGCGGGGTTTGAACCCAACCTCTCGTATCTGAGGCAGATGCTCTAACACCAGGCCACCAGAGTGGTCGCAGTATAATCAAGCATTGGTATGTGTGTATGTGTGTTTCTGTATATAAAAATGTTCCTTCGTATGAGGGTCTTAAGGTAGATTAGTTCTTCCACAAAATTTATTGCCCTATTATTATTATTATTATTATTATTATTATCATCGTCATCATCATCATCGTTGTCATCATCATCATCATTATTATTATTGATGTAAAGAACTTGTTCCATAACAACCAAGAGGAATTGAAATACACGTGTATCTGCAAGCAGACAAACATGTCAATCAATTCTCCATTATACTTACAATAACATATATGACTGAATTAAAATGTGGAAATAAAATATTGCCTTCAATATACAGTCGGCTCCGCTTATATGCATGGCCTCGGGACTGATGCTATAATATGCAACTAGGCGGCGTATGCACTAAACTGGCGTTCATGTTATGGCGTGTATCTGGTGCAGCATGCATACTGATACCCAACTTAACACATAATAATGCATGTTCAGACCAGAAAAATGTATGCAGTTATGCGAAATATGCATATAAACGATATGCAATTGTCTGCCGAAATTGATCCATTGAAAGCAGTGGTAACAATTCAGGATGGGCACAAAGCTATGCAATAAAGCGGAATATGCAGTTATATGATACATCCAGCATTAATAGACAATTTAGACACCCAGATGAATGATATCAAACACACCTGGGCCTCTTGTCTTGAATTGCTGCCTATGCATTTTAGTAGCATATATGCTTTATGTTATAATAATATAAAAGGAAAGAGATGTGTAATATGAGACCACTAGTTTACTGAAGCCTAATAGGATAATCACAGAAATGGTTTATGACACCCTCTCCATCAGCACCCCTCTGTGAATGATTGACTGAACCATTAGAGTCCATCTGATCCATGCATTTAAACTAATCTCTGGCTAGTACTTTTGGACATTACTTTACCAGCTGGAAAGGGATGGGGGAAGAGGAAATTGTATGAGGGAGTGGAGGACTGTTAGGATAGTAGTAGGTACATGCAAGATATGGATGAAAGCACAGAAACATTCCTTCTTTCTTGGGTGATATTGAATTTCTGGGTTTATTGATGTTTGACCCTTTCACCACTAGTTAGCATAGCAGGCTGCTATTAAGTTCCATAGAAACAGAAATGGACAACAATCTCTGCATAGATGATACAGTAGTGGGAGGCATGGTGAAAAATCATTTCATTGCCTTGTATGGCTTGCAAATGGAAATTTGTTAGCTTGTCATGTCAGAATCTGGGATTAGTTACAAGCAGAAAAGGAAACTTGAATAAGAAGGATCGGTCTTTTATTAATTTCATTATTGTTAGATTCATTTTGGTTTAATTGATGTCAAAATGTTCACAGTTCCATGGGTTCAACAGGATGGGGTGAGCATTGTTCCCTCTAATCATGCGCGCAGCTCCTCAGTTATCCCCGTGCAGCTGAATTGTCAATGCAACGTTAAATTTTGCTCAATTCAATGTTAAATTTTGCTCGTCTCCGTAATGCTTGCAGAATGCAGTGAGCACTGTGCGCACATCTACCATTTGCTTAAGAGGGAACGTTGGGGGTGAGGTGCTCACTATATACAGGGTAGGAAATTGCCTGAATTGCTATTATAGTAGCCATTTGACATACAATATGTGATACCCTTCATACATGTGAGAAATGCCATTTGGCATACAATGTGTGATATCCTGCATACATGTGAGAAATGCCATTTGGCATACAATGTGTGATATCCTGCATACGTGTGAGAAATGCCATTTGGCATATAAAATGTGATACCCAGCATATGTGTAAGAAATAACCATATGGCATACAATGTGTGATACCCTGCATAAGTGTGAGAAATGCCATTTGGCATACAGTATGTGATAACCTGCATATGTGTGAAAAATGCCATTTAGCATACAATATGTGATAATAATAATAATGAGGAATTTGTATAGCGTCTAATCTTTCGAAGCTCTAAGTGCTTTACACCATCAATAATGATATGACTACACTACAGAACAACAAATGACAAAAACAATGAAATTGGAAAACATAAAAACATGCTAAAAACATATAAGATACAAAACATGATTAGGTCGCTAAGTTTGTCCCTGCAGTCGAAACAGGTGAGTCTTAAAAGCACTCTTAAAAGGGACCACTGTGATACCCTGCATATGTATGAAAAATGTCATTTGGCATATAATATGTGATACCCTGCATACATGTGAGAAATGCCATTTGGCATATAATATGTGATACCCTGCAGATGTGTAAGAAATAACCATTTAGCATTCAATAAGTAAATAGTTTTAGATAAGTAATTTTTGTAGCATGGGAGCACAAAATAAAAAACGTTAAGCAAAAGCAAATTTGGAACCAGAAATGATCTGTTGTCCATTACAATTAAATATACCAATAGTATCCTTGTATTAAATCTTTTTAAACACCTTTTAATATAACTTTATATAAATTTGCCAAAAACTGTTAGAAGTTAAAGTTGCTGACAAATGTTTTGCTGTGAAATACAGGTCAGAAGACCAGGCTTTATGTGAACATTGTACAGCTTGTCTATTATTTTATGCAACTTGGTATTTTGAGACTGAACTACAGTGTGATCCCACTATAACATGGTAGTTGGGGTCCATAGAAGCTGACAGTGTCATAGACCAAACCATGTTATAACCAACAGTCAGTTAGCTGAAGAAAATGAAGTTTTATATGATGCTGAACTTAAAATTTTACTTTTTTTGTAGATATATTTTAAAAATTACTTATGTGCAGGACCCTTATGCAGGGCCTGATTGGGCCAAAATCAGTCCTACAGCCAGCCATGTTAGGAATGGTCATATGGCCTCCCTACACAACCACACATATTCAACATAAGTTTCTCCAGTTTAAACATTTTGGGAACTTTTAAGTCTATGTCTGTGCCTACAGATATCATGAAAATCACTTTCTTTTATGCTCAGCAGTGAATTACTTGATTTTCTAGTTAAAATAATATTGATATTTCACTGCAGTGAAAAAATAACAGTGAAAAAATAACAATATTTTTTCACTACAGGAACTACATTTTTGGGTCATTTTTTATACATTGATGAATTACTTGTGTTTTTTTTATTATTAATAATCACTGTCTGTTATCCTTGAAACTTGTAGTTTATTATTCTGGAAATAAAAGTTATTTTTTACCAATCTGATGTGGAACTAATTTTGTGCGCAGGCACACATAGAACAACAGAACATGTATGGTAAACAGCTGACATTACCGTAAGAAATCTGCTCTTTCACTGTGTCACAAACTTGAGGTAGCCAACGTATGTGAGCATAAAATAAAAAGAATATTTGCTTGCCACTGGTTGAAGGCAAGTATAATATCTCAATAACTGCCCAGATGACAACATTGTTGAATAGTATCAAAATAATTCTCAAAATTATCACCCAGGGAATGTTTGCACTGTTGGCATCACATATTCTCAAAATTGGTCTTTGGACATGACAAGTGCATTTATAAATTAATTAATTTTATGAAGTTTTAACTTAGGCAGGTGTTTGCAACATTAAGTTTGTGCATTAAAACTGTCCTTTGCATCCAATGTTAAAAGCTGTTGCATGCAAGACTTTTTTGTATGCCCCACCCCCTTGCAACCATTGTGTATATTGGTTGAATTATACCACACTGGCACATGCAGAACAAGTCCATGATAGGGTCGATCAGATAATGAGAATTCCATAGCCCATAGCCCAGATGGCCTGGACAGCTTAAAATATACTTGGGCAGGTGAAATTTCATGTAAGTTACCCAGTTTTAACTTAAAAGCAAACATTTGACCTTCAAGACCATTTTTAACACATCCTCTTTGAATGGCTAGAGGGTTAAAATTTGATATATTGCCCCCAGTTGCACTGGTCAGTAGTGATGTCCTGTCAGTAAATGAATGCTCCATTACCAACAGGCTCCTCACAGGGGAACATGCCAGCATGCTCTAACAGGGTCCATTTAGTTTCTAATTTGTTTATCTTATTAATGAGCAGAACCAATTTAGAAGCTGCTTTATTCATAACATCAGCAGGGATTGTTCTCAGACCAGACCTCATTTGTGAGAGTCCATGCTTTCAGGACATTGGTGTCTGACTGGGATGCTATTTTCAAAATTGCATACTAATTTTTAAATATCCTGAAGTTTGTGAAAAGGGAATGGACTCCATTTTCAGAATCCTATAGAGACCTCTGTTAAATAAAACTTAATAAGTTTTAAAACTTGTGCTTTGTACCACCTTTTTTAAGAGACTACCTATTTTAAGAGACCACTTAATACATGTATTAATCTATATTTAATACAGTAGCTTCTACACAACCTGTTATTGACAGCTGCCTTTCATCAAAGACCATTTAGGGTGGTTTGGGTGTAAAAATGCAGAAATACCTTGGTGTCCCCATTTCAGGAGAGTGCAGTATTAAATCTGGTTATTAGACCAGTTATTTATTATCATTTTTATAGTGCCTTTACACTGTTTTCACTTATATTGCCTTTACAGGTTTTCACTTACATTGCCTTTATGTTGTTTTTCACTAATGTTTCCTTTACACTGTTTTTTTGCTAAGTTTGTTTTTACGGTTTTTCTCTTAGTTTGCTTTTGTATTGTTTTCAGTTATTTATCTTTACACTGTTTTTCACTTATTTTGTTGTTGCATTGCTTTTCACTTTTTTCCTTTACAGCTTTTCACTTATTTTGTCTTTACAATTTTTCACTTGTTTTTTCTGTATAATGGTTTCTAAAGAAAGAAAAATATTAATTAACATTCTTATTCTGTAAATTAATTTGTTCTTAAGAAAAAGCATTATAAAATTGTTATACATCATTATCTTGTTTTCTTGTGCAAGTTTGTTAGGTCATTTAATCAAGAGGGAATTTTAAATACAACAGCCTCAGAAATACCATAGGTGCTTACTTATGAGTTGAATTTAGCTGTACAGATCAAGATCTGCCATCACATAATGTGTCAGCAGAGCTGGGTCTATGCAGTTTTCTATGAGTAATCAGTACAGGATCCATGATCTGTGTGCGCTTTATGAGTAATCAGTACAGGATCCATAATCTGTGTGCGCTTTATGAGTAATCAGTACAGGATCCATGATCTGTGTACGCTTTATGAGTAATCAGTACAGGATCCATGATCTGTGTGCGCTTTATGAGTAATCAGTACAGGATCCATGATCTGTGTGCGCTTTATGAGTAATCAGTACAGGATCCATGATATGTGTGCGCATTATGTATTAGCAGGTCAGGGATTTTGTTGTTTGCAGCTGGATTGGACTTATAAGTGAGTATTGATGGTATTTGATTTTTTATCAAATCCCCAATAGCAAGTGTTGATGTTAAAATGGATAGCTGATGGAATTATGATTAGCTTTTGATACATATATTTGTTGTATTTATCACTTAATAAGGAACTTAAATATGTAGGGTTCTAGAATTTAGAATTTTCCATATTTATATTGTGGTTTGGTTACATGTTACCATCTACATAGAAATCTAAACCATTCTTATCAGCTGTTACAGGTGAGATAATTGCATTTGGAAGGTGTACATATTTTACTGAGTTATCTCTCTTGTTATATGTTTTGTAGATGTATGTGGTCATAGCAGAGTACTTACCATATGTACTCACTTTTAAGTCAAATCCAAAATGCCTAGACCCAGATCTGCTGTTTCTAAATGCACCAGCATATCTTGGTCTGTGCATTTTATTTGAAGTAATCAGTATCAACATATGGTCATTGCATTTTATTTGAAGTAATCAGTATCAACATATCATGGTCTGTGCATTTTATTTGAAGTAATCAGTATCAACATATCATGGTCTGTGCATTTTATTTGAAGTAATCAGTATCAACATATCATGGTCTGTGCATTTTATTTGAAGTAATCAGTATCAACATATCATGGTCTGTGCATTTTATTTGAAGTTATCAGTATCAACATATCATGGTCTGTGTATTTTATTTGAAGTAATCAGTATCAACATATCATGGTCTGTGCATTTTATTTGAAGTAATCAGTATCAACATATCATGGTCTGTGCATTTTATTTGAAGTTATCAGTATCAACATATCATGGTATGTGCATTTTATTTGAAGTAATCAGTATCAACATATCATGGTCTGTGCATTTTATTTGAAGTAATCAGTAGAATAAACAACATAGACCCTAATATGCAGATATATTGTGCCATTCCAGACATATTGTGCCATTCCAGATATATTATGCCATTCCAGATATATTATGCCATTCCAGATATATTGTGCCATTCCAGATCATTATTTTTGTTGTTTGCAGTTGACAACTTAGAAGCTAGTATGTTTGGTAAATAATGTATTATATCATCTATTGTTCTTTATAAAATTTGGAGCAAAACTCAACAAGTATTAAACTTAACATGTTTTATGTTTCTTACCATTTTGTGTTAAGGTTTGTTGTGTTACATATATATATATATATATATATATATATATATATATATATATATATATATATATATTATGGAAAAACACTTGTACATTTTAAAAATACATCTTTTTCTGTATACTTCATAATTACACTTGAAAATACTGTTCAGTGTATTATTTCTTTAAAGAAATGAGTATGCTTGTGTTTTACTTACTTCTTTGCTTCTTTTCATGGTAATAAGAGAGGGGGATATGCTATTTCTTTTGTGAGTTGTACTGTTGTAATTTTCCTGTACTTTAAGTAAACAAAAGAGGTTAAAAATGACGGTTGTTTAATGAAACTAACATTTTAAATAAACTTACACTTTGTACAGAGATTGAACATTTATTTGCCCAAACATGGAAAATCAACATTTCTTGTGATCAAATGAACATTCCAAGCCTTTGCCCAACTCAAAATGACACTTGAACATTTCTGGTGGTCAAATGAACGTTCCAGTCCTTTGCCCAACTCAAAATGGCACTTGAACATTTCTGGTGGTCAACTGCCCAATGACATGCCGAATCACGTTAGTGCTGATTCTGTTTTAATGAATAGATATTCTGCATAGAATATTGATGGCTTCATTCCTTGAAAGTCTAAGTTTGCTTTTCATTTGGTTTGTACATGCTTTGGTCTCGCTCTTCATTTCTACTAAAAACATACCAGACAGACTGCAGACTGGTCTCAATTTGTAATTACCCATGAGTATTAAATTTCTCCCAGAATAAATGATAAATACATCTATTGAAATGATCAAATTGAAATTGCTAACATTATCAATGTTTATATTTCTATAATAACTTGTTGATTAGTAGATTATTCTATGTGAGGACAGATATGTGATACTAGCCTGATTGTGCAAGTGGATTATGCGAATGTTTTTGGTGTCATTATTATTATTGTTATTATTAATATTATTATGAAAAGATAGATTAATAACAGGAGGTAAAGTCATTGAAAACTCACGACAGGCTTAATTTATATTCTGCAAAGTTAACTACACTTAAAATGTACATTTTTACTGCATTAACCACCTGTCTTGGTGACTAAACAGCAGTTTTAGAGAACATAGTTTTACTGCTTAAGTCTTATTCTTTAAAGTACCTGTAGTTTGTTAATTTGTATAACTTTACGTAAGCAACATATTTTATGCATAATTAAATTTTCAATGGACATTATGTGACTCAAAAGACATTTAAATTTTAAACATTTAGTCCAAAGCTGTCAGTATTGTACAGGCTATAATGCATAAGTTTTAGTTTTATTATGGTGTATATGTTTGCATTGTTAATTATGCATGGATAAAAGAAATAAGCAGAGTTTTCAAATTTCTTTATGTAAATGTACTAGATAATTAAAAATGTTGTTATCCTTGTTGTATGAATTCGATGGAAAACAGACAATAGATTATCTTATCTTTGATTGATCAAAATACATGTGTGCTGTCTGTGCAAGTTTCAGAAATTTACAGCATGTTTGAAATGTTGGTTCTTGATGTTTATAAGAACATGACCTCAACTTGACCCATATAATTAAACACACATTGAATTAGTCTAGGTCATTAAGATGGTTTACATATCCTAAATGGCATGATTAATGTCTACATGATTAAGACTCAGTCTTCTATCATAAAGTAAATTACATTTGTTTTGCTATTTCCCCACAAAACACTACATCATATAAAGAAGAAAGGCAGTTAGCATCAAACCAGAGTACATTATAAAATAATACATGGTGTAATGAGCAAATTAGAATAGAGAGGGTAAATCTCTGCCTCCATTTCGAAAATTGGGAAAATTTTGTAAAAGTTGAAGGGATTTAACAAAGATAATATTATTTGGCTGAGCATGTGCTATTTTGTGGCATGATAGCATCTTGTCATGATTTTTCAGAAATGAGCATGAATCCCACATTAATATGTTTTAGTATAAAACCTGCATGTCACATCCTAGAATAAAGCCTGCATGTCACATCCTAGAATAAAACCTGTATGTCACATGCCCTAGAATAAAGCCTGCAAATCGGGGCCCCGAGTGGCCGAGTGGTCTAAAGCGCTGTCCGTTACGGACCACTGCCATCTCACCTCTGTCTGCGTGTGTTCGAGTCTAAGATTCGGCAAATGTAGTTATGTGAGAAAGCTTGCCAGTAGCTTCTCGTGGGTCGGTGGTTCTTTCCGGGCTTTGTCCGGTTTCTTCCTCCACCATTAATACTGGCCGCCATGTATAGCCTATATTGTGCTGAAAAATGGCGTTAAACCATTAAAAAAAAAAAAAAAAAAAAAGCCTGCAAATCGTATCCTAGAATAGAGCCTGCAAATCACATCCTAGAATAAAGCCTGCATGTGACATGCCCTAGAATAAAGCCTGCAAATCGCATCCTAGAATAAAGCTTGCAAATCGCATCCTAGAATAAAGCTTGCAAATCGCATCCTAGAATAAAGCCTGCAAATCACATCCTAGAATAAAGCCTGCATGCTACATGCCCTAGAATGAAGCCTGCAAATCACATGTCCTAGGTTTAGCATCATGTCCCACCCAGTCACATTGTATTGACACCAGACTGACTAGTCCTAACATTAACCTCTTGATGCTGAGCGCCAAGCGAGGTAGCTGCTATTACTCTTTGTTATAATACTTTAGTATGACTTGGTCCAGGTTCAAACCCGTGATCTCCTGCATCCAAGACAGATACTTTAACCGGAGCAGTATATATGAACCTGTACTTATTGACAAAAGTATATGAATATTCAATGATATTTCCATTTTGATATCCAGCAAGCCACATAACAATTGGAAAGGCAAGTAAAATTAGAAACAAAGATTAATGAATGACATCTAGTATTTACAGGTGTCCTTTTATGTGGAAATCCACTTTGATCTGTTTCATTGTAATAAACTAAGCTAATCAGACATTTGCAATGTTGGCTAAGTTCAGGTAGATATTTATTCTTGATGTGATGAATCAGCAACCATATGCTTATGACTATACGACAGATATTAATGTGATATTAGCTGATAAGATGCTTATTAGTCCATCAAATGAGGATTTATTATCATAAACACACTAGTATCTGCAATTTCATCTCCCTCCACAATTCTTTCTCAGGTGCGAAAGACGTGTCTGTTGGTAAGACAGCCAGCCTTCAGGTGCTAGAAAGAACTGAGCCTTCATTATCAGATAAAATTACTGGACCATGGAGCACACTTACAGCTTTCCTGTTGGTTATGCCTGGTGATCCTGGGGTGGAGAGGTAAAGAATTTTGACAGTGTTTGATGATAGATTGGATACCTGACCCACATGCTTTTGTCAGCCTTCAAAAATAAAATTCCACCATGGTCAAAATGAGATAAATAAAATATCAGTAAATCTAAATGATTGGAGAGTTAGCTATCAGCACCAGGGTAAAATTAACTCATCCATCACTTTAACATTTGCAAATTTAGGGTGAATAAATGTTTCTGACTTGAAGTAAGTTAGGTATGTTTTCATTTGATTTGCAGGAAGAAATTGCCTATGCACGAGTTTACAACACACACAGACACACATGCATGCACATACACATTTTAGACATGGACATCAATACCAATTAAAATGGAAACATATCCTAATGAATCAAGTGTATTCCCTTATAGTTTGAGCACAACTAACTATACAGACCTAGATCTGCCATTATGTAATGTGCTGGCAGATCAGGGTCAACACAATTTGTTTGGAGTAATCTTTAGAACAACATGCATGTATCTTGTTTACAGTGTGACTGGACTTGTAAGCAACTGTGAACAGTATGCTGAAGGGAAAATGAACTGTTTTCATACAGGCCAAATTCTTGTGGAGAAAAAAAAGAAATATAATCTTTTAAAAAGTCTTGCATAATTTATTTTCATTTGTTGAAAGTCTTCTCTGGTTGAAGCTTGACACAGTGACCACTTTGACACTTGTTTCCATGTCAATACCTCCATCTTTACATTTGTCTGTCGGTCCATATCCTAGAATAACATCAATGTTAATTATTTGTAATATTAAGCTTCATTGCTGCTTCATAGCTAAATAAAATGACATGTTAGTGTTTGCATAATGTACCTAATTATTAGCAGATTCACTATAAGGTGTCATATTCTGTTGCTACCAATCTTGGCATTATGTTCAGGTAGTATTGTATGAATAACATACTTCAATATTAAAACAGATTCACTTTTAAGGTATTACATTATGTGGCTCCCATGCATGGCATTATAATGAGGTAGTATTGTATGAATAACATACTTCAATATTAAAACAGATTCACTTTTAAGGTATTACATTATGTGGCTCCCATGCATGGCATTATAATGAGGTAGTATTGTATGAATAACATACTTCAATATTAAAACAGATTCACTTTTAAGGTATTACATTATGTGGCTCCCATGCATGGCATTATAATGAGGTAGTATTGTATGAATAACATACTTCAGTATAAAAGATGAACAACAATCATTACAATTTCATGATGAAAATTCTTATTTAAGTTCTATGTTGTTTATCTTTTTATTATATTCTGTCATTTTCATTCGCATAAAGCAAGTAAAGGGAGATATATTATTACTTTTAAATATTTAAGCATTTTTAGTGCAATTCTTAATAGGTACATTTTGTAAAGACTTGATCAATATAGCATTTTGGTGCTGATGTGCCATTAAATGCTAGTACATACATACATACATACATACATGCATACATGCATACATCTATACATACATCTTTACATACATACATACATACATACATACATACATACATACACGCATGCATCTTTACATACATACATACATACATACATACATACATACATACATACATACATACATACATACATACTCTGACAATAGGTTAAAAGTGAATTTTGAAGAAAGGATAAGACATACAGGGTTTGGGGGAATAGCAATCCTATATAGGAAGTCACTCTGCGTTAATCCTTTGTTGAGCGTCGGCAGTGATAGAGTCTTAGGGATAGAAGTGATATGTAATGATAAATTGAAATATTTTGTATTCGGAGCACTTTTGCCATCAACTAATTTTCCTATTGCAAGTTACTATGAAACAATGGAAGAATTAAAGGACCAGTTTGATATGTTCTGTAAAGAAGGCATTCCCATACTCGCGGGTGATTTCAATGGCCAGTTAAGTTCACTGCTTAGCTTCAAAACGAACTGTCTAACAACAAACGCTAGAGGTGCTATTCAAGAAAAGTTTCTGACCGATAGGCACTTAATATCCGTTAATAGTCAATCTATTTGTGAAGGACCTGACTTTACATTTTTCTCAATCGATGGTAAATCCAAATCGTTGATAGACCATATACTATTGCAAAAAGACAAATTCGATTTAGTGGTTAAGGCCGAAATAATTGATGACCATCCTTTGAACATTTCAGATCATCATCCTGTAAAAATAGAGTTGGTCATTCCTCTTACATATAATATAATCATGGCTGACAAGCATATAATTCCCTCCATAAATTGGAAGAAAGCATCGGCAGAACAAATAAATAGGTATAAGGAAGCAACACGCAATGAATTTTTAGCGCAACTGCATAAGGCAGAACTAGTGACAAATGTCGATATTGATGGTATTATTCAAGACACGGTGAAGATTTTACATGACGCAGCTTCTAGGTTTCTGCCCATAAAAAGGTTTTGCCCATACGCTAACCCCTAGTGGAAATTACTAAACGTAAAAAAGTTTCATACAGAAATGAGGCTGAAACGTAGGGTATGGATCTCTGATGGTAGGCCAAGAGGATGGGAATTTCAGTCGTACGCGAACTATAAGAAAGCGAAGAAATGTTTTGGAAAAGAGTTACTGAGAGCAAAAGAAATGTATGACAGAGAACAGTTCAGTGAGCTTGAAAAGGCTGTAGAGCTCGATATTTCTACTTTCTATAAGTTTATACGGAATAAATGACATAAACGTGGTTACATATACGAAATTGAATCTAATGGAAAAATTGTACGTGACCACGACTCTATAAGAGACTTATGGGCAAATCATTTTTCCATTTTATCACTACCTGACAGTTCCTATTTGTACGATAAGGCACATTACCAGATGGTCTTAGCAGAGGTTAAAAAACAGAGTATAGAAACCCATTCCCACTTTGATGAAGTTCTTGACAAAATTCCCACTAGAGAAGAAATCAGTAGTGCAATTAGTTCTCTCAGTAAAAATAAGGCATGTGGTCACGACGGTATTGTTGCCGAGCATTTACTGTTTGCGGACACTCAAAGCAGTGTACAGTTACTTGAAACTGTCTTCAAAAAAGTGTATGAGGCCGAGGAGTACCCATGCCATTTTAAACAAGGTTTAGTAATACCAATATTTAAAGGAGGGGGAAAAAGCAAATTAGATATGAATAACTACCGTGATATAACTATAGTTCCAGTGCTTCAGAAAATCCTAGAGCAAATTATATATAATAGACTACTTATATTTTCTAAGCACATTAATTTTCCAAATCCAATGCAACAAGGTTTTAGGAATAATTGTGGCAGTATCACTGCAGCGTTTTGTATCAAAGAATCTATATGCTACTATATGGATAAAGATACTCCTGTCTATGCAACATTTCTTGATAATGCTAAGGCATTCAATACAGTCTGGCACAATGGGTTATTTTACAAGCTGTACAAACTTGGCATTAAAGGGAAGACGTGGCGCATCATGAAAGACTCGTTTAAGGGAGTAACTAGTTCTGTTTTATTTGCGAGCAAATTGTCTAAATATTTCAATATTAAGCAGGGTGTAGGGCAGGGTCGTATCTTGTCCGCTTGGTTCTTTTTCGTTATGATAGACGATTTGATCACTGATTTAGATCACACTTTGCGAGGCCTAAATCTTGTCGATCTCCACCTGCCGTGTGTCCTATTAGCGGATGACACAACTGTAATGGCTAATTCGCATCATTCGATGCAGCATCTGCTCGATACAATCTCTAATTATGCGAAAAGGTGGAGATTGAAATATAACGCACATAAAAGTTGTAGCATCCTCTTTACAAACAAAAGAAGAAATGATATCCCTTCTTTTCTATTCGACAAATCGCCAATTCCAGCAGTCAAAAGTAAGAAATATGCCGGCATACCTCTAACCTACAACTTTAAACCTAACGATGCGATAAAAGAAGCATGCGATAAAGGTAAACACTTATTAAACTCTTTTTATTTTATTGGTATCAGAGACGGAGGAATGAACCCTTTAACAAGTATGAAAATCTGGAAAAGAATCATTCTACCTTCAGTCCTATATGGATGTGAATTATGGTCGAATATGACAAACACCAATATAGAAGAACTTGAGCTATGTCAGAGATATGCAGCGAGACGTATGCAAGCTTTCGATAAATATTCGCCCATAGAGGCAACGCGTAGTACCTTAGGACTCTGGTCAATGGGAGCATACATTGATAAGATGAAATTGTACTTTTTCAACCGGCTGTGTAGGGGCGATTGGACTCTTATCTGGAAAAAGATTTTCATTTTGCGTTTATGTCAGTACTTGACCAACCCAATTAGACAGACGGGGTTTATAGCAGATATTGACAAAATATTCAAGAAATATGGTATGGGAAGTGTTCTCTTAGACTATGCAGTAAGAGTACAAACTGAAGGTAAACTTGTTTGGAATCGGAATATTATTGATAATATTCAAAACATCGAAAAATCTACCTGGAAGACAAATATTGAACTAAGGAGCGATTTAATTCACTTCAGAAACATTCATTTGGACTTAAAACCAAGCAGTATATGGTTTCTTGGACGTAAATTTCCATCTATGTTATGGCCTCTCTCTGAAATAGTGAAATTATATATCATGCCTGTTGGAAAAGTTATGATATGTAAACTCTGTGGAAAAGAGACTGACGACAGAGCGAAACATCTTATCTTAGGTTGTGAAAAGCTCCTTGAAGAACGAAACGTCTTCTTTGAGAAGGTGATTGACACTTTAGAGGTGAGAGACGGGGTTAATTTATTTAATCAAGAAGACGATATACTATTGGAGACACTTCTTGGAAGCAGAGTAGATTGCTTGTCGTCTATCGACGATGATGTGTGGGATAAACTCATGTTGGTAACAGCAAAAAGCATAACCTCATTTTACTATAAAATGCATGCCCTACTCTCAACCAACATGTCATAATATAACAGCAATAATAAGTAGTTAATCTAGATAAATAAATTAATTAATTTAAAACAAAACAAACATAAACAAATATTCTGCTGTTGTCAAATTCCGCAATTTTGATGTATTACAGATCACGGAGATATAATGCTCTCTGGCTCATATAATATACGAATGTCACCTTTTGCTATCTTTATTCCTTTGAGAAGGATTTCATGCTGTTCATCATATATATGTATAAATGTGTGTATATGTGTGTATATATGTATGTGTAAATATGTGTTTGGGTGTGTAAATATATATGTATGTGTATGTGTGTACATTTATATGTATGTGTGTGTATGTGTATGTATGTATGCATAAACATATACGTCATGTAGAAAGAACTATGTTGATAATTACACTGGTATACGTTTCCAATTTGTTTCATTTATATTCTTTTGTGTTGTATTTCATGATTTTGTATTATCCTGAATTTGATTAATCTGATGTAATCTCTATTGAAGAGGAAATAAAGTCAGTCAGTCAGTCAGTCAATCAGTCATACATACATACATACATACATACATACATACATACATACATACATACATACATACATACATACATACATGCATGCATCTTTACATACATCTTTACATACATATGTACGTACACACACACACACACACACACACACACACACACACAGTAAAACCTGTTATGAGAGACCACTCCTGCCAGCAAAAAGTGGTCTCTCATGACAGGTGGTCTCTTATAGCAGGTTTGTACAAAAAGACCAGTTTCCAAGGTCCAGTTTTAGAACAATTTCAAGAAAAATAACACCGCCAGTGTACAATATTATTCTATTATTTATTAAATTAATAGTTCTTGCTAAATAAAATACTGTATGCAGTCATCTAAAAACAAAATTATACTGCAATAAAGATATACTTCTATAATTAAAGATGAAATCACATTTACATTTGAAGTACACATATTTTAGCATATGAAATCATTTCTGAATTACACACACACACACACACACACACACACACACACACACACACACACACACACACACACACAGAACTGCATCATACAGCCCAGGGTTTGGTCCCATATGATGATTTGGATATCAAATTAATAATTCTGATCTTTCTTATTTCATTGTAAAAAAAATCTTTCTTGTTCAATTCGGAAGTTTCAGTTCATACTAGTACTGAAGCCTATAATAACTTTTTTAAAGTTATATTGCTGTACCATAGAGTAATACAGCCATAATTTGAAATCTGTCTTGTATCTCTGTCGACAAAATGTCTCCTCTTTGTTGTGGCTTTTTTTCTGCAATGAAGATTAGCCATCTAAACTATGAAGCATCATAGCTTGACAGATTTATTATAATTGAATGTCATAACGCTGTATTTAGTGGTGCAACAATGTATAAAATGACAAGAAGTCATGTGTAACGACGGTTTTACTACCAAAAAATATGCATGTGAATGTCTCATAACTTTTGCTGATCCATTTATTTTTCAACATCAAAGGGTTTTTGCTTAAACCTTGATGAAATGTGATTTAACAGTAACATAATGGTTTCTTCTAAAAACCCACTGAACAGAATTTTGGACAAATTTGGCAGTTTGATGACATTGGCTGCTTTCAAATTAGTAAAATGTGATGCTGATCTAACCATTACTAAAAATAGACAAATCTTTTAACAACTTCTCAAAAGCCACTGAACATAATTTGTCCACATTTCATGAGACACCTTCTGGGACATAGTTCTTTCAGAGTTTTACAGATGATGGTGAAGGTACAATCCAACATGTCCACCATCACTAACAGTATGAGAAACAAACCTAAATGTATTTGTCTCAGAAAGTTCTTATCAGAGTTTGACCTTATTGGGATGAATGGCAGTTTACCAATAATTAAGGTCACTGTTACTAATAATAGAAAATCCTTTAGTTTGAAGGATATTTATTGCTGAGAAGATCACACACACACACACACACACACACACACACACACACACACACACATATATATATATTGGAAACAAGTTTTTCAGCTTACAAATCCACATCACTTATAAAGTGCATTAATTATTGTGAAAAAGAGCAAGAATTATTTTAGGAAAAAAATCAGTTTAATTAATATTAAACATGCAGGCAAACATTGTGTGAAAATATGAATCTAATTAATTAATGACTATACAGGCAAGAGTTGTGAGGAAAAAATTGTGTTGATTAATTAATGAACATCCATGCAAGATTTGTGTGAAAAAAATAAAGTTAATAAGTATACAGGTCATACAGAGAGAGAGAGAGAGAGAGAGAGAGAGAGAGAGAGAGAGAGAGAGAATTTGGTTAAGTTGGTAAAATTTTAACCATAGACAAATCATATGCTAGTGAATCTATTTTTGAAAGATAGTAAAAAGATTTGTTTTGCTGTTAAGTGCTCATAGCTAGATAAAACTATCATTTTCATTATTAATATTCAACAATTATTGTCCATTGAAAATATTCATTTCTTTCATTATTATATAATCCTCATTTGACTGCAGAAGTTTGTTTATTACCAAAAATAATAAATATCTGAGAGCAGAAATGTGTTCAGTAATCTTTTTTTCTTCTGAAGACTAGAAAATAATGAACTGTTTCTTGATTAAAATGGAAGATTTATTCCATGAACTGATTGGGATTGGAATGTGTAGTATTGTGAACAGAGAGGTTGTACAGTGATATTGAATGATATTGTTTGAATTTCTCAGATAATAAGATATCATGCCTCATCACCAAGGTGGGAATAAATCAATTTATATCGTACATAGGCTGTTTGTTGATAATGTTATAAGAACTACAGAGATTTTTTAATATTTTACTTTTTTGTGAGGGTGGACTACCACTTTTCAAAATAAAGTGCTTCTCCGCCTGCAGACTTTGTAAGTCCGAAAAACTATTATGGCTTCTTTATGCTGTAATGTTTCAAGTTTTTCAGAAAAATATTTATACATTGACCAATTGTAGCATTGTAGAGCTAAATCTGTCTACCTTTCTATAATACCACCTACGTTAATGTATCATGCATGACCTTGACACTACAGACCTTGGCAGTAATCTACTACCTCTTGCCCCGTAAACTCGGCGCTAGGGGTAAATATGTTAAAAAGGCATGCAATGAAATGAGTGTCCTTAATAATGCATGTGAAGAGATGAGTGTCGTCTGAGTAAAATATGTGTAGAAGGGATTATCTTGATTGAGACAGTTATTATGTTTAATATAGTAACAACTTTCTTAAAACGTATTGAGCATTTTTTTGTTTTGTTACACTATATATTGGCTTGTTTCTTTAAAAAAAATAATTTATGTCCATGACCAGCTAATTTTCATTTTAAATATTTAGTAAAATCATAATAAAGTTAAGAATTGTATAAAATGAGGTACTATGAGGACCTCAAGGGAAAATGGTCTTAACTTACAGAGTTATACTAATGAAATCAAATCTTTGACATCATCTGCAATTTCATCACAAATGCCTTATCATTGCCTTTATCATCACCATTTCCATCATCATCATTGCCCTTATATCACTAGTTTGGGCACATTACTGCATGCCTGTCATTGCAGAGTGTTGGTTACCTGTCAGTGCAGGGTGTTAGTTGCCTGTCAGTGCAGGGTGTTGGTTGCCTGTCAGTGCAGTGTTGTTTGCCTTTCAGTGCTTGATGCCTGTCAGTGCAGGGTGCTCAATGCCTGTCTATGCAATTTAAGTGTGATCATGTCTCCTCTGAGGGCATCCTTTTATGAGATTCAACATTTTAATGCATTCCATGGGAAATTTTTATCCAATCAGTAGTTGGTCAAAAATAATATTTGCATGTATAATATGCAATTTATTAAACCTAAGTGTAGCCTAAAGAAGCCAGGATGCACCATAGGACACTTCCTAGGGAGGGATTAGGAAAAACATTTATTGTTATTACCATGTTTTTTCTTGTAGGTATGACTGAATTCATGCTAATTTCAACAGAAATCATAGAAACTATGCAAATATATGCACTAAAATCATGGAAACTATTCAATAAAATGCACTAAAATCATGGAAACTATGCAAATATATGCATTAAAAACATAGAAACTGCAAATAAATCATGGAAACTATGCAAATATATGCATAAAAATCATGGAAATTATGTAAATATATGCATACAAATCATGGAAATTGCAAATATATGCATAAAAATCATGGAAACTATTCAATAGAATGCACTAAAATCATGGAAACTATGCAAAGAAAAGCTCTAAAATCATGGAAACTATGCAAATATATGCATTAAAATCATAGAAACTGCAAATAAATGCTCTAAAATCATGGAAACTATGTAAATATATGCATAAAAATCATTGAAACTATGCAAATATATGCACTAAAATCATTGAAACTATGCAAATATATGCACTAAAATCATTGAAACTATGCAAATATATGCACTAAAATCATGGAAACTGCAAACAAATGCACTAAAATCATGGAAACTGTTCAAATAAATGCACTAAAATCATGGAAACTGTTCAAATAAATTCACTAAAATCATGGAAACTGCAAACAAATGCACTAAAATCATGGAAACTGTTCAAATAAATGCACTAAAATCATGGAAACTGTTCAAATAAATGCACTAAAATCATGGAAACTGTTCAAATAAATGCACTAAAATCATGGAAACTGTTCAAATAAATGCACTAAAATCATGGAAACTGTTCAAATAAATGCACTAAAATCATGGAAACTGTTCAAATAAATGCACTAAAATCATGGAAACTGTTCAAATAAATGCACTAAAATCATGGAAACTGTTCAAATAAATGCACTAAAATCATGGAAACTGTTCAAATAAATGCACTACAATCATGGAAACTGTTCAAATAAATGCACTAAAATCATGGAAACTGTTCAAATAAATTCACTAAAATCATGGAAACTGTTCAAATAAATGCACTAAAATCATGGAAACTGTTCAAATAAATGCACTAAAATCATGGAAACTGCAAACAAATGCACTAAAATCATGGAAACTGTTCAAATAAATTCACTAAAATCATGGAAACTGTTCAAATAAATGCACTAAAATCATGGAAACTGTTCAAATAAATGCACTAAAATCATGGAAACTGTTCAAATAAATGCACTAAAATCATGGAAACTGTTCAAATAAATTCACTAAAATCATGGAAACTGTTCAAATAAATGCACTACAATCATGGAAACTGTTCAAATAAATGCACTAAAATCATGGAAACTGCAAACAAATGCACTAAAATCATGGAAACTGTTCAAATAAATTCACTAAAATCATGGAAACTGTTCAAATAAATGCACTAAAATCATGGAAACTGTTCAAATAAATGCACTAAAATCATGGAAACTGTTCAAATAAATGCACTAAAATCATGGAAACTGTTCAAATAAATGCACTAAAATCATGGAAACTGTTCAAATAAATGCACTAAAATCATGGAAACTGTTCAAATAAATGCACTAAAATCATGGAAACTGTTCAAATAAATGCACTACAATCATATTTTTTTCTACCCTGCATTTACTTTATTGCACTAAATCTTTTCATATTTAGAAAATCCTTGCTACATTTATTTTCAAATAAAGCAGAATTTCCAACCTAAATGTTCATTTCTAGGATATTAGTTTCATTTATCATTTTTAATAAAGATTGACATGAATCATTTTATCTATTGTGACAACATTGCTAATTCTGTTTGATAGGTTTGATTGGTTCAAGTCATTTTGTCAGTAAACTGGTTCATTAAACATGTTAGTATAACCTTGTCCCAGTCTGATGTGTAAGTCAAATAAAACATGACAGGTAATGTCATGCAGCCCCATTTATTTTGGGACAAGGAGTCCTAATAAACATGGGATAAAATGTTATATGTATACTGTGTAGACCAAAAGTGATGATAATAATGATGATGTTGATGATGATAATGATGAGGATGGTGGTGGTGAGGATGGTGGTGGTGGTGAAGAAGATGATGTTTAAAAATGTCGAGGATGATGATTGTTAAGCTGATGCAAATAGTGGTGGTTACAGAGAATATGGTTAGCTGATGATGATTGCAATGATGAAGTTTATTCAGCTTTTTTTAAAAATGTTTGATAATTATAACATGATATCAAAACTGTAAGATCATTATTATGCTAATTATAACTGCTTTTATAATAATCACGGCAACCATCACCATCATAGTAATCATCATTATGATCTTCATCCAATCTAGTTTGCTGCAAAAATAATATATACAAATGTTCATTTCTGTTGGTCTTGAAGCGATGTTAGAAATGACAGTGGAATTTTACCGAGAATAAATTGTCTTTTGTGTTAGGGTCAATGTCAGGTAGTAAAATGGTGACCCCTTACTATAAAGGTCTCATTATACAGGTGCCCACTTATAACATGCATATGGTCATAAAATCTGAATAAAATTGGTTGACTTTTCCGTTATAACTGTTACTTAATTTATTGCATCTAAGAACTATTTAAAAGTGGTATTGTAATTGTTTAGATACTTTATAATCAACATTATCACAAAGGCCTGTACTACTCATCATAGCTGAGGATGCCTTCTGGGATGTCTGTCAGACAAAGTTTATTATCACTACTGCTCCTAAACTACTTGTAGTAAATAACATGTAAGTTTTACTTACACATTAATCCCACAGCCAGTATAGTCATAATGAAGATAGGTGTTGTACAAACATCTTGAAAATATGGCTGCCACAGTGGCCTCTTCAATGGATGGTCATATGAACATTGTGTTTTCACTAAAAGTATTCTTATAATGCCTAGTTCATGATTCTAACTGTAATTGGTACTGAACTCATGGCCACCACAGCAGGCATCTTGAAAATTTTCACTGATCCGTATGAATAAAAAGTCATATTAACACATTAACTCCTGGAGGTTTTTGCTGTTTTCGCATGAAATACGAGTAGGAAACACTTTGTTGTCATTAATAATCAATGATATTATGTAATGAACATGTCCAACATGACTGTCTTTATAGGCACTTCAATAATATGTGATGCGATATAAAGAATTTGTGGTGATGGGATTAAATATTTTGGAGTGATATGATATAAATAATTTGTGGTGATGTGATAGAAATAATTTGGGGTGATGTGATATAAATAATTTAAGGTGATGTGATATAAATAATTTGTTTGGGGTGATGTGATATAAATAATTTGTGCAAATGTGATAGAAATAATAGACAATGTGCTAGAAATAGTTTTGGGTGATGTGATATAAATAATTTGTTTGGGGTGATGTGATATAAATAGTTTGTTTGGGGTGATGTGATATAAATAATTTGGGGTGATGTGATATAAAGAATTTAAGGTGATGTGATATAAATAATTTGTGCGAATGTGATATAAATAATTTGTGCGAATCTGATGTAAATAATTTATGTGAATGTGATATAAATAATTTGTGGTGATGTGATATAAATAATTTGTGTGAATGTGATATAAATAATTTGTGTGAATGATTAAATAATTTGTGCAAAAATTATATATATTTTGTGGTGATGTTATATAAATATTTTGTGTGAATGTGATATAAATAATTTGTGGTGATGTGATATAAATAATATGTGTGAATGTGATATAAATAATTTGTGGTGATATATAAATATTTTGTGTGAATGTGATATAAATGATTTGTGGTTATGTGCTATAAATAATTTGTGTGAATGTGATTAAATAATTTGTGCAAATGTGATATAAATATTTTGTTTGAATGTGATATAAATAATTTGTGTGAATGTGATATAAATAATTTTTGTGAATGTGATATAAATAATTTGTGGTGATATCTAATTATTTTTTTTATGAATGTGATATAAATAATTTGTGTGAATGTGATATAAATAATTTGCAGTGATGTGATATAAATAATTTGTGGTGATGTGATATAAACAATTTGTGGTGATGTCATTTAAATGTGAATTTGAAGCTGATCTTGATTCGAGTCATATGCGTGTGCTTTTTTGTTAGTGGGAATAAAATTCTGGGAGAAATACAGAACATCAATTGTAAGGGTGATGCTTAATACACTTAGTTGCAAATTAAATATGGACTGGTCACAAAATTTTACAAAAATCAGGAACTTTTGTTTTTAATTCACATTTATTTCTGGTCTGAAAATTTCTAGGGTCAACAGAGGTCCAGTTAGGAAACTGGAAACAAAGTTATTGTTGTGCTAGACCAAAGCAAAGATTGATATTTAGTTAAAGATTATGTCATTTAAAAAATATACTGTGCAGTGCAATGATGTGATTTGTGAATATGATCTTTTAAAAGAATGCAGTTTATTTAATACATTTTGAACCATATTTTGTATGGATTTTATATATTTCTTTTCCACTATGTTTTATTTGGTGTATCTTTTGAAGAATTTTTATATTGTTGGAATATTGTTTCACTTTTTACTTTTTTTTGAATGGATTCATGTTCCTAATTTTTTCAAATTCTTGTCTTGCCTTTACAAATTTGAAACATTACAGACAGACATACATACACGCAGGCAGGCAGGCAGACAGACAGACAGACAGACACACAGACAAACAGACAGACAGACAGACAGACAGACAGACATACATACATACATGCATACATACATACATTCATACATACATACATACATACATACATACATACATACATACATACATACATACATACATACATACATACATGTTCTCTCTGTCACACATGCACACACACACACACACACACACACACACACACACACACACACACACACATACTGTGTTTGTTTTTGGTCATACATTTTTCTGGTCAGTTCACAAGATTAGAAACAAATCTTTTGCATTTTCTATACCAGATTGATTTGATCAGCAAACCAGATGAAATGCTGACCACACAAAACATTTATTTGTCCACAAACACCTTTGTTATATTTGGGTGCATTATGATAATGTTAAGTGAAAGTTAAATGCTCGCCTATAATTTTTACTTGTCCTAAAACAGACTGAACAATCACTGGGGACCTCTAATACCTGGAATGTGACTCCAGACAATAGAGTCACTGTTTAATTGAGGATAATGACCAACAATAGTGAACTGTTTGAGCTTTATCAGAACTGTTTCTTAGGGAAAACAGATATCAAGGTGATATTTGTACTTTTTAATTGCATTTGTCATTCAAAAAGTTCTAGAGAGCATTGTGTTCAAATATTATATTTAGTACCAGGCTTAATGGTTCAGAGGACAGTTATTGTATTTAGAACCAGTATTTATGGCGCAAAGGTAAAAATTTCAAATTCATCTTTCAGTAGATAGACATTTTCTTTGAATGTGGTTAGTATGAGAAAACAAATATATGCCACTACCGGTAGTTGTAAATTAGCAATTTTAACATATTGGTAGTTGTACAGGTGTGTAATTAACACATTAACCCCTGGCGTCATGTTTACGGGGCAGGACGTAGTAGAATACTTCTAAGGTCTGTAGCGTTAAGGTCATGTACGTTACATTAAAGTGAGTGGTACTATAGCAATGTAGACAGATTTAGCTCTATTATGTTCCCAAATAATCTGGACATTTTAGTTGCACTTCAAAATACATTGGGTAAAATCTCATTTTTTGGACCTGGTTTTTCATCCAAACTTTGCCTGTTTTCAAAATCTGATTTTGTGTCCAGATTGTAGACCTTTTGGTCTCGGATCTAAGGCAGACCAGTCTGAACTGCACACAGAAAGGTGAACTTGTAGAAAAAGTAGGATTAGGTTGGCATTTGGAAAAAAAAATAAGAAAAAAGAAAAAAAAAACTCCCAACTTTTCCCATTCTGCTCATTTGCAAGCAAAATAACGAACGGAAATAGGCATTAATCTAATGGAAAAGTGCTTGGAAGTCGATGTATTAGGATGTATTCCAAATTAGCCCCCCAAAAATGTGTTTCCTACTCACATTTCATGCAAAAACAAAAACTGCCATGGGTTAATGTTTTCAGAAAATATACGAAACAATGTCAGTTTTAATTAGACATTTTTTTGCTGAATTTCGACAAGATTATACTTAAAAATAATATTATAAACATAAAATCATTATACACTGTGCTTTCCATTGGAAAAAGACTACAGTAGAACCTATCAAAAGAATTTTTTGCTTCATTTTCATATCGAGACCATTCTTTATTCCAAAAAATTGCCAAAAAATAATGGTCTCTCAAGACGGGTGGTTTTATAACAGGTTGTAACACTATGTAATCAATATGTCTTTGCATCGAAATTCTGTAATTGGTTTTTGAAGGGTCCATCTTATATTAAATGGAAGCAAGACTATCATAATTGATTTTTAAAGGCTCCATCTTATGTTGGTGGGAAGCATGATTATCATTATTGATTTTTAAAGGCTCCAGCTTATGTTAGTGGGAAGCAAGATTATCATAATTGATTTTTCAAAGGTCCATCTTATGTTAGTGGGAAGCAAGATTATCATAATTGATTTTTAAAGGCTCCAGCTTATGTTAGTGGGAAGCAAGATTATCATAATTGATTTTTCAAAGGTCCATCTTATGTTAGTGGGAAGCAAGATTATCATAATTGATTTTTGAAGGGTCCAGCTTATGTTAGTGGGAAGCAAGATTATCATAATTGATTTTTGAAGGGTCCAGCTTATGTTAGTGGGAAGCAAGATTATCATAATTGATTTTTGAAGGGTCCATCTTATGTTAATGGGAAGCAAGATTATCATAATTTATTTTTGAAAGGTCCAGCTTATATTAGTGGTGAGCAAGATTATCATAATTGATTTTTCAAAGGTCCATCTTATGTTAGTGGGAAGCAAGACCATCATAAAAATTTTGAAAAGTCTGTCTTATGTTAGTGGGAAGCAAGACTATCATAATTGATTTTTTGAAGACTCCATCTTGTGTTAGTTGGAAGCAAGACTATCGTAATTCATTTTTCAAAGGTCCATCTTATGTTAGTGGGAAGCAAGATTATCATAATTGATTTTTAAAGGGTCCATATTATGTTAGTGGAAGCAAGACTATCATACTTGATTTTCGAGGGGTGCATCTTCTATTAGTGGGAAGAAAGATTATTATAATTGATTTTTGAAGGGTCCATTTTATATTAATGGGAAGGAAGACTATTGTAATTAATTTTTGAAGGGTCCAGCTTATGTTAGTGGGAAGCAAGACTATCATACCCCCTAATTGATTTTTGAAGACTCCATCTTATATTAGTGGGAAGCAAGACTATCATAATTGATGTTTCAAAGGTCCGTCTTATGTTAGTGGAAAGCAAAGCATAGTCTTTTTTCTGACAGCAGTGGCAATTGTTGGCATCAGCAGCTGAAGTATTTTAAGGTCTTGGTTAAAATTATTAATTTGCATACTTTTCCAAAATCAATTGATTCTCATCATACTTATCATGAATCATTATTTAAGCTATTAGACAATTCATTCTGTTACACAATTGTTTGCCCTTTACCTTAGTGACATGGTCCCAGTTGTAGAAAAGTTGCACTTGAGTTTAAGTTGAGAGTTTCATTTGCTAATATTCCTTTGCATGTGATTTGGATTTTTAATGTAGTTTTAACAATATTTCATTCATACTGCTACAGTGTCTGCAGGGTGGCAGTTTATAGCGATGTCTAGCACTGGGGCATCATGCCGCAGACATGTAACATGATGTCCCACCCAGTCACATTATCCTGACACTGGGCTGACCAGTCCTAACACTAACCTCTTAATGCTGAGCTCCTAGCAAGGCAGCTGTTAGTACCATTTTTATAAATCTTTGGTATGACCCTGCTAGTGCTAGGGTTTGAACCTGTGACCTCCTGCATTTGAAACGGACGCTATAACCACTAAGCCATCAAAGCGGTCTAATATTTCCAGATTCTTTTCATGGTTCGTATTAATCATTATGAAACCAGGTTTTGGTTGCATTAAAAAAAGTCTTATATATCCTATGATGGATTTTTCTTTTACTTTGTAAGAATAAAATATTTCATTCAGTGACATGCACTAGGTCCCATTCATAGAAAATGTTAGTTTGAGTTAAAGTTCATTCATATATGTACCTATATTTCTTAAATGCCTTGATTAGTCTTAAATATGAATCACTATGAAGCTAATACAATTCATTCTGTGACATGTATAATACACGTCACATGTATCATGTAGGGATTTAGTACAATTTCAGTAATGGGTGCCTCTTGTTTGAATTTGTATCAACATACCTTTAAGTGGCAAGTTTTCACTTAATTTGGATTCATATACATCCATATTCCTTAAGGAAGGTCATTATTTAGACAGGTGCATATTGGAAAAAATCAATGTTAAAGTACATATATACAGTTTTGGACAAAATGAACCTTAAGGTGTGATCCATTACAAACCAGATTGAATGTTGTGTGCTGCAATGTCACAATGAAAGCAATGCATATAAACAAATTTGTACTATCCTCGATCATGACAATTCCACTTGCACTTATTTTTACCCACATTTAGTACATGGCCACCATTGTAAAAGTCCATAGCAATAGATAATTTTCACCTGAAGTTCTTGGGGACAGTTAAGGTACAGAGCATTTATAAATCAGGATTGAATAGACTGGTTAAATACAATTAGTGTCAAATTTTTAAAGGACAATTTATATTTAATTTAAAATGAGTAAATGCGCATGCATGATAAATGTGGCTTGTACTTCAATTTTACTTGTTTGATATTGGTGTCATAGTCATAATGAAGTTTAGCTTTTAGTAATAGTTCTTTTTTCTTCATTTGTTATATTTTCTAAACCCATTGATAGATATTACACATACATTGCATAAGTCATTATGACCATTTGGAAATAATGATTGCTCTTTCCTTTGAACTTGGGGGGTCAAGGTCAGATGTTTGACAGCACTGCTTTTGATGTGACTGTAATATGCACCCCATGTCTTTTTGATTGATGTACAGTCTGTCACTTTCAATTAACTAGTTTCCTTTGAAGATGCACAGGCAGTGGTTATAATACAGTGTGACAGTTATAAAAAGAAATAATTTTATTACAGACAGAATCTATGTCTATTGCATCAAACATAACAATGTGCACTTAGAAAGAAAAGGACTTTCTTCCTTTAGTATTTTACATCTACAATACCAAATGCTGTTGGAGTCTTATAATGTTGTTACACAGGCAGGGTTTAAAGAGATCTAATCCATGCCTCACAGTGTGACTGCTCTGGAAAGCCTAGTGGTTAGAGCATCAGCCTCAGATGCGGGAGGTCATGGGTTCGATCCCTGGCAGAGTCATACCAAAGACTTATAAAAGTGGTACTAACAGCTGCCTCACTTGGTGCTCAGCATTAAGAGGTTAGTGTTAGGACTGATCAGCCTAGTGTCAGGATAATGTAACTGGGTGGAACATCATGCTACATGTCTGTGGCATGATTCCCTAGTGCTAGACATCACTATAAACTTCCATACTGCAGACATCATCGTGCAATGATTGAAAAATTGTTAAAGCTTCATTAAAATCCAAATCACAGACACACATCTCACAGTGTTATGCCTTTTATCAAAATAGTGCTTTTCATTTTGAATGGCACTTGTACTTTTCATCTCTGTGAAACATCACATGTAGTGATATCAATTTCTAAAGGGGCCCTGAGTGGCCGAGTGGTCTAAAGCGCTGTCCGTTACGGATTACTGCCATCTCACTTGTTTGTGTGGGTTTGAGTCTAAGATTCGGCTATTATAGTTATGTGAGAAAGCTTGCTAGTAGCTTCTCGTGGGTCGGTGGTTCTTTCTGGGGGTTTCCCCGGGTTCTTCCTCCACCAATAATACTGGCCGCCATGTATGGTCTATCGTGCTGAAAAAATGGCGTTAAACCCTAAAAAACTAAAAAAAAAATTTTCTAAAAACAGCCATTCAGACAAGGCTAACTGGCCTAATGGCATTCAGTGATCTTTTTCGCGTTGTTATTCTTACTGATGTACCATGTGATAAATTTGTTCATCTGAATATAGATGTTCATTCCAATATTTAGTTACAGTGGTTGTTAAGCTTGCAGACTGTGTAAATCACATAATAAAATTTGTTGCATCTTTCTAGATTAGTATAATACACAAATTGCTTGCATTTCATCACCAATACATATACCCTGAATATGTTTAGATGAAAATTCCAAGGGAACTGCACCCCAACATTTATAGATGATATATATATATATATATATATATATATATATATATATATATATATATATATATATATATCTTCCTTTAATGTGTACATTCATACTTAATGTAGATATGAAAAGAATACAAAAGGATGACAAAGAAATAAAATGTACAAAATTGGCACTGCACACAGTATATCATAGTTGATTAATATCAAAACATTACATTGAGAGGGAAGTGCAAGGAAAATATACTTCATTTTTGCATAATTGTTGTGTATTACTATGTGTTATTAATTGCTTTGTGGTACTTTGACTGAAACAATTTGGCAGCAGCCAGGCACAGGTGACATCAAGGTCTATTTTTAGCACAAAGTAGATTTCAATGCAAGTGCCAATGACTCATCTCGAGAACCAAGATAACCATTCCAACTCACTTGTAAGCCTGAGTCTACTGTAAACAACGTAGACACTGATCTGTCATCACATAACGCAGGTCAGGGTCTATGTTGGTAACTCTGATCTACAGATTACTCCTAAGAAACTTCTTGGACATAGATGTTCTGGTGAATTATGAGATGGCAGTTCTGGGGCTTTGCAGTTTGTAGTTGGACTCGACTTGTAAGCATACATATGATTCTGTCACTGCTAAGAGAAAAATTTAATTTTTAAGGCCATTAATCATCTATACCAATTTATAGTTCAAAAATACCATTTTTTAAATTATATTTTAAAAATAAACATTTTGAGAAAATAATAGTACTTATCCATGATCTACTTACACATTACAGGAAAGAGTCTCTACTTGGGGAAAAGTTACACCAGCACAGCAATCAGTGCACTGATGGATCTGGAGTTAATGCTAATCCAATTAAAATTGTTATACAATGCCTGACATGCATACACATCAATCTGTTAATTGATTATCTTGTTGTACTGGTAATTTGGAAAGTTTAAATTCAAATGAGAGATTCTTGTGCTGTACTAATAGAGGGGTTAAAGGTTGTCCAGCATGGTTTGTTTCTTTGGTTAAAAATCATTGAAAGGAAGTTTTTATCTTTTAATGCCATTTCACATTAAAATACCAAAACATGCATTTGTTTCTTTGGTTAAAAATTACTGGTGGAGGTGAGATAAAAGGCAGAGATTGACCAAACAAACAATTTCATCAGAGTATTTTGAGTAAAAATTTTGACTGTCTTGTTTAATTTACTCTTTTGTTTTTCAAAATGTTTTAAGAGGAATATTGAAGTTAAAATACCAAAACATGCATTTTCTCCCTAAAAGACCAAATCAGTTATCAAATATTACAATCTCAACAATTCTTTTAAACAAGAACTTAATTCAGAATAGCAAATGTCCTGAGTTTGAGTTTCATGCAAACTGAAATTTATTATGTGTATGTGAAAAAGGATGTCATTAGACATATGCAGGCACAATCACTGGGAAAATCTTGATCATGTCTGAGAACCTGGTAAGTGTAAAACTTAATTATCACAATGAATATCATAAGTAGACACCTGAAAGTAAATATGAGAAGGAAACTAAAAAATGAATGTTTTTATAGCATTTCTTTGCAGTAAGCTGTGAGATACACAAGTCTACCTTTTACATTTAATTGATAATTCCCAGAGTCGCTTATAAATCAAGTCAAACTGCAGACAACTGAGATGATGATTGATCTGCCATTACATAATGCACATGCAGATCAGGCTCTGTGTTGTTGTTTTTTCTACTGATTACTTCTAACAAACTGCACATACCAACATGTCATTCCATAATTCACTGTAGTTGGATTCAACTTATAAGCAAGTATATGCAGTAATTATTATTGTAACAATCCCTTCAACAGAGAGAGAGAGAGAGAGAGAGAGAGAGAGAGAGAGAGAGAGAGTGCATTTCGGCATAAAATGCACTTTTGCATGTAATAGAAATCGTACTGGGTATGATGTGTCTTAAGAGACTAAGTAGATCACTGGTATGTCTATATCATATAAATTTGGGATTCTTATTTGAAAGCTTATCAAGCACTTCTTTCATGAAAATACCCTGAATCACATGTAAAACTTCTAGAAAGATGTAAATGGAAAGTGGCCAATGACAATTATCCCTAGATGAAATAAGCTTTCTGCAGACCAACTAAATGCAGGAAGCTATGCATCAAGAATGGATAAATAACATGCCCTTTGCATCTTTTCTCAACAGATTTCATTGTTACACAGTAGGAAGATGTATGTAGGAAGCATGTTTCAGCACTGTAGGAAGCATATTTCATCACTTTAGGAAGCATATTTCAACATTGTAGGAAGCATATTTCATCATTTTAGGAATCGTTATTCAGCAATGTAGGAAGCATATTTCAACCCTGTAGGAAAAATATTTCAGCACTGTATGAAGCATTATTCAGCCCTGTAGGAAGCATATTTCAGCCCTAAAGGAAGCATATTTCAACATTGTAGGAAGCATATTTCAACCCTGTAGGAAAAATATTTCAGCACTGTTTGAAGCATTATTCAGCCCTGTAGGAAATAAATTTCAACCCTGTAGGAAATAAATTTCAACCCTGTAGGAAAAATATTTCAACATTGTAGGAAGTATATTTCAACCCTGTAGGAAAAATATTTCAGCACTGTATGAAGCATTATTCAGCCCTTTAGGAAGCATATTTCAACCTAAAGGAAGCATATTTCAACATTGTAGGAAGTATATTTAAACCCTGTAGGAAAACTATTTCAGCAATGTAGGAAGCATATTTCAACCCTGTAGGAAAAATATTTCAGCACTGTATGAAGCATTATTCAGCCCTGTAGGAAGCATATTTCAGCCCTGTAGGAAGCATATTTCAGCCCTAAAGGAAGCATATTTCAACATTGTAGGAAGCATATTTCAACCCTGTAGGAAAAATATTTCAGCACTGTTTGAAGCATTATTCAGCCCTGTAGGAAATAAATTTCAACCCTGTAGGAAATAAATTTCAACCCTGTAGGAAAAATATTTCAGCACTGTATGAAGCATTATTCAGCCCTTTAGGAAGCATATTTCAACCTAAAGGAAGCATATTTCAACATTGTAGGAAGTATATTTAAACCCTGTAGGAAAACTATTTCAGCAATGTAGGAAGCATATTTCAACCCTGTAGGAAAAATATTTCAGCACTGTATGAAGCATTATTCAGCCCTGTAGGAAGCATATTTCAGCCCTGTAGGAAGCATATTTCAGCCCTAAAGGAAGCATATTTCAACATTGTAGGAAGCATATTTCAACCCTGTAGGAAACCTATTTCAGCACTGTTTGAAGCATTATTCAGCCCTGTAGGAAATAAATTTCAACCCTGTAGGAAATAAATTTCAACCCTGTAGGAAAAATATTTCAACATTGGAGGAAGTATATTTCAACCCTGTAGGAAAAATATTTCAACACTGTATGAAGTATTATTCAGCCCTTTAGGAAGCATATTTCAACCTAAAGGAAGCATATTTCAACATTGTAGGAAGTATATTTCAACCCTGTAGGAAAACTATTTCAGCACTGTTTGAAGCATTATTCAGCCCTGTAGGAAATAAATTTCAACCCTGTAGGAAACATATTTCAGAACTGTAGGATGCATTATATAGCCCTGTAGGAAGCATATTTCAGCATTGTATGAAGCATTATTCAGCATTGTAGGAAGCATATTTCAACCCTGTAGGAAGCATATTTCAAACCTGTATGAAACATTTCAACATTGTTGGAAGCATATTTCAACCCTGTAGGAAAAATATTTCAGCATTGTATGAAGCATTATTCAGCACTGTAGGACGCATATTTCAACCCTGTAGGAAGCATATTTCAGCATTGTAGGAAGCATTATTCAATATTGTAGGAAGCATATTTCAAACCTGTAGGAAGCATATTTCAGCATTGTAGGAAGCATTATTCAATATTGTAGGAAGCATATTTCAAACCTGTAGGAAGCATATTTCAGCATTGTAGGAAGCATTATTCAATATTGTAGGAAGCATATTTCAAACCTGTAGGAAGCATATTTCAGCATTGTAGGAAGCATTATTCAATATTGTAGGAAGCATATTTCAAACCTGTAGGAAGCATATTTCAGCATTGTAGGAAGCATTATTCAATATTGTAGGAAGCATATTTCAAACCTGTAGGAAGCATATTTCAGCCCTTTAGGAAGCATTATTCAATATTGTAGGAAGCATATTTCAAACCTGTAAGAAGCATATTTCCACCCCAAACCACTTTAAATCAGTAAGATTTGTTGGTAAAAATAAATTGCTTGATAAAAATATGAAGTATTTCTATTATTTTACAAAGATTCTGCTTCTGTAAAGCTGGCATTACTATTATTTATTGAAATGGGTTTTGTCATTTTTTTAAAGCTGGCAAAAATTATAAATGCAGTCATTCGTATAGTCTGGTCTTATAGCCACATTACAAACTTCACCCGTCCATACAAAATCCAATGAAGGTCAAAACAGCATCAGACAATATGGTCGACTATATCATTACAGTCAATACACTTTTGGATGTATTACTATGGTGAGATCAAATATTCAGCACAGGAATGCAAGCTCAGAAAGCCAATACAATGCCATCAGTGTGGTGGGTTTGGACATTAGATTTATGGAAAAGGAAAAAGGCAATGAGGCCAACTCAATTCTACAGGAAGACTATTCAGCAGAAGGACCAATCTATCTATCAAGGACTGTCATATACACCATGCATACTTTGTCAAAACAGATTTGATCCCCTTGCTGATAGATGTTCTGAATATGGAAACTTACCAGCTACTTGTACATATTCAAATATGACTAATTGTTCAGATTTATAAATTGATTATAAAAGTAGAAAATGCAGTCGTAGAAAAACTAATTTTTTTTTGTACAGTAATGATAGTTGTAATGATGATCACTGTGAACATAGTTTTAAAACTTTAATGTCTACTTGCATGCCTCTAATAGCATTGATGTTAATCTCATGAATTGAGGAGTTTCCAGCAAAGGTTTACACAAAGGTCATTTAAATAATCAGGGTTTTTGTGGAAAGATTGATCCTCTCCAAATAATAATATACATTTATTTGGACTCTTGGAGACAATGTTAACAGAGAATCAGGGTGAAAATTTCTTGTTTATCAAGGGCTATGACAAACCTTATTGAAAGGATAGCGAAACAGGCGATGATGGGCTCCTTGTGTATGTTAGAACTAGTACTGTTTGTAAAAGATAGGAAGACCTAAAAATACAGGAAATAAAGTCCATTTGGTTACAAATCACACCAGCAAAAACAAAGCCCTTCTTAATAGTTTTTGTGTACAGACCTCCATCATCACATAATGATGGATGTGAAATTTTGAACTTAAAGTACCCGGTAAATAACATTTCAAATGAAGAGAAAGAATTTTACATTCTAGTCATTATAAATAGAGACCTTCTCAGTGAGCAAATAAAAGTGAATGGGATAGATTTTACTGCTTTTTTAGGTACGAAGCAACTAGTAAATGAACCCACCAGAGTAACATCTACCTCAAAAACACTTATAGATCATATTTATACCAATACAAAAGAAAATGTTTGAGAAGTAATGGTTCCAAAGATTGGTATAAGTGACTACTTTGCAAGTTTTCCAATGTGTAAAGTCAATGGCAAATCAACATAAATAATATCCATAAATACATTACTTAATTGATCTTTTTCAAACTTTGATACTGTTAAATTCCTGGAAGATCTGAAACAGTTTCAATGGAATACAGTCTAAATCTTTGAGGATATTGATGATGTTTTAGATACTTGAACAGATCTGTTCATCAGTATAGTGAACAAACAGGCCCCTTTAAAAACTAACAGGATAAAAAAAAAGACCACCATCCAGGCTGGATCTCCCAGAAAGTTTAGAATAAAGCAGAGACCAACTAAAATCAGTAGGAAATCAAGTTGAATATCATGTTTGGAGGAAATCAAGTTGAATATCGAGTTTGGAGGAAATCAAGTTGAATATCAAGTTTGGAGGAATAAAGTTCCTAAGGTCAATACATTAAGCCACACAAGCACACTTCAAAAAAGTGCTGGATGAAAACCAAAATAACCGAAAGCTATCTGGAAAGTGTTTTTGAGTCTGTTGCAGGCAACGTACAAGTAAAAGTGAAATTTTATCACTCATTCATGAGGGCATTTATACTGAAATCCAACTGACATCTCAAATATTTGCAACAACTTTTTGGTTCAAATTGCTGAAAAACTTAAAGAACCCAGAACTTCATCGGATCATCTGGTACTTGAATGATTTTGTGCTAAAAAACTACCAAACAAAAAAAAAGTTTGAAATTCCTGAAATGAGTCCAGTATTTGTGTTGACATATATTTTTAAAAAATGTGGCTACTGGACTTGATATGATTGGTCCAAGGCTACACCTGCATTTATAGAGTATAGCTTTCATTTGCAATGAAAGTATTAGGTCTAAGAAACTTAAGCAAACTTGGAAAACTGCCAAGGCTACACCATTGCATAAAGCAGGAACAAAAGATGATGTAAGTACATACAGACCAATCTCCTTCCTTGTCTCTCCAAATCATAGATGATAAAAACGTTTGTTTTAATTTTTTATTTTACCTCGAAAAACATGTTTTTTTTAATATGTATTTTTGTATTTGGTACTTTCATTTTTGTTATTTTATCATCGGCCATACAGACGGTCCTCTGTCATACTCTAGATAACAAATGTCGACCAATAATGAATCTATGATGCTAGCTTTAGATACTTTACGTAAACATGCTACAACATAGTGTTAATATCTGGTAGTGTATGCCAGGCATGTATACATTGGAAGATGACGCTGTGTTTAACCTTTTGCAGTCCCTTCTTTGGAACGTTTCACATGCTATAAAGTCCAATCTTTGTAGTTTTTTTTTGCGTATTTTCTAGTCATCAGATTAGGATAAATATCTTTCACCAAATAGCAATTATAGACTGAAATTGTCTGTGAGCTATGCCTAAACAATTTTCATATACTTTATAGGTCTAGTTGACTACGAAAATATCTTAGAAACTTTTATTGATTTTGTGTTGCCTAAAAACTACTGGAACGTTATTTTAAAAATATTTATTTATTGAGAAAAAATGCGTTTTTTTTTACGTTTTTTTTATTTTAATTTTTATGTTTTTAATATTTATGCTCCAAGTTACTAGGAAAAAACATGTACAAAATTCTTTTCTCAACTGTTTGAACACTGACATAATCACTCCTGTAAAACTGCATTTAGATTGAAAAATGGCTGAAAGCATTAGATCAAGGAGAAATGGTAGGCACCATTATGGTTGATTTTTTGTCAAGCTTTTGATCTTGTGACCATGAAATTTTGCTTGAAAAACAACAAAAAAAATCTATCAATGCAGTGAAAACTTCCAAAACTGGTTTACTTCTAACTTAACCGATGGAGTTCAAAAAGTATCTTTAATGGTCAGTTTTCTGAAAGTAAAAATATTAATTGTGGAGTACCACAAGGCTCTATCCTTGGACCTCTGTTATTCATTCTTTTTATCAATGATTTACCTCTTAATATTGGAACTTCAATTTCTTCCACTGACCTCTATGCAGATGATACTACACTGTCTGAGATTGGTAAAACCAAAACGGTACTTGAAAATAACTTACAATATGCTCTCTACAGACTTCAGATGTGGTGCAAGGAAAAGAGTATGATCATAAATACAGATACAATGAAAGCCCTATTTTTGCAATGCAACAAAAATGATCAAGGCTAAATAGCAACAAACTCCAGGTTCTATTTGACAATTTGAGCCTGAAGAGCCTTGATATGATTTCTGAAGATAGAATTCTTTGTGTATTCATAGATAACATTCTGACTTGATCTATTCACATTAAACACATTTCAAAAAAGGTTAATTGTAATCTTTGGCTACTGAGGAAAATCAAAACATACATTCCTCTTAGTATAGGATCATCTTTTATAAATGTTTTATTCAGTCATATCTGGACTATTGTAATGTAATTTGGGTAATACCTCTAATTCAAACATAACAACACTTTTAAGTTTTAAAAAACCTGGGCTGCCTTGCCATTTAATTTTAGATCAATGTATAAACAATTTCGAGGATGCAGCAAATAACTTAAAGGTCTTAACAATGCATGAAAGAATATTACTTTAAATTAGGCCAAATTGATGTATAAAGAATATTACTTTGAATTAGCCCAAATTGATGTATAAAGAATATTACTTTAAATTAGGCCAAATTGATGTATAAAGAATATTACTTTGAATTAGGCCAAATTGATGTATAAAGAATATTACTTTAAATTAGGCCAAATTGATGTATAAAGAATATTACTTTAAATTAGCCCAAATTGATGTATAAAGAATATTACTTTAAATTAGCCCAAATTGATGTATAAAGAATATTACTTTAAATTAGCCCTAATTGATGTATAAAGAATATTACTTTAAATTAGCCCAAATTGATGTATAAAGAATATTACTTTAAATTAGGCCGAATTGATGTATAAAGAATATTACTTTGAATTAGGCCAAATTGATGTATAAAGAATATTACTTTGAATTAGGCCAAATTGATGTATAAAGAATATTACTTTAAATTAGGCCAAATTGATGTATAAAGAATATTACTTTAAATTAGCCCAAATTGATGTATAAAGAATATTACTTTGAATTAGGCCAAATTGATGTATAAAGAATATTACTTTGAATTAGGCCAAATTGATGTATAAAGAATATTACTTTAAATTAGGCCGAATTGATGTATAAAGAATATTACTTTAAATTAGCCCAAATTGATGTATAAAGAATATTACTTTGAATTAGCCCAAATTGATGTATAAAGAATATTACTTTAAATTAGCCCAAATTGATGTATAATGATATCCAGACAAGCCATTCCTAACTATCTAAGCAATATCTTTCACTGAAGAGATGCTGATGGTACTCCAAATTTAAGGTCCTTAAAAAGTGAAAATTAATTTTACCGTGACCAAAGAAGAAATTGTATTAAAAAAAAGTTTTCAGTATACTGGTCCACTGGTATGGAACAACATTCCCAGCGACATAAGGCTGGCTCCTAACATTTATTCTTTTCATAATGTCTTAAATGGATGAAATCTTTAGAAAGTTGAACAGTTCTAGTACAATAGATACTGCCAGGTTTTCTATAATTTGGCATACTTTTCATAGTTGAATTTTTCCATGCAGGATGATATTTAATGTTTTAATTACGTTTATGTTTTCACAGATGCCTATGCATGTGTTCCAGGCTTGATACTTGATATTTTAAAATTACTTAGTGTCAAGCCAGATTCTTCACATCATGTTATATAAACTGTATATATTGTACATAACAACAGATAGAAGGCCTCAAAATAGTTTAGTTCTGTAATTCATTGCGTTACCTTCTCTAAGAAAAGTCTTTATTATTATTATTATTATTATTATTATTATTATTATTATTATTATTATTTCTGTTATTTAAGTTAAACCACACATACCTTGACCAACAAGTTGTGTGCTGACTTTTCTCTTTTTCTGACATGACTTCCATTTGCTGGTCTAACATTTACCATGATGTACCAGAGCATTATTTAACATCAGATCTGTGCATGTGCAGCTTGCAGTTTACATACATAAAAGTGGTATACCTTTAAAGTATCCAAGGCATGGAATACAATACATGTGTGGGCAACTAGCATTTTCAGCTGAGGTATCATCCATGTCATGGTGTCCACATGAAAAATATGGTTAAACTGATGAAGTGGTTTTGAGCTCAACATGTACTAAAAAAAATAAAAAAATAAAATTTATAATGAAAATCTAATGTGGGATATCTTTGCTATGCTTGTGTTTGAACTGCAATGTCAAGAGGTACACTTGCCCATAATATTACCACACACTAAGCAAGAGTTTGAACTGTTGCTTTCAGGCCAAATCTCAAAAGCAAGTACTTAGGTGGAATATCAGGGTTTTGGCATAATGTACAATCATTAGGAAGGCTATTGTTGCTGGATGAAGCTATTCAGGTTCTAGTATAACAAAATAATGAACTTGCTCCAAACCCCCTTACACTTTAAACCATGTTGTGTTTATTTTGCCTGGATTTGACATCATTCTTGATGAGACTATGTAAGGTTCACTAACATTCCGATAGATTTTACAGCTGTTCTCAAAGAGAAAATCTTTTCTTGTGATTAAAAGATGGGCTCTCGAGTTTCTTATGCACAGGAGCTGGCATGCATTGCAGCTGCTAATTTAACATACTAGTCTGTAAGGTACAAAAACAGCACCAGTTGCTTTTCAAAATTGTCAGTTTTAGTTACCATAATTATTGCAGATAGCACATGGGAATACACATTTTCTTGTTTATAAAATGTGTATAGTACTGAATACACATTTTCTTCATCAAAAAAACGAGTTTCACCTTAAGAATATTTTTTGTCATCTAAAAAACTGAGTATTGCATTAAATACTCATTTTCTTGATAAAAAAGTTGAATATTTTTGGAATACACATATTTATGCTTAAAAATGAGTATTAAATTGAATACACCTTTCTCAATTAAACAATTGAGTATTACACTGAATGTATATTTTATTGATTAAAAATCTAGTATTGCATTGATTACACATTTTCTTTATCCAAAAATTAGTATTTTATTGAATGCACATTTTCTTGAGAGAAAAAATGATTACATTGAATATGCATATTTTGGTAGAAAAACGAGCATTGAAGTCACATTAATAAAATTAAAAATCAGTATTGGATACATGTTTTTTTAAATAAAAATTGCAATTATGCAGCTAAATATTTTTAAGCGGTCATTTTTTATGTTTGGTTTTTATTCAGATAATTTAATTCATGACCATTTTGTGAAAAGCTACTTCAGCGATATTTCCAAACATGTTTTTGACATAAAAATTTTCAGCAAATGTTGTAGAGCAATCTTTTTCTCTTATTACAGCACCCTTGCCCCTGTGGATTGGGACGACTCCAGCGACCTAGTGGTTTAAGTGTGTCCGCCCAGGATGCAGGAGGTTGTGGGTTCAAAACCCCATCTGAGTCATACGAAAGACTTAAAAAATGGTACTAACAGCTGCCTAGCTTGGTGCTCAGCATTAAGAGGTTAGGTTTCATGATAATGAGATGGAGTGGGATGTCATGCTACAATGTCTGTGGCATGATTCCCCACTGCTGGACATCACTACAAACTGTCACACTGCAGACACACACACATACACACAAAGAAAATATGAGGAAAAAAAATTCCTGTCAGCTCATTTGAAAAAAAAATTGACAATGCAAAACAATTTAAACATATTTAAGTAACTGGTAATACAACTTAAATATATCTAAATGCACACACACACACACACACACACTCTTCTGCAAGTAGTACATCTAAATTACATGGCTTCATTCTAAAGCTAAATGTTCCCTCTTTTCTTCTAATACCATCTGAACCACTCCGGTGGCCTAGTGGTTAGATAGACTGCCTTTGAAGATGGAGGTCGTGGGTTTGATCCCTGGCCAAGTCATACCAAAGACTTGCAAAAAATGGTACTAACAGCTGCCTCACTTGGCACTCAGTATTAAGAAGTTAGGGTTAGAACTGGTCAGCCTGGTGTTAGGATAATGTGACTGGGTGGGACATCATGCTACATGTCTGTGGCATGATGTCCCAGTGCTAGACTTTGCTATAAACTGTCTCACTGCAGACATCGTAGCGATATGACGGAAAAATTATTAAAGCTACGTTAAAAATCCTTATCACTCACTGACTCTAATTCCATCTGTTTAGGTCTATCATGCTATGTTTTGACATTTTATATTTCCTCATGATGAGAGATTGTGGCATTGAACCTTGAAGAGAATTAAAATATATCAAGGAATAAAGATTTTATTGTGGAGAAATTTTAATGAAAGTCAGTTATTTAACAGGACTTGAAGCAAACAAATGTGAATGTCTTTTCTGAATGCATATGTATACAGATTTGAGATTTTTGCCATTATAATGAGTTTTAAAAATTGTTTTGAGGTTTTGAACTTTTTAGGACTTTGACCTTTTGGGATGCATTGTGATTTACAATTTTTGTTGTCACACAGTAAGGTTGCAGAAAACAGTCTTTGCAGATTTCCAGCATAGTTTAACATATTTGAGACACATAAATTAAATATGCCTGTGACTTGAATGTGGATTTTTGACACATTTATGATGTGGGTTTGGCTTTACATATACTTCCGTTCAGAAATACAGCACATTTAGTGTACTTTGTTGGCCATTGCCAAGGTCTGTTATGGTATATGCTCTTTAGTATCTCTTTCAGCCATCCAGTATTTCACAAGTTGTGTTTCTGGATATCTATTTTAGGGCCTGTTGGCTTATAACCTATTTTGATAACATCAAGACAACTTACTGTATATACTCTTATACAAGCCCCACATCAAACTGCACACACCCAGATCTGCTATCACACAATGTGCCCGCAGATCAGGATCTATGCACTTTGTTATTGAATAATCAGTAGAACCAACTACATTGGATCCTTATCTGCCAGTGCATTTAGTGATGACATATTAAGGTCTATGTTGTTTGCAATTGGACTTGACTTCTAAGTAGGTGCATCATGTGAGTAATATAAATTTTCCCTTTTACTACATGTAAATCTGACTGCAATTATAGCCTGTCCTAGTCAAAGAAATTTGACAATGCATTTACCCTACCCCCATGGGCTTGGAGATTGCTGGCTTTGACCTTGACAGTTTGATCTTACATTTAAGCCTCAGTCGGCATGTGGATGTATGATAGTCCTGATATACCCTCCTGAATGTTATAGCAAGTGAGCAATGGAGCCAACAGCACAGTGGTTGTACAAGTATTACATCTAAAATGGTGTGGGTTCTTATCTTACCATTGAATCAACCTGGGTTAGATACTGTAACATTTTCTTGGGTCATGCACTTTATTCCAGCCACCTCAGCACTTAGTAACCTACTTGTATTGCATTGCCATAAACGGCATACGGAAATGATTCCTTTTGCATTTTGAACCAAGGTTTGAAAATTGTACCATATTGGGGGAGGTGTGTGATTTGGCTTTTTAACATAGCTTAAAAAAACCCATTCAGTTATGTTGCTGCAATATTATAATGTGTCAGGCTATTGTGATGTCTAGCATCATGTCCCACCAAGTTACATTATCCTGATAGCAGGCCATTTGGTCCTAATACTGACCTCTTAACACATTAAACCCTAGCGACGATTTTACGGGGCATGAGATAGTAGCCTACTTCCAAGGTCCGTAGCATCATGGTCATGCATGATACACTAACGTGGGTGGTAGAAAGGTAGACAGATGTAGCTCTACAATGATAGCAAATAATCTGGACATTTTAGTTGTACTATAAAATACAGAGGGAAAAACCAATGTTTTTTTACTCGTTTTTTTTTCACCCAAAATTCGCCCATGGTCTGAATCTGAATTTGTGTCCAGATTTTAGACTTTATGGCCTCAGATCTACAGTAGACCAGTCTGAAGTGCACACACACAAGATGAAACTGTGCAAAAAGTAGGATAAGTTTTTGGATGTGTTTTTTTCCACCCAAAATTCGCCCATAGTCTGAATCTGAATTTGTATCCAGATTTTAGACTTTATGACCTCAGATCTACAGCAGACCAGTCTGAAGTGCACACAGGTGAACCTGAGCAAAAAGTAGGATAAGGTGGACATTTTAAATAATAAGTCTTCTCCATACAAAAATTATGGGTCCGTTAAGCGAACAAGAGAAGGAGTCCAACTTTTAACCTTCTGCTCATGTGCCAACAATCTAAACAATGCAAAACTTTTTTTAGCACAACTAGCCATTTCGCTTATGGAATATTGCTTGAAAGTCGATGTATTAGGATGTATTCATAAATAGTCCCCAAAATGTGTTTCCTAATCAAACATTTCATGCGAAAACAGCAAAAAACCTTGAGGAGTTAAAGTGTTAATGCTGAGAGCCTTAGCAAGGCAGTTTTTGGTTTGATAAATTTTGCCCTGCTCACATTGCTTTATTCTGAAAGGTCTTAATTTTCTGATTTGATTTGTAAACAGTCAAATGCATAAGCCCCCCAGTCCATGTTAAATTCACATAGCCCCGCAGGCGTACAATAATCTGTTACATTTTTTTTTTTTGGCCCTGTCATCTGCAGACAAAGTGATATATATCATCAAGTGTTGGACTTGACAGGTGGTCAGTGGTCAAGAATGACATTTAAGGACATGCATGTGTTACGTTTTGCAATAAATTTCTCACATATCCATGATTTATGACGTTCTTTTCCATTATATAACCCCTGTTCTCTCACTCTGTTTATCCATTAATCAATCCATCTGTCTATACACATTTCCATCAATTTGTCTTTTTCTCTATCTTACTTAAGAAATAATTGGTATGAACTTTTTATATGAATTTCAATTTTTAACTGCTATAGTGAATATTAAATCTTTTAATTATATTTCTAGATATATTAATTCATTTGACAGTAAATCCAGGTGTTCACTTTACATTTGCAATTTTAGGAGAAAAAAATCAATATTATTGTTTTATTTATGCATAAATGATAATATACATTTTTCTTCAGAGTCCTTTACAATTTGTAGAAATTTTCTTCAATCAGAACATATTGCAAAGGTATACATGAAAGATATTTTTAAACCTGAAGGTTTCTGGCTTAAAAACAAATGGAATTTGTCAAAATGCTATTATAATGTGTTGATAAATTATGCATGTTTTTGTCTTGTTCTAAAAGTTTAAAGAATCAAAATTGCTTTGTATTTTGACCCATCATTCTTGTTGATTGTATCTACTTCATTGGAAATTAGAATTGTATAAAGTCATTGGTGTGATGCCTGCTTGAGAAAGGGGACCCTAAACTATGCTCAAAGCCATGTTGTAAAGGGGGATTCCAACTGATTTATGTTCCTTTATTGACATTGATAACAATATGCCCCAGGGCTGTCAATTGTCCCCACACCTTTTTGCTTGGTCAAGTGGAGAACATAGTGGACACAAATGACCAAATAACCAAGAGTGTGAAAAATGGAGCTTAAGGAAAGGTCATGACATGTAGTGCTGACAGAATTCAAATCTTTGCAGAGAGGAAGTGGTGGATACTACATCCAGTTTTAATTGAGTAATATGGATAGGAGGTAATTTTGCATGCCTGATTTACTCACTAATTCCAGCGTTAAAATAGCTTTCTAATCCCAGGTAGCCAATGTTTTCTTGTAGTTTACTGTAATGATTGAGGAAGAAAATGAAGGGTTCATTTTCTCCCTTTTTGTGCCATTGTGCATCATAGATCATATGTCTTGCAATGTCTTGGTGTGGACAGGTAATTATAACAGTTTTATTAGTATAATGGGAAAAATGGAAGAAAAATCTCTGAGAAGCATATTTTTGAAATCTATTGTTTTTTTAGAGGTTTGGTCAGATCTTCCTTAAAAAATTAATTAACATTTTTGGTATCAATTTAGTTTTTTTAAAATAAAAGATTGTTTAAAAGGTACTTAACTTGGTGAACTTAGGTAGGGTTCAGTGGTCTCAGCCTAAAAATATTTGTTTATTGGGTCTCAAAAGTCTTGGTTGGTAAGACCCCAGAAGTCTGAAAATTGGTAAAAATTAGTGAATTATCCAGGAGTTTTCTTTTTATTTTTGATGATATTGATTCATTTTGGAGACCTTGAAACATGTTACTGATTAAAATCACTGTTGGCACCAATATGGATGATTTAGAGGAAATTTTACCAGCACTAAAAATTCATTTTTATTGACTGATTTTGAGATTTTAACTCTGATAGTAACATGATACTGTTTTGTTAAATGAAATACCTTGGTCATTTTGCTTTTAAAAGTACAGGTGTGATGAAACACAGTAATGAAAGAATTCTGTTTATCATATACAAGACATCAGACTCTGTAAAAATACCACTCCTGTTCTTTCTCTATAGACACAGACATGTAATTAATTTTTTAAAGTATAGAAACTTTTTTTGGGCTGGATTGCAAAGCAAGTACAAGCACAGCCTGCAGGAATGTGGAGGCATTTCCCTTCTATCTGCAGGATTCTGTACCAGATGTAAAGATTTTTTTAAATTACTCACCTGCTATATATGTATTTGTATATTTTGAAAACATTTAATATCAGGTAATGTAAGTTATTTTGGCTGACTTGGATTTTGAGTAGCATCACTGAGCATATAAAATGAAAATATTTTTGGATTAACCAGTAATACTTTTTTGCAAATTAGATTGGGATCGACATGTATCTTTAAAAGGGAGTCCAAGCATTATATTTGAATTGCAAAGTAAAACAAATATAGCTTATCAATTAATAATGTCTGTCTATCTGGCATCAACACTTATACTGTCCAATGTCCATCTGTATCAACGCTCAAGCTGTTCATCTGTATCAACACTCAAGCTGTCCATCTGTATCAATGCTGAAGCTGTCCATCTGACATCAACGCTCAAGCTGTCCATCTGTATCAATGCTGAAGCTGTCCATCTGTATCAGTGCTGAAGCTGTCCATCTGACATCAACGCTGAAGATGTCCATCTGTATCAACACTGAAGCTGTCCATGTGTCATCAATGCTGAAGCTGTCCATCTGTCATCAATGCTGAAGCTGTCCATCTGTCATCAACACTGAAGCTGTCTATCTGGCATCAACACTGAAGCTGTCCATCTGTATCAATGCTGATGCTGTCCATCTGACATCAACGCTCAAGCTGTCCATCTGTATCAACACTGAAGATGTCCATGTGTCATCAACGCTGAAGCTGTCCATCTGTCGTCAACGCTGAAGATGCCCATCTGTCATCAACACTGAAGCTGTCCATCTGGCATCAGCACTGAAGCTGTCCATCTGTCATCAACACTGAAGCTGTCCATCTGTCATCAACGCCGAAGCTGTCCATCTGGTATCAACACTGATGCTGTCCATCTGTCATCAACGCTGAAGCTGTCCATCTGTTATCAACACTAATGCTGTCCATCTGTCATCAACGCTGATATCAGGATTTGCATTTAGGTTCTTTTCTCAGACACTATTTCTTGTAGAGTCACATAAATCATGTGCAGTTGTTTTTAAGGAGCATCAGATCTGTTAAGACTATATCAGTGATCTATATTTCATGCTGTATCAACACTATTTCAGCAAGATCAAGTAATTTGTTATATAAATGTATGATGAATGTGTATTGTATGACTTTTAAACAGAATTAGTTCACAGTTCACTAAGACCTTTTATTTATGCTCCAGTACCTGCATTTACCATTATGTTCAGCTCAGCTTCTGAACACTATTGCGTGGAGAGCATATATAGCATGGTGTATCAAAGTTTTGAAACCCAGCCAATTCACTGACAGTTTTCTTCTTAATTTAATTGGGTTTAGTAATTTTAAAATTGCATACATGTTTCAGAACCAGGATTTTAGACACTAGATTTATACAAATTTTCAGCAGTAGATTGGCTTCAAAAGCAGCAGCTTTTTTGTCACCATAAATATTACATTTTAGTGGGTTTGAGAACAAAATAAGTGCTTTTCTTTACCACAATATGTCATAAAATTTTGAATTTAAATCAGATTTAGATTCGGATTGCAATGTTATATTAATAATAAATTTAATGCAAGTCATTATATTGTCAATTAATTGACAAGAAAGAGTCTTTTATCTTATAGTTCACTGCAAAAATATGTTGTGGTTTAAAATCCCATAGCATTTATTAGTTTCTTTCACAAGATCACAGTCTGGTGACCACTGATGACATTCACTGTGATTACTATACTTCAGACAGGCTCTCAGTTCTTCTCTAGTCCAGAATCCCCTACCCCTCATCATTTTGAATTTTGCAAAGAATGGAGAATGCGCTCATAGTATCCACCTTTGAATGTTGGAATGACAGGAAAACTATGCTCATTCTTCAAAGAAGTTCTAACTACACTTTCCCTATTGCTTAGTTTGAAAGGTTGCTGACTGCTGGCCAAAAGCCCTCCAAGTTATGATCTCTCCATTGAGGAAGTTCCTGACTTGTACTTGATATGTATTCCTTAATCTCTTTCTAGAGGGCTTCATTCTCTTCATGGATCAGATCCACAAATATGATGGAAAATTTCACCACTGTAAATTTAAAAAAAGATTGATCTGGACTTTAAATTCATTAGAGAGGAGAAATAAGTTGAACATATTTTAATAGGATAATTTGGACCAATGAAAGAAATATGACAGTGCAGTACTGTTCAATCCTTTTCATTCGATGAAGCAGATGCTATTGGTATATTATATTTAACATTTTAAATCTTCCTTAATGTGATGAAATTTTTTAACAATAAAATATATGACTCTTCGTTTTTTAGTACTTGTGTTTAATCCCAAGTTTAAATATTTTTTTGTCTTGGCTGTTATCATGGACATTGGCACAAGTTTTTCAATGGCATAATTATTAACATAGACATTAATGTGAAGTTATTGCAGTTAGTCAAGTTTCTCTTACACTGTTTTTATTTATATAGGCATGAAATGTAATGGGAGCATTTATCTTGCAAACTTGACATGGGTCATGACAACAGACGCTGCACATACTTCTTATTCATTTTAAGTATGACATTTGAAGTACTGTCTGATAATTGGATGGAGCTGTGGTGGTAATGGTAATAGTGCTGGATTTGTGACCAGAATGAAGCAGGCTTGAACTGCACCATCAGATCAGACCATATAAGCTACCTATGGTTTAACCTTGTGTGTCCTTCTGACTTGGTATGATATAATTTTTTAAGTGTTGCTGTGCTGTAAAAAGCGTGCCCTCACCCCCTTCGGAGATTTGTGTATACTTTCTAAACTGTATTTGAGTTGATCAGTTAATAATTGATAGTAATACTTCTTTCTGTATCATAGTTACATGTACAATGCACATTCAACTGTAAACGACATAGAACTAGGGATAGAGAAATTTTGCTGGGTCAATTTTTACTGTATTTGGTGTCTCCTCTCACATCTTGTGGTTTCCCCACCACCATCTCTCACATCCATTTTTGTCACCTATAAAACTTTGAAATTTAGGCATTACAAGGTGGGCTGCACCCAATCCAGAAAGAAAATCAAATTTTTATCTTAAAACTTGCCATGCCATATATTTCCAGGTAGTGTTAAAATCTGCCATTTCCGGGTGGCTAGGCTGGGTACACCCCTCTTTTCCTACAGATAACCAAATTTGCTGAGACTGTTTTTTTCTTACCTATGATTTCAAGACCATAATCTGTTATCACAGTATGACTAGTTGATCTGGATCTGTACTGGTCACCGTGATGCTCCATGTTTAGGGGCTGGTGTGGTACATGTACAGTATTTGGGTAAATTTCATTAAGTTAACAAGCTCATCATAATCATAAACAGACAACAAAAATATGTTCCTATTTTTTGTATGTAAATACTAGAAGAGTTAGCACCCATCGAAGAGCTCTTTATTCTGAAGGTAGATTCTCTCATGATGTGGTCACTTTATATATAATCTTTGTAAGATCTATTGTTGAGATTGATTTCATCTTCAAAATTTTTTTGGGGGGACCATCAGGTACACATAGTAGTAAATTCCAAGAAAGTTACAAAAGTATTGTCCTGTTTTAGTAGCTGTTTCTCTCCCACATGGCATGAAAAGATAGTAGATTCACTCTTCACTCATTAACCCCTGGCGCCTCATTTGCATGTTAGGAGTTAGTAGCTTACTTTTGAGCACTGTAGCATCAAGGTCATCTAAAGCAGTTAGTTTTATAGAAAGGTAGACAAATGTAGCTCTACAATGATACCAAATAATCTTGAATTTTTGGTTGCATTACAAAATGCAGCGGGAGTAATGTAATAGTAAATGCAGCGGGAGTAATGTAATAGTGTTGACCTGATTTCTTTTGGACAAAATATTTACCTGTGGTCAGAATCTGATTTTGTGTCCGGATTTTAGACTATATGGCCTCAGATCTAAAGCAGGCTGGTCTGAACTGCAAACAGACAGGTGAACCTTGCAAAAAACTAGGATAAAATTGTCATTTGGAATAAAAAGTGATCATGACACGTAAATTAAATCTCTTGGAAGTCGATGTATTAGAATGTTTTCAGAAATAGCCACCAAAATGTGTTTCCTACTCGCATTCAAGGAGAAAATGACAAAAAACTCCAGGAGTTAATGAGTTGATGGATATTTTCATGAGAGTTTTGACCCAATACATGAATGATACATATAAGCCATGTGCAGGTATGTAACATATATACTTGGTTCTAAGATAGGTCAAACTGCAAATTATGTAGACCCTGATCTCATTATGCACCTGCAGATCAGGATCTGTGTTACTTGATCCAATGATTACATGTACTCCTAACAAACTCCATAGACCTAATTCTGCCAGCACATCATATGTGACTGCAGATCCGTGTCTATGCAGTTTCTAGTTAGACCTAACTTGTAAGGTGGCATATACATGGTTACATAAAAAAATATACATTTTTAACTGGCTTTAAACGAAAAAACAACGATGGGATTAATGTCATGTGAATTTAAATTATCAAAGCTGTAAAACAGTATTTTACTACATTATTCAACAAAGTACATGTGACTATATTTTATCAAACCATTCACTACACTACACTAAAGATAAACTTCATTATTGTGCAGTTTTCTTGGCTAAATTCTGTATGTTTAGATGCATGATAAGTGCAACCTTACATTTGAGCTCATCAGAAATGAGTTTGCGATTTGGAATTTTAACGTAGCTTTAAAAAATAATCATTCACATTGCTAAGATGTGGCATCATGTCCCAACCAGTCATTATCCTGACACAAGGTCAACCAGTCATAACACTAATCTTTTAATGCCAAGGGCCTAGTGAGGCAGTGCTAGTACCATTTATTTAATAAGTCTTTGGGGTTCAAACCGCAATCTCCTGCATCTGAGGCAGATGCTCTAACCACCTAGGCCACTGGAAATCAAATAATATGTCAAATTATTTTAATGTTTTGCTTGTTATGGATTACAAATGATCAAAAGTTTTTAGGTTCGTAAATATCATCGTTAATGAGACCGCTCCTATAAGACCATCTATAGCTTAATGGGGGTGGGGATGAAATCTCAAAGGCAACTAAGTGGTGGGTAGTGGGATTATCAAACATTTAAACTAGAACAACTAAGTGCTCACCATAAAACAAACATCCATCTGTTTTAACTGCAAATACATTGACCCATTTCAACTAATTTGTAAAACTGAGGACCAAAACAAAAGTCAAAAAAGAAAAACTGACAAATGATTCTAATGTCAGTATTTGTTTTTTAGTATTAGTGGTGCTTCATTTGATCCTTATCCTCCTCATATTTAAGTCATATTTATTTATTTACACAAAACCAGAAGCAAAATATTCCATCCCCTTCACAAAACTTGTGTGGAAAAATATCACAAATTTGCCCCTGACCGTCCTAGTCACATTGTCATAATTCAGTAAGGAAATAATGTCAGCTAAGAAGCTTGTTTTTAAATCAAAATCCAATTTCCTTGGTTAAGAGGGGTTTTAGACCATTTCAAGTACCCCTCCAGGGTGATACTCTCAAAGCCTTTTGTCCGTCAACTTGGGACTTGCATAGCTTTCTCGCATTTACTGTTTGCACAGTTTGAAAGCACATTTTTTTTTAAAGCTTTGAATTCCTTTCACATAAATGCAATTATTGTTCAGTCATTTCCAAATGTTTGAGTTGTCGGTTAAGCTGTTGTAGTTCAGGAGATGAATGTTTTACTGTCAAGTCTAACATATCTCAAGATTTGTGGAATAACTAGAAACTTAATAGAAACACTTATTTTATTTTTAAGTTTCTGTAATGGAAGTAGTATGTCCCCCCCCCCCCAACTCAATACCTATGCATTGTGGATAGGATTTAATTTTTAGAGAACAAAAATGTAACAGTTTGCAACATTTTATTAGTGTCTATTTGTCCCGTGACTTTTTTTCTATGTGCATTTGTGGCGTTTGTCCTTTGACTTTCTGTCAATTTACTGGCATATCTAGTTGTATTATGCAAACAGGTTTTTAATATTACCATCTTAATAAGTACAGGTAGAACATAAATGCATGCTGCCATCACATACTTTGGAATATTGTGTATAATCAAAATTTGCAGAACTAGATGCAGCGTTTGAAAGCTGTACTAGATGCTTTGTTTTTGCTGAAGTTTGCAAACATTTGCACTGAGCATGGTGTTAGCTTTAAACATCAAACTGTTTATAAACATTTGTCAGCATCATGCTGATATTTCATAAATATTTATAGTTGCAGTGCTGCACTCACTTTAGGTGTAGGAAGCAGCTAATTAAAAGTAGCCCAAATTATTGATGCTGGTTAGATTTGTTTTCTTTGATGTGTCAACATATTTTCAACATTTGGTTGACATGTTTTACAAGCTAAATTATAGTGTATGATAATATACAAGTTTTAACAAAATTCAAATTTGACTTTTATCTGCATCTACAAACAAACATATAACTTTAATTTTCATCTGTTTTCTTGCACCAATTGTCCAATTTCTCTGTTTGCTTTTGTCCGGTTGCATTTTTTTTGTATACACAGTTTATCATATTTATACATTTAGAACTGTAATTGAAATTGGCAATAAGTAGCCATTATTATGCTGAAGACACTGCATTTTCTTTTACCTGGGTAATTATACTTGGCTAAATCCACCAGAGCAACAATCTATTCTTTGTATTAAGTTGCATGCCAATCATAAATATATACTCAGATTTTGTTCCAAAGTTTTTACAGAGCATAACTGTACAATATTTTCTCTTGCCTGCCATCAAGTTGTATGCATCACGTGACATAATTTAAAAAAGTTGCATCTTGACACCATTCAACATGCTCAATACATTCAACTTGCCCAATGTTATGCATCAGCAATAAGGATGTATCATGATGTGACATCATATGACAGTTTTACATCATGACACCATTCAGCTTGCCCAAGGGGGCCCCGAGTGGCTGAATGGTCTAAAGTGCTCAACGTTACAGATCACTGGCATCTCACCTCTGTCTGTGTGTGTTTGAGTCTCGGATTTGGCCAATGTGGGTATGTGAGAAACTTTGCCTGTTGCTTCAATTGGGTTGGTGTTTCGAGTCTCGGATATGGCCAATGTGGGTATGTGAGAAACCTTGCCTATAGCTTCTCATGGGTTGGTGGTTCTTTCCATGGTTTTCATGTGTTCTACCTCCACCAATTATACTGGGCGCCATATATATTAGCCTATATTGTGCTGAAAAATGGTGTTAAACCCTACAACTACAACAACTTGCCCAATGGTATGCATCATTTATAAGAATGTATATCATGACATGACATTATATAATATATGTTTGCATCATGACACACTATTCAACTTGCCCAAAAATTCAAGTTTCACAGTGGTATGCATAATTGATAAGGAACACAATTCACATTGTCAATACTTTAAACTTGCCGACATGTTCATATGCAGCAGGATGGGACTGATAAATTTGAATTTGAATAAAGAAAAAAATAATCAACATATGTATATAACTATTTGTGTATGTGTGTGTGTGTGTGTGTGTGTGATTAGGATTTTTAACGTAGCTTTAGCAATTTTTTAGTCATATCGCTACAATGTTAGCAGTGGGGCAGTTTATAGTGATGTCTAGCACTGGAGCATCATGCCACAGACATGTAACATGATGTCCCACTCAGTCACATTATCCTGACCAGTCCTAACACTAACCTCTGAATGCTGAGTGCAAAGCGAGGCAGCTGTTAGTACCATTTTTGTAAGTCTTTAATATGACTCAGCCAGGGATCGAACCCACAATCTCCCACTTCTGCAGCAGATGCTCTAACCACTAGGCCACCGGAGCGGCTTTAACTATTTGTAAATTCTTCCACGGAGTTATGATAAAAATATGATAATTGATGTTAATTATTAATTTGTATGTATAATACCATTTATACCACTTATAAGTCAGGTTCAACTTCAAATGACATAGCCATTGACCTGCTGTCACATAATGTGCCAGAGGGTCAGGGTATATTTTATTGGTTGACAACTGGAAGGACCCACATGTGCTGGCACGTTAAGAAATGGCAGATGTGGGTCTATGCAGTTTGCAGACAGACCCAATTTAGAATCAGATAATACATGGTATTTGTTAACCACACAGTAAAAATAATTTCTACCACCTGAGATGTCAGAGAGTACACATACAATAATCTGTAATTACTATATTGACTTGTGTATAACTCTGTAGTTTTCTGACATCACTTCACAACCAGTAATTTTAAAACCCATTGCCTGTTGAAAAGTCCATAATTTTGCTGCCCCAGGGCAGGCTTATATTTCATAAACATGTATCCATGGAAATGTATGACTTCCTGAGGTCAATAGCTTTATTATTTATGGTCATACCAACTCATTCACTTGTGTGACCTCTCTCACTTAAGTCCTGGTATGGCACTATTTTACCAGATACAGTCATCTCACATTAAACAAAAGCTTTGACATTGGATACAACAGTGCAAACAACAGGCTAAATGGAGAGAATCATTTTTTTTGAAGCAAAGACAGATGATGAAAGTAATGGCCTCTGCAAGACACAGATATCTATGACTCCTTGGCTGTGAAATATACTGGTAGGCTGTAAAATGCTGACCTGTTATTTGATCTTGAACAATGTTGACTTTTTGATATACAGACAGACCAGTATCTGCATAGGAATTATGGTTGAAAGCAATGCCATATATACTCAGTTATAGGTCAAGTCAAACTTCAAACAAGGGATCCTGATTTGCTATAGCATAATGCACTTGCAGGCAAGATCATTTTTTATTCGTTCTACCGATTATTCCTAACAAATCACACAGATCCAGATCTGCCAGCACATGATATGTTAGCAGATCTGTGTTTGTGAGGTTTGCAGTTGGACTCAACTTATTAGCAAGTATATATGGTAGGATAAATTTTTAACTTCCATCACATTATGGCAGATATGTTCCTCATAGATGGCCATGTGATGTAGGTAAATATTTTTGTATGTTTTGATTTTGCTTAAAAATTACATTTTGGGGTAACAAGTTCCTTTTGTAAGAGACTGTTTCTTTTCAGGTCCTGTGTTACAAATACTCCTCTGGGACATTTATCAAATTCACGCTTGAGTGGGACATTTATCAAATTCAGCCTTGAGTGGGACATTACAGTTAACTAGAGTGTCATTGAAATATATTAATATTCTCCCCTACTTTTTGCAATCCATCCCTTACATGGATACTCTTAGAATCAAGTCCTTGGGAGTCTCAATTCTTTAGGGTTAACAATTAACCTCAAGTCCATAGGATTAATAATTAGCCTGGGAGTCTCAAGTACATAGGGTTAATAATTAGCCTGGGAGTCAATTGAATATTCTAATATCGAAAAGCATTTTGCACCTGATGTATGTAATATAAAGTCATCTCTAATTACCAGCCATATAAACTTGCTTATAAGCAAAGTCTAACTGCTAAATGCATTGACTGTGATCTGCCATTGCATAATGTTCCAACAACTCGGGTTCTGTGTTGATTGTTCTACTGATTGCCACTAACAAACTATATAGGCTGACATCTGCAGGTGTATTATGTGACAGCATATTTGGGTCTAAGCAGTTTCCAGCAAATTTGACTTACATGTGGTCTAGATACAAATAATACTATTATGTCCATGGTTATTAGACCTTGAGGCTGTCACAGGGGCTCCTATTGTTACTTAGCAGTGTCATTATGTAAGGGTAGTTTACACATTTTAAAAATAAAAATTTTAGCTTCAGAACAAGAATATTTCATTGTTATGGTTGTTGTAGGGTTTAACGCCATTTTTCAGCACACGATAGGCTATATACATGGTGGCCAGTATTATTGGTGGAGGAAGAACCCGTGAAAACTCCGGAAAGAACCACCAACCTACGAGAAGCTATAGGCAAGGATTCTCACATAACTACATTAGCCGAATCTGAGACTCGAACCAACGCAGACAGAAGTGAGATGGCAGTGATCCATAACGGACAGCGCTTTAGACCACTCGGCCACTCGGGGGCCCCTCCCATTGTTATGTGCATGTGTTTGTGCGTGTGTGTATATTTATATAGTATGCAATGACTAACTACCATTATCTTCTGTGACTCTTTATCAGTGCTTCAGTCGCTACACAATAGAAAACTGGATAATCCATTATTAGTCCATCTCCTCGTCAAAAATACAGAGCTTAGTATCTCCAGCAATATAGTATACTGTTGGTTACCTAGCCATATTGGTATTAGAGGTAATGAAGAAGCAGACCGTGCTGCCAAGATGGCTCTATCCCAAGAACCATCAGATTTTAAATTACCGTTTACTGATTTTAAACCTTGTATCAAAAGGTACCTGCGTCAGAAGTGGCAGACGTCATGGGATCATACAGTCAACAACAAACTTCATGCCATCAAACCAACCCTGGGGGAATGGACTCCTTCCTACAGAACTATCCGTAGGGAGGAGACTGTCATTGCAAGACTCAGAATCGGTCATTCATACATAACCCACTCCCACATACTAAAAGGTGAAGATCCACCAGAGTGCATCTCTTGCAATGAACCATTCACTGTTAAACACTTCATGACCGAGTGTTCCGACCTGCAACCTACACGTGCTAAGTACTATAATGTACATGACATGAAGGAACTTTTTGATACTGTATCTATCACTTGTATTTTAGATTTCCTGAAGGAAGTAAATCTTTATCTTAAACTTTAACTTGTATGTCATCACCTAGTGCATTTTTATTTAATGCAAATACCTCCCATTATTTTGCAACATCTTTTCATCAACATACACCATTTACATCTCCCGTTGATTGGGAAGCTTCATATTTTACTGTTACCAACAACTTACAATTTTATATTGAACTATTTTGTTTTTATATCGCTGGTCGATATTAAACCTTAGTATTTTTAACCATGTTTAAATACAACCTGTTGTATGGCGCTAAATAGCCTAAAAGTGCTGGTGCGCCGTTAAATATCAATCAATCAATCAATCAATCAATCAACTAACTACCAAGACATTGTATGAGTTGATGATATGGTTATACAACATACAAAAACTAATAAGACTTTGCACAAGTTAACGATATGGTTATACAGCAGAACCCGTCTCGTAAGACAACCTCTTTTGCAAAACAATTATGGTCTCTCAAGACAGGTTGTCTCTCATAACAGTTCACAATGCTATATAATGAATAAATTTGTGCATTGAAGATGTGGTCTCTCAAGACAGGTTGTCTCATCTAGCAGTGGTCTCTCAAGACAGGTTGTCTCACCTAGCAGTGGTCTTTCAAGACAGTTTTTATTGTACAACATGCAATAACTAACAAGACTGCTTCAGTTAATGATGTGGTTATACAGTATGCACTGACTGCTGAATGACGTATCAGTATACAGTATCATATTGTGGTGATATGTATGATGCTATGTAATAATGAATGGTATAGTTCTTAGAATCATTGGAAAATCCCTGCATGATATCAAAATTTAAGTGCAAGTAGAGCTGTGGTTGGAAGAATTACTCTGGCAGTAGAAGAATGAGACAAACTCACATACTTTCAGTTGATTACCTAATGAAGCTTGTGCTTCTCATTATGCAAAAGTTAAATTGCATTATTTATAAGGTAATGCCTTATTGATGTAAACTCAAACTATATTATCAGTCTTATTTGCTTTTGATTATTGTTGTGTATATTTCTTGCATGGTGATATTTTCTTCGGGCCTTTTGGCATTTAGTTCCAAACCATTGCTTGTTGTTTTTATTAAATTTAGATTATTTATTACAAAATGTTTTTGAAACAGTCATTAAATAATGATGAAATCAATGAACAATGACCATTGATGTCATTCTTATACATGGATATGTATTATACACTTGTAACATCATGTTCTTAGCAAGAGGTGTAGTTAATTGGATTTAGCTACATTATCAAGAGAATGATCTCCCTTGATATTATGACATGGTGTGGTGAAAAGATAAAATATCAACAGAGAACTGGGAAAGATTATTTGGAACAAATAATGCAATAAGAGCCAAGAAAAATGACAAATTTAATCAAACCATTTAAGAGTGTTAATTTCAATTCCACTTAAGTTATATCAACAGGATTTAATAGCAATGTCTAATTTGGATTTATTTCACCATCATAAAAAGTGGTGAAAAGAGCGCATTATCCACGACTAATAGCATCGCCTTCCTCTCAACCATGTTCCAACGTTTCCTATTTCCTCGAGTCTTTCTAATCCAACTTCCTAGTCCTTTACTCTGAACTCGTCACTTTCCTTTTTTGGACTTGTCACTTCTCCTTTTTTCCAGGCTGTATTCATCCCATCTCTTTTTTGTTCTTTCTTTCTTTGGACTGTCAAGTCTCACTCTCATTTGGAAAACTTTCCTTAATGTTATTAACTTTAGAACTTGTGCCGCCCAGCATCAAACCCTGTCTTTTTCATAAGACATACTCCTGGCTCCTTGTTTAACAAGAAAAGCACTATTATTGTCTTAGGCTTTCTCAGTTAGAATCTTTGAAAATTTTGGACTAATTTATTTTGATCAAGGTTGTCACTTTTAATTCATATTACTTCCAAGGTATATGCCTTAATTTCACTCTAGCCAATTATTAAAAGTGGTTTCTAAAAAAATTCCTAAGACAAACATTTCTTCCATCAATCAGATTCTCTGAATTACATTATGTAACTTTTCCCTTTGGAGAATGACTATTTGACATGGATCGGATGTTCAGCTCTATCTCTTTCAAAACCATACTTAGATATCTGGTCAATTTCATAGAGTTAGAACACTGGTCACTTTGAAGTTTTAACACTGACATGGAAGAAATGAAAAAAATAAATGTCAAGGTGACTTTCCCAAAGACTCCCTTGGTCTATTAATGTGTTAATATAGCTCAGTGCATTCAACTTTAAGGTTCAATGGTTATTCAAAATTTGACACTTCACAGTTTTTCAACTTCAATCATAAGTTTTGTAACCTGAGTTAGATTGAAAGAAAAATGCAATTCTTTTGATAACAAATATGAAGAATATTGTCTTCCTGCCAACCAAACCAGGATCTTCCCACATGTGACCATGAGAAACAACATTACAGTAATAATTGCTACACCATATATAATAACTGATGGATGTTGTATCAGTGTGCAGTACAATATTTATGTATTTGTATCATGTCATGTTGATATACTTGATATTATGTAATGATACATGTTGTGGCTAAAATGTGATGCTTTGATATACTTTATTTTATGTAATGATCAGTGATGTTGTTATGTAGGAGACAATGGCTAGCATGGTTATAAAGTATGCAATGATATACATGAAGTTAAGTAATGATGAAAGTTTTGGCTGTATGTGTATGCATGCCTGTTGCATGTTAAATCAGTATACAATACAATATTTTATGAAGTCATGACATGTAGGTAAACTTATGATTAATGATGACAGATGCATGTGCACATTAAATGTGCATAAATTAAAATGTAAAATACTTTTAAATGAATTTTGACTAATAATGTTTAATTTATTTAGTGACTAATAATGATTAATTTATTTAGTAACTTGTACGAGCTGTAACTTAATTATTTATACATGTATACTTTTAACCAAGTTTTTAGATCATTAGCATTGGTTACAGATTTTTTTCAACTTTCTCTCCGTGAATGAATTGTATTATCTTTTATAGTGATGATGAGAACTCGAATCGTTTTTTTCACCAGAATCAAAAGTAAATTGCTGCATCAGTAATTGTATTTTTTTTATGGAGGTAAGGTGACCTTCTTCAGATAATATTCCCAGATTCAGACTGTTGGCTGTAACAACGTAGAAAAGGTACTATTTTACAAGCCGATCCCTAGTTCATGAGAAAGAAGACCTGGTAGTTTTGTCTGTGTTTTGACAGTTCTCTCTGTTTGTGGACCCAGCAGGAACCAACCCCTGTCACTTGACCTGCAAGGAGGACCATTGAAAAGGAGGGTTATTCTGATATGATTGTCAGGCACTGAGTTATGGCCTGCATACTACTTTATTGGGTGATGACAGTAGTTTTTTGTGATATGGATTAACATCCTGTTAAAAATGTACAATTAAGCTGATGGGAATATTATGTTATTAAAGGCAGTTTGCTTTTATCCATCCCTAGGATGTTGTGATGGGTAATGTGTGTAATTGCAGCTCTCAAGTTTAAATAATTAAAAAAAACGATAAAGGCTTGACAAAACAATAAAAATGAAGGTTTTATAATCTTTCATGTGTGTGTGTGCATGTGAGTGTGTGTGCATATATATATATATATATATATATATATATATATATATATATATATATATATATATATATATATATATACATATACATATACATATAGACACACACACAAAGGGTGATTTTCATAAATGTACTTGGTACTTGTGCTTGGGTCATTTTTTCATCCACTTAATTGACTATGGAGTCATATGATTTGTTATGTAATTGCATCATGAAGAGTACTGTAATCATTGGTGAAAAATAGGTCATTGTAACCTATATTTCATGGTCTTAGGATTTTAGTTAATCTTTAGGGTTAGCTCTATGTCTGAATTTAGAGTTCATGTTTAGGTCCTTGTTCTCAAATGTTATTGAAGAGTATTTAGATGTGGAGTGCTGCATATTTAATGAAAATTAGGTCACTGATGATGCATACATCACGAATCATTTTTATTAATTGTTGCATAGTAGCTCATTTTTTTAAGTCAATGGTGCCTATAGAGTCAAATCAGTTGCTATCAGATATGCAAGTCAGAAGCGTAGCGATGGTATTTTGCGCCCGGGGACGAACTATAAAATTGGCGCCCCAGCAATCTTGTGACCGATTTATTACCCTTGTTTACTTATAATAATGTAACATTGCAAGCCTCATTTTGGCGCCCCTGTACCTTGGCGCCCGGGGACATATGTACCCCCTGCCCCCCCTCCCTTAGCTATGCCTCTGATGCAAGTATACAAATATTGGAACCCAAGGGGAAAAAAATACATTATTTCTTATAATCACTAATAAGTTCAACTGCAAACTGCATTTACCCAGATCTGCCATTGCATACTGTTCCAGCAGATCTGGGTCTGTGCATTTTTTGGTAGCTATAATTAATAGAATAAAGAACATAGACTCTGAGCTACTTGCACATTATTTGACAGCAAGTCAGGGTTCATATTGTTTGTAATTGGACTCAACTAGGAGCAAGCATAGGCTGTATCTATGGCTTTACATTCCTGGTGTTAGCATGTGAGAGCATTATGCAAGCATAGGCTGATCCATGGCTTTACATTCCTGGTGTTAGCATATGAAAGCATTATGCAAGCATAGGCTGTATCCATGGCTTTACATTCCTGGTGTTAGCATATGAAAGCATTATGCAAGCATAGGCTGTATCCATGGCTTTACATTCCTGGTGTTAGCATGTGAGAGCATTATGCAAGCATAGGCTGTATCCATGGCTTTACATTCCTGGTGTTAGCATATGAGAGCATTATGCAAGCATACCGTATTTTGTTGTGTATAACGCGCACTTTTTTTACCTAATTTTCTTATGTTAAGTCGGGGGTGCGCGTTGTATACAAGAACTAAAAAAAAAAGATTTTTTCCAGGTCGATCTGAAGAGGATGAAGGCACTCACTACTTGTGAAATATTAAATCCATTGTACATTGCATTGTAACTAAAATGTTTACCGGTACTAGCCGTATTAAGGAAATAAATAATGCTTACAAATAGTCTTGTTCTTTGATTGCTTATGTTAATAAACTGGTTTCATTTCACGTCACTGTGTCAAGTTTTTTTGTTCTGTGCCACGGCCGGAAATACATGTACATAACGACTTGCCTTTGTTCAAAAGCTGTGCAAAGTGCCGCATTGGAGCGGAACAAATACCACTGTGTGGATTACCGTACTTGTTTCATAAATGTCCAGTACCGTATTCTATAACTGTTGATCTAATCAAATTTTTCTTCTTTATTATTGGTCGAATTGAAATATAATATGTGTAGAATTCAACTAGTGTTAATGTTCTCATCAGAGCATCTGTTGTGGACATATATATTTTTGCGACTACGGGTTCTTTCTTACGGGAACACTGATACGTTGTGGAACAAAATAATCAATGTATGAAGTCGGGAAACATTTTTTTTCCTCTTTGGAAAATAAGCTTGTTACTTAGTTTTATTTCTCATCTTAAATCATAGTATTTGAGATATCTTTGCGATTATACAGTGATCAATGGCTTCAATGCTTCATCGACTCGGTGTGGTCTTTTCACGGTAACCGGCGCCAGGTAAGCTTTGATGCGCTCAACATAAGTTACAATGCTTTGTCTCGGTGAGCAGTATTTAATTGATTCAGGACATACAGCGACTTTTCGAAAGTAATGACGACAAAGTGGAATTTGAGGGATTTGATGCAATAGACTGCGTCAACTAGACGAACATTTAAAGGGCCCTTTTAAGGGCCAACAATAAAATCGGAAAGATACAATATCAATATTGCCACTTTTTCATTCACTATCTAATATGACCAACTGTTGTTGCACTATGAAAACGGAGCGAAATAGCGGTAGTCAAAATTTTAAAATGCATTATACCACATGCGCGTTATATGGCAGAACTACGTTTTTTCCACTTATTTTGGGTCGAAAATCGGGGTACGCGTTATACATCGGTGCGCGTTATACACACCAAAATACGGTAGGCTGTATCCATGGCTTTACATTCCTGGTGTTAGCATATGAAAGCATTATGCAAGCATAGGCTGTATCCATGGCTTTACATTCCTGGTGTTAGCATATGAAAGCATTATGCAAGCATAGGCTGTATCCATGGCTTTACATTCCTGGTGTTAGCATATGAAAGCATTATGCAAGCATAGGCTGTATCCATGGCTTTACATTCCTGGTGTTAGCATATGAGAGCATTATGCAATTAAAATAGTCTTTTTACAATTTACATTAGTGACACAGTTTTTGTTTTGAGATATATTTCTAAGTGTCAAAAAGGCGTCCTCAGTATTAACACAATTTTATACAATTATGTTTTTTTTATGTATAAAATTTTAGACAAGGAAATGGTTGTAAATAAAAGTGTGTGTGTATGTATGTATGTATGTGTGTGTGTGTGTGTGTGTGTGAGTGTGTGTGTGTTATTTTGGTTTTTAACATATCTTTAGCAATTATAAAAGTTATATTAGAACATACCTCAGTATAATATGATCAAAGTTAGAACACAGTCTTGTTAGAACATCAACATAAGATAGTCACAATTAAAGCAGTCTTGTTGGAATGTAACCTCAGTATGAGATAATTTCATTTAGTATACAGTCTTGTTTGAACATACCTGAATATAATATGGTCTAGGTTATAACAGTCTTGTTAGAACATATCTCAATATAAGATAGTCACAATTACAGCATAGTTTTATTGGAATGGATCCTCAATATGAAATAGTTTCATTTATTAGTCTTGTTAGAACATACCTCACTAAAAGATGGTCTCTATTATAACACAATCTTATTGAAACATAGCTCAGATGTAACATGGTTTCAACCAGTTGCACAATAAGGGGTGTGGGGGTGAGTCAGTACGCTCTGGGTGACAGCCAGAAGGTGGGGGTGGGGTGGGTAGGGGTGGGGTGTGCCATCGGGAGAGTTGAAATACCAGTACAAGTTTTCAAACCAAATAAAAAAATTCGCCGAATAAATTTGTCAGTTTGCTTATTGCAAATCTAATTGCAAACATAATACATTTTACTTGGTGTTTACATGTTACAATTATTTGTTGGGGTGCCAAAGGAAAGCTCTGCCCAGGGTGCTAAATAATTTTGGTCTACCCCTGGTATTAACTAATGCAATTCACTTTTTATGGTTCCCTTCTGGAGAGTTATCTTGAGTAGAACAAGGTATGTAATGATGGTGTTGAATGGAATTTTATCATCTTAGCAGCATGCTAACAGCTATAATGAATATTTCCTGGATGTGTGGAATATTTCAGTATTTACAGCCTGATTCATCTTTTGGGCTGGCCCAGTCAACTCTGGAACACCACATTTTTTTTCCAAAGCATTTTTGGTACATTTTCTTGCTTGGCTGAATCTGAGTAGACAAAGCTAAATGTTTGAATGGGGACAAACCTGACAGCCAGCAATCCACCTATTTTCCACACAGCACATCACAAACAGGTTTAAAATTACTGCCCAGAGTCCAAATGGAGAATTTATAAAGAATTGTACAGCACTGCATAGTGCTAACATGTGGCTTGTATTTTTTTAAATTACATTATTTACACATTATACAGCTGAGATGATCATTTACACATTATACAGCTGAGATGATAGGTTTAACTGGCCATAGCTTAGGTTGATTGTACATCATGCTAGAATTATTGTTTTACTTTAGATTTTAACTTTCTTATATCAGTTTAAATTTCTTGGGTGGTAATTGAGAGGTTTGGTGGTAATGTTGTGCCACAGTTGAAAGATTTGATGGAAATGATGGGTCACAGTTGAAAGATTTGATGGAAATGATGGGTCACAGTTGACAGGATTGATGGAAATCTTGGGTCACAGTTTAAGTTTTATAGAAACCTTGGATCACAGTTGAGAAGTTTAATGAAAATCTAGGGCCACAGTTGAGAGGTTTGATAGAAATCTTGGGTAACATTTGAGAGGTCCAATGGAAGTCCAGGGCTACAGTTGAGAGATTTATGGAAGTCCAGTGCCACAGTTGAGAGGTTTGATGGAAATCTTGGGTCACAGTTATGAGGTTTAGTGGAAATCCAGGGTCACAGTTGAGAGGTTTAATGGAAATCAAGGGTCACAGTTGAGAGGTTTAGTGGAAATCAATGGTCACATTTGAGAGGTTTAATGGAAATCAAGGGTCACAGTTGAGAGGTTTAATGGAAATCAATGGTCACAGTTGAAAGGTTTAGTGGAAATCCAGGGTCACAGTTGAGAGGTTTAATGGAAATCCAGGGTCATAGTTGAGAGGTTTAATTGAAATCCAGGGTCACAGTTGAGAGGTGTAATGACAATCCAGGGTCACAGTTGAGAGGTTTAATGGAAATCAATGGTCACAGTTGAGAGCTTTAGTGGAAATCCAGGGTCACAGTTGAGAGGTTTAATGGAAATATTGGGTCACAAATGAGAGGTTTAATGACAACACAGGGTTACAATTGAGAGGTTTAATGGAAATCCAGGGCCACGGTTGATGGAAATCTTGTAATATTCTGATAAGCAGAGAATGTTAAAACTGAAATAAAATTAATGTTTTTGTCAGAGAGATATAATACATGAAGGAAAGAGCAATTCCTCTTTAAAGCAAAGTAGACAAGGAAGTTTTATAAAATTATCTGCTTAGTTTTGTAAACTGACTAATCAGCAGGTAGTGAGTGATCTACTTAAAAGTAACTTTTTGTTGATATTTGGTTATTTATTTAACTTTATTTATCTGTTCTCTGCTTGTTATGAATGTTGCATTAGTTTAAGTCACTGAATTTTCCATCAAGCTTTCTTTTCCACTACATTTTCCTTTATACTTTTCTAGATACTTTTTGTTTTTGAACCATGTAAGATTGAAGGGATGAATGAAAAATGAAACTGGCTTACAATATTTGTCTCCATTAACTTTACATTGTCAGAATCCAGCAATATTTTACGATATTGAACACCTTCATATAGCACACACATGTACAACATGTATGTCCAGTAGCAGTGTATTAGGAACTATTTTTTAAACAAATCCATGTAAACTCATGCAGTAGACGCTTTATATTTTGGTTGATTTAGTTTGTTTCTGGATGAACTAAAGCAGATGTTTCGTGGACTGCTACACACTAGTTGCTGTGCAATATTCCACTAACTTTTTTGATGCAATGTTTCAGTTTTAGGCTAGTGATAGATGCTGGATAGGTAAAAACATTGTTGGTTCTTTACAAATAACATGCAAGTGACATAAACGTGTCTTCTTTAGCTGGTAATAGGAATGGCCAAAAAATATACTTAAAATATACCAAAATGTACTTTCTTATTTCTGCAAATCAGAATTACATGAGCCTTGTCATGTGATCTAAAGCTTGATTATACATTTCAAAATTGTACTGTAATTTTGACTATATTGAAAGCGCAGTTACATCCTCCTAACTGCACTCACAATGAAATATGCATTATATTCCATAGCATCTTTTTGATAATTACAATTGAAGACTTTATATATAACCCCACTTTATGATTCCAAACATTCACTGACAGAACAGAAACACCTTTGCAGATGTCAACACTCTGCTCTCTCGCTGCTGAAATCAGATGTACTTGATGTAGAATTGACACATAAATTCGGTAATTATCATGAAATTTAATAGAAGAGACAAAATAGCCAAAATCTATTAATTCTAGACTAAATAGAACAGTTGTTGCTTTGCACATTAATTCACAATATGACTCTAAATTTAAATTTTTAAGTAAACCAAAATGTTTTTTTCCCCAAAAGTTATGTCTAGCATGTGCCTTAAGTTCAAATTTATCTGGACGGAGTTATGTAGGCATTTATAATGTTGTGTATTGATGAATCTGCTCTTGTGTGTTTTGTTTGGAATATGGCATATATTCAGTAATTTTGTTTTTTGTTGTGTATTTTTTATATATAATTAAGCCTTAGTTAGAATAAGAAAATAAGCATATAAAAAATGGTTACTGCATTTGTATGGGAAAATATGAACTTGTTTTGTCAAATGGATATACCGGTACTACACTGCCATACAAATGCACTAACCTATATATATATATATATATATATATATATATATATATATATATATATTGAAAATAAGTGTATATTGAAAATAAATAAGTATGTTAAAGCATATTTTTAAAAAAATGTTTTTTTTGTAAATATCTTTTAAGAGTGCAAGCAATTCAAATATAGCTTAAATATGTACAGGTTGACTTGCATTTACTTGTGGAATTATTCATTGAATAACAAACCCCAAAAGAGGTTATTATAAGGAAAAGTTTGGGAAAAAGACATCTTTCATTAATTATCATTACATAGAAATGTAGGGAAAAAACATACCCAGTCATTAGTCATCATTACATAGAAACATACGGAGAAAAATGACACTATCATTAATTGTCATTACATCAGAAAGTATGGATAAAACATACCCTGTCATTAATCATCATTATAAGGAAAAAGTTTGGGAAAATGTAATCCATCAATAATTTTTCATATAATAATAGCTAATGAGTATTTAAAACTTCATCAAATTTAAAGGTTAAAGACCATTGATTCCTTTTATCTAATGTTCAAAAGAAGAGAGCATGTCAGACACTGAATTCAGCAACATTGCTGAGATTATTTATATTTTCCACCAAAAATGTAGCTGGCTGGGTGATTGACAGCAGGCCATAATTCAGAAAAGATTTCCAATGTCTCAGCCTTTTCATTGACTTTATCATTTTGTTTCACAAGAATGTTATTGTGATCAGTAAATTATCTACAAAATCTTTTTCATTGTTTAATCAGATTCACAAGTTGCAACCGCATGATTTTATGTCCAGTCTATCTCAAGAGTTCATAACATTTGGATACACCATCATTGTGTCAAGCTGCACGGTAATCATTGCTTTTGCTTTAAGTAATAAGAGAACAATCTGTTTTTTATTACATTTTTCTTTAACTGCCTTAAGTAATAGGGGGGCCATTTGTGTTTTTTATTATGTTGTTCTGTCTTATGTAATAAGGGAATCATTTGTTTTTATTACATTGTGGGTTTTTTAATTACATTGTTCTATAACTGCCATAAGTAATAAGTCATTTGTGTTTTTTGTATTGCATTGTTTTTTTAACTGCCTTAAGTAATAAGGGGGCCATTTGTGTTTTTTTTATTACATTGTTCTTTAACTGCTTTAAGTAATAAGGGAACCATTTGTGTGTTTTTATTATATTATTGTTTTAAGTAATATGGGAATCCATTTGTGTTTATATTACATTGTTTTTTAATTGCCAGAACAATGTAATAACAACATTAGGGCAATCATTTGTGTTTTTTGCTAAATTGTTCTTTAATTGTCTATACCATCTTGCTGTATACTTGTCTTTGATTATTTGTACTTGTGTAATATGTCTTAAAATCTGGAATATAAGCTTAACCAATATAAATGTTTAAAACTGACTGTAATGATACATATTTTCATGGCCTATTGTCTGTATTCACTAATAATGAGAGTGTAACTGCAAACAATATAGACCTTGTTCAGCCATTGCATAATAGTCCATGTTATTTGTTTTACTGATTGCCTCCAACAAACTATAAAACCAAACTGTCATCACATTATGTGAGAGCTCTTCTAAGAAATTTGCTTTAGGATGTGACTTGTGCGCCAGTATATACGGTAATTAGCAAATACATTAATTGTAATAAGTTCAGATTGTTGAATGATACAATGCACATATGAATACAACAATAATAAAAGAATGAAGAAAACACTGCAAGCATTAAACATCTTTGATACCTGCTTTAAAAATATGACTTTGAGGTGAATTTACCATATGTATCCAATTACAGCTATTCAGGGTACAAAGTTGATTCAGGTACACCTTTTTGGGGGGTTAGAATTTTTTTGTGATCCACTTTATAATAATGTAAGTAGAAATTGACCAATGACATATAACAATGGCAGTGTTGCAGATACTGAGTCATCAACACTTTTGCTGACATCATATAATTTTGGAGCATATTTCCTGCAACCATGCCATTCAAATCTTTGGCTTTTTGTTTCCCACAGACATGCCATTAAAAGCTTAGGATGTTTATTTGTTTTCCATTGACATGCCAGTTTAAACTTTGGCTATATGTTTCCCACAGACATTCCATTTAAAACGTTGACTATTCATTTCCCATAGACATGTGATTAAAATCTGGCTATTTCATTTCCTACAGACATGCCATTAAAAGTTTTTGATGTTTGTTTCCCATAGACATGCCATGAAAAAGTTGGCTATTTGTTTCCTATGGACATGCCATTAAAAACTTTGGTTATTTGTGTCATACATATATGCCATTAAAAACTATTTATTTCCCACATACATGTCATTAAAACTCTGGCTAATTGTTTCCTATAGACATGTCCTGACAATCTGGTTGTTTGTTTTCCATTGGCATGCTAGTTTAAACTATGACTATTTGTTTCCCACAGACATTCCATTTAAAACTTTGACTATTCATTTCCCATATACATGTTATTAAAAATCTGGCTATTTCATTTTCTACAGACATGCCATTAAAAGTTTTTGATGTTTGTTTCCCATAGACATGCCATGAAAAATTTGGCTATTTGTTTCCTATGGATATGCCATTAAAATTTTTGGTTAATGGACATGCCATTAAAAACTTTGGTTATTTGTGTCATACATATATGCCACTAAATACTTTATTTATTTCCCATAGACATGTCATTAAAACTCTGCCAAATTGTTTCCAATAGACATGCCCTTAAAATCTGGTTTGTTTTCCATTGGCATGCCAGTTTAAATTTTGGCTATTTGTTTCCAACAGACATTCCATTTAAAACTTTGACTATTCGTTTCCCTTAGACATGTTATTAAAAATCTGGCTATTTTGTTAACTACACACATGCCATTAAAAGCTTTGGATGTTTGTTTCTCATAGACAAACCATGACATTTTTTATTTGTTTTCTAGATAATAATTGTACAAAGAAACTCGTTTATAAGTTACCTTCAATAATTAACTGTTTATTTTGTTCGTTATTAATTGCTGCTTTGGTGACTTAAGTGGTTAGAGTGTCTGCCTCAGGTGTGGCAGGTTATGGATTCGATCTATGGCAGAGTCAAAGAAAGACATAAAAATGTACTAATAGCTGCCTTGCATAAAAAAGCAAGTGCTATGACCAGTTGGCTTGGTGTCAGGATAATGTGGGTTTGTTTGACATGATGTCCCTGTGCTACACATGCTAAACTGCTGTATAGTGAGACGACTAAAAGTGCTAAAACTAAATTAAAATTTCCAAACACACACACACGTTAATGTCTAAAAGATAATTTTAACATGCATGCATTTATCTGACATGTAATGAACTTTGATCTATATGAATAATTGTAATCGCCATCTAGAGTTGATTGTAAGAGTTCAAGTATATGTACTTGTTGTATGTGCAAATATATTCTGTTGAAAATATTTGCATATATTGTTCATAGATGAAATTATGAACATTAATTAAATTATTTTTGTATGTCCTAAAGGACATTAAATTTCAGTACAGGAAGCTAATTTTAATTGCAAAATGCCATATCAGAATTAGTTCAGATAGGAATTAGCAATAATACAATCCACCTCATTTTTTATATGATTTAAATGTCAGCAGTTTAAATGCATGAATTAGGCATCTCATGAGTTGGTCCTGTTTATCCATCCTATGAAGTGTTTTTTTTTATGGGGGTGGGAATTGGGCAAAAGCCTGTCAATGTAAACAAATAATTTTTTTTGAATATTTTTGTTTTCAAATGTTATCACCGGAGTTACTAAGATTTTCAGAATTACATCAGGACAATATTTCAATTTTTTTTCCTTTTATTACTTTTTGGATTTGGATTTATTGTATACAGAAACGTGTTAGGAAAATGAAAAACAGCAATAAAATTTAATATAATTTTATTGATATGTAGATGACATGATTAGATTTTCAGTCTATTTCAACAGGTTCGTATTGTTTTTTCTCGTTTTTGAACATGTATATTTTGACCAAAATACTTTCTAATAAAGCATGCCTTTCAGTTAGAGAAATGAAGTTTGGTATTCCTACATATGCAAGTTTATTAGATTTCCAAATGGCATGCCTTTCAAAAAAGTTTGGTATTCCTACATATGCAAGTTTATTAGATTTCCAAATGGCATGCCTTTCAAAAAAGTTTGGTATTCCTACATATGCAAGTTTATTAGATTTCCAAATGGCATGCCTTTCAAAAAAGTTTGGTATTCCTACATATGCAAGTTTATTAGATTTCCAAATGGCATGCCTTTCAAAAAAGTTTGGTATTCCTACATATGCAAGTTTATTAGATTTCCAAATGGCATGCATTTCAAAAAAGTTTGGTATTCCTACATATGCAAGTTTATTAGATTTCCAAATGGCATGCATTTCAAAAAAATTTGGTATTCCTACATATGCAAGTTTATTAGATTTCCAAATGGCATGCCTTTCAAAAAAGTTTGGTATTCCTACATATGCAAGTTTATTAGATTTCCAAATGGCATGCCTTTCAAAAAAGTTTGGTATTCCTACATATGCAAGTTTATTAGATTTCCAAATGGCATGCCTTTCAAAAAAGTTTGGTATTCCTACATATGCAAGTTTATTAGATTTCCAAATGGCATGCCTTTCAAAAAAGTTTGGTATTCCTACATATGCAAGTTTATTAGATTTCCAAATGGCATGCATTTCAAAAAAGTTTGGTATTCCTACATATGCAAGTTTATTAGATTTCCAAATGGCATGCATTTCAAAAAAGTTTGGTATTCCTACATATGCAAGTTTATTAGATTTCCAAATGGCATGCCTTTCAAAAAAGTTTGGTATTCCTACATATGCAAGTTTATTAGATTTCCAAATGGCATGCCTTTCAAAAAAGTTTGGTATTCCTACATATGCAAGTTTATTAGATTTCCAAATGGCATGCCTTTCAAAAAAGTTTGGTATTCCTACATATGCAAGTTTATTAGATTTCCAAATGGCATGCCTTTCAAAAAAGTTTGGTATTCCTACATATGCAAGTTTATTAGATTTCCAAATGGCATGCCTTTCAAAAAAGTTTGGTATTCCTACATATGCAAGTTTATTAGATTTCCAAATGGCATGCCTTTCAAAAAAGTTTGGTATTCCTACATATGCAAGTTTATTAGATTTCCAAATGGCATGCCTTTCAAAAAAGTTTGGTATTCCTACATATGCAAGTTTATTAGATTTCCAAATGGCATGCCTTTCAAAAAAGTTTGGTATTCCTACATATGCAAGTTTATTAGATTTCCAAATGGCATGCCTTTCAAAAAAGTTTGGTATTCATACATATGCAGACAATTTTATTAGATTTCCATGCAACTATTGTCATATTTCTAATTCCCAATTCATTTTTCATTGTGTTGGACTTTTATTTAGATAATAAGAAGCATCTGACTACAAATGGTATTCTTTCTTCTTACAACTTAAAGGGAATTACATTGACCCGGATTTTGCCAGGAAATGATAACAATGACAGTGATCTGGTTAAGCCAGTCTAATGTACATATGCTGAATTTGGTATAAAATGTAAACAAATGACCCTGATCTGCCATTATATACTGTGTCAGTAAATCAGAATTAGTGTTGTTTGTTTTACTAATTTGGGGGCCCCGAGTGGTCTAAAGCGCTTTTCATTACAGATCACTGCCATCTCACCTCTGTCTGTGAGGGTTTGAGTCTCGGAATCGGCCAATGTGGGTATGTGAGAAGGCTTGCCGGTAGCTTCTCATGGTTAGGTGGTTCTTTCCAGGGTTTTCTGGGTTCTTACTCCACCATTAATACTGGCCGCCATGTATAGCCTATCTTGTGCTGGAAAATGGCATTAAACCCTACAACAACAACAACAACAACAAAAAATTTACTGATTTGTCCTAACAAATGCTGCAAATAAGATCTATTGGTCCATTATGTGCTGGGATCCTTAGAAAGACAGTAATCAATTTTCTGTTTAAACCATACTTTGTTTACTTAGATACAAATTAAATTGCTTATTGCTGAATTTTTTAAGAAAAGAAATTTTAACCAGTTATTCTTATTATTATTATTATTATTATTATTATTATTATTATTATTATTATTATTATTATTATATATTACTTTTTCTTGTGACTTTTTCTTCATCAGAGGACCTCATAGAATAATAGTCATTGTACTAATTCAGCTACCTTTGCTAAATTTATTATTATTATTATTATTGTTATTGTTATTGTTGTTGTTCCTTTTCTACTTCTTTTCTTCTTCTTCTTCTTCTTCTTCTTGACATTTGCAGGGTACACTCTCTGGTTGAGATTCACCCTTCAGGAGGTATGCATCGGTGGGTTGGTTGTGCATATGTAATTGGCACAATAACACCTGTTTGCAATTTCTTCTATTTGAGGAACAATACCACTCACCAATAACAATAAAGATACAATCAGACATACAAGAGATAACATCAACTACATAACTGTTGTAAGTTTGTGATGACTCTGAAAGATTATAAACTTGATAACAGGGATCTTTTGGTCAAGTTTTCATCATATCTGAGAAATTTTTAAGAACCTATATAGGGAAGATTTTAGTACACTTGCTATTCTTAGTGAAACCTTTTTTATTGATAAAGGTTTTGATAGTTTGTCCTTTATAGACAAGTGTCTTTTATATGAAGAGGTTACTGAAATGTCCCCTGTATTCTTACACTGAAATGTATTTATACTGATTTATTTTATTTGAAAATAACCAACAAAAATGAAATCAGGAGACAAATTTATGAAAGAAAAATGAACTCCATCGATTGCTTGTTCCATTGATACTTGTATCTTACAAAATAACAAGAATATAATCAAATTCTTGACATAAAAAAGAGGTGATGAAATATTATACAATATGGTTAGAGAGTGCGAAAATGGTGGGTGGGGAGGAAATAATGAGATTATTTCCCTTGTACATGTTAGACAAATCAGGTCTTTTTTAAATATATTATGAAAGGAAAATTGTGCAAAAGTTTTCGCTGGATTTCTGAAACTGTCCTTGATAGGCATTTTATTGATATGGATCTTTGCTTTATTTATAGATGTCCTTTACAATAGGTTCAGTTTAAGTTGATAGAGGTTTCTTAAATATGTTGGACATTTCACAGGCACACATTTCATGCACTGTAGTAGCATTACTTTATATCCAGAAACTGAAGTGCTGTGTTGGACACTAATACACTGTTGTTTAAATGACCATTTCTACGTCATCTTGGAAACTATCGTTATACATGAATAACTCAGCAAAAAATATTTAGATTCTGCAAAACATGTACAGATAGTTACAAAACTGCATTTAAATCATTGCACACAGTGGGTGTTCATAGTTATTCTACTACCACTCTTTGGCCAGGTGTGTAGTTGGGACTGGTGATATTTGAGAATAAATAGTGCCTTTAGTCTACTGTAGGACCATGTGGAAGGCAGGCAAGTAGGCTGGGAGTTTCTTTAACCTACTTCTCCCACTTTTTTTCCCTCACAGGCACTTAGTTTTCCAGGTCTGATCAGATATACAACTAGAGCAGTTTTTCTAAACAGTTGGATTGAGGAGTGGGATATATTGTTACAGTACAGGGGCATGACTTGCACCCTAGCTTTTCCACTACACCTACCTACATACATGAGTGCTTACAATGTAGGTAAATGAGAAATGAGCTGTTTTGTGGAGCAAGCACATGGATACTATGTACATGTAGATATATAGACTGGAATTGTGACATGGGTCAAGATGCTGTTGTTGGCATAGATTCTAGAAGATTTCTCAAATGTCTTATTGTGAAATGTGGATATATATCTTGATTTGTGGATTAGAAGTTTTACTTCAATGCCTGTCCCTCTGATAATTTTTTGTTTCTCTAACATGATTGGAATGCAAAATACTGCAGAGAAAGAGAGAGGCAGAGAAAGAGGCAGTATGTTTGCAGGTCCCTTTGTATATTGACTTAGTTGATAAGGGATATATTACACGAGGATTTAGAAGGAGAAAGAGAAGGATTTAAGTTGAATTTGGTGTCAGAAGTGGGATATATGATGAACTCTTATGTTGATGTTCCTGATTTTTTTCTATGGAACAATAAAGGAAATATATGTACTACCTTAACATTTTCTTAGGTAATGGAAATACCAGCAGTTGACAAAAGATTCAGTGCCCATTTCCAGTGCAATATTGCTGAATAAGAATGGATTTAAAATTGAAGTCTGCAATTCCAGAATATTGGTAAGTACTTATCAAGGCATTAACACTTCTCACTAACATTATAATGTAGTTGCTTATATCTGATTTATCTTTTCACAGTTAGTGTATGGTCCAAGTTTTATTGGCAGTTATATAGCAATAATTATAGTTGCAAATGAATTTATTTAATGTAAGAGCATTCCATTTTGGTTTCTTTTTAATTTTTCATATCTTCTCCTTCTCCAGAGTATATAGTATGAAATAAACCTGTTGCAGTGATTTTTTAGGGGTCAGAAGGGGACAAATAGGCTCCCATCATATTGTTAATGGACCCCTCTGCCAACATGTTTAAAAATCCTGGATAATTTCCAGTGTTAGCAATTTTGTTCCCATGTGCCAAACTTTTGTTCTAAATGATGGGTCCTTTCACAATTGCTCTTAAAGAAAAAACATTCATAGTGTGAAACTTGTTATGACATAGAACACATACATGTAAAGTTCATTGTCATATTTTGAAGTTATTAATGGATTTTTTTTAAAAGTACTATTTTAACATATGAGATATCAAAAGTAGACTTGAAATAGACAATTTATTGCATCTCATATTATTTCCAAATTTCAAAATGTAGTTGGTGTGCCATTAGAACCCCAACATATAATTGTCGTACCATGAAAACACCAATATATAGTTTATGTGTGATACAAACACCAAAATATGGTTAGTGTGTCGTACAAAAGATATCTTTTGAGAAATGTATTAATGTCCTCTTCCATGACATAATTTGTATACCCGGATACATTATTGTCTTATAATGAGGTACATGATACATATAATGTTACTACATGTACCACCAAATAAAATGGAATTACAGTAGAACCTGTCTTGAGAGACCACGAGAATGTGGTCTCTGAATACAGGTGGTCTCATGTAGCAGTGGTCTTTCAAGACAGGTTTTACTGTATGCCTATACTGACCAGATAACATGAACATTGTAATAATGAAAGAAGCTGTTATTTACCAATATATCAGTTTTCTTCCTAACAAAAATAAATCTTTGTTCTCAAAATATTTCTCTTAGATCTTTAAAATATCCACTTCAAATTTATTTGTGTTAATTAGTTTTGCATACACATATGTTTATATTTGATTCCTACAATTGGATTAGACCAGATTGGCTACTTTGTGTCCTTGGGCAAGTCACTTGCTTTGCCTTTGCAGAGTGCAGCATTAGAGAACTCAAAACACTTACACTTAATAAAAAAAGAAAACTAATTTATAGGATATGCCCACCCACTGATTGTAAATGATCTGTCAACTTGCATTCAGCCAAAAATAATGTGTTTCTCATGTTGTATACTTGTCCCTCATTAGGTACTATATTCAGTATTTTAATTATACATATATGTCGTATATTTTACCATGGTAATTTTATTAAATTTTTCCAATTTCAACTTATTTAAATTATTGAGGAAACTGTTACATGTGATTTTATGTTTTGATGTAATATGACATGTTTAATTGTTTTTAAAAATCTGATGATCTATATGTCTATCTGCCATTATACAAAGACACTTAGTGTGTTATATAAGTGCTGAATTTCATATATATGAATAAGTCTCAGATGTGAGAACTTTGGAAATGGAACTTGGAAATTATTTGCCAAGTTTCCTAATTTCCTTTGAAATAGGTGCAGTTTTTGAAGATTCTAGTTTAAGAGGACAAATCTGTCATGTTGAATAAACAGCTGACAAATATAAAATTGACTTTTATTGTACAGCTCAGAATAATCTGATTATTATTACATCATGATATCACACCATTTTGACATCATCATTAATGTGATGTCACTTTTATCCAGGTGTATTGTAACGCAGTCAGCTCATTGACAGATTGAGTGTAAAATGGCATGGCTGCAAATTGTCTCTTGTTAAATGTAGAAAACAAATTTGCCTATAATTTGTATTATCTCAGTAAAATTATTGTGAAAAAAAATGAAAACAATACAACTCTTTTGAAACTGTTTAGTAATTATGACCCGCCATATATAAGTATGATTGTTATTTATTCAGGAAAAACAATTGTTTTTGATAATAGGTGTTGAGAATCTTCAACTTGTGCAAATTTGATGAAATTTCAAAATACTTATTGAGCTATTTTGTTTATGGACAGTTAGAAACCTTGTACTTTTTTCATATTTCTTGTGTATAATGATTGAAATCTATTGAAGTAATGGTAGCTCAAGAAAAATGTACACTAGCCTTAACATTTTTAAAAAATTTTTTTTAGATGGCTTTGACCCTTTTCGTTGTAAAATTATGAATTTATAATTTAAAAAAAGTACGTTATCAAATATTTCAACTATTTGTACTGGTATAATGAAATAATATTCAGGTACTATTAGCTTTTCTTATCATTGGTGTTATATAACACATGTACTATAAAAAGAATATGGATTGTAAAAGAAAACTATTTTAATTTATTTCATAATATTTTAGAAGAATCTATATGCTTATACAAAATTGGTCCTTTAAGTTGGTTGAAGTATCAAATACAATCACAAATCATTTGATGTTGAAGCTACATCTCTGAAGAATTATAATACAAAATCAATTCTTTCAAATCAGATATTAACTTTTGGAAATACTAGCTTATCATCTCGGTATTCACTTGGCAATCATTTTCTTCCTGGATGTTTTGTATATAATACATGAGCAATTCTTGGGTGGAGACACAACTATTAAATACATGTATCTGCAAATGTATTTCATTCAACACTGATTACCATTTCAATTAGGCAAATGTCCATATTAATTTTGTTTTTATTGCTCAGTAATTTAAATTAGAAGAATCTGAAACTGGAACATCAGGTTTAGTTTGCTGCATAGTTTTTACCACAGAAAATATGGTATTTTATTTTTTATTCATGGGTTGAGATGTGGAGTTTTACTATAATATTTGAAAATATTCATCATAAAATCAATATTTTAAATTCAGCTTATTTAAATTATTTATGTAAATCTTAATTGTTGATTCATAATCTATTAGACCAATAATATCTTGTGATTTGAAACACATAATAAATAGTAGTAGTAGTAGTAGTAGTAGTAGTAGTAGTAGTTCTACTGGTCATAGACAGGAACTCAGAGCTTTTGGTATGGTCTTTTGTCAATAATGATAATGATAATAATTAATAATAATAATAATAATAATAATAATAATAATAATAATAATAATAATAATAGTATTAGTAGCAGTAGTGGTATTAGTTCTACTGGTCATCTTAAAAATGTTGTTATGGTAACTCTTCATCAATGGATGGGCATATCAAAATTGTTATAATGTCTATCTGATGTCCAGGACCATAGCAGCTAATTTTAAACTCGTGTTATTGCAGAAGATGATTTCAGCATTCACACAGTAGAGTGTTAGTTTTTCGAGGGACTCTTGTTTTTATAAGCTTGGTGACTGACTTTGTTTAAAAACTATAAATAAAATGTCAAAACAGTTGTCAAGAAAATTTACAAAACATTATGATTTCCTTTTATTCACAGTTTTACTTGAATTTTATAATGCTTTGATGGCTCTGGTTTTATATTTTGACAGCTGTGATTTTGTGATTAGAAACGTAATTTGAAGGAAGCCAATTAGAATTTAATTTTGATTGCGAGATGATGAGAGCATGCCATCATTTTTGTAAGATAAGGGATACTGTACATTTATTTTATAATCTTTCCTTTCTCTGTCACACACACACACACACACACACACACACACACACACACACATTGTGTGGATATATGTTATTCTAAATAGATATATTGGTAATAGCACTATATTCTGGTAACAAAATGCTGAAAGATTATCTAGCCTTATCCAATTTATTTCCTTAAAACATTTATGAGGTATCATTTTCAAAGCCAAATTTGAGGAAACTTTTATAGTTATTGTATGTGATTCTAGTTGCAGTGATTCCATGTTATTCATTGTTTTCTGTGCAAATGTACATTTGAAAACATGCATGAGCAAGAACATAAATAACAGTAGAATTGATGATAAAATGTCAGCATATTTGGAATAAGAATTGTTGAATCTGTAACTTGAATGGAGCTCCCCTCCAAGAAATAAAATAATGATCTCAATTTTGAAAATGTTGAATTACAGATAGAAATATCAGAGAATTGTTCAGAGTACAACCATCATATGTTCTGGCTGAGAGTAAAACTACCAGCATTACCTCATTTGACTCCAAGTCAAACCATTATCTGCTCTAACACCAAGTCAAATTATCAAATGTTCTTACTCAAAGCACTTAAATTATTGAATGGTTGGAGTTATGCTTTTTGATGGGATGCATTATTTGGTTGATACTTAGTTTCTAAACACCATAACTTTGAGTATTCATTGTTCTATTAAACATTGTAACTTAAATTAGTAGATGTATTCACTTAAACACCGTAACTCTAAGTAGTTTGTGTTCAATTAAACCCCATAACTTTATGTAATCAGTGATCACTTAAAAACTAACTTTAAGTAGTCACTATTCATTTAAACCCCATAACTTTATGTAATCAGTGATCAGTTAAAACTAACTTTATGTAGTCAGTATTCAATTAAACATCATAACTTTACGTAGTCATTGATCAATCTGTTCAGACAATATGACATCTCCAAGCAATGCACAGATTACTCTGTCTGTATGTGTATGTGACAATGATGCACACTGATAATAATGAAACTGAAATGAATCGAAACAGAGGGAAATTTATAGTGTAGTGTCACAGTGAATGCCTTGCAAGAAGGTGGCAAATTACCTCAATCTTAGATGGATTAATAAAATTGATAAGCAGTCTTTATGTAATGGTGCATCATGGCAGGTGCTGTGCACAGTTCTGTTTGTGATAACATAAAAAATATGCAAATTAACCGTCATTTACTCAATTATTTAAACACTAATGGGACTGTGTAAGTTAAAGTTCAAAATAAATTATTCACTTAATAATAGTAGCAAAGCCAATTATGAAGAAAAGTAGAATGAAAAGCTAGTGATGCTGAATACTGATTTGAAAATTTGCTAATATGATTAATACTGAGTTGAAAATTTGCTTATGTTTAATACTGATTAGCTAATATGATTAATACTGTTTTGAAAATTCTATATGATTAATACTGATTTGCAAGTTTGATAATATTAATACTGATTAGCTGATATGATTAATACTGATTTGCAAGTTTGATAATATGATTAATACTGATTTGCAAATATGTTTAATACTGATTTACAAATTTGATAATATGATTAATGCTGATTGCTAGTATGATTAATGCCAATTTGCAAATTTGATTATATGATTAATGCTGATTTGCAAATTTGATAATATGATTAATACTGATTTGCTAATATGTTTAATAATGATTTGAAAATTTGATAATATAATTAATGCTAATTTGCAAATTTTCTAATATGATCAATATTCATTTGCAAATTTACTAGTTAGATTAATACTGACTTGATAATATGATTAATACTGATTTACATATTTGCTAATATTATTCATACTAATTTTTAGATTTGCTAATATAATTAATGTTAATTTGCATATCAAAGACAAAACTCGTATAGTACTAAAATAACTATCTTCATTATTCACTAGTTTTCTTTGAAACTAAATGGCATAATAAATACCAATTCCTTTTTAAATTCACTGGGCCATGTTGTGGCAGGGTGATGGTAAAATAGTCACTGTGCCAAGCTATGGCAGATTGATGATAAAATAGTTACTGGGCCAATTTTTAGTAGATTGATGGCAAAATAGTCACTGGGCCAATTTCTAGTAGGTTGATGGTAAAATAGTCACTGGGCCAAGTTGTGTCAGGTTGATGGTAAAATATTCACTATTCACAGTGCCATGTTGCTTTAGGTTGATGGTAAATTAGTCACTGGGCCAAGTTGAGGTATGTTGATGGTAGAAGAGTCACTGGACCATGTTTTGGTAGGTTGGTGGTAAAATCGTCGCTGTGCCAAGTAATGGCAGGTTGATCATAAAAATAGTCACTGGGCCAAGTTTTGGTAGGTTGATTGTATCATAATCACTGGGCCAAGTTGTGGTAGGATGATGGTAGATATAGTCAATGGGCTAAAATTGAGGTAGGTTGATGGTAGATATAGTCAATGGGCTAAAATTGAGGTAGGTTGATGGTAGAAGAGTCACTGGGCCAAGCTGTTGTAGGTTGATGGTAGAATAGTCACTCTAGTTTGGTCACTGTTTGGATCTGAAGGCTCACTCTCAGATTTCCAGATTTCACCTACAGGTTTTGTCAACCATAGCTTTGCAATCCTTAGGAAAACCCCAAGCTTTTGTTTTGCATGTGTAAGCAATATGGGAGATTGGTGTCGTTTTGGGGCAAAGGTGGTGGTGTGATGAGTGCATCATCAGCATCAACATTTAATTCAGTGTTTTTTGTTAAAAATTTTGTTTTATTTAAATTTTAGCCTTTAAGTTTTACCTGTTGGATTTGTTGTAAAGTTTTTGCAGCAAAGTATCAAAGTCAGGTATTAAAGTTATTTGTTGTGGGGGCTATTATACTCACATATTTACTGTTAACCTGCCTTAGTGGACACCCTAATATTATTGGATGCACGCTCATAGAGATCATTTGGGAATCCATTTTCTTAATTGTGCTTTTTATATTTTCACTCAGAATAGTCCTTATTTTTATTGCATGCAAGAATAGACCTGGTGTGTAAATATTAGCCATTTTAAATTGACTTTAATCTCATGGTTATTTCATCATAGTAACTTCACTTATATTACAACGCCTAGGTAAACAAACAGCAACATAAACAATAGTTTGAGACAACTGAAACTGCATTATTTAAAAAAAAAATGTAAATGCTACAGGCATGATATTCAACTGCACATATTTCATTAATGGTTGAAACACAGGTGATCATTATTTTCAGAATACCTGTCACATAATTCAGTTCTATCCTTCTGACATCTATGGTAGTTAAATTTATTTATTTTACCTCTTTAAAAGTACATTTGTTCACATAATACAAATTTTATTGCTTCCTGAAAGTCTTATATAGACATTGTTTCACTATATTTAAGTATCCTGTATAGACTGTTTCACTTTATTTAAATTTACGATATAAAAATTGTTTCATTCCATTTAAGTGTCATGTATTGAGATTTGTTTCATTCTATTTAAGTGTCGTGTATAGAGATTTGTTTCATTATATTTGTGTCCAATATACACTGTTTCACCATATTGAAGTGTCCTATGTAAATATTTTTAGACATTGATTCACAATTTTAGTGTTTCTGGCAATTTAATTTAAATCGTTCCATTCCAATTACAAACTGTATTAAAAAAAACATTAAAATTTCTAACATAGCAATATATTCCTGAAATTTTATTTTCAGTAGATATATACCCCCAGCACCATCAATAAATAATTGGCCAAGACTAATTTCCAGTCACTCAAAATAAATTCCTGGGGATTTTCCTAAGCCAATTATGGGACCTTATAGAGACCCAGGAGTCTTATAGAGGTCCTTGGGCCTATAAAAACCATGGGCCCTGTAAAGATCATGGGGCTTTATATAGCCTTAAAGAGATTCTAAGGCCTTATAAAGATTATGAGACCGTATTGAAAAACTGGCACCTTATGTAGATCATGAGGATGTAGATCATGAGGTGTTATAGAAACCAGAGGTCTTGTATATATATAAATCATGTGGCCTTATTGAGATTATGAGGCCTCATTGAGATCCTAAGGCAATATATAGATTATTAGGCCTTATATAAATCATGTGGCCTCATTGAGATTATGAGGCCTCATTGAGATCCTAAGGCAATATATAGATTATTAGACCTTATATAAATCATGTGGCCTTATTGAGATCATAAGGCCTTGTAAAGATTATGAGGCCTTGTAGAGATCCTGTTCTGATTTAAATCTGATGAATTTTGAACCAGTTTTGATAAATACAGTTTCTAAGTTAGGCAAGTGAAATATGTAAGATTTATAAACAATTCTGCAGCTAAAATGTCTGTTTTCAAATGGATCACATACTATTACATGCACTAGTGCCAAATCTCGTATAGTTCAGAATCCAGGAATAGATTCAGTCCTGAAAGTAAATAGATGCACTGCTTTCAGACTCAACAAAAATACTTGAGAATTGCAAATTAAAATGCAAGACATCCTTCCAAAACCAGATTAATTTAGGCTTGTTATGTATAAGAAGGGATAAACTAATGTCTTGGGCATCAGTGAAATTTAGCTATCAACTGCAGCTGATGACCCCCTCCAACCCCCCTACACATAAATAGATCTTTGCTAGAAAGAGATGATAGACAAAATCAGGAGGGAGGAAGTTTTTTGATGATCTGTTTTTAAAACATTCAATGTTTATAGACAAGCTGATCTTCAAGTTGGTGACAATGAATGCATTTGGGTTGAAACCAATTTAACACCCATTTCATAGTGTTTAGTCTACAAACTGCCATATTCAACAGTTGACTGGATAGATAAATTTGAACAAGAAATTTCTGAAGCTGTAAGTATTAATCAAGATATTGAAATTATTATCATATACGACCAAAATACTGGCTTCTGTATATACTTGCTTAAAAGAGTTGAACTGCAAACTGCACAGACCCAGATCTGCTGTCACAGGATGCACTGATCTTCGCATTTTGTACAGTGTAATCAGTAGAGCAAACAACATAGACTCTGATCTCTAAGTGCATTATGCTGTGACAGATCAGGATCTTTGCTGCTTACATACAGTTTAAGTGAATGTATACAGTACTTAATGATTCTTCCATAAATGTTTCTACATTGCTTTGAACTACACAATTTAAAACAGTTCTTGTGCAACTCAGGCACTTACAACTCCAATTCTTCAAGCACTAACAGATCATAATTATACCAACAGGCCAGAAAATATATGTGAAATAAAAAGTACTAAGTTTATAATTACTGGCCATTACCTAGACTATAATATGTATAATTAGACGTGAGCTAGAATTACTAAAATGGTAGGTCATATACAAATGATATTTAACAAAACACAAATGAATATCCAGACCTTATCAGATGTGCTAAAGTAGAACTCCGAAGAGTAAAAGATGATCCGAGTTACTTTCAGCCATTTTTGTCTGTCTTACAAAAACTGTCTGAAATCTAAAAAACACGTTGCAAACCATATTTACTAATACCTGAATGAAAACAACTTTTTTCTTGATGATCAGTCCAGTTTAAGGTGTTCTCATTACCTTTTAACAGCCTCAGAAAAAACCCCACTGAAATTAATTGTACAAATGTAAGACATCTCCCCTTATATTTGTGTTTCTTAGGTCACCGAAAAATCACAAATATAGGGAGAGGCATCTTTCATTAGTAGGACAACATTGACATATGGTTAGATGAACCAAATAAGGAAATATGACAGGAGTTCTCTACCTTGACTTCAAAAGTGCATTCGATTCCGTATATTATGTTTTCTGTAATACTGATACACATACTTTAATTTGGCGATAACATTATCAAATAGTTATCTTCTTATCTTCGACATCTATCATCCAAACATTTGCAGAGTATTGAAGCATCCAAACCATGTTAAAGAAAGATAAAGAGAACCATTTATACTCACAAGCCCAAATGCAAACTGCATAGACCCAACTCTGCCATCCCTTAATATGCCAGCAGATCTGGGTCTGTGCAGTTTGTTAGCAATAATCAGTAGAAACAAACACGTATGCTGGTCTGCATGCACATTATGGCAGATGAGTTTGTTTGATTGCAGGATGACTCCACATATAAGTGAATATTTGTGAAAAATAGTGTCAGAAGTGGAATATATAAACAGTTTTCTAAATCAAAATAAGACTTAAGTGCATTTTTAGTGACCTTAGTTCAGAAAATGGCTAACTTGTGTATATATATATATATATATATATATATATATATATATATATATACATACATACATAGAGAGAGAGATCTATATATATCTATATAGAAATATATATATATATATATATATATATATATATATATATATATATATATATATATAACTTGATTATATTTATGTGACCATTAAGGAGCTATTTAAGATTTTTGATCTTTTATTGTTGGTTGTCATTTCCATTATTTTGACAAGAAAAGAATGGCTTGTATTGGAATTAATAAATTTGCTGTGATTATGTCTTTTATGTTTTGAATTTCTTGACAAGTAGTTCGAGTTTTGACAATCCTGCCTTTTATCTGTCATGAACTTGACAAGTATCATAGTCAAAATTTTGACAATCCTGCCTTGTTATAACTTGTAATTTCCTTTGCTGTTTTCATCATATATACGTTAACATCTACAATGAGCCATATATATGACATTGTACATTAATCAGACAGTGTAAAACGTCATGTTTATGAAAGTTGTCATTTTATGTTGCTATTTTATGGTTCTACTGGTCATACAACAGAAGAAATTATGGGATGACTTTTGTCTGTCTGTTGTCTTTCATCTTTCTGAAGGTTATTGCTACTTTGCTTAAACCACTTGGAAGATTGTGAGAAAACTTTACACACATACAGTCATCCCATGATTTAGTTGGTCTTAAATAAAACTCACACTGCAAATATGGTCAATAGAGTGCTCTTTTGGAAATCTTATGCCACTACTTCTACATAGATGGTTTTAAGATCTTAAATAACAATGGTGCTGATCTGACACGTAGAATGGCCATAATTGCATCCATATTGGAAATGAAGACTAGTTTATTGATATGGAGTTTTCATCAGAAGAATTTTTATGATGTCCTGTTGACCTTAAATGAAAAATGGTGCTGATGTGATGTCCAATATGGCCATCAAACAATGGCCATCTTGAAAATAGTGTTATTACTGTCCCAGAAGAATGGATTTTCATATCAACATGAGATTTTCACTGATGCCTAGTTGGTCCTAAATGGAAATGGTGCCAATTGGACATCCAATATGGCCACAACATGAATAGCCTTGAGAATGTTCTTATTGCTACTCCAGCATGAAATATATTGTATTGGCATAGGGTTTTCACCATTCTTCATGTGATATCTTCTTAGTCCTAAATTGACAGGGTGCCAATATAATGTCTTACATGGTTGCCAGAATGGTCAGGTTGAAAATTTGTTATCACTACTTCTCAGAATGAATGGTCACATCAGCATTTTGTTTGCTGTTTGCTACAAGCTTTCTTGTAATGTTTTGTTGATCATATCTTGCTGTCGATCTGACATTCAAAATGTGATATCATGTTTTCACTATTCTTCATGAAGGGAAAGTCATTTTGATATGGTTTTCATCAGAATAGTTCTTATGGTGTCGAGTTGGTCCATTATAAAAATGACTAATCCTCAATATGGCCACCATGGTAGCTATTTTGGAAATATTATTATCTCTTCTCTATAATGGATGGCTACGTCAACATGGGCTTTTTACTAATATATATTTTAGTCGGTCCTAAATTAAAATGTAGCAATTCATACATCCAATATGGCCACCACATCAGCAATTCATACATCCAAAATGGCCACCACATCAGCAATTCATACATCCAATATGGCCACCACATCAGCAATTCATACATCCAATATGGCCACCACATCAGCAATTCATACATCTAAAATGGCTACCACATCAGCAATTCATACATCCAATATGGCTACCATATCAGCAATTCATACATCCAAAATGGCCACCACATCAGCAACTCATACATCCAATATGGCCACCACATCAGCAACTCATACATCAAATATGGCTACCATATCAGCAATTCATACATCTAAAATGGCTACCACATCAGCAATTCATACATCCAATATGGCTACCATATCAGCAATTCATACATCCAAAATGGCCACCACATCAGCAATTCATACATCCAATATGGCTACCACATCAGCAACTCATACATCAAATATGGCTACCATATCAGCAATTCATACATCCAATATGGCCACCACATCAGCAATTCATACATTCAATATGGCCACCACATTAGCGATTCATACATCTAATATGGCCACCACATCAGCAATTCATACATCCAATATTTCTACCACATTAGCAATTCATACATCAAATATGGCTACCAACCACATCAGCAATTCATACATCCAATATGGCTACCACATTAGCAATTCATACATCTAAAATGGCCACCACATCAATTCATACATCCAATATGGCCACCACATCAGCAATTCATACATCTAAAATGGCCACCACATCAGCAATTCATACATCCAAAATGGCCACCACATCAGCAATTCATACATCCAATATGGCCACCACATCAGCAATTCATACATCCAATATGGCTACCACATTAGCAATTCATACATCTAAAATGGCCACCACATCAGCAATTCATACATCCAAAATGGCCACCACATCAGCAATTCATACATCCAATATGGCCACTACATCAGCAATTCATACATCCAATATGGCCACCACATCAGCAATTCATACATCCAATATGGCTACCACATCAGCAATTCATAGACAATGACTGTTTTAAAACTCTTGCTGTCATTACTAAATGGATGCTCATTATATCTTGAGTTTTTCACCAGAAGACTTCTTATATCTTCTCTGTCCTGAAGGAAATGTTGTCAAACTGACATCCAGTGTATGTATGTTCATCACAGCAGGTATATTTTATTTTGTCTTGCTGAATAATATCAGAGATGGTTTGAAACACATAGCAGTTAAAATTAAGAAATTTTCTTATCATGAATTTCTTTAAATTCCTTTTGCCAAGTAGAGCATTGGTTCCTTCAAGGGACTCATGTTTTTATTCACTTTTTGGGAGCTGTGGCAACTCTATCATGGATTTGAATGTTAAACCCATATGTATTAGGTTGCAAGTTCAAAAACTGTCAGACATCTGTCGTGGGTTAGAATGTTAAACCCTTTATGTATTAGGTTGCAAGTTCAAAAACTGTCAGACAACTCTGTCATGGGTTAGAATGCTAAACTCAGATGTATTAGGTTGCAGGTTCAAAACCTGCCTGTGCTGCTTAAGTATGCTGCTATGGTTTTTCTCTGGGTAAGGCACTCTGCCCCCATTACATTGGTACTTAATCATCTTTTATGTACTGTTGTACCTGGAAAATATTGTCATTGCTTCACCTTTCCATTTAAAAACAAATATCCAGTGTCATTCAGCACTGTCATGTTTGATTAGGTTGTGAATTTTACTTTGCAAGCAGTGAATAAACTGGTTTACATGGTTTCACTTCTTATGGGCTGCAGGAGCTACAGTACACTTAACAAAAACTAACATAAAATTTGGATTCTGAATTGCTTTCTAGCATTTTTTAAAATGGAACCAGTTCTCTTACTTAGTTGATGGTAACAAGAAAACATTCCAAGAGTTTTGTGGAGATCTTTTTATTATTAGTTTTTACCATGTGATCTTGATGTAAAAGCATGAAAATTAATGTATGCAGGAAAGCCACATGTTAATGTTTACCTTTTACCAAAGTCCACAGTTTACAAAATTCAGATGCTACACCAAGGATGAAACTGGGCTCTTAGGTTTCTCCCCAGCAGCTACCACATGCAGTCATCTCCAGTTTTCTTCTCTGCTGTTTACATTGGAGATTTATGCCTCTCAGGTTTTGGAAGCCTTCTCATGAAAACAGTCTGTTAACTTTTCCACATGATAACTTCAATTGGCTATCATCTACAGTTATCAAACTTTGTGGATTGCTTTCTTTTGGAATAGGAAGCAGCCTATTAATAATGATTGTGGTAAGAATGTGAATATGGTGTCAAAAGGTCAAAGGCCAAAGTCATTGACTGAAAGAGCAAATGGGTTTTGCACAAAAGATGAATTCATAATTGTTTTCTTGGACCATACTTTGTGGATAGCTTGCAGTTAGGGTAAGGAAGATGCTTATGGAGTTTGGTGTTAAAAGATAAAAGGTCTAGGTCACATTGATTAAAATAAGAAAATTGGCATAATAATATTGGTTCTTGACCAACTATCTTAAAGCTTATGGACAGCTTGTACTTAAGGTACAGAAAAGGCCTTGGGGTGGGTGGGTCAATCATTCTCTTACATCCTAGTCATTATGGTTTAAAGAAAAATAGGTTTTGTAGAATAACATGTAAAAAATGTTGCACAGTAGGTTCTAGGTTCCTTGACCAAACTTTGGATGTAGAGCAATTAGAATAATATAAAACCCAAAAGATTTTGGGATCTAAAGGTCAGAGGTTGTTTGCATACAAGTCTAATAAGAAAATAATTCTTTCTGTACTATAGGTTTTAGATCAAGATCAATTACCTTTACTATGGACCAAGCCACATCTGGTCAGTAATGTCCAGTTTTTCAAGCACTACAAACATGAACATAGAGGACTATCAAACAGAGTGCAGGTTCTTGGTACTCTTGTTACTGTAGAGTTAGAAGTTCAAGGGATTTAGTGGTTCCAGAGTGGGATTGTGAATATAAATTCTTGAACAGTTTACTTAAAGTTTTATTGTATAGATAAGTCCCATGAAAATTTATTACAGTCAGTGTTTTAACCTGCCTAAGTCCATTAATGCCTTGGTGTAATTGGCCAAAATGCCAGATCTACAAATGCTTTGATGCCAATTTTAAAATGCCTTAATGTGACTGTAGATTGTCATACACAGTACTCTTTCAGACACCATATATACAATTTGTTTTTTTTATTATAAACTGAAATGATTTGCACAGAGAACGTTTACATGCTAAAGCTCAGACTTAAGAATAAACTAAACATTGTAAGTGCTAATTAATTATCCACCTGTAATTTATTTATATAGGTGAACCCACTAAAGCAAGGTAGATGAGGTCCATAACTGTTGACTGCATTATGTGCTGGAATGTTTTATATTGATAGTGACTAGCAATTTGATGGATACATATGTACCAAACCCTAGTATTGTGAGAATGATACTAAAATTCAATGAATACATATATGGAGGTGGAGTGATGGGGTGTGGCTAAAAAAAAATCAAGATGTCAGTCAACTTTCAGTACCTGTCAATTAATATTAACATCATTAGCATTGAGAATGAGAAATTTTTAATTTTCAAATAAATGAAAATTGCTCCATTGTTGACCCAAATTTACCATACTTAATCCCATGTAATACATTTCAAGCAGAAATATGAGTTAGGTAAATCAAGTAAAGTTGGTCGAATCAAAACAATGTAAAAGGTATGCAAATCCTACCTGCGTAAAAGCTAGTGATCAAAGTCACATATAATCTCGACTCATTTTAACTGAACAATCGAACACTGTTTTAAATCTTATTACATAAGTAGCATAATTAGGGAAATTAATATTAATGAGTGTTATGTCCTAATCATTCAATGTAATCAAGGATAGGAAGGGAACTAAGTGATAGGTATAATACTTGACACATGGAATGCCTTGTTTCATCAAAAAGGTTAAATGTGGAGAAGTGATATTCAACATTTGAGATGAATGTACAATTCCTGATGTGGTTGCCTCAGGGGTTTGCTCAAGGATGAGTAGAAATTTTATGATTATGTATGGTGATTATATACAATACAATTATCGCATGTTCAGCTAATCTTGGTATGTGAGAAAGCTTGCCAGTAGCTTCTCGTGGGTAGGTGGTTCTTTCCGGGGATTTTCCCAGGTTCTTCCTCCACCATTAATACTGGCCGCCATGAATAGCCTATCATGTGTTGGAAAATGGCATTAAACCCTACAACAGCTACAACAACAGAAAAGCAGTCAACTTCACTTGAAAGAAGCTATTTTACCTCCCATTCTCTCTCTCTCTCTCTCTCTCTCTCTCTCTCTCTCTCTCTCTCTCTCTCTCACTGGTAATGTCCATTGATTTTGTTAAAGCTTTCAGAGTTATCTCAGTAACGCATTGCATGTATTTGGACCCATTGGTTTGCAAGTGATAGAGAATTGTACTTCATTAATTTGCATTTGTCTGTTATAACTTATCGTAAATCTGATGTTGGGCATGATTAGCTAACACAATATATAGGTAGCTATTATTAAATCATACTGTCTAGTCAGTGTCCAGTAGATGCTTACAAATATTTGAAAAAACAATAAGTTGTTTAATGAGTGTGATGCAAGTACTGTTACCTACATGTACAGTACAAGGCAATGTAATCCAGGCTGCTGAAAACATTCAAAAAATTTAAGTTTAAAAAAAAATCATTTATTTTATGGTAGGTTATAAAACTTATAATTTAGGGTAGGTAGGTAAAATATAAGATCAGTTGTAAACTGGCAAGAGAAAAAGCTTTCTTTTCAACCTAACTCTATCAAACTCATGAAATGCAATGCTTCGTTTTTAGTGGCTACAAGATACATGTAACTGAACTGGAAATTACATAGGTCACCAGAATAGGAACTTTTATTGGTCCAAATTTTAATCAGATTGACCGCAAGCTACATTGTGTTTTTGTCACCATGTTTGTGAGCCCAAACATGCCAAGTTGTAATTATGATATAAAAACTTAAAATTAATAAATATGTTTAATCTAGGTCAGTAATGTAACCTAATTTCATTGCTTCCTTCCAGTAAAGAACAGCATAAATTTGTTAGTTGTTCAACTGAAATTCATTAGTATATGTATTTGATTCCATACTATTTGCGTATTTTCCTGTCCCCAGTTATACATCCAAACAATAATTTGTGCGACTGTGTGATGGAACATTTTTGAACACTTTTTTTTTCTGATATCTAATATTTATACAAATGCATGACTAAATGCTCATGGTTTGGGAAACAAAGAAGTTGTGTTGTTTATGATCCAGTGCAGTGTCACCTCTCATAAGGCTGAATTTTTTTGTGATTTTCTTAAAATTGAAATAAGAGTCTCCTCATAGAATCTATTAGAATAAAGAATAGTGTAAGGTTACCTATCAACCACTGTGTTATCTCTTACCAAAGATGCTATCTAGAATTGCCTTGTCAGATTTCTTGAATCAAAACACACAATGCAGTGAAATTTGTTACCAGTGTAGGCTCTAATAAATGGTAACAAAGAAAGAGTGAAACAACTTTCTTTTTTAAATTTAACAAATAATTTATTTCCCTATAAAAAATTTTGTAAAATGGGAAGAACTTGGTCTTAAGAATCAATCCAAAAATAATCCACAAATTCCTAGTAATGAAATGTTCTAATAGATTTAAGTTTGTGTCCTGTTGGAAAATCCAAGATTAAGATGATGTGTGCTGAAGTCTGTTTTATGCTTATCTATATAGTTCCTTGTAGAATCAAAATATTTAACACTTCTGTGTTGGAAATCCAAATAACATTTGTATAAACTGTCTTTGCCTTAGAACTCTGTATGAGCACATCAAATATTTCCAGAGATATGAATAAATCCTTAAAAATCCAAATGAATTGAAGAATTGTTAACTTTGGTTCAAAAACTGGCTACAACTAAAGAAAACAAATTAACGCCATTTGTTAAAGCCCTCAACTTAACTATATTTCACCAAAACAAAGATTATAGCATATTCTAAATGCACAGTTATGAAAAAATCCCTAAATTGTGAAATCACCAAAGGGGGAAATGGAGTCATGTGATCACTTATTTCACAAAAACTGAACACGACCCTGACAAGAACCATTCAATTTTACTTTAAAAATAAAAAGTTGTTTACTTCTTCACTAGTCCCATCTTGACCATGACAAAAAACACAATAATTTTAAAATTAAAATAAAACTTGTTTATATGGTTTCCACTAACCTTGAATCAAGGTCAGGATTTAGGTGAACATTACTTATTTACCCAAAAATAGTTTGGTCAACTAATTTTCTGAAATAAACATCATCTCTTGTGAATAACTTTACATTACAATAGCATGAAATGAAGAAAAAAGAAAGAATTGAAAACTGAGAAACAATATTAAATTAAAACAAATATATCACAAATTAGATATACATAACAAATTGAAATCCACAGATTGCAGTTGATACTTGTATTAATGGAGATTTAAATATGCCCAAGTTCTTTACATAAGCATTTTCAGAGAAAAGATTGTGCTTGGAATAGGGTGGTGGTGGTGGTGGTAGGAAATTGATGAACATCATCAAAGATTATAAGGTCTCAGTTCATTTTATAAATTATCCTATAACCCAAAAAAGAATCTTGTCCAATAATCTAGAATTTTCACTTCTCATTATTTAGTCATAATGTACAAGTTTACCTTATTTTACATAAATGTCTGCTTGAATAGTGATTTTTAACAGCAATCAAATCTTAATGTTCAGTCTGAAATGTGGAAGTCATTATGACATCTTGGTCCTATGATGTTCTGTCTGAAATGTGGATGTCATTATGACATCATGTCCTATGATGTTCTGTCGGAAATGTGGATGTCATTATGACATCTTGGTCCTATGATGTTCTGTCTGAAATGTGGATGTCATTATGACATCATGTCCTATGATGTTCTGTCTGAAATGTGGATGTCATTATGACATCATGGTCCTATGATGTTCTGTCTGAAATGTGGAAGTCATTATGACATAATGGTCCTATGATGTTCTGTCTGAAATGTGGAAGTCATTATGACATAATGGTCCTGTGATGTTATGTTTGAAATGTGGAAGTCAATATGACATAATGGTCCTATGATGTTCTGTCTGAAATGTGGAAGTCATTATGACATCATGATGTACTGTCTGAAATGTGGAAGTCAATATGACATCATGGTCCTATGATGTACTTCTCAAATGTGGAAGTCATTATGACATCATGGTCCTTTGATGCTCTATCTGAAATGTGGAAGTCAATATGACATCATGATGTACTGTCTGAAATGTGGTAGTCATTATGACATCATGGTCCTATAATGTTCTGTCTGAAATGTGGAAGTCATTATGATATCATGATGTTCTGTCTGAAATGTGGAAGTCATTACGATATCATGATGTACTGTCTGAAATGTGGAAGTCATTATGACATTATGGTCCTATGATGCTCTGTCTGAGATGTGTGTAACAGAATTGTTACCGAGTGGATGGTGGATTAAATGAACAACACAAACACAATGTGTGAAAGATAATGTAAATTGATGAAATAAATTATTAATGAAAGATAATGATGTATCAACACAATAACTCATGCGTTCAACCCACAATTACACTCACAACCCTTCACAATACATGAATAAATTTAATACAAAATAAAACACAGATACAAAGGAATCTCTTGGACTATACACAGATCCAAGGAACCTTTACAAAAGTTATATTAATGCAAGTATAAATTATGATAATAAATACAAACATCAAACTATACTATCTCGCATATGGATTGCGACAACTAGCATGAACATATACATGTATTTAATCAAGTTGCTAACTTTTATTGAGATTCTAATCAAGTTGCTAACTTTTATTGAGATTCTAATCAAGTTGCCAACTTTTATTGAGATTCATGTAATCCCTTGAAATACTACTGTGATTTGAAGTAACTATGTAAATATAACAATGTATTCAATTGTACTACAATTGCAACACACACATGTGTCTCGACCCTGTATAACCGTACGATTCACCAACTGCTGAATCACCGCCCAGTTTCCCCGAATACCTAGGGTTGACCAATACTTTTATCGGCCGTTTGCCCTTCACGGATCCACCACAGTTATACGTACAGACAGCATACAGCATCTACTAGAACCAACGTTCCCAAATACCTAGATGCCACCCCGGATGTTTATACCTCTAGACAGCTCTGACACTCAGACTTCTAGATTTCCGGATATTTACACATCACGACAGATGTAGACGGACAGACAATCTGACAGACAGACAGATACCTCAGTTTGATCTTACAATCAAATGGCACATATAATCACATTCAGCTACAATTCAGAGACATTCAGAGACGTTCAGCTACAATCAGATACGTTCAGAGACGTTCAGCTACAATCAGATACGTTCAGAGACATTCAGCTACAATCAGCAACAATTTCAGAGATGCTCCGCTACAATATCAGAGACGTTCTGCTACAATATCAGAGACGTTCCGCTACAATATCAGAGATGTTCCGCTACAATATCAGAGATGCTCCGCTACAATGTCAGCTACAATAAAGAGACCAAACTAATAATATTTTTTTCTAAAACAATCTACAACTTAGATTACACTATTGCATTTAAAGTCTAATAGTGACTAGTAATTCCAAATATTCCACGTTTAAATCTGCACTGTAATAAAGGCATCATTACATGAAATGATAAACTAAATAAAATTCACAATAAAACGAAATATAAATTTAACACTCACCCCTTTGGCTGGAGAAAGAATGACGAGCTATCTTTCCTGTGATAAGATACTTTTGGTCCTGTAATATTATTAGAAATATTCTGCCTTATATATCCTCAAATTGGTGAGCAGAATTCACAGCAAAATTACCGTGCACCCCGTGATTCTAATGTTCCTGACTTCAAGTGATACGAAGTCAGGCACATGCAAATCATTACACGCTGCTTACCTTGGAAAAAAACCACTTATTCACCCCAGGTAACACATGTACGACGAAACAAAAAAAAATGGTGAAATTAGTTTGTAATTCAAGAAGAAATAAATTCAATTTTCGCCTAATTCTGTAACAATGTGGAAGTCATTATGACATCATGTCCTATGATGTTCTGTCAGAAATGTGGATGTCATTATGACATAATGGTCCTATGATGTTCTTTCTGAAATGTGGAAGTCATTATGACATAATGGTCCTATGATGCTCTGTCTGAAATGTGGAAGTCATTAGGACATCATGATGTACTATCTGAAATGTGGAAGTCATTATGACATAATGGTCCTTTGATGTTCTGTCTGAAATGTGGAAGTCAATATGATATCATGGTCCTATGATGTTCTGTCTGAAATGTGGAAGTCAATATGACATAATGGTCCTATGATGCTCTGTCTGAAATGTGGAAGTCATTAGGACATCATGATGTACTGTTTGAAATGTTTAAGTTACTTTGACATGGTTGTGTGATGTTCTGTCTGAAATGTGGAAGTCAATATGACATAATGGTCCTATGATGCTGTCTGAAATGTGGAAGTCAATATGACATAATGGTCCTATGATGTTCTGTCTGAAATGTGGAAGTCAGTATGACATAATGGTCCTATGATGCTGTCTGAAATGTGGAAGTCATTAGGACATCATGATGTATTATCTGAAATGTGGAAGTCATTATGACATCATGGCCCTTTGATGCTCTGTCTGAAATGTGGAAGTCAATATGACATAATGGTCCTATGATGTACTTCTGAAATGTGGAAGTCATAATGACATCATGATGTACTGTCTGAAATGTGGAAGTCATTATGACATCATGATGTACTGTCTGAAATGTGGAAGTCAATATGACATCATGGTCCTATGATGTACTTCTCAAATGTGGAAGTCATTATGACATCATGGTCCTTTGATGCTCTGTCTGAAATGTGGAAGTCAATATGACATTATGGTCCTATGATGTACTTCTGAAATGTGGAAGTCATTATGACATCATGATGTATTGTTTGAAATGTGGAAGTCATTATGACATATTGGTCCTATGATGCTGTCTGAAATGTGAAAGTCATTATGACATCATGTCCTATGAGGTTCTTTCTGAAATGTGGAAGTCATTATGACATCATGATGCACTGTCTGAAATGTGTAAGTTACTTTGACATCATTTTTCAATAATGTACTTCTGAAATATGAAAGTCACTATGATGTCATGTTTCTATCTGAAATGTTTAAGTTACTTTGACATGGTTGTGTGATGTTCTGTCTGAAATGTTTAAGTTACTTTGACATCATGGGGATTGCAGTCTTATGATGGAGTGGGTATTGCAGTCTTATGTTGGAGTGGTATTGCAGTCTTATGTTGGAGTGGGTTTTGCAGTCTTATGTTGGAGTGGTATTGCAGTCTTACCTTGGAGTGGTTTTGCAGTCTTATGATGGAATTTGTATGGCAGTCTGATGTTGGACTGGATATTGCAGTCTTATGTTTTTGTGAGTATTGCAGTCTTATGTTGGACTGGATATTGCAGTCTTCTGTTGGAGTGGTATTGCAGTCTTACGTTGGAGTGGTATTGCAGTCTTATGTTGGAATTTGTATTACAGTCTTATGTTGGACTGGATATTGCAGTCTTATGTTTTTGTGAGTATTGCAGTCTTATGTTGGACTGGATATTGCAGTCTTATGTTGGAGTGGGTATTACAGTCTTATGTTGGACTGGATATTGCAGTCTTATGTTTTTGTGAGTATTGCAGTCTTATGTTGGACTGGATATTGCAGTCATATATTGGAGTGGGTATTAGTCTTATGTTGGACTGGATATTGCAGTCTTCTGTTGGAGTGGTATTGCATTCTTATGTTGGAGTGATATTGCAGTCTAATGTTGGCGTGGGTATTGCATTCTTATGTTGGAGTGGTTATTGCAGTCTTATGTTGGAGTGGGTATTGCAGTCTTATGTTGGAGTGGGTATTGCAGTCTTATGTTAGTGTGGATATTGCAGTCTTATGTTGGAGTAGTATTACTGTCTAATGTTAGATTGGATTATGTAGTCTTATGTTGGAGTAGTATTGTAGTCTTCTGTTGGAGTGGATATTGCAGTCTTATGTCGGAGTGGTATTGCCATATTATGTTGGAGTGGGTATTGCAGTCTTACGTTGGAGTGGGTATTGCAGTCTTATGTTGGAGTGGATATTGAAGTCTTCTGTTGGAATGGTATTGCCGTATTATGTTGGAGTGGGTATTGCAGTCTTATGTTGGAATTTGTATTGCAGTCTTATGTTGGAGTGGGTATTGCAGTCTTATGTTGGAGTGATATTGCAGTCTAATGTTGGCGTGGGTATTGCATTCTTATGTTGGAGTGGTTATTGCAGTCTTATGTTGGAGTGGGTATTGCAGTCTTATGTTGGAGTGGGTATTGCAGTCTTATGTTAGTGTGGATATTGCAGTCTTATGTTGGAGTAGTATTACTATCTTATGTTAGATTGGATTATGTAGTCTTATGTTGGAGTAGTATTGTAGTCTTCTGTTGGAGTGGATATTGCAGTCTTATGTCGGAGTGGTATTGCCATATTATGTTGGAGTGGGTATTGCAGTCTTACGTTGGAGTGGGTATTGCAGTCTTGTGTTGGAATTTGTATTGCAGTCTTATGTTGGAGTAGATATTGCAGTCTTTTGTTGGAGTGGTATTGCCGTATTATGTTGGAGTGGGTATTGCAGTCTTATGTTGGAATTTGTATTGCAGTCTTATGTTGGAGTGGGTATTGCAGTCTTATGTTAGTGTGGATTTTGCAGTCTTATGTTGGAGTAGTATTGCTGTCTTATGTTAGAGTGGATTATGCAGTCTTATGTTGGAGTGGATATTGCAGTCTTATGTTGGAGTGGTTATTGCAGCCTTTTGTTGGAGTTGATATTGCAGTCTTATGTTGGAGTGGATACTGCAGTTTTATGTTGGAGTAGTATTGCAGTCTTATTTTGGAGTAGGTATTGCAGTCTTATGTTGGAGTGGATATTGAAGTCTTCTGTTGGAATGGGTATTGCAGTCCTATGTTGGAGTGGTTATTTCATTCTTATGTTGGAAGTCGTATTGTTATTTCATTCTTGTGTTGGAGTGGATATTGAAGTCTTGTACTGGAGTGGTTATTACATTCTTATGTTGGAGTGGTATTGCAGTCTTATGTTGGAGTGGATATTGCTGTCTTATGTTGGACTTGATATTGCAGTCTTATGTTGGAGTGGGTATTACAGTCCTATGTTAGAGTGGATATGGCAGTCTTATGTTGGAGTGGGTATTGTAGTCTTATGTTGGAGTAGGTATTGCAGTCTTATGTTGGAGTGGTTATTGCATTCTTATGTTGGAGTGGGTATTGCAGTTTTATGTTGGAGTGGTATTGCAGTCTTATGTTGAATGGGTATTGCATTCTTATGTTGGAGTGGTATTGCAGTCTTATGTTGGAGTGGGTATTGCAGTTTTATGTTGGAGTGGTATTGCAGTCTTATGTTGAATGGGTATTGCATTCTTATGTTGGAGTGGTATTGCATTCTTATGTTGGAGTGGTATTGCATTCTTATGTTGGAGTGGTTTTGCAGTCTTATGTTGGAGTGGGTATTGCTGTCTTATGTTGGAGTGGGTATTACAGTCCTATGTTAGAGTGGATATGGCAGTCTTATGTTGGAGTGGATATTGCAGTCTTATGTTGGAGTGGGTATTACAGTCCTATGTTGGAGTGGGTATTGCTGTCTTATGTTGAATGGGTATTAAAGTCTTATGTCTGAGGACTGAAGGTTATTTATAGCAGGGTTATATGATAACAAGTTCAGTTTTACTAGCAAAAAATGACAATTAGGTCTCTGTGTTGTCAACTCACTTCTGATTAGAAAGCATAATGATATTGCAGATTCCAGTACACAGTATTAACTGATAATATACATTTGATGCTTTCTAAGCATGTTTACATGGAAATTGTTGTTTTGTTTATACTCATTATTCCCACTATGAAAACGAAGTCAAATGGACAACAGTAACTTGGAATGAACTGCCCATTGAAATTAGACACAAAGACACAGTGATTCATTTCAAGAGTGCTCTTTAAACTCACCATTTTTGACTGCAAGAACAAACTGTTGGTTTTTTTTTGGTGTTGTAGTCGATACATTATATATGTTGTAAAGCGCTTAGAGCTTCTAAAGATTCGGTGCTATACAAAGTCCTCATTATTATTATTATTATTATTATTATTATTATTATTATTATTATTATTTGCCTAACTTGCATAAGCCATGTTACACTGAAATATTCCATTTGTCAAAGAAATGGAACATTATTACACTAAAATATTCTATTTACCACCAACATGGTAACACAATTACACTGATAAATTCAGTTATTTATATGGGAACATGTTAGCTGCACCAATGGCTGTGCACAGTTGCAAATTACGACTTGAAGATCAATTTTGTATACTTTCTTTTGTGTATAATATAGGTAATCTATTGTACCTTGTCAATTGCACTTTATGATTAGATGCCACTAATAGAAACTGATCCAATCAGAGATTGTGTTACATTTATCCAAATGAATGTTGAGAACAGTCACAGCAAGATAGATATTATATTGTTCACTGATTTATATTCAGAATAGATGAGTTTTAAATCTTTATTTCATTGGTTGAAAAAAAACTTTTTTTATGATAACTTGAGCATTTATTGGAATATGAATATTTTTCATTAAAAAAGTTTAATGGTTTTTGGTTATTATATTGTTGGTACATAATATTGATCTTCACCAATTTATTAATATACCAGTCCAGTCTTAATGGTAACACAGAACTGTAATAATTTTATTTCACAGCAGAATTTTACGGTGGACAAAGAATTTTCTTGAAAGGAATACTGCATGATAATCTTTGTTAGCCAAGGATCAGCGCTACACCTCATTCTAGATTGACTTGTATTTTATTTTGAAAGGAATACTGTATGATAATCTTTGTTAGCTAAGGATCAGTGCTACACCTCATTCCACATTGACTAATATCTTGTCACTTTATGATTAGATCCCACTAATAGAAACTGATCCAATCAGAGATTGTGTTACAAAGGAATGTTGAAATCTGATCCATTCAGAGATTGTGTTACATTTATCCAAAGGAATGTTGGGAACAGTCACAGCAACCTCTATAGATATCACATGATTCATGTCAGTTTCTGCCATTTAAATTTTAGTCATTTTATGTGGAGATGTGAATTTAAGTTGAGGCATGTCAGCACCTTGGAAATTATCATATGTAACACTACCAGGTGTAACAAGCTCCCATTCGGTCACTTAATTTTAATTGATATTAGGCCAGTAACTCTCTCACCCACAGGAGAACATTTGTTTAAAATACAGTGGTAGATAGCTACATATGCCAAGGGTTGATGTGGAACCAAGTGGGTTGATGACCCTTGGCCAGTGAAGAAGACTTCCTGATGTTACAGAGTACTTTATTCTTGTAACATTAAGCATGAGTGCTGGCAGATCTGGGTTTTCTGCAGTTTCTTAGGAGCAGTCAGCAAAACAAACATTGTTAACCCTGGACATTATATCGTGGTAGGTAATGGTCAATGACCTTTGCAGTCGGACTCAACTTTTAAATGAGAATATACATCATTATTCTGTATTTCTCTTTGAAAAATATTACTTGAAATGAACACTTACCTGAAAATTTCATTAAATTTAAGGGAAAAGATGTTAAAGTTGTAAATCTTTGAAATCATAAACATAAATATAATGCAGTGAAAGTCACATAGGTGTCCCTCTTTTGCATGTTCAACATCTGAAGAAACTGGAAGCAGTTTGGTCAGCTGCAGATTGGAATTTCTGTTGTGATATAATTATTGTTAGATGTCACCTGTGCTTTATGCATCTCATGGGAAAAGTTTTGGGGCACAGCATAATTTAGAGAAGGGTCCAGATAATGCAAATTACTTGCAGGATTTAACTTCATTCCTTGTTAACGATTAATGTGATTGAATTCTCTGTGCCATAACATCAATTGATAAGACAAAATGCAGTCCTTTGGCATGTTTACTGATTAGCAAACTTATCAGCAAATGTTTAGAAGTATGTAAAGTAAATTCTAATTATCTTGGCAAGTGTCAGTGAAAAAAGTCTGGAGAGATATCAGACTGGAAGATACATATGTCAAGACATGATACTTCGGATAGTATTCACCAAATAAGTAAATGATTCATCTAAACATGGCACAAGAGTAATAGTTTTTTGTATGTACTGCATCCTAATTTTAGCTACAAGTGTGAGTTAAAGCCTTCCAGAGCTAATTAATAGTTCCCATAATGCCAAAGTTTATTCCCCATTCTATTTTACACACCCACCATAGGGAGGAGTGTATTAATATCAGTCTGTCTTTTTTTATAACAAATTTCATTTATGCACAGTAACTTGTGCTGGCCTCCATCTGCAGTTGCCAATTTTTGTGGATGGTTTTCACTTGGGGAAAGGAAGATCCTGTTGATTTCATGGTCAAATATGCATATGGTCAAAGTCGTTGTGATCAAAACAAGAAAAGTTATTTCTGCACAGTAACTTGAGTTCACCAAACATTGTTGGAAGAACCTTATCAATTATGGGTTCAAAAATGTCAAGGGTCAAGATCACAGTGGCTGAAAGAATAAAAATGATTTCCACGCAATAACATTATTTCTACATCATGTACATGGACCAAACTTTGTTGAAGACATCTTGGTTAAGAAGAAACCTAACAACTTGCTTACCTTCTACATGAGAACAACTTCATAACTGCCTGCATTCATTGCTTGAAAAATATGCCCTTGCTACTAAATGCAGAGTATCAATTCAAGTGTTCTCCGTGGTATAGCAGTGTTATGGACCATCTTCGCATTGCTAAAAGAAGCCACCATAAAGCGTAGAGGCTTTGGCTTTCCACCAGACTCACTATTCATAAACAATTCTTTGAAGCCGCTAAGAAGAACATCACATAGTCCATTGAGTCAAATTATTCCACTACAGTACTAAGATCACAGAGAGTTCCAGCTCCAAAGAGCTCATTGAGATTACTAACAAACCATTAGAGATAAGCTTGACAATGCAATTTAAATTGACTCATCGTCACCATACATTTGTGATACAGAATTTCAGTGACAACCTTTAACAGCATTTGAACCTGTCTCTATGGATTTAGTATGGACAATAGTGAAGAAGAGTGCACCAAAGTCATGTGAACTTGATCCAATTAAAATGTCACTGATGCTTGAGTGCTAAGATTCATTATTGCCTTCACTAACAAATGTTATTAATACCTCTATCTGATCCAGCGAGTTCCCATCATTTTTTCAAAACTGAAATTGTAAAGTCTCTGCTGAAGAAACCAACCCTCAACCATAATGATTTAAAGAACTACCAACCAGTTTCTAATTTCCCATTCATATTTTTTTTAGAAAAAGTTGTTCTAACCCAACTTGTATCTCATCTGAATTAAAACATTCTTTTTTAGCAATGTACAGTCTGCATATTGCCCTTGCCACAGTACTGAAACTACTCTTCTGAAGGTAATTAATGACATTCGCTCTGCTTTGAATAGCGGAAAGATTACAGTCCTCAATCTCCTTGCTTTGTCTGCAGCATTTGACACAATAGACCATGCTATATTACTTCACCATCTCCAGTATGTATATGGCATTCACAATACAGCCTTACTGTCTTAGTGAACAGGACACAAATTGTATCTGCAAATGGAATACACTCCAGCCCAGTTGATCTATGTTGTGGTGTTCCACAGGGATCTGTTATAGGACCTAATAGCTTCATTCTATACACTTGACCGCTCTCAAGTGTCATAGATCATATTCCATTGTCTCACCAATTGTATGCTGATTGGACCAAAATATACAAATCTATCCACCCAACTGAAGTTGATGCTACCATCCAAGGAGTAGAGAGGTGCATTTCTGATGTTGACACCACTGAAACACTTGTGTATTCATTGCTTCTTTCAAGACTGGACCAGAGGTCTTGCTAGGATTTTATTATTGGTTACAGCATCCACCGTGGAAGCGGGAGGTCATGGGGTCAATCCCCAGCTGAGTCATATCAAAGACTTACAAAAATGGTATTAACAGTTGCCTCGCTTGGCACTCAGTATTTAGAGGTTATTGTTCGGACTGGTCGTCTTGTTGTCAGGATAATGTGACTTGGTAGGACATCATGCTACATGTCTGCAGCATGATGCCCCAATGCTAGACTTCACTATAAACTATCTCACTGCAGACATCATAGTGGTATGACTGAAAAATTGTTAAAGTTACGTTAAAAATCCTAATCTCACACACACAACTGTGTCAGCCTCTTTGGCGCTTCTGGTAATTATGAACAATGATAACTTCAGTTTTGCAAACATTGAATCACATGTTGTCTTGGTTAAAAATTCAATTTTTGGCTGAAATGCCAGAAAGAGTCCAAAATAATGTATTTCATTTCCATTGCCTGATGCATAAACATAACATATTTTCAAAGCCATGCGCAGAATAGGTCGCCTTATCTCGAGTAGTGGAAACGGGTGATATCCCATTTGTTCAAACGTAGTATTATTTTGAATATAATACAATGGTGACAATTGCTGCTTTTCAATTGGTAAGCATTGCAGAATTTTATTTTCGTACTTGAATTCGGCATGGTTTTTGCGCCGATATTCCAGATCTTAGATGTGCAGAATAGCCAGACAGTGGTGTAACTCTTGTAATTCGTTAAGTATGAGACTGAATTTCATCAATCCAAGGAAGGGTCATATTCCAAACACTAGGTATTACATAAAATTCTTACACTTGGCTAATATTCCATTCAAACTGTCAGTTCTTGGAACTTCATCACTCTTCTGACTCTCATGAAAATCTTTGTCAGTTTGACAGTTAACCCCCAAAATACTTATCCAAATTTGCAAACCATGTTTTGTCCAAGTTTTGATGTGTCTTGATTTCAAGGTTGCAGGCACTATTTATTTGGCTACAATCAGAAATGAACACAATAATGGAAGCATAAGTATTGGTGTACGCTTATAATAACCACTTGTATATCTCTGGATCTTTCTGTATCTGAATTAAGTCATTGTAAATTTCAGCACATTTTCCTACCCAAGCTGCTAGTTGAAGTTTTTGACATGCCAGCCAGCTATTGCAACATGTTCTTTTGATGTATTCTTATCAATACAGCAGGCACATTGCAGGGTATTTTAACCACTGAATTCGGTCATTGTAAATATCAGCACAGTTAAAACGATAAAGTAATCAACATATTCTCACTCAGTAGGTTGTCGAAGTAGGACTGGCAAATCTTTGAATTTGCCACCCAGCTATATGCATACGTATGGAGAACTCCTGAATGGGCAATTTTCTGCATCCCAGATCAAATATTTGCTTCCAAATATGCATAATTTAGTGTTTCCGAGAATTCTGCTGGACTATTGTAACTCATTTCTGTCTGTTTCATCTTAATATCTACTCCAGAAACTTTAAAAAGTTCAAAATGCAGCTGCTCAGTACATCCTTATAGTACCACAATCAGAGCACACCTCCCCGCTGCTCTGTACCCTACACTGGCTATCCATTGGATCCAGAATCAAACACAAAATTTGTTCTCTGTGCTACGTTTCACTGACAGACTCCAGTCAAACATACCTATCTGGCCTCATCCATGTGTACATACCAGCAAGATACTTACACTCCTCTTCTGACAATTGTATACTCATTATCCCATTATGAAAACGAAGTCATATGGATAACTTTCTTTTGCATACCAGGGCCCTGCAATGTGGAATTAATTGCCCATTGAAATTAGACACAACGACACAGTGATCCCTTCCAAGAGTGCTCTTAAAACACCTTTATCGACTGCAAAAACAAACTTAAAGACATAATAATGTTTCCTACCTTAAATATTTTGAGCATATTGTTTTATTTTGTTTTCTAATTTCATGTTGTTTTTTTTGTAATGTTTCCTACCTTAAATATATTTAGCATTTTTTTTATGTTTTCCAATTTCATGGTGTTTTTTTTTGTTTTTTGTAGTCATATCATTATATATGTTGTAAAGCGCTTAGAGCTTCTAAAGATTAGGCACCATATAAAGTCCTCATTATTATTATTATTATTATTATTATTATTATTATTATTATTATTATTATTATTATTATTATGTAGATGTGAAGAAATAATAGTACCCGATTCATCATTAACTTTGTGTTGAATGTGTTATTAAATTGCAAGATATTTTAATTTAGTTGGGGGAAAAAACTGGGTGGGAACAAAAATTGATATCAGTGTTTGTACCATAACAAGAAAATCCCAGTTGTGGGGTTACATTATTTGTCTCTCCATGAGATTATTCCTTGTGGGGAGGCAAATAATATTATCCCTTGATTAGGATTTATTTATCTCGGTTCAAACACCAACATAGATTCTATTAATCCCATATCTGCAGTGTTTACCATCTGACAACAATGCATTCAGAAGCTTCTTTTCTCATTTATGGAACCCTGGGCGACAGGATGGTCCAAGATGTTTGCCTTTACAAATACTCAAACAACTTGTCTTAGTCTGTGTGATTTTGAATCTCGTCTTGATTCAATGTATGTAAGAAAGCTTGTCAGTAGTTGTTGTTGGTTCTTCCATGTGTCTTTCTGGGTTCTTCATCCACTAAATATGCTGGTCTTCATGTTTAGTTTATCACGTGCTGAAAAATTTCATTAAACCCCACAAAGCCCAAAAAATCATTAATTTGGTGCTACCTTTGTCAGAGTTATTGCCCTTTATTAAATACATCTGTTGCATGGAATTCAATCAGACTTAACTGAAAGATGAAAGTTACAATGTTGAAAGAAAAAGTTGTACACTTGGTTAAGGGACTGAGTTGAAGTTCAACTTGTAAAATCAACTGTTGTAAACCTGTTCATCTGAGTTATCTTTCTTTATGTAAAAAAACCCCCCATAATCAGACCATTTCTTACACTTTGTCTGAAACAACCAATTATTTCAGTCATAGTCTCCTTGATTTGTATGGAATTCTTTTCTTCTAAGTTCTTTATAATTAAAAAGTATTCTGCCTTGTTTTTTATGTAAGGTACAGCTGCAGAAAATGCAATTGTAGTGACGAGAATAGAATGAGAGGTACATGTACTGTATTCATTGTTTTTTAATTGAGTCACTCTACAAACAACACTGACCCAGATCTGCCATTGCATATTATTCCAGCAGATCAGGTCTATGTATGTTGCTTAACTGATTATTCCAATTAATTTTGCTTAACTGATTATTCCAATTAATTTTGCTTAACTGATTATTCCAATTAATTTTGCTTAACTGATTATTCCAATCATAGACCCAGATCTTCTGGCATATTGTTTGGTTGCAAATCTGGGTCTGTGCAGTTTTACTCTTCTTACAAATGAATATAAACAGTAGCTGTTTTTCATTTAACTCTGCTCATCATTATACTTGATTTTTTAATTTTTTGTAAAGTTTGAAGTTTGATTTTTGTAAAGGCATGTACATTTTTATTGGAAGTTTCTATGCAAGATGCCGCATTTCTACTAAACTTTTTACACATATATTTTATATATGCTGCATATTTTAGATATGCTAAATAACTCCAGATTCAGCCACATACAGTTCTTTTTGGGAGGGAATGGGAGTCTGTTTTTGTAGGGGAGTGTTTTTTATTGGGGTTTAGGGTCATCTACCTTATAGAACCATGTGTAAATCCTCTTGTATGTTCTCTATTAGAGAACTTTATAAAAAGAAAAAAAGAATCGGTCTATTAACCAATAACCAGTCCACAGGATATAGGGTCAAGTTTTCAATGATCTCATGGGGCTGATGCTGATTTTAAGGCCCAGACACATAAATATGAAAATCCCTTTGAGTGTTATACTTATAAAGTAGCAACTATAGGTTATCAGAGTTAAGTTTTACAAATTTATGTAGAATGAAGAACTGCACACATCCTGAATTTATAAAACATGAACCATCTGTTTTAAATGGCAACATTTTCATCACATGGTAGGCTATTCATTGTGCTCAGTATATTTGGTGGAGGAATAACCTAAAATTGGGATAGTGGAAAAACAAGTACATGTGGTATGGACCATACCATAAATGACAATGTTTTTTTTGGGTTTAATATCATTTTTCATCACATGGTAGGCTATCCATTGTGCCCAGTATATTTGGTGGAGGAATAACATGAAACCCAGAATACCGCAAGAAAGTACTGTGGCCCAAAGGAACCTATTGGCAAATTCTTTCTCACATACCCACACTGATCAAAGTGAGACTCAAACTCAGGTTGACAGGTGAGATGTCTGAGTAGACTGAAAGTGCCTTAGACCACTCTACCATCTAAAGCACCAAATGATTGCAAATTGAACCTGGTCTTTTTTATCTTTTGAATGGAGAGGTAGACCACTCAACCATCTAAAGCACCAAATGATTGCAAATTAAACATGGTCCTTTTTATCTTTTGAATGGGGAGAGGTAGACCACAACCATCTAAAGCACCAAATGATTGCAAATTAAACCTGGTCCTTTTTATCTTTTGAATGGAGAGGTGGACCACTCAACCATCTAAAGCACCAAATGATTGCAAATTAAACATGGTCCTTTTTATCTTTTGAATGGAGAGGTGGAGGAGTGGCAGGGATTTCTATGTGAAGGAAAGTTAATTTTTATCACTTCATAGTACTATGCATAGATCCGACCTGTCAATCAAATCCACAGATGTTGGCCAATCGGATAAGAGCATCCGGTGCTACGGTAATATCCGCCATGTTTTACCCACAAACAAATGTGTGGTGAGAATACAGCTGCATTACAGACTTTCATGATTTTTGGTATATATTTACAAAATGGAGTTTCTATGTGCATGGGGATCATGCAGTGAAGATGAGAGATACACGGAAAGGTTAGATATAGTCGTTTTATACGTTTTCTGACTCCAAAACGTGATTCTGAATAGGTGAAACGATATTTAAAACTTGGCCAGCTTTCTGAATATAGGAAAGATTTTCCCGCTACTATTATTATTATAGATAGAACTGAAGTTAAAACTCAAATTCCAAGTGCACTTTGCCTACATAGCCAGTTATAAATCTTCAACAACTCTAAAGGGGTTAATAGGTTGTGATTCTAATAGTTGTGATATGTTTGTTTCAGAATTATTAACATGATCAATTTCAGATACATATATCACATACAAATATGTTTTTTATGATATGCTTAAGACATTAAAATCAAATGGTTGTATTAAAGAAGGAGATGCCAACAATGGTAGACAAAAGTTTTAACATTGCAAAATAAATAAATGAACTTGGTTTGAAAATAAACATTCTAACGTTTGCATAGGCAAGGATTCAGAGGACAGCTTCTCAGACTGTTAACTTACAAAATTGACAAAAATAGGGTTCGTATAAAACATCTCATATGTAAAGTTAAAACGTACAAACTTTTACCACATTATATACATACATCTTTGTTTCAAAAGGCCAACAAAATATGGACAGTGCATTGTCTTCTAACACTTTTGCAAGATGTTTTTGTTAAGGATGAACACTGAATATACATTGATTGGATAGTACCTGATACAATAATAATTACTCCTAGATGTGTTGATACTTTAGGAATGTTTGGTGCAATTCTGCACTCTGGGGGTGTTCCCTTCACACTAGAAAGATGAGACATGTCCTTTATATCCACTTTCGGTACTCTAAATGTAATGCAATAATCGTGTTAAACAATGTTGTTTCCATGTTTCCTTCATGGCATTCCAGCTGATGTTAGCTTACCTCATCCAAATATATCCATTTACGTAATTTAACATTTGCTTTTGCCGAATGTACTTCTTGAACAGTGTGTATATAATGACTTTCTAAAGGAATATGGATGTATTAGGATCCAGATAAAAAGTGAATGCACGCCATTTTAATGTATGTGGAATCAAAATAAAAAAAGCCACATTACTTAAATAGTCGATACCGATCGCCTACATGACCTGCATGACTTGTACTATAACAGTTGCCATTACTTCAGGGTATTAGACAGTTCAAACTTTAAAAATAGTTCATAAAAATACAAAACATTGAATTTTCATTGCTTTACACCAACAGTATGCATCTTCACACATTTACTTCGTAATTTCGATGTGCAATGCTGCGGTGACTGGTTCTCTTCAGAAATGGACAACGTATCATTCTACGCGAATCTTATTTTCAAACTATAAACCTTTGATATTATGTATATATCCTTGCGTACAGTAGTTCAAACCCATCTACAACACTTTGCTTGAAAGGTTCTCTTGATCAGGAATGTAATTAAATGAAATTTTATCGGGAATACGCGAGAGAGAATCTGACAAGGTGCCTGTATTTTGTGACGATTCAGCCATTTTGATAGGAAGCTTGGGGTTCGTAGTAACAGTCTCTAAGGGGGCGGACCTTAACTTGTCATTTCGGATCTATCCATTTGTCTTCCATGATAAGCCCAGGGAGTTGGGTGGGCTTATCATCGAACATTGTGTTACGTATATTTGATATATTTTTACTGTTTGTTTGTTTGATTTAAATTTGGCATTTTAAGTTTTAAGATTCGTTCATTGAAGGGGGGGGGGGGACCTGTACTTTACAGAGTAAACACCAGGTGTTGACCTCATTTCTGACCTGGCTTCAGAGTTGTAAACAAGCTTTTAAAATGATTGGTTGGTTCCAAGGACATTATGGAGTTTTATATAAACATCTTTTTAATTTTAGTTGGGTCATACATATAAACTATGTTTTGGAGCGAGCTATTCAGTAGAAGAATTTGGGCTGTTAGAATACTATGTTGTATGTCGTTTTGAGTTAATTTAAATTACCCTGTACTGGAAATTATGTCAATTCATTTGGATCAGGATCAAGAGGAATTATTTTGTTTTTTATCTGGAAAAGAATTGTTCTTATAGGTTTTTATTAATAAGAACTGATTTCATCAAGTGACATCGTTTTCCATATTGGATACTTCGCTGGAATTCGAACTTAGTATTATTTGGACATTTTATCACCAGGACTTTTGCAGTTTCTCTAGTGGATAATATTTTGAATTATTTTGGATTAATTTTGGAATTGATTCTTAAAACTCTAAGTTTATTTTTTCTTTTTACGAAAATATTTGTGCTCAATAAATTGTTTATTAAGTTTTACAAGCTTGTTATTTTCACTCTTTCTATGTTGTACTGTTTATTCGAGCCTAAGCATGTAACAATTGCTTTTCTAACATTGCACTAAAATTGGTTAAAGAGGTAATTTTATAATTACCTATGTATTATCAGAGGAAAAATGTAGTCTCTATCATTGAACATTGCTTTACTAACAAAACATGGTGTAAAAAGTTTTTAAAGGGGAAGTTTTATAATTACTTAAAATATTATTGCTGGAGAAATGTGGTAGAAAGAAAATTTATTTTTGTTTATAAAAATTAAATTAAAAATAAATATCTGGATTCAAGGCAATCTACACTCATTTAAAAAAAATGGTTAGTTCCTAACCTGACTACCAAATAAAATAAATTTTAATTAAAAAAAAATAATTCTGTATGAAGTTATGATATTTACTCACTTGATTTTTATTATTACATTGACTTTTTCAGTACAGTAGTCCCCTTAGTATATTGTTTACTTTTGTTTAACATGGGTATAGCCATGTTTAACATAAGAAGGGTATTAGACGAAGGTTTCAATCCATGCTCTAAATGAAAATTGTGCCAGTCTGATGTCTAATATGGCCACCGTGGCAGTCATGTTGAAAATCTTGGTATTGCTACTTCTTCTGAATGGATGATCATATCAAAATGGGGTTTTCATATAAAAAGTATTTTTGATGTTTTGTGGTTATAAATAAAAAATGGAGCCAACATGAGGTCCACCAAGGCAGACATCCTGAAAAACTTTCTATCACTGATTTTTTTTATTGAAATGGCCATATTAATATGGGATTTTTACTTGAAGATTTCATCTGATGTCTAGTTGGTCATAAATGAAAATGATGCAAATCAGACATCCAATATGGCTGTCATGGTAGAAAAATCTTGTTATAACAACTTGACCTCAACAGAAAGTCATGCTGTGAGGTTTTTACCAGAAGACTCTTCATGATGTCAAGTTGGTCATAAATGAAAAGGGTACCAATCTGACATCCAATATGGCCACCACATCAGCTATCTTAAAAATCTTGCTATTGTTACTCATGAATGGAAAGTCAAATCTTGAAAATAATGCTATCTCTACTCCTCCCAAATGGATATCTATAATACTAATACTACCCATACAGGGTTTTATCTACCATGCATCATGCATCAAATATGCAGGCTTTTCCAACTGACATACAGAAATCATCACCTGTACGTAAATTGCCCCCCCCCCCCAATGTTATGTATTGCTGATTAACAAAATACAATCATCTCCAGTGCATAAATTGATGCACCTCAATATTATGTTTTGCTGATTAACACAAAATTAAGGTTTGGTCTAACTACTTCAATTACAATTCTCCCCAACAGGGAAATCATGCACACATCAGTTTCTTACCTTAATTTTATCAATATACATAATGTTACAACTGAGTATGGATTCTGGAGCTGACCTTTTGTGACCTGTAACTGTCACATCATTTGTAGCAACAGGATGTTAGAACTGTATAATTAAATTACTGCACCAAACAAAGAGGTGGAAAAAAACATGTGATTTTAAAGTGATTCTCACAATAAACTACTATTTTATGCTCACCTTTGTCATGCAATGAAACAAAAATTTCCATTCTCTCATTTGTATGCCTTGCATTGTTCCAAATTCACACAGAGTTTGACTGATAATGGCATCCAAGGAAAAAAATTAAAATGGATCTGAAACAAAGAAAATTATCATTTGGACTGCGTTTGTGACTGACAGATGATAATAATATTGTTATTAAATCAATGGAGCCAAAGATTAGGTAATGGCTACTTGTCAGATTAAGCCTAATTTGTGCAGCAGTGGTTGAAAACACAATGCTACATTTTCAAAAAGAGTTAAGTCAGGTGAAGAATGTGACAGTGAAGATGCATTTATGCTTTGCCATATACAGTATGTACATAGGCTAAAAAAACCTCCCTGACCAAATGTGCATAAAACAACAACTTTCAGAACAGTACTCTGGTAAAGCATGCTGGATTGTCTGAACACAAACAGCTAATTGAAGGTACAACTCCAGGCATCATTATTGTCTTCAAGTTTGTTCTGCAGTCGAAATGACATTATATGTCTACTATTTTTGTTGTGTATTTCAACAACATAATTTAAAAAAAAAAACTACTGAAAACTGATCATTGGCTTGAAAAAGACTTGCAGGTTTGGATTTTGACTCGCTGTTTTGTGACTTGATGAGTCAAATGACTTACATGAAGCCATTTGTAGATAAAACTCTGCCCATATGACACACTAACTATTGAAGTCACTGCAGTTCCAAAATTTGAAGTTTTTTTAGGTTTTCCCTTTTTCCCCTCTTTATTAAATACATGTATACTCATATTGTGTCATTGTTAAAATAAATCCACTTGTCTGCTTGTTCAGATGTAGGTAGGTATGCGAAAGTAAGGACAAGTGGAAGTAAGCAAGTTTGAAGGTATGGACAATTGAAGGTAAAGTCAGATGTATTTTATAGTTTAAAGAACAGCGTCCAGTTATAGTCAATCTGTGATTTCAAGTCCTGCAGGATGAGAAGGAGTTGGAAACTGCTTGAGGCACGGAAGAGAACCATCCCCTGTGCACACCTTTTCTGTTTCAAGTTCTTCTGATCCAAGAAAAAGGTTAATAGCTATTCTGGAAGCATGCTTAAATTCAAGAGTTGCAGGAATTCCACACATACATGCAAATAATTCAGCACAGCTGCAGTAAGGTGAATGGTAAATTTGATCTGGAATAAGGATAAAATTCTGATAACATGCGAAAGCAATGCATGTATTTAGGTTGTCTTATTTTGATAAGAATCACATGTTATTTGTACTGCACATGTGTTGTATGGACCTGGTACCCACAGCACTAGAAAAAGATTCTGCACAAAAATAACATGTTAAGATTTCTTTTGGACTACAGTTAAGACATTTCAGAAAATAGTGCTTTAAAACTCCCAAACAGAAATGTGCTAATAGAACACAGCTGCCCCACCACAACAGTTTTCTTGCCAACTGACCTGTATACAAAACTTAGGCCATACAACACTTTAGGCTAACTTTATGTTTTTTTCTAAAATACCACAGGTCAAGAAAGTGTTGCATAAATTAAAATCAGGCATGTTCAAAGTCCTCCAGGGAATGGGCAATTATTAGAAAAACCCATATGATGCAAATGTAACCAAGGAAATCCAGACGGTGGATGTGGCCAGTGGGTTTTGCTCATACCTGATTTAAATTGTTGTAAAATTGGTGGTTTGAGAATTTATGTTCAAACACTTGTAGCATTTATATATTATATTATATTATATTATATTATATTATATTATATTATATTATATTATATTATATTATATTATATTATATTATATTATATTATATTATAATGTATTGTAATGTAATGTATTGTATTTGGAGCTCTAATGTCAGGAGATTTGCAAAATTTGGTTAGGAATTTCGGATTTAAATTTGGAGGATTGTCATGAGCCTAATTTTTATCATGCAGACAGACAAAAATGACAACCATTGAACAAATTTCCTCTTTCTATATTAAACTATGCACGTCACATCAGTCACTTCACAGTAACATATTGCCTTTCATACTGTCCTTATTAAACGTAGCACAGGGATTTTAAGCTTTTTTAGCCTTCTTAGTAAATCATAGCTTGAAATATATTGGCCTTGGTCTTCATTATTGCTTATCTCAGCACTCAGGAAATGATGTATCTTTACTTGATCAGGGTTGCCTCTGGAGTCGGCCACGAAATTTAAAATGCATATCCATGTCCCTTTGAACTTGATTCCAACCACTGATATTTCTGTTTCCATCAATCATTACATTTTTTGGTGATATTTCATTTGTTTAGATTTTGGCATTTTATCATTGAGATAAAATGCACAATTAGATATTTCAGAAATAAAAAAAAAAATGCAACCAACAAATCTGTTTTAGCTCTGCTTGATCTCTTTAGTAATGTCTAATCCAAGTTAAATGATTTATGCTGCCTGACCTAATTAGTAATCATTCCATTATCCATTACTGTTTTTAATCATAACAGATTTACTTCTGATCACACATGGTATAATCCACCTTAATTGACAAACATTAAACTCCAAAGTAAAATCTATACAGCCAAAAGAATTCATGTAATGTTAAATGTTTTATGCTGCCTGAAATAATCATTCCATCATACATTAATGTTTTTAGTCATAACTGAATTACTACTGATCACGGGGCTCAGAATGGCCGAGTTGTCTAAATGGCTCAATGTTATGTACCACTGCTATCTCACCTCTGTCTGCATGGGTTCGAGTCTCGGATTTGGTCAATGTGGGTATGTGAGAAAGCTTGCCAGTAGCTTCTCGTGGGTCGGTGGTTCTTTCCAGGGTTTTCCCTAATTATTCCTCCACCATTAATACTGGCCACCATATATAGCCTGTCTTGTGCTGAAAAATGGCATTAAACCCTACAACAACAAATAATGATCATATACATGATTACTGTACCAATAAGGTTATGGTTATTGTCTGTTGTTTTAGCAATTAAAGTGTCTTGAATGTCCTGCATAAACTAGTTTACAGTCACATGAATAAAAGAAAGTCTTTACTGTAAATCTACTACACTGGAAGGTATTACCCCCACCCCTCTCGAAAACTTATGTTTCAAAATCTTTTCTCAAGAGGCTCGCATGTTTTGTTATGATATATTATTCTGTCTATGGGTTTATTTGTTAAATGCGGATGTGGGAGATTGTGGTTTCAATTCCCAGCCATATCAAAGACTTACAAAATGGTACAGCTAACCTCGCTTGGTGCTCAGCATTAAGAGGTTAGTGTTAGGACTAGTTGCTCTAGTGTCATGCTAGTGAGACTGGGTGGGACATTATGCTACATGTCTGTGGCATGATGCCCTAGTGCTAGACATCACTTTAAACTATCACACTGCAGACATCGTAGTAATATGACTGAAAGTTTGTTAAAGCTACATTAAAATCCAAATCTCACACACACACACACACACACACACACACACACACACACACACACACATGCACACACATTTTGTTAAATGTTGAACTTGATAATAACATTATGATGTTCATCATATAAAAAAGAGGATGCTAAAAAATCTTAGAGCATGTGATAAAGTCAAGCATGAAAAAAATATAGCACTCACCAATTATAATGCTACCTGTAACATACTTATAATGCTAGCTGATAAAATACATTATTCATAATTAATGGGATCTATCAACATACCTGCCACATATAATGAAAGGGCCTTCTAGTGAGGGAATGTCACTTGGCAAATGCTGTTTATAAACCATTCTCAAGGTATCATAATTTTATTTCCTTTTTGGACAAGTAATTTTAAAACGGGTAAAATATGTCAAGAAAATGAAAATGGGGTTTCCTTAATGGTGTCCTTTATGGAGCAGGTGTCCCCTATACTGAAGTTATCACCAAGACAATTTTCACTATGTTAAATTTGAACAAGAATGTAATTAACACTCAAAGAATACAATTATTTATGCAACACAACTTCTTCAGATTCATGTATGTACCAGTCTACTTAATGACTCCAGTACCAGTCTGATTGATGATTCAAATGCCAGTCTGCTTGATGGCTCAAGTACCAGTCTACTTGTTGACTATAATTGATCAACTTGATGGCTCAAGTACCAGTCTACAGTCTATAACTGATCATAAATTTATGCTTTAAATTTAATTTGATGAAATGAAGGATGAAGTTTGCTATTGATAAGGAAGACATTTAATTTAGAATACTACAGCATCCATAGGGAAATGCCAGACATTTGTGTGGCATCTCAAGTTACATGAGATTATGGGTGACTTGATTCATTGCTAAGCCATACTTATAACAGTTATCAGAGGTTTCATTGCTTTGAAAATTAGACAGTGGAGTATAAATCCATGTACAAGTCTAATCCAAATGCAAGCAGCACAGACCTGTATATACTGTCACATAATTTGTCATTGGATCTGGGTCTTTGTTGTGATCAGTAGAACAAAGAGCATAGATTCAGATCTGTTGGTGCATAATGCAATGGAAATCATGGACTATGCTATTTACTGTTGGGTATACAGACCTGCCAACTCTATGATCTTGCTGTAAATCTTATGAAAATTACCCTTCAGAATGTGATATAATAGCAAAAACTACAGAAAAACAATCACTGCTGAAAATCCGGATAATTGGTTCATAAAATTAATTATTTAAAAGATAACATCTTTAACCATGTCATCTGTTTCTGAGACAATTTACATTACAGAAATATCTAGGTTTTCTCATGCTGTTATTTAATATATTACTTTTGAACAGAGCTTTGTTCTCAGTGATGACACAAGTCTTAAGTCAAATGTTACAGTAGAATGACTAAATTAATGATGTCATCAGTTAGTTAATTAAAATGAATTTTCGTCAACTAATGATCAGACAATAATAAACATGTTATAGCTACATTGGAGCCTCTCCTTACAAAAACACAGCTCTGTCTTGTAATAATTTTTAAAAAAACAACACAAAAAAGAGAAAAAATTTATACCAATAAATATATATAAAAATGCATAAGGCAAATAAATGATTACAAACGAGTGAAATATAACTTCACACGTAAACAGCGACGAAATGAGCATGCACTACAACATGATAATAAAGTTCGTAACTTAACATTTTTATTTATGGTTTTCCAAGTAAATGATCAGGAATTATTATCTCAGTTTACCACCCATAAATATGACCTCTCCAGTGGCCTAGTGGTTAGAGCATCTGCCTTGGATTGCAGGAGGTCGCAGGTTCAAACTCCAGCCAAGTTTTACTAAAGATTTATAAAATAGTACTAACAGCTGCCTCTCTTAGCTCTCAGCATGAAGAGACATGTGTTAGGACTGATTAGCCATGTGTCAGGATAAATTGACAGGGTGGCACATCATGCTACATGTCTGCAGCATGATGCCCCAGTGCTAGACATCACTATAAACTGTTACACTGCAGACATCATAGCAATATAATTGCAAAATTGTTAAAGTTAAGTTAAAAATTAAAATCTTGCAACCATGGAAACAATGGTACTTAATAAACCTGGTCAAAAATGCATTGGACACCAATATAAAATGACAACATATTTGCATGTCCATAATGAGCATTACTGTAAACAGTCTTGACTAAGGTCTGCTTTTGTGTAACATGCTGGCTGGTCAGGGTAAGTGTTTTTTGTCTTATTTCTTATTGTTAGCAAAGAGAATGGCTTGCTTTGCTTTCATTTTTCATTTGTGTTCTTTTTTTCTTTTATGCTCTATATTTTAGTACTGTTGATTTCAGTATAATTACTGTTCATGACAATAAATAACTTTATATATGTTATCAATTTATCTACCTTTACTATGATTTATCTATGTATATAAGGACACCTGTCTATAATTATTGCCTTTCAATTAATGGGAAAATCATTTTTCCAAATTAAATTTTCACTAAACAAATAATTCATAAAAAATTCCCATTCATGAAATGAAATAATCCTGTATTATTTATTATTATTATTATTATTATTATTATTATTATTATTTTTATTATTATTATTATTATTATTATTATTTATTTTAAAAACTAATTAATTTATTAAAATAGTCTTTGAATTGTATGTAGTTTGGAATAGTATGGTGGGGATGGTGAGATGAATTAGTATTACATGTATTAAGAGACTACAACATATTTGTTAAATTTTTTAGATCACAACATGTGTTAACAAATTTATATCATAGTCGACAAATGTTGTACCAAATTGCCAAGAATTTTTTTTTTTCTGTGGAGACACAAATATATCCTGTTTTAACAAATTCAGATCACACAGTAGACAAATGGGTCAAAGGAAACAACTTAAAGCAAGCATTACCTGTGCTACCAAACTTTGTCAAAAAATCATGCATATCAAATTCAAGTTAGCCCTGTGGGCTCAGGAATGTAGATTACCACAGACACATAGAAATCAAGATAGCCCAGTGGGCCAGGTGATGTAGACAACTGCAGACTTGTAGAATTCAAGCTAGCCCTGTGGGCTGAGGGATCTAGACCACTTACTGCAAGCATATAGAATTCATAGAATTCAGGCTAGCCCTGTGGATTTAGCAATGTGGACTAGGCTTGATACACCATCCTGCATATTGTAAGATGCATCTAATTCAGGCAGGTGTCATGGTGACTCAGTGGTTAGCATGTCTTTTTTTAAGAGAACTGGTTCAGGTTCACATTTGATCAGAACAGGTTGGCTACTATAGTGTCATCAGGTAAGGCACTTCACTCCAATTGACTTTGTGATCTTATTGTAAAACCTTGGATCCATTGTAACATCCATCATCCTTCATGCATCACCAATCAGTTGATACTTGCTTATTGCCTCAATGGAGTCCATATTTCTGATCCAATTAAGAAAATGTTTGGAATATGGGTTTATGTCATCAAAATCTATGACAAGTTTGATAGATGGTTGAAATCCATGAATACTAATGAGATGATACTGCATCAGACTGGCTAAGTTAGTTACCAATCTGGAAGCCATAATTCTGGTCAGAGTTTGACCAGAATTGGAATATGGGCATATATATCTTCAAGATCTCGTTAAATGTTTTAAAGTGAATGGGATTCATGAATATTAATTAGTTGATCTTGCATCAGATTGGCTGAGCTTGATTTTGATCATAATTCAGATGTACAGTAGGCTTATATGATAAAAAATCTTTTATGACTTCATTAATGTGTGAGATCAATGTATATTGATGAGGTGATCAGCACATAAATGGCTGGGCTTGTTACCACTCATTAGACTGTATTCCAAATCCAATTTTCATCATACTAGTCAGCAGGCTTAAATTATTATGATCTTGGATGATCAGTTTTTAGGAAAATGCATGTTTTATATTGTCACTATTATGAAGGATTTTGATTAGAAGTAACATCTTTTCATATTATTGAGGTAATTTTTCAATCAGATTCAAAATCAGATCTCCACCATCCTAAATGATGATCTGCCTGTAACCCCATGGTGGTCATGTTCTGGGACCTTAGAATTTGCTAATGCAAATGCAGCTTTCAGAACTCTGAGAGTGTATCAAATTGTTCAGAATACATTGATGCTCTACAGCCATACTGCTCAGCCTCCCAAATGTGAAGATACAAACTTTCATCTGATTAGCTGAAAATTGACTGATTATGATAATATCATATGTCAGCAGAACATGACCTATTATAAAAGTGGTCACTCTCATATCTTCATGTAGGACAGTGGAGATTTTATTTTATTTATGTTGGTATCTTGTATCTGATTTGTTCAGCTTGTTACCATTCTGCTGAGAAAACCAAATTCCAATTGAAATTGGCTTCACCTTAAGAGTTATTATTATTGTTATAGACAAATTCTGTAATAAGTGAAATCATTGCATATTTATGGGAAACCTTGCATCTGATTGGCTGGGTTTGTAACCTTTCTAGATGTAGACTATATTTTGCATTCAGTTTCAATTCATATTGGTGAACTGGTTTATTTCATCAAGATCTTTCAGTGACTTGAATTAGGAGCAAGAGACTATGTGCTAATTATGTCTTTATCTTTTGAAATAATTTGATGAGGATGTTGCAAAATAGTTACTGTCAACACAAAATAACCTTGGGAGAGAGTTTGCCTTTGTGGAATTCTTAAAATACTGCATAACCCTGCTTAGTGAAACAGTCAACTGTAAAGGTATGTGGGCAAAATCATGTGACCCCTCTTGAGCCTCTTGCATGGTTATTGTCAAGGCCGCCTTTGCAGAGGTCTAACTGACTTTGATCACTCCAGCATTTATGTCTGTCTGTCCTTACATCCAAGATTACAGTCAATATTGAGGTCAGTTTTAATATATTCAGTTTGTCTTTTACTAAGATAAAAGGAGGATTCATGAAAAGGGTCTCACAGTATAGGTTATTGAATGTGAATTGTTGTTGGCCAGTGAATTTCACTTATTCCGAAACAAGGAATCCAGTGAGATACAAGACGTATCTGTTGGACCATTATCTCTGTGGGTCCTAATACAAAATCCAATCCTGTCCCAAACAAGGAAGTTTAATCATCGCAGGCAGGCAATTTATTGCAGGCCTAGCCAATATAACACAGCTTTATATGTCACAATGAAAACTATAAGATTGACTCCTTGTATGCATTGCAGTAACATTTTTCTTCAAAATTTGTTCTGTTACATACTGTAAATTATACCATATTTCTAGTTGTACATGTATTGTAAATTACACCTTATTTCTACTTGTACTGTAAATTACACCATATTTCAACCTGTACTGTAAATTACACCATATTTCTACCTGTACTGTAAACTACACCATATTTCAACCTGTATATAAATTACACTGTATTTCTACTTGTACTGTAAATTACACCATATTTCTACCTGTAATGTAAATTCCACTGTCTTTCAACCTGTACTGTAAATTACACCATATTTCTACCTGTATTGTAAATTACACTGTATTTCATCCTGTACTGTAGATTACACCATATTTCAACATGTACTGTTAATAACACTGAATTTCTACTTGGACTGTAAATTACACCATATTTCTACCTGTAATGTAAATTCCACTGTCTTTCAACCTGTACTGTAAATTACACCATATTTCTACCTGTATTGTAAATTACACTGTATTTCATCCTGTACTGTAAATTACACCATATTTCAACATGTACTGTTAATAACACTGAATTTCTACTTGGACTGTAAATTTCACCATATTTCTACCTGTAATGTACTGTGTGCCTTTCAAATATTAGAAATAATTCTAATTTGCTTGGATATCATTTTGACGGTTTCATGACAAGGTAAACAATTAGTAATTGAATAAGAAATTGGTATACAATTAGAAATGGGCATGACTATATGAAATTGTCAAGGTAAGGGTGCATGGCTTCACAAGTCAAATTTAATATCAGAACAAATTTGTAACAAAGGTATTTTCTTTTCTTTTGTGCCGAATTTAGGTGATCTTAGAAAATGATCATTCCATATACATTCTAAGGGCCTGTTGACAGTATCAGAAATAAGTGTCAGATATAGTCTAGACCATATATTAGGTCCAGACAAAATTATTTGGTTTGAAATAAATTAAGAAGAGGTTGGGTTACAGAGGGGCAGGTTTAGCTTGTGTATTTGTATAACAACTGTATAAATAAGTGACAAATATATAAAAAGTACTAAAGGGTAAAAGTTTAACACTTTTCAGAAGTTAAACTCATTCAAAAAAGTTTGTTTGATTAGGATATTTAACATAGCTTTAAAAAAAATTCAGTCATATCGCTACGATGTCTGCAGTGAGGCAGTTTATACTGATGTCTAGCACTGAGGCATCATGCCGCAGACATGTAGCATGATGTGCCACCCAGTCACATTATCCTGACACCAGTTCTACCATTCCTAACACTAACCTCTTAATGTACAGTGCCAAGCGAGGCAGCTATTAGTACCATTATTGTAAGTCTTTGGTATGACTCTGCCGGGGATCGAACCCACGACCTCCCTCTTCTGCAGCAGATGCTCTAACCACTAGGACACTGGAGCTGTTTATTCAAATAAGGTAAACACCAAGTTCTACAAGATAAAAAATACAGGTATTAAATGTCAGCATATAAAATAAAACGAATGTAAGAAATATAAAATCCTTTAAAATGTAGGGCCTGTTTAGCTTGTGTATATGAACAATGACTGTAGGGATGAATTCGATAAAAGGTACAACAGTGTCAAATTTTTAAACTTTCAAGAAATTAAGTCTATTCAGATAAATGTAAACATGAAAATTGGATATCATAAGTTGAAGCCCTATCTTTATTTCTTCCTCTAATGACTTTTATAATCAGAAATTATCTTCTTTTTTTTCAAACTGTGAGAGGGATTTTACCTTCATGGATTTTACCTTCAGATTGACTCTAAAACTTTGAAAAGTTAAAGAATTGTGGGTCAAAGTTTTTGTGGAGTTTGTGAGTTTAGATTTTTCCAGATAGTAGAAATGAGAATGTTTTGTACAGGGACTGTGTGAGTTAGTTAAGTTGTGGACTGCTCATGTGGCCTATAAGTGGTTAGAATGTTTGCCTCAGATGCAGGAGGTTACAGGTTTGAAACCCATCAAATTCATACTAAAGACTAATAAGAATGATACTAATAGCTGCCTCATTTGACACTCAGCATTAAGAGGTTAATGTAAGGACTGGTCACCAGGTGTCAGGAGAATAATGTAACTGGGTGGGACATCATGCTAGAATGATGCCCTTATACTAGATATCACTATAACCTATGCCACTACATTGTAGTGATTATGATATGACTGAAAATTCTTTAAAGCTACATTAAAAATCCAAATATCACACACACACACACACACACACACATACACACATGTAAGTTAAGATATTAAGAATGAGTGATGTCTGAAGTACTGAAGCTGTGTGTGTGTGTGTGTGTGTGTGTGTGTGTGTGTGTGTGTGTGCCAGTAGCCTAGCAGAAAATTCTGGGACCCCATCCCAAAAAAACCTTTTTCTGGAGGGCCCTTCCAACAAAACAAATGTTTGATGGAAAGTTGGGATCACCATCGGGCCCCCATGCTTTCCCCTTATAAACTGATAATTGTAGGTAAGCTAGTACAGTAAATTGTTGATAATTGCATATCAGCTAGTACAGTAAATTGTTGATAATTGCAGATCAGCTAGTACTGCGAATTGTTGATAATTTAGAAAAGCTTCTGCTGTAAATTGTTGATAGTTACAGATAATTGTTGAAAAACTATAATTATAGATAATTGTAGAAAAACTAGTACTGTAAGTTGTTGATAATTGCAGATCAGCTAGTACAGTAAATTGTTGATAATTGTAGAAAAGCTAGTTCTGTAAGTGATTGATAATTGTAGATAAGCTAGTACAGTAAATTGTTGATAATTGTAGAAAAGCTAGTTCTGTAAATGATTGATAATTGTAGATAAGCTAGTACAGTAAATTGTTCATAATTGTAGAACAACTAGTACTGTTGTTGATAATTGCAGATTAGCTAGTACAGTAAATTGTTGATAATTATAGTAGATAAGCTGGTGCTGTAAATTGTTGATAATGATAGATAATTGTAGATAAATTAGTACAGTAAATTGTTGAGAATTGTAGACAAGCTAGCACAGTGAATTGTTGATAATTGTCCTTGAGCAAGTACTGTAAATTGATGAAAATAATTGATAATCTAGTGCTGTATAATGTTGATAATTGTAGATAAGCTAGTACGTAAATTGTTGATAATTGTAGGTAAGCTAGTACTGTAAATTGTTGATAATTGTAGATAAGCTAGTACGTAAATTGTTGATAATTGTAGGTAAGCTAGTACTGTAAATTGTTGATAATTGTAGGTAAGCTAGTACGTAAATTGTTGATAATTGTAGGTAAGCTAGTACTGTAAATTGTTGATAATTGTACAAAAACTAGCACTGTAAGTTGTTGATATTTTCAGAGAAGCTAGTAGTGTAAATAAATTGCATATGATTCGATGCACATTGACTGTATACATGGTATGGGCACAAATCTGGAGAAAATGCAAGGTTTGGCAAACAGAGTTTTGGTTCCCTGTCTGAACTGGCAAGCCAAGATCATAGACTGCTGACAAGTAGAATTTCTGTCTTTCTGTTTGTTGTTGTTGTTGTTTGTTGTAGGGTTTAATGCCATTTTTCAGTACACGATAGGCTATACATGGCGGCCAGTATTAATGGTGGAAGAAGAACCGGGGAAAACCCCCGGAAACAACCACCGATCCACAAGAAGCTACTGACAAGCTTTTTCACATAACTACATTAGCCGAATCTTAGACTCGAACACATGCAGATAGACTGGTGAGATGGCAGTGATCCATAACGGAGAGCACTTTAGACCACTCGACCACTCGGGGCCCTGTCTCTCTGTTTGTCAGTGACTGTTGTAATATGTACTACAGTGACATCTTTTTCAAAACTGTTTATTGGAAAGCTTCTTTCATTTTAATTGGCAAAGAGCCTGATGGGTAAAAGATTTCACGTCTTTTAGCAATCTGTTCAAAGATGGTAGTTGAATATCTGCAGGCCAAAGGTGTGAAGGCAATTGGAAATACATGACAAAACATGGAAAAGTTATACTTTTCTTGTTGAGTGATTCAAAACAAAAACAATGTTCACAAAAGATGTTACTAATCCCAGCAAATTAGCCATATAAAAATTGTTGAAAATGGGCAGACTTATGTACTTGTAATGTACTGTACCGCATTCTAGTATAGCCTTGCTTATTACACACTTCTCATTAATACATAACCTTGCTTGTAATGTACTGTACCCAGTATAAAGCATCCTTGCTTATTAAACACTACTCATTATTAGATTTGCTTGTTGGGTACTGTATCTCTATATAGTGTAGCCTTAGCCTTGCTTATTAAACACTACCATTATTACATAGCCTTGCTTATTAAACACTACCATTATTACATAGCCTTGCTTATTAAACACTACCCATTATTACATAGGTTTTCTTGTAATGTACTGTGCCTAGTATATAGTAGTCTTGACTATAACACACTGTGGATTATATTTTTGTACAAAAATAATGTTAAATGACTTGTTTATGGCTGTTTTGTTAACATATTTTGTACTGAGTATTTATAATGTGCATAAACAGGCCATAAGTTTTCTTTTCATTGTCCCTCCCAAGAAGGGAGACCCTAATTACCTCAGTAGAAATGATCACAAGGAAGACTCACTGTTTTGAACAATTACATCTTATTGTGGGTATCATTCAGGCAAATTTTGATCAAATGATTGGGATAAATTGTCGACATTTCAGGAAGCATTAAAAATTATTAGCAGCGATTATCCACAACTGCATCATTAAATTATTAAGCCTGTCAGATTTCTTGAGTATTGAATTTTGAGGAGTGGTTTGGCTTTGTACCCTACAGAATGGGGAGCTATCTAGAAATACAGGTGTGTTATTATTGTTGATTTTTATCAAACTTCTGAGTGATATGATAGCTGAAGGACTGTTGAGAGTAGTTTTAATTTATGATTCTTTTTAAAATATTGTTTAGAGTGTAGTGCTTATGTCTCAGTTTGGAAATCTTAAAGTTTAAAAATAGTTCATACTTAACTTTTGCTGTTGCAGTCATGTTGAAAAGATTTGATACCTGTAATATTTTTATAAAATGTGTTGTAAGAATATATATATATATATATATATATATATATAGAGAGAGAGAGAGAGAGAGAGAGAGAGAGAGAGAGAGAGAGAGAGAGAGAGAGAGAGAGAGAGAGTAATTGTTACTGCTGAGTTCCTAATTTCAATTTGCACAGATGGGAAATACTAGATTGCAAGTATTTTTGTCAGGGGGTGGGGTAATTTAAATTCTTTAGGGGACACTTTTAATAAGAAATGTTTAATTTAATAAATCTATGTTTAATAAATAACTTTTATTGAAGAAAGATAAAATTTTCATTATTGGTGCAACATCAGTAGATTTGTGTTATATGACAATGACACTATGGTAACATCACTGATAGTGTTATATGACAATGACACTATAGTAACATCACTGATTGTGTTATATGACAATGACACTATGGTAACATCACTGATAGTGTTATATGACAATGACACTATAGTAACATCACTGATAGTGTTATATGACAATGACACTATAGTAACATCACTGATTGTGTTATATGACAATGACACTATGGTAACATCACTGATAGTGTTATATGACAATGACACTATAGTAACATCACTGATAGTGTTATATGACAATGACACCTATGTTAACTGCAGTGATTGTGTTTTATGACAAAGATACTATGGTAACATCACTGATAGTGTTATATGACAATGACACTATGGTAACATCACTGATAGTGTTATATGACAATGACACTATAGTAACATCACTGATTGTGTTATATGACAATGACACTATAGTAACATCACTGATAGTGTTATATGACAATGACACTATAGTAACATCACTGATAGTGTTATATGACAATGACACCTATGTTAACTGCAGTGATTGTGTTTTATGACAAAGATACTATGGTAACAACAGTGATGGTATTATATGACAATGACACTATGGTAACAGGAGTAATGGTATTATATGACAATGACACTATGGTAACAGCAATAATGGTGTAATATGAAAATGACACAATGGTAACAGCACTGATTGTGTTATATTACCATGACACTAAATTAACTGCAGTGATGTTATTAACACCAGTAGCATCAGTGATGGTGTTATATGACAATGACACCATTAACTGCAATGATGTTGTTATATGACAGTGACCTAAAGCAACATCCATAATTGTGCTATATGACCATGACACTATGTTGTGTTATTAGATTTAATACTAGAGACAGTTAACCACCAAATATTGAAATGTTCACCTTTTACAAATCTCACCAAGTGCAGTTAGTAAAATGTTTTTAATAATTACATAATCAATAAAAGGGCCTCATCACTTAGTTGTCAATTTGCAAAGTGCTTGATTTTGTCAAGTGGTCTAGACAGCAAATGCTAACATAATCAGATTTAATAATATGAAACAGACAAAGCTTGTAAGAAATGTGCAGCATTAGATTTGTAGTGACTGAAATACATACTTAAGCTAGCAGATCTGGTGCTGCCATAGTAAATTTATCAATCTTTGCATCCAAACCACCTCATCACTAAAATAACAAATGACATCAAGCACCAGGTGGCTGAGTGATCAAAAGAGCTTGCCTTTATCACTGCCATCACACTGTTTGGTGTAGAGTCTTGATCTTAGCCAATGTGGCAATGCAAGAAAACCTGCCGATATCTTCACAGTGTTTTGGTGGATCTTCCTGGTTTTTCTTTCTGCACCAAATATACTACCACCATGAACAGCCTATTATGTGCTGAATAATGGCAATAAACCACAAACAAATGCTCTAGTGGTCTAATGGTTAGAGTGTCTGCCATGGAAGTGGGAGGTCATAGGTTCAATCTCCGGCCGAGTCAAACCAAAGACTTACAAAAATGGTAGTAACAGCTGCCTAGCTTGACACTCAGCATTAAGAGGTTAGTGTCTAAGGACTGGTCAGCCTGGTGTCAGGATAATGTGACAGGGTGGGACATCAAGCTACATGTCTGTGGCATGATTCCCCAGTGCTGGACATCACTATAAACTGCTTCATTGCAGACATTGTAGCAATGTGACTGCAAAATTATTAAAAGCTACATTAAAAATCCTTATCAAAACAAACAAACAAAACAAACTAAGCATATGACAGCCTTACAAAGAGGTTGACTTTGAAGGGGGTGGGGGTGCTAATGATATGTGCAGACAGTGGCATTGTTTATACCATCATCATGGGAGTAGTTAACAACAGGTTGATGTCTTGGAAATATTTTGCATTTGGTTGTGCAATGGAAATGCTTCTGAATTGTGTAGAATTTTAATTTCTTCAGTTAATAATGAATATATATATATATATATATATATATATATATATATATATATATATATATATATATATATATATATATACTGCTCCAGTGGCCTAATGGTTAGAGCATCCGCCTCAGAAGCGGGAGGTCGTGGGTTCGAACCCTGGCTTAGTCATATGAAAGATTTACAAAAATGGTACTAACAGCTAACTGGTTTGGCGTTCAGTATTAAGAGTTTAGTGTTAGGACTGGTCAGTCTGGTATCAGGATAATGTGACTTGGTGGGACATCATGCTACATGTCTGCAGCATGATGCCCCGGTGCTAGATATCACTATAAACTGCCACACTGCAGATATTGTAGCGATATGACTGAAAAATTGTTAAAGGAACATTAAAAATCGCATTCACAATCACACACAATAGTGAATATATATTTAAAGTAATTGACAGTTATGTTTACTTTTACTTTTTTATATACCTTTCTTTGTAGTGAAATTTGTATTCTAAACAGTTAATCATTCAAGAATCCAGAAACAAGTTTTTCACTATACCACTACACAGATATGTAACAACATCCCCATTCTCACTCCATTCACTATCAATCAGGGTTGCAGGTTTTACAAGGTTCACAATAAAATTCTGTGTGATATTTTTTTGTGCAATTGCATATTTTTAATCATTGGATGGATGAATTCAATTTGGTTGGTACTTGTCCAGTCATACATTCTGATGAAAACACTTCATTGACTTTAAACAAAAAAGATCATGATTTGCCCTGGCTTAATGCAGGCAGGTCATTGTTTATGATATTCATTCATCTTATGACTTTAGCAGAACACTCTACATACCGGCATGGCCTGGATATCATAAAACTCTGAGATAGAGTCTAACAATGAGTTTCTGTTAACAGCCAATCAAAAATGAGTTTTCAGAAATACTGATGATTGTCAGAAAAAATGTCAAGCTTAAGACCACGTGTTGAACAAGTTTCAGTTCCATAGATCTCAGAACACTAGAGCTTGTGTCTGAGCTTGAGATTTACTATTAACCAATCAAAAGAGATGTTCTAAAATGGTTTTACAAGAGTCAAGTCTCTTTTGATTGGATGGTTGAAAGTCCCAAGCTCAGACTGAAGTTCAAGGATTAGCTATTTATTATGCAAGACCAGGCCTATAATACATTTTGCAAGACAGTCCTAGCCATACATTATACAAGACCAGGCTTAGCCATACATTATGCAAGACCAGTCCTTTTAAGCCATACATTATGCGTCTGAGCCAAACAAAATGCAATACAGGCTGTGGAAACTCGATCTCAAACTCTTGCTGAGTTTTATGATTTGTTTCATGTTTGATCTGGATCAGTGTTGTTTTAAGTTGCATGCATGAGCAAATATGGTAACTTTGTCATTGCATGGACTTATTTATGGGCAAATATGGTAATTTTGTCATTGCATGGACTTATTCATTGGTAAATATGATAATACTGTATTATTGCATGCACTTAATCATAAGCAGATATGGTAAATCTTTTATTGCATGGACCTGTTTATGTGCAGATATGGTAATTTTGTTAATGCTTGGATTTTTTCATGGGAAAATATGGTAATTTGGTCATTAGTGCAGTGCTTTCAAATTGGATGACCCATTAAAACACAAAATACATCTGGAATTATTAAGACATAAAACACTTCTGGCAAATATATCTTTCTTACTATCATATTCTGTCATTATAATAAGAATCTGGAAAAAATATTAAATTGGAAAGACCATATCAGTCTAATCTAATTGCTACCATAAAGATTACAGAAATAATTTTTCACATTGAAATAATTTGAAGTTCTTTAGGCCATTGGAGAGGGCAAGGTAATTGAGCATGTGAATATGTTAAGAAAATAAAACTATCAGTTTATCTTTCTCTGTTTTTAAATCCTGTCATCTCACCAAGACAATATCAATTCTGCCAGTACCCTCCATTCACCCCTCTATCTCTCCAAGACAGTATTCCTCCCCTATCATCCACTCACCAATCCAGATCTCACTAAGTTACTGATATTAATTATTTGAAGTCCTATTCTTAACATCTCTTGCTGTCTCTAGATATCATTAGGGTTCTTTGAAATGCTATTCATAACATGCCAGGTTTTGTTAGAGATTTTTTTTCTGAAGTCCAGTTCTTAACATTTCTGTAGCTGTCTTTGATGTTCTAGTCTTAACATTTCTATAGCTGTCTTTGAAGTCCTAGTCTTAACATTTCTATAGCTGTCTTTGAAGTCCTAGTCTTAACATTTATATAGCTGTCTTTGAAGTCCTTGTCTTAACATTTATATAGCTGTTTTGAAGTCCTAGTCCTAACATTTATATAGCTGTCTTTGAAGTCCTAGTCTTAACATATAACTATTTTGAAGTCCTAGTCTTAACAATTATATAGCTGTTTTGAAGTCCTAGTCTTAACATTTATACAGCTGTCGTTGTAGTACTAATCTTAACATTTATATAGACGTCTTTGAAGTCCTAGTCTTAACATTTATATAACTATTTTAAAGTCCTAGTCATAACAATTATATAGCTGTTTTGAAGTCCTAGTCTTAGCATTTATATAGCTGTTTTGAAGTCCTAGTCTTAGCATTTATATAGCTGTTTTGAAGTCCTAGTCTTAACAGACATCTTTAACTACCTTTAGGTATAGTTAATGCCCTTTGAAGTCCTAGTCTTAACATAGGTATAAATTTAGTTCTTTGATGTCTCATTCTTGACATCTGTAACTACCTTTATGTATAATTATTGCTCTTTGAAGTCCTATTCTTAACATGTATAGCTGTCATTAGGCATCATTGAGGCTATTTGAAGTCCACTTCTTAACATGTATAGCTGTCATTAGGCATCATTAAGGCTATTTGAAGTCCAATTCTTAACATATATCTCTGTCATTAGGCATCATTGAGGCTATTTGAAGTCCAATTCTTAACATATATAGCTGTCATTAGGCGTCATTGAGGCTATTTGAAGTCCAATTCTTAACATGTATAGCTGTCATTAGGCATCATTGAGGCTATTTGAAGTCCTATTCTTAACATATATAGCTGTCATTATGGCTCTTTTCCTAATAATTACTTAGAAAAGAAATTTAGAAAACTCAAGATTGACAGTGAGGATTTCACTCATTATTGTCATCTAAAATTTTAGCAGTGATTGAAGAGAATTATATATATATATATATATATATATATATATATATATATATATATATATATATATATATATATATATATATATATATATATATATGAGAGAGAGAGAGAGAGAGAGAGAGAGAGAGAGAGAGAGAGAGAGAGAGAGAGAGAGTTCCTATTTATCCTTTTTATTCACTGCAGCTACTTTTTCCCGTGTTCAGCTACTCCATTCCTCACAGATAGACTGTTACTAGTACTCATTTTCATAAGCCTTAGCTAAATTTCAGGTCTGTTTTTGGCAGTCTCAAGTGCAGATAACAAGCCCACAGTGAAACCCATTTAATTCTATCCATTGCATCTTATAGGGAAATTAATGGGTCTGGTTCCCACATTTTTTCACCAGATCCTCAAGATCTCTTAAGATACCAATAACAAAAGGTGTCAGAGATGGTTACATTGAAAAAGATCCAAATTATCACAGTCTATAATCAAGTCAAGGATCTTCTTCGGAGATTTAAAAGTGTGTGCCGTCACTATTTTGAATTCTTTCAGTGGCTCATGTAGAAGGGGTGGGGGTTGAACTGAATGCCTCTTCATCAGACAAAATAGTACATATATTCTCATTATCAAAAACAAAGTTTGTCATTTTAAGCAAAAGCAAAACCACTCCCTTATAATTGAATCCTGTGCAACGTTTTTTTTATCCATGCCTTGTTTTGAAATGTTGGCCACAGATTTTTTTTGTATAGCTTACCTTTAAAGGTAAACCATTTGTCTTCAATCAAGACATTAAAGAACTGCATATAAATCTGAATGGTTTCTTTTATTTATATAATAAAAATTATATGTTAAAAGTGTTGTAAATTTGAGATGCTCAGTCAGGATTTTAGTTTGACTTTGGCTCCTGGTGCCCCTCCCCCCCCGACTTAGTTTCCAGTGCATTAAAATGATGCGTCAATCCAGCTGTAAAAGGAACTTAGAAAAGCAAATGTAAATTCAAAAAAAAAAAATGATTACAAGTTTTCTATTGAAATGGTAAGAAACTGCATGTATGTGAGTAAAATTTATTATTGTAAGTCAGTAAGCATAATAATTTTATTCAGTGTAAATGTATTACTATGAAGTTAACAAGAATATGCAAAAGTTTGGAACCATCAGAAGTAGACATATTTTATACACTCACCATTATTTTATTATGATGTCTGATTCCTGTTTCATTTTTGCGCAATAACACAAGTTCTCTACCATGTATATTATTGTTACGAAACATTGTTGATAACTTATATGTGGGTAAGGAGAAAACCTACTTATTTTAAGGTTGAAAGATCAAGGGAAATGGTTCGCTGTAAACTGAGAGAAGAAAATTAGTTTTGCATTATAACTTTTGGTTCTAGAAAATGTACCTTAATGAAAATGTTTGGACTCTTCAAACTAATGATATGGAGGAAACCTATTGATTTGGGGTCAGATTGGTGTTCCATAACCAAATTAGGGGGACAGCATGCACTTTGACTAATAAGGATACCTTTAGATTTTGGGAAATAAAAGTCAAAGTTTCTGGTCTTGTTAAGGATACAGTTAAACCTGACTTGAAATACCACTTGTGTGACCGCTCCGGTGGCCAAATGGTTAGAGCATCTGCTGCGGAAGCGTTAGGTTGTGGGTTCGATCCCCAACCGAGTCATACCAAATACTTACAAAAATGGTAGTAACAGCTGCCTCACTTGCGCCCAGCATTAAGAGGTTAGTGCTAGGACTGGTCGGCCTGGTGTCAGGATAATGTGACTGGGTGGGACGTCATGCTACCTGTCTGCGGCATGATGCCCCAGTGCTAGACATCACTATAAACTGCTACATTAAAAATCCTAATCAAACAAACAAACAAACTACTTTTGTGTGAAATGACCTGTCTCGAAAGACCATATTCTTAATGCACAGATGTATTCGTTATATAGTGGTATGACATGGTGTGAGAGACCACCTGTCTTGAAAGACCATAATGTCCTGGCAGAAAGGGTGGTCTTGTAAGAGGTTATGCAGTAATAAGATGATATTGGATTTTATTAAAAACTGTATGTACCATGACCCTGAATCATAGTCACTGAGACCCATTGGACAATAAACCCCACAGTTAAGCATGCTTGACTAGTGCCTATATAAAGGACTATTTAACATGGGGTGGGAATACAATGCGCTCATCATGGTTCTCTTGTTGGATTAGGTGAGAGGTTTAAATGGTAGAATTCCATTCTTTTCAGTAACGGAAAAGGTGTACAGACAACTATTCTGCAGCAATCCTTCATCAATTACTCTGCTATAAAATTCCCATTTATTTGGATCAGCTGCACACTGGTAGCCTTTCAAGTGATTTTAATGTTCAATAAACTGGTGCTAATTTATTTTTTGTGGGTGGAGGTCATAGATTTGTTAAGAAAAAAATATTAAGCAAGGAACCAGTCAAGATCATGACAAACAGTCTTATTTGGATTGCTGGCATACTTCTACATGTGTTTTTGGTTGAGTGGTGGAGAAGGCAGTGAAGCAGAATGCATTTGAATTGGAGCAAAAGACCTGGAGAAGATTTACATCCCTAGTCAATGAATCAATGATACTTTATTGATTTCTGGCATGCAAACTTGTGAGTGAGTGAGTGAGTGAGTGAGTGAGTGAGTGAGAGAGAGAGAGAGAGAGAGAGAGAGAGAGAGAGAGAGAGAGAGAGAGAGAGAGAGAGAGACTTACAAAAAAATTCATTGATTGCATTAACAGATGGATGTAGATTAGAACTTTACTATACCTGTGATTTTATTATAGTTTGTCCTAAAAGTTTTCCATATATATCCAGCATTCCCTCAAAATAAGGCCTTGACTTATAATATGCTGTTGTTGTAGGGTTTAATGCCATTTTTCAGCACATGATAGGCTATACATGGCGGCCAGTATTATTGGTGGAGGAAGAACCCGGGAGAACCCTTGGAAAGAACCACCAACCCACGAGAAGCTACTGGCAAGCTTTCTCACATAATTACATTAGCCGAATCTTAGACTCGAACCTATGCAGACAGAGGTGAAATGGCAGTGATCTGTAACTGACTAAGCTTAAGACCGCTCGGCCACTCGGGGTCCCCATGTTAATTGCAATAAGGCCCTGAATTATAACATGTCAATTGCAATAAGGCCCTGAATTATAACATGTTAATTGCAATAAGGTCCCAAATTATAACATGTTAATTGCAATATGGACATGAATTATAACATGTTAATTGTAATAAGGCCCTGAATTATAACATGTTAATTGCAATAAGGCTCTTAATTATAACATGTTAATTGCAACACGGCCCTTAATTTTAAATGTTAATTGCAATACGGCCCTTTATTTTATATGTTAATTGCAGTTTGGTTCTGATATCAAAACCCTTAATCATAAGATGCTTCTTACAGTACGGCCTTCAATTAAAATTTGCTAATTGAAATAAGGTTCTGAATTCATGGTTCATATGGTCTTTGAAGGTCTTTGACAGTTTGGGAAAAATGAGGTAGCATTTTCAAGACCTTGAAAGTTTGGAAAAATTGTGCAGATTACCCTGAGGTCTTTAAAGGTCTTTGAAAATTGAAATAAACCGAAACAATTTAATTTGATTCCATAATCACAAATAAAATTGTCCAAGTTTGTTAGATTCAGATGTTGCGTTTTCCTGGTTTCTTTCTTTTGATGACCGTTAAGTCAGTTCATTTCATCATAAAACAATTTTGTAATATTTTGCATTCATTTGTTTTCTCATATTACATAACTTTTATACAAAATGTTAGTGAAAATAGGTCTTGGAAATCTTATGTTTGTTGACTCTAAAAGTTTGGGAAGTCTTAGAATTTATCTTTCAGAATTATATATGAACCCTTGAATTAGTTCAGGGTTTTATTATGAGAAGCATGTTATAATTCAGGGTTTTATTATGAGAAAGCATGTTATATAATTCAGGGTTTTATAATAACCAGAATAACCTAGCTATGACAGAATATCCATTCTGTATAAGACAGAATAACAATTTTGTATAGAATAACCTATCTATGACAGAATATCAATTTTGTGTAGAATAACCTATGACAGAATATCAGTTCTCTTTAGAATAGTCTAGATATGACAGAATATTAATTATGTATAGAATAACATACCCACATCAAATAGGAGTGTTTAGATGGGTAACTATAGCATCAGAAACATAGAGTCTGGGCATCCCACAGTGAGAAGTTAATTTCTCATCAGGGGACTTCTTACTTTCTCCTGCTTGAAAATATATTTTGGCCTTGTTTGTACTGGCAGTAAATGTTCTAAAAGTGCTTGCATTATATATATATATATATATATATATATATATATATATATATATATATATATATATATATATATATATACACACAAATTTTTAGAGTTTTTAATAAATTGTTTTTCTATATATTGTATGAGATGTTTTGGGTTTGTTGTTTTGGTGATTTATCGCAAAGCAAACTTGTCTTTTTTTAAACTACTGAGGCAAGTTGGATCAAACTGCATTGCCCAAAGGCTCAACCATGGGCTGATTCAACCATTTGATCTTGACACATTAACCCTCGGTGCCGCATTTGCAGGGCAGGAGGAAGTAGTCTACTTTCAAGTTATGTCAACATTAAGGCCATGTATGATACATTAAACTGGGTGGTATTATATAAAGCTAGACAGATTTAGCTCTACAAGGATACCAAATAATCTGGACATATTAGTTGCACTACAAAATACAGAGACAAAATCTAATTTTTTGGACCTATTTTTTTTCCACCCAAAATTCGCCCTTGGATGGATATCGATTTTGTGTCCAAATTTTAGACTTTTTGACCTATGATCTAAGGCAGACCAGTCTGATCTGCACACAGACAGGTGTACCGGTGCAAAAAGTAGGATAAGGTGGGCATTCGGAATAGAGCGTGGTATTGTTACGAAAATGATAGATCCATTAAGCAGGAAAAAAACAAAACCAGTTATGATATAAAAGAGCTATAAGCCTATAGATTTTGTGCCATAACTTCTGTTGCTGTAGAAAGAACTGTACATATAGTCACACTTGTTTATATTTCCATTACTATATCAAAGTTAATGTTAAATGTTTTTAATATCAAGCAAATGTTCAAAGATCAGTGTCATGCTAAGGCAAATGCTTGTTAGCTATGATCGCAGTACCAATGTTGTATTTTTGTCAGTTTTCTGTTGTATTTCATCATCTTGTATTATCCTAAATTTGATTAATCTGATGTAATCTCTGATGAACAGGAAATAAATTCAGTCAGTCAGTCATACCTACATACCTGCCTACCTACCTACCTACATAACTACCTATACATACCTACCTACCTACCTACATACCTACATACCTACCTACCCACACATAGACACACACACACACACACACACACACACACACACACACACACACACACACACACACACACACACACACACACACACATACATACATACATATCCATCTATCCATCCATCCATCCATCCATCCGTCCAAGCAAAATTGCTTATCACATATATGAGTGCAATTTAAAATTCATCAAAGATTATTACCTTTATAAATACAATTGCAATCTTGAATATAAAGTGGATATTTGACTCCCAGATTTGGAATTAAATGTATTTTTTAAATTTCAGCAGTGTAGTTTGTGAACAATGCATAACAAAGCTTAATTATCCCATGAGACTAACAGTGTCATAATGAAGCAGTTTTCAATGCAGCATAGTGACCAAGACTAATTTAGTCTGCATTATATATATATATATATATATATATATATATATATATATATATATATATATATATATATATATATATATATATATATATATACACACATGTATATATATAGTGAGTGGTACTTTAAATTTGAAAGTGCACATAATATCTGGCACTTGAACTAATTTAATACTTTCTATTATAATACTTTCACCTGCAAGTTGCAACATGGACTGATTACAACAGAGCAATATGCTGATAACTTTGGATGAAATAAAACCGTTTTTTTTTGTATGTTTTTTTTTTGTTCTGTAGGCACATTTAAAAATATTACCTGTGTACAACATGCAGATGTTTTGCTTATCTAGACCTCTCAAGTCCTGTACTTTTTAATGTGTTTATATTACTTACTGGACTATACATTGGAAAAGCTACTGTGTGCCTTTTTATATGCAATGGTTTAATGATTCATACATTTTTCTTCATTATAAGCATGAAAGGAATTAGTTAATATGATTACATATTGGTTGATACGAGTACAGACTGGTAAATATGATTACATACTGGTCATTGTACATACTGGTATCATGAGTACATGCTGGTCAGTACAGTGGTCAATATGAGTATATACTGGTCAGTACACACTGGTAGATATGAGTACATACTGGTCAATATTACATACTGCTCAATATGAGCATATGCTGGTGTGTATGAGTACATACTGGTCAGTATGAATATATACTGGTCAGTATGAGTACATACTGATTAGTATGATTACTTACTGGTTAATGTGAGTACATATTGGTCAATATGAGACAATATGAGTACACATTCTGGTCAATATGAGTAGACATACTGGTCAATATGAGTAAATACTAATCAATATCAATACATACTGGTAAAACTAATTACCTAAAGATAATTTAGAATATCACTATTTTGAAGTCATCAGTTTATGAATTTTTTCTTTCTTATTGAAAAATGTTGCATAGAAGGTGGCAAATAATGTTGGGAATCATGGTAAGAAAGTTGTATTTTCACTTTAAGAAACTAGATAAGCAAATTTGTGGCAAAACTTTCCCAAAATATCTGTTTGCAAATTAAACATATACATAAATAATATCTATGTTAAAATAGTTTTCATCCTTCAATTTGCACAAAACTTTAAATTGCATTGTTTGAAAAATTCTTCTTGTGATATTGTAAAATTTACAATTTTAAATTTTAAAATGTAAAAGTAACGAAAATAAAACCCTTAATAATGGCCAGCATTATACACTTTTAAGGTGATAGTCATGGATCCTAAGTAGTTTTGACTTGTAGGAGCCTTTTCTCATGAAAAAAGAACATTCCTGTCAGTGAATTAAACTTCCTCCATTAATCTTCCTGTCAAGAGTCATAAAGATGGTCCCATGATAACTTAAATGTAAAAAAAATGTAAGCCAAATGTTTTGATTTACTAACCCAAATTCCCTTCCTCCACTTGCCCAAATGAGTTGAAGGGTCAAGATAAGGTAATTAGAGTTTTAACTGTTACCTTTCAAATTTTGTTACATTGATAAAGTATACTTGGATGCCACCAACATAAATCCCTGGCAAAAGGTGAAAAGTCACTCGTTGGATTTACTTGAACTTATTTTTCTTAATCTTTCTGCATTTTTGATAGTCTTAATTTAGTTTTTTGGAGTTCTGCCCAGTCCTGCTTCATTTCACTAGAATTATTTTACTACTCTAGGCAATAGGTATGTGGAAAAAAAATGGGAACCAGTCTACAAATGGCTGAACATAGAGTATACAGGTTTGATGAATCATGATTGTTTGATAACAAAAAGTAAAATTTATTAATAAGAATCTTAAGAAAGATTATCCTGTTTGTAACTGAAATTGGGACAGTGTTCTGCTGATGCAATTTCAGTCCTTTTACAGCGTTGACATTTAGAATATTCTTATGTAATTAACACCTAATTCTTTGTTTTGTTCTGTTTGTTTTTTTATGGTTTAATGCCATTTTTAAGCACAATATAGGCTATACATGGTGGCCAGTATTAATGGTGGAGGAAGAACCCGGAAACCCCCCGGAAAGAACCACCTATCCACGAGTAGCTACTGGCAAGCTTTCTCACATAACTACATTAGCCGAATCTTAGACTCGAACCCACACAGACAGAGGTGAGATGATAGTGATCCGTAATGAACAGCGCTTTAGACCACTCGGCCCCCCACCCTCACGATTCTTTAGGTGTGGGACTGAAAACACATTTTAAACACATCTAGATAAAATAAAGTCATGGCCAATATAGTTTACTCCACACAGAAGCTTGCATCAAGGATGGATCTGTACAGAGGGGAATAACTTATCATGAGCATTAAAACTTTGAACTGATAAGTGCAATAATAGAAAAGCATTTCCACATGTATTCACTTGGATTTTATGTTTTATGGCACATAAATAGTGTGTTATGTAGTGCCATGGCAATTCAAGAAAGTTCCTTGCCCATGTAAGCCCTACAGTATTTGACATGGCAGACTAACCACTAAACCTCTGCAGTTCCTGTCCCTATTGTTTCATATAATGTGCGGGAGAATTGGCCTAATATACCCCCCCCCCCAATCCATCATTGAGATGAGTATTACAAGTGCGGGAGAATTGGCCTAATATACCCCACCCCCCCAATCCCCCATTGAGATGAGCATTACAAGTGCGGGAGAATTGGCCTAATATACCCCACCCCCCAATCCCCCATTGAGATGAGCATTACAAGTATAGATTAAAATTTTAGAGTGTCAATAATTGTACCATTTTTTTACTTAATAATGTGCCGCTTAAAAATCGTTATAAAAATGCTTATAATGGAAGAATAGTTTCTTCTTAAAAATTACATGGTTGACCAGCTGGGCTTATACGGTAAGATACAAAAAAAACTGTTTTTGTCTTGAGTGTATGTATGCAAGTATACAATTTAGGAAAAAAAAATCTCAACCCATACAACATAAATATTAATAAAACAAAGCTGTCACCCCCTTTCCATAAAGCCCATGTTTGTCGTATATACCAGCATAGAATGCACATTCAAATAACTCAGTCATAAAACTTTACTTGACAGCAATACATATTTGAAACTATTCCAAGAAATCAAAAAAGGCTGCATTTTTTATTTACTGAGAGCAATATTTTTCAGTTTTGAGGAACAATTATTACTTGAAATATTGAATAAGGACAGATCAGATCTGCTTTTGCCAAATAAACTATGACCAGGGTCTATGGTAATTTTTTTTATATATTTGTGTCATTGCATTTGAATATCTAAGTCTCCAATAAGAAATGGGGTACTACTACTACTACTACTACTGCTACTACTACTACTACAACTAATAATAATAATAATAATAATAATAATAATAATAATAATAATAATAATAATATAACAACAACAATAATAATAGTAATAATATTAATAATAATTATATAATAACAACAACAAAAATAACAATAGCAATAATAATAATAATAATAATAATAATAATAATAATAATAATGATAATATAATAACAATAAAAATACCAATAATAATAATAATAATAATAATATAATAACAACAATAAAAACACCAATAATAATAATAATAATAATAATAATAATAATAATAATAATAATAATAATATAACAACAATAAAAACACCAATAATAATAATAATAATAATAATATAATAACAACATAAAAACACCAATAATAATAATAATAATAAAAATAGTAAAAATACTAATAATAATACTACTATATTGTGGGTACTACTGATGATAGTTACGTATTATGGTATATTACTTATCTATGTTCACAGATGTACCAAAGAATGTAAGAGGAAAGCAATAAAATGTCAGATGACAGAGAGAAATCATCTCACAGTGTCAAGGCAAAAGTGGCCCATGGTGCGGTGTCAGCAAAAGATGCAGATGAAGAATATGAAGGTAAGTAAAGTCACACTTTAGTAAATGTGAAAATGTCGAAATACGTAATCATGAATGAAAATTCACATGTAATCTAGGGCTTCATTTACATAATGCACAGATAAATTAGGGTTTATATGTACACTTACAGGCTCTACTCTTAAAGTAAAATTTTGAATGGAAATTTCCCTCTGTTTGAAGTAGAAAGGGGGAATTTTCTAAATATAGTAAGGATTTAACAAAGAAATAAATGTAGGGCTCATTAAAGTGATGCCTTTTTAAAATTCTGTTTTTATTGGCACATTTTTGAGAGATAATTAATTGTGAATCCTACCATTGCATGTCTTAGAATTCAACTGTCATTTGTGCTAGAACCCCAAGAATCTCACAATCACACGTCTTTGACTCACAACATCCTGGAACCCCACAATCTCATTTCCGAGAATCCCACAATCACATGTCCTAGATTCTCACAATAACATCATAGAATCACACATATGCATGTTCTAGAATCCAGTAGTCACATGTCCTAGAATTCCATGATTGCATGCCTTACAATCCCACAATCACTTGCACAAGAATCCCACAATAACATGTAAAATTCCATGATTGCATGCCTTACAATCCCACAATCACTTGCACAAGAATCCCACAATAACATGTCTTAGAATCTCACAATCACATGTACAAGAATCCCACAATCATTGGTACATATATCCCACAATCACATTTCTTAGAATCCCACAATCACTTGTGCAAGAATCCTATAATCACATGTACAAGAATTTCACAATTACATGAACAAGTATCCTACAATCACTTGTACAAGAATCCCACTATCACTTGTACAAGAATCCCACAATTACTTGTACAAGAATTCAACAGTCACTTGTACAAGAATCCCACAATTACTTGTACAAGAATTCAACAGTCACTTGTACAAGAATCCCACTATCACTTGTACAAGAATCCCACAATTACTTGTACAAGAATTCAACAGTCACTTGTGCAAGAATCCCACTATCACTTGTACAAGAATCCCACAATTACTTGTACAAGAATTCAACAGTCACTTGTACAAGAATCCCACAATCACTTGTACAAGAATTCAACAACTTCATATTTTAGAACAAATCCTGCATCTAAAGATTTAAGTTGAACAGACTGTGTTGACACTTGTCTTACTTGTCTGCTGGCTTCAAGTGTGTCTTGTTTGAAGTCAGGAGAACACACATGTTATTTATAGACTAGAGATGCTCCAAGACTGTCGTGCTGAAATGAAGTTATACGCCATATCAAACTAGTTCTTTCCCTCAGCTTGAAACAAAGCACATATAGCATTTTGTATTCATGCTTATGCATCCAAATATTTGTAAGCTTGACTGTGCATCAAATACTGAACAAATTTTGATATATACAAATTTGTGTCACTACATCATAGAATATGGATGTTCTGATATTAGTAAAAACATTTAAATTATAAAGAAAGACAGAGAGAATATTCATATTTTAATTCATATCAATATTGAATATCCATAATGAACACCATACAGAAACACAGACTGAATATCTATATTGAAAACACCATATCAAGACTGAATAGCCACATTATACACCATAAGAAAACACAGACTGAAATATATATATTGAATACCATACAGAAACATAAGCTGAATATCCATATTGAACATCACACAAAAGCACAGACTGAATATCTATCTTGAATACCATACAGAATCAGTACAGAAACATAGACTGCATATCCATCATAAACACCATACAAAAACACAGACTGAATATCTATCTTGAATACCATACAGAAACAGTACAGAAACATAGACTGCATATCCATCATAAACACCATACAAAAACACAGACTGAATATCTATCTTGAATACCATACAGAAACAGTATAGAAACATGGACCATATCCATCATAAACACCATGCAAAATGACAGAGTGAATATCTATCTTGAATACCATACAGAAACAGTACAGAAACATAGATCCATCATAAACACCATGCAAAATCACAGAGTGAATATCTATCTTGAATACCATACAGAAACAGTACAGAAACATAGACTGAATATCCATCATAAACACCATACAAAAACACAGACTGAATATCTATCTTGAATACCATACAGAAACAGTATAGAAACATAGACTGCATATCCATCATAAACACCATGCAAAATCACAGACTGAATGTCTATCTTGAATACCATACAGAAACAGTACAGAAACATAGACTGAATATCCATCATAAACACCATGCAAAATCACAGACTGAATATCTGTCTTGAATACCATAGAGAAACAGTACAGAAACATAGACTGAATATCCATCATAAACACCATACAAAAACACAGACTGAATGTCTATCTTGAATACCATACAGAATCAGTACAGAAACATAGACTGCATATCCATCATAAACACCATACAAAAACACAGACTGAATATCTATCTTGAATACCATACAGAAACAGTACAGAAACATAGACTGCATATCCATCATAAACACCATACAAAAACACAGACTGAATATCTATCTTGAATACCATACAGAAACAGTATAGAAACATAGACTGCATATCCATCATAAACACCATGCAAAATGACAGAGTGAATATCTATCTTGAATACCATAAAGAAACAGTACAGAAACATAGACTGAATATCCATCATAAACACCATGCAAAATCACAGACTGAATGTCTATCTTGAATACCATACAGAAACAGTACAGAAACATAGACTGAATATCCATCATAAACACCATGCAAAATCACAGACTGAATATCTGTCTTGAATACCATAGAGAAACAGTACAGAAACATAGACTGAATATCCATCATAAACACCATACAAAAACACAGACTGAATGTCTATCTTGAATACCATACAGAATCAGTACAGAAACATAGACTGCATATCCATCATAAACACCATACAAAAACACAGACTGAATATCTATCTTGAATACCATACAGAAACAGTACAGAAACATAGACTGCATATCCATCATAAACACCATACAAAAACACAGACTGAATATCTATCTTGAATACCATACAGAAACAGTATAGAAACATAGACTGCATATCCATCATAAGCACCATGCAAAATCACAGAGTGAATATCTATCTTGAATACCATAAAGAAACAGTACAGAAACATAGACTGAATATCCATCATAAACACCATGCAAAATCACAGACTGAATATCTATCTTGAATACCATACAGAAACAGTACAGAAACATAGACTGAATATCCATCATAAACACCATGCAAAATCACAGACTGAATATCTGTCTTGAATACCATAGAGAAACAGTACAGAAACATAGACTGAATATCCATCATAAACACCATACAAAAACACAGACTGAATGTCTATCTTGAATACCATACAGAAACATAAACTCCATATCCATAATGAATACCACATCAAACATATTAAGATTCAATTACTGTATAATACATGATGGCAGAGCTATGTGAACACTGCTCACACTTGAGTACATGTTATACTTGACCAAATGTTTTAATTCACATAAAAGTTAGGTTAACACAGACATTACTTTAAAAAAAAGACCACAAAATGATTTAGTTACATATATCAAGAACTTAAAAGGCTCAGGAGTGTCCAGAGATGGAAAGGAGACCCCCCCCCCAACCATATTTAACCCCAAACCCAGAGATCATTCATTGTTTATGTGTGATTTATAAAATATATTAGGTTACAAGCAGCAGGTGTGTAGAGTGTCAAACTCACAATGCAGTTTCATTTTGTGTAGAGTGTCAAACTTACAATGCAGTCTCATTTTGTGTAGAGTGTCAAACTCACAATGCAGTCTCAATTTGTGTAGTGTCAAACTCACAGTGCAGTCTCATTTTGTGTAGAGTGCCAAACTCCCAATGCAGTCTCATTTTGTGTAGTGTCAAACTCACAATGCAGTCTCAATTTGTGTAGAGTGTCAAACTCCCAATGCAGTCTCATTTTGTGTAGAGTGTCAAACTCACAATGCAGTCTCATTTTGTGTAGAGTGTCAAACTCCCAATGCAGTCTCATTTTGTGTAGAGTGTCAAACTCCCAATGCAGTCTCATTTTGTGTAGAGTGTCAAACTCCCAATGCAGTCTCATTTTGTGTAGAGTGCCAAACTCCCAATGCAGTCTCATTTTGTGTAGAGTGTCAAACTCACAATGCAGTCTCATTTTGTGTAGTGTCAAACTCCCAATGCAGTCTCATTTTGTGTAGAGTGTCAAACTCCCAATGCAGTCTCATTTTGTGTAGAGTGTCTAACTCCCAATGCAGTCTCATTTTGTGTAGAGTGTCAAACTCGCAATGCAGTCTCATTTTGTGTAGAGTGTCAAACTCCCAATGCAGTCTCATTTTGTGTAGAGTGTCAAACTCCCAATGTAGTCTCATTTTGTGTAGAGTGTCAAACTCCCAATGCAGTCTCATTTTGTGTAGAGTGTCAAACTCCCAATGCAGTCTCATTTTGTGTAGAGTGTCAAACTCCCAATGCAGTCTCATTTTGTGTAGAGTGCCAAACTCCCAATGCAGTCTCATTTTGTGTAGATATTTTCTCTTGGGAAATGCAATGTATTTATTAAACATTGCTTGAAAACAAAAGAAATAAGAAATGTATGAATGTATGAATTTAGATATTGACCTAGTACCAGCATGGGTGTTAGTATTGTGGCACAAAAGAGTTAACTTAGGTCTGAGGAAACGGTATACCTTCTATACTCGCTTATAAGACAAGACCAGCTGCAAACTGCACATACCAAGATCTGTAATCACTGGAAGATCTGGGTCTGTGCAGTTTGTCAGGAGTGACCAGTAGAACAAATAACATAGACTTTGATCTACATTACGCTACACCAGATATGGAGTTTTGTTGTTTGCATTTCAACCTGACATAAGCAAGTATAGATGGAAGCCCTCATGCTGATTCATTGTGTACAATAGGCTATAGAAGCATGGGGATGTACTCAATGTGAGATGAAGGGAGAGAGATTGTGTGTGTGTGTAAATGGTTGAATACTTGTTTTATAATCATGCTGGGAATTTTTTGCCAATAAGAGTAGCTTTCTTTCTAATGAAATTGTTAGAAATTGTATCTATTTTCAACATAACTAATATTTCAAAGAATGTTTACAACATTACTGGCAGATGTTTCAATACACATGGCATATTTACTAGTGAAAACCTTATGTATACAATATGGCTTTTTGCATGTGATTTTAGATATACATGTATCATGAAAATCATGTTATCACAAATGAACAGATTTTCATACTTATGTGGGGTTTTCACCCAAACACTTCTTATTATGTCCAAATGGCAGTAAATGAAAATGCTGCTGATCTGACCTTCGAAGTTTCCATTAAAAGATTTCTTTGGTCCTAAATGACTATGGTGCTGATTTGACTTCTAATTGGTCATAAATGACAATGGTGCTGATTTGGTTTCCAGTATGGCCCCCTCAGACAATATTGTTAACTCTACTCCTTCCAGACGGATGGTATATCAGAGCCGAGTTTTCACAAACAGACTTGTGATACCTAGTTTGTTCTAAGTGCCAGTGGTGCCATGTCTTTATCAAATATGGCTGCCATGATGATCTTAAAAAAATCTTGTTGTCATTATTCACCCTGAATGGAAGGTCATTATGACTTTGATTTTTCACCACCACACTTTTAATGATACCTGAGAATATTCTGTATATAAAACAAAAAACACATGCATGATTCATTTAAAATTGTGCCCAGGATTGTATATTTGCATCATTGTGTGTGCAATAATACTAAAGTTTAGCAGGGGCCCTCAGTGGCCGAGTGGTTTAAAGCGCTGACCATTATGGATCACTGCAATTGCACCTCTGTCTGCGTGGGTTCGAGCCTCAGGCTTGGCTAATGTGGGTATTTGAGCTAGCTTGCCAGTAGCTTTTCATGGGTCGGTGCTAATTTCAAGGTGAAGTCTACAGGTATTTTATGGTTGCTTTTGTTGCTACTTTAAAACTTATAAAGCTGCTGGTGGTTCAGGGATGAACCATGCATGGTACATGGTGTGTTTCTCGGGTAGCGTCTCGTGTATCTCATTCAAGGTTTTATCAGGTCAGTTTTCTTCCATGTTCTGCAGATTTACTCCACTGCTTTTTGAGATGCAGATACAAAACTTAATTACTGTTCAGATCTGCCTAGGAACTGTACAGCTTCATTATGAGTCAGTCTGATTTCATCAAGGTATTCTTTTTATGACTGTCGCAGTGGGGTGATGGTGGGACCAGTTGGGAGTGTAGTAAATTCAAAGAATAACTGCCTTTATAAAAGGTACGATTGGCTGCCATTGGTAGAAGTCTCATTGGATGAAGAGGGGAGGGGGCAGAATTAATGGGTTTTCTAGGAGAGATTCTACAGTATGTACAAAATCCATGTGTGTAAATGATGCTATGCAGATAATTTGACAGCCTGATGAAGACCTGTGTATATTTAACATAAACATTTCTGAAATAAGTTAAGGATAGAAACTGTCCATGGTATAAAAGCAAAACACAAATATGTGTAGATTTTTTAATTTTTGGCAAAAAATAATACGTAATTTTTTGTTTCAAAATTAGCCGTGTACATACATCGGCTGTAGTTGCATGTCAGCCCAGATCTTGATCTGTAATTCACAGTTGTGATTGAATGAATGATACATAATGGCATACTGCTTGTGGTTGAATGCACCTTTGTATGGGTGATTTTGGACTGTATTCTGTTGGGTAGACCTCCTCTTCTTCCACAAAGATAATGTTACACAATTGTGGCTTCTACCTTGGTGTTTTGTAACATTGGGCAATTTGTCAATGTTTGATACTGTCAGCTCTTTGTTTCCAGTCTTGCTATCAGTTTGTTTAACTCTTCTGTCACTCCCATGGGTCAGGGCTTTGACTTTTGACATTTGATCTCCCTCAAGTGTGGCAGATTTAGAGGTTTGTGTCTTCAACATTTTGGGAATTACAATTTATTTTCAACAATGGGAACAGTTTTCGAATGGTCTGAACAATTTCTGACCTGTCAATCAGCTTTGAGTGAAATTACAAATCTGGAAAGGAAAAAATGAATTTGATACAAGATTATGTGAATGTTTATCTGGTGCATGCAACAAAAATCCAAGATAATATTTAATTATATACTGTGCTTTTGTCCTATAAATTTACTTTACAAGGAAGAGGTAACTGAACAATAAATATATTCCTGTACAAGTCATTGTCCTATGGTGTACATTGTGGTTTTCAAACGGTGTACATCATTGTGCTAACTGAAAACCTGATGTAGACCCAGAACTGACATCACATAATGCACCAGTAAATTTAAAGGTTAAGCCAGGGTCACCTGGTCTGCTTCAGCTTTCATTGCTATGCAATGGAAACCAAGCCATGCCCTGGGGAGAAAATGAAAATCAGGTGCCCCAAATCTTGCAGCACTTTGTAGGGCTGTGTGAGATAAGTGAAATGAAATTGAGGGTAAAAACAAAGCCTGTCAGTTTGCAGGTTCATGCAAGCAAAAGTAAAATTTAGTACGACTCAAACTGTATGTAAGCACATTATCATTTGGTCTTAATCCTGATTTCTGATGTTGCCAATGCTTTCTCAAGGTAAGACACAAAATGTATCTACCTGATGTAAATAAGGTACAATGGGTTTGTTTCTGTTTTTGTCACAGACATAAATCTGCAAAGAATTGTACAGATACAGTCTGACTATGCTAAAATTACACTAATCAAAATTTAAAATCTGTTTCTACATGAAGCATCTTTACCCTTCCAGTTTTCTGAAACACTTACAGCCACACATTATAACAGATGTATGTATTAAAAGTTGTCTGTTATCAATTAATAATAAAAGGATAAAACAAAATTATGAGATGATGTGGATAATATATGAATGATCGGATCAACAGAGGACTACTTCATGGAGAGAAAACTACTTCATGAGGAGTACTACTTTACAGAGAGCAGTACTCCATAACAAAATACTACACCATGATGAGTACTACGCAGTGGGGAAAATACTTCATATAAAGTGCTTTATCATTAGAGAAAATGACATCATGCAAATACTCCATAACAAAATACTACATCATGATGAGTACTATTCATTGGGAAAAATTCTTAAAGGGGGGTGGGGAGCTTTCGAGTGTCTGAGTGGTCTAAAGCACTTTCCATCACGGATCATTGCCATCACACCTGTCTACGTGGGTTTTAGTCTTGAATTCGGCTAATGTGGGTACATGAGAAAGCTTGCCAGCAGCTTCTCGTGGGTCGGTGGTTCTTTCTGGGGTTTTCCCAGGTTCTTCCTCCACCATTAATAGTGGCCTCCAAGCATATAGCCTATCTTGTGCTGAAAAATGGTTTTAAACCCTACTACAACATCATTTTAATGGGGAGTGCTATATCATAGAGCAAAAACTACACCATGAGGAGTTCTATTTCATCGAGAGATAATACATTATTAGAAGTACTTCATAATAGATTTAAAAAAAACCTTTTAATTAGCTGTTCATTTTATTTATTCTTCTTTCAGTTTTTAAAAGAAAATTAATAATCTTTCATATTTTGATTTATGACTTGGTATAAATTTAAATGTTTTGTTAAATTAGGTATGACTAGTATGGCACTGATAATTTATCATAACGTAATGCAATTCAATGCTCATTGTGCAACTTGCATGGGCCTTGTCTAATTACTCAGTATCTACCAATTATTATGAAGTGACCTGTAAATTTAGCAGTAGCTGAGTGTGACCCTTTTCTGACCCCTAAAGTGAAGGTTGCTGATCATATTACACTCCATATCAAGGAAATGTCAGAACAAGGAAACCACAATTCCAAAAGGTTACTAGAATGACATCAATAAATATGATTTGATGTTAGATATATCAGAAGAGTGGTCAAATGAATCATGATGTATGTTTTCTTGTCACATCATCAGGTATTAGTTATTCATCTCTACATTCAAGGCATACTGATTAACCTAGTCTTGTGATAATATAGTGTTTATTATGATGAATTGTTTTAGTTCACCTTGCCATAAAGTCATGTGGGCATAAGGCAACACCCTGCATCACCAAATCCATTGGCAATTTTACTATATTAGATCTCTTTAAGAAAAGACTCAGGACCAATTTCAAAATTTTTTTAACCAATCAATTAACATGAAGGGCTTTGATGCAGAGCTGCCATCAAATATGGGCACTGTTACTAAAAGTAGAAATGTCTTTAAGATGCCTTTTCATCAATAACTGCTGAAAAGAGCATGACCAAATCGGATAGAATCCTCCAATAGAAGTCTTTCTCGTTTATAAAATTGATTCCAATCTGTGATTAAATATAGTACTGTTACCAAAAATGGATAAGTTTTAAAAACTCTCTCAAAGAATATATGTTCGCAAAAAATGATCCTGATTTTTTTCTCCAAATCCTGATTTTGTTCCCATTCAGATCCTCAGATTTTTCTTGGGCATCCTGATTTTCATTCCACTCAAGGTGGCAGATCTGCATCATGCTCACTATATCCACATTTTTCTCAGGAAATGGCAAGATGGTGATACCTTCATTAACATGTTAAGAAACAGCTAAGGCTTTTTATTCAGGCTGAATATAGCAGCAGCTGTCCTCTTGTGAGAATTGAGACACACATGCACTTAAACTAGCATACCTCCAGTAACATAACATGTCATAGTTTAGAAAAGCACTATTTTCAGTACCAAAACAAATATTTATTTTTTTTCTTCAAAAAATCATATGATTTTTATTAAAATGATCAAAGGAGAGAGAGAGAGAGAGATTTTTTTTATTTTCTACCATAAATATATGTACATAATCATTAGCCCATAAAACAGTAAATCCGCCAAATGTACATGGGTAACTTTCTGTTGGACAGTTTATTCACTTGATGGACATAGAAGCAATTAAATGGTATAGAGGTCAGAAATAAACAACCATCATTTTGACAGATTGCACTGACAACAGCTAGGGTGATGTGGTGTCAAGTATTTTGAACACTGCTGTGTGATTACATTACTTTGTACTACACTAACTGGAACAAAATATTTCAGTTGAAGTTAGTTAAATCCAAGAGATACATGTTGAAGAATTCAAATTGTTGTACATTGTGGTACATGTACATGTATTTAGCTTAAATGAGAATGTTTAAACTATCTTCATGAAAGTTTATTGGCAGTTTCATGTTTCTAAAGTCAGATTTTACTCTGTATACAAAATGCAAAATGATGACATTCCGGGAAGGAAGGATTGGCCATTTGCGAATTAGTCAAGCAAAACAAAATTTCAAAAGTCCGGTTAATGGAGTTTGATTTTGTGAAGGACAGTATTGGAATGCTATTCTTTGATTATTTTGCAGACTCTATTAATCCTCATTGACACAACAGTACCACCCAGCATCAGCCAATGCATTCATGAATCCAGAGCCCAGACCCAACAGTAACTAACATGTTTGAACAATCAATGATGGAGCATGTCCATGATTTTTTATACTTATTGAAATTATGTTGTACTGACCAATTTCATTTTGTAGTTACATATAATTTTTCAGACCTGCATATTTTTTATTCCCTCACAGCAATACAGATGCAGAAAGATCATTTAGTGAGATCAGAATGTCTCAAACAAATGCAAAGGTATACGCAAATGACACATAAATTACCACAGATTTCATACTGAACTGGTGAGAGCAAGAAAGACTGGAAACTAATCTGCCCAATTGATTTTAAAGACAGAAACCTTGTGTATTTAGTAATTTAATATCGGCATTGTTGTGATTATGTGTGTGTGTGGGCACAAGTTTGTGTGCATGTGCAGTAATGATATCCGAGATTGTTTTTTGCTAATTTTTTTGGTATCTGTATTAAATGCTTCAAAAAAACATGTTATTTTGTTTATTTCAGATTTGAATATCCTGTCATTGTGTATAGGTTTACATGAATTTGAAACCTTATTCACAATTGTATCATCTTGCATTTTTGGGGTCCTAACACTGTCTGGGACCTTGGAACTGGTATGAAGTAGATAATTTTTAAAGTTTTGATTAAAAGACGTGTATTTGCTTATTAAAGTATGTGTGATATTATTTTGACTACGGTATATAAGTTCAGGAGTAATTTATGTTTTCCTTAAGGAATTGATAGTCATTGTTGACATTTGGTACAAAACAGTATCATTATGTGGTGAAATATGGCATAAAACAAGGTGGCCTTACAGTATTTCTTTGTACAGATTTCAATAGAGAGTTTTCGTTTAATCCAGCAAAATTAATAGGTAGTGTATTGAAATTGCAATGGGTTTGAAGTGCATGACAAAGTTCAAGAATAATAATTACTGGTATTTTTCAGACAAACCCACTTTCAACACAGTCTCTTCAGTGTTGGGGTATGCACCATGTCTGATAGATGAGAAGTAAAGTGGGTTTAACAGAGACCTGTAATTAATTCCATTTGACCCTGGATTGGAGCATTGAAGAATGACACATAAGTTTTCTCCCTCTGACCTATAATCATTGATAATTTGGGTTCTGCTTTTGTGTGTAAAAATGAAAAAGAATCTTTTACTAACGTGTATGACTCATTGGAACAGGTACCCCTAAAGGGTCAGTGGTTATGACTGTACATGTAAATTATGAATAATCATGAACTGGTACCCCTAAAGGGTCAGCAGTATGACTGTACATGTAAATTATGACTCATTGGAACAGGTACCCCTAAAGGGTCAGCGGTTACAGGTACCTTTATGGTGTCTGGAGAATCAATGAAAATCAAGTATCTTAAAGGGTGTGCATCATAGTAATATGCATAAATTATGAATTAAAATAACAAGTACTCTTAAAGGGGCATTAGTATGACTTTAAATGAAAATTATGACTCATAGGAGTAAGTCCCATTAAAGAAGCAGACACCTTGAGAAGTGACCTTTGAAGACAGGTGTTATTAGAGTTTCATTTCAAACTTTTGTTGATGGGATTTTGAAACTGGCTGTTTAGGACAGTGATTCAAAAGTACAGGTGTAACACGTTTTCCATGTGTCTTGCCTACATCCAAGTAATGACATGACATGCCTCATACGTGACAGAAATATTTTTGATTTTGCCACTGCTGCCACTATATTCAATGCAGATATGCCAGCTTTTCTGAGTTTATGATGGAATTGTTCCCTTTTTATACCACTATGATCACTTCCGTCAGATTCTGATTTCTGGTTTAAAAAAAACAATTTATAAAGTACATCTTTAACACTGGTAATCTTAACCAGTGAATAGCTTGTAATGTCTGATATATTTCTTTGGCAAAGGATTTCCAAGTATCACACAAGCAATTCATATTGACCAGTCAAAATCATCGAGCTAAGTGCTCTGATTTTTCTGAGAAAGTACGATGAAGTGATATGTGTAGACGCTATTTGTATGTATCTATTGTAGCATGATCGGACAGTATCTATCTATGGTTACATGGTCAGACAAAATTTGTATCTCTGGTTAGATGGTAAAAGAGTATCTGTATATATAGTTACATATTCAGACAGTATCTGTATCAATGGTTTCATGGTCAGACAGTATTGTATCTGGTTAGACATTCCGGAAGAATAAACAGTTTTGTCAGGAAAGACTAACTGTGCATCTGTATAATCAAATCTTTTGCTCAAACTTTAAATGAAAGGTAAATTTATGAAGAAAAATGTACGATCACCAAAACTCTCAACTCTTGTTGCGAAATGCTTTTTATTGTGCTGATAATATAAGGTTTAATTGGTTTCTGTAAACTTTTGTCAGTTTAATGTGAATCCAGGTTTGGCGCCAATATAGAAATAAATTCGGGCAATAATTACTAGGTATTTCAGCAGGTTTTTTTTGTGCTGACCATTTTTAATGATCTTTTTATTAAATGCAAATGTCTGTATGGTGATGAATCAAAGAATTCCAACAAAATACCTAAAGCCATCAATATGTTAATTTCAGACTATCCAGCCTTTAAATCTGTCTTTCGTCGGTGAAATACATATGTTGATGGGGAGATCACTATTGTTTGGGTAAAAGCTTTCAATCTGGATTTCAGTCTTGAAATCATTAGGTTTAAACAACTTGTGGCAGGTTAATGTCTGTTATAAGGCCTTGACTACAGCTCAGATTTACTTACCTGTTGAAATATCTGATGATGGACTGTATTCAGAAATACCTTTGTTAAAAAAGATGTGGGCATTAAATTAATTTACCTTAAATACTCACTAAAACGTTCCGAGTCATTTGTTAAAACTGGTGAAGAAAACTGTCTTACCTCCACATTTCTCCAGTGACAATTAAGACCATGTTTGATTGTGAGCTTATGCTCCTGTCTGGAACATTATGCTGGCGTGTCATTATTTAAAAACATTTTAACCATTAATAAGATCCTACACTTGCCAAAACATTTGCAATTTGCACCCCCCCCCCCCAACTGTTTATTATAGGAGAAATACAGTAGTCTGAGATACGGTAATACTGTTCACTGGAGCATACAATGGGTACCTGTATCACCTTCTCCTTGGACTGCCTTTATCCTAATACGTTGGACTGCCTTTATACTAATACATTTGACTGCCTTTATTCTAAGATGCCTTTATTGATGGAGTGTGTGTGTGCGATTTGGAGTTTTAATGCATCTTTAACAATGTTTCAGCCATATTGCTATGATGTCTGCAGTGTGGCAGTTTATAGTGATTTCTAGCACTGGGGGATCATACTGCAGACATGTAGCATGAAGTCCCACCCAGTCACATTATTCTGACACCAGGCTGAATTAAGTCCTAACACTGTCCTTTTAATGCTGAGTGCCTAGTGAGATAGCCGCTAGTACCATTCTGGTAAGTCTTTGGTATGACTCGGCCAATTTTGAGCCAGCAACCTCCCACATCTGAGGCAGACACTCTAACCACTAGGTCACTTGAGTGATCCCTAGTGTAGGAGTAACATACTATATAAAAAATGGTACAGTTAGTTATGGACATTATTTCAAGAAAAAGAAATAATTACTAAAAATTTTACATTGATAAAATCTCCACACTTCACACTGTCAGTGTCAGTACTTTGTACTGTGTCAGTGTCTTGACATTACATTGAATCAGTGTCCATACATTGCACTGTCACTGCAACATCACTTTGCACTGTGCCACTGTTTGCACTTTCCACTGTGGCAATGTCCACATGTTGCACTTTGTCAGACTGAATATTACACAAGTCAATGCCTGCACTTGACACTTTGTGTTAGTTTAAACTCTTTGCACTGTGTCAATTTCAACACTTAATGCTGTGTCAGTATCCACACTTTACACTATCAATGTCCACACTTTGCACTGTGTTTATTCCAAGAACATTAAAAGAAATATTTTAGAAATAAATTATGTGGGTACTCAGCTGTGCTTAATACTTATAATTCACTTTTCCATTAAAATATAAAATTTGTTTCAAACTTGAAATGTTCTTATACTTATTGACCAGACTTTCCACATGGGATCTCATGTTCTGAATAAGCTCGGTCGTTTGCTTATGGGGTTAGTGTAATGGAGTATTAGAATAATTATTGACCCTGAGTCTTACACCATGGATGCCGTGTCATGTTTGGTTTGGTTTTGTGAGATTTAACACCATTTTGAGGTCTAGACATAGTGGACAGTATCTTTCAGTTCAACATTTTAAACCCATGACCATGTCATCTTAATAACTTGTAATACAGTCCAACATTTTAAACCCATGACGATGTCATCCCATTAACATGTAACACAGTCCAACATTTCAAACCATGACCATGTCTTCCCATTAACATGCAATACAGTCCAACATTTCAAACCCATGACAATGTCATCTCGATAACTTGTAATACAGTCCAACATTTCAAACCATGACCATGTCTTCTCATTAACATGTAACACAGTCCAACATTTCAAACCATGACCATGTCTTCCCATTAACATGCAATACAGTCCAACATTTCAAACCCATGACAATGTCATCTCGATAACTTGTAATACAGTCCAACATTTCAAACCATGACCATGTCTTCTCATTAACATGTAACACAGTCCAACATTTCAAACCATGACCATGTCTTCTCATTAACATGTAACACAGTCCAACATTTCAAACCATTACCATGTCTTCTCATTAACATGTAACACAGTTCAACATTTCAAATGCATGACCATGTCTTCATCTTAACATGTAACACAGTCCAATATTTCAAACTCATGACCATGTCTTTGCATGAACCCCCTGTAACCATGACCTTTCACCATTTTGACCCCAGGTTCATTCTTATTTGTTCATGTCCAGTAAGTCTGTTTAATTTTGTTGATAAAAAACAGATGATATTATATTATTTCATTAAAACAATGCCAGGTAATTGGAATGACAAATGGTAATTGGTTACCTGCTTGATTGTTGCAGGTAAGCAAATGCACAATAACATACCAGAGATAAAAAAAAGAAGTCACATGAATCAAGAATTGTTACTACTGAACTGGTTAGGGGCCCCGAGTGGCAAAGTGGTCTAAAGCGCTTTCCGTTACGGATCACTGCCGTCTCACCTCTGTTTGCGTGGGTTCGAGTCTAAGATTCGGCTAATGTAGTTATGTCAGAAAGCTTACCAGTAGCTTCTCGTGGGTCAGTGGTTCTTTCTGGGGGTTTTCCCGGGTTCTTCCTCCACCAATAATACTGGCCGCCATGTATAGCCTATCGTGTGCTTAAAAATGGCGTTAAACACTAAAAAACAAACAAACAAACAAACTGAACTGGTTCGTTTTGTTGTAAGTAAGATTTTTTTTATTTTGTAAAGTATATCAGAAGTGTTAGGCAGCTGTAGTTTAATCTATAGCTCAGCAGCATTTGGTCTTCAAAACTTGCTGAGCTTGGAGGAAACCAATGCTATCTTCACTATTGCTTTGAAGTAGTAGATGGGGAACCAGGCTGTGGACTGGTTTACATTAATCCCACTTCCTCTTTCCTGACTAACACAAACAAGTCTCTGACATGTTACACAGTCTACCAGATGTGAGGGATAGATAGAACTGGGGTTGCTGAGGCTAAGTAATCCATGTTAATTCCACACCTCTAGTGCTGGGAGTAATAATGAGTCATTTAGGAGGGATTTCCTCTGAATGCCTTCCTCCTTAAATCTCATTTACCAAAGGTAACAGAGCCAACTCAAGACTTGAGAACACAGTAACACTGCTGTTTAAGAATATATCAACTGTGCCATAGATGTTCTGGATTTCAAATGTTTGGAATGTGAGAGCCATAAATCACTGTTATGCCTTCCTTGTGAAATGGAACCTAGCCTAGAAATACTTTTTGTGATCTTTACTTCAAGTTACATATCATTTTTAAGCCTCTCGCAAAGCATTGATTAGGGGTGCACATGTTCTTTCTTCTATCTGACATGTCTTATTTCTCATATCTTATTTGAAGCTTTTGAATGGCTTAACGGAAGAGATGCAAAACCGAATTTTAGAACTAGAAGTTACATTTAATAGACTAGGGTAATGTTTGATTTTCATTATTTTCTGAAAACATTTAATGGATTTGTGTATGGCCACTGTTTAACTCAAAAACATTGCCTGTCAATTGAATAATATTTTTATTGCCAAATTTAGAGCTTTTCATAATTCAAAAATTCCCTTAATTACTTTTAGTAGTCTTTATTATTTCCCTTGAGATATTTTTTAAATCTCAAACTTCTATCACCTAAATTTATATTCAAGAGCATTTTGAATCAAGTTTCTAAAAGTTTTCTAAAAAAAAGGACTAATTAGATCATTAATATGGACAAATTAATTCAATAAATTTGCATAGCCTAGGTCAGGTTCTGTAGGCATCATTTTTTAAATCCAGAAGTGATTAGATTTATAGCCCATGCTGACATAGAACTTTGCCATTCAGCTATGTTAGATGTGGCTCAGGTTCAAGGTATTGGATTTGAATCCAATTTTAGGCCCCCATTTCACCAAAATTCTCAAATTTTCTCTGCAGATTTTATGTTATCTTGCTAATGATGTATGAAACAGTATTAAATATTTTTTTGTTGAAGAACAGGTAATATATAAATGCAGATTCCCTTTTATGTTTATAGTTTAACACATGGAAATCTTTTTAGTAGTCCAGGAAGTCTTTGAAATGCTGACAAGTTTCCTAAAAGAAAGTCCAGGCTCCTGTATAGAAAATTCTAATTTTGAAGAAGGTACATGAATCCCTGCTATATGCAGAAAATCATGTGTAAAATTACCTGTTACTAACCCAAAAATTTAAACTATGTTTAGAAATCTAAATCCTAATGAAGAAAGTTGGAGATATTTTGTGAAACTGGGGGTAAGGTTCCACTGCCAGTGAAAGGACAGGAGATGGACATTTGTTTTTACCTCTACTGCTTGGTTTCAACATATGCAGAAAAACCATTTTGCTGAAACAAGTGAAATTGAGATTGCTTATTTCGTTGCAGGTGTAGAAGACCAAATTAGATTTCAGGCCAGCATCTTTTAAAGTTTTGTACATAGGTGCAAACAGTTGGGACTTTAGAATTTAGATTTTGAAGAAGAAAAAAATTCAAAAAACTTCTTTTTTATATATTAGTCTGTGATTTGGAAGATTTTTCAAGAGAAATAACTTTGATAATTCAATGGAGCAAGTAATAAATATTGTTTTTTTCACTCAAGAACGTTTCCTTAGCCACTGATAACATTTTGACAAATGAATATAATTGTCTCTTTGAATGAAAACAGCAGAACATCTGTCATAAACAGTTGACAATGCCTTAAGAAACTGGATAATTAAAACTGCTTTACATTTTAGGTAGCCAATGCATCTGAGCATTTAGATGATGCTTTTATTACATTTTCAGGTCAGTTTTAATTTGATGAATATCTAGTTTGCACAATTAAGCATAAACTTGACGTGTAATATATCTACAAAAGAACAATGATCTCTGCAAATGTATGTATGTATGTATGTATGTAGGTAGGTAGGTAGGTAGGTAGGTAGGTAGGTAGGTAGGTAGGTAGGTAGGTACAAAATACCCTATAATTGCAAAATTTGAGAAAAATCATATATTAACATGAGCCACAAACTCAGTGGAAATGAAATATGAAAGGAACAACAATCAAGAATAAGATATTAAAGAAAATGAAAATGTAAAATGAAGAATTGCAATTATTTATATTTGACTAGCACATTTTAAATGAATTGTCACATTGGCTTTCCATTGGAACACTAGGAATCAACAGTTTTGAATAACATATATTGTAGTTAAAAATGAAATGGGTCCATTGATCTAATATAATATAAACAACCATGTCAGATACTATGTTCAGGCTCAGGATTGCCTCGAAAGATTACACACACATTCAACCCATGGTCCATTTGGTTCAGACTGAAAATGATTCTGCTCACAAATCCATTATAGCCACGAAAACAGCCAATTTTGAAAAATGTTATTATCACTATTGAATAAATGGTCATATAAACAGGTGGTTTTAACTCAAAGACTTGATCTTAAATGAACATGGTACTGATGTGACATTCAATATGGCTGCCATGGTGCTGCTCTGGGGCCAAATAAGGCTGCCACCATAGCCAGCTGGAAAATTGTTATCTCTACTTCTAAGTGAATGTTCATATTATCATGGGGCTTTCACTAAAAGACTTTTCACAATGTTTTGTTTATCTTAAATTAAAATGATGCAAAACTGATGTCCATCTTGAAAATCTTGTTATATAGCTCCTCTTATTGAAAATTGACATGTGAAGAGTTCTTATAGTGTTCTAGGTCATAAATGAAAATGACTAACCCTCAACATGCCCCCATTTTGACTCTCTTGAAAATATTGCTATCTCCGCTCCTCCCACCAGTATGCTTCTTTTACTAATTTGGTCCTAAAAGAAAATGGTGCCAATCATACGTTTAATATGGCCGTCATGATAGTTGTTGTAAAAATGTTATTGGCACTATTCTTCCTGAATGGAGTTCATTATGACATTGGGTTTTCACCAAAAGATGTCTGATTATGTCTACTTTGACCTTAATGAAACTGTTGCCAATCTCACATCCAATATGTCCACCAAAGCAGCTAATTTTAAACTCTTGTTATCACTGAAGAATATCTGAGATGGTTTCAACACTCAACAATAATAAAAGAAGAAATGGTATTATTTGGAATTCATGGAAATTCTTTTTTGCCCAGTAGAGCATCAATCCCTTCAAGGGACTCTTGTTTTAAAGAGAATAATGGTTATGTAAAATATTTTAATTTGTACTCATCTTCATCTTTTGAAAGTTTTTGTAATGCTGGCAAGTAAATGTGACAACTTTTATGGTGGATATCCATCTTTAGGCCCCCCAGTACTTACTGGTTTCATTGCACTAATTTATGTTTGATTGAAAACAGCAAAAGTGTTTTTGTTTCGGCACCCCTGCATTAAGTCTCCAATTTTTTAAATGAGATAAATTTATGTTTTTGGAATGAGTGATGTTTAATAACATATATAAAAAATGAAAGACTATTTAGTGTCAAGATGATAAGAGTTAGATGTCACATCAAGCCAATCCAGACCAGTCTCAGTAGGATTCAGACCTAATTCTTACTCTAGTATCCCATAATGTCACATCCTGTCCTGTCCCCATTCTGCCAGTCCTGAATTTTATTTCTTCCATTCAGTTAGTTTTTAAGGACTTTTTGGATTGAATCCAAGCTCTGGCATGAGGCTTTATATATTTTTTATAAAAAAAAAAAAAAACCTGATCAGGTTCAGTTTTCAGCATTTTCAGTTAGCAGAATTATGGCCCTTTTTTACTTGGAACTTTGCCATTTTTCAGCATTTTCTGTTAGCAGAATTATAGCATTTTTGACTTAGAACTTTGCCATTTTTCTGCATCATAAATTGGTGGGTGTGTATGTATCATATGGACACATTTTTATTTTGTGTAGAAAGGCAAATATATCTGCTTGGAGTACGTTTTCTGGCAAATATTGTTTCATTTATAACTATCATTGTCAATTACATATCAAATATTAAGGATCATATTTAGAATATGTATTACTCTCTATAGTTTTGTTCATCTCTTAATAAAAAAATGTTTTCATAATGTTCATAAGAAAGAGGGATTATAAAAACAAAAAAAAAAACAAAAAACAAATGAATGACAATTAGTGATTTGATGAAAATTCTAGTTACAAGGAAACCCATCTCTAATGTGCATGATTGTAAAATGATTTTGGATAACTGTGTATATGAGGCCTTCATCAGATGTTTGTAATTGTTTCAGTTACTTATTAATACAAAAAAAAGAAATAATTTTAAAGGGAAAATTGTGATATAAAAACTGCTTTCCACCAACACATTGATTGCTTATTTCTATTTCAAAATGTTGCAGATCATAAATGTTGAACCTGTAATTGGTTTAATCTTTGTGTACATCCTATTTTGCAACAGTCCTTATTATCAAGGATAAACTAATAGATAATCAAAACAATAGGTATTATTTGAACAGCAGTGAAGTGTATTTATTTAAAAGTATTGCCAATTGTAATTGTAGCATCATACCTGATTTATTGAGTGTTGAATCTGATAACATTTGGTTGGGAGTAGACTTTCAAAGGAGTTGGTCTGATCTAATAGGCCATGCCAGTTAGGTGTACAGGCAATCAGTGGAATTTGCCCATTTGCATCTGTATATGACATATCATCTATCCCAGTTCTTCTGGCTATATACTGTGTAGTAAAAATAGGCAGTCCTCACAGCTAGTAACTGTTGACAAGCTCTTTTAGCCCAATGAGTTTTCAACAGTATGTGGGTGGTCTGATGAGTGAGAAAAAAACCCATCTATAGATAATCATGCATAGGCTGAGCCCCCTTCTCTAAACCTAGTGCTGCTCAGTCCAGGAACAGCTTGGAAGCATTGGGAAGACGATTCCCTATTGGATTCATGGATCATTTTCTTACTTTCTCATATTTTGAGAGAGAGAAATGTAAGAAATTATGTAGAAAGTAAGTGACAAATAAGCAGTTGAATAGGATTTGGAGATACATTGATGTGTGGGTTGCCACACATGAAGTGTTTTATAGGTGGCCTTACTGTGTGCAAGACCACCCATCAGTGTATTAGGTGAAGTTCAGTCTAGCTGAGAAACTTGTACAGAGCAGATCTCTCCACATTCAGAAAGAAGTATATTCCACTGCTGACACCAGCAAATGTGGTTTCATGTGAAAGTTTCAGTGTAAATCAGGATTATTGTTAAATATCCATGGAATATATTTCTAAGGTGGAAGTTAGATTTACTCATTACAACTTCAGAAAGTGTAGGGGATGTGTTCAGATGGAATTCGTAAGGATGTGTGACAGAGACGTTCATGGAATTACACTTGTGCTTGATTTTAGTGATCGTCTCTCAATTGGTTGAATCAGTTAATGTGGCATGTGTAATTTTTAAAAAGAATATATTTGATATTGTACGGAAATTACTGTACAAAGTTATATTTTCAGTTTCTGGAGAAATTTTTGTCTGCTCTGATTAATATTGAAAACTTAGTATCTTTTTCAAAGATGAGTATGTGAAACAGAAAGAGCTGTGGTGAATTATAATTAATTGTTATGTGTAAAAGTATTTTCCCTTTTTTACAGGAATTTGTGCTAATGTATTGTTGTCTAAATTTTGTTGTGGTTATTCTTTATTGTTCTTGATTCTGTGAAGACTGGATTAATAAATTATACTGCACTGGAGGAAATTTCCTTACAGACTTTGTCAATAGGTAAGTGTTTAGCAAATGTTTTGTTATCTATTACAGTATCAATACCTTAATTATTGCAGCTAAATAATGCCAATGTAATCAGATTCATATATTTGTAAATCTGACAGAGTGTGTATAATGCTTTTGTAGATTTGCATACAATTTTTTTAAATTTAAATCATGAATGAAGCTTTTTCTCTCATTTAAAAAATATCAAAATATTTCACGAAGTACAGTTAGTATAAATTTATGAATTTGTATGCATTTAACTCTTCCATTTTTCAGAAAGGCAGCTTTAACATTTTTCATACTTTATTACAACTATTTACTGGTTACATACATTGATCTTTACAAAAAAATTAGATAAGTTCAGTCAAATATTTTAACCTTGATTTCCTGAGGATTCCATACAGATTCAGAAACTGTAAGGTTAAAAAAATCATACATTAATAAATTGGAATGAAACTGAGGTGGAAATTATTTAAACTTGTTACATGACTTCTAAAAAACAGTTGCTTGCAGTATTTTATTTTCATTCTAAACAATATTTCCAAATGTTTTGTTGGAAGATCTGATCAAAATATTATATTTAATGTTTATGGTACAAATTATAGTACAAGTCACACGGGTCATATAAGCATTCAACACAGACTATTTAAATAATGCATGTCATTTTTAGAATTTGATTTAAGTGGCAAGTATTTACTTGCTTTGGATTCATATACAGTGTAAATCCATATTCCGTTGGAAGGTCATGATTTAGATGACCCAAGAGGTGCTTACAGTAAAATCAGAGTTAAAGTATGTGGATATTTTTGAACAAAATGAACCTAAAGTAGCGATCAAGTACAATCACAATGAAAGCTATGTATATTGATAAACAGATTGGTACTACGTACTATAGTGATGATTTCACTTACCACGCTCCTATTTTTCTCAAATTTAGTAATTGTAAATTATTGTAAAAGTCCATAGTGATATAAAAACTTTGTCTAGAATTTTCATGGTGACAGCTAAGGTGCAGAGCATTCAATTATCAGCATTGTATAGACTTTCGTTAAAGAAAATTAGTGTAACATTTTAAATGAATAATGTATAATTAATTTAAAATGGGTAATGCACATACATAGCCAAAATCTGACGTGTACTATAGCCGCTATCGTGGTTGAACCTGCCTTAGTATAAACATGACACAACGATCAATTTGGCATCAATGTCCATCTATATGTACCTAGATTGACATTGTTGTTAAAATCATGTTACCTGGTATGTTGAAACACCCCGAATGTGTACAATACCAATTTACCAAAACGTTAAAAATTAAATAAAAAGGTAAAAACAGGTAAATTATGTACATTTCTGGAAATTTATATTTGTGAGATTTGATTTTTTTTTACAAACTCTTGAATTTAAAGACTCGGTAAAGAACGATCATTTGTGATATGTCTAAAAGAATCCTTTAGTATACATTGGTATAATACTAGATAAATTTAGCATAATTCAAATTTTGTGTTGCACATGAGGCTTTATTGAATGTTTGATGCAAAATTCACAGATACACTAGTATGTTCATTACTGCAAGTTCATTGCATGACGAAAATTTAATTTTTCAGAACTGTGAATTCATTTTTATTCATAGCATTGAGACCTTGTGAGGAAGGCATTATACTGATCATTGCAAGGGTCTGAGTTTAATTTCCAACAGATAACTCACATTTGGCTAGCATGTTGACGAACAAGTTGTTTCAGCCTTTTTTTCAAATATCTGACATGACTATTGGTCAGAAGGAAAAACAAAGCTGGAGAACAGCTATTTTGGTCAAGGCTGCCATGGACTCTAAGTCAGGCACTTTACTTCTCTGCCATGGCATGCTGTAATCTTCAAAGTGTTGATGTGCCATAAAAGACAATGCTACATCCCCACAAACCTTATTCATGGGGTGCACAGAATGTTTTGATTTTGTGGCTGCTTGTAAACAATATCTCTAAAAATACAACAACAAAATAATTAACAGTCAAAGAGAATAGAACTTTGAACCACAATTGGGGTTTTGTCTTGGTTTGATGTTTTGGAGTACAGCAATGCTTGAAACAACTATAGTGTGAAGGCAGTTGACCTCTCAACATAATATATGTAGCTCCGCCCCCATATGGTAGATAACCCTTTCTGATGTTACCATAGACAAAGAAATATAAAATATTTTGTCTTTGTTGTTAAAACGTAGAACACAATTCCAGGCCATCCTCACAATTTTTCTCCCAATATTTTTTTGAAGTACGATATTAATTTATCTTTGAAATGATGACATCAGGGTTTTGAGTATTACAGCACATTTCAGGATACATTCATGATGTAAAAACATCTATGAGATGGAGAAAAGCGTCATATTAATGTCTGCAAAATGACACAGTAGCATGAACAGCATTGAGACATCCAAGAATTATGTAACACAATTTTAAGCAGCTGGTTACTTGAAAATAAATATATCATGCATATCTGAACACTCAAATATCAGTAATTGAATGTATCCTGTGTATATATATATATATATATATATATATATATATATATATATATATATATATATATATATATATATATATATATATAGTCATTACAAGAATAGACCAATTTTTTTTTTATTTATTTAAGTTTATTTTTTCATTTTATTCTTTATGAGGCAAGGGATCACCAAAAAAAAATACAAAGGATCTGAAAATTTATATTTACCTGATATTATTAACAAAATGCTGCAAAATGAAAAATGGTTGTAAATTAGAAAATTGATGTTCAATTCATACACTATTTTAGTTGGGTAACATATTTATCTCTTGAAAATACATACATAATTATATTTTTATTATCTGTTATTGATAAATTTTGTGGGTTTCTGTTTTGCTTTTGATATGTTTGTCTTCCATTTAATGTGATAATGATATGACTAGACTGTAACATACTCAGGCAGCATTACTACTCAAGGTATGTGACGACGATAACTTTTGATCATTGCTTACCCACACATTTTTTGTTCAGTTACAAGGCAAATGGCTCAAATTTGAAAAAGGAATATTGCTTACAAGAGATTTTGATAAACTGCCAGTATTACCTTTGTAAAATGTGTCTATTTGAGTTCATTCTTGATATTTTTAATTGTTCATGAGGTCTTCTGCAAAGTTTATTCCTGTTAAGTTTATTTCTGTCTTTGGAAAAGACACAAACTTCACACTCTTTTCTAATTGTTCAGGATTTCTGTCATTGCTGTTACACAAGCCATAACTATACCTAAAAGTTTACATTCATGAGTAACACAATACATGAGAGTACAATTGATAAGTTTGTTTACTTAGACAACAGTTAGAAAGAAGGTGCTTGTCTAAATTACTGTTGAACAGTGTAATCAGGTGTGGGGATTATCAGTTTGATTGGCTAATAGCAGCTATCAATCAAAGCTTGTAGAGAGGTTAATTAAAGTAGTCCTTAGGCTAGGGTTACCTGAAGTACTGGGGTTGACCCACTGGTAGGATTTGAACCCCTTCCTTTGGTCATGCATATCTGGGCCCAATATCATCTGAGTCCTAATTCATGATATTTTAAAAAAAAATCCAGTTTTCTTTGAGCTCTCTTGATAAGTGATTTTCAAGAATCTGTCCTTTATTCCATATGTACATGCTCATCGTGGAGTCCAAATGGAAACTGCACAGACCTGTATTACAGAATGGCATATCTGGGTCTATGAAGTTTGTTTGGATTAATCAGTAGAACAAGCAACATAGACACTAATCTGTCAGCCCATTATGAAATGGCAGTTAAGAGTCTATGTTTGTAATTAGACTTGACTTATAAGGAAGTGCAGATTGTAAACGAGTCTTTTGGAAACTTTCTGTTTTTCATTTCTTTTGCATGATTCAAGATGAATTATCTTAGAATATGTACACATTTTTCTTCATGTTTCCAATTACAAATACTATTTTGTATATTGTATAGTATCAAACAAATGGTTTGATAAAGTGAATAATAATAATAATAATAATAATAATAATAATAATAATAATAATAATAATAATAATAATAATATTAATTAGTAAATAAACAAAATAAATGATAAAAATAGTAAATAAAAATTATTAAAAACTTATTAAAAACTGATTTATATTTTCTTTGTGGAGCTTTATATTTAACACTTTTGTGAATCCTTAAGTAATTTTAAGGGTTTGTTTTGTGTGGGGAAAATTGATGGTGTTCATTTGCTGCCCCAAGACAGATTACTTGGCTAAGACTGTACATGTTGACACTTCTTTTGGGTTTGTATCCATGATAGGATCAATTTTGTAGGAAACTAAATTTCATGCCAACTATTATCTCAGAGTGTGCAGACTTTAGAGGTTTTGTTCAAATATTGCATTTCTTGCAAGAGTTTGTTTAAATTTAACAATGTGAACTGAACACATTCCAAGTTACTGTAGAACTTGCATGTGTATTAACATGATAATCAAGAAAGAACAAATACCAGGTTACTGTAAAAATTCCACGTGTAGTACCATAGAAATCAAGAAAGAACAAATACCAAGTTATTGTAGAACTTCCATTGTAGTACCTTAGAAATCAAGAAAGAACAAATACCAAGTTACTGTAGAAATTCCATTGTAGTACCATATAAATCAAGAAAGAACAAATATCAAGTTACTGTAAAACTTCCATGTATAGTCCCATGGAAATCAAGAAAGAACCAATGTTACTGTAGAACTTACATTGTAGTACCATAGAAATCAAGAAAGAACAAATACCATGTTACTGTAGAAATTCCATTGTAGTACCTTAGAAATCAAGAAAGAACAAAGAATAAATGTAACATTTTATGCCAACAAATGCTGGAAGGATAGAAGGAAGGATAACTAATTTGAAGAATGTTTTTAAACCAAATTCTTATATAAAATCCATCTATTTATTTAAATATTTTAACTTGACCTAATCAATGTTTTAAAATTCTGCATGAAATGGGGTCAAAATCTTAACACAAATGAATGTAAACTGATTACAAAAAGTGGCAAAATAATAATACAAATTTTCAGTATTTTCGGGAATATTGTGTCAAATTGTTTGCTAATAATTGTGTCAGACTTCATTAAAATGCTCAAAATCTTCATTTTTAAAAATGTTAAAATATTCATATAAATTTTATCAAAATGTTCATTTAAATGGTGTCCAATTTTTCATAAACAGTAAAGTACATTCATTTTTACATCATTGCCAACATTGTGATGTGACTCATGTAGCTGAGGTATATTCATTTACATCAATGATGTATGTATGTATGTATGTATGTATGTATGTATGTATGTATGTATGTATGTATGTATGTATGTATGTATGTATGTATGTATGTATGTATGTATGTATGTATGACTGAATGACTGACTGACTAACTGACTGACTTTATTTACTCTTCAGTAGAGATTACATCAGATTAATCAAATTCAGGATAATACAAAATCATGAAATACAACAGAAAAGAGTATTTTAAAAAAAAGTATACCAGTGTAATTATCAGTGTAGTTCTTTCTACATGACATGTGCTTATGCATATATATATATATATATATATATATATATATATATATATATATATATATATATATATATATATATATATATATATATATATATATATATATACACACACACACACACATATATATCTTCAAATTACTTATCCTTCCTTCTATCCTTCCAGCATTTGTTGATATATATATATATATATATATATATATATATATTTTTTATATATATATATATATATATATATATATATATATATATATATATATATATATATATAAATGTACACACATACATATATTAACACACATTCATACACATACACACATCTATACATATATATGTGGAACAACATGAAACCATTCTCAAATGAAAAAAGATAGCAAAAGGTGACACTCTTATATTATATGAGCCAGAGAGCATTATATCTCCGTGATCTGTCGTACAACAAAGTTGCAGAATTTGACAACAGGATGGCCTTTTGTTTTTGCTTGTTTTTTTTAAGTTAATTAATTTATTTATTTAGCTTAACTACTTATTATTGCTGTTATGTTATGACATGTTGGTTGAGATTAGGGCATATGTATGTATGTATGTATGTAGGTATGTAGGTAGGTAGGTAGGTAGGTAGGTAGGTAGGGTATGGTATGGTATGGTATGTAGGTAGGTAGGTAGGTAGAGATGGATGGATGGATGGATGATGGATGGATGGATTGATGTATGTATGTATGTATGTATGTATGTATGTATGTATGTATGTATGTATGTATGTATGTATGTATGTATGTATGTATGTATGTATATATGTAAAGACATGAACCAAATATAAAGTTATATGGATCAATTATAAAGACAAAGAAGGGTAAAATACTTAAAATACTAAAAATACTGTTTGTTAAGTTGTTTTTATTAGCTTTTATTTAATTACCATTTCATCCCTCCTTTTTATTTGGAACATAGCTTGGGGGTGGGTTATGCTGTTTGTTCAAAGTTACTATAGCCTTAAAAAAGAATATGTAATTCCTATAATGGTATGAAACAGTACAGTGGGGCTTTGAATTACGAGTTTAATTCGTTCCGTGACGGACCTCGTAACTCAAATTACTCGTATGTCAAATCCAATTTCCCCATAGAAATGAACTGAAATGGAATTAATCCGTTCCGGACCTCCAAAAAACACCGCAATATCGATAATTCTGAAGCATATCCTGATGTTATAGAGGTCTTTCGATAACTCTCTAAGGTTGCGGTTTGTGCTCTCCGTCACCTCAAATCCGCGTCGGAACAGGTGCTTGGTAAAGAGCTTCTTGAAATTAGAAATCAACTGCTGGTCCATGGGCTGCAGGATAGGGGTGATGTTGGGTGGAAGGTAGAGAACCTGCAGTAAATCAGGGTAAATAGCTCTTGCCTCCTCGCAGATTATAGCCTTCGTCACGGTATCTCCGGCGAGCTGCTTCTCCGTCAACCCACCATCAGCAGCTTCTCCATATTTTAATGGAGAGACGTCCGCTGTTTATTAATTATTTTAACGCCCTTGGCTAGCGTGATAGCCTGTATTGACTCCTTCAGCTTCAGTATGGTTCCGATTCGTGGAAGTGCTACGCTCGTACTGCTTCGTCAAGTCGACTACACGCACACCTTGGTCATGTTTTTCAGTAATTTCTTTCTTTAATTCAATGCATATCATCTGCTTCTTTGCAAAATAACCGCAAGCACAAATGCGAGCATAACACTAATGCTTCCACTGCGAGCTGACCGCTTAAAGTAAACGAGTGAGACACGGGATGCTTGGCGGATGTTGATGCATTTACTGTGACGTTCGCTGCGCCAACTAGCGGTGGGGTATCTGAAGCTGGCTCGTAACCCGAATTTAGCTCGCAACTCAAAGCAAAAAATCGGCCGAGAGACGACTCGTATCTAAAAAAACTCGTTAGTTGGGACACTCGTAAGTCAAGGCACCACTGTATAGAGGTACAGTAGTAAGGTCTATACAAATTTTTGTTTTTATTACTTTCTAATCCAGCTAGTGTTAGATCATGTCAAAGTTTCCAATCTAAAGATCATCTGGCTTGTAATCAAAGGATACTAAGTGACACAAGGGGCCCCGAGTGGCCGAGTGGTCTAAAGCGCTTGTCATTATGGATCACTGCCATGTCACCTCAGTCTGTGTGGGTTTGAGTCTAAGATTTGGCTAATGTAGTTATGTAAGAAAGCTTGCCAGAAGCTTCTCGTGGGTCGGTGGTTCTTCAGTGGGTTTTCACGGGTTCTTCCTCCAACAGTAATACAGGCCACCGTGTATAGCCTACCGTGTGCTGAAAAATGGCGTTAAACCCTACAAACATGCAAAGTGACACAATGATCCTTGTGGTTAATTATCCATGTGGCTCATTATCCTTGTGGCTTATTATCATTGTGGCTCATCCTTTTGGCTCATTATCCTTTTGGCTTATTATCATTGTGGCTCATGATCCTTGTGGCTTATTATCCTTGTGGCTTATTATCCTTGTGGCTCATTATCATTGTGTCTTATTATCCTTGTGGCTTATTATCCTTGTGGCTCATTATCCTTGTGGCTCATTATCATTTTGGCTTATTATCCAGGTCAATTAATAGTGCTAGTAATTTCAAAGATATTCACTTCTAATCAAGTGACCCTTGTGGCTGGTAATCAGGGATACTAAGTGACAGTGATCATGTGACCCTTAAAGTACCAGTATCTCAGGGATACTCACTGGTAACCTAGTAACCCATATAACTGGTAATCTAGGAATACTAATGAGTGGCCCAGTGACCTTATGGTACTAGTAATTTGGGGATAGTCTCTGGTGACCTTGTGACACAGAAGGTTGATAAGCTAAAACTGACTCTTTTCCAATGTAAAGTTTTGATAACAAAATATTAATATGATGAGAGATATTTAAGACATTACATGCTGGTTATACCATGCAATGATACTTGCTGTAAGGAAACAAAATATAGAATCTCAAGCTTTAAATATGGTTTCTGCTGAAATTTGAGCTAGATCTGTATACTATTTTATAAGGACTGCTTTATCATGAATGTACATAAGTTAACTCCCTCACTATAACACTGATCATGTGAGATGCCACTTTATAGCAAGACTGCCATATAATGAAGTACATAAGACTGCCATATAATGAAGTACATAAGACTGCCATATAATGAAGACTGCCATATAATGAAGTACATGATAATGAAGTACCTAAGACTGCCAGAAGCACATAAGACTGCCATATAATGAAGACTGCCATATAATGAAGTACATGATAATGAAGTACCTAAGACTGCCAGAAGCACATAAGACTGCCATATAATGAACTACATAATAATGAAGTACCTAAGACTGCCAGATGTACATAAGACTGCCATATAATGAAATACATAAGACTGCCATATAATGAAGTACATAAGACTGCCATATAATGAATTACATGATAATGAAGTACCTAAGACTGCCAGAAGTACATAAGACTGCCATATAATGAAGTACCTAAGACTGCCATATAATGAAGTACCTAAGACTGCCATATAATGAAGTACCTAAGACTGCCATATAATGAAGTACATAAGACTGCCATGTAATGAAGTACATAAGACTGCCATATAATGAAGACTGCCATATAATGAAGTACATAAGACTGCCATATAATGAAGACTGCCATATAATGAAGTACATAAGACTGCCATATAATGAAGTACATAAGACTGCCATATATTGAAGTACATAAGACTGCCATATAATGAAGACTGCCATATAATGAAGTACATAAGACTGCCATATAATGAAGTACATAATAATGAAGTACCTAAGACTGCCAGAAGTACCTAAGACTGCCAGATGTACATAAGACTGCCATATAATGAAATACATAAGACTGCCATATAATGAAGTACATAAGACTGCCATATAATGAAGTACATGATAATGAATTACCTAAGACTGCCAGAAGTACATAAGACTGCCATATAATGAAGTACATAAGACTGCCATATAATGAAGTACATGATAATGAAGTACCTAAGACTGCCAGAAGTACATAAGACTGCCATATAATGAAGTACATAATAACGAAGTACATATGACTGCCATATAATGAAATACATAAGACTGCCATATAATGAAATACATAAGACTGCCATATAATGAAGACTGCCATATAATGAAGTACATAAGACTGCCATATAATGAAGTACATGATTCTTTACCATAATCTTGCATTAAACAGGATCTGTGTCCCTTAAACTTCCAGATACCCATCCGTTGGACAAATGTAATAAGAATTTTAATTTCTCAGAGCTAAGAACTTAATGCATTCCTGCTGAAACTTTGACTAATTTTTCAAGGGAGATTACTTGAAACAGTGAATTTTGTCTAGAAAGCCACTCCTTCCCCCTCTTTTTTTAGCTTAGCCAATCAGGATTAAATTTATCTAATTGCTGTTATTAATATGCATCTATTGAAGTTAGAATAATTCACTCTATTCCGCTCTTATTAAAATCGATTTTTGGACAATTTTATTGTATGACTTTTAAATGGCACAAAATTGTCTCAGCATGGTCTCAACCTTGTAATTTTCCTGTGCTTAAACCGCCAAATCAATTGTCTTGTCCTTCTGTCTGTTATCTTGGACTCTAATTAAAAATGAATCATACCTCAAGCAGGTATCCTAAAGCCAGCAAAGGGAATGATGTTGGATGCATCCATCTTTTGATTATAATAATGCACTACCTTGGTCATAGGAAAACATTAATTATGCAAATGTCTTTTGAAAGCTAAAGGCAAAGAAAACATTCATTATATTGACAAATGTGTGTGTGTATGTGTGTGATCTGGATTTTTTAATGTAGCTTTAACAATTTTTGAGTCATATCGCTATAATGTATGCAGTGTGGCAGTTTGTTGTTATGCCGATCTAGCACTTGAGCATCATGTCACAGACATAATTGCATGATATCCCACTGTCACATTATCCTGACACCAGGCCAACCAGTCCTAACACCAACCTCTTAATGCTTAGCTCCAAGTGAGGCAGCTGCTGATACCATTTTTTAAAAATAAGTCTTTGGTATGACTCGGCCAGGGTTTGAACTCACAACTTCCCACATATGGGGAGGATGCTCTAACCAATTAGGCCACTGGAGTGGTCGGAGTAGGGAGGATTTTTTTACAGCAATGGACCAAAACATAGATCAACAAAGTGGAAATACATGTACTACTTGAATTTAAGATTACAAAATACATTTTAGCCACATAAACGCTTTTTTTTCTGTCACATAACAGAGTCTGCAGTTCAAGGTCATAACTCTGATAGAGGGTATGAGATGTGTCGGGTCAAAGTGCCTGCAGGTCAGGGTCATAGCATACAGTGGAACCCCGCTATAACGTGATGATCGGGGTCCATAAAATCGGATCGTGTTAAAAGCGGGGTCGTGTTAATGCGGGGTTTTACAATATTTAACTTTTTTTCCGAGAACATATACGTGTATACTTGTACAATGATCAAAAGTTGGCTTATCATCAGATGAATATTAACTGGAATGCATTAATTAAGATATATTCAAAATAATCGATGGCTAATATATTTATAGGTTATTACTGTGCATTAAAAACACTAATTTTTATTTGTTTGAACGATAATACTACCAGACTATCGCTATATCATGAAAAGTGTATCAACACCGTATGCTACCGTGCTGTCGTGGCATGCAGTTCATCCATAATGGATGTAATTTCATTGAAAATCATACAGATTTAAAATATTCAATAATTTTGTAATAGTCTAAATTCGTCGTGTAAAATATAGGATGAACAAAATATTGAAACCATTTACTTGCCGTCTGATATCGTACGGTCATTGCATGCAGCTATTCCCGGGTCTACATACGGTGTCTGTACAAATTTCATACCGCTAAAATTTTATCATATGCGACAACTACAAGAATAATTAACAATCAACGCATGATTTCAGCGTGCAAATAACTTTTATTTCAGATTTTGTTGTTTGCCCTTCTTTAGTTGATCTAGGGCATACAGTTTCTCTTTAGCAGAAAATGACTTGCGTTTTTGAACTTGCTTTTCCATAACAGTAAAATATTTTTTTATATAAGCAAACAACATACACAGATAAAGCTCGATAACTAAGTAATGAAGGCCTGCAATGGTTACGAATCACTTTTTATATAAAACAAAATTAAGCTGAACGGATGTACAATTTCATACCCTTTTAATTTACAGATAATAAAGTGGATATTATTTACTTTCAACTGTTTGTTGTTTGATCACACTGCCAAGCACAGCATACATGTTGGCGGCTTTCGTCCTTTGATGTTTATTAAATTGTGCGACTCTTGTATCAACCACAGCTTTGTCTGCTGCTTGGCTGTGATTGCAGTTAAATAAGAAGCCCATGTCGGCTATTGTTTGAGCAATGACTGTATATAGAATACATGGAAGACAATCACAAAGACCATTTACTGGCTTTACTCAAGGATTCATAATAAGTAACACTTCCGATAATGTTTACTTCAGCTTAACAATTCAAAAACCTAATAAAACCAGTTTTCTCTTCTAGAGTAGAATTTGGATCTTCACCACAACCTGTTCAAATTGATAAATTTCAGAAGCCAAGCGTTGTACACACTATTTCTCGTACATTATATATATCGTATTATTTTAGAATTCATACACGATCACTTCTCCAAAATCACTTAAATAACCTGGATAAATTGTTAAGTTCCGATCATTTATTATTAAAAATCATATGCGAATTCTTCCACCAAATTATAATAAACGTTTTACACACTATTTCTCGTACGTTAAACAAATATTTTCACGGTCCGATAAAAATACACGTAAATGAATTTCAAATTTCAGGAACCATGCCACGATCATATTATTTTAAAAGTCACAACTAATCTCATGCCCAAAATGAAGTTAATTTCTTGTTTTGTTTTTTTTTACTTTTCTCCAAATTTTTTTTCTCCATGTGTGAATGAATATACGAAATTTTGGGAGCCATGCTACGACCGCGTTAAATCCGAATTCGCGTTATGGCGGGGCGCGTTATAGCGGGGTTCCACTGTATATATATTAGGGTTGTTAAACGAAAATCGGAAATCTGATTATCGGTTTTAAAAACGATTATCGGTTTTTGTTTTTACAAAACGATAATCGAATTCAATATTTTTTTTACCATTTTTGTAGTGAAAATTTTTAAAAAATGCCAGAAAAAAATAAATTCATGCATTTGTTTAGTGTTTACATTTTAATACAATATGGCCAGCAGATAAGGTGTGTTTTGTTTAAAATTTGTGAGCGCTCCATGCAGCGTGTTTGTAAATGAATACATTTATTGTTGAAGGATGTAAATAGTTATTTTTTTGACCGGTCGCTAAGTTCTTTGATGTCCGAAATTGACAACAATAGACTGTTAATAGCTACAGTCTCTGTTGATGAGAACTGGTCTCTGCTGGTTGTGTATTTTCAAGTTTACAAATATGGCTGGTCGTATAAATAAATCTGACGTATGGGAAAAAACTTTGAAAAAATTTCATCAAGCATGGCTCGCTGTAAACTATGTTCACAACAATAAGTTGGAGCGGTGGTACTACTACTGGATTGCATGCACATTTGCGTAGCAAACATCCCGGAATTGCGGCACCTTCAAATGTTCAGCCGCGATTAACAACATTTATTGGAACACAAAGAAACTGTCCTGATAGTCATCAAGAAAAAGTTACTGCTGCTGTAGCTAAGTTTGTCGCTGAAAACATGCTACAAATTTCGATTGTTGAATCCAATTCCTTCCATGATTTGATGGCTTTGGTGGAGCCACAATATCGTCCTCCATGCCGTCAGACGATGCGCGTCTATATGTTATGGTATGTAATGAATATCTTTTATTCGCAAGACGCATTCACTAACTTGCATTATAAGAATATATTTCTTGTAATTTTCAATGTAGGACAAAAACCGATAATTGGTTTAAAATCGGATTTCTACAAACGATAATTGGTTTTGGAAAAAACCGATATTAACATCCCTAATATATATATATATATATATATATATATATATATATATATATATATATATATATATATATATATATATATGAGATAGTGCCATATCAAAATGCGGTCAGGGTCACAGCTGTTAGATGATATGGAATGGTAAATTTGGGTCTGTGCTATGTGCATTTGTATGCAGGTTACAAGCAAATATTGTAACCTTGTCAGTGTCGAAACTGTTTAATTGAAATTTAATCCTTAGAAGAATATACATTGAAGACCATTATGGGATGGTAAATCTAAGTCTGTGCCATTTGTAATTAGATGCAATTCATAAGCAGACATCATGTAAACTTACATTCAAGTTATCCATATATAGCAGGTTTTGAAATGTTAATGCAAATATGACTGGAGAAAGACAAGCACAGACATATGTAGACCAGGAAAGATTGATTACTAACAGATATACATGTGTATGTATATAATTTTTATACCTTATTTATGGATTTAACTTTCTCACATCAGTCATATTTTATGAAAACACAGCTTTATTTCCTGATAATTATCTTCTGACAGGCGTTTTAATGAATGTACATTATATATATTATATCATGGCTCTGACTGACTGACATGTTCCCCCAAGTCCCCCCCCCCCCCCCCCCCCCCGCTATTGCAGCTCTTTGTATTTATATCATGTGAAAAATAATAGTTGGGTCCACATGCAAAAGGTATTTCCCACCATGTTTAATATAAGCTTGTTGATCTAGATAATCCACATCCATTACACTTATTAACAGAGATGTAAGGCAGATTTCCTGATGTTCACTAGCTGGGTTGTGCACTTAATAAACTTTGCTCATATACATAAGTAAAATATTTTTGTCTTTGCTTGTGGAAGGGTGGGAGTGGGTTGTGGAGGGCACAACTGATATTTAAAATTCTATATTCGATGAGACTGCAGAACTCAAGTCCACAGATAGAGAAGACTTTTACCACCCACAACACCCCAACTATGGAAGAAGCCCAGAGTTTGCAAGCTAAATGTATGTCAGGCTGTTGTAAGAGCAATACAAATCTTAAACTGATCTCACTTTGCTGTGCTGCAGAGAAGGATTTATCATATGATTTGTAATTTTTATTAAGAAGCCATCCATCAGGAATGGATAGTTTTATGATCGTTTTCAGGTTTTCTCCATGCAGTCTGGTTTTCAGGTTTTCTCCTTGCATACGGGTTTTCAGGTTTTCTCCATGCAGTCTGGTTTTGGGGTTTCTTAACCTCATTGAAAAATCGTAGCCCAGTGCCAGTGTCATTGAGTTTATTTGTGGAATTATTGAAAACTTTTTGTTGAATAAGCATACCATGAAAATGTCATTATTGTAATTGTCAGATGATTTTACTTTTGGTTCATGTATAATTATTGGTGAAACAAAAAAGTGAATAATAAGTTTTAAAATATTTTTCTGTTCAGATGTTTGCAAAATCTTAATGATACATACAAAGCTAAAATAAATTAAAGTACAAAACATAATAATTATGACTTGTATATTGATTGTATGCATACATCAAATTAAAGAAAATGACAAAAAGAATAATTCAAGACAGTTTCAGTTTATATCCCATTTTTACAACTTAGTTCTTATTAATGCCTTATAGCCAATATTGTGCTGACATGCTGTTAAACCCTAATAGATATTTAATAGTGCAAATCATTTTTAAATCCATTGGTCAGTTGTAGTTGGGCTTGGTGCAGATGAGGTGATGTCCATCTCTCATGATATGACACCTGAGTATAACACTGAGATATAACACTGAGATATAACACTGTATCTGATATAACATTGCTATGTTCATGAGTAACATTATATTCCTTAAATTTTAGTTTTGATTGGCTACTGAATTGTTTAATTATGGATGAATATTATGTAATTTCATGTAGATATTCCTTTTCATAATGTGGTTTGTTTAAAACATACACCTAAATTTTCACATAACATTGCATGTAATGTCAGTGGCGTAGCAAGGGTGTTTGACGCCCGATGCAAAATTCATATTATTCACCCCGTCCCCCACGTGTTGTTTCTTCTGAAGCACACTTTGTAAAAGTATACACTGAATCCTCCAATTGTCTTCTTCCGCCCTCCTCCCCACAGCGCTCGGTGCAACTTGCACCCCCTCCTAGCTACGCTACTGTGTAATGTACTGTATCCCTATAACACAGCCATGCCTACTATGAAAAATTCCCATTATCACATAGCCTTGTATATAAGGTACTATACTGCAGTATAGCATATTCTTGTCTTGTACACACTTCCCATTATCACATTGACCATACCAAGGTATCAACACAGCTTTGCCTACTTCACACTTAATAGAGTCTTGCATGTAATGTATTGTATCCCAGTATAACACAGTCTTGTATATTTGTATCCCAGTATAACACAGTCTTGTATATTTGTATCCCAGTATAACACAGTCTTGTATATTTGTATCCCAGTATAACACAGTCTTGTATATTTGTATCCCAGTATAACACAGTCTTGTATATTTGTATCCCAGTATAACAGAGTCTTGTATATTACACACTTAAATTATTATGTAGCCTTGCTTATAATGCACTCTAGCCCAGTATAGAAGTCTTGTCTATTACACACTGCCCATTATTACATTGGCTTGCTGGTAATTTAGTTAACCCAGGTATTGCACAGCCTGGTCTTTAACACACTATCAATTATTTCATAGTTCTGCTCATAATGTACTGTACCCCAGTATAACACAGACTTTACAATAATACACTTCCCATTACAACACATTTGCATGTAATGTACAGAACCCCACTATAACTGTCTTTCCTATAACTCACTTAAAACTCATTATAACATAGCTTTAATTGTAATATACTGTACCCCACTATAACAGTCATTCCTATAACTCACTACTCATTATAACAGCTTTAATTGTAATATACTGTTCCCCAGTATATCAGTCTTTTCTATAACACACTATCCATTATAACATAGCCTTGCTTGTAATATACTATACCCCACTATAACAGTCTTTCCTATAACTCACTACTCATTATAACAGCTTTAATTGTAATATACTGTTCCCCAGTACATCAGTCTTTTCTATAACACACTATCCATTATAACATAGCCTTGCTTGTAATATACTATACCCCTAGATTCCTTTAAGACATTTTTTTTCTGGCTCTTGTTAACAGTCAGTGGCATACAGAGGTTCTTCAGCAATTCAAATGGTAGTATTTGCATATATTGTAACCAAGGACACAATGGTGCCACGACATAAGGAAAACTGACATTTTGTGTAAGTCAAGAACATAATGAGTGCAAAATTGTGTTCCCCTAACCTCAGATTGGAGAAAATTTTGTTTAGATATTAAGAATCATTTATAAATCATACAATTAATTAATTCAGCTTATTGTTTTGCAGTGCAAGTGACACCATATTTGATACTGACATGCTATGTTATATTTGATATCATGGAGTGGAGTTTTATCGGAGAGCAATGAATGGAGCTTTCTTGATCAAGTCAGCATTTGTTTGTGTATATAAAGATCTATAACTTGGCTCTCTCAGTTTAATTTACACCTTTCAAATGAGTAAGAAAAGAATGAATTATTCTTTGTTGTTATAATTTTCAAGGTGTATTTCAGAAAATGACCTGTTTTTGTTATGTACATATACTTAGCTTACAAGTTGAGACAACTGAAAACTGCACAGACACAGATATGAAGTCATAATGTGCCATCAGATCTGGGTCAATGTAAATTGTTTGGTGTTATCAGTGGAATAAACAATGGATGTGATCACAGATCAGGGTCTATATTGATTGTAGTTGTACACAAGCATAAACCATAATTAAATTTATGGATATGAGAAAGGGTCCTGTTCTTTCCTACTGTTAAAAATTTTGTGTACTGTGTGTGTCTTCAGTTTATAAAATTGAAAAGTGTAACCAGCGACTGAAAGTGACTTCACTAATTTGACTATTTATTAAAAAATACACATCTTTGATCTCTTATAAATAATCTAAAATATTAAATAATTGACAAATCAATATTAAATGCATATCTGAACATTTTAACCTTGAATCAGAAATGTATCAATTAAAAGGCAACACACATTTAAAATGGGTGGGCTGAGTCATAAAACTTCGTTAATTGAATTATCCCAACAGTAAATGTCTGCATTAAGGAATTAATATTGAATGATTATGCTGATATAATTGCCATGCAGCTGACATATTTCTGGAGCAAAATTTGACATTTAAAATTTACTGTATTAGGTTGACCTAATCATTTCAAACAGCTGTCATGAATCCTAATTATTCTTGTGTTTGGAATATTTCAAACACTTCTAACTCATTTTTCTGAAGGTATACAAATAAATACAATCATTTTGTAAACTAAAATATTCTGTTTTTGTTGTTGGGGGTGTTGTTGATTGGGCTTTAAAGTCACTTTTAATACATTATCAGTTATATCATCCTAAATAAATGGGAACTTCAATGACCTTTACCATTACACCATGCTGCAGTTGACATGGCTGCTTATCAAACCTATGACTTCTTGGTGATGTGTCAGACACTCTTTCAAGTAAACCGTACATTAAGGCTTAGCTCCCACTAAACTGTGTAATGTTTGAGGAAAAATGACTGTTTACTTAAAGAAAGTAACAGAAATGGTCAAAAACCAACAAGTTTTGTAAAATTCAACAATTAATTTTTATTTCCCTTGAATAAAATTTGAACATTTTAAAAGAACTTAAAGTATTATGAAATAAATCCCAGATTGTCATAAAATTTTATCACAAGTCCAAATGTATAAAGTTCCAACTATATTCCTGTGATATTCCAATTAAGTTTAAATATTGAATGTGTTGATGTGCCTCCAGTCTTGAAATACTAATGTGCTAGTGTTCTGTAGTGTGGTAGTGTGCTACCAGTCTTTTGATGTATCACAATAATATCATTTAAATATGTCCTTGTCTGAATTTAGTATATTTTCAAATTAATGTTCCAGTCCAAGAATATTATAGATGAGCACTTTGTACATGTATTTCCAGTGAATAGTAATTTGAATAAATTCCACCCAAATGAAATCTTGAACACTTTAATAAGACTGATTCTGCCTCAATGCAAGAATGAGTAATTTCACAAGTAAACAACATTATATAAAAAGCTAAGACAGAAGAAGAACTAGAATAAGGTCAAATGTTAATTTCCAGAAAATGTTATGTTGTCGGGAAGATAAATCTGTTACTAAAATTATAATATAAACATGGAGAAACATCATGTAGACCAAGTTTATCATGGGAGAACTGCTGTCCTAGACTAGAATCCAAATAACATGTTTACTTCCACTGATAATGATCCCAAAATTTAACCACACTCATACAGAAATATTAACTATATATTATTTGTTTACAAAAGAAAATGTACTGATCATGCATATAGTGAACATGATATTGGACAAGGTCAAGTCCAAATATAGTAGTATACCATAATATATAATCATGGAGAAAAACTAACAAATATAAGTTATACATACATAAGAAACAGATTTAGAAGACCTAAGCAAAAAATAATATGCCTTTAGTTGGTTGATAGTGTCCAAAAATGTACAGGGACAACATTTTCATACAGCATTGTATTATGCATTATTACTGATGATAAAGAATTGATAAAGAACATAATCTGAACTATGTAGTTGTTGTTGTTGTAGGGTTTAATGCCATTTTTCAGCACGCGATAGGCTATACATGGCAGCCAGTATTAATGGTGGAGGAAGAACCCAGTGAAAACCCCCAGAAAGAACCACCGACCCATGAGAAGCTTCTGGCACACTTTCTCACATACCCACATTGGCCGAATCTGAGACTTGAACACATGCAGACAGAGATGAGATGGCAGTGATCTGTAACTGTGAGCGCTTTAGACCATTTTGCCACTTGGGACCCCTGAATTTGGTGTAGTAGACTTTTAAGATGTACTGTCTCTTGAGATTTTGCATGTCCCATTCCCATCAGACGGTTATCAGGAAATTAATCCATAATCATGCTTGGAATGTATGGAATACTATGGAAAAGACAATAACAAGAAACACATACCAAGTTTATGAGGATGCTTAAATTGCCAACAACTGTGGTAAACCATTGTTGGAGGAAAACTGCTGAACCTTGTGTTAAAATGAAGATGATAAAGCGTAATAAGGTAAAGCCTAAGACACTAACAGTTTATGTGATTTTATGTGCATGGTAGACCATTGTGATTCTCAGGATTATGCTGATTGAGGTTCATCTATCTCATCACCGCTACAGTATCTGGGTTGGTCTGAGTATGAAGAGATGAAAATATAGGTTGCCACTTTCTTCTACCTTTCCTATCATTTCATTTGTCTGTCCTTTCATTACCTTCCCTCCTGTGTTCTTGACCATGCACCACCCATTGCTTAATAGGCAAGTATTTATATATAGAAGGAGACATGACTTATTAGACAGCTTTTGATTCAACTATTATGCTATCTTGTATAGAACAGGTTTAGTTAAAGTTTCTTTTGAGAGATGTATATCACAGCTACATGAGGAGGTTATTTAGTTCCAAGGACATTTGAGTAAAGTGACTTGCTGTCAGTACAGCACAGACACTACTCCCTTACAAGTACCAAATAATAATGGTATTGGGTAAGACATCCATACATTTTTAAGTTCCCAGAGTTGTTAAGAGGAATCATGCAACTCACTCACCAGAAAGTGTGCCTACTACAGTACCTATCAAAGATGTAGAAAGTGTGCCTACTACCTATCAAAGATGTAGAAAGTGTGCCAACTACCTATCAAAGATGTAGAAAGTGTGCCTACTACCTATCAAAGATGTAGAAAGTGTGCCTACTACCTATCATAGATGTAGAAAGTGTGCCTACTACCTATCATAGATGTAGAAAGTGTGCCTACTACCTATCATAGATGTAGAAAGTGTGCCTACTACCTATCATAGATGTAGAAAGTGTGCCTACTACCTATCATAGATGTAGAAAGTGTGCCTACTACCTATCATAGATGTAGAAAGTGTGCCTACTACCTATCAACCATATTGACTCGGCATCACTTTTTCTACAGGAACAAAAATTTGGATCTGCTGTGGAACCATACACATGAGTGAGAAGTCGAATTAACAAAATTGTTGGAGTCACATATTGAAAAGCTATTATTACCAACAAGTTGAGTGAAAAATAAAAACATCCTTTCTTGAACACAATGACGTTTATCAAATTTCTCTTTGAGAATGTTTGTATTTCAGGCATATTCTAAATAAGCTGGAAAAATCATTTAAAGTTGTGATATGAAATTTTAGTACTAATATTTGATTAGATTTACATTTTGATACAATTATTTAATATGAAATTTTGGTATTAATATTTGATTAGATTTAAATTTTGATACCATTATGTGATTTGAAATTTTGGTATTAATATTTAATTAGATTTACATTTTGATACCATTATTTTAGCTATAAACTGTTGTCTTCAGTTCTGATTTAAAAAGAAATTGTCAAATGCACAAATATGGTACTTTTAAAGTGCAAATTATAAATAGATTATCTAAAACTCTGTTTCTGACGAATCCCCACTACTTTTTTTAACACATTAAAAACAAGCCTGTCTTCTTGGCACCAAATTTCTTTGATATTAAGGTATTGTAAGTATGATTTGGAATTTCACATGTTAAGATTTTGTGCTCAACATGTTTTTTAAAAAAAATACTGTAGATATATGCATAGAAGAAGAATAATTATTTGATTATATTGTACTTCTGATCATTTGTTTTACCTTGAAATGACATCTGTATTTCAAGGACAATTGTCAGTGAATGACAGTATTGAGTGGCCCATTCTCTTGTACTTCTTATCATTTGTTTTACCTTGAAATGACACCTGTATTTAAAGGACAATTGTCAGTGAAGGACATTACTGAGTGCCCCATTCTCTTGTGCATGTGATCATATTTAACCTTGAAATAAATGATATGAACCAATTCCAAATACCTTCTTGCACATGAAATACTGCAAAAGTTAGTAGAGCTAAATTCCAGCTCAAGGATTGATGAGGTCTGTCCACCAGTCATTTGTTTCCAACTTGTGCTTATATAATGTTCATGATTAATTTTTTGCATTTAGGTAATTTTCTTAGACTTCATTGCTTGTATAGCCAATGACTTGGTATGTAAAGTTTCATGAGGAACACTACTGCCGGCAGTGAAATTTTGGTCAATATGACCTCTCTTTCATCGTTCATTGACTTGTCCTTGTGTAGGCATTCAGCTTAGTTTTTCTTTTATAGTTTTTCTCGTCATTTCTTCAGACATTCCTGCTTTTAGAGTCACATATTTTCTCAGATGCTGATATTTGTGGAGTATCACAGGTTGGTTGTTAGATAAGTTATGTGGTGTACTAGATCTTCAGCTAGAGCTAGGCCACCATGACCTATATTTCATGGTCCACTGATTTATGTTTAATTCATGTTTTCACTGCCTATGAAGTATGTAATTGTTGTATGAATATGCAGCCTTCAAAGAAATTGAGGTCATTGTAGACTATATTCTGTGGTTTTAAATCTTGTCATACAGTTATTGACAGTTCTTTTGTATTTCTTGTTAAGTGATTTGCGCATATCACCAGACCAAATTTTGTAAAATTTTTGTTTTATGTAATTAAACTTAACACAATAAATGAATATTGTTGCATTTTATTCACTTTCAAACACTTTTATTGGATTATTGTGTTCTATGAGCACATTTCTAGTTGGCTCTAAATTATGAGAGAGAGAGAGAGAGAGAGAGAGAGAGAGAGAGAGAGAGAGAGAGAAAGAGAAAGAGAGAGAGAGAGAGAGAGAGAGAGAGAGAGAGAGAGTATATCTTGTATTGCAAGTTACTCAGGTGCTTCTTGACTTAAAAGGTTAATAGCCCCGTGATGAAAATCTTTTGTTAAACACCTCCTGATTGCCCATTCTTGTCATCCCATTTATCTTACAAGTTGACATGCAGAATTGCTGAATTATCTTTTCAGTTGAAAAAAACTGCAAACCCAATTGGACCATTATAGTTCTGAATTAGCTTCAGTTTAATTTATAGGCCTCATTATGACTTCTTGTACAGGAGTGCCCAGGATGTACAATGACATCAAGAACCTTGATTTATGTTTGTTGGCGACTCATTGAAAATCAATTTGACTATGTATTAAGACTTCTTTTCTTATTGAAAGTCAATTTGGGTTGGTACACTGACCTTTCTTCTGGAGGGCTTTATCTGACTGATCATGCTTTTCATGTAGATAACTTGTATGCATGTCAATATTTCACAGAAAAGTATGGGAAGTTTAGGGTCTGACCATTTAAATTTGTAAGGGATGGGATTCCTATTTTAAAAAAAGATGTCCAGCTAGCTTGAAAAATTACTTGTTCACAGTTCCTTACAAACAAAAACTAATCAGATCCATTATATTAGCGTGTAAAAACAAATCTTGAGATAAAAGAAGAAAAAAAACTATCTTGCTTGGAAAGAAAAACTAAGCCTTCAATCCCTATATGATGCTACAAATATATGATAGGATCCTGTATATCTACTGTCTGATATCTGGGGTGGATAATTTTGTTTTGTCATATGGCCGATGAGCTTTGCAGCTGGAAACCATGCTGAAAAACACGTCCACATGAAATATCAGATGTACACATACAATATATTATATACTTGAATTTAAAATTACCATCAGTTGCCAGATCTTTTTACTTGACTCTGTAATTAATCAAGATTATCTCACAGGGGTATAGTTTCCCTCTATCCATTTTGCCATAGAAAGGGTATTTTCAACTTTTAAGGGGTGCGGTATTTAAAAAAAAATGAGAATACTATTTTTATGTGATAAATAACATTTATTGAATAAAGAAAAGATGTAGAATTTTTACTCTTCACTGTTGAATGTTGTCATAGTGCATAGTCAGATACAAAAATCGTCTAAATCAGTGTTGTCTGGAGGTTATAGTTCAAAGACAAATGCAAAAAACTTGTCTCCTGTAATGTTGTCTGGTTGGTATATTGCCACAGCTCCATGCAAAACTTCCAAACTCAGACCAATTTTTGGACTAATGGAAAGTGTACCAGATTAGGAAGTGGTCTGATTTCATAGAATAATTAATTTACTCTTATTTTGTCATAGTGAATTTCTCATTATTTATGTGACTGATACTCAATAGAGGCCATGAAGGTGGTTGTATTAGAAAATCTTACTGCAGTAAAATTCACACTGAATTTTAAAAGTCCAACTGGAACTGTGTTTATTTTATATAGTGCTCTGACTGACATCAATAAAATTTCATTGGTCTCTAATTGGTCAATGCAACCTTGGTTGTACTCATCGATTGCCATTTTTCTACACCAAGTAAAAGTAATGTTCATCCACAGTTAGAAGAATGGTCAGAATAAGGAAATGTAATTTTTACATGTATATTATGTTCTAAAGCAATATGATGGACAAGGGGTAGCCATTTTTGTTCCTGTAAAGCTGTTTGTATTTGTGAACAAGACCATGTTTCTTGTTGGAGGAGGCACAAGCACAGATAATCATCATGGTTCTCTGTGTGTAAATTTACATCATTGTTGTTATTTTGGGTTGGGGGTGGATTTTCAGTACACAACAAACATGATTGAGGAAAAGAATGACTTTTGATCTAGTGATGTTGATGCAAACTACCAGTGGTTCATTGTAAATCTGAAAACAGAATACATGTATAAAATAGGCTAATAATACATTGTTTTATATATGCAATACTGTGATTCCCTTATACAGAATTTATCTTGATTGGACATGGACGGTGTCTTACAGTTCAACACATAGTTGAATCCAATTTTGATGTTGCCACCATTAAATAGTTTCCATATCATGATCTTTGAAGTGACCAGAGAGTACAAAAAGAGCAACATCTTGTAAACATCCTTTTAAATGGCATTAAGTCTTGGACAAGGACCTTATTTCCAAAGCTTTTACATCTTCAGTACTATTGAAAACCCATTTCCAACTTGAGGCATTGAATGGAAGCATGACCTGACAGCTCTTTGCAAGGGGCATTGTCCAGATAACCTGTTAGACTTTAAATGCCAAAATAGTTTAAGATTGGCTGCAGGATTCTGAAAATGCTAGTTCAGGATTTAAGCTGGCAGATCAATTTTTACATAGAATGCAGAAGTTTTGAAGATTTGGTCCAGGGTAAGAAATTGGATGCCCAGAAAGGAGGAACCAATTACCAAGTTTTTGCTATTTCTTTATGCTTTAACTTGCTTTTATGTTTGTAACTGTAGTGAAATGGTTAAGATTTTCCTCTCTGCAGTATCCCCAAAAAGTCTTGAAAAAACAGACCTGTTTGTAATTTTGTGAACTGATTTTATTCATAAGAACAGAAATTTATAATAATAATTATAAATTATTTTGTGTATGAAATTCACAAGAGTAAAACTGTAAAATCCCCATAGATCTCACATGCATGTTGTACCTGCCATTTTCCATCAACTTACAGGTCCTGCATGACCCTAAGATTACAAATAATCCTCACAATTGATCAAACTTAGATAAAATCTTCTCACATCTGATAGGCTAGTAATTTTATTTTAGCCAATTAGACATCAGAATTATGGTGTGCGTATGTATTGGATTGTGTTTCTTTTATAGATACTCTCAAGGTCTTATGAATTTGATTGTGTTTCTTTTATAGGTATTCTCAGGGTATTGTGAATGTGATTGTGTTTCTTTTATAGGTACTCTCAGGGTCTTATGAATTTGATGTGGCAAAGAAGATTACATAATAAATGTGGCATTTGTTTACTCCATTTCTTATAAACATTCACTATTTTTTCTTTTTTTTTCTTCAGAAAGTGCATGCTTAGCCTGTCTTTAAATTTGTCAAAAATATTAACTTTTTACATGAGATTTTTCTAGTTCTTTTATTGACATGTCTATAGGACTAATACTAATTCTAATACTACTACTACTACTACTACTAATAATAATAATAATAATAATAATAATAATAATAATAATAGAAACAGCAGCAATGAGAGTGATAATAAAAAATAATAATAACAACAACAGTAATGATGATGATGATAATAATAACAACAATACTACTAATAATAAAAATAATAGTAATACTAATAATAACAACAATTATAGTAATAATAATAGAGACAACAACAACAATAATAATAATAATAGCAACAACAATAACAGTGATAATAATAATAATAATAATAATAATAATAATAATAATAATTAATAATAATAATAACAATGTGTCACTTTTTGTGAGATTGCCCTATAATGAAGTGCACGTGCAATTAATTTTATTCCAACTAAACAAAATGGGACCATTGACCATATTCATTATGAAAGTAACTGTGTTATAATGAAAGGCCTTTTATTGAGGTACTACTACTACTACTACTACTACTACTACTACTACTACTACTACTACTACTACTACTGCTACTACTACTTCTACTACTACTTCTACTACTACTACTACTACTACTACTACTACTACTACTATTAATAATAATAATGCTTTTAAACGAACACGTGTATAAATCTATGTCATTATTTAATTTACCGTAAATTACAGAATATTAGTGTGCATCAAACTGTAAAAATATTTAGCCTGGTTACCAATTTTTAGAAGAACTTTTTTCACATGAAGACCAGGTAAATAAATGATTATAAAATATATGAAGGACTAGTCTTGGCTGGATGGGTTTTTATATTGGTAACCAGTGAACTTGATGCTCCTTTAGTAGCCATGCTTTTTATGTTTGGTTTCGTGATTGTGTAGTGAGAGAATAATGTGACCAGATTGCATTTTCAATACATATATTTACAAAGAGCATTAGCACAGGAAATGTCTTTTCAGACCATGGCCAGTTTGCTAAATATTTTATCTTGCTAACATGCTTTATCCAAGCATCGAATGATTCCAAAATATTGTGACTCACAGAGCATACTTAAACATGGAATCTCTTTTTGAAGGGGTCAGCCCCAATAGATATACCCAAGATTACAACTGAAACATTGTTGGTGACATTCAAGGTTTCAAGAAAAATATCAAATGTGCTTTTTTCATTTCCGTGTATTCAGAATAGAACTCCATCACTTTGCCTGTATATTACATGTACATGCAATTAGCTGGTAATACATACAGTTATTTCCTTTTACCCTCATTTGCACTTCCAAGACCCCCAAATTTTTAATTTGACCCACAGTTTTGATACCAAAGTTTTACTTTTACTAAGTTGTATTCACAGTTTTGACACCAAGGTGAGTTGTGATTCTCAGTCTTGCAGCCCTAGGGGATACACTGACATATGACTTTGTAACCTTTGAAGCATACAAGTTTTCAATTATATTTTGTATGCATAGTAGTTAGAGGCCTGACCATAGAACTGTTCTATACCAAATATTAATATAGGATAGACAAGGCTGGCTTTAGAACTGTTCTATACCAAATATTAATGTAGGATAGACAAGGCTGGCCTTGGAACTTTTCAGTACCAAATATTACAGTAGTGTGGACAAGGCTGACCTTAGAACTGTTCTATACCAAATATTAATGTAGGATAGACAAGGCTGGCCTTGAAACGTTTCAGTACCAAATATTAATGTAGGATAGACAAGGATGACCTTAGAACTGTTCTATACCAAATATTAATGTAAGATAGACAAGGCTGGCCTTAGAACTGTTCTATACCAAATATTAATGTAGGATAGACAAGGCTGTCCTTGGAACTTTTCAGTACCAAATATTACAGTAGTGTGGACAAGGCTGACCTTAGAACTGTTCTATACCAAATATTAATGTAGGATAGACAAGGCTGGCCTTAGAACATTTCAGTACCAAATATTAATATAGGATAGATAAGGCTGACCTTAGAACTGTTTTATACCAAATATTAATATAGGATAGACAAGGCTGGCCTTAGAACTGTTCTATACCAAATATTAATATAGGATAGACAAGGCTGGCCTTGGAACTTTTCAGTACCAAATATTAATGTAGGATAGACAAGGCTGACCTTAGAACTGTTCTATACCAAATATTAATATAGGATAGCCAATGCTGGCCTTAGAACTGGTCTATACCAAATATTAATATAGGATAGACAAGGCTGGCCTTGGAACTTTTCAGTACCAAATATATATAGGATAGACAAGGCTGACCTTAGAACTATTCTATACCAAATATTAATGTAGGATAGACAAGGCTGACCTTAGAACTGTTCTATACCAAATATTAATGTAGGATAGACAAGGCTGGCCTTGGAACTTTTCAGTACCAAATATTAATATAGGATAGACAAGGCTGACCTTAGAACTGTTTTATACCAAATATTAATATAGGATAGACAAGGCTGGCCTTAGAACGGTTCTATACCAAATATTAATATAGGATAGACAAGGCTGGCCTTAGAACTGTTCTATACCAAATATTAATGTAGGATAGACAAGGCTGACCTTAGAACTGTTCTATACCAAATATTAATATAGGATAGCCAATGCTGGCCTTAGAACTGGTCTATACCAAATATTAATATAGGATAGACAAGGCTGGCCTTGGAACTTTTCAGTACCAAATATATATATAGGATAGACAAGGCTGACCTTAGAACTATTCTATAACAAATATTAATGTAGGATAGACAAGGCTGACCTTAGAACTGTTCTATACCAAATATTAATGTAGGATAGACAAGGCTGGCCTTTTAACTTTTCAGTACCAAATATTAATATAGGATAGACAAGGCTGACCTTAGAACTGTTTTATACCAAATATTAATATAGGATAGACAAGGCTGGCCTTAGAACGGTTCTATACCAAATATTAATATAGGATAGACAAGGCTGGCCTTAGAACTGTTCTATACCAAATATTAATGTTGGATAGACAAGGCTGGCCTTGGAACTTTTCAGTACCAAATATTAATGTAGGATAGACAAGGCTGACCTTGGAACTTTTCAGTACCAAATATTAATGTAGGATAGACAAGGCTGGCCTTGGAACTTTTCAGTACCAAATATTAATATAGGATAGACAAGGCTGACCTTAGAACTGTTCTATACCAAATATTAATGTAGGATAGACAAGGCTGACCTTGGAACTTTTCAGTACCAAATATTACAGTAGTGTGGACAAGGCTGACCTTAGAACTGTTCTATACCAAATATTAATATAGGATAGCCAATGCTGGCCTTAGAACTGGTCTATACCAAATATTAATATAGGATAGACAAGGCTGGCCTTGGAACTTTTCAGTACCAAATATATATATAGGATAGACAAGGCTGACCTTAGAACTATTCTATACCAAATATTAATGTAGGATAGACAAGGCTGACCTTAGAAATGTTCTATACCAAATATTAATGTAGGATAGACAAGGCTGGCCTTGAAACTTTTCAGTACCAAATATTAATATAGGATAGACAAGGCTGACCTTAGAACTGTTTTATACCAAATATTAATATAGGATAGACAAGGCTGGCCTTAGAACGGTTCTATACCAAATATTAATATAGGATAGACAAGGCTGGCCTTAGAACTGTTCTATACCAAATATTAATGTAGGATAGACAAGGCTGACCTTAGAACTGTTCTATACCAAATATTAATGTTGGATAGACAAGGCTGGCCTTGGAACTTTTCAGTACCAAATATTAATGTAGGATAGACAGGGCTGACCTTGGAACTTTTCAGTACCAAATATTAATGTAGGATAGACAAGGCTGGCCTTGGAACTTTTCAGTACCAAATATTAATATAGGATAGACAAGGCTGACCTTAGAACTGTTCTATACCAAATATTAATGTAGGATAGACAAGGCTGACCTTGGAACTTTTCAGTACCAAATATTACAGTAGTGTGGACAAGGCTGACCTTAGAACTGTTCAGTACCAAATATTAATGTAGGATAGACAAGGCTGACCTTGGAATTGTTCTATATCAAATATTTAAGTAGTGTAGACAAGTCTGACTTCGGAACTGTTCTATACCAAATATAACAGTAATATAGACAAGTCTGACCTAGGAACTGTTATATACCAAATAGTACAGTACAGTACAAGTCAGACTAACAATACCAAATATTATATTAGTATAGACAAGTCTGACATTCAAACTATTCAATACCTAAAATTACAGTAGTGTGGACATGTTAGACTTATGAACTGTTCAATACCAAGTATTACAGTAGTGTGGACATGTTAGACTTTTGAACTATTCAATACCTAAAATTACAGTAGTGTGGACATGTTAGACTTTTGAACTGTTCAATACCAAGTATTATAGTAGTGTGGACATGTTAGACTTTTGAACTGTTCATTACCAAGTATTAGGGTATCGTAGGCAAGTCTGACCATGGAACTGTCCTATAGCAAATAAGACAGTATTGTAAACAAGTTAGTTTATTGTGTGCAGCAGAATGGATCACCTGCAGCTTTACTAATTACTGTCATCAATTCCTAATGATGAACACTGCAATGTTGACATTTGTCCATTTAAAAAACAATATGTATTGGCACACATCAGCAGAAAATCAAAGCAGAAAAGTTGCTTTTAGAATAAAGGAATATTTTTTTATACTTAGGAATTGATGGATTGGCATGACTTTCATGCTAAAATTATATAATTAAAAAACAATTATTGAAGATTTCAGCATATGAGAAATGGGACGCGCCTTAAGGTTCGCATTTTCTGTTCTGTTCTGGATCACCTGCAGCTTTACTAATTACTGTCATCAATTCCTAATGATGAACACTGCAATGTTGACATTTGTCCATTTAAAAAACAATATGTATTGGCACACATCAGCAGAAAATCAAAGCAGAAAAGTTGCTTTTAGAATAAAGGAATATTTTTTTATACTTAGGAATTGATGGATTGGCATGACTTTCATGCTAAAATTATATAATTAAAAAACAATTATTGAAGATTTCAGCATATGAGAAATGGGACGCGCCTTAAGGTTCGCATTTTCTGTTCTGTTCTGGATCGCCTGCAGCTTTACTAATTACTGTCATCAATTCCTAATGATGAACACTGCAATGTTGACATTTGTCCATTTAAAAAACAATATGTATTGGCACACATCAGCAGAAAGTCAAAGCAGAAAAGTTGCTTTTAGAATAAAGGAATATTTTTTTATACTTAGGAATTGATGGATTGGCGTGACTTTCATGCTAAAATTATATAATTAAAAAACAATTATTGATGATTTCAGCATATGAGAAATGGGACGCGCCTTAAGGTTCACATTTTCTTCCATGTATAAAGTGTCGGATGGTCCTAGTGTTTGCATGTCATAGCCATGTGCTACTTTGAGAATACCAGACTGATGAAATAATCAGATTTGATGAAATTTTTAATGAAATCTGAGTAGTTTCTCTGAGAACTGATTTGTTTTCCAGGTATTATTTAATGTCAAACTGTGTTGAATATGCACAGAATCATAATTATATCATTTCCAGATTTATTTAAACATGCATTTTATTTTGAAAACACTTGCAAACCAGGGAAAAAATCTTTACATGAACAAATTACTTATTCCATGAGAAATTCAGATCTCAAGGAGTGAGACATTAACCATAAACACAAATGTAATTTTTTTTTTCTCAAAGAGATATTACATATTCATTCTCTCTCTCTCTCTCTCTCTATATATATATATATATATATATATATATATATATATATATATATATATATATATATATATATATATATATATATATATATGTGTTACATCTAACTGTAGACCCACCATTGACCATGTTTCATCATGAAATGTAAGGATATAGACACACCATTGCTCATGTTTCTTCATGAGATGAAAGCATATAGACCCACCATTGCCATGTTAAATCATGAAATTCATCATGGAGACTCACCTTTGCCCCTGTTGGCCATGTGGCCTGAAGTGTTCACCTTTACTGATCACTGTCATCTCACCTCTGTCCACATGGGTTCGAGTTCCTGGCTCAGCCAATGTGTTTATATGAGAAAGCTTTCCGTGGGTCAGTGATTCTAACTGGGATTTTCCTGTGTTATTTCTCCACCAGAATTTTAGTTTACTTAGCCATAATCTCAATATATCCTTTTATGAAAATCATGTTGGACTGCAAACTGTATACAGGTTTATCAAGTGCTGCTTTATTGACATTTTCTTTGTTTTATTTGTTTAACAATACAAAGTGTTTGTATCTGTGATTGAAATGAAGTGTTTGGTTAGGAGAAGTTATGGAAAAAATCCAGACAATTTTGATTCCAGTAACCTGTGGTCATTCCAATAACCTTTGGTCATTTTTGTAAATAGAATTTGTTGAGGATTCTAAATCAGATTTTATTTTAGGGGGGTGGGGTATGTTATTGTTATTTGTTTTGGTTTTTGTTGGGGGTGGAGGTGAAGGCAAATATATTAATTTACTGGTAAATTCTTTGATTGTTGGATTGACAGTTTTCTTCGGTTTGAATCTCGGGGTTGGCCAATGTGGGTACGTGAGAAATGGGTCAGTGGTTCTTTCTGGGGGTTTTCTCTGGATTTTCCTCCACCATTTTTACTGGTTGCCATGTATAGCCCTTCACCTGTGATGATGTTGATTTCAGGGTTAGGGGCTGATATCACCTATTCATTAAAAGCTGCAATTATCAGCATTCAAAATTTACGCTGCACACATTGGTGTACATTGTATATGTTTACCTGTATTTCTTGCATCTGTTCATCTATTGTCAGCTGTAGAGTTCTTAGTGACATCTACATTATATTTCAGGAATATATTATATGTTTGGTGACAGGTAAATCCACCTGGAATAGCACAACTAACTATCTGTCCTGTGGTCATTTTGAATTTTGCACTTTATAGCAGTTGCCAATTACCAGTATGTGTCAGAAGTATATACAGGTTTGTTCCAGAAAGATTTGCATGTAGCAAAATTGCACATTTTAATGAACAGGTGACATAACACCTACATATCGTCCATCAGTATCAACACAGATTTGGTGCGATTGATTTGTCGAACTATGTATGGCCTATCTTGTACTGAGAAATGGCATTAACACTAAAAAAAAACAAAAAAACAACAACAGCAACAGTTTTCTTCCATTTCCTACTTAACTTAGTTATTAAACCATGACCGTTATGCAGGAATGAAAAATAGCAAGCTTGTATCCATTTCACTGGCTTAATTTCAAAAGAGCATCTGGATGATCTTAGCTAAATGAATGTTTTACAGGAATGAAATAAATCATGAGAAAGCTAAAGTTGTACAGGAATCAGGTAGCATAAACCGTGATAATGGTATTAATAGACAAACTATGTTTCATTGAGACACTAGACCACACAAGTTGAACAGGATGGGTCTTATCTGACACCCCTACCTGGATTAGATGTCTTTGATGTTTTAAATTACTTCTAAAGTGACTGGTTTTTGTACTCAGACACCTCAAAGTAATGATATATCACCCATAAAAAGCCAGATATCCAGTCAAATTGAGACTGGTCTCGTGTATCAGGATTGCATAAGATTATTATTATGAGTAAAAAAGGTGACCATTCAGGACACACTTTCAATAAGTAACATCATTTAAATATATGCAGTTTATTGTTGACTGACATGCCATAATTTGTAAATACATTTGAAGTGAACATTGACTACTTTATTGATTATTTACAAGACTTTATTCAGTGATTTGACAATCTTTCTAACCTTTGCACATTCCTTTTGATTTTTAACTTTTGTTTCTAAAGAAGTAAACAGGTCTTGTTCATCCAAGGTAACATTTATTCAAGTGTGATGTTTTTACAATCAGTACCATCTTAATCTTGAAAAAGAAAATTGCGGTCTTCATGTTTCCAACAGGCTATTTTGTACTACTTCGTAATTGTCACCATTTGGAGTCACTTTCCCCAGTGTACTACCTTTATTTTTCTGTGTTCTTTTTCATAGCGTTATTCAAATAACCATTTAATAATTTGTGTATTTATAGTTTAGAATAAAAAGTTATGAACTAAGAATAAGTGCAAACGAATATTTTTATAAAGGAGAAATGTAATTTAAGCAGCAAGTATTAAAAACTTCAGTATGTTGGATTATTTAAAACATCCGTTTCTAATTAACAATGATGCTGATGAAATGAGTTCAGAATTATTTTTAAGCTTGACCAATGGGTGCCTTTTAATCATTCTAACTTTTCCGCATTTTTTAAATAGATTTGTTTTCTTCCAAAAAGCATAATGAAATGGATCCGAAATGCCTGCACATTTATTTGTTTGAAACCTTTCTCCATTTTCAGTCATGCAGTTATTGAAGAGTTTTTGTCCAGGACTAAATGTCCCCCAGATAAAGACTGGTTCCAATACTTTCAAAATAATTAATAGAGTTTGATCTTACAGCTAATGTTGTAAATACTTTTGTAAGAATTCACTCAGATTATCTTATAATTGAACCTTTGCAAGATGGATTGCTGATTGTGAATTCTGTGGTGTCAGTTTGTGAGAAAAGCTGGTCCAACAAAACAACATACTAATCTTATCTGGGGATCTCTGACAGACATTTTGAACCAAGGACTCCAAAGACATCATTCATTATACAACAAATATTTACCATCATTTTTCTTTTTGTACTCAATTGCAGCCAAAAACAACACCAGATTTTTGCCATAAAAAATAGTCTAAGAGGTAGATTAAGATGTCTTATTAAAATTCCATGCTTGTGACTTTATCTGTAGTAGGAAATCATCAAAATCTTCAGTTTCTATAGACTGTTTTTTGGTTGTTTTAACAGCTGTTTTAATACATTATTACCACAGCTACAATGCATTTCTTGGAAATAAGAGCTTAATACCCTTCCCAATCCAATGACCCTGGGGTAACAGGCTCATTACTAAGTTTCATTATCAACCAATCCTGGCCAGCCCAAACCCACATATATATAATTTACTCTATTTTATGTTCACTCATTCCTAGACTGGATCTAATTATTCTGTATCATTAGTACTATGATATCTTCAATAGTTTGAATTGTGCATATCAACACTATGCCTGTACGTACACACACAGTCTTTTATTTGGAAATCAATGGATTTGGAAAGAATTTTAAGCACTTTCAATACACAATTTAAAGCTTGCGCCATCTTACAAAATACATTCAAAGGAAACTAATGCAGTTGTAATTATAAAGATTAAACATAGTCAAATGTCCAAGAGGGAATTACGTTGCAGTTAATTGCTAATGCACAGATTATAAAAATACAACATTGAGAAATCAACTCATGTCGATAATAGATTAAAATTTATATATTCAGTAGGAGACTGTTAGTGTCATCAAGCCAAAACATACATATACACCAACTGTAAGAGTGAAGACTGTCAATGTCATTAAGCAAACACACATACAAACTACAATGGCAAAGACTGTCAGTGTCGCTAAGCAAACACAAATACAAACTACAATGGCAAAGACTGTCAGTGTCGCTATGCAAACACATATACAAACTAAAATGGCAAAGACTGTCAGTGTCGCTAAGCAAACACACATACAAACTACAATGGCAAAGACTGTCAGTGTTGCTAAGCAAACACATATACAAACTAAAATGGCAAAGACTGTTAGTGTCGCTAAGCAAACACACACAAACACCAACTACAATGATGAAGACTGTCAAAGTCACCAAGCAAAGCACATATACACCAACTACATACACCAGCTGTTGACGTAGCCAAGTAAAATACACATGCCAACTTCTAAGATGACGAGTGTCAAGCTCACCAAGGAAAACATACACATACTTCAATAACAAGGGCTTCCAATGGTCACCAAGCAAAATACACACATACACCAACTGCAAGGGTTATTGTTGTTGTTTTAGGGTTTAATGCCATTTTTCTGCACATGATACATGGCAGCCAGTATTAATGGTGGAGGAAGAACCGAGGAAAAACCCTGGAAAGAACCACCGACCCACAAGAAGCTACTGGCAAGCTTTCTCATAACCACATTGGCTGAATCTGAGACTCAAACTCGCGCAGACAGAGGTGAGATGGCAGTGATCCTTAACGGAGAGCACTGTAGACCACTTGGCCACTCGGGGCAGGGTTACTTCAGAAGACTGTCATTGTCACCAAGCAAAACACACACATACACCAATATCAAGGATGAAAACTGTCAACATTACGAAGCAAAACACAGACACACACACACCAATAATTTGGAGAAGACTGTCACTAAACAAAACACAAACATACACCAACTACAAGGGTTCAGAGCATGAAGTTCATTTTCTTCATACTGGAAATAAATAAAACGTGTCAGAATGATTTGATGGGTGGTATGGTAGAATCTGTTACTGTGCACTTAAGAGGAAACATGACTGGATTTTCATTGGTTCTCTTTCATTAAGAAAGCCATAAAACTCTACGTTGAACTGCTATAAAGTTAACCCAGAAATATCTTTACTTGCCTGCTTGTCTGCTGTACCCACACGACTGTGAAGCTAAATGTTTTTAGACTTTGCCATAAATCCATCAGCTTTATGTCTTCATAATAAGTACATGTACTCATAAAGTCTAAAAGGTTTTGACAGGAGTTTGTTTTCATCATATGGGGAACTTTTCCGCCAAGGAACATGCGAATGCACATGTATACAGAAGTTTTTACTAGTATATGCAAGTAAAGAATGCCCCATGGTCCAGAAACTCTTCAGCACAATAATGTTTCGAAAAACATGTCTTACTAACTTAGAATTTGGGTAACCACAATGATTTTAGCAATTGTTTTTTTCTTTATTTTTGTCATTGATATTTGAACTTTTAATGAGAAAATTTGATAGGAAAGGGAGTAAAGCACTTTGGACTGCCTGGGATCCCTGTTTATTGGGTTTAAAATCCTTAAAGGGTATATGATCCCAAAATATTGAGACTATTTTACAATAACAACAGTGTACGCCCATCATTTTAAACATTTTTTTAGTTTCTACATTCAGTGGTGATCAGAGTATGACATTTATTGTGTATCTGTTCTTGAATCTGGAGCATTTAGGATTTCTGGACTTTACACAGGTAACCCAGGTTTGATTCCAGGCCATGGAATGAATAGTGTACATATATAAATGTGTGTCTGTTAAAATATAAACTTAGGAAATCAAATATTGCTTTCGCAAGACCTATATGCTCACACTTTGTTATGAATACAGGAGCACATGCTGCTGCAGGACCCCCACTCCCCAACTTCCAACTTGTATAGCCCTGAACATAATTATATTCTAGTATAGTAGCTCTTGCAAGCCAGTCCTTGCTGGAGATTTTAGTACTACACAGAGACATGCAGACTTGTCTAGATTCCTTAGCTTCTCTCACTCAATGAAATTTGCCAGGTATTTCTAATATATCTCTTGTATACTCTAGATATACATTGTTTATGTTAGGGCATATAAGCTGGCACCTAATGGGCAATAACAGGCTGATAACTGTCTGCTCCAGTCATATGAGCCCAGGCAGCTGGCCCAGGGGGAGGTAATTTATTCTGTGGATGTGTGTGTGTTTGTGTTAAATTTGTTTTCTTGAAGATTCTTGAAAAAGTTGGGGATAAAGGAAGGAAAGAAAATTAAAAGAAAAATGAAGGAAATTTGTTACCGCTCTGGAGCCCATCTTTTTTAATCCAATTTCAATAAATCTTCGAATATGAGTTTATCCCATTAAAATCTTTGATATGAAAAGAATCACAAGGTTAAGGTTACATTTTTTATCTGATTTTGATTAAAGTTGGAATATATGTTTATATCATCAAGATATCAGATAAATTTAATAAGAAGAAAAAGTCATGCATACTAATTTTGTGATATTGCCTCTGATTGGTTGAGATTGTTACCAGTTAGGAGTATGTGCCTCTAATCCAGTTTTATTGATGAGGTCATCCATTATCCTTGAATTGCCTCAGCATGTAGGAGTATGTGCCTCTGATCCAGTTTTATTGATGAGGTCATCCTGTATCCTTGAATTGCCTCAGCATGTAGGAGTATGTGCCTCTGATCCAGTTTTATTGATGAGGTCATCCTGTATCCTTGAATTGCCTCAGCATGTAGGAGTATGTGCCTCTGATCCAGTTTTATTGATGAGGTCATCCTGTATCCTTGAATTGCCTCAGCATGTAGGAGTATGTGCCTCTGATCCAGTTTTATTGATGAGGTCATCCTGTATCCTTGAATTGCCTCAGCATGTTGCCATTCTGGAGGCTACATTTATAGTCTGACTTTGATCAAACCTGGAATGTAACCTGCAAGAGCAAGGTTTCAGACAATTCCAGTAATGAAAAGTTCCATTCATACAATTTTTTATATCAGATTTTGATAAAACTTGGAATGTGTGCTCATATCATCATGTTCTTATTTGATAATGACTGAGATGCTGACTTTGATGAGATGATCCTGTATTTGATTGGCAGAGTTTTGTTTTTGTTTGTTTGTTTCATTAGGATTTTTAACATAGCCTTAACAATTTTTCAGTCATATCACTACGATGTCTGCAATGAGGCAGTTTATAGTGATGTCTAGCACTGGGACATCATGCCACAGACATGTAGCATGATGTCCCACCCAGTCACATTATCCTGACACCAGGCCAACCAGTCCTAATACTAACCTCTTAATGCTGAGTGCCAAGCGAGGCAGCTTTTGGTACCATTTATTTAAGTCTTTGGTATGACTTGGCTGGGGATTAAACCCATGACCTCCTGCTTCTGCGATGGATGCTCTAACCACTAGGCCACAGAAGCAGTTCTGAGCTTGTTATCAAGTGGAAGAAAGAGGTCTTATCTGATTTAGATTAAACTTGAAATGTTGGTTTATATCATCAAGATCTTGGATAGGTTTGATTAATGATGTAATCTTGCATCTCACTGCATGGGTATGTTACAATTCAGGAAGTAATTTATGCTTTTTTATGGTACAGCAACACAAGCAGGGTATTTAGAGCTGAGGTAATTGGAATAAAGTGTCTTGACAAAGATTCACCTTGTTAATGACTTGTGCTGATTCAGTGGTAGATTTTAAACCTGCACCCTTCAGTTGTGAATCTGGTATGCTAACAACCTAGTGACTGATGTTCCTGCCTCCAGTTACCTCTTGCGACATGAAGCAGGGTGCACCAAATAAAATTACCTCCCTGAACCTGCATGATTGGCTTTAGTTGATTACCTCCCTGAGCCTGCAGAATTTACTGTAGTTGATTGCTGAGACTGCAGAATTGACTGTAGTTGATCGCTGAGACTGCAGAATTGACTGTAGTTGATTGCTGAGACTGCAGAATTGACTGTAGTTGATCGCTGAGCCTGCAGCATTGACTGTAGTTGATTGCTGAGACTGCAGAATTGACTGTAGTTGATTGCTGAGACTGCAGAATTGGCTGTAGTCGATTACATTTCCGGAGCCTGCTGGATGGATGGTAGTTGATTACGTCACAGAGTCTTCGCGCTTGGCTGTGGTCAATACATCCCTGAGCTTGCAAGGTCGGTTGTAGTCTGGACACATTCTTTGACCATCATTGCATATAATTATCATGTACTGTATTCCTACTTTCAGAGATATATGAAGCATACACAAAATGAAGGAAGTTCAAACATTACAAGCAAATCATGTTGACAGTGCTAATTACACTGGTTACATTATCTTTTTATTGCCAGACAATTTATATCAATTGATTTTAGATTTTAGTGATTCGTATGTCATTTAACAGTTGAATACTCTTTTTGTGTTATGACACACTTTGTTGGAATAGACCTTAGTATCAGCTTACTTCACTTATAAGGCAAATCACATTCATGGCTCATATTTATGAATAGGGCTGTACAAAGAAAAATCACTGTGAACTGTAAGCCACATTAATAATAATCACCAACAATAAACCCCCGAAAATGACCTATCCACACAAGGAGTCATTTAGAAAAGGGAGAATAAAGAACTGCTAAGAAAGGTAACTAGTTGAAGGATGATGTACAGAGACCCTATATGGGTGGTAGAACTACTTCACCCTCACCTCAAAATGAAATATATGATGGTGTTCTGTTTAAAATCTTTCCTTTCTTTTCTGATGAGAGAACCATTCCAGTTTGCCCATGAATGTTCTTCAGTACCTATAAACAGAATGTCATAATGACAGCCACAGAATTTTACCAGATATTTGATGCTGTGTTCACTAGGTACAGTTCTGGAAATAGCATCGTCTCCTTAGCAACACAGAGTAATGTAACTGAAATGATGAACTGTATGAAATTTTTTAAATAAGATTATGACAATGATGAAAGACTACAATATTGTTATGATGTACTGTATTAATAAAATCTTTCCATTGGCCCTAGTGTTTCATTGTCTCTCCTGCTTCTTTTTCCTTTATCTTTAGATAATTTAAATTACACCATCCTACAGGAATATATTCCCATTATTAAGTGACAAAAAATGAGCTGCAACTATATAGTTATGGTTTTCTTTATTAAATTTCCTAGATGACACATTTGAAAAAAAATTACCTTTAAAGAAGACAACAAAAATCAACTAAATGTGCAAATATATTTGCCAGCCATGCCATTTTTGTGTGACTTAGTTGAGTATCCCTCATATTTTTTAACTTGAATCTTTTTTTTAGATAGAGACTGGAATTTCACACAAACATTTTGACTTTATAAATAGACTCATGCATCAGGTCTTTAATACAACTTGTACATGTCAATGTTCATTTCAACTGTATTTACAAATTATGGCATGTCAGCATTATATTGTTTGAAAATTGGATAAAAATCATTGCCACTAAAACTTCCTTCTTTGTACAATGATGCTTTGATAGAGGTTTATGCTGCTAATTTGCAGAAATCAGCAATTTCATTAGAATTGTTATGTTGTTAATTTGCTGAAGTCAGCAATTTCATTAGAATTGTTATGTTGTTAATTTGCTGAAGTCAGCAATTTACTGGAATTTTATGTTGGTTTAATGAAGACATTGATTCACTGGAATTTTATGTTAGCTTGCTGAAGTCAGTGAAACTTTAGAACTTTATGTTGTTTTGCTGTTTGCTGACATCATTGATTCACTTATATTTTAAACGATCGTAATATACTGTGATTTTGTGTTTCCAGTTTGCTTATACTCGTGTATGTATTGAATGCTTTAAAATCAGATAAGGTTAAATTTGCACACATTTTTGACAGTGCAAGCAATCTATAATCAGACTAAAACTGATATCTGCTTATTATCAATAAGATTTGACAGGTCCCATGATGGTCATGTTTTGTTGATGTTTTGTTTCAATGAATTACCGTTTTCATATTGCTGTCAGATCATATAATTGTTAGCAATATAACTCCTTCTTAAATTAAATGAATTGCATTATCTCATAGGCTGATTAAAGTATGTGGACAAGGAATTAATTACAAAGGTCTGCAAAACTCAAACTTTATGTTTAAAATCTAGATTTTAAGCTCAATTAAAATATTGGTGGCTCAGGGTGGTGTAAGTGGTGAGGTCATCTGCCTTAGATGCGGAAGGTCATTGGTTTGAACCATACTAAAGACTTAAAGCTGCCTCACTAGGCATTCAGCATTAGGAGGTTAGTGTTAGGACCGGTTGGCTTGGTGTCAGGATAATGTGACTGGGTGGGGCATCATGCTACATGTCTGCGGTATGATGTCTCTGTGATAGACATGACAGTAAACAGTCACAATGCAGACATCATAATGATATAAAAAATTGTTCAAACTACACACACACATACACACACACACTTATTGGTTGATTTGAAAGTATATTATTAATGGGTTCAATTTTTCAGTAAACTGTCATAATGCAGACATCATAATGATATAAAAAATTGTTCAAACTACACACACACACACACAAACACACACACTTATTGGTTGATTTGAAAGTATATTATTAATGGGTTCAATTTTTCAGTAAACTGTCACAATGCAGACATCATAATGATATAAAAAATTGTTCAAACTACATTTAAAAATTCACACACACACACACACACACACACACACACGTATTGGTTGATTTGAAAGTATATTATTAATGGGTTCAATTTTTCAGTTAACTGTCACAATGCAGACATCATAATGATATAAAAAATTGTTCAGACTACATTTAAAAATTCACACACACACACACACACACACACACACACACACACACACACACACACACACACACACACACACACACACACACACACACACACACGCGCGTATTGGTTGATTTGAAAGTATATTATTAATGGGTTCAATTTTTCAGTAAACTGTCATAATGCAGACATCATAATGATATAAAAAATTGTTCAAACTACACACACACACACACACACACACACACACAAACACACACACTTATTGGTTGATTTGAAAGTATATTATTAATGGGTTCAATTTTTCAGTAAACTGTCACAATGCAGACATCATAATGATATAAAAATATTGTTCAAACTACATTTAAAAATTCACACACACACACACGTATTGGTTGATTTGAAAGTATATTATTAATGGGTTCAATTTTTCAGTAAACTGTCACAATGCAGACATCATAGTGATATAAAAAATTGTTCAAACTACATTTAAAAATTCACACACACACACACACACACTTATTGGTTGATTTGAAAGTATATTATTAATGGGTTCAATTTTTCACAAAACACATTTTGTCTACAGTGCAAGCTTCTATTTTATAGTTGTTCTTCTCCTCAGCTTCCTATTTTTAACAATGCAGGTGTTATGAATTGTTTTCTACCCTGCCAAAAATATGGAAAGGCATGTATAAATATATTTGTCCATCCATCCATCCTTTCATTCATTAATTACATAATTATTGATCAGTTTTGCTTGTATTTTCCTGATAAGATGGGTTGTTTTGTGTGAACACATTTCTTAGCTGATGAAAATATTCTATTTCAGAATGTCAGCCACCATTCTGTAACACACATTTTCTTTTTTGTGTTTTCAAAAATACTTTGATTGACATGTGGGAATGTAAATTTCAATGGCGGGATTGTCTTCCATTTGTAAAAACAGGTGTTCAGTTACATCAGACATGCAAGCATCAGGTGATGTCTGAATGCATGAGGTATTAGATTTACAGAAGGTCACAAAGTTTTTGTCAGGTGTGCAACATATGCAAAAGGTTACACACCAGACAGACCCTTTGTACACCGTATTGGTGTCTTTCCATGTATAATGGACAGCTAATTAATTGCATAAAAATTATCATTGAATGTAAAGATGAAAATTTTTGAATTTATTGTATAAATGCAATAACCAATACCTAGTATGTAAGAAAGTAATCCCCCATCTCAGCTTTCTAATATTCCATTCCAACCCCACCCCAATAATAAGGAATAGAGTATTTCCACTGTTTACCTTTGGACAAGAACTTCACAAAAAAGATTTTCATTAGGGAATCGGTAATCTTCATACCAAAATTACTTATGCATGGAGAATTTAGGAACTTGCTCTCTACAATTTGTATTTTCCAAGGAAATTCTGTGTGCAAATAATACATAAGTGAAGCATTTTGAATGCAGAAGTTAAAACATTACATTTCTCAAAACTAAGTCGAAACTCATTGAAAAGATTGTAATATAGTTTTTATCCAAAAGAAAATAGTTGTACTTGTGTTGGTATATACTGTAGTATTCTAGGGGGGAGATAGGTGTCAAAATTGATCTTTGCCCTGAAAAGGTCTACCTGTTCTGAAATCTGTACATTATTGTTTATCACCCTGACTGGTTCTATTCTTCAAGTAATTTAAAGGCCAGAAAATGAATAGAATTGATAATTAATGTGTTCCAGCCTGAGGAATTGACAACTTTGGAAGGTAATTTAACATTGTGACATTTAACATTAATTTGTTTTAACTAATTTGATAAACTTTTCCAGACACATTTATTGTGGTAATTACTTGTTTCAGATAATAACATGACATAATGTTCATTTGTGGAAAATTTGTCAGTTTTCACCGTATTAATTTTTCTTAAAAATATTGGATGATTATTCATAGGTTAGGGATTATATTCTTCAGTATTAAAATTTAATTGCTGCTTAATTTCATTTTAAATTTAAAAAAATGAAATTTACATTCTTAATATAATGACGCTCTTTATTAGACAATCAAGAATTCAGTTTAATTTTCTTGTGGACTTATTTTTTTTTTTTTTTATTAGACGCATGGGATAAATGACATTTTATTACTCAATATATAAGATAATAATGCCATAGAAATGCAAAGAAAAATTGGTCTGTGGGGCTATTCCAGAACTTCAAATTTGAGACTGGGTTGAAATTCTTCACATTTTAAAAAAAGAGGAATTTTCTGAATATGGGACAGATTTTGTGATAAAAGGTAGCAATAGAAAACATTATGTGACTTTTGTGCATTCAGTCCCAGAACATTGTCTTCTTAGATACCTGGTCATTTGGCCACAGCACATTTGCTTAATGTATAATTTACTACACCTTTGGTTTTTTTAAAAAAAAGATTCATTAAAATTATTTAATCTTCTAATAAACAGAACCATATGTTTATGCTCATTTCATATGAAATGTATAATTATATTTTTAAAGAAAGTTATATTCCTATCTTTTGTTTTTTGTTAGAGGCTCCCACTTAGAATGGATTGAATAACTTAACTGACTTTTCTTATATTTCACTTGAAAGAAGCATTCCTTTGAGATAAAATGTTGCTATTTCATAAAGAATTTTATGTGAATTAACTCCTGTATACATTACTGATGAATTATTCTTAAATAAATGACTGATAGCCCTCATTGTAGTAAAAATGTCGTAACAGTTTAGCATACCCGTTTCAGGTAGAGCCTCACATTAATGCCTACACTAGCTATTATTATGATGGATTGCCATTAGCCAGATAATTTGTAAAACCTCGAATACAAATGGGTTTAACATCTTCTAAATTGCTTTGTTGAATAAAAACCTGCATCATATTAAATCTGTGAAACTTTTTGATGTATGATTTGTTTCCATTTTGTTAAACCCAGAAATATTCATAACTATTTTGATAACAGATTGATATTTATAACAAATGGATCCTTTTTAAAGTTTATGTTAAAATTTGCATACAAAAAAGACATTTAACTATGTTTATGTGATAAATGATCAAAGTTTGTTAAAAAAAGGGTTATTTATGGACAATCAACACAAAATCATTTCAGATCTTGTTGGAAATATACTTTGCTTATATTGCAGATATGTTTCTTTCGATTTAGCAGTTTTATAATTTTAGTCAACATTCTTTTAGTAGAGTTGAAATATTGAAATACCACATATATATGCTTGTGAGATTGGTCCAACTGCAAAAATCATAGATCCTGATCTATTGTCACTTAATACAGCAGGAGATCAGGATCTGCATTGATTGTTCTATTGATTACTTCTATCAGTAGCATAGACTCAGATCTGCATTGATTGTTCTATTGATTACTCCTGTCAGTAGCATAGAGCCAGATCTGCATTGATTGTTCTATTGATTACTCCTATCAGTAGCATAGAGCCAAATCTGCATTGATTGTTCTATTGAGTACTCCTGTCAGTAGTATAGACCCTGATCTGCATTGATTGATCTATTGATTACTCCTGTCAATAGCATAGACCCCAATCTGCATTGATTGTTCTATTAATTACTCCTATCAGTAGCATAGACCCCGATCTGCATTGATTGATCTATTGATTACTCCTGTCAATAGCATAGACCCCGATCTGCATTGATTGTTCTATTAATTACTCCTATCAGTAGCATAGACCCCGATCTGCATTGATTGTTCTATTGATTACTCCTGTCAGTAGCATAGACCCCGATCTGCATTGATTGATCTATTGATTACTGCTGTCAATAGCATAAACCCCGATCTGCATTGATTGTTCTATTAATTACTCCTATCAGTAGCATAGACCCCGATCTGCATTGATTGTTCTATTGATTACTCCTGTCAGTAGCATAGAGCCAGATCTGCATTGACTGTTCTATTGATTACTCCTATCAGTAGCATAGAGCCCGATCTGCATTGATTGATCTATTGATTACTCCTGTCAATAGCATAGACCCTGATCTGCATTGATTGTTCTATTAATTACTCCTATCAGTAGCATAGACCCCGATCTGCATTGATTGTTCTATTAATTACTCCTATCAGTAGCATAGACCCCGATCTGCATTGATTGTTCTATTGATTACTCCTATCAGTAGCATAGAGCCAGATCTGCATTGATTGTTCTATTGATTACTCCTATCAGTAGCATAGAGCCAGATCTGCATTGATTGTTCTATTGATTACTCCTGTCAGTAGCATTGACCCCGATCTGCATTGATTGATCTATTGATTACTCCTGTCAATAGCATAGACCCCGATCTGCATTGATTGTTCTATTAATTACTCCTATCAGTAGCATAGACCCCGATCTGCATTGATTGTTCTATTGATTACTCCTGTCAGTAGCATAGACCCCGATCTGCATTGATTGATCTATTGATTACTCCTGTCAATAGCATAGACCCCGATCTGCATTGATTGTTCTATTGATTACTCCTATCAGTAGCATAGAGCCCGATCTGCATTGATTGTTCTATTGATTACTCCTATCAGTAGCATAGAGCCCGATCTGCATTGATTGTTCTATTGATTACTCCTATCAGTAGCATAGACCCCGATCTGCATTGATTGTTCTATTGATTACTCCTATCAGTAGCATAGACCCTGATCTGCATTGATTGTTCTATTGATTACTTCTATCAGTAGCATAGACCCCGATCTGCATTGATTGTTCTATTGATTACTCCTATCAGTAGCATAGACCCCGATCTGCATTGATTGTTCTATTGATTACTCCTATCAGTAGCATAGACCCCGATCTGCATTGATTGTTCTATTGATTACTCCTATCAGTAGCATAGACCCCGATCTGCATTGATTGTTCTATTAATTACTCCTATCAGTAGCATAGACCCCGATCTGCATTGATTGTTCTATTGATTACTTCTATCAGTAGCATAGACCCCGATCTGCATTGATTGTTCTATTGATTACTCCTATCAGTAGCATAGAGCCAGATCTGCATTTTGATATAGCAGATAATAATAGGTCTATGCAGTTTGCAGTTTGTTTTTGACTTGTATGCAGGTTACGTATGGTAATTATTAATTAATTCCACTGTAACTGCATTAGCATCAAATGAAACCTACTTGACAACAGTTATTTATGGTTATACATAAGGTACCAAGACAGATCTTGGAAAATATAAATGGCCTAGTGGTAATGCAGCCACCGTGGAAGCGGGAGGTCATGGGTTTGATCCCCGGCACGTCATACCAAAGACTTACAAAAATGGTACTAACAGCTGCCTCACTTGACGCTCATCATTAAGAAGTTAGTGTTAGGACTGGTCGGCCTGGTGTCAGGATAATGTGAGTGGGTGGGACATCATGCTACATGTCTGCGGAATGATGCCCCAGTGCTAGACATCATAGGGATATGACTGAATAATTGTTAAAGCTACATTAAAAATCCTAAGAAAAAGAAGGAAAATATAACGTATTATCTGCAAGTCTGAGTTCACTTTTACGAAATTTATATTTTGGATACAAATAATTAGAGGGAAAAAATGATTACAAATTTCAGTTCATTCCCATGTACCAACTTGTAAAATTTTAATAGGAAAATGATTTGTATTGATTGATGGCATAACAAAAATCCTTTGAAACCATTGGTTACATCACAATTATCTCACAGAATTCTTGGAGTTGATGTCAACTCAGTTTAGTTTTGAATCCCTTTAAAATCGCACTTTGAATCAAGTATTTTCTGCTATTAATGCCCAACCTCAGTTTGGAGTCACAGTGATGTTGCGTTTTCTTGAATGTATATAACTCGACAATAGAGGAGATAATAAAAATAACATGATTAATGAGTACAGATAAGTATAATTTATGTAAAAAAATAATTATTGTCAGTTTTTAAATAACACCTTGATTTATTGAACCTATGATTTTATTCTGTATAAAAAATTAAAAAAAACCACTGGACTAGATTGTTACCAATCCTGCAGTCATGTTCATTGAGATGCATAAAACTACAATGACAATATATTATTCACCTTATTCAAGCATTGGATTAAACACTTTTAAAGTTTGGATACTTTTAATTTTGTGTCTTTTCAGTTGTTAAGTTGTACTTGTTAAAAAACACCTGTATATTGATATGAAGTAACTTTTTTTATGATGTCTTTGAAAATATTTCCAGTTTAGCACGTGAAAGACTGCATAGGTAAATCTTAATTTAATACTGAAAACTGCTTACGTAAATCTTTTTTAACAATGAAACCTGCATAGGTAAATCTTAATATAATACTGAAAACTGCATAGGTAAATCTTAATTTAATACTGAAAACTGCATAGGTAAATCTTAATTTAATACTGAAAACTGCATAGGTAAATCTTAATTTAATACTGAAAACTGCATAGGTAAATCTTAATTTAATAATGAAAACTGCATAGGTAAATCTTAATTTAATACTGAAAACTGCATAGGTAAATCTTAATTTAATACTGAAAACTGCTTACGTAAATCTTTTTTAACAATGAAACCTGCATAGGTAAATCTTAATACTGAAAACTGCATAGGTAAATCTTAATTTAATACTGAAAACTGCATAGGTAAATCTTAATTTAATACTGAAAACTGCATAGGTAAATCTTAATTTAATACTGAAAACTGCATAGGTAAATCTTAATTTAATAATGAAAACTGCATAGGTAAATCTTAATTTAATACTGAAAACTGCATAGGTAAATCTTAATTTAATACTGAAAACTGCATAGGTAAATCTTAATTTAATACTGGAATCTGCATAGGTAAAATTTAACAATGAAAGCTGCATAGGTAAATCTTAATATAATAAATATAATAATGGAATCTGCATAGGTAAATCTTAATTTAAGAATGGAATCTGCATAGGTAAAATTTAACAATGAAACCTGCATAGGTAAATCTTAATATAATAAATATAATAATGGAATCTGCATAGGTAAATCTTAATTTAAGAATGGAATCTGCATAGGTAAAATTTAACAATAAAACCTGCATAGGTAAATCTTAATATAATAAATATAATAATGGAATCTGCATAGGTAAATCTTAATTTAAGAATGGAATCTGCATAGGTAAAATTTAACAATGAAAGCTGCATAGGTAAATCTTAATATAATAAATATAATAATGGAATCTGCATAGGTAAATCTTAATATAATAAATATAATAATGGAATCTGCATAGGTAAAATTTAACAATGAAAGCTGCATAGGTAAATCTCAGTTTAATAATGGAAACTGCAGAGGCAAATCTTATTTTAATAATGGAAACTGCAGAGGTGAATCTTAATTCAATAAAAAATAAAAACTGCAGAGGCAAATCTCAATTTAATAATGGAAACTGCTTAGGTAAATCTTAATTTATTATCACAATATTCTGTTGAAATATTATAAATAAGACAGCTTTTAAATACTGAACATTACTAATTGATTTTTTTATCCCATGTGTGATATAAAAAGTTCCACAAATACTAGAAAACCCTTCATTTTGGCAGTATTTAATAAGTACAGCTCAATTTAATATGATCCCTCACAAATTATGTCCATGTAATACTGTATTGCAGTCATGCCATATTCTAATGGAAAGCCTGTCAATCCTATCATGCCATATTCTAATGGAAAGCCTGTCATGCCATATTCCAATGAAGAGCCTGTCATGCCATATTCTAATGGAAAGCCTGTCATGCCATATTCTAATGGAAAGCCTGTCATGCCATATTCCAATGTAAAGCCTGTCATGCCATATTCCAATGTAAAGCCTATTATGCCATATTCTAATGGAAAGCCTGTCATGCCATATTCTAATGGAAAGCCTGTCATGCCATATTCCAATGTAAAGCCTGTCATGCCATATTCCAATGAAAAGCCTGTCATGCCATATTCTAATGGAAAGCCTGTCATGCCATATTCTAATGGAAAGCCTGTCATGCCATATTCTAATGAAAAGCCTCTCATGCCATATTCTAATGTAAAGCCTATCATGCCATATTCTAATGGAAAGCCTGTCATGCCATATTCTAATGGAAAGCCTGTCATGCCATATTCTAATGAAAAGCCTCTCATGCCATATTCTAATGTAAAGTCTATCATGCTATATTCTAATGGAAAGCCTGTCATGCCATATTCTAATGGAAAGCCTGTCATGCCATATTCTAATGAAAAGCCTATCATGCCATATTCTAATGGAAAGCCTGTCATGCCATATTCTAATGGAAAGCCTGTCATGCCATATTCTAATGAAAAGCCTCTCATGCCATATTCTAATGTAAAGCCTATCATGCCATATTCCAATGAAAAGCCTGTCATGCCATATTCCAATGAAAAGCCTGTCATGCCATATTCTAATGGAAACCTGTCATGTCATATTCTAATGGACAGCTTGTATATGTCTTGCCATATTCTAATGGACTGCCTATGTCTAGCCATGTTCTAACATCCTATCAATGTCTTGCCATATTATATTAGAAGTCCAGTGTCTTGCCATATTCTAATAGACAATATATAAACTAAACTTTATTTTGTTTTTTCAGAAGAGGGCCAGCAGAAAAGCCGCCATAGATCTTCTTCCTCCAGAAATCGTCCATCAGGCAACCAAGCCCGTCGTATTGAGGAAGAACCAACCACTACCTCAACCAAGACACGTGAGACACAAGTTGAAACTGTTGATCGAGGCGTTGGACCAACCCCTCTTCCACCTCCTCATGTAGACCGAGGATTTCCCTCTTACTTTGGCATACCTCCTCCCATATTTGACCCAAGGAATGGTCTGGTGGAGACACCCTATGGTAAGGAAGGGTTATGTTAGAAACAACATTATTTTCTGACCTGGCTGTGATAGGTGTTGCAAGTAGTTTTATTTTCTCACTTGTTTTACTGTATATATATATATATATATATATATATATATATATATATATATATATATATATATATATATGCACACAAGCACATACATTTGAGAGAATAGATTGGAATATATCAAAAGATTTGCAAATTTGTTAAGGAGTTTTTATTTCAAATGGGGAATTTTCATGAATGCTATTTCTGTCTTGCAAACTCATTTTTCTCTATTAAACTATGAAGATCATCTCACCGTATCAGTCTGCACAGTAATTTGTTGCTTTCCTTATATGTATAGTACTACAAGCATATTTAGCCGGAATTTATCACTGCAGGGATTATATTCGTGGCAATCCTCATAAGTGATGGTTTCGCATTTAGGTGGAGACGATGTATTGTTCCTGGATCCTGGTTTCCTTTAGTGCCTGCCTGAAATTTTCTCAAAGTAGCAAATGTCCTTAAAACATCAAAATTGGAATGTCGCATGTGGCAGTGTTAGCACAACTCATATGTATCTGCAATAATAATAATAATAATAATAATTATAATAATAATAATAACAATAATAATAATAATAATAATAATAACAATAATGATATTAATAATCATAGTAGTTATAATAATAATAATAATAATAATAATAATAATAATAATAATAATAATAGTAATAATAATTATAATAATAATAATCATAGTAGTTATATAATAATAATAATAATAATAATAATAATAATAATAATCATAGTAGTTATATAATAATAATAATAGTTATATAATAATAATAATAATATAATAATAATAATAATCATCATATTAGTTGTATAATAATAATAATAATAATAGTAGTTATATAATAATAATAATAATAATAATAATAATAATAATAATAATAATAATAATAATAATCATAGTAGTTATATAATAATAATAATAATAATAATAATAATAATAATCATAGTAGTTATATAATAATAATAATAATAGTAGCTATATAATAATAATAATAATAATAATCATAGTTATATAATAATAATAATAATAATAATAATAATAATCATAGTAGTTATATAATAATAATAATAATAATAATAATAATAATAATAATAATAATAATAATGGTAGTAGTAATAATAATAATAATAATAATAATAATTATTATTGTAATGCTTTATTTATAGAGGGTGACTCTTTATTAGTCTATGACTATTCTCCTTTGAGGCCCTCTTAAGGAGAGTATAACAATGCACATTATATGAGATAGCAATTATTACTGATTATTTTAACATGTTTAGTATTAAAATACTAAATTTCATTATCTATTAGAAACACATACATGCTCATGATATCTCTTCTTTAATAGCAGATTTTTCTTTATGTGGAATCTTGTTCCACAGAACTGTGCCAGAATATTGAAGCAAATTGCTCTGTTCTTGGATTTGATGCTAGAAGGTTTCCATTTGATATTGCTCTTAATTGTTATTGTGTTGAAAATGGCCTGAAGATATTCTATGCAGTTCCATGTAGACTTTTATTTAAAAGAACTGCCTTGTGAAAATCTATCCTGTCATATTGTGAACCATTTGAGTTCTGTAAACAATGCTTTTGAGGGATGATCAATAGATGCATCTAAAATTAAGCATGCTGCTCATTTCTTAAGTTTATAAATCCTGTCAAGCTCAGATTTAGCAGTTTCCCCATACATTTGAACAATAATCTATTGTTGGAAGAATATATGACTTGTATAGATTGCATGTTTTATTGTTTGATCCAAATTAGATGTATTTTTTTAATTCAAAAGATAGACTCTCTTTTCGAGAAACAATGTTGATCAATAGATAGATTTGATTGTGGTAGAAGTAAAATGAAAAAACAAAAAACAAGGGTTAATCATTGCCAACATGAATTTAATGGGTCTACAAATTTAAAATGATGTAAATGAGAACACGATAATTAATGCTGGTTGTGATACGCTTGACAAATGTCAATTCACTTTTTTTTTAAAATCACTTAATTTTTTGTGTTACTCCTTGATTTCTCTGCAACTGAGCAAAGATCTTGCTTGATTCGATACAAAAGACGTATTCAGAGTGATAAAACAACACAAGTTTCTTTTAATTGATTATTTTAATGCAGCAAACACTGCACCAAGTTGTTGATTAAAACAAAGCTGGCAGGTAATTAGGTTCTCACATAAGTACTCCCAGGTTTCGATGTGACGGTTGATTGACTCTTTTCATGTTTTAATAGAAAAGAATATGTTGCAATTATAATGTTTACATTGAAACAGAAATAAAGGAGTAGAATCTGACTTTCACATAGCAAGATATTTAATTGCTGTTTATTTCATTCTCTGTTGCCACCTGTTAGCTATTACCAGACATTTTCATTAATTGCTTTTTCACCAGACTGATTATTTAGTGTATTGATGACTCAACAAATAAACCCTAGCATAATATGTAATATCTTATTTAGAACTTGCAAATTTCACAATATGGAATCGATCTTTATGGGCACTAATCATCATTTTTGATGATAAAATGAGAAATGTATCAAGGTTTAATTTATCAAATCTTATTGTAATTTTTTTCATGTTCAGCATATTTTGAAAGATATTTAAAATATATTTTCTTTGGGGAAAAATTGGGATCCATTCCTGACACCGCATTGTGAGCGGGTTCACGAGTTATCCATATGTGAGTTATCGAGGGAGTGGTATATATATATATATATATATATATATATATATATATATATATATATATATATATATATATATACCACTCCCTCGATAACTATATATATATATATATATATATATATAACTAATATATATATATATATACTACTCCCTCGATAACTATATATATATATATATATATATATATATATATATATATATATATATATATATATATATATATATATATATATATATATATATGCAAGGCTGTATATCTTGAACTAAGACACATCAGTTCTATTCATAAATATCTTTCAGTTGATGCCACTAAAACACTTGTGTGTTCATTAGTACCTTTCAAGATTGGACTATTATAACTCAATTCTTTCTGGTTCGTCACAATATTTTCTCCAGAAACTTCAGAAAAGTTCAAAACACAGCTGCACGGATCATCTTTAGAGTACCTTGATCAGGGCACACCTTACCACTGCTCTGTACTCTGCACTGGCTATCAATCCGATATAGAATCAAACACAAAATTTGTTCTCTGTGCTATGTTTCACTGACAGACTCCAGTCAGACAGACTTATCTGGCCTCACCATGTGTGTACACCAGCAAGATACTTGCGCTCTCCTTCTGACAATCATATACTCGTTGTTCCCACTATGAAAATGAAGTCATATGGACAACGTTCTTTTGCATACCAGGGCCCGTTGATGTGGAACGAGTTGCCCATTTAAATTAGACACAAAGACACAGTGGTCCCTTTTAAGAGTTCTCTTAAAACTCACCTTTTTCGACTGCAGGGAGAAACTTTGAGACCTAATAATGTTTTGTATCTTACATGTTTTCAGCATGGTTTTATGTTTTCCAATTTCATTGTTTTTGTCATTTGTTTTTCTGTAGAATAGTCATATCATTATAGTTAGTGTAAAGTACTTAGAGCTTCTAAAGATTAGATATATATATATATATATATATATATATATATATATATATATATATATATATATATATATATATATATATATATATATTTATTTATTTATACATGTTCCTCTGTTAGTGGACACTGGTTACTGGCAAGGTTCTGGTTGAGTTTCACCCATCAGGAGGTATGCATGAATCTATGGATCTGGTATGCCTGTCCTTGTAGGCAAGTGATACAAACTTGGACTCATCTCCATGACTCTTATTGTTCGATGGATGATGCTACTCTCCTATGATGTGTTGTTCTGTAACCTGTTTGTTGCATTTTTATTTTGTCAAGTACCATAGATATATATATATATATATATATATATATATACATGGTTATAAGTTGATCTGAACTGCAGACAAATTAGACCCGATCTGCCATCACATAATGGGCAGGAAGATCAAGGTGTGTGGTCATTCTACTGACTACTTGAAAATAATTGAATAGACCTAGATCTGAAAGGTGCACGATGCTTTAGCAGATCTTGGTTTGTGCAGTTTTGAAGGTATGCTCAACTTATAAGGTGATCTATAAAAATTAATGGATTGCATAATATTGAAGTCCTATATGGAATCTTCCATCCAGAAACAGGTGACAGCAGGACAGAAGAGTCGTATTTATGGGATTTGCTAATTTTTTTAAAGTTTCATGATGATAAATTATTGATTTTCAGAACATTTATCCTTTGCAATATTATTTAGGAAAACTTTATTTTCCAGGTTTAAATGTACCTTACTACCATGTACCATATCCCATAAATCCCCCCCTGCCACTTGACACTCGCACACTTGAAGGACGCTACAACTGGCCTCCTCCCATACATCAGTTTCATCAACCCATGCCTGGGTAAGTAACCAGCTTAATGTGCCAATTTTTATTAGATAGTAGCCTGTGAATTAATGGATTTTCCAAGAGTATTATGCTAGCTAGTGAATTAGTGGATTCTCCAAGTTCAATTTTTTTGATAATTCATTGGCGCGTGTGTGTGTATAATTGTGTGATTTGGATTTTTTGATGTAGCTTTAGTAATTTTTCAGTCATATCGCTCCCATGTCTGCAGTGTGTCAGTTTATAGTGATCTCTTGCATTGGGGCATCATGCCACAGACATGTAACATGATGTTCCACCCAGTCACATTATCCTGACACCAGACTGACCAGTCCTAACACTAACCTCTTAATGTTGAGTGCCAAGCAAGGCAGCTGTTAGTACTTATTTTTTAAGTCTGGTATGACTCAGCTGGGGATTGAACCCAGGTGACATTATCATGAGAGGTACCATAAGACATGTGCTACTTCAATCTACTATACAATTTATCTAGCCAATACATTTCTGTATAATATAATATATTGTTTATCATCTTTTTTTGTACAAAAAAGGTTTTAATCTTTAGAATAAGGAGAAATTGCAAACCTGAGTACATTGATTCTTGCAGTAGCCTAACAAACCTGTGTTCTCATTATTTCTTACCTGTTGAGATTAGCTCCAGAGATTTGTATGCCCCATTATCAGTCGGTTTAAGATATTTTAATCCTACATGCCAACTAGACACTATTTTTGCAAATCATTTAAGATGTACATATGTCCATCCATATGTTTTGTCATGCATTCTAGACTGACCTTGTGTCTATCCATGTCTGTCTACACTCTAGACTGACCTCATGTCCATCCATGTCTACACTCAAGACTGACCTCATGTCTATCCATGTCTGTCTACTCTAGATTGACCTTGTACCCATCCATGTCTGTCTACACTCTAGACTGACCTTGTGTCCATCCATGTCTGTCTACACTCAAGACTGACCTCATGTCTATCCATGTCTGTCTACTCTAGATTGACCTTGTGCCCATCCATGTCTGTCTACACTCCTGCCTATATTCTTGACTGAGGTGTCCTTCCATATGTTTGAATTCTAAACTGACCTCATGTCCATACATCTGTAAACACTCTAGACTGACTTCCTGTCATTCCATACATATGTCTACACTCTAGACAGACATAATGTCTATCAAAACATCTGTTAACACTCTAGACTGACTTCTTCACGGTCCATCCATATGTCTGTTTACACTTTAAACAGGCATAGTGTCTATCAATACATCTGTTAACACTCTAGACTGACTTCTTCACGGTCCATCCATATGTCTGTTTACACTTTAGACAGGCATAGTGTCCATCCATGCATCTGTTTACACCCTTGTCTTACCTCAGGAAGGGGGTCCCCGAGTGGCCAAGTGGTCTAAAGCACTTTCTGTTGCGGATCACTGCCATCTCACCTCTGTCTGTGTGGGTTTGAGTCTAAGATTTGGCTAATGTAGTTATGTGAGAAAGCTTGCCAGTAGCTTCTCGTGGGTTGGTGGTTCTTTTGGTGGGTTTTCCCGGGTTCTTCCACCACCAATAACACTGGCCGCCATGTATATCCTATCGTGTGCTGAAAAATGGCGTTAAACCCTACAACAACTTCCTCAGGTCCATCCATAGGTCTAACTAGACACTTTTATTGTTTTGTATTTGAAGAACTCTTTTTTTAGAGGTAAATCATAACTATTTTATTAGAATAATTTTTTTAACAGTAATTACTGGTATAACATGATTCCTAAGTTCATTCATTTTCTGGGACACTTTAGGAAAAAATGTTGAACCCTTTTGCAGCATCTTTGGGTTGAAATTTTTGCTTTTCTCGTTTGGCAATTCATGCATACGTTAATGCAGAGTTTTACGTTATTTTACAAGTTCATGCTTTTTATCCTAGCAAGGGTCTCTTCAACACTCACACACTTGAGGGATACTACAACTGGCCTACTACTTTACCCCAGTTTCATCAACATATGTCAGGGTAAGTCATGGACTCCAGAGGTTGAAAAACTAAAAACTCCACTCACCCAGGCAGGCAAGTGCATGTACTGACAAGTTTTACATGCCCAGAACAACTCCCATGGAACCAGTTATTATAAAAATATTGAAATAGTTGATTATAATATTTTATATTTATCATGAGAAAGATTGTTTTTTGGCTCTTGTTCATGACCCTTCTGAAAATCCTTACAATGTATGATTGGTGTGCATTGACACTTGTAAAAACTTCATACAAAAAAAGTAAAGTTAAATTCCAATAGAATGTACGGGCACAGTTAACAAGTCAGCAGTATTCTTTTTTGAACATCCTTTTCAGAAAAGAGAAACACTGGTCAGCCTTGAATTAGCACTTGCCGATGGGGATGGGTGATTTTTTAAAAATTCACTCATCTACTGTAAATTTTCACTAGCCAATTTGACTGAGTGTTCAAGTTAATTTTCAGCCTCTGGAGTCAGAGTGTTGACATCTAAAATAGCCAACTGAAAACTTTTGTTGTGTACTGGTGAATGATAAAGGTTTGAAAATTCAAACATTTTCCGTAATGCAGTTTAAGATTTGAAACCCAGATATGATGTTGGCTTGTTCGTAATTTTGCTTGATTGTTTCAGTCAATTTGAATTTTGCAGCTTCTTGGGATTGTTCTTCTTCGATAGATTTACAAAGAGATATGATGGGACTCTGTCAACCAAATTATAGAATGACTTTTACCAAATAGGATAGGATAGATTTATACTATAACCCGTTGGATAGAATTGCACTAATTGGGATTGGCTTATGTCAAATGGGATAGACTTGAAGCAAATGGGATAGACTTGGAGCAAATGGGATTGACTTGGAGCAAATGGGATTGACTTAGACCAGATGGGATAGAGGGTGCCAAATGGAGTAGATCAGTACCAAATGGGATAGACTTGTACCAAATGGGATGGGGATAGACTTGTACCAAATGGGATGGAGATTGACTTGTACCAAATGGGATGGGAATTGACTTGTACCAAATGGGATGGGGATAGACTTGTACCAAATGGGATGGGGATAGACTTGTACCAAATGGGATGGGGATAGACTTGTACCAAATGGGATGGGAATTGACTTGTACCAAATGGGATGGGGATAGACTTGTACCAAATGGGATGGGAATTGACTTGTACCAAATGGGATGGGGATAGACTTGTACCAAATGGGATGGAGATTGACTTGTACCAAATGGGATGGGAATTGACTTGTACCAAATGGGATGGGGATAGACTTGTACCAAATGAGATGGGGATAGACTTGTACCAAATATGATGGGATAGACTTGTAACAAATGAGATAAGCTTCTGGCAATACTAATAACCTTGCTTCCGTTCTTGCCAAAAAAACATAACATTAATTTTAAAACATTCTTCCAGAAAATCCCTCGTATTGTTTTGGATTACAGTCGACTCCACTTAACTGCACATCGGTTAACTGCACACGCCGGATAACTGCACGTAGTCACGCCGGTCCCGATTTTTGCCAATGTTTTTCAATGGGAACAAACTTCAGATAACTGCACTTCGCTTAAATGCACACTCCGGATAATAGCACGATAAATTTCTGCGTGGCACATTATTCAATACAATTTTTCTCCGGTTAACTGCACAATGTATATTCATGATCAGTTATTGCCAGTCCACTGCTGTAGCGCTTCAAATAAGCTGACAAATAAGATTGTAAATGCGACATCGTAACTACATATTCAACAATAAACTTTATTCTGAACATATTATTCTTATTATTATTCTTGATGTGTAAAGGATGCCTTAGGTGGTATATACATGTATATCCGTGCCCACTAAGGAGCAATAGCGTGGGAAAAATCATAGTACAGCACAGGAAACATTGCTCTAAACCGTTCGGGTTTGAATGATTTCAGACCAAAAAATGGATTGTTGGAAAGATGGAAAATGCGCAACGGAATTCAGTTTAAACGACAACACGGCGAAAAACAGTATGCCGATGACTTTGGAGCTGAATGCTTTTTCTGTTGGAGATGACCCATCAGTGTCTGACAGCAGTTTTCGAATAACAAGCGATCTATAGAATTTCTTGAAATTCGCTATAATTCCTTGATTCATTGGTTGAATCAGAGAAATTGTGTTCGGAGGAAGGAAAACAAGCTTAACATTTAAGTAAAAGCTGACTGAGTTGATTCTAATAAGTGTTTATATTTATTCTTCACATATATTCGTGCCGTGCTGATTTAATGCTGTACTGTACCATACTTCGGTTAACTGCACACTCCGGTTAACTGCACAGTCTCGTGACGGGCCCAAGGGTGTGCAGTTAACCGGAGTTGACTGTATTGACTCTTGTTTCATAGCTCATCAGCACATGAAAGACTGTTTAATCCTAAGGCAATGATAATAAAGGGTCTTGCCTAGAAACACTATGGCAACTGACCAACACTGGTCTGGGAAGGGTTTGAACCTACAGGTAGTGGATTGATAGTCTAGCATGCTAACCACACAAAGTAAAATCTACCAGAGTTTTCTTCTCACATCCAACTTCATTTTGCTTTGTCAGTCTTGATATCACTAATGTCAGAGATGGTTTCAACACATGGCACTACAATGGAAGAAACTGTCTTACCTCAAATTCATAGAAATTATTTTTTGTTCAGTAGAGCATCAGACCTTGAAGGGTCTCTTGTTTATATTTTACTTGTTATGAAACTAGAAGTACGTCTATGCTATTGAGTGTGGGGCAGTCTGACCTTAACTCTGGTTTTATGATTCTAATGAACATTGCAGATTTTTTAAAATTAAACTTATACTATGGCTGGAAAACATTTTGGAGTATTGCATTTTATGTTTTCATTTCAGTGCCAATATTTCTTTTAGAAAAATCTGACACTTAGAGATAGGTTGAGGATGTGTGTGACAGTAAGATTAATTGGATAATAAAGTATTCCAGCAAGGGGAAACAATTTTAACATTTTTTTTTTTCTAATATAGAGAATGCTAATGTTGCCATGGTGACAATCTTCTATGCTCTTGTTTCACCTGTGGCAAGATTACCTCTTTTCTTGTCAGTATGCATAAAAATATGGCATCAATAACATAGTAAAGCAAGCTTTTACATGTAAATAGAAGTGCCTTTTTATTAATCAATAAGTGAACGTGTTTGTAAGAGAAGATTTGATTGGTTAATTCAGTCAGCATATAAGGTTATGGGTCAACTTTTCAAGAATATTTTACTGGACTCATAATGATTGGTTAACCAGGTTTATGTTTATTCATTAAAAATGTATTAGTCTTATTGTAGGCAGCCACATCTGAAAATAAAGTTATTTTTTTTTTCATCTGTGGCTTGTAATGATGAGAGGATAAATGGAAAGTATTTTTGTCTCAACAGGGAGAATTTTTTTCCATTCATTTTAAGGTCAAATCGGGAAGAGAGTCTGAGATTCTTGCTTGTCTATTTGATTATGGGTTACAGTTGCAGTCATAAACAAGATTTGGTTTTAAAAAAATTATTTTGCCTTTATTTATTAAGCTCCTTATTATGTGTTTCCATGCTTTGAATGTTTCATTGTGAAGCTAAAAAAAAGCAAATTATATGACATACTCACTTGCTACATGACCTTGGGGTCAAGAATGTAGTCACAGAAAAATTGCATTCAAGCTTTGGTTAAAGTATTTTTTTTATTTGCCTTTATGTAACAAACCCCTGGATGTTTTTCACATCTTAGATGAATCAGTATGAAGTTAAGACAAATTAGTCAATGACATAATAGGTCATCCTTTAACCTTAGGGTCAAGGTCACACATTTTACAGCGAATGCTTCATTTGTAGACTCGCCATGCAAGACCTGGCCTTTTTGCTTAGCAAATATTTAGCTATTTATATAGAAGTTTTTTTGTAAAACCTGTGAAGCATAGATTTAAATTGGGAATTATTTTTTAACAGCCTTGTTGTTTTTCAATGTTGGCATTAATACTGGTGTTTTGTCTGAGAAAGTCATAGTGGCACATGCAAGATGCAAGACATAGCTGTGTGCGGAATGTTTAGCATTTATTTGAATCGGAAGGAAATAATTTTATTTAATGCATATTAAATCTGTTTGATATATTTGCTAAGAAGGGAACTGCAGTATCTTAGTTGCTATTGGAATTGGTCTTATGAGTCTTGGGTTCATTACCCTCCCAGGCCAGCCTGGGTTGGATCCCTTTGTGTGTCTTTGGCAAAGGCACTTAACTCTCATTTCCTTTGCATAGAGCGCCAAAATTGTGCTGAAAAAGACCATTAGAACAAAAAACAAAACAAAACAAAACCATTTGCCATTGAGAAATTGGGGGTTTAATTGGTAAGCATGCATCTTATCATTTTCATGGTTTCTTTTCCTTAAGTCTTGATACATCTATTTCAGACTGGCAGCAAGCCCCTCTCATTCTGATGTATCATCTTTGTACAGTCTACGGAGCCCGATGGCTCCTGGTGAACCGGTAACACATCTTGCATCACGAATACATTGGGAACAGTTACGACAGAATTATTACAGTCCTATCTCAGGGCGGCGACTTAGTCCCGGGTCTCTACCTGGTATGCCATATCAAGGTAATTTCCTCATTATGACGTCATGTTTACAGCACATGTAAATCGTTTGTTCTCATTTGCATGGGAAGTGGGGTGCTATAAAATCTACTCCGTTTCTCTGTAGGATTTGAAAATCTTAATTGACAGAATAAAATATTGGCAGGATACATGTTGAATCCAAGATATCAGTCAAAATGGTTTTGAGTTTGATTTATCTTTTCTGACCTCACACAGGAGTTAATTTCCTTGTCTTTATGAGCTGTGTGTATTACAAAGATACGTCCTTTAGCATGAGGTGAAATTGACATCAATTAAGCACATGAGCTTAATTACAAAAGGAATAATTGGGTGGGCAATACTTATTGCCTTGTCAAATATGTATGTTTTATGTGTAAGTGGCCTACCTCTGTCTGTGCTTATAAACTTAGAAAAACTTGATTCTTTTGGTATAATCTTGTAATCTGTATACATGTGCAGAAGGGTTGATGCTGCTTCACCTCCAAGGGCCATTCCAGGAATTTAGCTATGAGACACATTCCTTGAGACAATAAAATACAATATTTTGCCAGCATAAAGCATAAAACATGTCCAGCCCACCTTTTTTGATGCATAGAAATGCATGTACAGTGGGACCCCGCTATAACACGGTAGTTGGGAGCCATAGAATCCGACCGGGCTATGAACCGAGCCGTGTTATAAGCAACCATGTACAATACCAACACATTTTTGGATTGAATTGAGGGGGGGGGGGTACATAAAGACGGGTGCGAAAATGCATGGCACAATTACCATTTTTGATCAATATATATTAAATGAGAAAAACATTTGCTGTGGTAACAGAAATTGCAGATTTAATATATTACTTTATTCAGAGAACCATGCATTGGTACATACACGTGTCTAATTTATATATACATGTATAATCTATTACATGAAAAGAGTATCAACACCGTGTACTCACCAGTGAATCTTGTAACATTTACTGAATCCATAATACAAATATTTCCATCAAAAATATCCACACAAGGATGTAAAATATTCAATAATTTTGTCACAGATCATTATGTGACTGAATTCAATGAAAAGTAAAAAAACAAAAATTACGTAACGGGTGTACGTAATGAATGATGAAATAGTGCATGTCCGTAGATTAAATAATGGAAGCTAAAGTGTATTCTTATAAAAACTACATGTACATCTCAGGATCTTTCTGTCTCTGAATTCAGTCATTGTAAATTTCAGCACCCAAGCTGCTAGTCAAAGTCCTTTGAACTTGCCGCCCAGCTATTGCGTCATGTTCTTTTGATGTACGGTACTCTAATACAGCAGGCGAACTGGCTGTATTTTATAACCACTGAATTATGTCACTGTTTAGCTCGGCAGTTCACTTTGATGATAAACAATGTACTTAAATTGATAGATTTATACATTCTGGTGAGAATCTTTTATCAACTCCGCATTGGCTGTTGCTTAGTTGTGTATGAAATTAAGAGAACATATATCGGAGATTATTAGAGCAACGATTGTATTCAGAATGCATTCAAGACAAACACAAAGTAGACATGATGGCTTCATTACTCAGGAATCAGTAATTATAATATTGACACTTATGAGCTTTAATTTTTCAACAATAAACAAAGATCAAAGTTCTCAGTAGGCCCAGCAATTGGTTCGTATTTCAGACGTTTATTTTGGCACAAAACTAGAAGAAATTTGATAATACATTTTCTACACGTTCTTTTTCGCACTGTTTACACGAATATGACAATACGACTCCTTTCATGAATACATGCATTTCTTCAGGATGAATAAGATGCCTTAATCAGTAGACACCCTCATCAGTTAGACACCTTTCATCAGTAAGACACTTTGATCAATAAACACCTTTAATCAATAAGACACCTTTATCAATATACACCTCATCAGTAAGACACCTTTCGTCAGTAAGACACTTCGATCAATAAACACCTTTAATCAAAAAGACACCTTTCAAAAATATGACTCCTTGCATGAATACTTGACTTTCTTCAGTAAGAATAAGATGCCTTAATCAGTAGACACCCTCATCAGTTAGACACCTTTCATCAGTAAGAAACTTTGATCAATAAACACCTTTAATCAAAAAGACACCTTTCATCGAGATGACAATATTTCCTGCAGATCTTTTTTAGTAAACTATACTTGACATTTTGTCTCGGAATTAAAATTCTTTTTCTTAAATTTTGATTTTACAGGTCTGCCATTAGGAACTCCTCCACATTTTTTCACTGATTATCCCAGCTATGTTCATAGTGGACGAAGTATATTTTCAGACATCCCTCCGACTCCTGGCAGTGGTAGTATTACACTACCTGGATCTTTGGAGAGTAAGTCAATGCTTTTCATAAGATATTTAACAGCTGAAAAATATTCAGAATAGATGGCAGTAGAAGCAACATTTTCATGCATGAAGTACAAGATTTTGAGAACTAAAATAGCAGGAACATGTAAATAAAAGAAAAATTCCACTGCCTTGTGGCTTTCAATGAGGACATGATGTTAAATATAGAATATGGAATATGTGACAACTTTAATTATGCATCACAGACCAAGATCAAATTTTGTGGATAACATGCACATGGAGTATGGTTGAAGTCTATTGATATTGGGTCAAAGGCCAGGGTAACTAGCTGAAAAATGAATATGGTTCTTGAACATTGCTTATAAATTTGAGTTGTTGACCATCAAATTTGAGTTGTTGACCATCACACTTCACCAATATTGTAGCTGTTTTACACTCTGGGTAAGAAAAGAATCAGTTGATTTTTGGTTTGAAAGTCAAAATTCATGGTCACTATGCACTTAGTGTAATGGAAAAACCATTATATTTGGGGATCTAATGTTCAAAGGTCATAGTTAATTTAAATCAAATTAGAAAATGCATGATAAAGCTTATATATGTGCTCCATTGAGATCCAGTTTAAGAAATGTATACAGTATGTTTAATTTTTCACTTGTCTGACATTCAAAATAAAGAAATTATTCAACTTCTTTAATAAATTTCATCTGAGTAATTAATCTGTTGTACATTCCCTGATTTATATGATATTGTTTTTGTTGCAGGTTCTAGACTAACAAGCCCCCGACCTAGTATTATTGGAAAAAGTCGGAAGAGGGCATTGTCTCACTCTCCGATATCAGATTACTTGGATATTCAGAGTCTTACACGAAGTTCAGAGGGCTCTTTACAACTTACTCCTTTCCTCCATACTAATTCACGTAGTTCCAGCACGGCAAGCGGATCGTACGGCCATCTGTCGGCAGGTAAAGTATGAGCATGATGAACTGAACCCTGATTACTATCTTTGCTCCTGTATTAAGTATACCCATTTGGGAAGATTGTTAACCTAGGTCTGTCAGCACATTATGCAATGTGAGATCACAGTCTTCACCATTAGCATATACTTTCAGTAGAGATCAGGCTCTTCAAAATCAACATTTAGGTCATTTTCATTTGAGATCAGGCTCTTCTCATTAGAATTTAGGTATTTGTCAGGCGTTTCACCAGTAGCATTTAGGTCATTTTCAGTAGAGATCAGGCTCTTCATCATTAGCATTTAGGTAATTTTCAGTAGAGATCAGGCTCTTCATCATTAGCATTTAGGTAATTTTCAGTAGAGATCAGGGTTTTCACCAGTAGCATTTAGGTAATTTTCAGTAGAGATCAGGCTCTTCATCATTAACATTTAGGTAATTTTCAGGCTTTTCTCCAGTAGCATTTAGGTAATTTTCAGTAGAGATCATGCTCTTCATCATTAGCATTTAGGTAATTTTCAGGCTTTTCTCCAGTAGCATTTAGGGAGTTTTCAGTAGAGATCAGGCTCTTTATCATTAGCATTTAGGTAATTTTCAGTAGAGATCAGGCTCTTCATCATTAGCATTTAGGTAATTTTCAGTAGAGATCAGGGTTTTCACCAGTAGCATTTAGGTAATTTTCAGTAGAGATCAGGCTCTTCATCATTAGCATTTAGGTAATTTTCATGCTTTTCTCCAGTAGCATTTAGGTAATTTTCAGTAGAGATGAGGCTCTGTATCATTAGCATTTAGGTAATTTTCAGGCTTTTCTCCAGTAGCATTTAGGTAATTTTCAGTAGAGATCAGGCTCTTCATCATTAGCATTTAGGTAATTTTCAGTAGAGATCAGGCTCTTTATCATTAGCATTTAGGTAATTTTCAGTAGAGATCAGGATTTTCACCAGTAGCATTTAGGTAATTTTCAGGCTTTTCTCCAGTAGCATTTAGGTAATTTTCAGTAGAGATCATTCTCTTCACCATGATCATTTAGGTCATTTTTAGTATAGATAGATCATGCTCTTCACCATTAACATTTAGGTCAATTTTAGTATAGGTAGATCAGATTGCATTTAGGTCATTTTTAGTTTAGATCAGATTGCATTTAGGTCATTTTTAGATTAGATCAGATTGCATTTAGGTCATTTTTAGTATTAATCAGATTGCATTTAGGTCATTTTTAGTATAGATCAGATTGCATTTATGGCATTTTTAGTATAGATCATACTCTTCAACATTAGCATTTAGGTCATTTTTAGTATAGATCAGGCTTTTCACCATTAGCATCTTGGTTATCTTCAATAGAGATCAGATTGCATTTATGGCATTGTTAGTAGCCAAGGTCATCAGTTCTGTTTGTTCTACACCAACCCTTGACATTTGTTGCTAGTTAATGAAGTATCAACTGTTCCACTATAAGTTTTGATGCAGTCAAAAGAAAATAGATTTCTTTTCTCATTTTCACATTGGAAAACTGCATAATAATTATGAATGCCACTGCAGACAACTAAACATCGCTTGTCAGTTTCTATGATTCAAACAATTTACATGCACATTTTTCTAAGTAAAGGAAAGTGGATACCTTAGATATTGTCATATTAAACAGCCAGCATATTGTCATATTAAACAGCCAGCATACTGAATGAGCTATCTTATTTCATCAGTTGATTTAATTGCTGTAGGCAATAACTCATAAATTAGCATGAGGTCACTTGTTCAGAACAATGTCTCAGCTTGTGACGTATGACAAGGGTCAATATTGAATGAACTTTGTTGATGACCCTTGTCTAGTGAAGATGTAGCTTGGTATGTTTCATACAGTATTTAATTTTTCCCATTATAAAACCTGGGGCATTGATTAATAAATTTGTCAGAAAGGTGGGTGTGGAAATATTATCAGATAAAAATATCCTTCCTAGTCCTCAATGCTAAATTATTACTGTACTTAATACTTTTCTGTACTGGAATACATGCTTCATTGGTGATGGACATGTTTTCTAGGATTCATATATTTAAGTTAATATTTTTAAAAAATAATAAATAATTAAAATTAATAAAGTCACTATGATGTTTACAGCTGGACAAATCAAGTCTATTCTTCCAACGTCCCAAGGGTAGAGGACTATACATTATTGTGGGGTTTGCGTTGTAGCATATATGGTAGCTCACAAAAGCCATAACATACGAAACTAGCACTTATGGAAGAAATATCCAGGAATGCAAAAGTCAAATATTTGACCATAAACAGCAAATCCAAATATTAAAAGATAACAAAAGTTTCAGATATTTCCAACACTATGAGTGGAATGTATCTTGAGACATTGGTTGTACTCTTTCTTCCTAATGTAGTTTTGCAACATTTTATTGACAGTCAGAGAAATTATTGACAACATGGGTCAAAGGAATTACTATGGTCTCATTTCACGATGTTTGTTTTTATCTAGACTGAACGATTTGATAATAACGAGCTCACTTTACAATAAAATAATTCACACATTCATGCAGTGATGTAGGTTCAAATTTTCCACACACACACACAGAAGTTTGAAGAGTCATGAACATGCATAGACACAAGTTCAGTAAGGTCACTGTTGTTGCCTTCTTTGAGTTTGATTTGCTGAAATCAACACACATAGATACTGGTTCACTGAGGTCACTTGTTTTCCTCTATGAGTTTCATTTGCTGTAATCAACACACATATACAGGTACACTGGTTCACTGAGGTCACTGTTGTTTTCCTCTATGAGTTTGATTTGCTGTAATCACTTGACAGGATTGTTAGTTGTCAATGATTTCTTCTCAATGAACCGATGCTTCATAAATTTTTGAGTGGGGTTTGGAGACATGAATGTTTGGAGTTGGGTGGGAGACATGAATGTTGGGAATGGGGTGGGAGGCATGAATGTTGGGAATGGGGTGGGAGACATGAATGTTAGGAATGGGGTGGGAGACATCATAGCATGATGGGAAAGCTTTTCAACTTTGCAAGAGTTCCTGATAAAAAATGGTGGTTTTAAAGTTCATCTTTTACCTTTCCACAGCTTTCACGGCATCATACTGTTGTATTTCCTTGTCCTGAAACAAATGTACACACTGTAGATCATGACTTTTTTCCACAGTGAAACAATATATTCCTAACTAAAAAATGTCATGATTGTCTGTTAGTTCCAGTAGTCATAGACCAAAAGAGCTTAGTATATGGCCTGTTGTCCTTCATTTTTAATTTGTCCATTCATTAATATAAGTTTGTAATGGCTACTCATGGAAGATTGCAATGAAACTTTACATACACATTCGTCCCATGGTCTGATTGGTTCTAAATGAAACCAATGAACTATGGCAAATGGGCTTTTTACCAAAATTCTTCTTATGGTGTCTAGTTGATCCCAATTGAAAATCGTGTCAATCTGATATCGAGTATGGCCTTCGCAGTAGCCATCTTGAAAATCTTGTTATCATTACTTATCTCTCGTGGATAGTCACATAAACATGGTGTTTTCACCAAAACACTTCTTACGATACCTAATTGGTTTTGAATGAAAATTATGCTCATCTGAAATCCAATATGGCCATCATAGTATCCATCTTGAAAATCTTGTCACTACTACACTTTGTACATCGATGGTCACATGGGGTTTTCATAACAAGACTTCATATAATATCTAGTTGAACTTTTGGACATAAAGACTACTGATTGTGGGTTAAATTTATCAAGCTCTAACCAGAATTTTCGGAGGATGCAGTATGGATCATTTGGGTGCATGCAGTAAACATATGCTGGGTAAATCCAAGTGCTCAGTGGATTAGACTCATCTAGTGAATTTTTATTTTCAAAGCTAGCTCTATATTCATCTCTTTCGTTACATAGCAGGTATGAAAACCAGTCTAGCATCACAAGAGGCCAACATGTTCATGTATTTATCTCAAACAATATGAGACCCTATATCAATACAGGGTTAGGGACTGGTTTAATGAATTATTGAGACCCTATATCAATACAGGGTTAGGGACTGGTTTAATGAATTATTGAGACCCTATATCAATACAGGGTTAGGGACTGGTTTAATGAATTATTGACACCCTATATCAATACAGGGTTAGGGACTGGTTTAATGAATTATTGAGACCCTATATCAATACAGGGTTAGGGACTGGTTTAATGAATTATAAAAAAACAAGTTCATCTTACAGAAAATTCAGCATTTGTTATACATCAGTATAATATAGTGAAGGTCTATTGTCAAAACTTAAATCAATCTGTTTGAAAATATAGTTACAGATTTTTAACCAGATCATCTTAAGGAGATTAGGTTGTTAAAAAAATCTTGTTTGGGATTTTATTGGCACAGATAAAATTAGGGTTAAACTCTGCTTACTACAAGAACACATTTTATCCATTTGCTTATATATATAATTCTTTAGAATTAAAGGTTTGAAAGGAAAAAAATCTAATTTATGTTCATTATGTTGTTTTCACTGGCAACATAATGCAAGTCAGCAAATTAAAGTTCGAATATTTATTCTGTACATTGAAATGACTTTACATGCCAATTTATAGGAATATAATTTAGCGTGTTTCATGTTATATTTTGTGGTTTTGTACATGATCATCTTTTCTGACTTAGAAATTATGGTGAGTCTTGAAAGAAAAACATGTTTAGAATTTGAAAATGCATTTTTGACAATGTGAACCTTGAAAAAAAATAATTTTTTTCTGGAAAAAACCTGGAACTGACCTGGAAATTTGTCTTTAGAAAAGCATGAAAACCATGTTTTTGAAATAATTTATCTTGTCACCATGACAACATATTGCATTCAGTATATTAGTCTTTTCAGGTAGATCTGATTTATAATTAGTCTCTTTACAATATGTGGATATGTGAGAAAGCGTGCCAGTAGCTTCTTGTGGGTCAATGGTTCTTTCTGGGGGTTTTCCCGGGTTCTTCCTCCACCATTAATACTGGCTGCCATGTATAGCCTATCTTGTGCTGGAAAGTGGCATTAAACCCTGCAACAACAACAACAACAACAACAACAAAAATAAGATTATGGTCTACTTTGTTTGTTAAAAGCAATCAGCAAAATAAAGAACACAGAATCTGGCCTGACAGTGCATTATATGACCTCGTATTAGGGTCTATGTTGTTTGCAGTTGGACTCAAATGTGAGTATATACAGTAACACCATGTGTGAGTGGTTTTCAGGCCTTGGGGGCTTTGACATTGTAAATTAACATTAGCATCTTAACAAGAATTTTTAATTGCTATTGTACATTTTTTTTGTGCGTGTACCTTTGTTCCAACCAATTTTAGCATAGCATTTGACTGAAAATCAATTTCATTAACACATTTTACCACTCTCATAGAGTCATAGACTCTATTACAATCGAAAATATCAAGTAAAGAAATAATCTAATTCACAAATGCCCTCTTGCAAATCTTGTTAAAATTATTGGGGAACTGCTTGAAGTTTGGGAGGGGCTTGTGTACACATTGTCTGTACAACACATATTGATATTTTTATTCATGGTGATATCATATGTGATTCATATTTTCAAAGTTCATTTGGTGCAGTTCTCAATATGGAAACAATTCATGTAAAGTATTTTATTTTCTCAGTGTGCATTTTTCTCTGAGACCTGCATTTTAGAATAGTTCAGCAATCTTCAGGTGATTCAGACTGTTCCAGCAGCCTAGTGGTTAGAACATCCACCTCGGATGTGGGAGGTCATGGGTTTGAACCTCTGCCAAGTTGTACCAAAGACTTACAAAGATGGTACTAACAGCTGCCTTGCTTGGCACTCAGCATTAAGAAGTTAGTTTTAGGGCTGGTCAGCATGGTGTCAGGATAATGTTATTAGGTGGGACATCATGCTACATATCTGTGGCATGATGCCCCAGTGCTAGATATCACTAAAAACTGCCACACTGCAGAGATCGTAGCAATATGACTGAAACATTGTTAAAGCTACATTAAGAATCCCAATCACACATATGCACACACAAATAATTCAGCCACAACAAACTTATGTCCTACACTGTAGTTTACTCTGTGATGACAATATGGCAGTCCTTTGCTGTAACAACTTTTCAATATGCAAACAACATGTGATCTCCTTTTCACCCCATGTGGCATAAGGCATTTCTTCCATGATACAGCTAAGCATGTCAGCCAAATAGATTTATCAAAAAAGGTATGGGGGTGGATTAATTATCAGACATATTTTTAGTAAAGATTTTGTAAATGTTTTGATGGATTTATCGTCAAACATATGGCTGTCATTGGATATCTATTGTACCATACATATACACTTATACGTTCAGTCCAACTGCAAATAGACCCTGATCTGACATTGCATAATGCGCCAGCAGATCAGTGCGTATGTTGTTTGTTCTGCTGTGCATTATGTTGCAGAAGCTCTGGACCATTGCACCTTCCAATTTCTGAGTGTGGACTGTTACTTTCAATCTATAGTTGTTCCTAATGAATGTGCAGGTGTGTGTATGTGTATGTGTGTGGAGGGGATTTGATTATCCGTAAGTAAGAGAGACATATTGTAAAGAGGCAGTTAATTGAGACATGAGCAGTGGTAATGTGCTGCAATGGATAGGATTTTTAACTCTTTACAGAAAGAGTGCAGGTTTGAATCCTACAATCAAATCAGCCCTGGTTGTCTACCATGGTGTAGACTTAGACAAGGCACTTTTCTTCCATAACCATGGCCCAAATTATCTTATTTATGTTGCTGTAAAACACCAAGCCAAAAAAGAAACCAGATCAGGTCTTTGGTAAGAAAAGTAAAGTGTGGTCTGTAAATGCAGTTTATATGTAATTTCTGAAGTCGTTAAAAAAACAAGTCTTGTTTGCTTTGAGAACAGTTTTTTACCAATTATGATATTCAACATACAATATATACTTCTTTTCATTAAACACTTGAACTTGGGGAGATTTGAAAATTAGCACCTTTTAAATTCACCTCTTTTCAAACCACCTGTGAGTCCCTGACTGAATTGATCACGATTTGTTTGCAATTAAAAAATGCACTGAAATGATATTATTTTATACATAACGTGTCAACAACTGCCTACCTCTTCAGTCAGACATATTGTTTAATTAGACAGAACTTTGTATACAATTCCCTCAGTGAAAATCCACAAGACAGACAAAAAGTTTTGGATTTTTATACAAAAGAGACTTCACGTATATGAAGATCTCGCTGGTATTAAATGGTTTTTTTGTTAAATTTTTAATAGGCCACCATAGAAATCATGATCAGTATGAGGCAATATGCCAAGCAATTATTCCTAGGTGGGACTGGAAAAATGAGGGGCTCTTGAGGAGTTAAATTTATTTTTAAGATAAATCCAACCCCTAAAGTAAACCAGATTTGAAAGTAAGTGGTATAATTCAAACAAGGATTTTGACTTAAAGTGAAAGTTTTGAGAGTAAGTTGCTGACAGTCGGTCAGCAGAATCACTTTTTTCCCAGCTGCGAGCTTGGCCATAAAGTTTAACACTCCCAAAATAGCTAGTAGACATAGCACTGTCATATATCACACACGCACACACACACACACACACACACACACACACACACACACACACACACACACACACACACACACACACACACACACACACACACACACACTTTAGCTTGTAAACACTGACATACCTTAAGGTTATTCTATCCTGATAATCTACTGAACAGAAATTAATGAGGAAGATAATTATTATCCTTGAAAAAAATTTATGAATGATTTTAATTTTATGTTATTATTATTTTATATTTTTTTTCTTTACAAGAATTATACAAGTCCCAGGGTTGATAATAGGCTGCTGGAACATTATGTTAACGCAGATCCATGGTCGATTCTAAGATACACAATCATGAAATCAGAAATTTAAATATTTGCATTTGTGCTAGGTACAGTGGAAACACATTGAAATATGTGTATGTTCTTGAGAAAAGTTGAAGAATTCCATAAATTTTATGAAATCCTCAAACTTTCCTTGGATGTCCATGAGACTCCTTTAACAATATAATTAAAGGCTTTATGAATGTATTGTAATTTTGTGATGGTGGAAAAATATAACTGTTACAATCCAGTCAAAATATGATATGCAAAAATCACATTTTAAAAGGAAATTTTGAGAAATTTAGTGAAATTTAGCTTGAATTTGAACTGTATATTGCTTTTAGCTGTGTGATTTTTGTCAAGTATATAACATGACTAGACAGTATGTCGTATACCATAGCCATGCCTTACTGCTTCAAGGTCAAGGTCACCTCGGGGGAAAATGTAAAGTGGGACTCGTTTCCTTGTCAGGAATATAACTTTTAAACAGCTATAGATTTTTCAATGAATCTTTGAGAAAGTTGTATATCTTGATGAAAAGGTCTGTTGTATACAATGGTTATGCCCCGTAGCTCACTTTCAATGTAAAGGCAGAGGAAAATGCAATTCCTTAACTTGTTTCCTTGTCTGTATTATAACGTTTGTACTAATAAAAATGATGAACTGAAATTTTAGTCAGTTATATGCCCTGTATTGTGTGTCATATACCCTGTCATCAAGATGAAGGTCACAGCAAGTGACATTTATCCATATATTTTAATGAAACTTTATCCTGTTTTATATTTTGATTTGACAACAGCTTCAGTACCTTGACAGACCATCCCAGATTTGCTGCCTTTGTGTTTCCTACTTTGTTTCCATTTTCTTGGCATAATATAGCCTTTATTGCTTTTAGAGTGCCAGTAGAATTAAAAAAAACATGTTGGTTTGACAAATTTGTTATGACTTCTCTTCCTAAATTACTTTGAAGATTGCCTTGAAATTTTACACATCTGTCCCAAGGTCTTGTTGGTCCAAAATGAAAATTGTGCCAATCCGGCTTCCAATCTTGCATACTTAGCAGTCGTCTTGAAAATATTGCTAATTTTTGTAATAAGGTATTTCATTTCAAGTTATCATTTTTTATTCTGAAATGAAATAAATACACACAATTTGTACTGTTTGCAACATTGTGCTCTGCTGATCTTGTATCGAGTACATAAGCATCTGACTCAACCTATGGCAATGCACTCCTGTGATGATCTTGTACTGAGTGCACAAGTTTATGACTTGACCCATGGCAATGCACTCTTGTGATGATCTTGTACTGAGTGCACAAGTATCTTAATCAACCCATGGCAATGCACTAATATGATGATCTTGTACTGAGAGAAAAAGTATATGACTTGACCAATGGCAATGCACTCCTGTGATGATCTTGTACTGAGTGCACAAGTATCTGAATCAACCCATGGCAATGCATTCCAGTGATGATCTTGTACTGAGTACACAAGTATATGACTTGACCCATGGCAATGCACTCCAGTGATGATCTTGTACTGAGTACACAAGTATATGACTTGACCCATGGCAATGCACTCCAGTGATGATCTTGTATTGAGTACACAAGTATATGACTTGACCCATGGCAATGCACTCCTGTGATGATCTTGTACCAAGTACATAAAGTTTATAACATTTATGTATTTACTGTTGAAGTCATTTAACACAATGCATTTGATTAAATGATAATTGGTTTAGCTGGGTGATTTATAGCACCAAAATACACATTATTGGATACTGAATTTTAAAGCAGTCAGAATAAAGATCTTTTCCTGCAGATATTCCAACTCAACCTGATTCATTGGTAGGAATTAGGAATTGAATCAGTGATGTTTGAATTGCAAGTCTGTTTTCTAACCACCAAGTCACCATTGCTCACAAATGATACATACTCTCCTGAATTATCATTTATTGCTTATTGTGATTATAATTTGTAAAACATAATCACTGATAAAATTGTTATTCATTAATTGAAATGAAGTGAACATCTGTTATTTGTACAGATTAATGTGTGTGTATGTATATATGTATGGCAGTCACTAATGACTCTTTTGCCGTATTAAAAATAATAAAGATATAATGTATACAGGGGGGAGAGAGAGAGAGAGAGAGAGAGAGAGAGAGAGAGAGAGAGAGAGAGATTAACACACTTAAATATTGACCCAGGTCATTCAAAATATTCATTAAATGGAGCCAACTTTTATATCTAAAGTTGAAGAAATGAAATTGCCTCAAATTGCTGTTATATTGTTCATATTTTGGTAATCACAGATTCAATATGTCAGCTTGGTATCAGAAATTGTATGTTTTATCTGGCTGCCACACTTTGATATTCTGCCGTACATTGGTTTATGTTTGCAGTGTTATTTTTCCTTTGTATTTAGTGGACAATTAATAATTTTTATTTTTATTTATTATTATTATTTTTACTTATTATATGCTTTTTGGACAAACTTTATGGAAAATAATATGAATATTTTTGTTTTGGCCAAAGTTTCCCAAGTAGCAGTAGGCATGAAAAAAATACATTCTGAGGGTTGAATAAATTCAATGTTATACAGTGTTTAAATTTCAGGTATAAAATTGGAATTCTATTCAGTAGCCCACCTCAGTTAGTTAATGGCACGGTGCCAAGTCATTAACACATGGTGGTACAAGGTGTGAGAGATGAGGGTCTAGAGGAGGTTGGGTTAAGAGGACTTTAAATGTTATATCAACTTCACTTTTAATTTTATTACAATTTCACGAGTTCATAGAGCTTACTGCTGGAAACCTGAGCCATTTATTTAATTGTGAAATAGTGCAAAGTATGCGAGAGTTGAGGGTCTGTAAGGGGGATGGGGTGGGACTTCAAATATTTTATCAGCTTTGCAGCTTAATTTGTCCTTTTTTTTATAATGAAAAAATCATTTAATGATATGTTTTCCCTTTACTGTAAACTTGATTTAATTTGTGTACTGTAATTGACTTCAGAGTGCTCATTAAAACTTTACCCAATGACAGGATCTAGATATAATGGCAAGAGAGGGAGGGGACAAGAAGTGGAACTTTAAAATGCTGTGTCTGCATTTTAGCAGTAGTTGCACATTTGATTGGAGAATTTTACAAAAATGTTCAAAAGATAACACAAATGTGAAATTGATTTAATATCTTATTTTATGCCTGATGTTGCTTGGAGTAAGTGGCATAATCTATCACTCAAGAATTAACTATTTTTATATGTAATAAGAACACAAAAATTAGATTTATTTATCATAACTGTTAAGAATTAAAATTACTCTGTAATATGTGTTACTCTTAAGTCTTATGTCATAGTTATGTTTGGACTTATGTGTTGCCTATAAAAGTGGACTATGCAATTGGAGGACTGTTTGTGTTACTAGATTTGGCATATAAAAGTGGACTTTGTAATTGGAGGACTGTTTCTGTTACTAGGTTTGGCATATAAAAGTGGACTATGTAATTGGAGGACTGTTTGTGTTACTAGGTTTGGCATATAAAAGTGGACTATGTAATTGGAGGACTGTTTGTGTTACTAGATTTGGCATTTAAAAGTGGACTTTGTAATTGGAGGACTGTTTGTGTTACTAGGTTTGGCATATAAAAGTGGACTATGTAATTGGAGGACTGTTTGTGTTACTAGGTTTGGCATATAAAAGTGGACTATGTAATTGGAGGACTGTTTTTGTTACTAGGATTGGCATATAAAAGTGGACTATGTAATTTGAGGACTGTTTGTGTTACTAGGTTTGGCATATAAAAGTGGACTATGTAATTGGAGGACTGTTTGTGTTACTAGGTTTGGCATATAAAAGTGGACTATGTAATTGGAGGACTGTTTGTGTTACTAGGTTTGGCATATAAAAGTGGACTATGTAATTGGAGGACTGTTTGTTACTAGGTTTGGCATATAAAAGTGGACTATGTAATTGGAGGACTGTTTGTGTTACTAGGTTTGGCATATAAAAGTGGACTCTGTAATTGGAAGACTGTTTGTGTTACTAGGTTTGGCATATAAAAGTGGACAATGTAATTGGAGGACTGATTTTTGTTACTAGGTTTGGCATATAAAAGTGGACTATGTAATTGGAGGACTGTTTGTGTTACTAGGTTTGGCATATAAAAGTGGACTATGTAATTGGAGGACTGTTTGTGTTACTAGGTTTGGCATATAAAAGTGGACTATATAATTGGAGGACTGTTTGTGTTACTAGGTTTGGCATATAAAATGGACTTTGTAATTTGAGGACTGTTTTTTAGTTATTTGCCAACAAAATTCATAATGTAGCAGTTTCCCAACAGGCCTGACCTTAGGATGTGCAGGGCCCAAGGCAACAAGCAATGATCACAGGTCCCCAAGCAAATAAATTGCATTGTGAGTTATCGCGGGGCCAAGGCAGTTGCTTCGCTTGCCTTGCCCTGGGGCCAGGCCTGTTTTCCAAAGTCTTGTATACTTATAACCATCTTGCTTATGTGTGCTGTACAAATCTCCTGATTCAATTAGGATGTTGGTGTGAAACGTTCTGTGCATGTGTATCATGACTAGAGAATATGTTGCATACAGAATTGTGTTTTTTTTCCAGATAAATACTTTCAAGGTATCTTTTAATTCAAATGTTATTTACTCAAACCTTGTGAATGTCATTTATCTTAGATCATTTGAGATTGTGTCTCAACTATAAAATGTGGGTTTTGTCAAATGGGTACTGTCTGAGTTGTCTCTAATTTTTGGGTATAGTGTGTAGCAAACTAAATTGATATATTAACTTTATCAGAATAAATTATATGCACCCTTGGAATTGTAAACCTGCTGCAAGTACTACAATAAATTCATTTGCTCAATAGACCTTGTTTTAGTAGGTAGGAGTTATCTCACCTTTATGCCTTTATCTGTTTGTAACTTCATCAGTATGACTGAAATTGAAGATTTGGCTGCACATTTTTGTGGTATAGTTTGTAACAAAAATCCTAGTGTGGTCATAAGGTTAGACTTTGCTTCATGTAACAAACATCTGTGTGGCATGTGGCAGGGTTTATTATGCTGCCACTGTGGTAGCTGTGTTGTTATTGTTGGGGTCTCCCAATACTTTATTTAAATTATTATAGAAGGCCCACCCAGGGTCGATTTTGTAGGAAGTGAAATTAGTTATAATGAGAGGTAATGCTCGGAGTCCCTAATCAGCAATGCCAACAGTAAAATTATTTAGTACACAAAAGGTGAAATTCAAATGAATAACAATTTGCCACAGTTCAATAGTCAAATGATAAAAATTCTCCAATCATTATTCTTCCTCTCGACCAAGTGACAGCCTATTGCATCATTTGATTTATAGGTGAGATAGTTTTTCCACCTGTCCTTGTTTTCTACTCATCTGTATCTCTCCTGTTCTGGCAATTCCTTCTCTCCTTCCAACTTCCCTCCTAACTCCTCCTCCTTGACTGCTCCTTCTCAAATTTCTCCTCCTTGACTTCTTTTTGGACTAGCCTTCAATTCACAATTGATTTCTCCTCTAGTCTTTATTCCATCTCCCTCCTTGAGACTCAGGACTAAACTATACTGGAAGTCTGTCCCCTAAAAGTTTCCTGTGAAACCACAAGGATGTTAGCATATTTCCTTAGCCATCTTGTCTCATGCTAACCAATTATTAATGATCAGATAAAGGCTATTACATTTTTTGTTCACGCATTTGTGTACATCGAAATACCTATACGTTCTTGTATGGTAAACAGTGTCGTAATCAAAGCATGAAACCAACTACTTATTATATATATACCAATAAATTGCATCACATCAGTATATATATATATATATATATATATATATATATATATATATATATATATATATATAGTTTTAATCTCATTATACTGAACAATAACACATCAGACTCATTTCTGTACATTACACTCGTACAAAGTGTACACAAATATTCAAATATCCATGCTCTTATTTATCCTTACATCCATATTAACTAATTTGTCACACTGCAAACATTTACCATAGTTACAATTCAATAGTTGTAAAATCTAGAATATCACATGAATAAATGCAATAGCTTATTAGGAAGTAACCAAATAGCAAATTACAATATTATTTCTGACCATGAGCTAGCAATCTACATAATTCTTTACATAATCATAGCTCATTTCTCAAATGTGCATGTAAAGTAAATACTACAAAGGTAATTCTACACACTTATGATTCTAGTAATAAAGTATACTTACTCCACATAATTTCAATTACAATGCTGTAATATTCTGCAACAATCAAGCAAATAACTTTACAAAGCTTTGTCTTTCTTAGAATTTCCTAAGTTTCCCAGCCAAATTGTGAGTGGCTTTCCCAAGTATTGCTTTAACCTTCCAGCATGATGTTTATACAATTACTAACTTCCTAGCTCAAAAATACTAAATTAAATTTGGATTGAAATGGTCACCACAGTCACTCTCAATTCCAATTGGATGTCGATTCTACTCTCTTCTATTCAAATTATCAGACAATGTCCCCAAGACATCTGTTAAGATAGTGAGATTTACAATGCCTATAAAAGTTACTTTTTTCTTGATCAAAGCTTTGAACATTCATGTGCGACTTTTCTCACTCAACTAAGCTGTGCTCTCATAGCCTTGTAAAGATCTGCTATTGTCATGGTGTCTAACACATACACATGGCTTCTAACCATTTCTTTGTTCTCCTGACTTATGCAATTACGAGCAAGTCAAATTGACAGTCTGAGCATGGTCTTCAGAATAAACTGTGCTTAATGTAACAAACACATGAGTGTGAACATCAGGTTACACATTGCTTCATGTAACAAACATCAGTGTGAACATCAGGTTAGACTGTGCTTCATGTAACAAACTTCCTAATGTGATCATCAGGTTAGACTACATAATGTAACAAACATCATGGTGGGAACATCAGGTTAGACTGTACTTAATGTAAGAAGCATCCTAATGTGATCATGAGGTTAGACTGTACTTAATTTCATGCAACAAATATCGAGTGTGGTCATCAGGTTAGACTGTACTTCATGTAACAACAGCTGAGTGAGGTTATCAGGTTAGGCTTTGCTCATGTAACAAACAGCTGAGTGAGTTTATCAGGTTAGGCCTTGCTCATTTAACAAACAGCTGAGTGAGGTTATCAGGTTAGACTTTGCTTCATGTAAGAAATGTCTTAGTGCAATTATCAAGTTAGACCATGCTTTAAACAATCCATTTTTTATTAAGTTTAGCTAAAAAAGAATTTGATTTATCCTTCATGTTTGCTGAAAAACAAATTTACCATATTAAAAATGATAACTACAGAATTGACGACATTACATAATAACACGATATTTCGAGAAAGTATATGAATTAAAATAAATTCTAGAAGTTGATATGTAGCAGAAAATGACAATTGTGGAAATTCTTGTGTAATAAATTGGGTTATTATTGCATAATTTTTTGCAGCACAGAGTAGCACTGATAGCAATATTTATTTATTATATCTTATATAAGTGATAAAGGTACTTAAAACTGCATCCTAATACCAATCACACCCATAATGCATTGCCAAAAATTACCCACAATAACTCTCTTATAATGATGCCTAGTCATCCAGTTGTTTGCTATTGTCTACTATAAGCTATGTTTCCAACCAAAACTGATGTTCATTTACTTGCAGAATGAATTGGGTTATCATACTGTAAAGGCATGTACTTATCATTTGCATTTTTCTGAAGTTTATTTACATCACTTTGAAGATTTTGCCCACTTGATTCCTTTTGAGAAAGGCTTTAATTATAGGTAAGTTAATAGTTATTAAAAATAATAATACTAAGAACAGCTGTCAATTTTAATTTCAGCTTCCTTAGGGACTGCCAGCCCTGCCCACCAGCAACTCCCTCAGAATCCCTACCTCCGTCCAACGGCAAATGTGGGGAGTCTGCCTTCCTCACCATTCTTCCATCCCATCATGCCCCCCATGATGGGAAGGATGCCTACTGTGGGACAAATGATACCATCTACCTCACACATTATGCAACCTCAGCTCCCACCTATGTCAAAAATAGACACTCAGGTAAACTGGTTTACTTCCTTTGTTTTTTATAAAAGTTTTCTTTCATCTCATCCCTCATAGTCTGGGTCACAGTCTTGGTTTAGCAATGAGTTAAATTTTCAACGCCATTGACCAGTTGATCATTTTAATACCGTATTTTGGTGTGTATAACGCGTACTTTTTTTTACCTAATTTTCTTATCTTAAGTCGGGGGTGCGCATTGTATACAAGAACTAAAAAAAAAAGATTTTTTCCAGGTCGATCTGAAGAGGATGAAGGCACTATAGCCGGCTACATGTATCACATTCACTACTTGTGAAATATTAAATCCATTGTACATTGCATTGTAACTAAAATGTTTACCGGTACTAGCCGTATTAAAGAAATAAATAATGCTTACAAATAGTCTTGTTCTTTGATTGCTTATGTTAATAAACTGGTTTCATTTCACATCACTGTGTCAAGTTTTGTTCTGTGCCTCGGCCGGAAATACATGTACATAACGACTTGCAACTTGTTCAAAAGCTGTGCAAAGTGCCGCATTGGAGCGGAACAAATACCACTGTGTGGATTACCGTACTTGTTCTGTAAATGTTCAGTACCGTATTCCATAACTGTTGATCTAATCAAATTTTTCTTCATTTATTATTGGTTGAATTGAAATATAATATGTGTAGAATTCAACTAGTGTTAATGTTCTCATCAGAGCATCTGTACGGGACATATTTTTTGCGACTACGGGTTCTTTCTTACGGGAACACTGATACGTTGTGGAACAAAATAATCAATGTATGAAGTCAGAAAACGTTTTTTTCCTCTTTGGAAAATAAGCTTATTACTTAGTTTTATTTCTCATCTTAAATCATAGTATTTGAGATATCTTTGCGATTATACAGTGATCAATGGCTTCAATGCTTCATTGACTCGGTGTGGTCTTTTCACGGTAATCGGCGCCAGGTAAGCTTTGATGCGCTCAACATAGTTACAATGCTTTGTCTCGGTGAGCAGTATTTAATTGATTCAGCTCGGAAAGATACAATATCAATATTGACACTTTTTCATTCACTATCTAAAATGACCAACTGTTGTTGCACTATGAAAACGGAGCGAAATACCGGTAGTCACAATTTTAAAATGCATTATATCACATGCGCGTTATATGGCAGAACTACGTTTTTTCCACTTATTTTGGGTCGAAAATCGGGGTGCGTGTTGTACATTGGTGCACGTTATACACACCAAAATACGGTACTTGATATCCATTCAGCATGGTATTTGTTAGAATTTGAGATCTTGGCCAGAGTTTAAAATTATGGAAGTTAGTATGTTGTTGTTGTTGTTGTTGTAGGGTTAATGCCATTTTTCAGGACGCAATAGCCTAAACATGGTCCCAAAGTTAGTTTGTAATTTAGAGCCAGGCGTTGAGAATATCATGGTACCGCACACAAATGGCAGCAAGTGTTCATTAAGATACTGGCACAGTTTTACACAAAGTAAGGGGCCCTGAGTGGCAGAGTGTTCAAAAGCACTCCCTGTTACAGATCACTGCCATCTCACCTCTGTCTGCGTGGTTCAAGTCTAAGATTCAGCCAATGTGGGTATGTGAGAAAGCTTGCCAGTAGCTTCTCATGGGTCAGTGGTTCATTCCAGGAGTTTTCCTGGGTTTTTTTCTCCACCATTAATACTGGCCACCATGTATAGCCTATTGTGTGCTGAAAAATGATGTTAAACACTACAGCAACACAAAGTAAGGATATTTAACTTGCCAGGTGCATCAGTACACAATGTCAATGCATAATCCTGACAATAGAAATATTAATCTTTCCAGCAAGATATTTTAGTAATAATTCTAATTTTCATTAGCATGTACAGAGTAATGTAATTACTTTTAATGCCCAAGATGGTAAATTGCTAGAGAATTTGTTTTGTGAAATTTAGTTCCAAAAGATCATAAATATTTAGTTTCAAGGTTCAATTTAGGCCTGGGTTCAAGGTTCAAGTCCAAGGTCACTATCTCAAGGATGGCTTTTTAGATGTCCGATTTTTCTTTTATTCATGTTGTAGAAAATGTCAACTTAGAGCAAAGAAAAGACTCTTTACATCTTAACAGAGGTCAAAGTTCAGTTTTACAAGAATTAAAGATATTAATCAGCAATAACTCTTGCTTATAATAAATGCAGATTGATTTATATTTCCTTCAGTCACAGATAACCACTACTACCAAAGAGGCAGCGGGAAGCAGTGTTGTTAGCAGTACAGTTGACCCTGTTGCTGAACATGAGACCAAAAGAAGCAAAGTCAAAAGCGAGAGAGAAAGCATAAGTCAGGGTAAAAAAAAAAAATCAAAAAGAAAAATCACAATGGTAGTGAATTTAGAGAATTGGAAAGTTTCAATCAACATCGGTTTGTCTGATGTATGCTATGTGTGTTTGCCTGCTTTCTGTTGTGTGTATTAGTGTGTGGGCATTTTGTATTTGTTTGTCTGTTGTATGTGTTTGTCTGCTGTCTGTTGTATATGTTTGCCTGCTGTCTGTTGTGTGTGTGTGTGTTTGTCTGCTGTCTGTTGTGTGCGTGTGTGTGTGTTTGTATGATGTCTGTTGTATATGTTTGCCTGCTGTCTGTTGTGTGTGTGTGTGTTTGTCTGTTGTCTGTTGTGTTTTGTATGTATTTTATGTGTTTGTCTACTGTCTTTTATGTGTATTTGTCTGCTGCCTGTTATATGTATTTGCAGTACATTGTATGTGTTTGTTGTATATTATTTATGTTTGTCTGCTGTGTTATGTGTGTTTTTCACTGTATTGTATGTGTTTTGGTACATTTTTTGTTTATGCATTTGTCTGTTGATTGTTATGTGCGTTTGTTGCTGTCTTTTAAGTGTGTTTGTTTACTTGGGTTTCTTGTCACTCTTTCCTCATGTTCACTCTTTCTCTTTCTTTCAATGTAAATAACATGTCCCTATCATATAAGTAATACAGGTCTACAACACAAACAAGATAGGTATCTAACACTGTCATAAATTTCCGCTTGACTGTGTATCCTTAGCTGTTTGACTCTCACGAAGCTGCTACCTTGATGTGCCTGTGTTTTTGCCCTTGGTAATAATAATGTTATCATTGTCATTACCATTTCACTGTAGGTGCCTGCCCCGGTCACATCAGTTACAATGATAACCTCAGGCACTGTACTACTGTGTTTGTCAGATTTTATATGATTTGGTGGAACTTTTGACAAAACTTGATTACCTGGATTATATTACTTTTGTATGGCGTTGAATTAAAGCTTGACACCTGTGAGTCACTTCATAAATTTGATGCCAATGAAATGGCGCCATACTTTAGAAACCTTCACAGTGTTAAAGATGCATTTAACACATTAACCCCTGGAGGTTTTTGCTGTTTTCGCATAAAATGCGAGTAGGAAACATATTTTGGGGACTATTTCTAAATACATCGTAATCCATCGATTTCCTAACAATAATCTGTTAGACAAATGGTTACCAATGATACAGAAAATGTTTTTCATTGGTTAGTTTACTGGCGCATGAGCAGAAGGGCAAAAATCGGAGTTCTTTTTTTTTTTTTTTTTTTTTTTTTTTTTGTTTAACGGACCCATGATTTTCGTATGTAGAAGACTCTTTATTCAAAATGTCCATCTTATCCTACTTTTTGCACAGGTTCACCTGTCTGTGTGCGTCTCAGACCGGTCTGCCGTAGATCTGAGGTCATAAAGTCTAAAATCTGGACACAAATTCGGAACCCGACCATGGGCGATTTTTGGGTGAAAAAAAAACGGGTCCAAAAACTTCGGTTTTTTCCTCTGTATTTTGTAACAGAATTAAAATATCCATATTACTTGCTATCATTGTAGAGCTACATCTGTCTACTTTTCAATGATACCACCCACTTTAGTGTATCATATATGACCTTGACGCTACAGACCATGGAAGTAGGCTAGTACCTCATACCTCGTAAAGTCGTCGCTAGGTGTTAATGTGTTAAAATGATGATAGAAAGTGGTCTTGAAAGTTATTGAAGTGATGTGTGATGATCACAAGAATTTGTAATGTTTCACATCTTACAATGTTTGGTACACCATTAATGAATGCAATGATGGTTGATATACCATTAACGAATAAAATCATGGTTGATATAAAATTAATTAATAAAATCATGGTTGATATACCGTTAATTAATAAAATCATGGTTGTATACTAATAATAAATACAATCATGGTTGTATACCAATAATAAATACAATGTTTGAAATACCATTAATGAATGCAGTGATGGTTGATATACCATTAACAAATAAAATCATGGTTGATATACCAATAATAAATACAATCATGGTTGATATACCATTAAAGAATAAAATTATGGTTGATATACCATTAATTAATAAAATCAAGTTCAATATACCATTAATAAATAAAATCCTGGTTGATATGCCATTGATGAATGCAATCATGTTTAGAATATCATTAATGAATGAAATAATATTTGATATACCATTAATGAATACAATAATGGTTGATATACCATTAATGAATACAATCATGGTTGATATACCATTAGTGAACGAAATAATGTTTGATATACCATTAATGAATACAATCATGGTTGATATACCATTAATGAATACAATCATGGTTGATATACCATTAATGAATACAATCATGGTTGATATACCATTAATGAATACAATCATGGTTGATATATCATTAATGAATACAATCATGGTTGATATATCATTAATGAATACAATCATGTTTGATATGCCATTAATGAATACAATCATGGTTGATATATCATTAATGAATACAATCATGGTTGATATACCATTAATGAATACAATCATGGTTGATATACCATTAATGAATACAATCATGGTTGATATACCATTAATGAATACAATCATGGTTGATATACCATTAATGAATACAATCATGGTTGATATACCATTAATGAATACAATCATGGTTGATATGCCATTAATGAATACAATCATGATTGATATGCCATTAATGAATACAATCATGGTTGATATACCATTAATGAATACAATCATGGTTGATATGCCATTAATGAATACAATCATGGTTGATATATCATTAATGAATACAATCATGGTTGATATATCATTAATGAATACAATCATGGTTGATATACCATTAATGAATACAATCATGGTTGATATATCATTAATGAATACAATCATGGTTGATATACCATTAATGAATACAATCATGGTTGATATACCATTAATGAATACAATCATGGTTGATATACCATTAATGAATACAATCATGGTTGATATACCATTAATGAATACAATCATGGTTGATATACCATTAATGAATATAATCATGGTTGATATACCATTAATGATATACAATCATGTTTGATATACAATTAATGAATATAATCATGGTTGATATGCCATTAATGATATACAATCATGGTTGATATACCATTAATGAATAAAATCATGGTTGATATATCATTAATGAATACAATCATGGTTGATATACCATTAATGAATACAATCATGGTTGATATATCATTAATGAATACAATCATGGTTGATATATCATTAATGAATACAATCATGGTTGATATACCATTAATAAATACAATCATGGTTGATATATCATTAATGAATACAATCATGGTTGATATACCATTAATAAATACAATCATGGTTGATATATCATTAATGAATACAATCATGGTTGATATACCATTAATGAATACAATCATGGTTGATATACCATTAATGAATACAATCATGGTTGATATACCATTAATGAATATAATCATGGTTGATATACCATTAATGAATACAATCATGGTTGATATACCATTAATGAATATAATCATGGTTGATATGCCATTAATGATATACAATCATGTTTGATATACCATTAATGAAAACAATCATGCTTGATATACCAATAATGAATAAAATCATGGTTGATATACCATTAATGAATAAAATCATGTTGGATATACAATTAATAAAAACATGGTTGATATGCCATTGATGAATACAATCATGTTTGGTATACCATTAATGAATGAAATAATGTTTGATATACCATTAATGAATACAATCATGGTTGATATACCATCAATGAATACAATCATGGTTGATATAATATTAATGAATAAAATATATCTTGATATATCATTAATGAATACAATCATGGTTGATATATCGTTAATAAATACAATCATGATTGCTATACCTATATTGAAAAAAAATCATAAATGGCATACCATTAATGAACAAAAATCATGTTGGGTATATGATTAATGAAAAAGAATTCATGGCTGATATACCATCTTTGAGTATAAATCCTGTTTGGTTCCCCATTACTGAATAAAAATGTTTGATGTACTTTTGATGAATATAAATTATGCCTGATGCACTATTAATGAATATAAACCATTGTTGATACACCACTAATGAAGAAAATTTGTTAAGTAGCTTTTTCTGCCATGGAATAACTGTTGAGCATTGTATATAAATGTCATTTTGTGTGTCAAACATTTGTAAATGTTAGGTACTAAAGTATGAGTTAAGCATAATAATTAGAATAATAATAAGTATTTTGTATCCATAATTAATTATTCAATGCACATCAAAACCAGTTAATAAAATTTGGTGTGGTGTTCATTGTACAGTTTTATCGCTCTGGTGACCTAGTGGTTAAATCATTTGTCATGGATGCAGGAGGTCGCAAGTTTGAACCTCGGCTGAGTCAAACCAAAGACTTATAAAAATGATACTAGCAGCTGCCTCGCTTGACTGATTTAAGTACCATTGACTGATGTTCATAGTACAGTTTGTAAATGCCTTTTGACTGATGTTCATTGTAATGTTTGTAAATACCTTTTGACTGATGTTCATAGTACAGTTTGTAAATGCCTTTTGACTGATGTTCATTGTAATGTTTGTAAATACCTTTTGACTGATGTTCATTGTACAGTTTGTATATGCCTTTTGACTGATATTCATTGTACAGTTTGTAAATGCCTTTTGACTGATGTTTATTGTACAGTTTGTAAATGCCTTTTGACTGATGTTCATTATATGGTTTGTAAGTACCTTTGATTATATTCATTGTACAGTTTGCAAATGCACTTGAAGGAAAGGTTTATTTATTATTAATTAAAATGTTTATTATGTTCCAATTCATATTCTAGACATTTCAGCTTAGAACATTTTTAGCAACCACAGAGACTGACTAGTCTCCATTTTTTAATTTCAGGTGGTCAGTATCTAGATGAGGAAGACGGTGATGAGGAAAAGCATGGTGGGGATGGGCTTCGGTCATGTCACGCCCCCCAGGAGGGAGAACCTGACTTCATCGAAACCAATTGCCACTGGGATGAGTGCACCAGGGAATTTGAAACACAAGAAGAATTGGTTAAGGTGACATTAGGATTTCACAATAAAATGTTACTTGTGTTATTTTGTAGCCATGTGTGATATATGTATAGCTCAACTGAACTAAGTGCAAGAAAGTTTTATGTTAATGTTGGCAGTGATGGTCTCATCAAATGCATGCATTGTATGTCAAGCCAATATCTTAATTATAAATTGCCTCTCCAGTCATGAAAGTTTATTTGCACATTCGCCTTCAAGAGTATTACACCATCAGACCAATATCAGCTAGTTGTCGTGCTCATTTATAATGTACACCTTTACTGCACTCAGGCCAATTATATGACATTGCTGCTTGTACCATTACCAAACTTTATCTGCAGAGAAGTACCTTGCTATGATTCTAAAGTTGGTTGTCATGATCTCCTTTTATGTCACTGTTTGTATTACATCTTTAATGATTAAGTTAATTTGAGTGTACATCGTTAAAAGTAAATCATTACCAAATCAAAGAGCAACTGTGACCTACATCAATCACTTGGGTTGTCTTTATCATTCGTGATTGTTCATCTTGCATATATACAACTCTCTTGTTTCTAAAGAAGTATTTGCAGTCAATTTTTACTGTCTTCTTTAATTTTTGTGGAATAGGTAGTACCGGTAGATATGTAAGGGAGATAACCCTTTGCAAAATCTCCTGCTTCTTATCAAATATTATCTTCTCTGGAATCAACATCAGTTCTATTCATGTTTGAAATATATCTTTTACCAGCATTTGGCATTTTTATTATTGTTGTTAATGGTAACCATTGATATTACCTATGTTTTATCCATCTTTTCCTAATAAAATGGAACAAAAAAGCATGAGATACCGTTGAAACACAATTCAGTTTCTTAAATACAGCATTTAAAATGTAAAGTATCCTTATACACATAATTTGTCCTAATTTGTCAGAAAAGCTGACATTAAAATGTTAAACACAGAGATTCTGACAATTTAAATACAATAAAAACTTAATGGCATAGACTCAAGAAACTGTGATGTAAACTGCAACTTAAGACAGACTTAATGTTTTTCTTGATTATATGATAATGATTGTGATAGATCCCAAAGATTCTGTGAATTCATTTGTATAGGTGTCATTTTTCTTACCGTATACACTCGCTCATACATTAAATCCAGTTGCGATTTCAGAAACCATGATGTGCCGTTGCAAAAGGCACTAACAGATCAGGGTATATGTTGCTTGTTCTACTGATTACTTTGGCAAATGTGAGTCAGCACAGTTTGTCATTGGACTTAAAACGAGTGTTGATTGTTTTTTTTTAGGGAATAGTTTAAATAGTACCCCTAATCATGGATATGCAAATTAGGGACAAGGGCTGCTATTTATAAGTTGATTCATTATCACTGGGTCATTCAATCTGTAGTTCATATCAGCCATGAATTCAACAGAAATTGATGGAAAACATGCAATCAGGTAGGATCTTGACACAGAACAGAAAAATAAGACAATATAGCCTATCTATTGAAAATGCTCAAAATAACAATTTATGAAGTGTGTATTCTCTTTTACATAGCTATCAAAATATGATTGAGAATTTGCATAGTTGCACATATTACCTGCCAAATAGTAGCTTCATTCCTCAGATATGACAGATATTGTATTTAAATGATTTGCTAAAGTGGTTATTTCTCATGCTATTGTATAACTCATCTGTGGAAGTGAAGTCTGACAGAGTATTGAATTGATTATTGATAAGCAGTCCCTGTGGAATCTTGAGGTTATCAATATTGTTTACATATGGTCAGTGCATCGATTCTTCCACTTCTAACACAGTTCCACAAGATTTACTTTCTTGGTCTGTATATTGATGTGTGCTCCAGACAATTGTTGTAGTTATGATGTCTTCAGCTACCATCCAGTTTGAAAACTTATTCTTGGTAACATGTTCCTGCATAAAAAAGCAGGGGTATTTTCTTCTCTAAGTATCGACAGACCATGTTCATTAATTTTGTAATCCGATTTTTCAGTACGTTACCTTTCTTGTTGAATTAGACAAAGATTATTTCGATATATGATGAGATCAATCATCTTTTCTTTTAAAGATCTAAGCTCAATTACTTCCCTTGAATGTGCTAAAACTGTTGCATTTTAGACTTACTGTCTGTTACTTCCGATTAATGTGTTGAACTGTTTGGGCTTAAAGTCTGTTACTGCCCTCGAATATGTTGAAACTGTTTGGGCTTAAAGTCTGTTACTGTCCTTGAATGTGTTGAACTGTTTGGGCTTAAAGTCTGTTACTGCCCTTGAATGTGTTGAAACTGTTTGGGCTTAAAGTCTGTTACTGCCCTTGAATGTGTTGAAACTGTTTGGGCTTAAAGTCTGTTACTGCCCTTGAATGTGTTGAAACTGTTTGGGCTTAAAGTCTGTTACTGCCCTTGAATGTGTTGAAACTGTTTGGGCTTAAAGTCTGTTACTGCCCTTGAATATGTTGAAACTGTTTGGTCTTAAAGTCTGTTACTGCCCTTGAATGTGTTGAAACTGTTTGGGCTTAAAGTCTGTTACTGCCCTTGAATGTGCTGAAACTGTTTGGTCTTAAAGTCTGTTACTGCCCTTGAATGTGTTGAAACTGTTTGGGCTTAAAGTCTGCTACTGCCCTTGAATATGTTGAAACTGTTTGGGCTTAAAGTCTGTTACTGCCCTTGAATATGTTGAAACTGTTTGGGCTTAAAGTCTGCTACTGCCCTTGAATATGTTGAAACTGTTTGGGCTTAAAGTCTGCTACTGCCCTTGAATATGTTGAAACTGTTTGGGCTTAAAGTCTGTTACTGCCCTTGAATATGTTGAAACTGTTTGGGCTTAAAGTCTGTTACTGCCCTTGAATATGTTGAAACTGTTTGGGCTTAAAGTCTGCTACTGCCCTTGAATATGTTGAAACTGTTTGGGCTTAAAGTCTGTTACTGCCCTTGAATATGTTGAAACTGTTTGGGCTTAAAGTCTGCTACTGCCCTTGAATATGTTGAAACTGTTTGGGCTTAAAGTCTGCTACTGCCCTTGAATATGTTGAAACTGTTTGGGCTTAAAGTCTGCTACTGCCCTTGAATATGTTGAAACTGTTTGGGCTTAAAGTCTGTTACTGCCCTTGAATGTGTTGAAACTGTTGCCATGCTTAAGCTTCTTCACTTTCTTTGAATGTTTTAAAACTGTTGCTGTGTTGCTGTTTATGCTTAAGCCATTTAAAACAAGTTTGATCGTTGTATTTGTTCAGTTGGGCTGGGATCATGAATTAATAGTAAAAATTGTTTAATAGATGAAAAGTCATTCATATTAATCAATTTATTGATTTAGGTTATTCACAAACGCTTTGAATAGCAGGTGAAAATGAAAGTTGATTACTGATTTATGTTGTAAGTGAAACTAAAACAAAAGGACAATTAACCAAATGACAGGGAGGCATGATGGCCAGACCTACAATGACAGGTACAGGTTTGAATCCTGCCATCAAATCAGCCAGGGTTAGCTACCATGATGTGTGTACATGGTACCAGATTGGACAGGCTATTTTGACTTGAAAGAATGGTAACATTGACATGAGATTTTCTCAAAAATACCTTGTGCAGCATGTTATTGGTTTTCAATAAATATGGACAACATATCAATCTTATTGTAAGCAAGTTAGAAAACCGAACCTACCTGACTTTGGGGTCAGGTCAAACAGTATTGTTTTATTTTTGTATTTCACTGAGCTTATGAACACATTAACTTGTACATGTATAAATTAACTTGTACATGTATAAATTAACTTGTACATGTATAAATTAACTTGTACATGTATAAATTAACTTGTACATGTATAAATTAACTTGTACATGTATAAAATAACTTTAAACAGACTGTTTATTTTGTTTTCCTTTTAAGTAGACATTTTGATAACACTGACAATTATTTCATAGCCAGAGGTCCCGAGTTGGGTTGTTTATCTGTGATGGTTTGTGAGCATGTTAACACAAACAAGGGTGAATGGATTTTTATCAGACCCAGTGTTTGGATATATCTGAAAAATATATTGGACAAAGCTTATTCTTTAGCTTGGGTTTTTCAAGAAAGAACACTGATTATTAAATGAAATGAACGGAAACATTCTGTTTTTTTCAATGTGTTTTCATAGTCAGAATGTGTATTTTCATAGTCCGAATGTGTGTTTTCATAGTGTGAAGGTGTGTTTTCATAATCTAATATTATGTTTTCATAATCTAATATTGTGTTTTCATAATCTAATATTGTGTTTTCATAATCTAAAACTGTTATTTCAATTTAAATTTTCATTGCAGCATATCAACCAGGATCACATAGCAGCCAACAAGAAATCTTTTGTTTGTCGATGGAAAGAATGCAGCCGCGAGGAGAAACCCTTTAAGGCACAATACATGTTGGTTGTCCATATGCGCAGACACACAGGAGAAAAGCCACATAAATGCACTGTAGGTAGAAAGTTATTAATTAGGATTTTATGGACTGATACGATTATTTTTAAAATAAAAAATTTAACCTGAATTGCTTATACATGTACTTAAACACAAACTCGTTGACATTCTGGCTGTAAAGAGTGGGTGGCCACTGGTCAAGGAGGCTGTTCATGAGAGGGACCAATGTAAATGAAAAACAAGAGTTTTCATGACTGATCATTAATTACTAATTTATGTAACTGGCTATTACTTTAATGTTTGGGGGTTTTGTATTGTAAATAAAAGGAGACTAAAACAAAATGGTGAAGCAGAATATGAAAAGCAACTTTGAAGTCCCATAGTATACATAAATTATCATGCACATGTAACTAGAAAAAATTATTGTGCCTTTGTACAACCATTTTGACTGGTTTAACTGCATCATGTAATGGAGAAAGAGAGAAATTATTAGTTCATACCATCAGAAAGATCAAAACTTGTATGGTTTGACCATTTACCAAAATATGCTCTTATTTCTTGTGATTTTTTCTTATTTTTATAATTATTCATAATTGAATAAGAATTGAATTTCTTATTTTACAGGATTTATGAAGTCATAAAATTAAAAATAAATTACACTCTTTCCATAAATGAACATTTCCTTGATATGACAATTTATACACTCAGTTTTCAAGCTTTATGGCTTTGTGAATCTTGTAGAATATGAAATTCAGTTCTTATATAATCACAAACTTTAAGATTCCTCACTATTAGACACTAGTCAGTATTATAAGATGTTTATATTCACGAATCTCATTGTACAGGGTAAATCCCATTGTACAGGGTTAGTCCCATTGTATAGGGTTAATCCCATTGTACATGGTAAATCCCATTGTAAAGGGTAAATCCCATTGTACGGGGTAAATCACATTGCATAGGGTTAATCCCATTGTACAGGGTAAATCCCATTGTAAAGGGTAAATCACATTGTAAAGGGTAAATTCCATTGTACAGGGTAAATCCCATTGTAAAGGGTAAATCCCATTGTATAGGGTAAATCCCAGTGTACTGGGTAAATCCCATTGTATAGGGTAAATCCCAGTGTACTGGGTAAATTTTATTTTTTGAAATTACTACTAGTATTATTTACTCATATTTAGATTCTTTGGGGTGTTTTTGTTAGTTGTACTGATTGCATCTGACCCAGCACAGCTGGTACTGATTACACCTAAATCGACCTTGTACTGCTGGTACTGATTACATGTAACACGTTAAATAGACCCAGCATTACTGGTACTGACTACACCTAACACACTATATAGACTCAGTACTGTGGTACTGATTACACCTAACACGTTAAATAGACCCAGTACTGCTTGTACTGATTACATGTAACATGTTAAATAGACCCAGTACTGCTTGTACTGATTACATGTAACATGTTAAATAGACCCAGTACTGCTGGTACTGATTACATGTAACACGTTAAATAGACCCAGTACTGCTGGTACTGATTACATGTAACACGTTAAATAGACCCAGCATTACTGGTACTGACTACACCTAACACACTATATAGACTCAGTACTGTGGTACTGATTACACCTAAATTGCTAACTACTGGTGCATTATGCTATGGCAGATCTGTGTCTGTGTAATTTGCCATTGGATTTGACTTATGAGTGAATATATATGGTACTTATTGCACTAATTATACATTTTTACTACAGTTTTGATTAACTCTTCTGGTCATTCACCTAATGAGCTTATGTGATGGTCTGTTGTCCCGAATCCTTCGTTTGTCTATCATCTGTCCATTCCATTTGCCCATTAGCACAAGTATTATATCGCTTCTACTTCTAAATTATTTCAAAAGTTACCATGAAACTTGACACACATTTACAATTATTCTATGGTCTAGTTGATCCAAAATGAAACTATTGCTCCACAGATATCCATTGTTATTTCAACTACTAATTAGATAGTCATATCAAAATGGGTTTTTCATTTAAAGATTTTGTTGTCTAGCTGGTTTTTAACAAATGTATTGCCAACATCAGATCTGACATGTGTAAATGTGAGGTCAATGTGAGGTCTGCTATGTGTTAATGTGAGATCAATGTGAGGTCTGCTATGTGTCAGTGTGAGAATAATGATAGGTCTGCTATATACCAATGTGAGGTCAGTGTGCAATCAATGTGAGGTCTGTTATGTCCAAATTTGAGGTCAGTGTGAGGTCTGCTATGTGTCAGTGTGAGGTCTGCTATGGCCACCATGGTAGCCATCTTGACAATGTTGTTGTTGCTGCTGGTCCTGAATGGATGGTCATATCATCATGGGGTTTTCACTAAATAGACTTCTTATGATGACAGAACAATGCCAATCTGATGTCTAGTATGGTAGCCATAGTGACCATCTTGAAAATTATATAATCTCAAATCATTAAAGAATAGTCTTAGCAACATGAGGTTTTTACTAAAAGACTTCTGATGAAGTTAATCCTAACACATTTGTGCCCATCCGTATGATGACCAGTGTCATATGACATGGGGTTTTCACTAATACACTATTTATGATGTCTTGTTGGTCTTGAATAAAATGGTGCTTTTCTGATATCTGTATTTGAATGGATTATCATTATGACATGGGGTTTTCACTAATACACTATTTATGATGTCTTGTTGGTCCTTAAAAAAATGGTGCTTCTCTGAGATCAATATTTAATGGATTATCATTATGACATGGGGTTTCACTGATACACTATTTATGATGTCTTTTTGGTCCTTAAAACAATGGTGCTTCTCTGAGATCAATATTTGAATGGATTATCATTATGACATTGGGTTTCACCCTGTCCTAAATGAACATGGTGCAAGTTGTACATTCAGTATCTACTAAAACTATGATCTTAACAAGCCGCTTGTCACTACACCCCGCCTCCAGTGGAAGATCATTATGAAATGTTTCTTTAAACCTAAAGTTATGTAATGAGAACTGCGTTGTCCTAATTGAAAATAGTGCCAAGCTGACATCCCATGTATGTGCACCATAGCAACTGATTAGAAAATCTTGTTATTGCTGTAGAATATGAGAGATGGACAATTAGGAAGAAATGGTCTTATCTGGAATATCCTGAAATTCTTTTTGCCAAGAAGAGCATAAGTCTTTATGATTGATTCCATTTGTTTTCAGACATGAGAAAATAACGTTTGCTGTCTCAAAGCATAGAAAATCAATTCCTTTAGTGTTTGAAAATGTAACAAATAAGTAAAACAAAATCTGATCTCGTCAGTATACTGTACCTATGACATTGGGTACCTATTTCACCAAACAGCAATTTTATATTTTTGGTGTCCAAAAAGTTTAATACAGTTGTTAAACCATATTATAGTTATTCTCATATCAAATTTATAATAAAATGGTTTTACACAAGCAATACCATTTGTACATTTTCACATTACACTTATATAATTCTCAGGAACAGAGTTGTGTTGAATGATCACTGCAGTAATCATCACATCAGGCCAATGAATGGATCACTGCAGTAATCATCACATCAGGTCAATGAATGGATCACTGCAGTAACCATCACATCAGGCCAATGAATGGATCACTGCAGTAATCATCACATCAGGCCAATGAACGGATCACTGCAGTAATCATCACATCAATGAATGGATCACTGCAGTAATCAGCACATCAATGAATGGATCACTGCAGTAATCAACACATCAGGCCAATGAATATATCACTGCAGTAATCATCACATCAGGCCAATGAATGGATCACTGCAGTAATCATCACATCAGGCCAATGAATTTATCACTGCAGTAATCATCACATCAATGAATGGATCACTGCAGTAATCAACACATCAGGCCAATGAATAGATCACTGCAGTAATCATCACATCAGGCCAATGAATGGATCACTGCAGTAATCATCACATCAGGCCAATGAATTTATCACTGCAGTAATCATCACATCAATGAATGGATCACTGCAGTAATGATTGTAACATAAATCTAATGAACTGATTACACAACGCTAATGAATAGCTTCAGTATTTTGGTTATCATATAATGAATGCAATCTCTTTAACAGTTTGAGGGCTGTAACAAGGCCTACTCACGCTTGGAGAATTTGAAGACACACTTGCGGTCACACACTGGAGAAAAACCATACATGTGCGAATTTCCAGGATGCACCAAGGCATTCAGTAATGCTTCTGATCGTGCCAAGCACCAGAACCGGACACACTCCAATGCTGTAAGCAATCTTTCATCAGAAATTTATAAGACATCTTTGAAAGTGAAAGTTTAAATATTGATACAGTATGATAGTATTTCAGTACTTTTAAGAACTACTCTAAATAATATTCTCCTTAACTAATAATTAATCTTTCTTTAATTATTAATTAGTAGTCTGAGCCTGTTTATCATTGCTTCTTGGATTGGTGTAGGTTAAAATAGGTCAGGTTTTGAATTAACTTTTATTTTAAGCGTGCATTGTTCCTCAAATTTAACTGGTAACAGTAACATTTATTGGTTGGACTTTTGGTTTAATCATGCATTGTTCCTTGTTGGATAATTGGTAACAGTTAAAGAAATGGGTTGGATGTTTGGATTAATCATGCATTATTCTCCTTGTGACAGTTGGTAACAGAACTGGTTGAGCCAAAGTATACCTAGGTGTGTCAAAAATTGCAAATTCTTCAATGTAGAATCTTGAAAAGGGTCATGGACTTGTAGAGATACAACAGTTTGTCTTAAGGTTAAAATCAACTCAAACTATTTACATCCAGAGAGATTTCATATTCAATCAAATTGAATCATATGGTCATTTACAAAAGGTTCATAGTTTATTTTTTTTACTATGGGGAAATTACACAGAATTCTGTGGGACATTACATAGTGGTGACTAGATAGGGTTCACTTGTATTTTCATAGGGAAAGTTACATTGGATTCTCTGGGATTTTATATTGGATTCAATGGGAGTTTGCATATAATTCATTCAGTTTTTTCATAGGATTTAACTTGAATTTCAATTACATTCATTTTCCTTTTAACTATGGATTCAAAAGGATTTTTTTTATAAGATCCAGTGGGATTTTGAGAAGAATTCAGTAGGATTTTACATTTGATTGATTGGGCCTTTATGTTGGAAACGATATTATTTTTTTTTACATGGGATTGAGTGAGATTTTACTATGCTTACAGTTGGTTTTTACATGGGATTGAGTGAGATTTTACATTGCTTACAGTTGGTTTTTACATGGGATTGAGTGAGATTTTACATTGCTTACAGTTGGTTTTTACATGGGATTGAGTGAGATTTTACATTGCTTACAGTTGGTTTTTACATGGGATTGAATGAGGTTTTACCATGCTTACAGTTGGTTTTTACATGGGATTGAATGAGATTTTACCATGCTTACAGTTGGTTTTTACATGGGATTGAATGGGATTTTACATTGCTTACAGTTGGTTTATACATGGGATTGAATGAGATTTTACATTGCTTACAGTTGGTTTTTACATGGGATTGAATGAGATTTTACCATGCTTACAGTTGGTTTTTACATGGGATTGAATGAGATTTTACCATGCTTACAGTTGGTTTTTACATGGGATTGAATGGGATTTTACATTGCTTACAGTTGGTTTTTACATGGGATTGAGTGAGATTTTACATTGCTTACAGTTGGTTTTTACATGGGATTGAGTGAGATTTTACATTGCTTACAGTTGGTTTTTACATGGGATTGAGTGAGATTTTACATTGCTTACAGTTGGTTTTTACATGGGATTGAATGAGATTTTACCATGCTTATAGTTGGTTTTTACATGGGATTGAATGGGATTTTACATTGCTTACAGTTGGTTTTTACATGGGATTGAGTGAGATTTTACATTGCTTACAGTTGGTTTTTACATGGGATTGAATGAGATTTTACCATGCTTACAGTTGGTTTTTACATGGGATTGAGTGAGATTTTACCATGCTTACAGTTGGTTTTTACATGGGATTGAGTGAGATTTTACCATGCTTACAGTTGGTTTTTACATGGGATTGAGTGAGATTTTACATTGCTTACAGTTGGTTTTTACATGGGATTGAGTGAGATTTTACCATGCTTACAGTTGGTTTTTACATGGGATTGAGTGAGATTTTACATTGCTTACAGTTGGTTTTTACATGGGATTGAGTGAGATTTTACCATGCTTACAGTTGGTTTTTACATGGGATTGAGTGAGATTTTACCATGCTTACAGTTGGTTTTTACATGGGATTGAATGGGAGTTTGAAAACGTTGCAGAAATAGCTAAGCTCATTGCCAGCTGAACCAGCAAAGATGGATATAAATAGTTAATCCAATATTAGTCCCAAGGTCTGTCTGAAAATAATAAAACCCCATTTGACCATAATAACCTTATGAGCAATTGTTGTTGCATTTCATCAGAGTATAAGATTTTTATCCAATAAAACAAAACACATTTACACTCAAACTTATTATGACCAGATTACTTTATAAATGCAATGATAATGCATTTGACTAATAGGTTTGACAAAATATGTTTCAATGATCAACGATAGCGCAAACCAAATACAAACACTAGATGCCTTTATTTATTTCTTTGTAATAGAAACCTTTATTTAATCCTTTTAAAACTTTTATTTAATCCTTTATAAAAGAGATCTTAATTTAAATCATTTGCAAACCAAATGGCTGAGGAGAGTCGGAGGCAGATTGCAGATTCTTTTGAATTAATTTGCACTAAGAATGAGTTTACTAAATCACAATTACCATTAAACATTTCATCTTTAAGAACATGTCACAAACTGCCACTAAAATGGACATTTTTGGATGAAATGAACCTAAAGGTGTGATCAAGTATAATCCGGATTGAATGTTGCGCTCTATGATGTCACAATAAAATCAACACGTATTGATTAGCAGATTCATATATACCCTCGATTGTGCCAAATCTTTTAAATACGCTCATATTTTGACTCAAGTTTAGTACATGGCTATTATTGTAAAAGTCCATAGCAATTGATAATTTTCATCTGAAGCTTCTTGGTGACAGTTATTGTGCAGAGCATTCAATAATCAGGATTGAATAGACCTTGATTAAAGAAAATTAGTGTTAAGTTTTAAAAGAACAATTTATATTCAATTAAAAAAAGAGTAAATGTGCATACATGATCCATGTGGCTTGTACTATAGAGAGCTCACTATCTCATCACCTTAGCATATCTGTTATGTGAAGTTGATCCATTCATATTATTATTGACTTAGAGTTTTACTTTGGCTGCAAATAATTGTATTTGGTAAGTTTTATTAAAGATAATTTTACAATTTATGGACAGGATAAGTAAATGTTTCCATATTGTTAATCTTGCCATAATGCCAATATACTAAACAATGTTAATGGGCTGCATAAAACCAATAGATTACATCTGAACATTCAAATGAAATGATATTTTTATGATCAGTATATTTTTTTTTATTGCTATGTAATGTTGTTGTTTTTACATCAGTACATATAATATTTGAAAAATGCATATAAATAATGAATAAAACATGTATAGTAATTGTGAGCGTATTATCTGCTTAAAGCTAGTTTAATTATAACTGTGAAAATAGTCCCACTGGCACGGCTTGTTATGGAAGATAACCAGTCTTGAGGAGACCACTTTTTGTTGGTAGAATGGGTGGTCTTCCCTTAAGACAGCTTTTACAGTGTGTCAGTTTAATCATCTCACTGCTAAACTTTTTTCAGAAACCATATGTATGTAAAGCTCCTGGCTGCACAAAGCGGTACACAGATCCTAGTTCACTTAGGAAGCATGTCAAGACAGTACATGGTCCTGATTTTTATGCCAACAAAAAGCACAAGGGAGATAATCACAGCTGCAAGCAAGAAAAACGTGATGATCAGGACGAGGTATTTGAAATTAAAAAACATTGTGATGTCAGTCTTATTTTCTATCTCCCTTCCTCCCTCTCAATGCAGACTGGTTTCAGGAAGTTGGTCAGTTGTTAGTCTGTCAATCACAGCTTACAGTCAAGATATCGCAGTAAGTTTTGAACTAGACTAGGCCTCATTAGATATTTTGATAACCTTGGACCAGTTTTCAAGGTCATGGGATGACATTCTGTATAGACGATAATATGGAAAAACAGCACTATTGTCTTATAGTTTAGTAACCTTTTAGTCATGGCCATCTTTGTACAATGATATGCCATCATTTGAGTGTGTTTTTGGAAATTTTAATTTTTAACATAGCTTTAAATTCTTTTTAGTAATATTGCTATGATGTCTGCAGTGTGGTGGATGATAGTGATGTTTAGTACTTGGGCATCATGCAGACATATAGCAACATATCCCACCCAGTCACATTATTCTGACACCAGGCCAACCAGTCCTAATATTAGCCTCGTAATGCTGAGTGCCAAGCAAGGCATCTGCTTGTGCTCATTTTATTAGTCTTTGGTATGACTTGGCCATTGTTTGAACTGCCAACATTTGAAAGTACCTGCCTTCCTCACAGATTGGAGGAGGGGGATTATCATCTAAAATAATCCCACCTCCACTTATGACCGAAGGTGAAGAAAATGGAGGTTATTCAATAGCACAAATTGTTGTTGTAGGGTTTAATGCCAATTTTCAGCACATGTAGGCTGTACATGGTGGCCAGTATTAATGGTTGAGGAAGAACCTGGGAAAAACCCTGGAAAGAACCACCGACCCACAAGAAACTACTGGCAAGCTTTCTCACATACCCACATTGGCCAAATCTGAGACTTGAACCCATGCAGACAGAGGTGAGATGGCAGTGATCTGTAACAGAGAGCGCTTTAGACCACTTGGCCACTCTGGGCCCCTGTACAAATTGAAATATTTACTGTGTTGATTGTGTATCACAGTATATCTTCAAACTATCAAAACCAGACAAGAATAACATTAAATATTAACTAAATGATATGAACATTTCTTGTCAGCTTTCTATTCTTTTAAATAAAGTAAGTAAAAACACTATTTACAACATGTATACAGACTCATCTTGTACCTATTTTATTAACTTATCGCACATTACAATGTTTACGTTATCATTAGTCCTTAAAAATATTTTAGAAATGATATGCTATGTACATTTTTTGTGTGCTCTGGTAATATTTGTTCCACCTGAGTATCATTTGCACTTTCACACTCATTCCATACTTTGGACTGACTCTTAATCCACCTTCCCTAAAAATGCATACAACATTTCGCTTTAATCAACACCTCATCCAATATTTGAATAAAACCAAATGACTGCTATTGAATTTGATATATCCTATAAGGGAATTTAATCAAGAAAAACAATTGACAAAGAAAAGAAGAAAGAAAAAACTTGGCCCTTCATGTGCCATGCCAAATTGTCCAGGGGCAATTCTATCATACACTTTTACTTTGTGGGAAAATGGCAGCAGCACATGCTTTGTTTTGTTCCCAGAGACTGAAGGATGTTTCTGTATTGGATAAATAAATGTGTTTTTGACTCATTGTAGTGAAACTGATAAATCTTTTGTAAGCATTAAAACATAAGACAGAAAGGACAAAAATTCCTTTTGGTTCATTCTGGGAATTAAGATTATCATGTAATGGAATTTAGCTTGGAAAAGATGGAAGCAACATTTCGAGTATATCCTGAATCGCCCAGACCCACCCGTACTCGCTGACATTCCTGAAGCAGAGGAGGACCTTGACATCAATTGCAACGACATCACTGTTGAGGAGGTCAAGCAGGCCATTCACAAGCTGAAGAATGGAAAGGCACCTGGCGATGATGGAGTGTGTTCCGAGATGCTGAAGGCAGAAGACACAGAGACGCCGAAGCTTCTTTGCCAGATTCTCCAAAAGATATGGGATAGTGAAAAAGCACCAAATGACTGGAAAACCGGAATCATAGTTAAACTTCCCAAGAAAGGAGATCTGGGAAACTGCAACAACTGGCGAGGAATCACATTGCTATCCCTCTCCAGTAAGATCTTTAGCCGCATCATTCTTCAACGCATCACAACAGCTGTGGACGGCATCCTACGCCAGGAACAAGCAGGCTTCAGGAAAGGCAAATCTTGCATCGACCACATCTTCACACTGAGGCAGATACTTGAGCAGTCTCATGAATGGAATGGATCCCTTTATGTGGTCTTTGTGGACTTTGAGAAGGCCTTCGACAGCCTGCACCGAGACTCTATGTGGAGGATCCTACGACATTATGGCATCCCCAAGAAAATTGTCAATGTCATCAGGTCCCTGTACGAAAACTCTGAGTGCAGAGTAATCCACAACAACCAACTCACTGAACCATTCAAGGTGGAAACCGGAGTGAAGCAAGGATGCATTCTCTCTCCAATTCTCTTCTCACTGGCCATTGACTGGATCATGCGCCGCACCACAGAGGGCAAGAGGCATGGAATACAATGGACGTTGACCTCAATGCTGGATGACCTGGACTATGCCGACGACATCGGGTTGCTGGCAAGCAGACACCAGGATATTCAACAGAAGACACAACAGTTGGTACAGACAGCAAATACCATAGGTCTTCGAGTCAACATAGGGAAGACAAAAGTCTTGAGGAAGAATACTAGAGTGGGCAACCCAATCACCATCAATGACCAGCCTCTGCAAGAACTAGACGATTTCACTTACCTGGGTAGCAAGGTCGCCACGGATGGAGATAGCACAAGGGAAGTCGTCACAAGAATCGGCAAGGCCAACCAGACCTTCGCATTGCTGAAGCCCATATGGAGGACAAGAAACCTCAGTGTCCACACAAAGATCCGTATCTTCAAGAGCAACGTGTTGAGCGTCCTTTTGTACGGCTCAGAGTGTTGGAAGTCCACTGCGAACATAGAACACAAGCTCGAAGTGTTTCAAACCAAATGCCTGCGACGCATCATGAGGATTTTCTGGCCAAACATGATCTCAAATGAGGAACTTCGGCACAGAGCGGGTGCAAGCACCATCTCTGAGATCATTTCAACTCGGCGATGGAGATGGCTCGGCCATGTCTGCAGAATGCCTCCTGACTCACTACCAAGGGTGGCACTGAGATGGATCCCACAGGGTAAAAGGAACCGTGGCAGACCCAAAGAGACCTGGCGACGAACAGTGGAGAGAGACCTTAAGACCAGAGGCCTCACCTATCAGACCGCCCCTGCAATAGCTGCCGACAGACGGAAATGGTGCTCCCTTGCTGTTGCCTCAAGCACCAGACGGCGCAGTGAGGATTGATTGATTGATTGATTGATTTGAATTTCACAGTTACCTAGTTATGGACACAATAGTGAAATTATTTATTTTAATTTACTATACGCGAATTAGCAACCTTATTGTACATGGAATGTCCAGTCATTCACAGCCGAGCATAAAAAAAACTAGATGTGGACCTAAAATTCTTAAGGTAATAGATGCAGTGATAAATACTTCTTCAAAAATCAACTTTCTCAAGAGTATCAGTGAATTCATGTCAGCTTAAAGACAAAAATTATTGAACATTCCCTAGCTTTTCCATCACTGTCAGAGAAAATAAAGAAAAAGTCTAGCTGCGCTTCAATTTTTCTTTGGATTACCTTCATGAGAAAACAAGTCAGTCTGAATTTAAGATCCAAATTTTAATAAGAACTTAAATTTTAGGGTAGTATTAGAAATTATTTTGGATAATTTGCTGCTTGATGGAGAAGTGAAATATGAAATAAAGCCAATATTTATTAATATATATAATCTTGGCTGTAAACTGGGTGTGAATTGTTTTTTTTCTAGGACAAGGACAAGATGGATGATGGTGCAAACATGAAATTGGAGGAGTGTCCAACAGGAACACCTCTCCAGGCAAATTCAGGAGAAAGACGACGCTCACAGGTACATTACTGCCAATAAGTTTGTAATCTATTTTCATTTATGTTTTTTGTTTTCGCTGGGCGTAAGTACACTGAATCTTCCCTAAACATGATGCAGTTTAAAAAACAAATTAAAGTCGATAACATGGTGGGGACTAACAGAGGCATGATTAACATTAGAATAACCAAAGTGAGACCAAAATATGTGGACACTTTGCAGGGGCAAGTTAGTTATAGGTGGGCCATCTTAGGGATCTTTCATTGTGTTAAATTTTTCCTGTGTTGTGAGGTTCTTGTTAATGATGTGCCTCCTAAAAACAACAACCAACACATCTTCTGCTTTTTTCGTTGCATGCTAGATGAAAACCACAGATGTAAATAGTTAACACAATCTAAACATCCTCTTCCTTTTTCATTGCATGCTAGATGAAAGTCACAGATGTAAATAGTTGACACAATCTAAACATCCTCTTCCGTTTTCATTGCATGCTAGATGAAAGTCACAGATGTAAATAGTTAACACAATCTAAACATCCTCTTCCTTTTTTCATTGCATGCTAGATGAAAGTCACAGATGTAAATAGTTAACACAATATAAACTGAATTATGTCTTCAACTTTTGCATGCAAAAGTTGCAAAACATAAATATTTCAATGTTCTTTCAATGATTGTTGAAATACCAAATTAATATTATTTTTCAGTGCTTATCTTTCATTACAAGGACCTGTTCTTTGAATACCTGGTTATATATTCAACTGTCAAAATTTACCCATTTGTCAATTGTCACTGATTTCCAGGGTTATATGGGAAAGAGATGGGAAACTCATATGGGGAAGAGAAGTAGATGTTCTGACTACAACATACATGTGAAATTAAAAATTATTTTCTTTCAGTGTAATGTAATTACCTAATGTTGAATGGGAGTCAAACAAATTAGAATTCATCCTGAATGTTTCCAGCAATTCATGTCAACTGACGGATTGGACCAGGAAATAACCAGGACAAAAAGTGAAAATCCCATATGCCATCCATCCGAACAATGCAACACGTTCTGGGTTTAATAATAGTAATAATAATAATAATAATAACAACAATAATCATAATAATAAAAATAAAATAATAATAAAAATAATAACTAACTACTCCATTAAATTTTCAGGACAATGTAGGGTCAGTAATACAGCATCCTTCACCCCAGAGCAGTCCTGAAGTGAATGTTATGTGCATTCAGCAACCAGACCTTGTGGAGGAACATTTGACGACTGGGTCACAAATCATCACTCCCATATCACAGAATGCTCTAGAAGAAGAAGTAGATATACCTGAACCAGATGAGGCCGAGGTGAGAAGAAAAAAAATTTCATTGTTTTCAGGTGTTAATGCAAACTTTAAATCAGTAGGATATGTTCATTAATACAGTAGAACCTGTCTTGAAAGACCACCCCTTCTGCCAAAACATAATGGTCCCTCAGGACAGGTGGTCTCTCATAACAGGTCATAATACTATATAATAAATAAATCTGTGCATGGAGATTCTTGTTTCAAACAGGTGGTCTCTCATAGCAGTGGTCTTTCAAGACAGGTTTTACTATACTAGTAATAAAAATGGTGGAGAACAACATTGCTGTCAGGAGATATATAAAATATATATTGATATTCATAAGAAAAAATTAATTTAAACATTACAATGCTGTGGGGACTATCCTGAAATGGAAAATTCTATTTGTTAATCTATTCCTTTATTACAATTGCCCAATAATTTTTTTTTTACAAATATTTTGGACATTGGACCATTTTTGAGCTTGTTTAAGAGTCAAAACAACTCCTCATTGATTTGGTAAGACTTAATACAAGCAAAGTATTCAGGCTGATAATTGTCAGAAACTGATGATCTGTCATGAAATTTTAACCAATTGCAGTACCACTAATACTGATGTTTTTATTGTCAGATACCCGGACCAGATGATGGTGTTGTTACCTGCCAAAATAGGTCTGCTTTAAACCGTACCAGATTAAAAGGAAGGATAAAAGGGGATACAGACCCATTGTCTATTCTACCTCCGATACAACCAAATAGTAAGCATACTTTTTATATTCAGCTTGTTTGTTGTTTTCGACACCACATTATATTTTCATAGTGCCAGCATTTTGGAGTTTTTGATAGTTTTTCCACAATCCCAACTGTTTACAGTTTTTGGATAGTTATTTTTGCTACAGTGCTAATATTTTTGGATGTTACAATGTTTTTAGTGTGTTCTAATTCTGTGCTGCAGCTGTTGAACATTATTCCATGGGTGAAAATTTATTTAACTTTTTATGAAACTTTCAAGAATGTGTATTTTTCAATTGAAAACTACCAAATGGGAGATATGTGACAGAAAATAGAAACTCTAACAGAACCATGCAATTTAAAGCATAATTAAAATCAACCTCGGTCTATGGAATTACTGTATGAAAATCTAGTTGAAATAGTCATACCTAGATATTTGCCATACCAAAAGTGTACTTACTTTTTAAATCTCTATCTTAAATAGTCACTGTTTAAAGGGTAGATTTATCTAATCACTGTGTAAGGGTGCACATTTTTAAAGTTGCTGTTTAAAGGTGCAAATTTATAACCATTTTGGTGCCAAAACCCAATGCAGCCGAAACCAGTCTTCCAGGTGTCAATCATCTAATACCAGTCTGTATATTGTTGTTGACCCCAGATATGTTCATGTTTTGAAGGGGATTTATGTTTATGAGTAAATACCTTGTGAGTTTTTAAGCTTTTCTGTTCATAAAATAGATCACTAAAACACTTCTTATGATTTCTAGATGGACCCAAATGAAAATGGTGTCAATCTGATATTTAATATAGCCATCAAATTGTCCATCTTGAAAATTATTTTTTCTACTTTTGTATGGATGGCTAAATAAACACAGTGTTTTCGCTAAAAAAAATCTTGAGATGTCTGGTTGATATGAAATGATAAATATGCTGAATGTGCAAGAGAGAAAGTACCATTTTATCTACCTACTTAATAAAAAAGAATTCATATATAATAAATTACACAGGTGAGGTAAAAAAGACCCATATATTTGAATAACTATATTAAAACAAAGCCAAAGAATATATTTACTTGATCAGGGAAGTTAATGGCAATTCATAGCAAAAGAATTTTATTTATCTGAATCCTAAATATATGCCTGCTATTTTCATGTCTAAAGGTTATTTTTGACACCATGTGATACTCACAGTACAAACACAATCCCATTTCCTAAGGGATCATTTTGAAAAACACCATGTACTAAACAGCTTGAAACAGTTCAAAATATGTGCCATCCAAGCTGTTTTTGAGATATTCTACATGTATTGAACCCACATGTTTACAGCTGTTGATGGCCAGCTCTTATTCCGGACAGACTATGGGTATTTCACTATCAATGCACTGTAGAGTTACTATGGGAAGTGTAGATACACACCATGCATCAATTTGAAGAACAGCACAAGACTGAAATATCTAATACACAAATATATCCATATCTTTAATTAGTAAAAAAAATTTGGAAAAAGTCCCACCACATAGATAAGTTAAGGAATTTGAAGGGGACTAATCAACAAAACTATCCCTTGCTACTTAGTCAATATTGGGTGTTTTACTAAAAGATTTTGTATGATGTATAGTTAGTTCTACATGATGATCTGAAGTTCCAATATGGCCACCATGACAGCCATGTCACCTCTGTCTGTGTGGTTTCGAGTCTCAGGTTTGGCCAACATGAGTACATGAGAAAGCTTGCCAGTACCTTCTTGTTTGTCGGGTTTTTTTTTCCATGGGTGTCTCCAGTTATTCCTCCACCATTTATACTGGCCGCCATATATAGCATATCATGCTCTGAAAAATGGCTTTAAACCCTATAACACTATCAACAGCAAAAGCTACTCCCGAATGGAAATTCCTATCACGAAAAGCTTGATATCATTTCTCCTTTCCAAAAGGAGAGCTATATCAACATGGGGTTTTCACCAATGGACTTCTTATAGCACAAAGTAATATGGCTGTCATAATGATTGTCTTAAAAATCTTGTTTTCACCCCCACCCCCCTGAACAGCTGATCATCATGACGTGGGGTTTTCACCAGAATGATGTAAGCATTATAAGAAATGAAAATGGTGCCCAGTATGGGTTGCAGCTGGATTGAAAATCCTGTTATTGCTGTAGAATATCATATATGGATCCAACACTTGACAGCTACAAGAAAGAAATTGTCTTGTCTTGAAATCCAGGAATTTGTTTTTGCCTAGTAGAGCATAGGTCCCTTCAAGAGATGCTTGTCAAACTCGGAATATGAGCTTATACTGTCAAGGACTCAAATAGATTCATTTATGAATGAGATCTATGCATACTAATTAGGTGAATTGGCATCTGAAGATTGTATGTTTGATTGCATTTTGATACTATTTGGAATGCCAGCTACATCATCCTGATTTCTGATGAATTCAGTCTTGAGTGAGTTATACTGATACATGTAATAGGGTGATTTTATCTGATTAGCTGAGCATGTCACCTTTCTGGATTCCATATTGATAATCTGATTTTGGTCAAACTTGGAGTAAAGACCTACATGATCAAGATCTCACATAAGTTTGAAAATAAATCAGATCCATTCCTACTAATTGGGTGATTTTGCATGTGATTGGCTTTGCATCCATAACATTCAGAGATTGTGTATCTGACCCAGTTTTAATCTAGAACAGTACAATCTTTAAGTCCTAAGTATAGTGTTATGGCATTGTTCTTTCATCTATTAACACACATTTGGCCAGTCCATAGCTTTGTAATGGTTGGAGAGAACTTTGCCAACATTGAATTTTTATCATGACCAGTTGGTGTAACATATGTAGCCAAGACTTGTCAAAGTCACTGAAGAAATGAAACTTTTAATGAATGCATTATCATAAATGTGTGCAGCATTGCCATTATATTTAAATTCTCTTCCATCTCTCACTTCCTTCCTTTGATTTCAGATAATAGAAAGGCTGGAGGTCCGACTACCCTGACAGAACTGAATAACAAGGTGAATTCCATCAAGCCACCAGTTCCTCACCATAAACGATATTCAGATTTAGGTAAGCCAGGTATTCTTGAAAGATTAAAAACTTCACTTCACCATACACAAATAGATTTCAATTATACAATTCACTTGTTTACAATAAAATTGTCCCCTTTATACGTTGTCAATACTAGTGATATCCCATTACCTGTTTTCATTATTATTTCTCAGTGCTAGTTAATAATAACATAACTAAAATGTCTTGTTATTGTGCTGTACACAAATCTTTCAAAAGCATTATTCCATTAACTAAACTAATTGTAAAAATGTAGTTCTCAGTTAGAAATGGATGTTTATGTATGGTTGCAGTATATATAGTGTAACCTTTCTTAGTAAATGCCATCTTATATTGAGCATCTGTTCATGATGGACACTTTAAATAATCCACAGTGAAAAGCCTTCTTTAAATGTCCTTGAATGGATACACTTGTTTAACACAATAGATAGTGTTTGAGTTCATCAGTGTGTATGGATTTGCCTTCTTTACAGCTTGCTATGTGTGTTATTGATTGAAACTTTGAATATCTTGTCCATGATATGGTTTGCATTATGGGTATTGAGTATGGGTGGCTAGATCTGGTGTTTCTCTTTTTAATACAGTAGAACCTGTCTTGTAAGACCAACTCTTTTGCCAAAACATTATGGTCTCCTAAGACAGGTGGTCTCATAACAGGTCACAATGCCATAAAATGAATAAATTTGTGCATTGAGACTGGTCTCTCAAGACAGGTGGTCTCACATAGCAGTGGTCTTTCAAGACAGGTTTTACTGTATAATGCAAGCCCATCTTAGTTAAATTTACCATGTACACATTCAAAGCCTTATTTTTTTTTGTTTTTGTTTTTTAACTGAGTGCAGTCATTACTTTATAAAGGAGGATTTTAGTGAGATATAAGAGCAGAAATTATAATGGACAATTTAAAATTTAGATTTCAACCAAATAATTATTGATGATACTACCAGTTGTAGATGTTAAAAAGTATTGTTGACCTCTGACCTTTAGATTAGGCTAATAATTTTAGTGAATTTGTGTAATTTTAATTTTGACATTAGTTATCAAAGACCAGGATTGAATATCTTTGTGCATAGTTGTGCATTGACATTTTCAATAAAAAAAATTCTAACACTTGTATTTCATTTTTGGATTTTGACATTCTAGTGCTTATAAAGCACATGTATTTTGTTATGAGTGGGGGCTACCTTGTGTTGTTACAGGTCCCTAGCTATAACATTGTTTAAGGGAGCAATAAAAGTGTACTTTATTATGAGCAAGATCATTTTATGTTATTACATAGGTCCTTCACTGTAACATTGGTCCAGGGAACAATAAAAGTGTGCTTTGTTACAAATGAGGCCACCTTGTGTTATTATAATCATACCTAGCTTTAACACAATCCATGAGAAAAACAATAGTGTACTTTATTATGAGCTAGGTTGCCTTATATTATTACATTGGACCCTCACCTTAACACTATTCAAGTAGTGTACTTTATTATGAGCTAGGTTACCTTATATTATTACATTGGACCCTCACCTTAACACTATACAAGTAGTGTACTTTATTATGAGCTAGGTTACCTTATATTATTACATTGGACCCTCACCTTAACACTATTCAAATAGTGTACTTTATTATGAGCTAGGTTACCTTATATTACTACAATGGACCCTCACCATAACACTGTTCAAGTAGTGTACTTTATTATGAGCTAGGTTACCTTATATTATTACATTGGACCCTCACCTTAACACTATTCAAGTAGTGTACTTTATTATGAGCTAGGTTGCCTTATATTACTACAATGGACCCTCACCATAACACTATTCAAATAGTGTACTTTATTATGAGCTAGGTTACCTTGTATTATTACAATGGACCCTCACCATAACACTATTCAAATAGTGTACTTTATTATGAGCTAGGTTACCTTATGTTACTACAATGGACACTCACCTTAAAACTGTTCAAGTAGTGTACTTTATTATGAGCTAGGTTACCTTATATTACTACAATGGACCCTCACCTTAACACTATTCAAGTAGTGTACTTTATTATGAGCTAGGTTGCCTTATATTATTACATTGGACCCTCACCTTAACACTATTCAAGTAGTGTACTTTATTATGAGCTAGGTTACCTTATATTATTATGTTGGACCCTCACCTTAACACTATTCAAGTAGTGTACTTTATTATGAGCTAGGTTACCTTATATTATTACATTGGACCCTCACCATAACACTATTCAAGTAGTGTACTTTATTATGAGCTAGGTTGCCTTATATTACTACAATGGACCCTCACCTTAACACTATTCAAGTAGTGTACTTTATTATGAGCTAGGTTACCTTATATTATTACATTGGACCCTCACCTTAACACTATTCAAGTAGTGTACTTTATTATGAGCTAGGTTGCCTTATATTATTACATTGGACCCTCACCATAACACTATTCAAGTAGTGTACTTTATTATGAGCTAGGTTACCTTATATTACTACAATGGACCCTCACCTTAACACTATTCAAGGGAGAAAAAAATGTTTACCATGTTTCAAGTTAGGTTGCCTTATACTAAAATATGTTTATTATCCAACTTGTATGCATTACAAACAATGACACATAATGTATGTAATATAAGGGATGGTATTATAACAAGGTGTTCTATTGTTAAACCACTATGTACTGATAAATGTTATAATTAATGATGGCATTATAAAGTATGTTATAAGAATATATTTCACAAAAATAACAAAAAATGGACGTTTTATTCTCATGAGCCATGAATTTGAATAAAAATGAAACAGATTTTAACTGGAAATGATGAGACTAAATTAAGGCTTTTTATAATTATAATAATAATAATAATAATAATAATAATAATAATAATAATAATAATAATAATAATAAAATAGTTATAATAATAATAATAATAATGATGATAATAATAATAATGATAATAATAATAATGATGATAATAATAATAATGATAATAATAATGATAATAATAATAATAATAATAATAATAATAATGATAATAATAATAATGATAATAATAATGATAATAATAATGATAATAATAATAATATTAATATTAATAATAATAATAATGATAATAATAATAATAATGATAATAATGATAATAATAATAATAATAATAATAATAATAATAATAATAATGATAATAATAATGATAATAATAATAATAATAATAATAATAATAATGAGGACTTTGTATAGTGCCTAATCTTTAGAAGCTCTAAGCACTTTACAACATCTATAATGATAAGAATACAAAAAAAACCCAAAAGAAAAACAAACACCATGAAATTATAAAACCAAAAAATGCTGAAAGTATTTAAGATAGCTAACATTATTAGGTCTTTAAATTTGTTCTTGCAGTCAAAAAGGTGAGTTTTAAGAGCACTCTTGAATGGGATTATAGGGTCCATAAGCAGACCCATTTTATATTAAGGCTACTTACTGTACACTGAAGGGTTTTTACACTAAATATACCATTCATTGTTCTAGAGGATTAAGGGATATATGCATTTAAGTGTTGTCTTTGCATTGTGATAATGATATTTTCATACCACACCACAACACTGTTTGGGCATATGGTTTGGCCTTCTCCATTCCACTATTCATGCATCACATCTTGGTTTAGTTTTGTGTCAAGGTCAGTTTTCAGGGTGCGTCAGGGGTCTAGTTCTACCTGAATTGGTGAATGTTGCCAACTTATCAATTACTTTATTGTTAAATATCTATAACATTTGTTTCTATAACAATGGTTTGTTAATCTGCAAAATTTAACTTTATTTGTTTTTTAATGTTGCTGTTGTCATTGTGATCAGTGATTGTTGTTAACATTATCATGATTATCATCATTAATGTTTCTTTCATTCTTTTGTTCCTTTCTTATATTAATAAAAAAAATTCTTTCAATTACAGGACGAGATTCTCAGGGAATGTTGTTTCCTGGCAGTCGGAGAGATAGTACCACAAGTACACTTAGCTCCTACCTCAGTAGCATGCGGTCCGAAAACAGCCCTTATCTATTTGGAAGTGCATCAAGCCGACGTTCCAGTGAGGCTTCGCAGATGTCCAATAGGTTCAGTATTACAAATTCTCCGTATGAGTATGACATCATGGGAAATCGACCGAATATGCTTCATACGAGGCAGTCAAGTGAATCAAGTAGCAATATGAGTAATATTGCAGATCAGCTACAAAAAGCACACCTTGGCAGCCAGACAAATTTAGATGTCCAGTCCCAAAATATGCTACTGCGTAGTCCGTCCAGTAAATACCAAAATGAGAGAATTGCTCGCTTTTTAGCAGCAAGGCAAGAGCTTGATGGCGCACGAACTTGTACTCCATGTAGGACCCCATTACCACATGAAATTCCAAACAGGGAGGTTCGGAGAGCTAGTGACCCAATACGGACGCTTGATCCTAATTTTAGTGCCTTACGGAGACTTCAACGATTTCATAGCTTAAATATGATGAAAGTTCTTCCAGTGCCATCAAATATGAAGAGCTTGCTAAACAAGGCTGGATCTAATAATACATTTAATTCATCAAGGAGTAGTATTGCTACAGACTATAGCCTTGCAGAAGACCAGGAATATGGCTCCCCAGGAGGAGTTAATGAAAGTTTGACGATGGATACAGATAATGAGGCTGCGTTGGACGAAAAAATGTTGGAAGATAACGAAGATATGATTATTCCGGATGACATGAGACGCTTCCTAAATGAGCAATATGGAAATCCAGTTTACATCTCAGGGGCTGAAATGGGTGATGGCGAGTCAGTAAACACATCACATGGTATGAATCAAAACTTTGTTGAAAACCATTCAGGAAATGGTAACCAGTATTCTAATCAACAAAACTGCCTGCCACCCAATATCAACATTCAGAATATGCAAATGCAGTCTGGTTTCTATGGTAACCAAAGTGTAAATTCTGATTCCATGTATATGGAAAATAGTCAGACATTTGGACAAGATCAAATGAATTCAGGGACGCCCAGTCAAAATAACCAAGACATGCAAAGTATGCAGTCACAGGGCAGACAAAATATCCAAATGTGGGGTCAAGGATCAAACATTAACAGCTTCCCACAACCTCAGAACCTACCTCCAGGGGCCAATGGCCCACATATGATGTCACTGACCCATGCTGTTAACAATATGACCCCTCAAATGGGCAACCATATGGATCCTAGCATTGGACAGTGGCAAATGATGCAAAACTACCAGCAAAATTGTGCGATGCCAGCAAATATGCATCAAAATGTAGATGGGAAAAATGGTAACCGATACAATAACATGCATGTGCCTCAGCCACCAATGGTACAAAAAACTGTTCAAAATAATATGCCCCACCCACCAACTAGTATGACACACCCACACCCTCCAACCAGTATGCAACACCCACCAACTAGTATGTCTCATCCAACAACGACAGTGTCCCACCTGCCAACTAGCATGTCTCACCCACCAACTAGTATGCCCCATCCACCCAACAGTATGGCTCAATCACCCAGTAGTTTACCTCACCAAAACAGTATGCAACACATGACCCACCCAACATATGTTATGCCCCATCCACCTAATTTACCCCATCCACCGAATATGCCCCGCCCACCAGATATATCAAAAATTAATTCACGAAACTCACGACCAGTTCCGATGACACCTCCAGATGAGAAATGCACTAGTCCAGCCATGTTAAACCCCATGCCACCACCACAAGCACCACCAAGAAAGCGAGAAAGTCCACAAGTGCAGGTACCACATATTAGCCAATCTGAAATCCCACCAGGCGCTAAAGCAGCCAATAGAAATCAAGCCATAATGCAACGTCAGCAGCAAATGATGGATGGCCAGGCTGCAATGCATGGCATGGAGATACCTGCAAATGTGCAAGGAAATTTAAGTTATGCTCAAAAAATGCATCGCTATAATCAGGCATATATGATGCAACATCAGCAAATGTATCAGCAACAGTTGATGACTATGCAGCAGCAAATGATGTCAGATCGAAGTCCCAATGGTAATAATAATTTAGCCCCCTATCCACCTTGTCAAATGTCCGAACAAAGGTCACCTTATAGCAGATATCCAGATCGCTCCCCTGGTTGTAATCAGGTGTCAAGCTCAACGGACTGCAATGAAACCAACGAGACTCAGGCACCTCCTATTGAAGACTTTATGGATAACTTGAATTCTATATCAACAGAAAATTTTATGGACAATATAACTTCCATTTCTCAAGAAAATTTGAATCCAGCAGTTTGTAGTCCAACTGCAGCAAGTCAGCGATCTGGATCACAGGTCTCCTCACGATACAATACTGCATTGATGAGTACAAATAATATGGTCATTAATGATATGAGCTCAGTGCTAACACAACTTGCTGAAGAGAACAGATACCTACAAATGAAGCGGTGAAGTTTTTTGAGTCATAATACTAATTGTATTAAGTACAGTATCTAACAAAGCCAAGGAAAGTCATGACAAGGAAAGTCATGACAACATGACTGTGTGATGTATTTCAAAGATAGTTGCTATCAAGTAACACAAATCTAATTGGATGGAGGGGAAAGTATATTATCTTTCAAGGATATCAAAGTGTTAAAGATGGTGCTTCTATTTTTTTCAATTTAAAAGGATAATCTGTCTGTTTTTCAAAAGGATAATCTGTCAATGGCAGTGAACACAGGCAAACTTTGTGCAGGAAGGAAAATGGGTTTTTAACTAAATAAGAAAAAGGATAATAAGCAGAGTTGGGATAATGTTAGCTACATCCATGTTATCAGAGATTCATGTCAGTATAGAAAGATATAGTCAACATTACAAGAGATTCATTTTGGTGTAGAAAGATATAGTCGACATTACCAGAGATTCATGTACACATGCAAGGATATAGTCGACATTACCAGAGATTCATCATTACCGGATTTTCAGCTCTTTATGGGATGATGTAGTCTGTGATTCAGTCCATACTGGAATGATGTCTATATTCCCAAAGAATCATAAAGGGTTATGTAGTCTACATTGCCAGAGATTCAGCTGTTAGGAATGATGTAGTCCACATTGCCAGAGATTCAGCTGTTAGGAATAATGTAGTCTACATTGCCAGAGATTCAGCTGTTAGGAATAATGTAGTCTACATTGCCAGAGATTCAGCTGTTAGGGATGATGTAGTCTACATTACCAGAGAGTCAACTGTTAGGGATGATGTAGTCTACATTGCCAGAGATTCAGCTGTTAGGAATGATGTAGTCTACATTGCCAGAGATTCAGCTGTTAGGGATGATGTAGCCTACATCTACATTACCAGAGATTCAGCTGTTAGGAATGATGTAGTCTACATTGCCAGAGATTCAGCTGTTAGGGATGATGTAGTCTACATCTACATTACCAGAGATTCAGCTGTTAGGAATGATGTAGTCTACATTACCAGAGAGTCAGCTGTTAGGGATGATGTAGTCTACATTGCCAGAGATTCAGCTGTTAGGAATGATGTAGTCTACATTGCCAGAGATTCAGCTGTTAGGGATGATGTAGTCTACATCTACATTACCAGAGATTCAGCTGTTAGGAATGATGTAGTCTACATTGCCAGAGATTCAGTTGTTAGGAATGATGTAGTCTACATTGCCAGAGATTCAGCTGTTAGGGATGATGTAGTCTACATCTACATTACCAGAGATTCAGCTGTTAGGGATGATGTAGTCTACATTGCCAGAGATTCAGCTGTTAGGGCTTATGTCGTCCATATTACCAGAGATTCTTATTAACTGATGATTACAGTCAAATCTTTGGAATGTGGTCTATTAAATTGCCCGAGATTTAATACCACATGGGATTATTTAGTCTACATTATGTGAGTTTCAACTTGTTTGGGAATGATGTAGTCTATATTGCCAGAGATTCTATGCCACATGGGATTATGCAGTTTACATTACCAGAGATTCAGTTCTACATCGGATGATGTAGTCTGTATTACCAGATGTTCAGTACTACATGGAATAGTATATTCTGTTACTTGAGATTAAGTTTTACCTTGGATGTTATATTATGCAATACCATAGATTCTATTCTAATAGTGTTGATGTTACCAACAATTCAACTTGGTTTGAAGTGCGCAATTCTATTCTGTTTGGAGATTTAAGTTACAATGCTGAATTCAGATATTTTAAACAAATTTGATCTCTATGTCATGTGCAACGAAAGCTCCAACGGGTCAATTTGTAGCATTATTGTTCATCTATGATTTCAATATATCCATGATATGTTAGTAAATATATGATTCATTTTCAAGATTAATGCTCGTGAAGCCATTATTTTTAGAATTTGTATGCTCAAGATCTGGTAGATTCTTATAGATGCTTGATATTTGAATTTGATTTGGGTGAGATTGTGTTTGTTTTGTATTTTATACAAGTTGAAAGCATTTTACATTTCATTTTACTATCGAAGAGCTAATTGGTGCATTTTATTTACGTTTCATTTGATATTCACATGATAAAATAGTTATACATAACCTGGATGTCATTGGCATCATAACATTGGTGAAAAATGTAATTTTAAAATTAAAGTCACACATTTTGTCTGTACATGTACATGTATGTATAATTTGTTTAACTCTAGAGTTTTAAAAGTTATTGTTGTAATATTGTACATTTGAATTGTGGTGATATAACTTGCATACTATATTTTACTTAAATATAAAATTATCAAATTCATATATTTATCTTACTGAAACTTTAAGGAAGTTTAAATTTTCATTAGTCCAATAGTGCTTTAAAACCAGCTTTTACAGTTTTAGTACAAGGGCCTTAACTCTTGTTTAATAAAAGGCCTTAACTCTTGGTGCTTAAGAATTCATAAATGTACAGAGTACTTTGGATTCTATATTGGTGCATGTTTTATGCTGTTAAGTCATCCAGTATGTAAAAGTCTTAGTGTCAGAGTTTCTTATTGGATGTCAACATTGTTATATAATATATACAACATTAAGGATGCATGTTGAAAAATGTGATTTTAAACTTTGTACAGTCACAGTAGGGTCATTTTAACCATGAATTACTAACTTAAGCAACATTTGCTTTGTTTCATATAATGCAGACCGTGCATTGTAAATATTTTGTTACACTTTATTTTATATCTTCATTTTATACATGGCTATTTTTCAAGAGTAATGCCAATTTGACTGGTTTATTGTATAGTACTTTTATCTCTCATTTTCTGTCAAACAGAAAAAAGAAATTAGATGCAGGTTGTCAGCCTAATAAACCTGCAGCAGATCCCAGCGCTTCATGGCATGTTAAATGTGTTCTGCTGTATACGAGTCAGACATTTATGTTCTGATATGACAATCTTTCATGTGAAATTCTGTTGTTTTTTTGTGCATAATTGATATTGTTTTGGACAATTTTTTCAGAAATCTGTTTAAACTAGAAATGATGTAAACCACTCGAATTCTCAAAATAGCAATTGTTTTCTTCAAAGTATTCCGATTATAAAATCTGACTGCTTGTTTAGCTTACAAAAGTTAAATGAAATCTTAAACAGATTAAGAAGCTGAAACAATTTATTAAGTTTTATAATGGACAAACAGGCTGCGACTACATAGGCAGTCAGAATTCCCGTGGTCTTTATGGAAGTGTGTGGATACTAAAAAACTAACAATATTCATCCTTTTCAAAAAGATAATGTGACTTTTTTTGTAAATGACAATTTATTGGTGACTCGATACATATTGCAGTGTGATAAATATTACAACTTAATTCTTGAATATTACCATCTATATGATGCTGATTGGAGGAAGTGAATCTCATTTTGTGAAATTTTTGTGAATCTCATTTTAAATCATGGTATTTTATATGTATATGTATATATATATATATATATATATATATATAGTAAATCAAGGGCTGGAAAATTTATTGATAAAAGTTACTTTTGCCTGGAATAGTTTTCACAAACTTGCATAAAATCAAAATTATTTCTTCATATGTAAAATTCTGTATATGAACATTTCTTTTTACTTTCCTAGCACATTTATCTTTTCCAAGCTTATCAACATGGGGTTTTCCAGCTCTGCACTTCACAGACTGGTTCTTGACTAAATTCTTTATGGATTTCATGAATCCCATTCTGTATAGTAGAATCATAAACCAGAAGTCAACATGTTCTTTGCTCTGTCTCAAGTACGTGGCCAAAAATCAGAGAACTTTAAAGTACTCATTGTCCTGTTTTGGATTCACTTTTGTATAAATCTAATTGTATTCAGTGTCAAGTTTTGAAAAAAATTCTAGAGCTGCTTATAAAACATATGTACCATATTTATTTTAGTATACACTATTTTGATGCAACCATAAAGTTTACAAAGTCAGTGAAAATTATTGTCTCATTTATTCCTATTATAATTTTATTTATCGACAGAAAAACAAACAACTGTTACAAAATTTGCTTTATGACAATTATTCCTATTGCATTTTTAAAACTAGTATTTGATCCTTATAAACAGCCAGTTGCCACCCCTCCCTCCAGTTTCTAAATGTCCAGCGGGATGGCATAACTTATGTTTTGGAGGTTCTTTGGTAACTTGTTCTCTTACTTATAGTATGGTCTTTGCTGTTAGACCCCAATATGCTTGGGTTATTGAGGGAGAGGTGTACTTTGCGAATTTACTTTTATTCATGGTTTTAAAAAAATTCATAGATATTTTTTTATACCTTTAAACCACAAATGGGAAAACCCAGCAAAAACATTATCATCATAAGTACACTCACTGGAAATAATTTGTATACCCTACAAAATGTTTTGTTGAAAAACCACAAATTGTACCTTAAAAATGTAAATGAATTCACAATATTTTAGTCAAACTTGTTTCTGAACATTTCTCACATAGCTGATTTCTTAATGACATAAAGTAAATATCAATAAACAATGTTTTTTTTTAACCTCAAATGGTCCAAGACCAGAAGAACATGTGTAATGGCCCATCATTCATCAATCAGTTCCTTATCACAGGTTTGTTTGAACTGCTCCTAAACTACTGTTGGAGAGGGGTGCCTTGATACTTTACATTTTTAAAATCAAAGGTCTTGTCTTGATTTTTAACTAGTCTGGCTTGTGAGCATGAGAACAGATGCAAGATGAATCAATTTTTATTTATGCAAGTTTTAGATATTATTGAGAAATACTTTTTGAAAAATATCTGTTAAATATGCCATTCTTCCCCCAAAATTATAGATTTAATCAAACTTCACATGTGGGTATATTTTGAGAGTGTCTGAGAGAAGTTAAATATTCTTATATCCATTATTATATCAGGTTTGAGGGCAAAGGTGAGATGAGTTAAAGTGCATAAGAAATGAACTTCTTGTGGAGGTCTGAAAATTATTCTCAGACTGTACAGCATCAATCTCTTAAAGGGATTCTTGTTTTTTTTATTTCTCAGATTTATCAGTTATGTTTTCTCATATATCAGTGATATTCATGCAATACCACGATAATACTCTGTTGTGAAGAGATGTTCAAAATTATGTTTTTACCATAAGAATCTCAATTGGTTTTTATCACGTTATGCATTTTAAAAATATTTTATTGGTAATTGTTAACTTTAACAACACCATTTACATTAGTACAGCATGGTTTGTTTTTCTTTATTTTGTATTTGATATTTGCATAAATTTTATACAATTAGAATGTTAGTGTTACAAATTTTGTACAGTTTTAATTCAAGAGATTTTTATAATTAAATTTGAAGCAAAATTAGTAATACATCGAACAGAAGGAAGCATCCATGCTCAATAAAGAAATATTCTTTTAGCATGAAATGCAGAAATTTATTTTAAGTCATTGCTCAGACAGCTGTAAAATAGATATATGAAAGTGTTGAGTGAAACGTGAGAGATGTACATACAAGTAATATTTTCACAGTTAATGGAAGTTGCAAGAAAATATTTTGACTTAATTAGATTAGTTTCAAAGATTGAGGGGAAATGGTACTCCATATTCAATTTAAGACCATTTAGCACAAGTTTGGGTAGCAAATACCTATGCTGCACAGTGGTTTTGAAATTCCGCACACACACACACAAGAAAAATAGTGGGAACGTTGCTATGTTTTGTTCTGAATCAGTGAGAAAAGAGTTTGATGTGATTTAAATATACACTGAAATTCCTTCAGGTTGATGAAACAGGTTTATACACAATATGAAAAATTTCTTTGCACCATTTCAAAATACAAAATACATGCAGTATTGTATTTATTACATATTTCCTACATTATATTTTCTAAATATTATTTGTCTATACAGTATGAATATAATTCTGAGCAAAATAGTCTAATTTAGCTTACGGACAACAATCCACACATGGATGTTGATAAAAACGGTGTCCATTCTAGGTCTCTGCTATGGCGATATTGATTGAATACCTACATTGAACATTAGACCTACTATGTGCATTAAGTTGGGTTTGCAGTAATGTAAAAACAAATGTTTGCCTCAAAACTATTTCTTCATATGGTAAAACTTTACCAACACAATGGTATCTCTTAGTAAATAGAGACTTGACGGCATAATCAGAATTAGAATTAATATGGACTTTACTTAATTGGTGTCAAACTTGTAAGTGTGAAACTTATAATTAACATAACACTAGCTCAACATAATCATTGTCAAACTTATGAGCATCAAACTTTAATTAACATACACTGACTGAAGAGAGTAAAATTGGTAATAAAATGTCAAACTTATGATTAACTTAACATTGGCTCAACATATTCACTGTCAAACTTTAATTAACAGAACACTGACTGAACATAGTCTAGAATAAATTTGGTAATTAAAATGTCAAGCTTATAATTAACTTAACATTGGCTCAACATATTCACTATCAAACTTTAATTAACATAACACTGACTGAATATAGTCTAGAATAAAAATTGGTAATAAAATGTCAAGCTTATAATTAACTGAACTTGGCTCAACATATTCACTGTCAAACTTTAATTAACATAACACTGACTGAACAAAGTCTAGAATAAATTTGGTAATTAAAATGTATAACTTATAATTAACTTAACTTGGCTCAACATATTCACTGTCAAACTTATGAACATCAAATTTTAATTAACATAACTGACTGAATATAGTCAAGTAAAATTGGTAATTAAAATGTCAGTAACATAATATTGAGTCTATATAATTGGTATCACACTTAACAAATGTCAAACTTAGAATTAACATAATATTTACTCAACACAATCGGTGTCAATCTTACAAGGGTCAGATTTGTAATAAATATAGTACTTGACATGACTATCATGCTGTGTTACTTTCCATCACAAGTGTAACTTAGGAATCTCAGAGAAACAAACTGGAGAAAGCACAATTACATTTGTAAAATAGGTTCAGCAGGTTGGAACAATAATCTAAGGTGGTCCGCTTTTGTAAAATAAGTGCTTTATATACAGCCCAAAAAGATATATGCATTACATCATTATTTTACTCATATGATGTCATCTTTTATCTAACAGTATCGTTGCACTATGAATTCTGTGTCATACGGGTTGTAAAATCATGTTGTGACTTCGATTTTTTTTAATAAAATGAACATGAAAAATTACTTTACAATTTTGAATATTTACAATAACAGTCCTGTGGAAGAAATTTTGTCAGCTAAATGTATATGAGACCTAAAGGTCTTGATAGTTATATATGATCTTTCCGAGTGCGCCACACATGCTTTCTTTTGCGGAAAACTGACATAGTCTCAGTTATTGTGTCATCAGAAGTATTTGAAAACACACTGAATGTCTTTGAACAGACATCATTAAGAGTGAGATAACCTGCAAATATACAGCAAAGAAGATTTCTTGTTTTTCTTTAAAGTTTTTTCAAGTTTGTGTAATGTTATAGGCAGTGTATTCCTGTATGCTGAATTTTAAACATTTTATTGTCATATCCCACCAAACAGGAACCTTGCTTGTTTTAATTTTATATTTATGAATATTAATTGAATTAAGTGATTGTTTTGTATGAAATAGATTAACGATGCAAACAAAGTTCATATGAAAGTTGTGCTATTTTTATATCCACATTAAAAACATAAGTGCATTTTTCCCCCGTCATCTTCTTTATGTTGTTGAAGATATATATATATATATTTCATCACAGAACACGACCTTGGCTACATTCTTCAATATAGGAACAGCTGCTGTGTCACAATGGTAATGATGGTATGTACTGATCTGATGTTGGTCAAATGTGGAAATTGTTATAACAAGATATAGTTCATCACAGAAATTAACCTATCAAGTTAGACCTTTTGTTTCATTTTTCAGTATGGGATGCTTATTCATCAGCATCTTTTTGCATCTGATACTGACAATAACAACTACTGAATATACTCGCTTGTAAATCAAGTCAAACTGCAGACAACACAGATCCTGATCTGCCATAGCATAATGCACCTGCAGATAAGGGTCTATGCTGTTTGTTCTACTGATTATTCCTAACAAACTGAACAGACCCAGAATAGCCAGTGCATTATATGATGGCAAATCTGGGTCTGTTGCAGTTCAACCCATCTTGTAAGCAAATATTCATGGTACATAACATTTTACTGGTATTTACATTTTTTGTTGGTCACAATATAGCATAGTGCATCAATTAGCTATTAATCTCGAGGCCAATGACCATTAAAAAAAAATGCCATTTACCAGATATCTTGGAATTTAAACCTGTAAGTCATGGTATTTTGCAGATTTTCCAGAGGAAATATATATATATATATATATATATATATATATATATATATATATATAAATAAATAAATGACTGAAATATTATATTCATGCTTGTGTGAGCAAATGACATTAGGGTATTTCATTTGAGTCTCTGGCTACATGACCTCATATTGGGTTCTGTACTTGAGCAAAACTTTACTTCATGGTTTCTGTGTACCAAAGTTTTATTTTTCTTTATCTATTCAACTTTAGTCAGAGACTTATTAAAAGCTAGAAAGCAAGGATTTTGTTCAAAAGTCTTGGAAACTCGCACAACTTAGTTGATATAGCATTAGACATGTAAATCTGAAGGTCACGAGTTTAATCCCAGTTCAAACGCTCCAGGTCATGTTCCTTAGGGAAAGATAATTAGTTTCCACTTCCTTGGCATATAGCCAATAATATCTTGAAAGTGCATTTACAATTAAACCAATGAATACTCATTGCTGTGAAAAGTAGGTCACATTGAATAAATTTGACATGTCCCAGTGACCCAGTTCATATTCTGCTCCACAGGACCAGACTTCTCTATTGTGTCCACAAATGTGGAGAAGATTATTTTTCAAGACAATTTGCAAAGTTTCTCGTAAAAAATAATGCAGAATATGAATGCTGCATCTACAGTATGCCTAATATGTTATATGAATTGATCATGTCAAGTAGAAAGTACTTTTTAATAAGTAAACATGGTGAAAAACTTGGGAGAACTCTTTCTAGTGGCTGACACAATATATTCCTTGGATCTTCTGCTGATATTTTGGCTAATTGGTTTAATTTATACTGATTTACCAATTAAGAAGTGAGATTGAAATATTTTGGAAATATTTTTATTATTATATTATTTTCAAATTCTCATTAGAAACCTTTTTGCTGTTCATTCATAAATATGTACATGCTTCATATAAAATGTTGTCACCAAGGTCTAGCCAAGCTAGTTGCACATATCCACTGGTTTACCATTGTATATACAAATCTGATTCATATCATATTATGTTGTACTAAGGAATCTCAGTCTGTAGCATTTACATTTAGAATTGTACAAAATAAAATATAATATGACACGCTGACTCGGTCATTTTTTTCTCCTTGAAAACAAAATTCTGTTTTGAAACAAAACTCATTAGATTATCAATTTTCATTAAACACCTCATACTATGTATCAACAGTATTTGATATATTGTATTTATAACACTCAATACAGTGTGTATAAGACAGCTGATACAATATATTCATAACATTTTATAAATTGTATTAAGAACACTTGACACAGTGGGGTTATAACACCTGATAAAGGGTGTATAACAGTTAATACAATGTATTCATAACAAGATACACTACAGTTGATACAATGTATTCATAACATGATACATTACAGTTGATGCAATGCATTCATAACATTATATATTACAGTTGATACAATGTATTCATAACATGATACACTACAGTTAATACAATATATTCATAACATAATACATTACAGTTGATACAATGCATTCATAACATGGTACATTACATTTGATACAATGTATTAATAACATGATACACTACAGTTGATACAATGCATTCATAACATACATTACAGTTGATACAATGTATTCATGACATGATCCATTAAGGTTGATACAATGCATTCATAACATGATGCACTACAGTTGATACAATGCATTCATAACATGATACATTACAGTTGATACAATGCATTCATAACACGATGCATTACAGTTGATACAATGTATTCATAACATGATACATTACAGTTGATACAATGCATTCATAACATATATTACAGTTGATACAATGTATTCATAACATAATACATTACAGTTGATACAATGCATTCATAACATGATACATTACATTTGATACAATGTATTAATAACATGATACACTACAGTTGATACAATGCATTCATAACATACATTACAGTTAATACAATGCATTCATAACATTATACATTACAATTGATACAATGGATTCATAACATCATATATTACAGATGATACAATGTATTCATAACATGATACACTACAGTTGATACAATGTATTCATAACATGACACTGCAGTTGATACTATGTATTCATAACATGATACATTATAGTTGATACAATGTGTTCATAACATGATAGTTGGTGCCCCGAGTGGTCAAATGGTCTAAAATGCTCTCCATTACGGATCACTGCCATCTCACCTTTGTCTGCATGGGTTCAAGTCTAAGATATGGCTAATGTAATTATGTAAGAATGCTTGCCTGTGGGTCTCGTGGGTCTGTGGTTCTTTCTGGGGGCTTTCTCGGGTTCTTCCTCCACAAAAAATACTGGCTGCCATGCATAGCCTATCATGTGCTGAACAATGACATTAAACCCTACAACAACAACATAACATGATATATTACAGTTGATACAATGTATTAATAACACGATACATTACAGTTGATACAATGCATTCATAACATGATACATTACAGTTGATACAATGTATTCATAATAGTTGATGCACTGTGATTGTAACACCTGATAAAATATTTTAAAATTTTTATAACAGTTCATATATTGTGTTTACAAGACTTGATACAGTGTTGATAAGTTGATAGTTATTTTATACAGCTGATAACAATGTATTTATTACAGGTGATACAATGTATTCATTTCTTATAATGGTTATCATTTCAGTTTCATCACAAGATAAACTACCTTTTTGACTTGTCACCTGATCAATAAACATAAACCTTTTAAATTTCCAGATGTGTTGTGCACACTTGAAATGATAGTGCCTTCTCACTGTGAGAACAGCCACTGAAATAGAACAATACAATCAAATCCACACTAAATTAGTATGGGTCATTAGGCTGTTACTATCGTTATAACCATGTCTCATAGCATTAGTTTTAAGTTTTGCAGTATTCACAAAATATGCCACAGAATTTTAAAAAATGCATTTAGTTCTAAATTGCACAATAAATTACCCAATTTATTAGATTCTTCTTGTAGATCATATTAGATTCTTCTTGTAGATCAATGCATGGATGGAGAAGGGTGTAAATTTTGTTTTATAAGTTGATCCTTTTTATTGTATCATAACAGTGTGTAGGAAGCACAAAATCCCCTCAAAACTGACACTTCAAGAATAAAAGTGGATAATTAGGATTAACAGATTAAGATTAGAGAATATCTGGTTGAGTCTAATGGGACCATCTAATTAGGATGAATAATAATAGGATATTAACAGTGGCCACAGGGCCATCTAGACTTTTGTAAAAAAAAACACCATATGAAGACGATCGATCAAGAGTAGAGGTAACAAGAATTTAAAAATGTATGTGACTGCAGTCATATTAGATGTGAGATCAGTACCATTTTCATTTAGGATCAGCTAAATATTTTAAGAAATTTTTAAATGAAAACCCCGTGTCAAAATACTGTCCATTCAGGAGGAGTACAGATAAGATTTTTAAGCTGCAGTGATCATATTTGTATGTTTGAGGGGCACTGATTGTTATTTAGTACCACCAGGCATCATGAGAAATATTTAAATATTTTCCTGTAGAAATAACCATAACTTTATGAGAAGTAGCTATAACAAGATTTTCATGGTGGCTACATTGGGTATCAGATTAACACCATTTTCATTTAGAACCAACTAGATGAACAACGTCTTGTAATGAAATTCTGTGTCGATAGGACCACCCATTCAGGAATAGTGATAAGATCTACAATGCTTGCGAAGGATATTCAAGGATTACCACTTTTATTTTTACTCGTTAAAGACCAAAACACCTTGTATGTCATCGTCCATCTGTAAATAAGGTTCTTTTATCACTACTCCTAAACTACAAATACTAAATGGATGTTGATTTTTAAGCTGCAGTGATTATATCAATGTACCCTAGGTTTTCACTACATACACTTTGTACATTGTCTGATTGGTTCAAAAGAAAATGCTGATGTTCAATATGGCCACCATGACAGTAATCTTTAAAATCTCATTATTGCTACTCCTGAACAGAAACTTGTACTGACATGGGTGTCACATGAAGACTTATTATGTCTTGTCTTATATAAAAATGGTTCCACTTAGAATTCAATTTGACTGCTGCCACAGTGGCTATCTTGAACGTCTTTTTTTTTCCTAAAAAATATCAAAATTGTGCAGAGCCGATGACCATCTGTTCAGGAGTAGCATCAATCGTGAGATTTTCAAGAAACCCATGTTAATATGACCATCTGTTCAGAAGAAATGGCAATCATAAAATTTTCAAAATGTTTGATGTCCAATGAACAGTTTTATTTCTGACCAATCTGACATTAGAATGTTTAATTTGATAGTGATGTACTAAGTAGTTTAGGAGTTATTGTTGATACAGGGTTTAATGCCATTTTTCAGCACAAGATAGGATAAGGGGCCCCCAAGTGGCCAAGTGGTCTAAAGTGCTCTCCGTTACGGATCACTTTCATCTCACCTCTGTCTGCGTGGGTTCGAGTCTAAGATTCGGCTAACGTGGGTATGTGAGAAAGCTTGCCAGTAGCTTTTCATGGGTCGGTGGTTCTTTCCGGGTTCTTCCTCTACCAATAATACTGGCCACCATATATAGCTTATCGTGTGCTGAAAAATGGCATTAAACCCTAAAACAACCAATAATAACAAGATACTATACATGGCAGCCAGTATAAATGGTGGAGGAAGAACTTGGGAAAACTCCAGGAAGAACCACCAATCCACGAGAAGTTACTGGCAAGTTTTCTCACATACCCACATTGGCCAACCCCAAGTCTCTAACCCAAAGAGATGAAATGGCAGTCATCCGTAATGGTGAGCGCTTTAGACCACTCAGAGCCCCTTTTAGAAGCAGTAGGGATAACAATGTTCTGCTAATCGATGACAGATGTTGGACAACAATTGATAGGCCAATATGTAACCTCTTTTGGTCCAGTAAATAATTGTCAATGACATTCATTTGTGGATTGATAATTCTTTTGTGGATTTATCTGCCCTTTCATCATCCTTGAACTTAATTGGACTAGGCAGCCAACAATACATGGTACTTTTCCCAGATTAAGCAACTCATATTTTTGTAAGATTTGGGAAATTTTAAGTGTGTCATATTTAAGTTTATGCCAGGTGTTAGGTTTAGAAAATAACCCCCAAAAGACTTGTCAAAATGGTACTAGCATCTGCCGTGCCTGGTGTTCGGCATTTAGAGGTTAGTGTTGGGACTGGCTTGCCTGGTGTCAGGGTAACGTGAATATGTAGGACATCATGCTTGATGTCTGCAGCATGGTCTCCTAGCGCTAGACATCACTATAAACTGCCAGCCTGCAGACATCATGGCGATATGACTGTAAAATTGTTAAAAGCAAAGTTAAAAATCCAAATCTCTCACCTTTGCAAAATTTGGATTAAGTTGAGAAAATATTTAACACTTGTGTTCACCCATTACAACTTTAATATTTTGATTTAGGATGCACAAAGACTCTAGTCTGTATTATGAGATACTGCCAGTGAAAAAAACATGAATATTTTTCATAGAAATATTTAATTGGACTGTTGCAGGGAACATTTAAAAAATTTAATATAAAAACACACTAGCTGAATTACTGATATTCTTTCAGTAAATGCCAAATGAATTGTCACTTCTTGAGGAGATTGGTAAATTACAATTTGGTAAAAGATTTGTAAATTACATTGGTACGATAGCGGTAAATTAAATTTGGTGCCAAAAGTGTAGGAATGAGCATGCAATGAGCTAAACTGAAAAGTTTGCAGGATTCTAACCAAGCTGATTAAATCTGAGGTTAGCTGTTTTATGTCCCTGATCAGAGTTGGTATTGTCCCAATGAAGTTTACTGGATATTGATCTGAATAGGTTATGTCCCACTGAAGTCCACAAGATACTGATTTGAGTTGGTTATGTCTATATGAAGCTTACATGAGACTGATCAGTTGTTGTAGGGTTTAACATCATTTTCAGCACAAGATAGGCTATACATGACAGCCAGTATAAATGGTGGAGGAAGAACACAGAAAATCTTAAAAAAGAACCACCAAACCATGTGAGGCTTGAGGCAAGCTTTCTCATATAACTACATTGGCTGAACCCGAGACTCGAACTAATGCATTTGTGAGATGGCAGTGATCCATAATAGACTACTCAACCAATCTGGATACTAATCAAAGTTGGTCATGTCTCTATGAAGCTTACACGAGACTGATCCGAATTGGTCATGTCCTTATGAAGCTTACATGAGACTGATAAGTTGGTCAAGTCGATTTGAAGCTTACATGAGACTGATCTGAGATGGTCAAGTCGATTTGAAGCTTACATGAGACTGATCCAAGTTGGTCATGTCCCTATGAAGCTAACATGATACTGGTTAAAGTTGGTTATGTCCCTGTGAAGTCTGTTCTTAATGGTGGTGCAAAGGAAATGTTTAAATGTTTAACCAATCTCAGAGTCGGTATCCAGCTGCTTACGTTTTCCTGACATTTAAACATGCCAACTAAAAGGTACAGTGAGCAACAAAATCTTGGATTGGTATATTTTATTGCAAAACTTTACATGAAATAAAAATCTAATGCATACAAGAATACAAAACAGAAAATGATAAAAACATGAATAATTTCGTGCTACCCAAATTTTGGGCATGAAAAAAAACCATTTAACTGACCAATAAATTAGAGGCACCAATAAATCTGGTCAAAGTCAAATCTCATCAAATGCCCAACTCAAAACAAAATGCACACAACCAAAGAAGACAAAATAACTCTACTCAAAAAATCTTTAGGTAAAATACCTGGCATTTTCTGTTCTTCTCAAGGAAAGATTGAAAGCTATGCAAGTGTTAAATTATAGTTAAACATGTGAAATATCAAATTCAGTCCTTAGGAAAACAATATTTACTTGTTAATTTGCAGACAAAATCTTTATTACATTTTAGATGTGATCATGCTCACTTGTGTAACAAATATTAGGGAAAAAAATGGAAATGTAAAAAAAACCTGAAATATAACACAATTACATGACATTTTCCCAAAAAATAGGATAATTAAAAGACACCAAAATTAATATTTTTCCAATGCAAAACAAAAAGAAAATACATGGCTGAATTGATGTATGGCTAAGACTCCTCACCTTGCATCTGTCCACCATGCCTCCCATTTATTACAAACGAGGTAGAAAATTTAAAAATTCACTACAATGTTAAAGCATAACAATAAAAGCTGAAAGCATACAAACTTTGCCAAATAAATTAAACTTTCTAAAATATAGGACTTTTTATTGTAGGATTTTATATTTTCTGTAGGAATTATAACAAGAATAAAATAATAACCTTGCAGAAAATCTTCGTCCATTTTAAAACAAGAATCCCAATAAGGGAGTGATGCTCTACTGAGTGAAAAGTACTTTTAAAATTTAAAGAGATGAACATTTCTTCCTTTTAACCCTTTACTTCATGCAAGCCTCTACGGTTGCCTGTACTCCATCCTCATGGAAATACAAGTGGAAACCTCTACTCGATTCACATGGAAGCATGTTTGGATGCCTCTAATAAAAATCAGACATTTTGAGCAGGTCCTCATTGTGCCACCTTCGGGGCAAACCCCTAATACAGGATCACTGAGGTAAATGACCATTGTATCAGATCACGTGGTTGTTAGATAATATCTAGTCAAAATCTTCTGTTCAAAGTAACTGGTTTCAATTCTCCACTTTCCAAAATGGAGGCAGCGGATTTAGTCCCATTCAGTACTTTCTTGAGTTTAGATGATTTGAATTATGACTAAGAAAGCTTCAATGACGTTGATATAGGCAACACTAATGTTTAATAATTTGTCAAATACATGATTTAGTTATGTAGACACAAACAAAGAACCAGTAGACTAAGTTTGAGAAATGTCAGCTATGGTTGATCACACGGCTTCACTGTCTTGATGAGAAATGACTTGTGTTGAGATTTTACAAGACATAAAAAATTCTTCCATGATAATTTTTTTATACAAAGATCATATTTTAATCTTAAATCCTTCTGTACACAATATATGTGCTCCTATATTGTAAAATAGTTAAAATTGATGTTGAACTTAACACATATCATACTGCTATAAATTCAAAAGCTAGGCCTATGCATATTGAGTAAAACAGGTAACAAGTGTTCTATTTATAGTCCACCACACGGAGTGACCTTGGTACATCTATATACATATAAACTGCCTACATTGCAACCAACCTTATGAAGTGAAGAGTTAACTGCTGACTGTTGAAACCATCTAGCAATTTTAAAATTAACAGCTGTGATGGACGTAGTAGATGTCAGATTGGCACAGTTGTCATTTAGGACAAAGTAGATAATATAATCCGTTTTTCTGGTCAAAACCATACGTCATAATGATCATTAATTCAAGAAGTAGTTGCACAAAATTTTCATGATGGCTGTTGTAGCAGCCATAACTGATGTATGACTGACAACATTGTTCATTTAGGACAAACTAGGCATTATAACAAGTCAATTGTAAAAAATCCCATGTTGATAAAGCCATCCATTTGGGAGTAGAGACAACTATATTTTCAAGATGGACACCGTGGTGGCCACATTGAGGGTTAGTCATTTTCATAAAGGACCAAGTAATTACCATAAGAACTCTTTTGATGAAAACCCTATGTCAATATAACTTTTCTTTTAAGAGTTGAAGCTAAAACAAATATTTCAAGATGGCCATGTATTGCATGTCATATGAGCACCATTTTAATGTACAGCCAAGAAAACATTATAAGAAGTATTTTAGACAAAACTCCATGTTGATATGACCAGAAAGTAATGAGTAACGATAAGCTTTTCAAGATGGCCACTGTAGATGTGTAAACAGCACCATTTTCATGGTAGACCAAAATAGACCAAAGGATGAATGTCTGTGTAAAGTTTCAGGGCAATCCTCCATGTAGTTAGGAGGAGTTTCAATAATAAACAGACAAACACTGGACAACAGATGAAGAATGCTGTGCTGGCCACATTGACAGCATAATAACACCATTTTTATTTATAACCAAGTAGACATCATAAGAAGTCTTTTAGTTAAAACTCCATACTGATATGACCATTCATTCAGAAGGAGCAATGATAGCAAGACTTTCAAGAAGGCTGCCATGGTGGCCTTAATGTCTATCAGCTTGGCACAATTTTCAAAAAAGATGAATTAGACATCATAACAAGGATAAATGACATTTTATTTTTGCCAATCATTTAGGATGAGTAGCAATAACAAGGTTTTCAAGAAGTGTGAGGGACCATTTTCATCTCAGACTAACTAGACCATGGAATGAATGTCTGTCTATAGTTTCATAGTAACCATCTTAGTAGTAATAACAACCTTGTGCTAATGGACGAATGGATGTCAGATGAGAGACAGACAATGGACCACAGACCAGCCCACAAGCTCTACTATATGACCAGTAGAGCTGAAAAGGCCTTAATTATATCTGTATAAATTAACTAGCTTTTTGCAATAACTGCAGACAATGAAGGAACTAAAAGATAAATGGTAATAATTGGTAAAAATGTTTAATTTATAAACAATCAATGTACCAAGAAATAACAATGGCTTGAAATGTTTCAACAATATGGAACATTAAACAGGTATAATGGGACAAAGTTCATTTTATAATCATATCTCAGAATCGCTCTTATTACATAGAACCTAGAAATAAATATAAAATTAAATATAAAATTTTCAACTCTAAACAAAAAATTTATCAAATATTCTGAGAAAGAGTATTTAAGTAATCAATATTTAGGATTTTTTTTTTTGCAATGTATTTTCTGAAGTACTACACAGAGGCAATCAAGCATTCAGTACAGTAACCACTCTATTACTATTAACAGAGACACAAACTATTCTTAGTAAAGAAGAGTGGACAGCATGACATAGGTTGGAAGATGGATTCCTCCAATTAAACAGAAATTAAAAGAAAACAAACTGAATATTAGCAGATGAACAAAACACCATATCACATTACACCCAAATAGTTACTGTATACACACTAAAGCTCATAAGTTAACGAAAAAAACTATTAAAAAACAACGGTATAAGTCCAATTGTACAATATAAGAGATACATTTTGTTACTCAGTTATAAAAAGCGGTGAGCAGGTAAGGGCAAAGAAGCTTTTTACCTGGGAAAACAATAAAATTAGTGAATTATGCGATATACCAAGTAACTACACTGCATTTAACTAAATATAATATAATATAATAAATATAATATAATATATAATAAGTTTCAGGAGGATAAAGGTCAACATATGATGTTCTCTACATTGGAGGTTATCATTCTCACCCAATATGGTCACGCCAAATAAAACACGTTAATCCATTTTTGATACTGATTTAACACATACATGGTAAAGATACATAAATTCGTGCATGGTGTGCAGGTCCAAGAAAATCATGATATTTTAAGTGGACAACTTCTTCCCTTGAAAAAAGCATTATAGGATGAAGATACTTGCATTCAGAAATAATTTGTACAAGTTGTTAACCAACAAGGTGTACTTTTTTTAAGGTATATGCAGATATTATATCCAATCTGGTACTCAGATAGTGGTCTCTTGTCTAGCACAGGTAGCTATGTACAAAAAAACAACAAAAAAACATTGAAGCCAGCTCCCATAAATAACATTATTGAGAATGATAACAAGCTGTGCACAAATCTGTTCAAATATTACATGCTGACCAGCAGAAATAAAAATAGTGCGTTCCAAAACCAGCAATCAGAGCATGGTTGCTGGGTGCCTGTTGTGGCAATTTAAGCACAGTGAAGTCTCTTCTAAGAGCATCTGGTCTATGAGAGTGGGCATCTTTATATATCCCACTGATGTTCAGCACAAGATAGGCTATACATGGCAGCCAGTATAAATGGTGGAGGAAGAACCCAGGAAAGAACCATCGACCCACAAAAAGATACTGGCAAGATTTCTCACATACCCACATTGTCTGAACCCGAGACTCAAACCCACGAAAGACTGAGGAGAGATGGCAATGATCTGTAATGGTGAGTGCTTTAGACCACTCGGCCACTCTATCCCACTTGTGTACTGAAGGTAATATTTTGCACAGTCTTTGAAAAATAGGGTAAAATGTTGCAAGGCTGATGCCAATTATGTATGTATCAAATATTACCATTTAAATTGCACCAGCAAAAATTGTGGAATTCAACCTAGTAGATTCAAATACATCTCTCCTACCACTCACCTTCTTGATTGATTCCACAATACCCAAGTTTTCATGCTTATTGGCAGATATCAAGTTAGATATAATGCAACAGCATGTAAAACATCCAATAAATCTGATTCAAAGAATGATAAAGTCACATCTTTATGAGAAATCTTATTAAAAGTTCACAGTAATTTACTCATGTGATGTCCACAGGGTTCAATTTTGTAGTGCACATTTTTACCACTGTTACTTTGTAACTGGTAAAATTATTAGGATCTATTTGCATTCGAGTTCAAGCTTTCATTTACCATGCCATTTCCCATTTCAATAATGAATCAATTTTTGTTTCTACAGTATAAAAGCACCTAATGTTGCCAACGTTAGCTAATTTAACCAACTCAGTCAAAACAACGAATAGACTAAATATGCAAAAAATTACAGTATAAAATAAATAATCATATCTGTTGGAACATTTTTCTTTTTCTCAAGTCAGTTCAGAATTATTTTTTCATTTTTCCTTTCTTTTTGCTACAACAGAGGACATTCTATTTTTACTTCTCACCTCTGAAATTCCAGTAGCTATGTGTTAATTAATTAAATATTTGTGTAGCTGAGTTTTGATGAAGTCCAGATTTTATCTTTTAGTTTAGATTACTTATTTCTATCTGCATGATAAATCTACAATTCCAACCTAAAACATCATCAAACACTGAACATGTGTATTTTTTTATAAGTAAATTTGGTTTGAATTAGTTTTGTGTGTGTGTGGGGGGGTTAATGCCATTTTTCAGCACAATAAGATATACATGATGGCTAGTATATTTAGCCGAGCAAGAAACTTGGAAACTACTGGCAAGCTTTATCACAGATCAATGTTGTTCGTGAACTCATGAAAATAGGTGACATGTTTGAGTGATCGATAAAAACTAATTCTTTAGACCACATGGTTCCGGCCCCGCCCATTTATAAATATGTCCACACTGGTAATTTCCCCTTGTCAAACTTACGGATAATGAAAGTAATGGGTAAAAAAAATGATGCAAGTATTGTGCAACATATCTGCAAGACTTCTGGGTAAGCAAACACAATTATCTAAAGATCATTCTCCATGTAAAAGAATAAAATTAATAATAAATGTAAGTTTTGTAAATGTCCACACAACAAAATGCCAATATTGCTGTGGTGGACATTTGCTTCTAACTTTCTTACTTTCCAAGTATCTGGGTACAAGGAAAGTGCAGGAATTTATTAACTGGTCCTGGACCCATCAGTTTACAAAAAAGACAATTTTTGAAATGAAATATTTATCACCAAATGCTAACAAAAAAGGCAAGCAAATATTTCTGTTGGTTGTGTGAATTCTCCAATCACTTGCTTGATTGCGCTGAATAGGGGCTGCTCAGTGTTTTTCTTTATTAAAAAAAAATGCGGTGTCAAGAATATATTCGTCTTTGTTCAATGAAAGCTGATACTTTCTACCTTAAGTTTGTTTTCCATTTGTTTTTTTGATTCAGCTAACAGAAGCATTTTGCTTTCACTCTTCAATGCTTATAAATGCTTACAAGAGAACAAGCAGACTTGTCTTATTGAAAACGCAAAGTACTATGTAACAAATCTTTCCACTTTACCTTTAAGTTGTTTTTGTTATTTGGAGCTCACATGCTGAACACTTATTTAAGCTTGGACCAAAGAAATAATTCAAGTTGATGGAAATATTTATTCTTTGTTGTTTTAACTATCAATTCTCGTTTAGGGGTGGGGTGGGGCACAGATTGCACCCAAATCATGCACTTAGAAATTACCAAAAGTATGCACATGACTGAGGGCAGTGTTTTTAAAAAAAATATTACTATATAATAGTTTAGTAAGAGTATCCGATCTCAAGCTCTCGATAACGTTGGATTTGAGCCCTATGCATTCTCTTTCATGTTGTATAAGGTGGCTAATGAAGGTATTCGTATTGATATGGAATGCATCATATGATTATATCATGACCAAGATCTTACACTTTTTAAAAGAGTGGAGTTTATGTTGAATATTTTACTCTGTAAGTTTTTATTAATTTTACAGTTTGCAGTTACCTTCATTTTGCATGTTTTTCTTTTTGTACCTAAAAGTTTACACTGCACTTTATAGCCAAGAATGTACCGATAATCCAATAAACCCTACACATGCATACAGCTGACTATTGAAATAAAAAATTTGCTGCCATAAACAGAGGGCGGCATTGCCAGCCAACATTTCTTAATCTAGCATCCTTGGAAATGTGCGACTTGCAGAGATTGTGAGCTTAATTTGCTCTCTATCATGTAGTTATCACATTTCACTTGACTCACATACTACGTTAGACGATTTATGACCCAAAACACTATTGTCTCTGACACCAAAACATGAAAACAGAAACCAAGGTGACATAACAAAAAATATCACAAATCAGAGATGAAACGATGTTATGCATGCATATGAGTTGTCATAATGAATTTTTGCAAGTCATGCATATTTCCATGATTCTAGGTTATGGAATACAGGCCTGATGATGCAGCCTTTTGTTTGGGGCAAATAGGTCATCTGTGTAGTAACATGAAAATTGGATATTAGTAATGCATGTCAAACTTTCATGGTATCTAATGATGGCGAAGGAACAAAACATGACAGTGATGACTGTTGATGGGAGACTGAATTGCATTATTTTTTTGAGTATAGATCTTGTCCTTCTATGACAGACACTTCAGTAGACAGGCTCTCACTACAGATGTTCAGGATGATTCCGCAGACACTCTATAAAGTCCCTAGGATCCATTTCTCTTTTACAGATCTGGTGTATAGCAGTAAACAATGGAAACCTGTATTAAACAAGAAAATTTTGATTTTATTTTACCCAAAAGAATCTACAAATGTTATAATGAAAATATGAGTACTTGAAAACTGACCTAATGCAAAACTTGACTGGATGGGGGTAGGTAGGTATGGGGGTATGGACAGGCCCACTTCGGTGGGGTATCAAACAAAAATAAGAAGCAAGTTTAGGCCTGAGATAACTAATACCAATTTAATTTGCTTACTGGTCAATACTGGAACAGTTTGCCATGAAATAAGGATAAGCATGATGCCTTCTGTTAAAATTACTTCCAGGTTTCTCCTAGATTTTGTATATTCATCAATATTTGATGCAACCTAGCATCATTTTATTCAACACTGAAAGGATCCAAAATCAGGCAGATTTTGAAATAATGTTACATACATGTTTTTCTATTTTTATTAACAGCAACCATATCCGATGTTGTGTAAATCAGAAAAAAGTTCAGGCTTGGACACTTTCTGTCAAATTCGATCCAAGTCTAAACAGTATTTTTAAAAAAACATAGAACTTATTAATTAAATATTTTCCTATTTTTAGTAACAGCTGCCATATTTTACAGATTTGTAAACCATTTTGATCTTTAAAGTGCCAACACCCCTTCACTATTTCTAGTGCTGAGAAACATATATTTTGATGGAAGACGAGCAACAGTGCAAACTGACTTGATCATGATGGAATTCACATTAAAAATTTCATTTTTTTAATTAAAAAAATGTTAATATTATTGCAATACCCCAATCTGATGCAAAAGAAATGAAAAGTGCCTGTCCTTCTTTACTTCCCAAAGAATATATTATATACATTGATACTCAAGGGGGTTTAAAAAGAAACTGTGATAATGACTGGCACTGAATAGATATATTATATGACTTCAATCAATGAGTTGGATTCAAACATTAATCCCTGAGAAAAAGGAAAAAAAATTTTCTGGGAGTTTTTATTCTGTTGATAACAAGTACCATTAAATAATACACTAATTAGATGGAAGGCAAAGGCATGCTGCTATTGATAAATATGGCATAAAACTGCTTAATAAGCAACCTTGATATACATTCTTCAAACCCATTATAATCAGCTCCTCTATCAGACGTATTACTTTGCCATTTTTGTACCCCAACTTCTCCTTTAGCCCAATGAGAAAATAAAGAGTCATTAAAGTGTCTGAAAGATCGAGACAATAACTCATTATTTATGGGACAAGCCAACATTAAAGTGTAAATTTTCAAACTTTAAAATACTGTGATCTGAGGTTTAGTGCTTTTTATGGCGTTAAACCCTACAACAGCAGCAACTATTATATTATGTACAGGACACTATTATATTATGTATATCACACTATTATATTATGTATAGGACACTATTATATTATGTATAGGACACTATTATATTATGTATAGGACACTATTGTATTATGTATAGGACACTATTATATTATGTATAGGACACTATTATATTATGTATAGGACACTACTGTATTATGTATAGGACACTATTGTATTATGTATAGGACGCTATTGTATATGTATAGGACACTATTGTATTATGTATAGGATACTATTATATTATGTATAGGACACTAATGTATTATGTATAGGACACTATTGTATTATGTATAGGACACTATTGTATTATGTATAGGACACTATTATATTATGTATATCACACTATTGTATTATGTATAGGACGCTATTGTTTTATGTATATGACACTATTGTATTATGTATAGGACACTATTGCATTATGTATATGACACTAGTATATTATGTATAGGACACTATTGTATTATGTATAGGACACTATTATATTATGTATAGGACACTATTGTATTATGTATAGGACACTATTGTATTATGTATATGACACTATTGCATTATGTATATGACACTAGTATATTATGTATAGGACACTATTGTATTATGTATAGGACACTATTGTATTATGTATATCACACTTTTATATTATGTACAGGACACTATTATATTATGTATAGGACACTATTGTTTTATGTATATGACACTATTATATTATGTATAGGACACTATTATATTATGTATAGGACACTATTATATTATGTATAGGACACTATTGTATTATGTATAGGACACTATTATATTATGTATAGGACACTATTATATTATGTATAGGACACTATTGTATTATGTATAGGACACTATTATATTATGTATAGGACACTACTGTATTATGTATAGGACACTATTGTATTATGTATAGGACGCTATTATATTATGTATATCACACTATTGTATTATGTATAGGACGCTATTGTTTTATGTACATGACACTATTGTATTATGTATAGGACACTATTGCATTATGTATATGACACTAGTATATTATGTATAGGACACTATTGTATTATGTATAGGACACTATTATATTATGTATATCACACTATTATATTATGTATAGGACGCTATTGTTTAATGTATATGACACTATTGTATTATGTATAGGACACTATTGCATTATGTATATGACACTAGTATATTATGTATAGGACACTATTGTATTATGTATAGGACACTATTGTATTATGTATAGGACACTATTGTATTATGTATAGGACACTATTGTATTATGTATAGGACACTATTGTATTATGTATATGACACTAGTATATTATGTATATAACACTATTGTATTATGTATAGGACGCTATTGTTTTATGTATATGACACTATTGTATTATGTATATCACACTATTGAATTATGTATATCACACTATTGTATTATGTATATCACACTATTATATTATGTATAGGACACTATTATATTATGTATAGGACACTATTATATTATGTATAGGACACTACTGTATTATGTATAGGACACTACTGTCTTATGTATAGGACACTATTGTATTATGTATATGACACTATTGTATTATGTATAGGACACTATTGCATTATGTATATGACACTAGTATATTATGTATAGGACACTATTGTATTATGTATAGGAAACTATTATATTATGTATAGGACACTATTGTATTATGTATAGGACACTATTATATTATGTATAGGACACTATTGTATTATGTATAGGACACTATTGCATTATGTAAATGACACTAGTATATTATGTATAGGACACTATTGTATTATGTATAGGACACTATTGTATTATGTATAGGACACTATTGTATTATGTATAGGACACTATTGTATTATGTATAGGACACTACTGTATTATGTATAGGACACTATTGTATTATGTATAGGACACTATTGTATTATGTATAGGACACTATTGTATTATGTATAGGACACTATTGTATTATGTATAGGACACTATTGTATTATGTATAGGACACTATTGTATTATGTATAGGACACTATTATATTATGTATAGGACACTATTGTATTATGTATAGGACACTATTGTATTATGTATAGGACACTATTATATTATGTATAGGACACTATTGTATTATGCATAGGACACTATATTATTATGTATAGCACACTATTATATTATGTACAGGACACTATTCTATTATGTATACGACACTATTTTATTATCTATATGACACTATTATCTTTATGATACTATTGCAAAATTTATAAGGCACTATTATCTTCTTTGTAGTACATTGTTGTTGTTGTTGTTGTAGGGTTTAACACCATTTTTCAGCACACGATAGGCTATACATGGCGGCCAGTATTATTAGTGGAGGAAGAACCCAAGAAAACCCACAGAAAAAAACACAGACACACGAGAAGCTACTGGCAACCTTTCTCACATAACTACATTGCCAAATCCTAGACTCGAACACACGCAGACAGAGGTGAGATAGCATTGATCCATAACGGAAAGCACTTTAGAGCACTCAGCGCCCCATGTAGTGCATCATTTTGTTTATAGTAGACCATGTTTGTGATAGGACACTTATATTTGCTTTAAAATAAATTTTGTGTGTGCGTGTGTGTATATACAATAGAAGACAATGAAAACCCACTTTAATAAAAAATGAAGATAGCCAGAGAGTATGTATTAACTACTAACTTTTATCTAACTGGCTTTTGTTGAGTAACATTTCAAGTTTTATGCATATGATTAAAAAGAATAATATAAATCAGTAATAATTTAGTATTATAAGCATTGCATTAAGATGAACAAATAAAACTTAAAATGTACTAAAAAAATATAACCAACGATGAAAGTCAGAAATTATAATACAATTATCCATATTTTAACACCAATTTAAGTACTGCGACAAAAACTAACTGAAAATATATTTTCCCATGGTACTATGTAACAGGAAGAGTGAAAAAATGGCATATGGATCAGAGTAAGTGACAATATATCTTGTGATAAAATGCCAGAAAGCAAATTTTTTAAGTAAATTATGTTTCTCCGAGAATACTTACCAAATCACATTAACATTAGGGATATAAGCCTGCTACCTCGCAAATCCAGCCCTACTAAAAGACGAAAATTCGTCTTTTCTGTCTATATCCTATAGACAAAGGGCAATAGCTCTTGCCCCTTACCACCACCAGGTGTCATTAGTTTTTAAGCTGAGCGATATATAATATACGAGGATGCTCGCATGGCGGGGTGGTTGGGAGGGTTTTTAAGTAATGTGATTAAGTATTCTCAGAGAAACAATTTGCTTAAAAAATTTGCTTTCTCCTTCGAATATGTTCCCCAATCACATTAACATTAAGAGAATAGGTAATAGGAGGAGGGAATGCTGAGCATCCTACCTCTACCCTGGGTATCCTCTAGGGAATGATGGCTGGATTCCCCATTTGAACAATAACCCGTTCTCCTAATTTAATCAGCAACACAGCCCAGGGTCACGTGATATGCGAACCCCTTTATACAGTTAAGAAGATAGTTATTGAAATCTTCTTACCAACAAAAAATTTTTCTGGTGAATCCAGCGAAGCTGATAGGCTGTACGGATTGTTTTAAATGGGTCTGGTGGGCTTCTGGGCTGCCAACACCGGACCTACTAGATTCAAGGTTTACCTCTGCGAGGTCAAATCTTTTGAGATAAAACTGGAGAAGGTTGACTCTGCACGCCAGCCAACAGCTTCTATTATATCTCGGATCGAAACATTGCATTCGAATGCAAGGCTCGGTGAGATTGCTCTAATCTCATGAGCAGTAATCTTCATGAGATGACTGTGATCTTGTGAGACCTCAGAGCACGCTGAGCGTATAACCCATTTCAGCCATGAAGCAAGGGCTTGTGGGGTGATATCCCATTTCCCAGCTGTCACCAGAAGAAAGAGGTGCTTGCCTGTGACACGACTCGCCTCTGTGTGGCTGCTGCTCCTGACTTATCTATATAAAAAAGCGAGCTAATGACGACTCTTTGATTGCCAATGGATGGTAACCTATTTTTGGCTACGAAGCCTGGCTGCATCAAGAGGATCACCGAACCATCTGATCTGAACTGAAGATAGTTCGGGTCACTGGAAAGGGCATGTAACTCACTCACCCTGCATGCTGAAGCTAAGACTATCAAGAAACCCGTTTTGTATGATAGTAGCTTTAACGAATTGTGGGCTAAAGACTCAATACTGTCTGAATTGAGCCATGTTAAAACCCAGGACATATTCCATTTGGAAAACAGGTGAGGGATTTTGCTCGATTGAACTCTAAAGTGGCTAAAAGATCTGACAGATCTTTGTCATGCCTGATATCACATTGACTATGATGGCGGAATTGTCTGATATTATGGAGCGGTAGCATTTGATAGTAATTGGGGCCAACTGTTTCTCCTCGAAAAGCCAGAGAAAAAAGTCTGCCATTTGATGGATTGAGACACTCAAAGGGACGATGTTATTAATATGGTACCAGTCCCTAAAAACATGCACTTTCCCTCGTAAGCCTTCAGAGTAGAGGGCCTTCTTGCTCTCGAGATTCTCTCCACAATCAAAGATTTAAATTGTTTGTCTTGCAAGGTCGTCCGGACAAGAGTCAAGCGTGAAGATAAAGACCGTCCAGACAGGGGCGGATCACCCGTGACCACTGTTGCTTGAGAAGATTTGGGCTGACTGTACTCTTCCTGGGTAGATCTATAGCCATCTGAGAGGGGCAATCAGAATCATCTGACAGTTATGACCCCTTAACCTTTGGATTATTTTCAATACCAAGACCATGGGAGGGTAGGAGAATGCCCACAACCCCTCCAAGCTGATTGACAGCGTCCACGGCCCAAGCTTCTGGGTCTGGAACCGGAGAGACAAAGGTGGGCAACTTGCGATTCCACCTTGTTGCAAATAGATTGATCATCGGACGCCCCCCAAAGTGTGCAGTTTGGAAGAAAGACCGATTGATGGAGTGACCATTCCGTGTGAATGACTTGACCTTTCCTGGATAGAGTGTCAGCCAAGACATTGAGTCTGCCAGGAATGTGTCTGATTTTGTACATTGATGTGGAGATTGTCGCACCAATGTAGAAACTGCCGGATCAGATTGTACAGGTCTGGTGATTTGGTACACCTTTTTTGAGGAGGCAAATCACCACCACAGAGTTGTCTGACATAATGAGGACAGTTTTGAATAAGAGTTTATCCTTCCAGAAATGAAAGACATTGATGCCAGCCTTCATTTCTGAAAGGTTGATGGGGAGAGGGCTCTCCCCTAACACCCATGTGCCGCTGGCGGTATCAAAGTTCAGCAATAGGTGGGCACCCCAACTGTAGGTACTGCCGGAGGAACATACAGTTATCTCCGCTTTATCTCCCAAGGAATCCCTGTGGACAGCCAACAGGGGTTGTGCCACTGACGCAAATGTGACAGAATTGTTACCGAGTGGTTGGTGGATTAAATGAACAACACAAATACAATATGTGAAAGATGATGTACATTTATGAAATAAATTATTAATGAAAAATAATGATGTATCAACACAATAACTCATGCGTTCAACCCACGATCACACTTCACAACCATTCACAATTTAAAAATAAATTAAATATTAATATAAAATAAACACTGATCCAAGGAACCTCCTGGACTACACAAATGTTTCAAATAAAATGGCACCTTTACAAAAGTTATATTATCGCACGTATAAATTGCGATAATACAAACATCAAACTATATTATCGCACGTATGGATTGCGACAACAAGTACAAACATCTACATGTATTAAATCAAGTTACTAACTGTTATTGAGATTCATGTAATCCCTTGGAATACTACTGCGATTCAAAGTAACTAAGTGTAAATATAACAATGTATTCAATTGTAACCACAATTGAAACACACACATGCGTCTCGACCCTGTACAACCGTACGATTCACCAACTGTTGAATCGCCGCACAGCTTCTCCGAATACCTAGGGTTGACCCAATACTTTTATCGGCCGCTTGCCCTTCACGGATCCACTACAGTTATACGTACAGACAGCATACAGCACCTGCTAGAACCACCGGTCCCAAACACTTAGATGCTACCCCGGACGTTTACACCTCTAGACAGCTCCGACACTACCCCGGACGTTTACACCTCTAGACAGCTCCGACACTCGGACATTTAGACTTCTAGATTTCCGGATATTTACACATCTCGACAGATATCCTCAGACATCATGACCTCCTGTTCACGCCAGATACAAACGTAGACAGACAGTCAGATACGTCAATTTGATCCCACAATCAAATTGCACAATTAAACAGCATAATCACGGCACAATCAATCACATTGAGCTACAATAAAGAAACCAAGCTAATAATAGTTGTTTCTAAAACAGTCTAAAATTTAGATTATGCTATTGCATTTAAAGTCTAATAGTGACTAGTAATTCCAAATATTCAACGGTTTAAATCTGCATTGTAATAAAAGCATCATTACTTGAAATGATAAACTGAATAAAATTCACTGTAAATAAAACGAAATATAAATTTAACACTCAACCCTTTGGCTGGAGAAAGAATGACGAGCTATCTCTCCATTGACATGATACTTTTCACTCGTAATCTTTTTAGAAATATTCTGCCTGATATGTCCCCAAATAGGTGACCAGAATTCAGGGAAAAATTTCTGTGCACCCCGTGATTATAATGTTCCTGACATCAAGTGATTTCTAGTCAGGTACATGCAAGCAAGTCGCTACACGTCGCTTACCTTGAAAAACACTTATTCACACCAGGTAATGCATGTACGACGAAACCAAAAAAAAATGGTGAAATTACCAAGAAGTCAATTTTCGCCTAGTTCTGTGACAGCAAGAATGATCTTATCTTGGGCGTGATCATTATTGTGTGATTGAGGGGACTTGAAAAAAAGAGTGCCATTATGCTAGTAACGTCATTTGTAAGGGGTGCATAAAAAGACAGCCGAGTGGGACCAAGTCCACTACCACATTGAATAATCCGAGGAGTTGCAAGAACTCTCTCGCTGAAATGCATATCCTGTTGGAAATGGACTCAGCGAGTTCGACTATCCGGATGATCTCGAATGCGAGGAAGCCTTACCAGATTCAGATCGGTGAGAAACTCCACACCCAGATGGACCAAAACTCTAGGATGGACAGAGATTGGATTTTTTCCAGTTCATGAGAAAGGCTAGATGATCTAAAAATGATAGAACATCGTTTCTGCCTTTGAGGAGAGTAGAACTTAACATATGTTTCTGGCGGATGTCGTCCAAGTACACTGCCGTCACTATAGATGAAGTTGAGTGGAACAGGGTGACACAATCCATAACCTTGGTAAAAGCCCAAGGGCTGATGTTGAGGCTAAAAAAAGGTAGGACCTGGAACTGATAAACAGAGACCAGATAAGCAAAACGGATAAATTTCTGTGATAGGTACGTGAAAATATACGTCGGTCATATCTAGACTGGCGGCATACCTGTCCCACCAGATGGAAAGACGGATTGATCTCGCCATCACCACAATGAATTTCAGGGGTAAAATGTATTGGTTGAGGCGACTCAGGTCGATGAACAGCCTCTGGATAAGAAACAGCCATGAATAAAATCCCCGGCTATTGCAAGGTTTATTTATGGTTTTTTTTTTTGTTGTTGTTATTTCTGAAAGGCATCCTTCTCCTGATCTGACGGTACATCCTTGAAGATAGGAGAGGAGGACAGGGGAGGGGGATGGATAAATGAAATCCTAAGCCCCAACGAATGACCCGAATCACCCAAATGTATTGAGGTAATATAGTGGTCCTGTGGTCCTGAAATTGCAGGCTGTCCGCGGGTGGTGGGTGGGCAGGGTATGTCAACGTCTAGAGTTAGGAGGCTGGAAGGCGGAGAAACTTGGACTCTTGCCACCTCTGTATGATTGCCTCCTAGCTTGATTAGACTGTTGGTTCCCAGTATTGGGTTGGGATCTTTACTGCACATTTGATTGTAAGGATCCCTTTTCCCTGGTCTGCCTATCATCCCTCCACTGTGGCAGGGGATGATTGTTTCGAAACGCCTGCGAAAGTTGGGCGGCGAGTTGGAGGGGCAGTTCCTGAGCTGCCTGCCTCCGAACTTCTTCAATTTTTCCCCCAAAGAGTAAAGGTGACCCAAACGGAGACATCCGCAAAGTCAGAGTAGGATGGGGCTTGAGCGACGAGGACCGCAGACATGCGTCACGTCGTATAAGGGTCGAAGTTGGCAGAAGCAGTCATTGCATTGGCCATGGAATGGTGAGCTGCCCTGTTAATAACTCTAGCAATCTTGGGCCGTCGCTTCCCAAAGCGTGGTCATTGCCGAATTTTCCTGTGAGTCGAAAAAATGCTAGTGAAGCCATCTAATTGAGTTTTTGTACCAGCTACACTAGAACGTCGCTGGTACTTAGCTTCTGAATTTTGCCAACTGCGGAAGGAGCAGGAAGGACATCGTCTCTTCCTCCCATTCAAGAGTTACAGATGCCTTAACTTTGTAGTCTTGAATGGTAGGAGGTGGTGGGCATTCTGAAGTTGCAAACACCCTATAAATTTCTTCCACTGTGGCCTTGAAGCTAAACTCAGTTCGTTCCATGACTGGATCTGTGTACGGCTGATTTCAAGTCTTTTGTCACACTCACTGTGTGCCGAGTCGTGTTTTGGTCAACGTTCCCTCTAAGATGCGTGCGCAGCTGCTCAGGCATCCCTTCACAGCTGAACTGTCAAATTTTGCTCAATCCAATGTAAAAAAAATTTTTTTTTTTTCGTCTTGTAATGCTTGCGCAGTGCAGTGAGCACTGCACGCACATCTACCATTCACTTAGAGGGAACGTTGGTTCTGGTACAGCTTGCATCTCTGGATAGAGCATACCAGGTGACACATATGATGCAATTCCGTCATCCTTGACAATTTCACTAATTTTCCCTTGTGAAGAATCCATGAACATATGGACGGTCAGCACTGCCGGCTGGTTTGTCTGGTGAATGGTCGGCCTGAATGTCAGTGACGGTCCGGCTATCACCGGTACTGGCTGCTCCAATGGCCTGGCTGGACGGACAGGTTTCTCACTAAAAACTCCATCATAATATTGGTATGTTGCCGGTGGTATAGCTTGACGGACGGATTTGTCACTAAAATCCCCGTAAATCATAGCTGGTTGGCCCGTTTTAGCAATAAGGTTCCCATACTGGGACAGCCCTACTGGCTGGTTTGTCTGGTGTGTGGTCTGCCTGAATGTTGGCTATGGTCTGGCTATCACCGGTACCGGCTGCTCCAATGGCCTGGCTGGACTGACAGATTTCTCACTAAAACCTCCGTCATAGTACTGGCATGTTGCCGGCGGTACAGCTTGATGGACAGAATTGTCACTAAAATCCCTGTAAATCACAGTTGGTCGGACTGTTTTAGCAATAAGGTCCCCAAGCTGGTATGGCTGGACGGCTGGTGATGTCGAGGTTGTATAATGAAATAGATCCAATGGATCCGGTAAAAACCCCATGCGCCCTGACTTATAGACCGGAAGGCCATGCTCGGTCATGCGGAGGAATTTACGCCCACTGGGCAGCCTAAAATTCTGGGAACACTCCCCCAAAGAGGTAATATCTAGCCTGATGTAGCTGCGCCGTAGTTTCCTGGATCAAAAGACGCATCTGTTCAAAGTCGGACTGTTGTACCATGTCATCATTATTTTCGTCCATTGCCACATTGGCTCTATCTATGTATTACACATGCTGCATAGTATAGATGATGTACACTTGGTACATACATTCTACTGAAATGACAAAAGAAGAAAAACAAAGCACAAATTAGCAATTCAGCATGTTATTAATTCGCTAATACCACAACCGTTACTAACGGAGTAAGCAAAATTATTCAGTGCAGCATTAACTCGTAAATGACAACACGAGTACCACCATTAACGTACTGCAACATGGTCTTCGATAGATGAAGTCTGTACAAGGTGACAAAGTCACTCAAAATTTTAAAATATTGTAAAATAATGTATACAACCTGTAGAAGAATGATTGTCCAACACAATAATTCCAAATTTAACTTTGGATGGTCCGATTTTACACTAAGATGGCTTGGATTATAAGGCGGTCTAATTGTACGTGTGAACAGTAAAAGCAAAGCTTAAAAACTAGCAACACTGGCGGTGGCAAGGGGAGGTTAGGGCAAGAGTTATTGCCCTTTGTCTATAGGATATAGACAGAAAAGACAAATTTTCGTCTTTTAGTAGGGCTGGATTTGTGAGGTCGCAGGCTTATGTCCCTAATGTTAATGTGATTGGGGAACATATTTGAAGGAGAAACTGTAATGTTCAATCCCAAAAACTATATATGTTACTTTCATGGACATGTTAGAATGTCGTTTCTTTATACAGTACCTTTCAGTGAGTTTCTTCTGTTCTAACATACTGTAGATCTCTCTGGCCACAAGTGGTCCCTGGAAACTCTGACCATGGAGAATTTCTTTCTCAAGCTCCTTCAATGTCTTGAAATACACATAATCATTTCCCATTAAAAAATGTACATAAGTGAATATAAAATTATCATTCTGACTAAACAACTTAATAATAACATGCTTGCTTCACTTATTTAGGTTCCTGAATTCAATTCATAGTTTCACTGGCATAGTTTTGCTGATTTAAAGCAGACTGGTAAAATATTTTGGTTCCAATATAGCTATTCCAATACTACAACCATTCTTAGACATTATGAATTGTTACTTTATCTTCTATATCTGAAAATATAATCTAGGTGAGACTGAGTTCTCTTCATATCCAATAAATCTGAAACCAAACCCACACAGAGCCGCCTTCTGAAAATGATAAGCGACAGAGCTGTGACATAGACCCAGGTGGCCTATGTGGTTAGAAAGCCTGCCTCTGATGCGTGAAGTCACGAGTGCACACTTCAACTATGTCATACCAAGATTTATAAAAATGGTACTAGTAGCTACCTCTCTTGGCACTCAGTGTTAAGAGGTTAGTGTAAGGACTGGTCAGCCTGGTATCAGGATAATGCGACTTGGTGGGACATGATGCTTCATGTCTGAGGCATGATGCCCCACTGCTAGAAATCACTATAAACTGACACAGTGCAGACAATGTAGTGATATGACTGGAGAACTGTTAAAGCTATGTCAAAACTTCAAATCACACACGCAGAGACTTTCATTCAGGTCAAACAAAACTCAGTACATATGTACTGTATACACCATGTAAGATACCTATTGTAATAACAGCTACACTAGAAATAAAGGAAGGAAATAAAGCAGTATTGCAGTTTATCATGATGTCTAGCACTGCGGCATCAAGCTGCACACACCTAGCATCATGTCTCACCAAGTCACATAATCCCAGAACCAGACAGACTGGTCCTAACACTAACAACTGGATGCTGAGTGCCTAGCAAGGCAGATGCACTACAATTTTTTAAAGTCTTTGGTATGGGTCGGCTGGGGTTCGAACATGTGACCTCCAAAATCCAAGGCAGACGTTCCATCCACTTGGCCATTGGAATGGTCCAACACATTATACACCTGCCCCATGTTTGATGGTACTCTATGACAGCACTATTTGGGTATGGTGACGTCTGAGATTACTGGCTAATGGGTCTAAATAATGTCAGTCTTTGGTCAAAGTACAAAGTATTGAACTAGACTAAATGTGCAAAACTACTAGTCATATTAGACTTACCATGATCATGACCTCTGACCTTTAAATCCAAAGATTTCTTTATTAATCTAAATTCAGGCCAACTCCTACATTCGGTCAAGAAACTTACTCCAGAGACACAATAAACTCTTACATTTGACCTTCTCACCCAAAAACTGACACGGCTTTTCCATACCTTACATGAAAGCCCTCCACAAACTTTAGTGAAGGTGCATAGGCTGAAATTAAAGCTATTAAAAAAAAAAAACAACAGGTTTCTTCTTTCTGTCCAAGTGACCTTTGATCCTCAAAACAAATGGCTTCTTTCACACCCACTATGTAGTTCACCTATGAAGTCTGGTGAATAAATAAGCTTAATAACTAAGCATTGTCCAGAAATAATTTTTTCTTGACTCATTTTTAGACCTTTTGATCCCAAATCAAAAAGTTCTAATGATTTAACTTTTGTAGTTGTGTTCTAACCTGTTGCGTTTGTACAGTAGATATAACATGATGTTTCTGAACAGAAATATAAAATATATAATTATTATATCATCTACTTTTGTATGAGAACAGGAATTTTCATATTTATTTGTTGCCAGAGATATGTTTTTGCCTAAAATTCTAATCCTCTGTTGATATTTCTCAATCTGATAGAAAATATGTTGAATTCTTAAGCTGTCATATAATGTGCTGATAAGAAGACTCTATTGTTACCTTTTCGGACTGAACCACTGCTTCTCCCAGCATTCTATTTCTGCCTCCATGACAGGTAGCTACCAGATCAGCCACTCCACAACTTTCAAAAAATGTTTCCCTTGTACACCCTTTAATTAAAAAAATAAAAACATTTTTTTTTATTATTATAAAAACCACTGTAGCGTGAACATTTGTGGTGTTCAACATTTTGTTATCGCAAATTACACCAAGACTGAAAAATATTATTCTTTCCTGCACACAGCAGCGAAATAAATACAATTATTTAAAAAAAAACACCAAGAAGACCAACCAGTTCTGTAGAACCTATTGTGTAACTTTTATCCATGCAAAGGCTTATCTTCCCTGTAACTAATTAACATACACTTACGATGTCGTTAAACCTCTTGCCACTATGGAAAATAATGTTTCATCATGGTAATATGCTGTTGAGGCTGAAACACATTTTCATTTAAGACCAACAAGATGTCTTTTAGGGAAAGCCCCATGCTGATGTGACTTTCCATTCAGCAGGAGTAGCAATAATATTTTAAAGCATTGGTGGCAATACTGGACACAAAGATCAGAATTATTTTCATTTAAGACTGACTGCAAATCATAAGAAATATTTTATTTGCATGACCTTCCACTCTGGATGAATAGATATAACATACTGGATGTTCAAGGACAAGACTAAAGATGGTGGCCATGTTGTGAGATCTGATCAGTACATCAGATTTGCATTATTTTCCTTTAGGACCAACTAGATATAATAAAAGTCATTCAGTTAAAAATTGTGTTGATATGACAATCCATTCAGATGATGGAGGATCCATAACAAGATTTCAGGATGGCAACTGGGGCAGCCATATTGTATGTCTGAATGGAACAGTTTTCATTAATCACCAAACATAAGAAGTCTTCAGGTGAAATGTTCAGGAGGAGTTGGAATAAAATTTTAAAAAATCATGATGACTGAAGAAGCCATATTGAATAACAGATCAGCACTATTTACATTTGGGACCATATGGGCATCACAAGATGTCTTTCATTTAAAAGCACTTGATTTGTACCTCTCATGCAGGCAGGTCAGGAACTCCTACCATAGCAGAGTACAAACTTGACAAAAATAGTGACTGATACCAAAGTTGTAATGGAATACAGCCATCGATGAAAAGATAGGTAGCTTTCAAAAACTTGTATCTAGCACTTCATTCATACATTATGCAGATTTTAGCAACCATATATTACTTAAAAGCATTTTTTTAAAAATCAATCTAAGTTGGTTACAATGTGATTAGAGTTTCTATTAATTTAAAAATCCACAAAATATGAAAATTTAAGTTCCTCAATATCTGTGATGCACAACTGAAGAGTCAGAAGTGAAAATGTTGAGAACCTGGTATAAACATTTCTCCAAATGCTACCATTTCCATCAGTCCCAATCTGATTACAGCTGCTTTAGTGTTGTCACCCATCTTTAACCCATCCACTATGCCGGCTCCTATAGCAACTACATTCTGAAAGAAATAATATACCCAAATTACGGATCAAACAGCAGCTTAATTAGAGTGTGTGTGATTAGGATTTGTTAAAATAGCTAATAATACTTCAGTTATATCACTATGATGTTTGCAGTGTGGCAGTTTATAGTGATGTCTAGCATCATGTCCCAGCCAATCACATTATCATGCCACCAGGCCAATCAGTCCTAACACTAACCTCTTAATGAGTGCCAAGTGAGGCAGCTGTTAGTACCATTTTTGTAAGTCTATGTTATGACTTGGCCAGGGTTCAAACCCATGACCTTCTGTTCCTGAGGCAGATGCTCTAACCACTAGATCAATGAAACTGTTCACCTAATTATAAAGCTACATACAAGATATAATTAAAGATGAAATAACAGCTTAATTAGAAACCTAAAACCATTAGTTATAAAATAAATAACAGTCTAATTATAAAGCTAAAAAAACAAGATTTAATTATAGATAAATAACATCCCAATCAGAAAGCTAAAGATAAAATATAATTATATATCAAATAACAGTCCAAATAAAATGCTCAAGACATGTTATAATTATAGATCAAATAACAGCCCAATTAGAAAGCTAAAGACAAGATATAATTTTCACCAAGGATTTAACTAAGGGGTAACTAAGGCTGTGTTTATACTCTTTAAGAAATATTCTCATGGTTCCCACACTTTTTTAAAGAAAAATTTCCAGGTCTTTTCCAGGTTTTTTCCAGGATAAAATTCAGTTTTTCAAGGTTCATTTATGACCAATACAAAATTAAATTAAAGAACATTTTAGCTTAGAATTTTTTTACATTCAAATTAAATGCTGTTTCTATTCCAAGTCTCTTCTATATCATTTAAATGAGGCAAATAACCATGTACCAAACCACAAAATGTTTCACAAGAAAATCACAAGTCTAATGTAACTGTTTACAATGTACAGACTGAAACTGCACTGCATTATGTTGGTATGGGAAATCTAACAGAATGAACAACAGCAACTAGTTTTGTTTTCCTTTCAAACTTTTAATTCTAAAGAAATTAGTAAACACTTTAAGTCTATGTGCATGATATTACAACAAATGGAAAATTAAATATCAGTAGTTATATACTGGCTGATTGAGATTGACTGTAAAATGTTGACAGACAAGATGTTTTATAACATGCATGCATCTTTTATATGAGAAAGTAATTTCCTCAAGTTCATGTTCAAGCTAGAACTCTGCTGGGGATTATAGCCAAACAGTCTTAAATGTTATTAAGCAGATGCACTTTTTCACTGAATTCTTTCTTTGCAACTTCCAGTTCCTCCTCTTTGTCCATTGCTCTTCTAAGCAGAGTATTGGCTTTTGTTATGTGAGCAAAGCTACATAATTCTTCAGCTTTATCTGAAGCTTTGTTTGCATCTGTAAACAAGAACTTAATGTCCGATTCCAGCATTTTTATCTTTTTTCCTAATGTTCCAACTTCTTCTTCCATGAGTTTTCTCTTCATACATTTCTTTTCCCTTTCCTTCTCTGTCTTTTGAGCTTCTAAATGAGTGTGGTACTTTTGCCTGGCACTCTGTGCTGACTGTATGAGTTCCTTTGACACCACTAATCCCTTCAATCCTCCAACACTCTTTATATGGCCCTTTATTACTCTGCGTGCAATCAATCTATTTTCTGAAAGATTTTGTGTACTAACTTCTTTGTTCACAGAAAATCCACGTTCTACACTAGCCTGGCCATGTGACAAAAGTAGAAGCACACGGACTACATTCCAAACCCTACTATACATCTCCTTGCCTGCCATACTGTTATAAAACAGCTCGTCTACCCGGTCTTCAGTTTTTCTAAATTTCTTGAACTCTGGCAGATGCTGTGCCTCTTGTACAAATTTTTTATACTCCTCTTTTATTTGATCACACTCATTTATATCAACTCTTTGACATGAGTGAAGAATGTTCAGTATTCTTCTGAATTTGTCAATACTATGGTCCTGGCCTTTGCATATAAGATTAGGATCTATACATGACAAACTTCTAACCAAGGTGTAGGCTAGGGGGGACTTTTCTTTCAGTTTATGTACAAATGTACAAAGCAATTCTTTACACTGTGTCCTAAAAGAAAGAATGGCCTTCTCACTTGCTTCTTTTTCTGCTAGTAACTTCCTAACTTCCATATCTGCAACAAATCCTATACCAATATGCTGATACCCTTTGTGGTTGTTTTTGTCTGTAACATCAACATTACAGAGTTTGTTTGGTGAGGAAGCTGTCTCCATTACACTCTGTTTGACAAATCTCTCCAATGTTGTTCTCATTAAACCCTCCAAGTCTTTTGCAAGAAAAGGTATCATAGGTTTGTCAGTTTGATACACTTTCAAAAAGTTTTCTACAGGTTTTGCTACAGACATAATGAATGCTAGTTTTGCTCTTGCAAACTTATCTTTGCTCCATTCCTTTACTGTACTAAAGATTTAGTTCCAGGATCTTTGATTTCTTTCTTCTCAACACTCTCTACATACTGCTTAACATATGGGTAGATTTCCATTGCACGCTCACAAACTTTCACATTCTCTACCTAACGGTGTGCACAAAAAGGCAATGGGTATAAATTCTGCTTGGTGACAGATTCATAGTCATCTCTCCTAGCAGCCACATCATCCCAGAGCATGTACAGTGCTGACAGCTTATGGGATATATCCCATCCAGTCTTAGAGATTCCAGCTCTGAATGCATTGTGTATTGTATGAAGGCCACATGAGCCTATGTTAAGCAGTTTACTGCAGTATTCCAACTCCAATTTCTTTTGCAATTTATTGAATGCAGCCCAGTTAACATTAGGTCCATCCATTGACAATTGGATTAGATTCTTAAATCCAATTTTATTCTCCACACTTTTCTCAAAACTCTGCACAAGATCAACAGCTGCTGCATGACCTAGAAAATCTGATGTGTAGAACCTGCTTTGCACATGATCCCTCTCCCTGAATCTAAGTAAAATATCCAATTGCTTTTTCTGTAATTCTCTGTTCAAGGACTCATCGAAAAGCATCACAAATGGTTTATCTTTTACTTTCGTTTCCAGCAGAGTACTTAAGTATGGCGCAATTCCAAAACATGTGACATACATAGATTTTGTCTCTCCACAACTCATACTCTTGGCAATGACAGAGTCTGGAAACATCTATTGAAATGTGTATGATGTTTCTTCATTTGATGAAAATGAATAATTAGAAGCTACAGTTTTTAAACACCACCACACTTCTGCATTAAGAGTCTCAGATTTAGTGATATATGATGAAAGTGATACTGCAGACTGTGATGATGACATTGTAGTATCTGAAGGCATGGTTGTCACTGCAGATGTGGTGGCTGGCGTAGTGGAGTGAATCTTGTGTGAATGCATGAAGACTTGGATGCTTCCTGAATGTAACCCAACTTCTTTCTCCTTATGTTTCTTTCCTTTTGAATGAGAAGTTATAGCAGTCTTGCCCATTGATGTTAAATCAATGGACTTGTTACACAGTTTGCACAATGCTGTGTGTAAGTTACTTTTATCCTTTCTAATCCAGGACTTGAAACCATCCTCAGTCAGCCACTGGTCTTGAAATTTACATCCAGGCATTATCTGAAAACAAATGAATTCCTTCACATGTACCATTTGCAGCAGAGATATTTAGATACATCTGATTCCCCCAAAACAGAAAGAAACTATCAAATTATTATTTTTAATAATTTTATCTTCTTTAGAAAATTTATCTTTATACAAAATCAAGATTAATCCTGCATTAATCTGTGCCAATAAAAAAAAACACTCTGTAAAAAAGAATATTTTTCAAACATTCTAAGCACCTTTAGTGGATTAGTTTAAAATCCATCTCTTGAAAAAGAAAATAAGTTAATGATAATAGAGTTGATTAAAACTGACAAAAAGCCCTTCAAAATGTATATATCATGACCATCCTACTAGATTGAATTGCCTGAAAATCCACTCGTGTCTGCTTATAATCTGATAAAGCAGTCACCAAACCTCTTCTGATTACTAACATTGACTGCAAACTATAATTAAAGAATTAATGCAGATATTTCAAGCTACACCTCAAACGGAATAACAATTTAGCGCCAATGTTTAGCTCGGACATTCAACATTGGATACTTACATCAAGAATTTGATGAACTAAATTCCCGCCAAACTACTCTACAAACGCATCCACTTAATATGCAACTTTAATACACTGAATGGAATGCTGCTCTCTAATTGGTCCACCAAAATGAGGCTATCGGTTGATACAGTTGACAGGGCCAAGTAAAATTCACCGCAAAGGTGTCCAAGGTTACTACTGACAATAATGGCTAATTTCGCATGTAAAAGCACCAAATTAAAAGCTTTAACAGGACATTTTCAGTAACTTTTTAAATCAGAACAAACACTGCAGAGCTGTTTCTTTTATTTCAAAAACTTACAGAGATCACGTACCGCAGTCATGATGCTGGCTTGTTGAGATGATAGACTGGTCTTCAAGTCTTCTACGTAATATAAAATTATACCAATCTGTAGTGGTACATCGAAAAACCAGTCTAATAGATCAATCTAATCGACCGAGTGCTTGGATTGACTGAACAAATGTGTCAGGCAAGCAACTAATTGATCCATACCGCAACCTTCGAAATTTCTGGTACCGTAATAACTCGAAAAAATATAATTTCACCAGCTGTTCAATTACAATTTCCACTTGATTATGTGATTTTTTCTGTAATGAAGTGGTTACATAAAAATTCCCGGTTATTTCCCGACTTGCGTCAATATTTGCAAAATTCCCGGGCTTTTCACGGTCGGGATTTTTTTTTCCATTTCTCCTGACTTTTTCCAGATTTCCCGGTAGCGTGGGAACCCTGTATTCTTCAAATCTTGCAGTACATACACATTATCATCACAGTAAGTTCATCTGGGTGCTTGGGGGGTTTATTATATACCCTAAACAATCATTTTTTTCTATAATAAATATGCAACGTTTTTGTTTCTGCTCAAATCTTTTAGATTCCACGCATTTACTCACACTGTATCTTAATACAGGTTAACTCAGGTAGTCCTTTCTTGTGACAGTGACTTTGTCCTTGAGAGCAAAGAATCTCTTCATCAGATGTGCACCTGATTCAAGGTTTCAAATCTAATTTGGTATCATGAACTGTATGATGGCGGCACCGTTGTGTATATGTGAAGAAGCATACTACAAGCAAACTCTTATCATATTTTTTTTTTACCATGTGTAGTTGTTCCATAAAAAGAATATAAAATGAAAAATTCTTTTGTGATACATACTTTATTTCTAGGTTATGCAGACCTAAATATGATGTTCATTCAGGTTAAACAATGAAATGAAACTTAATACAGATTTTTCAGTAACATTTTACCATTTTCTCCAATAAGTTGAGATACACTTGCAAGGTAAGGTAAAATTCAGCAAGGATCAGGAATCAAAGAATAAGATTGTTTAAAACTTTTTTTTTGTTGCTTTATTTTTACTTTATGTTGCTGTGATGAATAGAATACTACATTGTAGAAACTGGAAGTCTCTTTCTTTATCTAAAGTGGAGTAAAAGAACAAACAGTGCAACAGCAACAAAATATAAAACTACAAAAACAGAAAAAAAACCATAAAGTTTAAGTTTCTAGGCACCAGTAAAAGCTTATTATACAATGGTATTTAGAATATTTAGGTATTCAGGATCACTGCCATCTCACTACTGTCTGCGTGGGTTCCAGTCTCAGATTCGGCCAATGTGAGTATGTGAGAAAGCTTGCCAGTAGCTTCTCGTGGGTTGGTGGTTCTTTCCGGGCGTTTTCCCGGGTTCTTCCTCCACCATTAATACTGGCCACCATGTATAGCCTATCATGTGCTGAAAAATGGCGTTAAACCCTACAACAACAACACAATGGTATTTAGAATATATGTATTTTTTTTCCATAAGAATTACACAGTCTGCCAACATTTTCAGAGCAAGACAGCATTAATATGTTAATTTGGACTCGAAAGATGCTAACTGCAGCTATTATTCTGCATTTTTCAACACCAACCCATGTTCAAAGTATGTTTACTGATATGAAAAAAAAATCCATAAACATAATGAATGCAAAAAGTTTGATTTGAATCTTATAAAACCCACAACGACACAAAAAGGCATGAAATTTATCTACATTGCTTATTAAATAATCTTTTCTTTTTGCCAAATTTTCATGCAAATGACATTCACCCAGCTGTATACAGCATACAGCTCGATCTGCCATAATATAATTAAGATCTGGTAATATATTGTTTCAATGGGACACAGGTTGGCAGAAAACTTTTAGTTCCTTTTAGCTAAAAGTAGTATCTGGCTGCATGGAATTTGAAGTGGTAGTAGTAGTTTCCCAAAAGGTATTATGATTGGGTCATTTGATGAAGAAACCTTGTTTCAATTACTTATCTGTGAACCATATTAGTTCAGTTCTCAGAGTGCAATGTTCATAAATGAATAGTTACAGACTTAATACAAACCCAGATCAGCCCATGTTGGCTACTCTAGTGTGTCATTTGGCTAAGCATTAACCTCCCACTTCTTTAACATGATAAATATACTCTTGGTTGCATTGAAAACCAACCATCCAACCAACCAATACTTATCTCAAATGACCATTATATGTCAACATGGTAAGTGACTGCAGGTCTGGGTTAACCCTGTTTTGGATTCACAGACTAGATCCAGGTTAGATTTTGTAATAATCAATAAAACTCCACTATTCATACCTTCAATGCTCCACACATCTCCACCGTCTGAGCATCAGTTACAACAGAGCACCTAAAGTAAGGAGTCTCAAACACTTCCTTTATCAAGTTACCTTCTTCCTCAGTAGCGGCACCTGTAAGAAAAGACATTAAGGTATAGAGATTTTGTAATCTCCACTACTCAAACTAGCAGTAGAAAAAAATTAACCCAAAACATGGTGAGTCACTTCTGGGACCAAGATGTCACAATTTCATCATTCTGCCATATTATCTGGCAATGATCCCTGACTGAAAAACAATTGTTTATTTGTGCCCTCTTAAAATATAGTATATATCACATTTCTGTTTGTCTTCAAATATTCCTGAGGAACCTTATGTAGTTATTGACACAAGAGTCATTTCCCCGATGGTCCAACCTATTACAATACAGCACATCAAAGCCAGGACTTAAATGGTATAGATTGAAATGCAAGATACTAAAATTATACATCTGCATATCCTGAAAGGCCTTCAATGTCCCAGTTCTCCATATTCTCAATAAATTGAAAAGAGTTACATGTGCCATTTAAACATTGAATAGGTGGGTCATCTTACAGGGCAGTCTATTTAAATTTATCAAAATTCAAGAACTGAGTAGGAAAAAAAAAGTATGATGTGTGTAACATGACTGAAGACTGTTTGAGATACAGAATATTTTGTATTCTTGTACTTACCTATCGTTGTTTCACAAAACTGCTCTTCAGCCACTTCATGTGCTAAGTTAGCTCCCATTAATACAGCACAGTCTATATTTAACATGTCATGGATCACTGTGGATATCAGCTGTATACCAACCTCCGGTGTTTGATCAAAACCCTGTTGAAAAGTGATGAACACTTGATATAAAAATGATGGTAATAATTATAAAAATAATAGAAACTAACTCTGCATGCAGTTTTATAAATTGTGTCTAGCTCAGGGTTAAAAGTATGATGAAGGATTGAAAAAGAAGAAAAACATTCATGGTACAGTAAAACCTGTTTTGAGAGACCACTACTATGTGAGACCACCTGTTTTGGGAGACTAGAATCTCAATGCACTGATCTTTTGATTATATATTGTTATGACCTGTTATGAGAGACCACCTGTCTTGAGAGACCATTGTGTTTTGGTAGAAGGGGTGGTATTTCAAGACAGGTTCTACATTACCTGAATAACACAGTGATTTCGCCTGGCCTTTCCTCTATAGACTTTAAAGGGGACAAACATGCAAAAATGAAATTCGCTCAAATTTTTTTATATAATTTGCTATATGTTGTTCATTTTCTGAAAATTTGTAACTTTCATTCTTACTTGTTACGAAGAAATTTATGAAAAACCGATCATAATTCCAGATCCGTCTTGAATAAAACAACACACTTCCCTCCCCCTCATAAATAGCGGAAATGACGTCATTTGAGACACAGTACACACCGGCATTGTTGATAATGAATTATGGAGAACTCACCCCATAGAGAACTGGGATATGGATTCTATATACTAATTGTGAGATGTCGCCACATGGTTGTTAAGGCTTTATTTATTGTTGTCTTTCTTCAACTTACAACTTATTAAAGTTATAAAAATTTGTAACTTTTCAACTTTTCCATTTGATCAACTCAGCTTCTGTACTTAACAAAACAGAAGTGGCATCTGTCCCTTTTGCTCTGCTCTTCAAATTCATTTGATACATTTTAATTGAGAAAAAAAGAGCATGATGTGAGATCTGCAGTTTTAGGGCTCCAACCTAATAATGAATGATACTTGAACTCGATAAAAAACAGCATTGACACATATTCAGGAAATGTTGTCACTACTGACTTAAGCATCGTTTAGTTTATTTCTTCTTATTTGTTAGTGTTCGTAATTTTATTATATTCTAATTAAAAAAAAAAAAACTAATTAAAGTTGAACAAGAAGTTTAAAAATTATTTCACTACTAAATTGCCAATGCAAAATAATCAGGTTTACGTTATTTTATTATTTATAACAACACCATGATCACGCACACTAACGGGATTTTGTTACCTTAAATACATATTTGACAACTCTATGTACTTGGGACATAATGAGAAAATCATTTTTAACAACAATTTTAAATTTCACATTTAAATCCTGTACAAAACTTAATAGTATTTCACATGGTCTGAATCAGCTTGGTCCAAGTTTGAGAGTAATTACTACTTTAATGAATAATGTTAGTATAATATTTGTAGCAATTAAGAAAGTTAACAGCCACATTTGTTTAATTTTATTGTGGTGTTCCGGGATGTGTTGTTATAAGAAATGTAATGAGATTATATGAACACACAGACTGAGTTATTTAGAAAATTTATTCAACAATGCACATACACTTAGTTCTTCGTTTTTGAACAAATCTCACAAGTGAAATATTCTTCTTTGTTTTTCTTTTGTTTTTCTGGTCTGACTTCGTTTTAGTTTCCCTCCCGAAACTTTCTGGAGTTGCATAGGTATGTAGTATTCTTCCTTGTAGATGAGAGCCAATACCTGATAATAAGATGCACCATTCGTGTATTCAAATAATGCGGTAACCTCCACATTGCTACATCTTTGTTGATAACAGTATAGCTCTAATGTACATATTTTTATCTTTAAAATAATTTATTTATTTCAAAGATAAATATAAAAAAGATTTTCTGGATGGCATGTTTTAAGGTGACTTCTCCATTCATTTGGGACAAATTCTCCAGATACGTTGGGGTGAGGTCTCAATGGGGCGAGTTTTCTCAGTGAAGACAGTGATGGAGATGACATTCCCGAAAATGGGGCCCCAAGTGGCAGAGTGGTCTAATGTGATCTCCGTTACGTCTGCTGAAAAATGGCGTTAACCCCTACAACAACAACAACATTCCCAAAGTAGAATATTCCATTAACATCCAACCTTACATGACAGATTCATGGGACAAAGATGAACAGGACTCATCAGATTCTGACAATGGCGCTGCTCTTGGGTCTTTGAAGAAACATTCAAGCTCGAAATGTCTCTGCCACAACCTGGTGTGTTGAGTTAGCATAAATCCTTCTCTCTTTAATTGATCGCCCATACAGCTCTCCTTTTAGGGTCCTTTGGAAATGTGAAAAAACTAATCTACTGTTTGGAATTTCTATTATTCACACATCTGTTTTGGGGTGGGGGTGGTGGACACCAAACAGATCCCCGCCACCATTTTTCGAAAACAAAGGAGCAAAGTTTTCATGCATTGGTGTGTTCCTCCCTATATGTAGTTTGGTGGTTTTTTAAATATATTATTTCTCACCTTTCTAAAATTTCCGTTTGTGTAGTTTAACTTTGTGGGCTATTTTATCCTTAGTGTTTCTAAAGAGTTGATCATCCGAGTAGGTTTTATTCATCTAATCTCAAAATTTCTTCCCTAGCACATTTGGTCGACCTTGGCGAGAGGCCACCTGTACCCCATGTTTGCTATTTATGTTGGTGCTATAAGTATGTGATATATATAAAGAAAAATCACAAATTATTTTTATATTCATTTATTTGATTTTTAATTTTGAACAAAGTACGGTGTACTATATTTGTTAAGGGGAATAAAAAAGAAACTGTTTTATTTATTTTTTCCGTGTCGTTCTTTGCATTGTCTATTCATTTCATATTGAGTTCAACTGTGCTCGAGTGAGGGTCCATACATTTTGTAAAATTTAAATTGTACTTCTACAGACTCGAGTTTATTTGTTAATTAGTCCGTTTAAAGATTTTCCTAAATTGTTTATGGTACCCTTTCATATGGGTTCTTTGTGCAGTACGGGAGCTGCTCAGCAGTGGTATAGAAGAATAAAGTATTCTATATGTTCCGAGTTGTTGTTTTTTTTTCTTCTTCCTAAAATATTAATTCGCAAGTCATATTTAGAGACACTGAAATTGTATATTTGATTCACACAATTTAGAGCTGCGTATTGAACTGTCTTGTTTCTTCTTGACATATCGCTGCACAAACTAAATACGACTTATATATGTTAGTCGTCTCAAATGCCATCACATCCTGTGTATATGGAAGGGAGCTAACAAATTTGCGGCAGGGTCTTTCCGTATGATCTCAGAAAACAGGACAAAATTATTTTATGAAATTGAAGTGCAAATACATAAGATGCAAATAAACAAATAGTGGGGATAGATTAAATACACAAACTACTAAATATCCTTCTATTTACAATAAAATAATGCAGGTCCGGGTTATTGTCCCCTTTAACTAAGGCACTGAGAAATTTTCACATTGTAATGAGGACTGTTTTATTTGAAAATTGTATGTGAATGGACACTTCAGAGAAGCTATCCAGGTTTTACAACTGGCGCATATCTGAGGGTTTTTATATGTGGAATTTAAAAATGACCCATTTTTGACATGCAGAAATTTTTATCAAATTATAATCAACTGGTAAGAACTGGAGCAAATATTTATGAAAGCTTGTGAAGCCAGTTTTCAATGGAATTGAACCAACTTTAACTGTTTTATTGGCAAGCTGCTTCATTTAGTGGGACGTTTTAAAGAATGGAATCATTTATGACTTCAGTCGATTCATTTCTGATAAAATATTGGCATTTGTTGGATTGCGCTTTAAATTATAATCAGACAAAACGGGAATATATGGCTTCTCACTAAGCCCGTATTTGGCATGGGATCAAGTTTCAATGGCAATTAATTTCCTTAAATTGGCAAAACATTTAAAACCTGAAAGGTTTTAATTATTGGATCATTCAGAACAAAACTGAACAGACATAACACTCAGTGTTTACATCTGATCTTTAAAATCACAACAGCAAAAAGAAGTACATTTTCTTTTCTGTCTCGGAAATGACCTGGTAATGAATCTTCTGACCCAGAGACTCCAAAGAGACAGAAAAATAGTGTCAACACTGAGAAGAAGAAAGATTCAGTCTCCAATATTTGTTATAAACTTTTAAGACAAGTGGAACAGGCAATTCTATGATGTACATGCTTGATATTTGAATAATATATAATCTTCATAGCTGTATGGGTATATTTTTTGTGTATAAAATGATTTGAGCAGTTGATAATAGAATGTTAAAAAGTTGGAAATATAATAAAGTATAAAATAATCCTGTCTGTTTCATATAAAAAAATATACAAACAGTAACATATAGTTAGAAATATATATTTCTTACAAAATATTGAACAGGTATTTCGCATTATTCATCACGAGACAATAAATCTTAAAACATCATTTGTTTCCACCAATAACGAGGAATCACAGCTATGGGCTTATGACTGTCCAAAAGAATTGACTCAAGATTTTAGTTTTGGCTCCTGAGATTTTGGGGTCAAGGGTCAACTGACTCCTCAGTTTGTAAATTTATTTTGAACCCTATCTATCAACATGTGATAAATAATATGCATTGATTGAAGAGAAAATGTGGGTGTTTATCTTCACTAACGGCACAATGCCAGAGGTAAAGAGAGTGACTATGTTGAATATGTTTAAGTGTGCATGACAGCAAATATTTTATCACAGAATGACAAAATCTGCATTTCAGCTATCATACAACTTCAACAAGGACAGCAGGTAAAATGGTAAAAATAATCATATAGCCAATCACAAGTTATCTTTTTCAATCACAAATAAGTTATTAAGCACTTGAATGAGAAAATCTAGAAGCCAGGCACTTGCATAATCCAACAGAGATTTGTTAATGTTAAAGGTCAAAGGAGATTTCTGTATAAATCTAATGTCAATCTTCCCTATCTGACAACCATATCTTTATTGTATAAATTTCTTTTTCATCTTTTTATAAGTAACTGTGATGAAAAGTACCACATCACAAAAACAGGTGCATGTATTATCTGCCCCTGATATCTCATTCTCTTTTATTAAAAACACAGTGCTGAAAAGTATGACCCTACAAAAAGTGGGTGCTGGCACTACCCCTGCATGTACAAATCATGAATCTATAAAAGAGGTTTGGCATCATGAGCTTCCTGTACTTTATTTTCCCAGTTGCCCTGCCCCCTTATGACCACTATGTATTCACTAAGATCATGATTTCTAAATGTCCAAATTTAAAACATTAGTCCATTGTTTTTAGTTCACATCTTGCAATGGTCAAAGTTGCTCAAAGTGATAAAAACTTTAAGATCCCAGTTAATTTCCATTTTAAAAACAACATTTTTGGGCCATCAAAACATTCAGGGTTTGGTAGGACTCTGATGAGTTGCAATGTAGTGTCACTGTAAACCAATAGTATAAAATAATTTTTGAAGGTTGAATTAATGGGAAATGGCACAAATTCTAGGAGATGAGATACTTGCACAAATACAAAACAAGTCATTTAATTAATAACTGAAATAGAATAATCATTCCAAAGAATGTGATAATAATGATCAAACCCAAGAAACAAACTGAATTTTCCTGTAAACTGTTTTCATTGTCCCCACGACTCTGTGCATTTCCAAACACAGAGAGTAAAAATGGTAGTTACCTTTATTAATGACACTGCTACTGCATCCTTCTTGATCTTGCCGGCCATGCTTCGGCATGTTGCTTTCACAAACTGATGTGGAATCACAAAGATTAAGATGTCGGCATCTTTAGAGGCCTCTACTACATCTGGTACCGCAACCTGTAAAATTTTAGTACCGTCAATTCACAAATTTTTTAAAGTAATAATTTCATGGTTTGGGGAAATGCAGCATTTCATTTACAGGTACTTAACAGAGATGATACCAACTGAATTTATCCATCAGCATGGGGGAGTATTGTAGATTCAAATGTTCATCCAGGGGAGATAAAAGTAGTGCCCCAAACCACCAGTACAGAACCTAACCCTTGAAATGTTATGTACATTTTGTTAAGACACTTCCACCATGCAGTAGAGGAATCTAAATTTTTAGTTTTACAAGAATAAAAAATCATGCTAATAAATGCTTAGAGGTTTGGGCATTTAATTAGGGTTAACTTTTTTTATTAAATGCCCAATATAATTATGTTATTTAAATGTTTTTTAAATGCAAAAGTCAAAAAGTTTTCATGACCAGAAACATGGTTATATCCTACAATAAGATAATTTGCTAATTGCTAAAGTTTCTTGCCAAAACAGGACTGAAACAATTGCATCACTTTCTTAATGGTTATGTTTTTTTAAGCTAACGAAAAAACAATTTTCTACAAGCTCCTTGACATTGAACTAGTTTCTGGTGAATGTAATATTGTATTGTAAATGTCAAATTGTAACTAGCCCTGGCTGTACTACCATGTTGTAAATGTCAAATTGTAACTTGCCCTGGCTGTACTACCATGTTGTAAATGTCAAATTGTAACTTGCCCTGGCTGTACTACCATGTTGTAAATGTCAAATTGTAACTTGCCCTGGCTGTACTACCATGTTGTAAATGTCAAATTGTAACTAGCCCTGGCTGTACTACCATGTTGTATATGTCAAATTGTAACTTGCCCTGGCTGTACTACCATGTTGTAAATGTCCAACTGTAACTAGCCCTGGCTGTACTACCATGTTGTAAATGTCAAATTGTAACTTGCCCTGGCTGTACTACCATGTTGTAAATGTCAAATTGTAACTAGCCCTGGCTGTACTACCATGTTGTAAATGTCAAATTGTAACTAGCCCTGGCTATACTACCATGTTGTAAATGTCAAATTGTAACTAGCCCTTGCTATACTACCATGTTGTAAATGACAAATTTGAACTTAAATTTTCAGTTCTGGAAAAGGATCATCTTGTTTTCATAAAAGGTTTCTTTCTTTGTTGGGTCTTAAAATTTGTATTCAGTAATAACAAAATTCCTGAAAACTTAAAACTACCAAATAAAGAGTAATTCTGAAATTGCAACAAAAAGTATCCTCCACAATTCTTTTCTTTTTCTTACTTTCTTCTTTGATTTCCCATTTCAACAGACAATATTATCACCAAATGTAAGATAAACATATTTTACCACTGCCTTTTGCAGAAAATGAAGGTTTTTGCATACATGACACTACCTTAAAAGAAACGATTTTATAATTCTTATTTCACACAAACTGGATGAAAAATAGTGAAATTATCACAACCCGAATTTGTGCATGTTACACTGTAACAATTGTCAAGTGGTGTCCTTTGGCAAGAAAGTTCTCGACAAAAAAAACAATGCTTGCAACTGTTATCACTATGGTATATAATGAATGTGATAGGCCATGTTTGTTGTTCCAAGAATAATTTGTGTGTGTGTGTGTGATTTGGATTTTTAACACAGCTTTTACAATTTTACAGTCATACTGCTACTATGTCTGCACTGAGGCATCAAGCCACATACATCTAGCATGATAACCCACCCAGTCACATTATCCACAAGGATAATTATGACACCAGGCCAACCAGTCCTAACACTAACCTCTTAATGTTGAGCGCCAAGCGAGGCAGCTGTTAGTACCAGTTTTGAAATTCTCTGGTATGACTCAGAAGGGGATCTAACCCATGACCTACCACATCCGAGGCAGCAGTTCTAACCACTAGGCCACAGGAGTGGTGACTTACCTGAGTTGTTTAGACAATTTTCAATATAAACATTTATGAACATAACTTGCCATTTGGGCAAGCAGTCTCAAAACAGGCTGCTATATGGGATGATCACCAAATGATTTATTATGGGTAGTACAAACCCTGAGCAGAGTTTTCAATGACTTCCAAAAGTTTTCAACATGTATTTTTTCTTATGGTCTCTTAACCTTAATCTATATGTTGCTTTGTTTATCACTACATTAACTAGACCAAGAGTAGACGGATGCAACTAATAAAATCTATTTTGAGCAACATAAAAGCAAAGGGCACTACTCCATCTGATAACTATCCATGTCACATGCCATTTACTCCGCCCAATTTCTTTTACATCTTTATGTAATGCTTCTGAAAACAAAAGAAACCAGAAAAATTCTGAATTAAAAAAGTTAAAATCAGTTCCTTCAGTTTTAGCTTTATGCACCCCCATAATAAATTCAAGGAGTCTTTTGGACATTTGTAAAAAACAAAAATTAATTCAAAGACTTTTCAAGGAAAAAAAAGAAACATTTTAAATGTTCGTGGAGTTTTCAAGGAAACCCCTCAAATTTGAGGATCTTCAAGTTTGTCTTGACCATTTTGACTTTCAGATGTGTGAAATATGATAATTCCTCAATATTCACCTACAGCGTACCTCCAGAATGTTAAGTTGTCCATTACAAATTTGAATAAAGACTTGCCTGACAATTGAAGATAGATAAAAGGAACATGGCGATTCCTCAATGCTCACACGCAGCATGCCATCAGACTGTGGAGTTGTCCATTGAAATTTTGAATCAATACAGTGGGACCCCGCCCCGCTATAACCCGAATTCGGATATAACCCGGTCGTGACATGGCTCCCGAAATTTCGGGTAATTTATTACAGGTATTTTTCTCAAAGACCAAAAAAAAAAATAAAAAATTTTTAAGTATAAAAAAAAAAGGCAAGAGTTTAATTATCATTCTCATATTCGTCTAAACAGTGTGAAAAAGAAACTGTAGAAAATGTATTATCAAATTTTCTTCTAGTTTTGTGCAAAAATAAACATCGTTAATACGAACCAATTGCTGGGTAATGAAGCCATCGTGTCTGCTTTGTGTTTGTCTTTAATGCATTCTGAATACAATGGTTGCTCTAATAATCTCCGATATATGTTCTCTTAATTTCATACACAACTAAACAATAGCCAATGCGGAGGTTGATAAAAGATTCTCACCAGAAGGTATAAATCAATCAATTTAAGTACATTGTTTATCATCTAAGTGAACTGCCGAGCTAAACAGTGATTCAGTGGTTAAAATATCAGCCAGTTCCACCTGCTGTATTAGAGTACATCAAAAGAACATGACGCAATAGCTGGGCGGCAAGTTCAAAGGACTTTGACTAGCAGCTTGGGTGGGAAAATTTGCTGAAATTTACAATGACTGAATTCAGAGACGGAAAGGTCCTGAGATGTACATGTAGTTATTATAAGAATACACTTTAGCTTCCATTATTTAATCTACGGACATGTACTATTTCATCATTCGTTACGTACACCCGTTACATAATTTTTGCTATTTTCTTTTCATTGAATTCAGTCACATAATGATCTGTGACAAAATTTTTGAATATTTTACATCCTTGTGTGGATATTTTCGATGGAAATATATGTATTATGGATTCAGTGTATGTTACAAGATTCGCTGGTGAGTACACGGTGTTGATACTCTTTTCATGCAATAGATTATACAGGTATATATAAATTATGCACGTGTATGTACCAATGCATGGTTCTCTGAATAAAGTAATATATTAAATCTGCAATTTCTGTTACCACAGTAAATGTTTTTCTCATTTAATATATATTGATTAAAAATGGTAATTGTGCCATGCATTTTCGCACCCGTCTTTATGTACCCCCCACCCTGCAATTAAATCCAAAAATGTGTTGGTACTGGACATGGTTGCTTATAACACGGTTCGGTTCATAGCCCGGTCGGATTCTATGGCTCCCAACTACCGGGTTATAGCGGGGTCCCACTGTACTTGTTTGACAACTGATAGCAGATATAAGGAACATGGCAGATAAGTAGAGTATAGCAATTCTTCGTTGCTAAACATAATCTGAATTCAATGAAATTTTGTTTAAGTTTGATCTCCTAAAGTAAAGTCTGGATCAATTACATGAAATGATGAATTGTCACTTCTTTGACTTGTTTTTTTTTTTTTACATCTGACCAGAGCTAAATAGGCAGATGTCATCCTTGCTTAACAGAAGGGAGTTGCTTGCATATATTGTGAATGAACTTATTTTACATCGAAATCACATCTTCAGTGGTACTTGAAGTTTATGAACTGAGGAAAGGATTCTATTTGTTTTAGCCACATAAATTCTGCAGGATCATTACTTCCTGACTCTTAAAAATTGTGGTTTGTAACAACCATACAAAATCCATAAAAACAGTGCCCTCCAAAGAATAAAGCATTAACAAGTCTATTTGTAATTAATTATTATTTCACAAATTGCTGGTCCATGTTAATTTAAATGATTTGTGATACTGTACTTACAATATTGTCAGGCAGCTTTATCCCTGGAAGATATTTTACATTTTCATGTTCCTTGTTGACAATCTCCGTTAATTTTCTTCCATCAACTAACTCCTCGTACATGTACATCATCACAGTTTCTTCAAAGAGCTCTGATCTGCCACGAACATTTTTGCCAATAATTTTTGCAATGGCCGAACCCCTTGTAATAGAAAAGTAAGTGAAATTAAATTTTCTGAAAAAAAAATGACATTGAGCTGAGTTACAAAGGCCAACGTACATGTACATGTGTTGTGGATTAAGAAAATTTGTGTTTCCATTGTGGAAATCAATCTGTTTGTTACCTATTCAGACCAGATACACGTAAAGAGGTCATGTAAAGTTTTACAAGCCTAGTCAGAAAAAACATATAATTAGGTCATAATGGATGTCCATTACAATGCATGGAACTAAAAACACAGCAAAATAATTATGTCATAATGGATGACCATTACAATGCATGGAACTAAAAACACAGCAATATAATTAGGTCATAATGGATGACCATTACAATGCATGGAACTAAAAACACAGCGATATAATTAGGTCATAATGGATGACCATTACAAACCATGGAACTAAAAACACAGCAAAAAAATTATGTCATAATGAATGACCATTACAATGCATGGAACTAAAAACACAGCAAAATAATTAGGTCATAATGGATGACCATTACAAACCATGGAACTAAAAACACAGCAAAATAATTATGTCATAATGAATGACCATTACAATGCATGGAACTAAAAACACAGCAAAATAATTATGTCATAATGAATGACCATTACAATGCATGGAACTTAACTGTAGCATCAGCTATAAAGGACATTGCAAAATTGCTTTCAAAGCTGTACATATTATCATTTTAATTATTCAAAGGCTCACACAGTAAAATTATAATGCATAGTTCTTTTATTATAAAATTTTAATTCGCACCTGTAAAATGCAATCTTTTATCATACAAGTACATGTACGTTGATTTTACAATGACAATGATATGTTAGTCATAAATATTACAGACATCTGAACTCAAAATATTCATGATAGTTTGGTTCTATTATTTCAGCCCAAATTCTTTTCTTTTTTAAAGATACATGTTTGTTTGTTTGATTAGGATTTTTAATATAGCTTTAACAATTTTTTCAGTCATATCGCTACGAGACAACACTGAAGATATTGTTTCTCCAGTTTTATAATCAGACAACACTAAAGTTATTACTTCTCCAGTTTTATAATTAAACATTTGTGGCTTTTTTGCGTGAAACTATCTGCAGATGATTTCATGTTTCCTTTGATTTGTTAGCAATCAAAGACTACTAATGTTGGCAAGCAAGTTTTTATTATATGCGATGATAATTTTGAGGTACTGAATTAAAATACATATTATGGTTTTGGATAGAAATACTGTTTTACATGCAAATATTCTTTAAACAAACACCACTTTCCTCTTTCTATGAACAAAAATTTTAATGTGTTAAAAAAAGAAACAAAACCATTCTTTGGAAACACTGTAGGTAATGCGTACATCTTATCAGGGTACAAATATACATAAAATATTCACCATAACAGTTAATTTTATAATCAGCATGAGCTAAGTTCATAATGAGACTAAACAGACAAAATGGTTTAGAGTCTAATATACAGAACAAGTGCCATGTCTCAGCTAATGTAGCCTAAATAATTCTTTAAAACAGGTTTTAAGGGTCCTTGAAAGTGCCATACCAGTGTAGATAAAGTAAATAAAATTCAGTATTATTTGAAAAGAAAATAAAGTCTGGAAGTGGTAAAAACAAACCCGATGGAAAAATTATTCATAATAAGTGAGAAATACGCTCAGGTGTGTTTTCAAAATATTACACATCGGACTGATTTTATCGCTCGATAATTTCCGGAGTGTATAGATCGCCTGACATCATATTATGAACACATGCCTTACTTCCGTTTCTATCGAAACATAAACAAAGCACATTTCCCGTTCCATATTAGTTATTTTATCATCACAATAATGCCAAGAGCACATTGTTGAGGTACAGGCAAGGGCAGCGAGGTCAATTGTGTTGCAGCAAATTGTGGGAATACAAATCATGATGGGTTTTCCATGCATTCCTTCCTGAAGAACCAATCACTTCATCGTAGATTGACAGATTTTGTAAAAATCGAAAGAGCGAACTGGGATGGTCTGACTGAGTTTTTTGTCCTCTGCTTCTATCATTTCACATCAGAATGCTTCCCATTTAGGTATAGTTTTTAGGTTGAGCATATGTGTAGAGCACTAAAGAAAGTCAAACTCAATGATGATGATGTCCCGTCTATCCACTGTATGGAGGAAACTGACAACCAAACAAAGGTAAACAAAGGTATCATAACCTTCAACACCAAAGCATCAGCTGTGTAGACTTGAAATGTTGTCACCATCAGAAGAAGTTACTTGTCAAGTGTCACAGCCAAAGAAAATAGCAAGGCGCTATTCAAAGAGAGAAGCCGCAATGAAAAGTACCATTTTATTAGATCTATGATATTCAACAAATCAGTCACCACATCATTTCCATGTGTACCCTGTAGAACATTTTCAAAATTTCCAAAATAATGCAGTAAACATCTAATCAATCAAGAACTGAGATATAAAAATTTGATAAACATAATAAAACATTTGATAAATATTGTCACAATTTTCATGTTGCCTTCAAATTTGACCATTTGAATAGAGAAATCTTTCTGCTGGTTGGATTAGAAGGCCTACATATATATTTCATTGTCGGAATAATGTGTGCATCAGATTAAATATAGACATTTACAAATATGATGAGGTTTATTCCCATCCCCAATTAATAAAAATCTACAAAACAAAATGGTATGTCGGTGGTTCTTCCCTGGGTTTTCCAGGGTTCTTCCTCCAACAGTTATACTGGCTGCCATGTATTGCATATATTGTACTGAAAAATGACATTAAACACTAGAACAGCAACAACCAAATGGAGTAGAAATTTTACAATATTGTATAGCTCAAAATTATTTTTGTAATGAAAACACAATATTTAAACTCCCAACGTAGATAAAAGTATATTAAAAAAAACAAACAAACATGATATTTGGTATGCAAAATCACATTGGGGTCTTATGGAGTACATGTCATATAGGCATGCAACTCACTAACTTTATTGGTCCAGCAATTTATTGACTTTAGATATATTTTTATTAGTGCACATTTTAATTTTCATGTAAGATAGCATAAAACCAAGCTAAGATGAATATATTTTATAACTTATAGGATCTAAACTATTTTAAAAGCTTGAAGAGATTGTGACCAGCAGGCAAATGAGAAACGATTTGCCAATGCTGTCATCTGGACAACAAACTTCAGCACTGGAGGGATACCACTCTGTGATCAATCATTTTGCACCAAGATGATTGGTTTCTCTTATCATGGAGTGCATTCAAGGTAAATCTTATATTATTGCACACACAAATATACTGTTTCAGGTTTTGCAGTGTTTTATATATTGTCCAATATATTCATCTTCAAATTAAATCATAGATATCAAGATCTGATGTTTTGATATCCTGCAATGTAGGATATCTTCTGAATTTCATTACAATCTTCGTTAATTTGCAGTTTAACATGTTAACATTTAAACTTTGAATCTGAAGGAGTATGGTATGTATTTCAATAGTTTCCATTTATGATTTATTCCTGTTTTCTCTGTATGAAAAGGCTTCAGCTAAACAGGACAGTAAGGTACATATTAGTATGAAGAAAGGCTGAAATCACACTTCATATCGGGACATATTTAATTTTGATCATGTGGTGCAAGAAGAATGCAATGGAATACATATGCCTCCCTCCCTATATATACATAACAAAACTGTGGAACAAGCAATTTAGTATTATTGATACAATTTTCCTATTGTCTGTAACCTGAAATAGCATACAGTGATATCATTCATATTCATAAAACCATAATGATAAGTTACATCAGTTTCTTGCCTCACAGCAACACAAATTTTATCCTATCTGTAACATAGTAAATTTTCAGGATGTCATTAAATGTAGCTAAATTTACATAATTCAATTAAACTATTTCATGTGAAATTAAATATGTACTTTTAGCAACATTTAAAAATGCTGATTTGAAAATTTGCCCAGTTACAGATAGGATAAAATTCATGATGCTGTGTAGAACAAACTACATGTATAGTGAAAAAGATGAAGCTAAGGCATTATTCTTGCCTTGTCCTATACCCAGCATTGACTTGAATATGGATGAAGGATGGAAAATGTATGCAAATTTGACTTCTACTCCACACTAACTTATTGGCCTGCAAATACCCTGTGACATATTCATTTCACTCTAAAACAAAGTTGCCTATTTTCAAAACCGGCATTTTGACTTGGATCAACTATGCAAGTTTAAATGTTTGACATGTACCAGAGGTCTCAGAAATGCTTAATTACGCATATTTGGATGCAAATATTTGGTCGAAGATGCAGAAAAGCACCCGTGTAGGAGTCCTCTGTACGCATGCAAATAGCTGGACAGCAAATTCAAAAATTTGCCAGCAGTGCTTCAACAACCAACTTAGTGAGAATATGTTGATTGCTTTATCATTTTAGCTGTGCTGATATTTACAATGACAGAATTCAGTGGTTAAAATAGCCCCCAGATGTGTCTGCTGTATTTATAAGAGTACATCGAAAGAACATGTTGCAATAGCTGGGCAGCAAGTTCAAAACTTTGACTAGCAGTTTGGGTGGGAAAATGTGCTGAACTTTAAAACGACTGAATTCAGAGATGGAAAGATCCAGAGATGTACATGTGGTAATTATAATATTATACGAGTACACCAGAACTTTAACTTCAATTACTGTGTTCATTTCTGATAGTAGCCAAATAAATAGTGCATGCTATCTTGAAATCAAGACATATCAAGAGTTGGACTAAACGTTGTTTGCAAATCTGGTATTTGGGGTTAAATGGCAAACTGAAATTTTTTTTAAGGAGATTCAGAAGAGTGCTGAAATTTCTAGAACTGACAGTCTGGATGGAATAGTAGCCAAGTGTAAGAAAGTGTGTGATGCCTGGCATATTGTTTGGAATACAACCATTCATTGGATTGACAAAAATCATTCTCATCCTGAAGGACTATAACAAGAGTTACACCATTGTCAGGCTATTCTGAGCATCTAAAGTCACCAATTTTGTGGCGCAAAACACATACCAAATTCAATTGATGAAGAAAAAATTCTGCAATGCTTACCAATTGAAAAGCTGCAATTATCACCAGAATATTATATTCAAAATAATACAAAGTTTGGACAAATGGGATATCACCCCTGTAATTCCACGACTCAAGATATGGCGGCCTATTCTGTTTATAGCTTTCAAAAGATGTAATGTAGATGCATCATGCTATGGAAACGAAATACATTACGTTAGACTCTTTCTAGCAATTCAGCCAAAACAATGTGATCCATTGTTTACAGAAATGACATATCCTTGTGCAGAATTACCATACACACCAAATACGCTGACACAGTTATACATGTTAGTGTTATAAAGAATGTGTAAAATAAACGCAATGGCAACCATCAGTTTTTCTAATCTGCAAAGTTTAACATTGTCTGGGATGGGACTGCAACTTTTGCTGGTGGGACTCCAATTATTACCAAATGGGAGACCTGGACTCCTAGTTTTAAAATCCTAGCGAGACCTCTGTGTGTATAAGGAACAAAATTGTGTTTTGACAAGGCAAGACTCCAAAATGAGTTTCCTGGAATTTGAAATCTTTTCAAATAAATACTCTTGTGATCCTTTAAAAAATAAATCAGTAAAGAACAAAATGTCAGCTTTAGGGGTGTTTATCGGGTTAAGCCAAGATGTAGCGATTGAAAGCGAAATTTGAAAAGGCTCTTTTTAACAAAAGAACCAATCGCTGAAACTATCGCGATCAAATCGCATTCACTCCAAAGTGGACCGGAAGTTGATCCTATTAATTCGAATAAACTAAGTGGAATACATGAAGCAACGGATAAACGTTTCGCAAAATCGCCCTTCAGAATCAGTACGATTACATAAATGGTAATGGATGAAATATTTGGAGTGTCTTCTTTACAGTGGTGTGCATTATGAGTGATTGAATGCACAGATTGATTCAGAAAATTAAATCGGAATCATCAAGGGGTCAGATTGTGACTGGTGAGAATTAGGTACCTTGTGTTATATGGTGAGTGTATACATGAATTTACTCAGAATCAAGTGCCTGTGGTGTCAAAGGAACATAAAAATGCGTACATTTACATGTGTCAGATTTTGAGTCGATTACGATCAAGACAACAAAGTAAGTATACGAATAACTCTGAATGTTGATATTTATTGCCAATTATGTGATAATCATGAAAATTTCACCTCTTATTCTCCTGTCATTAGAGTTCAAAACACACTACACAGCACAGTTCGTTAGGCAGTAAGACTCTGACGCCATAAACATAAATATCAGCGACGGGTCTTATAGGTAGGACTAGTTGGTTCTACGACATCGTAGCTAGTACATAATTGAGTTAAAGGCAAAGAATTTCTGTTCAACGCAAAGTGACCACACACAAAAACAACCAACATAAATTCTATCAACTGAGAAATGCATCTGCAATCAAAACAAAACGTCCGCCGACTTTGGTTATTATGTACTGTAGCGACATATAAAAACTGGTCAAGCACGAAACTGTAATTTATTAGAGGTCTGTGTAACACTGTTCAAGGTCAACCAAGTGACTGCACACTGCTCTCAGCATCAAATGTCTTTTACAATACATTATGCATATAGATTTTTGTAATTTTTTAAAATGAATAAATAGCATACCAGTTTCCAGATCCAACGATGCAAACTCTTTTCTTTCCCATTTTTTTAATTATTTTTTTTTTTTACCAACCGTAATGCAAGCAATAACTATCGGAGAGTTGACAACAGTGTCTTTCAGTGCACATCCGCAAGACGAACCGGAACTCCACAGCTCGAACCACAGCCAAATAGCCACGCTGAGAACCAATTGGTAACGGGTCAGAAAGGACCGCTACCAAAAAGGCCCGGGTTGAAAAGGCCCAGCCCAGAAAGGACAATAACTGGTCAGAAAGGACCTAGACGGAAAAGGCCCGGGTCAGAAAGGACCTGGACAGAAAAGGCCCGGGTAATAAAAGACAGTATTAATAATAATAATAATAATAATAATAATAATAATAATAATAATAATAATAATAATAATAATAATGAGAAGAAGAAGAAGAAGAAGAAGAAGAAGAAGAAGAAGAAGAAGAAGAAGAAGAAGAAGAAGACAGCTTTTCTACAATACCCATAGCTATTCGCTTTGAAGTCCATGGCATTTTTACATATATTGCTCAAACATTGAGCTGCCAAAACTAAAAAACTGGCTAGTGATGATTAACACCTAAAAAAAAATAAAGTACACATAGCAAACAGCAGACCTTTACGGATTACGCAGATTGTAGTTACCGATGTTATGAAATATTAAGGGATCATCTTGTACTTTTCCTTTACCTGTTTTTGCCTCAGATTTATTTAATCTGTTAGGAAACTTTGATAATCACAATTAAGAAGCAAATACAAGTCTCTACAATCACAACTCTTTCCCATGCATCTGGTCTCAACAGCGCTTGATGTGTCACGATTTTAACAGTTTAAAAAAAAAATAACCATTACTGAGACACTCCTTAATAAACTTCCGCAGACGATAATCTCTAAATTTCGTGTAGGACCAGAAAACATCTACTCCCATAAGGTACATGCTCACGCGCAGTAACAAATACTAAGATAATTACAGGTCATACCTATATAAACGGCTAAGTCTTTACAGGTGACACTGATTCAGGTACTTATGGATTTATTTGTATGCTAACTTTATTACAATCTATTTATTTTAATTTTACCATTGTTTTACTAAATTACCTGCTGTGTACAATTTATCTCAACGACACACAATTAAGTTTCTTGTATTTATAGTTTCATCTTGTTTAACTCTAATATGTTTTCCATACGCGACTATAAATGTAATACGACTTATGAAAAAGATAAGCAATCAGTAAAATGTCGTACATTCACTGTATTCAATGCGCTCTGGAGGTTAGGTCACGACGCCATGCTATTTATTGCTCGTGACGTGTGGGTTTTGGCAACATTGTTCAGTACACTTTTAAATATATTCCTTAAGTTTCATATTAATAAGTCAAAGCTTAAGGTGACAGGTAATATACAATATTGCCACCAATATATCTATATTTGATAGTATATATATATATATATATATATATATATATATATATATATATATATATATATATATATATATATATATATATATATATATATATATACACACTATACTATATGTACTATTACTCAGCCAGACATATTATGTGAAACAATCGTAATGCTTAATACACACGCTTAACTTCATATATCAATAATTTAACGGTATGATAATCTTCATATTCATATTCACTTCTATGTGACAATCTTCAATTGGAAATACAGGAACACGAGCAAACACAATTATTAATGTGCTCGACCTTTTCTTGAAATAAAAAAAACTACAATGAAATGTATAAAGATGGCGGTGCAGGCCATTGCTAATAAACTTGTCAATGAGACTTTAGCTTCATGTGTTTAATTATATCTCGTATGACTGTTTTGTCCTTTGCATGTTGTAATTGTACATCTTACAGAGTAGGAACAGCAAAAATGTATCTAAGAAGATTATATAATATATTAATTATTCTAGGAATATCCTTGCAAACTCAGGACCATGAAACTTTCCCTCTTGTCTGGAAGAAAGCACCTTACCATCATCAGTTGCTATACTCCAACCATGGCCAACCCAAATGAAGTGAAAAACAAGTTCTATGAGGATCTTCACGCAATCATTGCAGACGTTTCAATGACAGATGCGCTCGTCATTCTTGGCGATTTCGCTGCAAGAGTAGGCTGTGATCACGTTGGATGGGATGGAGTTTTAGGAAAGCATGGAGTGGGTTGCTGTAACAGCAATGTTTTTTTTCTTCTCCAGACTTGCGCCGAACATGAAATGCTGATCACCAATACAGTCTTCCACATCCCTATCCGTAACCGGACATCATGGATGCACCCACGCTCTAAGCACTGGCACTTCGTCGATTAAGTCATTGACACGAAGAGGGACAGGCAGGATGTGAGTGTGACCAGGATCTTGTGCGGTGCTGACTGCAAGACAGATCACCACCTCATCACCACCAAGCTCAACATCCACATTCAGCCCATAAGACACTGACAGGGAATGAAGGCTCCTAAATGACTGAACATTACCAAGCTGAAATGCACTAGTAACAAACATTTCTTGTGGATGCCCTGGAAGAACGTCTGAATTCCATTCCTCTCGACAGAACGTGGAAACTGACATGGCGACATTCAGAGAGCTGGTCTGCAGCACAGCTGATAAATCCGAGGACCCGCAACGGGAAAGCATCGAAACTGGTTTGATAAGAACTGCAATGAGATCAAGCAGTTGCTTGATGAGAAACACCACCTCTTTCAAACCTACCTCAACAACCCCAAGCACACCTCTTGGAAAGATGTGTACAACAACATACGCAGAACTATAGAGCAAAAACTTCGTCAGATGCGAGACATTTGGCTGAGCAAGAAAGCTGATGAGATCCAGTGCTATGCAGACCAGCAAGACATGAAGAACTTTTACAATGCCCTGAAGTAAGTGTATGGAAATACATCCCTTGGATCATCTCTTCTTCTCAGCTCAGTCGCAAACACACTAATTACTGACAAAGAGAAGTTTCTTCAACGATAGGCTGAACACTTTGACAGCGTCCTGAATCGACTTTCACCCAACAATGCTTAAGCCATCTGTCGTCTTCCCCAGTTACCCATCAACGAAGCACTGTATGACCATCCAACCTTGTTGGAGACTCAGAAAGCGATTTGTCTCCTCTCCAGTGGCAAAGGCTCCACCAATTGTTTTGACTGATGTGGCAGCAAGAGATGCCCCTCCCCCCGAAATTCAAAGATGCTTCCATAATCCACTTGAATAAGCGCAAACGTATATCCTTACGTTCAATTCCAATAAAGACACTCGCCAGAATCCTACTGAACCGCCTCACTACACACCTTGACCAGGGACTACTGACAGAAAGCCAGTGTAGATTTCGATAAGAGCTACAGGAGAAATTTCAAGAGCAAATCGCCGACCTTTTCTTTATCCACGTCGACTTGACAAAGGCCTTTAATTCTGCCAGCAGAGGAGGCTTGTGGAAGGTAATGGCCAAGTAAGGATGCCCATAAAAATTTATATCCATGGTGCAGCATTTCCATGATGACATGTAGGCAAGAGTCCAGGAAAATGGAAATACATCTGTGAAATTCCTAGTATCAAACGGCGTCAAGCAGATTGTGCTCTAGCTCCGACACTGTTCAGAATATTATTCTCCGCCATGTTCATTAATGCTTTCAGAGACGGAGAGGTTGGAGTCCGCATCGGGTATCGTATAGATGGAAAACTATTCAATCCCATGATGCGTGAAGGTCATGACAGACACCATCAGGGATTTCTTATTTGCAGATGACTGCACCCTCAATGCTGGTTCTGAAGTCGACAAGTTCTCAGCACCTGCACAAGCTTTGGTCATATCATCAGTACCAAGAAGACTGAAGTCCTGCATCAACGGGCTCCTGGAAAGCCCTATGTTGAGCCCAAACTCACAATGAACGGCCAAAAACTCAACGTAGTGAACATTTTCACCACCTTGGCAGTACGCTGTCATAGAATGTCACTATTGATAACAATGTGAATCTTCCCATTGCCAGAGTCATTGTAACTTTCGGTAGATTGTATGACGACGTCTGGAATAGAAGAGGCATCAGCATCCAAACCAAACTAAAGGTCTACAGGGCAGTTGTGCTCCTCATACTACTTTACTCATCCGAAACGTGGACAGTGTAGCAACGCCACGCAAGGAAGCTGAATAACTTTCACACCACATGTTTCAGGAAAATATTCAACATCAAGTCTTCGGACAATGTTCCAGACACTGAGGTACTCGTACAAGCAAGTCTCCCGAGCATCCACACCATCCTGATGCAGTGCCAGCTACGCTGGGCGGGACATGTTGTACGCATGCCAGACCACCGGCTGCTTAAGAAACTCTTTTATGGCAAGCTACAGCAAGGACAGCGATCCCCGGAGGTGAGAAGAAACGCTTCAAATGCAATCTTAAAGCTGCATTGAATACTTTCAACATAAACCCTGACTAATTGTTGGGAGCAAACACCAAGCGATTGAGTCAGTTGACATTCCTCTGTGTAAAAGGATCTAAATTATGCAAATCTAGAAGGTCAGAAGCTGCAGAACTGAAGAGGCAAGTCAGAAAATAACGTGTCATCAGCCCTCCTGGAGATGTCCCACTCATCTCATGTCCATTATGCAAACGAACATTCTGTGCAAGGGTTGGTCTCATCAGCCACCTGCGTACTCATTGAACAGAACCAGCCCGTCCTACCCTCGGATGAGTAGAGTCGACGGACGAACAACTGATATTGAAGCAAGCCTCAAACAGTTAATTGATAAGGATTACATTGATATTCCATGCATACTTTGACAGTAAAATTAATAAGGACTATCTATTTCAAGCATATTTTGACAGTAAAATTAATAAGGATTATGCTGCTCAAGCTTATTTTGACAGTGAAATTAATTAGGACAATATTTTCCAAGCATATTTGGACAGTAGAATTAATAAGGACATAACATACGTTGCATAGACTGTAAATTCATAAGGACTACACTGATGGTCCCAACATACTTAGCTTTTGATATAGCTACCGAACATGAACTATATATTAATTGCTGAACTCGGTTATTCTATTTACAATATTCATACTCCAAAACATTGCTCATGGAACGACGGGTCAATCACCAACTGTAGTTGTAGCCTTTCGGGGAACAAGTGTCAATCGGATGACAACAATGTTCCCAGTTGCCAAATGTTTCTATGAAACACCAATAGCCGTAATCTATTACACCTTTACTAAAGCCACTTACGTGTATAGGGAGATATTTTTCTTCCCCGTGACAGCTGTATCAATAGGATCACTACACATCATCTTCGACCATCTCCAATTTCACATCTCATTAAAGAGGTTAGCGAGATATCTCATTGGCAAGGTGTATTGCAGCAATAATCCTAATCGCTAACGTGATTTATGTAACGCCAGCTGTAAGGCTTGCTGTCGTTAAATCCGCACTTATTGGAATAACATACATCATTGCCAATTGTTCTTTCATTGTCTATATTATTCTTGCTTTCAATATCATTTTGTTCATGAATGGGATCATACAATATATTTGCGTTTGGATTTTAAGAATTATTTTAATTTTATGGGGTAACATTAAATTGTTTTTTTTATTCGTATGGACCACCAACAAAGGAATTTTCAAAATATGTCGGCAGTTACGAAGTACTGGTCTTCAAAATATTCCAATCTGATATTTACCATTACCAACACAAACATTAACATTAACAGATCCGCCAGTATGTGGCGGTGAAGTACTCGCTGTATTAGGGGCTGTATTTGTATTAATAGCACCACCTCATCAAGTTGTGCATGAATACACATCAAGCAAGTAGTATAAATATAATGGTATATATTTTCGGAAGAACTACTTAGAGTAAGACTCAACAGGGTGACTTATCTAAGTATGCAACTATTGACGATGTCAAGGATGAACTCTCTAATATTTTGAGTCTCGAGAATGAAGATCTAAATGAAGTGGTAATATTTCAAGATATTCAAGGATAAAACTAATGACGAGTAATATTTAATTGCACTATTAATTGCAATATATTTAATGAAGAAACCGAACCCAGCAAATCTGTTTTTGATAATAGTGCCAAAATTAAGCCTGGTGTTATTATGTCAGCTATATTAGATTATATTCGTAATCGAGTACAAAAAGCCCGTGATACAATTTCCGGTGTCATTAAAATGATTAATACTACAATTGCCGGCCTTGGAGAGTTAGAATCAAACGATTATGTTGCAACAAAGAAATACGTCTATGATATAAACATGACAATGAGGAACTCAGTAACAGTAACTCAGTAACAATAATTAGTAGTAAATTAACAATATTAGGTCTGGTTATATTGCTCACTTAAACAAGTTCTTGAGTTTAAGTAGAAATGTGAATATAAATTATTGATATTTTGGGGAAGCCCAGTAGTCATTGACATAAAAGGAACACAACAACATAGTATATACTTTAGTGTCTGGACAAGTATTATTGTCACCGCCAAATAATGTATTAAACACAGCGCTAATGTCACCGGTATATACAGGTTATCAGTGATCGGTGTTGCAACATTTACGATATCTACTACAAATCCACGACTTGGTCCACTAACAAAACCTTCTGGATCTATGTTAATGTACTAGAGTAAAACGACGAAGAAACTTTTGAAGTGGAGCCCGAAGAAAACTAGTCGGCTTAATTTATTGGTGTCTTTGAATTAGTCGCTGAACTACCACCTGCTTAGTAAATGAGTTTCACAATCAACTTGCAACGTTTGATACAATGAAGTACGTGAATGGCAAAACAAACTAAAAAATTGCGTTGATGAATATACAGTGAACGTAAAATAAAGATATCGTAGACGTGTAGTTGTCGTTGAGATAATTGTATGTTCAGCGTCCGCCGTTATCGCTGGAACAGGTATATTACGATCATCAATAACACCATTGCAAGTAATGGGAATAATTATAACATTTTGTGTTTCAGCTGCAACAACACTTCCTCTTATTCTTAAAATCATTGTCCAAAAAGTTTATATACATGTATTGAAAATAAACTACATCAGTATATCATACTCTACATTATCTTCATTGACATCATCAGGTCTTAGCGATAGAATAATATCAGATACTGAGTTCACATAAATTATTAAGATTAACAACGAGTCATGGACTACGTATGATTTAAAAATTAATAATAATAATAATGTCGTCATTACCTCAGATATTTTTTTGATGAGGGAACAATTTTATTTTGAGATTTAATAACATCTGAACATGTAGACACGTATGGTTTTAAAACTTTTGAGGGCGTATTTCATGATACTGTTATTAATTATAATAAAAACATAAATGAGTTACGTAGACAATTTGTCATTGTACATGATGGAATATTGCACTGAAAACCTTCGTGAGAAAATTATTTCACGGATAAAACACTTAAACAAAATCAAAGATAATCTTAAACTGTCAAATAACATAATTATACGGTCTATTATTAACTCAGAATACAGATTTGTCAGAAAAGAGTTTTGAATAATAATGGTAATATCTGAGGTTTATTTTCAAAATTTCAGTTTTACAGAGATTTTGAAAACATCAATAATATCGTTGATGAATATTTTCCACTAATTTTTGTGGAAAAACATAGCAACACCAGCAGTTATTTTCAAATATAACAATGATCTACATGGCTGCGGTTGTCAGATGTCAGTTGTAAATATAACATCAACGTTTGCATTTAATCTTTTATGTGACGCAATTGATGGCAGTTATGCAAATATTGAAGAATAAAATTATGCTCAGCAAGGATATAATCCGTATACATTTACTCCACAAGTACCCCCTAGATATTTGATTGTACAAGAGCCAATTAATACGCTTTATTTATGATGTCATACTTGGTTATTATCAAGAATACATTTCAAACGTACTGACGAATCCGCACACTTTATTGATTGAAATTTTAGAGCGTAGGTCTTTGATCCTTAGGATTTTGAGGTCTTAAAAATGTGATATATTTGTACTCAAAATAATGAAAATCTCATACAAAATTATGATAACAAATAAATTTTATAGAGATTTGTAATCGAAGTTATTTTTTAAATACTGATTCTCGTCTAAATTGCAGGTAAAATGGTACTAAAATATAATAATTATATTATTGATTTTAAAATTTGATGGGATAGTAGGTATAAAAAAAGAAATTCCTTCTGAAAAATAGGATCGTATATAATAAATATTATCAGAATTAATATTATTATCAGAATAATTATTAGAATGTTATTCTTCACTGATTTCATCATTTGATGGGATAAATATTTCTAAAATATTATGAATCAGTCCGATTTTATAATTTTATATGGTAAATTGGACTAAAATAATGAAAATCAGTCAGATTTAATAATTTAATGGGATAAATAATAAAATCATATAAAAACAGAAACGTTGCATTTTAATAATACAAAAATAAATCTGAAAGTCAATGATAAATATTATTATCAGAATAAATAGTACACGTGTTATAAATCACCCTTGACTTCGTCAAGGGCTACGTCAAGGACTTTGTAAATGTTTTTGTTTTCACTTTAATAATCACCCTTGATTTCGTCAAGGACTTCGTCACTCGCTGATATAATCTTTCCAAATTGTCTCATGCGAGTTTTAACAGTTTTTATTATTTCGTATTCGTGAGACAATTCTGATTTAATTGTTTACATCGCGCGTAAGAAGTATACGAATTGCCCACTTCTTTGACTGTAGCCAAGGATTGGAACATACATTGTTGAATGAGCTTAATGAATTGGTACTATGTTGCTAGTGTATATGTATCTTCAAATATGTTTTGTATATAAAAATTCAAAATCACCAATAATGTTTTCATATTTAGTTAATCAGATATTTTTTTACACCGTCATGTTATAAATTTTTAATTGCAGAAATAACAACATTAATATCTTTGCAATTCATACATATATTTTAATAAAACAATATGTACACAAAACAACCCCCATGTGAACTCCTTGAATGCCAAACGATATTCTAGCAAAGTTCAGAGGGCGATGCGAACTATTTACTATCATCGACCTAAGGATGAAACAAAATTAATTTAATTAATTTATTCTAAGGACATCACAATATTAACTTAATTAATGTATCCTAAGGACGGCACAACTCCCATGTGTACCCCTAGATTGAAAAACTACAGAGCATGCAAGTTTATCTAACTTAGTTTTAGCTAACTTCTATAAACTGCACAACACATTTACGGGCTTTCTCTATGTTCAACATTTCTGCACACCTCGCCCATATCAACTCCGAGAGAGTGCAAAAGTTCACCCACCACGTAGTGCGTGTAGGATGGTGTGCTTGTCTGTTGAAGTTTGAGCGATTAATTGGAGGACTCGAACGATAAAACGGGTCCTATGCTTTAGAAGCTATCTAATACTTAGAAATCCAAACATAGCTCATCCAATGGGCGTTGCTTATTTGCTGCTTGTACTCTTCCTTTTCTGTTAATTGTTATTGCTGACAAAATCTAGATAAAGCAAGAAAACCTAGAGATTCTGAAAAATGAGGATAACCTTTTTTTTAAAAATAACCAAAAATTTATTGTTCATCAATAACTAATTTTTTTTAAAAATAACATGTCAGATTCTACCTTATCTAATAGAGTTATCCCCCCTGACCTGTTTAAGAGTATTTTGGACCATTCGTCATCAACGTCATTTAATATTGAATTACTTTGTCTCGCGATAACAGTTATTCACTGAAATTAAATTACTTTGTTTGTCTATCTTTGAAAATACTTTATTTGTAACACCGATTTGCTCGTTGTACCAAAGAAGATAAAATAAAACAAAAAAGCTATTAGTTATAAACGAATCTTTTTGAAGGGAGAAAACTTCAACCTCATTAGGTATACCAAGAGATTTTTCTCCCTTGCTAATAATTTGATAATTTGTTTTTAGGGGTATTATAATATAAATAATGATTTATCTCGATATTGTTGCTACTGTGGAATGTCGTATATATAATTATTGTATTGTATTGTATTGTATTGTATTGTATTGTATTATATTGTATTATATTATATTATATTATATTATATTATATTATATTATATTATATTATATTATATTATATTATATTATATTATATTATATTATATATATTATATTATAGTAATTGTGGAGATTCGGCAAAAACGGTAGAAGTCTAAGATTGATGAAATAGTCTTTCTATCATAATTAATGAATTACTGAATGATGCCGAGGAATTAAATATCTAGCTAATAATATAAAGTAGTAACACACGGGATAACTACTTATTTACTCTACCAGAGAAAGATATCCCTTTTCAACTGATTGTATCTAACAATGCAATATACGGAACTATAATTATTGTTTATATTTCTTGAATACGCCGATTTAGTACTATTATGTTATACCAAGGTATGCAAACATCAAAATATTTTCCACGTGCATTCATTGAAATATTATTTCTTCACTATTCCTGTATTTAATGATTTAACAACCCTGCGAAATTCGTTATATTTCCCAGTGCCAAGAAAATGTTTATTCTGATTCTAAGTAATATCTCTCAGATAAGATACATTATTACGATGTTTCCTGCCTTTGATATGATTTATCACAAAACGGTATTCGATTTGTCCATGACGAGACTCGTACATAAATTTATGAGACATAATGTTTCTTTTCCCAACATAAAATTTAAGATAACCAGTAATAGTAATATAACCGACTGTTTTTAGTCTACAGTATCTTATTACACTATCGGGAGAGGCTTCGTAATTTTCGATAACGTGATGTTTCGCAAACTCACTTTGCTCCATTGTATATAATTTAATTATTTGTCTAATTCATTTTCTTTAAATCATCTTATAAAATGTTCGACACTTTTTTAAAGAAAAAACTGTGTCATTATTATCGTCATTACTTTTTTAATCATAATATTTTTTTCATGTCTCTAATTTTTACCACGACATTGCATACTCAACTTCGTTTCTCCACTAACCCTTAACACCACTTCAAACACGGTTTTGGTTTAATACTCACTTTTCGTACCCTTTATGAGTGAATATTTAATTTACGCAGGCTTTGTTACAAGGAGGTGTAGAGCCTATCATCACCCACTTACATATATTCTTTGTTTGAATCACTATGTAATATGATGTTCATACATCAGTCCAAAGGAAATTTAAATACATTTTGAGTTAAGCAAAATAAACAGCCCATCATACGCCTGGCAGTCACATATATTGAAAAAAGTTATCTAGAGTTTTTACATAACTATTTCACACTGGTTCCTTCGTCATTATCCATGTTTATATTAGCAAATTGTTTTTTTTCTGACAACTTCTATTGTTTCTTCTTTAAATAGCCTATTCTGACTTCTAGTAATAGCCCCATTCGTTTGTGCCATGGTCATTGGGGTTAATACATACATGATGTACGTGCATATTGGGTACTTATAGTAAGTACCATTTTATAAATAAGCATGATTTACAAATGCCATCATACTAGCTGAAATGGTGTATACACTTTGGGAATCTATTTAATTACTACAATAATATAAATTCATTACAAAGGAGTAGAAGACTGATTTTGTAATCCTATTTCCTTACCTAAATACATCTCTGTATGACCAGTTCCAAAATGATATTGTGTTAGGCAGTAGACGTATCCCTTTATGAAGGTTTCGATAATCAATAATCAATTTAAGCTACTGCTTTAAGACGATTTAAATTTCATTGTAGGCACTTACACATGTTACAATATTCTTTGCAGTATCAAAACATGTTGTTGCAAAAAGCGGATTTGAGGCAACAATGGACAAATTGGTTATACTATGAATCGAGCTCAATGTACATTCTCAATTTATAGCTAGAATAGTTAATTAAAGATAAATGGTCTGACGTCATTAATCCCTTTTAAAACAATATTCCTGTTTTCGCATTACTAAGCAGTATACAAATCAAACAGTTATCAAAGGGACATGAATGATAATTGGAAATAATCATTTCTGTCTCGTCTTCATGCTGGGACTTTGCATCAAATACAGAAAGCCTACCAAAGTTTAATTTTCAATGCCTGATTCAACCATTACAAATCGACACCAGTTTTTGAATTATCTTGAATCGAAACAGTATCCTCATCTGTATCCCTATAAGAAGTGTTCGTGATACGTTTTAGAACCGGTCTCTAACAATTTCTGAAAGTTATGTCTACGACAGTGCTTTCAGCCCACGTCAGTGATCAAAACGGCGGATACAGAATACAGTAAATCTGCAGGGTTGCTATGTCTGGGATAGTCAGAATGATATAAACGAAACGAGTAGAATCCTTACTCCGTTCTCACTGACATTAGATGAAACGGGACTGTCTAAGGAAAACAGTATAATTGTTTAGCGACTTTGAAACGTTTGAAGTAGTGTGTTGCATCGGAGTAGGCAAAATACCTGTTGCTGTTAGAGGTTCAACGCATATATGGTGACCAGTGTAACTGGTTGAGGCAAAACCATAAGAAAGACGTCCGGAAAGACGTCCGGGAAGAGCCACCAACCCATTTGGTGCTATTGGAAAGATGTCTACAACTTGCAGTCATTCCTAACTCGAGACTCGACGTGACTAAGGAGAACTGTTTCGTGTGTATAGAGACCGATTTCACCTTCTATCTGACGTGAATAAGAAGAAATGTTGGGTGTGAATATATATATATATATATATATATATATATATATATATATATATATATATATATATATATATATATATATATATATATATATATATATATATATATGTTACGGGAATAAGGAGAATTGTTTGGCTAGAACAGATTTCACATCTAAACCATGGATGCGTATTTGCTTCAGGACGTCTGTCACTTCAGCTGCTTATGTATTTTTTAAGAAACGTGTCTGTATTATAACTTAAATAGCTTTGGAATATATATATATATATATATATATATATATATATATATATATATATATATATATATATATATATATATATATATATATATATATATATATGTGTGTGTGTGTGTGTGTGTGTGTGTGTGTGTGTGCTGCGGGAATAATTGTTTGACTAGAACAGATTTCACATCTAACATGAATGAGGAGATATATTTCATTAGAATAGAGACAGGTTTCACATCTGACATAAGTAATGAGCATTAATTGTTGTGAACAAAGACAGATTTTATATCTGACGTAAAGAAGGAGAAATGTTTTGCTTGAATAGAGACAGATTTTACATCTGTCGTCAGCAAGGAAAGTATTTTGTGTGAATAGTGACAAATTTCACATCTGAAGTGAATAATTAGAAAAGGTTGGTGTGAATAGAGAAGATTTCACATCTGAGGTGAATAAGACAAAAGTTTGGTATGAAAAAGAACCTCGTAAATGCTTAAAGGTTTGGGCAAGAAGGTATAGACGAATCAGATGCAAAATCGTAAATATAATATATTCTTGACGCAAAGAAAACTTACTTTGATAGAGGAATGCTACATTAAGGGGATGCTGATTCATATAACCTAATATTTATGTTAATCAGTAACAAATATAGAGACAACATGAGATTAATATATATTAAACTGAAACCGGGATGTGGTCAGTAACTACGTACCCTCTTTACGTATATATTTGATATCGTGGCTTTGTACGTTCCATGTAAGGTAATCCAGTCTATAGCATCCCTTGTTATCATGAATTGTATGTCTTTTTGTTATATGGTATTAATGTAATATTACTCAACATATATGATCAGTTCATTTTGTTTATAATTTGGGACTTTTAAAACTCTCTTTTCTCCTTATGTAAATATTTGTACACCTGGAAAGGATACTTTTTCTTAGACAACTAAGTGGCAAATGTATAATGGGCTTATAGTTAATCGTGCCAAATACAGGTAACTAAAAAAATGTTAATCCAGTTATGCAAGATTGTAGAAACATCAACCCCCCCACACCCTGCAGATATGCATATATGCATACATACATATTACATGCATGCATAACGGTATGTATGCGTACATCAAGTGACGCAAAGAAAGCGTTCGTTTGTTCATAGTACCCCTTAAACCGTGGATGCGGCTTTGCTTCAGGACGTCTGTCTCTTCAGCTGCTTATGTATTTGTTAAGAAACTTGTCTGTATTATAACTTCAATAGCTTTGGTATAGATATATATATATATATATATATATATATATATATATATATATATATATATATATATATATATATATATATATATATATATATATATATATATATATGTAGTACATCTGGGGGAAGGCGCGTCGTGCTTCTTCAGGAGTAACTCGTCTACCTTTGGTCTCTATCAGGCATTCAGCTCTGACATGTGGCTCCAAGCAGCTGCAGCCACACTACGGGCAACGGCTTCGACTGGCCGCCTAAGACCAGGTTAAGGGTAGCCGAAGGGCCTCAAACCCTCAGAAATAGCTGCGAAAACCAAGACTCTAGAAAGACTCATCGCTGAAGCCCGCATCATCCTCGCAGATGACTGTGCCCTCATAACTCATGTAGACAAGCTCTCAAAAGCCTTCAACCTACATGGTCTCACAATAAGCATAGGAAAGACAGAAGGTTTATTTCAGCCTGACCCAAACATTTTCCTTTCACACCGATGCATCACTATTGGTGACATGCAGCTGAAGAATGTGGACAATTACAAATACCAAGGCAACCTAGACACATATATCACTGCAAAGATCCAATAGAAGACACCTTCCATTTCTTCAGTGACGTTCGTAACAAAATCTCTCATCCTCGTTTGGCATTTGAGGTCTCTTCAGCCAATTTTGTGCAAACAATGGATACACAGCAGAATCCATGCATATTATGAAGATAAGTAGGTCTGAATCTTCGTCAACAGATTCAAGACGCTGTCTTCCTGTCACTGGTGTAGTGCCCTAATTTCCGCCATATTGCGAGGTGACCTAAAGTAATGGCGGCTGTTTTCGCCTCGTCCGCCTCGTCCGCTGTAACAAAGCATATATATTCATGTACACACAGACAGATTTAGTCTTGCACAGAGACCGATATCACAGTGTGTGCTTCACTAATTGGTTCTCGATTGGGTTAAGGTACTTTTTGTTTCTTTACTGCATTATCAATTAATGAACATGCACATCGGGTTTATCATGCGGTTCTAAACATATTTCATGCATTGTCAATCGTTATTATCAACATATATCCTTAAAATATACTGTAAATTAGTTAAAGACGTACTGATTCATAGTCACAGTCTCCCTTCATTTCGTTTGGGCCATTGATAAGTTTCATGCATTCACAAGTTGACTTGGAACCCCAATTTGCTTCAGTACTTAAAGATACTCAGCTATTTTGCCCATATATATTTCATGCCAGCTTCCTACGTTGCATGTATGGAGTACCGGCTGATGTTTGTTGCCATGGCATCCTCAGGATCAGACTCGTTATGTTTCGGTTATCGGGGTTCCTATACACCTCGTATCAGTCCCTTGCATCTCCACATACAGGCGTTGGACACATTTCACAACCCTACAACCTCCCACGAGTCTCTCTTCCTGATACTGTAATAAATTTGGAGTAAGTGTTAGTGAATTTGAACCATGCTTGGGTCGTTAGTAGTGATTTTGGGTACAAGCCGAATGACTGTCCCCTCGTGTAACATAGTCCATATTAAAATTCAGTGGTGTATACAAGTAGTGTGATTGAAAAGGCAGCATTTATGGTTGGAAATCAGTAAATTATAGAATGGAATCAATAAGTTGGAACTTGGTAGGTACCGTTTATGTGGCCATAGTGGAAAGTTGGCGTATGTATATGAGTGTGATACGCCGGAAATTCTGTGGATGGACTGGCCTAGGGTCGCGCAGTTAAATATTTCCCAGTTAGTAAGGGAATACTGGTGTAATTTCTATGGCATGACAAGCTATCGGTACGGAAAACGGATGATAATGAAGAAAAACCATGTAAAGGTGCAGTTAATGGACGTTTGGGCAAGTTGTCTCCTCTGGGTCGCCCATTGATTACAGCAAAGATTAATAATTATAGCAGACACGTCTTTCTTTCCATTTTACAACTCAAGTTGTATGGAAGTCTTTGGAAATTTGGGGAAAACATATGACTTCCAGCGTGACTCGCGCAAGGGTTTTGACACCGCTCGGTCAAGTGAATACCCCTGTGCTTGTAATTCGTATGAAACACCAACGATTCAGAGCTGGCCTCGTGCAGTGACAGGACTTTCCCCCATTATGCCAACGAATATTTTATATGTACAATAAAGTGCCTATAAACTCACAACCAACAGTGCAAAACTAGTATCTAACTAGCCGTCGTGCATGCGACTCTTAATGTGTCTTTTTCAAAGGCAAATACAAAAAATACCAAAAACTAACAAATTAAACACAAAAACCACTGATTTAGCAAAACTGTACATAACACTTTCTGCTGGAATTAAACCTTAAAATGTATCACGTTTATTGCAACTTCTTGAGGATGTTGGAAAATATATTTGTTGACCTAGAACTCGACGAGCTATAACGACATATGTCGTTTTATGTAAATGTACGCAATCGCAAATTATATATCGGCTATTTCATTGTTATAGTAGTAATTATAGGCTATTAAGCAATATTAGAGATTTATTTAAAAGAAAATGTGTTGGGTGCAAAAGATAAATGTATTGGTACATGGCTGTCTTTTTTAGTCTACCTGGTCTAAGCCGCATGGTATCAATATGCTAAGGCGGCGTATATATATATATATATATATATATATATATATATATATATATATATATATATATATATATATATATATATATATATATATATATATATATCTATTAGTAGCATAGCTAAAATATTTGTGTATTATAAGTTCCTAATAATATCTTCAATGCAAAGGCTGAAACGTGGCAGGAATACAAAATTAGATTATGAAATCTTTGACATCGGCCAATATTATATAATACGCTTTAGCGGAGTAGACCGTCAGTATTCCGACAGTCGCCAGCCAGTTCAGATAATGAAAAGAGCTGTCTACCTTTTCGCTGTTTGTCTCTTTTCCTATATTCGTTCAGGTAGGTGCACACACACACACACACACACACACACACTATATATATATATATATATATATATATATATATATATATATATATATTGACACTAAAAGTGTTTTACATTGTCTATTGTCATTCGTTGTCCATAAGGTCTTGTTTGTTTGTTATGGTTTAACGCCATTTTTAAGCACAATATAGGCTATACATGGCGGCCAGTATTAATGGTGGAGGATAAACCCGGAAAACCCCTGAAAGAACCACCGACCCACGAGAAGCTACTGGCAAGCTTTCTCACGTACATAGGGTCTGGGACCCATCCTAAATTTACCCTTGAATCATGACATATTCTATGGGTATATATATATATATATATATATATATATATATATATGTATGTATATATATCATAGTATTGTGTTGTGGTCCTGTTAATTATCGAAGTAAATGTCCTTTTAGATTTTTGCTTATGTTATATACACTTTATAGTCGGTAACAAGACTCCATTAAAATGTAATCTAATTATAACATGATTTACTCTGTTCCTTACGGACAATCCTTACAACTATCTGCGTATCAACATTGATTCGTTTTCTTTTCTTCACATTTTATTGCATTATTTTGTCTCAAATTATAGCGGTATATATAAAACATTTGAACCATCTAATCATGATAAACCCTTTTCATTATGTAATTTGTTTACGTAAGTACGTTACTTATTGAATTAAACCCCGAAATGCAAGGTAAATTCGTTTTTTAAATTTAAAGATATGGTACACTGTGTAAATTCACTAATCCGAAAGTATATCATGTCCAAACCATTTTTTAGACTATTGTTGTCCTATATACTGAAGTTCATCCGAATACGTCTTTTCATCAAATCATCACATATCGGGGCATAATTCTCAATTAACAATATCTAAGCCTTCAAAAGATCAGAGGAAATCGAGTTTGTCTTTGTATTTAATGACATCACATTTTCATCATGTTCTAATGTGAACAAGAGCTTATTTAGCACATTTTCATCATATTATTATGTGAACAAGTGCTTATTTAGCACATTTTCACCATGTTATAATGTGAACAAGTGATTATTTAGCACATTTTATATTCAAATAAACTGGTCAAAGTTCTATTTGGTAGAGGAACTCTACATGTCTATTCATGATATATTCAAAGCTAATAAACATTTATCAATATCGATCATTGTCAAGCTACATGGAAAAAGTGTTTGAATCATAATCTCATTTGTAACGTTGTCCGCTCTTGACGTCCATGCGGAGGTGAATAATAATGCATTTAATTTCGTTATAAAGTGTTGCACTGCCTTGGATTATCCTTATTTGGTGTGCATGTTATAACGACCTTGTCCCAAAACAGTCGATAATGATTTAGTTTCATACGTTTCATTGATTGATTCATATAACTACAATACGTCATTGGCAACCGAAAAGACTTTAAAAATGTTTAAAAAAGTATTGAATATTATTTTCATCTGTTATTAATAATGTGATTATTTTATTCACATAGTTTCGAGATTTCACAACTATCTTGATGCACTTTTTCTATTTTACCCCAAATCGGCTAATACATCTACGAATCTTTTCTTTTCTCATACTTTAAACTCTGAAACTGAGATCAACGTATGTAGTGAAATAAATCATATATAATCAACCTTAAATTTAAATTTAATACATTTGTCAATATTACTTTCCTAATCAAGTACATTGTGTATTTTTTTTTTCTCATGCAAATTTTGATTTTGTTCGATGCAGTTTTTATCCAACCTATTAACTGTTCTTAAATTACAAACAACCTTTACCATTTATACAAATATATTAACTGAAAAGCATCAGGGACTGTTCAGTCCGATACCTTGCTGCATTGTCCCCTTTCTACGTTTGGCATAAAAAATCCGATCTAGCTTAATTTAAAGGACATTTTCTTTATCATCATATCTCTTTGGCTCTACATTGGATGTTGTAAATGGAAAAACTAGACCAAAAGTTTATTTTATATTTAATAGTAAATTCACATTACTAGGGTTCTTTAAATTTATATGATTGAATGATTATATTTCTGGAATAAAGTTAAGTCCCTACATCTAATAATAGACTCATTATTTTATTCCTGCATACTATCACTTATATTTTTGTTAAAGTCCAGACAATTATTATATTTTTGTTAAAGTCTAGACAATTATTATATTGTTTGTTAAATTATGGATAATTATTATATGTTTGTTAAAGTTGTGACAATTATTATATGTGTGTTAAAGTCGACAATTATTAAAAAATGTTTGTTAAATGTTTTGACAATTATTATATGTTTGTTAAAGTTTTAACAATTGTCTTTAAATTCTTTACTGCAATATGCATATTCATCAATAGGATAATGAGAAATCAGAATATAAATAAACGTTTTCAATGTGTAGGCAAACACTAGGCCATGGGTAGTCAACTTCGTCCGCATTGATTCGAATAGGACCAGATGAATACAAAAATACATTTTGTGGCAGAGAAAATGATGCCAAACGTGGTTGTTATATATATATATATATATATATATATATATATATATATATATATATATATATATATGAAGAAAATAAAAAACAAATCAACTTCCCGTTATCAGAAAATAAATGAAATGATGCTTTTGAAGTATTATCCAGTACAAGTTGTTATTATCTACTTATAAAATTTTTTTGGATCTTAGACGAGCTAAAAGGACACGACTTAAAAAACTCAATCATGTGCTCAAATTAATAAAACAGCAGGGATGGCCTTACCATCAATTGTGTCTTCTTCTGCTTTTACTGTAGAATACCAATCTATTTCTAACGAATAGTATGCATATATTGTACGTATTGTAAATGTAAAAGGTGTCCATAACTTACATATTTATCTGGTAATGAAAGCGGCCATTATATTACCAAGGTTATGTACAACTGACCTCATGATGAAAGTGAATTATAAAAAGAGTTAGTATTGCAGATGTACCAGAATTGAAACAGGGAATGTAAAAACAATAATCTGGATGGGATAATACAAGCTAAAACGAATACATTAATATTCTATCCCAATTAACTATGTCGTAATTTCATCGAATATTCAAAATAGCAGATTGGAAAATTCAAAACAAACATCAGTAAGTTCTATTGTTTATTTTACAAGCAGTACTCATTATTTGAAATAGTATATAAAAGTTTACTTGTAACAAACATAAATACTTATCAACATCTTTATACATAGTTGTATATTTTTGCTGTGAACACGCATGATGTTGATATGAATGAATCCTGCCAAAAAACACTCGCAGCAAGAACCTCAAAAGTAATCGCCACCATTTATTGCTCTTGAATATCATTGAGCTAGTGCTATATCGCGATTAATGGACGTGTCCCTTTATCCCTCATGGCTCTAGATCAGCATCGGGATTAAAAGATCTTTAAATAAATCAACTTACATACTCTTGTGTATATTTATCAATCAATAAGAAGCCGCCAATAAACGCATACAAACAAATTCCACAAAGCGAAACCTAGACGTCATGCATTTCGTTTGAAGATATAATATATAACATGAGTGATGGACAGCGTCAGAGACTGAACATATCTGACCTATGTATATGCGTTACTCAAAACTCATACACTATTTTATACGTTTAATACTCTACAATAGCAGGTGAAATTGTTTCAAGAATGAAAAATAAATTCTTTATTAAATGGTGTAATAATGTTTTTTAATTAGTGAATCACTGTTTTTAAGTGACTGTCGAAATGTCGACAATATGTGCTCTTCAGCGCTAGACTGCAAACTTGACAAGGCCACATATGTTGCAATGTATACAATAACAACCGAGGGACAAATATCCTTACAACTAAACTCACAATGTGTCTTTTGATTTTTTAGATGATACATTATTATGTCCGTCAGATACCACCGTTCTATTGTTTTGAATATTATTACGTCTGTCAGATACAACCATTCTATTGTTTTGAATATTATAACGTCTGTCAGATACAACCAGTCTATTGTTTTGAATATTATTACGTCTGTCAGATACAACCATTCTATTGTTTTGAATATTATTACGTCTGTCAGATACAACCGTTCTATTGTTTTGAATATTATTACGTCTGTCAGATACAACCGTTCTATTGTTTTGAATATTATTACGTCTGTCAGATACAACCGTTCTATTGTTTTGAAGAGTATTATGTCTGTCAGATACAAACGTTCTATTGTTTTCAAGATTATTATGTCTGTCAGATACAACCATTCTATTGTTTTGAATAGTATTATGTCTGTCAGATACAACCAGTCTATTGTTTTGAATATTATTATGTCTGTCAGATACAACCATTCTATTGTTTTGAAGATTATTATGTCTGTCAGATAGAACCGTTCTATTGTTTTGAAGAGCATTATGTCTGTCAGATACAACCGTTCTATTGTTTTCAAGATTATTATGTCTGTCAGATACAACCATTCTATTGTTTGAATATTATTATGTCTGTCAGATACAACCATTCTATTGTTTTGAAGATTATTATGTCTGTCAGATACAACCATTCTATTTTTTTCAAGATTATTATGTCTGTCAGATACAACGGTTCTATCGTTTTGAATATTATTATGTCTGTCAGACACAACCGTTCTATTGTTTTCAAGATTATTATGTATGTCAGATACAACCATTCTATTGTTTTGAATATTATTATGTCTGTCAGATACAACCGTTCCGCTGTTTTGAGTATTATTATGTCTGTCAGATACAACCATTCTATTGTTTTAAAGATTATTATGTCTGTCATATACAACCGTTCTATTGTTTTGAAGAGTATTATGTCTGTCAGATACAACCATTATATTGTTTTGTGTCCCAAACTAGCATTATCCGTCAAATCATGAATGTGTTGAAAACAAGACACGAGTGCAGCCATTACATTTACAAAATATACGATATCAAGTGTAATATGCACACGATAATATTGTTTCAAATTATTGTCAAATGTAAAAACTTCCATTTTATTGATGCATCAATGCAGCTGTTAATCGCATGGACACACAATGTAGAAAACATGCAAATCGACGTTCTGTCCAATGTTTGAAATAAAGTAATATATATATATATATATAAATATATATATATATATATATATATATATATATATATATATATATATATATATATATATATATATATATATATATATATATATATATATATATATATATCTTTGTGTGTGTGTGTGTATGATTATTGTCATGCTCGAGTATGAATATGATTATTATTATTATTATTATTATTATTATTATTATTATTATTATTCGGGTAATGACTCCTTGATTCTGTTGTTGATATTGTTTCCAAAACATTTTCTCATCTGCATTTTAGGAACACCCAAAAGCTTTGAAACAGTTTGGCTTAAGGATGTGACAACCATGTTCCAGACCGACAAACGTACACTCATTGACCTTGACCTCCCGAATAGTCTGACCTTTCATCTTACACGTGGTGCAGACTTTCTTACTTTAGATTTGAAGAGGAATCATAACATTAATCCAGATGCTGACGTATATTTTGCACGAACATTGAAAAACGGTCAATCCGTTCTGGTAAAGTCACGAAATTATGAAAAGGAGGTACGCTTTCAACTAATTTTCAAAGAGCGTTTAGTAAAACTGTTGTCTGATATATTAAATATAACTGTAACAATACATTTATATATATTGGGCTTTATAACATTTTTCAAAATCTATTTAAAACAGACGTTATTAATTTTAAGAATGTGGGTTTCTCAGATTCTTGCCACAAATACAAAATTTCATCAACAAACGTGGTTATGAATTTCGATACTTTTCTAAAGCTTAACTCAAGGCCCATACTGCCCTGCTATTTCTAAGTCACATATATAATCGCGAAGTTGATGTAGATTAATGTTTAGAGCAAGTTCATATTGTCTGCACATGCGTCTTATTCTTTAGATTAAAACTAGATAAATTCATAAATAAAACAAAGGTAATAAGTAAACTATGACGTAAAATAAAATCAAATATTCCTTGTATCAGCTTTGTTTAAAACAAGTTTAGAATTTTCGACATGGATTGTATAGCTCTAATGATATCTAATACAAATGTAACTCATAACAAAAATACATTTCTGAAGATAACGGATACAAAAAGTTAACCATGAGTAACATTTTAGTACAATTCAGCCTCTTAAATATAATGAACGCAAGAAAGTAATATCCAATAAAAATGTAATAAAATAATAATAATTGCACTAGAGCTCATGGATACATATTTCTAAAACCTTTGTGGCGAATATACAAGCACGTTACGTCATATTCGAGTCACAAAATTTGCTGCAAAATAAAGAATAAAAACATAAAAAGCATGCAAAGGTTTAAAAAAGGTATTATGCCTAATGTTAAAGATATTCAAACACTAATTCTGTAAAGTCGATTTTAAGTTATAATTATTCAATTTTAATAAGTAATTAAGGTTCCCATCCATATTAGACGACTGATACATCAGATAACTAATTGGATAGATCTTTAAAAGACATGATATGAGTAGTAACTGCTTTAAAGCTGGCACAGTAATTTAGGAATAGTATTTCAGACTTGTTGGTACATCTACTCTGTCAATGCATTGAAGAAAAAAAAGGTTTATTTGCTATGTCAGAACCAAAGTGGAAGCTGCTGATTATACGACTCAAACCACAAGAGGTAGGAAGATTTGAAGCTTGTCTCCTTTATCGTCATCAGCATAACTAACCGTTGTTGTTCATGCTGCCTTTAAATATCTCTGTGTACCCTTCTCTTATTATGTGACTGTATTAAATATCCCATAGATATAGCTTGATTATATTTAAAAGGAAGAAATACTTTATGTATTTTACTTATAAGTTTAAGTGTTGTAGCACTAAATTCAATTGCTCACAACCCGAAAATAAAATAAATCTTACTGGATACACCACATTAGTACATTGAAAACAGGCCATTTAAAACATGACTAAAAGAAAAAACAATCACTGACAATACAATAAATCATCTTGTTGCGACCATCACTTCTTAGTCTAAGAAATACGTTTAAATTAAATATTATATTACGAATTGAAAATCCATCAGTAGTTGCTACTAAAACAATGAAGCAGCTGGTATATAATTTACGTTAATCAATTATCAATGTGACAGCAGATTTTAGTTCAGTAGAATTCAGTATTCATTATCAGTATCAAGTTGAAGCCAACTGTAAAAAAAGTAATTTAAGATTATAAACGCCGTACAAATAATTATTTATAATTTTGTAACTTCCTCCCTTTTTAATTTTTTGGTGTCTCTTTCTCTGTTTTGCATTTGAAAAGACTCATTTAGAGTAGAAATATATCAGGCATTTTAGAAACTGGGTTTGGACTGTTCGTTGTCTTTTATCACACACATACACACACATGCACGTATATCTGTATGAGCGTATCTAAAACAAGCTGGGTTGCGAGAACGGAAAGTCAATCGACCATTGGCAACCACAATACTTTGCTTTTCTTATTAATAATCACATACTTTTTGTTATACCAGTATTATACATGGTGTGGGAATACGGGCTACGAAAGTAGGATGCGAATCAATAATTGTGAAAACGCCATACATAATTCCTGAACAGACCTATTTAGTTAGTTGTTAAAATCAATACTTTGCAGTTAGGTGGCAAGAACAAACTGAATATAAACTGAGTATCCATGGGGATTTACTCAGTTCTCTTATATATAAAATTATTAGATATCCTACAATTGATATTTATAAAGCATATGTAATAACAGGTTTCGCTGATGATATGGAAAGAATCAACTACAAGGTAGGGAAACAATAATAAGCTTTTGTGATGTAAACAAAAACAATCCAATTAAAACATTTGTAAAACTCAATCATTTAGAGACGTAATAGACAAGGAAAGTCAATAAAACTTTCAAATGAAACAGCAAATATAATATCATACAAAGAAATTCAAGACGTGCCATAACGTGGGATATACACATTTTACAGTACAGTCACGTTGAAATATTACTTTCCCCTCAGACTAATAGATGCAACAAAATAACGTAATGCAATTATTCAACATCCAGAATGATGGGAGATGAATCAAACTAAATAGTAAAACGAATTTCAATAAATGGCAATGGCAGATTGATACAGTGGAAGGAGACACAGTGGGGGAACAATTATGGTATTTAGTTAACACTATCAATGATATATCTATTCCCAATTCCAAAAAAAGTAACAAGTAATTACCAAGTTACAAATATCTTATTGTCCCTAGAAGTCAACAAGCTAACAAATAGTTTATTTTCTTAGATTACGAACTGAAAAATGAGAAGAAAAGAACATCCGGTATTGCGAATCAACTCAAACATAATCCAAGAAGCAAAGACACAAGTCCTAGTAGTAAAAGGTCCTGAACGAAACTCAGTTCAAGTCCCGAAAACAAACAAATTAAAAGCGATGACGTGTCTGTTAAAGCCTGCCATATACTGATTTGTCAACAGTCTTTTGTTGACTAAAAAGAAATACTTTTTTAGGTTTGAATTAAATATATATATTTCAGTGAATGTCTTTATCCAATAATGTTATCAGAGCATTTTTGTATTTTCAGAGAAAAAAATCACTTGAACTGAGTAATTTGACAAACATATGATTAGACTCAAATCGGTCACAACATAAATGCATATTATTGTGCTAGATGTTAACGCAATACTGGTAAAATCATCGCAGTCACCAGATAATAAAGTTCTCTGTTCGGCATCAGGTCATAATTAACATTTTCTAAAAAGCAACCATTACCTAATAGAACAAAACGTCTAAAATACTCTAATGAGTCTTGTTTATATACAACACAGTGACCTACAAAATTTAATTAGGAGTCTCCAAAACCCTGACCCTGTTCCATATATTTATTGTTGACCGAATAATAATCCTGATAATAAGCTCATACACTTATATTGAATAAATCAGCTATTTTGATGAGAAGATTTGAATAATAGCCCTTTTCCTTTCGTTCCGTCGAATATAGTTTGGTTTTTTTTTCTGTAGTTTTATCAAAGGTACTGGATGGTTGCTTGAATTGTTATCGTACCAGTTGCCAATATCTACACATTTCTTTGAATAGGATGTGGCTTACTACCAGGACAGGGAGAACTGGGCATACATGACCGTCAAATGTGTCAAAAAATCAAATGAGCCGTGTGACAGAATCATCGTAAGTATGTTATTACATGAAATGGACAAACTGAGTGGTGCACTTGTTGCCTCAATTATGTAAATCAGGATATTTTTGATGTAGATTAAAAGAATATCTTCCCTAACTATATAAAGTACTTTTACCCTACAAAAGGTGTAGTGCATTCAATATCTTAGACTCTAAGCATCTAAGACGAATTAGGCAGATACGAGCACAACCAACCATTCTATTTGTTAGACATGCCAGTTGACGAAGTATATTGGTCTCAGGTTTACATTTCTCATTTAGACGTCATGAAATCAAAGCTATATCTTAGTGTATGTTGCTCCAAACGTGTACATAGTGCGTTATGCATTGTTTGCATTTTGCAACTTGCTCAATTTGATGAGTTCTAATTCTGTTCACTTCTTTATACACGCTTACACTGTTTCACGTACTGATGAAGGTCAAAGTTATTAAAACTAATTGCATATGTTATCGCTTAGCTTCAATTACATTGTCTCTATTTGACTTGTAAAGTTATTATCATAGTACATACATATGTTATGTTCGCGTTTAAATATGGAATGTGTGTGATTATGGAGTTAATGATTACTGATAACTTTTAATGCCATTATCATAGCTGTGATGCCTTTAGCTGAGCTGACATTAAAACAGATGCACCAGTGTATAATGTTTTTGTACGATTTAACATAATATGGGCCGAAATTTAAACGTATATTATAATTAGATATCAAAATCAACTACTTTACTAAATTCATTATTGGAGGCATAGCCTATTTCTAAACCTTTTTTTAGTTCGAGCAGCAGAGAGGGTGGACAGACCAAGTTTTCAAGCCGAAATAAGCCTTCCAGGGAGACTTAATTTTACCATTAAAGGGCTGCATGTGGTTTTCCATTTTACAAAAAAGAGAGTGGACAGATCGAAACTATTTAAAGTAAACCGAAACTATTTCAAGCAAACAGAAACTATTTCAAGCAAAATCCGCAAGGATTTCAAACCGAAACCAATTCAGGCAGACAAAAAAAGAGAAATCCTTTAGAATTTTACGCTACAGATCCCGCACTGATGTCGCTGCGGAGACAAATTAAAAATCTTTGAAATTGCTTACAATTTAGGATTTCACAAACAGATTAATTTGTAAAACCTCACCTCGTAAATCAATTAGATTATTGGATTGGTCGGTGAGTTTGAAATTAATTCTCGTTAACGAATCATTATGACGTCTCATATACACTGAATTACTTGGATCTTCAATGATTAGAAACCCTGAAGGAGCTGTTGGTGCAAATGAGTATAAAATATATCCTTGTTGAGCTTGATTTGATCTTTTGAGATTTATTTGGTAACATCCATCGATAACATCACATACTAAATTCACTGCAGTCATCGAGGATACATTGACGTTTTGAGGAGCGATATGCCTACAACCACCGTCTGGGTCATTATTATGTTTGAGGATGGGTGAACCATTGTGTTGTTGTCTCCATGCGTCGTGAAAACTTTTAAAACCATCATCGATTGTGTCACTGAGAGATTTTTCCATCTCTGGGACGTTATATCCTGGTAATTTAAAATTTATTAACTCTTCTTTTGTTAAATTATATGCGGATGGAAATTTTTGTTTTTCTCCTTCTCTCACGTCAATAGATTCATCAAAAGATTTTATAAAAAATCATTTAATTTATTAATATTTTTTATATAAATGTTCATAGCTTTTATTATTTTTATGATTTCATCACGTGAATCCGTTACATCCAAAAGATATTTTTGAAAACTTTGCCTTAGTGTCTCTCTATCAGATTCGAAAAAATCATTAAAAATTTTAAACATCGCGTTAATATGTTCATCTAATAGAATCATGTCTGTACTTTTATTTACCATCGTGTTCAAATTCAAAATGCGAACCCAGAGAAACCCTTCCAATAGAATTCAAAATATATTTTCTTTACTTTTTTATGTCTTTTCCTCTTAGAAGAGTTAAATTTATATCAATATCAGTTTTAATCTCATCTGTGGTAAAATCAAATTTTTTCGGTTTTGGTAGAGGCGTTTTTTCAGGCCATCCTAGCACGGTCCTTATAGAACTCTGATAGATGTCTACGACATATCCGGGTGAGTTTATCTCAATGGCAGATAGATGCTAGTGTTGGTTCACGAACCGTCATAGCGAATTTCGATTCTTTTCCAGTAATGGCTTTTATTTTGCGTTGTAATGCATTATTAATTTGTTCAAACTGTTAGGACCCAGATGGTATGGAAACAACCCATCGGGTTTATTCTTACTCGCAAACACCAGGGAATGATTCGGTTGTTGACCACCAAATGATTTTGATCTAATATTTGGCCAACTGTGACATACTAGTAATTTTGCTAGTGCTATCTCTTTCACCGAAATCGCAGTGGGGAAATTCACACACTGAATTCAGGATTCGTTGAGGTTATTGAGATCATGCTGGTTTTCACCGGTGTGGTATTTTCCGCTATTCGTTGAAGTAGTTTTGAGATGTTGCCATTGTTATTATACTCATGTTGTTTTTCTAATTTTGACATCGCGGAATCATAACACGTACCATTGCAGAAACCACACTATCGGATATTAATGTATCATCGAGGGAGGACGATTTAGTCGAGGATAATTGGGAGTATGCGGTTGACACAACATGGAACTTAACTACGTAATCCTGCAGTTTGCGCTGGCTGCATGATGATATTTTTTTGTTATACTCGAAATTATTTCAGCGATTGTTGTCGTCGCTGATATAGAAATTGGAAAAGCTATCGGGGCAATCATTGTCACCGAGGAGAGTATAATACCAGCTCCGGTGATTACACCTGATACCGAGTACACGGTAACGTCAACTGCAGTGATTCTTCGTCGATATTTATTTTTTGTTTAGTTTGAAATTCTCTGACCTGATCATAGCGATACTGCTGTGACGTTGCCAATCATGACATTTTATTTATTATAATAGATTTCAAATTGCTGGCGTTAAATTCGCCAGCGATTTCAATTCAGTTGTTTACTTAAATCCGCTACGAATTCCACTTACCATGTTACTGAAACCCGAGCCAAGTTATTATCAGTGGATATTATTGTGAATCGTCCAGTTGTTTCTTTGTCGATGATCGTTGATATCATATTGCTGACCCCAGATAAACTCGCTGATGAAATATTAAATTGAGTCGGCGACACTACTGTTAATCGATAATTACCTTTGACGGCCGTGGTGATATTTAATATGTTAGTGGAAGGTTTTCCACGTAAATGATCCGTGTTTATATCGCGTGCACATTATTTACGATATTTTTTTGTTCGTGAGGGATTTTTATTTTTTCAATGATTGCTATCATCCTCGTTAGATCATCCCTGATGACATCGTTGGTCGTTTTAATATAATCGAAAACAACTTCTATTCGGCGATTAATCGCTGTTATTTCATCGAGTTTCGTGATAATACCAGCGAAATATGTTTTGATTTATTCGGGTTTAGCATTTTTACGAAAATAATTATCGACGGCATCATCGGTTTTTTAAAAGATTTTACGTAACGTAGTAAATTGTTCGATATGAGCGTCATAATTAGACCGCAACTTTGACAAATTATCCATGGAGGTTTTTATCTCCGTGAGTTTCGGTGTGGTGACCGGTGGATTTCCAAAGAAATATAATAGAGATTTGTCAAAATTGTCAGTTATACTTCTTTGTAATTCAGAAAACGGATCTAATTTAGTTGTATGGTCGTCGTATTCATCGCGTGGTTTTTTAAAATAGTTCTAAATTGTTAATTCTATCCACAATAGTTGAAATGAGAACATCTGGCTTCAGTTTACCCTGATCGCAAAATACCGCGATAGCATTTTCCGTTACACCGCGTTGTTTAACTAAAATATCATCAAGGGAAACATTACGAGTTTTCAATTTACCCTGACGATCTTGAAATACAACTATCTCATTTGGATCAACACGTACGAGGTTTAACATCTCGGATATTTCATCTACGATTATAATTTTTACATTACCGGTTGAAGATATTTCCGCGGTGGGTTTTTAAGGCTTGATAAAGATCTCCCCCAAATATCAATCCTTATACTCTAAGATGTCTCTAAAAAGCGATTACTCGTATATTCTTGTACGGTTTTATGTGGTGGTTTTACCCGATGATGAAATATCGTTGAGTACATTTAATACTTCTATACCGCATATTGGTGGGTCATTCATTTTCTGTGTTGGTAGCGTGGAATACCAGATAGGAGTTTTTAAGTGGTTGATATAATGCATAAATTCTTTAGGCGGTGCTAACCCATATGAATGAAAATAAACAATCACACGCGGATCAATCGCGTAAGCAGCACAGTGGGTTCCAGGTCCGGTGCTGTTATCTCAGATTAATGATACCGGTTTCAGCATTGTTTGGTTGTTGTGGGAATTTATCTCTCATAAAGACTCCTCTAAAGTTTTTTATCGCTAGTTTTTTTTAGCAGCATCGAGTAAATCAAAATTTGATATGGGAACTACAGGTTCTCGCGACAGAACCCTTGTTTCTCTAGTTTGTAAATTGTTCCTAGTATCAGGCCGTTTCCGCTGTACCATGAATAAGGAGTTTCTGGTAGTCTTATACCCTTTCATGATCGTTTCTTTTTTTTTGTATCCCTATCCGGTAGCTTTCTTTAGTGCCATCCTTGCCGCTGTACCAATGGCTCCTAGCGCGGCGGCTTTTGCTACCGCTGAGGCGCTGCTGAAATCAACGCTGGTAACTCAGGGAAAAGTGGGAATATGCGACCTGATTTTATCATGCTTTTAATTGCGGCCGTAGAGAGAGTGACCTGAACACCCTTTTTATCTTTGATGGCATCATTGAAGTGTTTTATTTGACCCGTGTTGCGATTAATGGGCCACTGCCCGAGTTTGATTTAACCGGATTCGCTCGTGTGGTATCATTTGAATTGGCTAAAGGACTTCATCCGTGTTGTTATGTTTATTTTAGTAGACACATCTCTGTAAAACACTGGATGCCAATAGTGTTATTACGGTATATGATTGATTCTAAAATGCTGATATTGCTGATTGTCAGTGAAGCAATTATATCATATCGAAAATAAACTTATGTCTGGTTACCACAACCCGATAGTCTAGATAGTATAATCAGCGTAAACAAAAAACAATTCCCCGATCTCGACGAAGAATATATCATGAAACGGTCCAAATAAATCTTTGAAGTTAGAAATAAACACGCCAAAGATTTCGGTAGAAGAATAATTGGTAAATTCTCAGAGGGTGGAAAATAAGACCACAAACGATATTCTTCGCGGTTGATTATAGATGATGCTGAATACGATTTTATAATCGCAGATGTAACATCTTGGGGTATGTATGTCGATCGTAAAGACGCTTTCTTGTCCGATGGAACCAAATTAGATACAATTGTTTCTTCCACAGATGGATAAAATGCTCAAAATACTTACTTATGGTCGTCTATGCTGGCTTATGCTTCTATTAATTTACTTTCGATGATAAATAGATTTCCTGAATCCGCAGTTAGAGTAGCCACTGATTCATTTTATATAGACGGAAAACATAAAGAAGCAGTGGCCGAATTCACTAATTGAGACGAGAGTTGGGGATCATGGAGAATTAAAAAAGGAAATACTGCGTGATTACTCCAAATCAGCAGATGTTACGATTGAAAACAATTACTTGAAAAGCAATCAGATATCAGAACTATCTAATGCACCGTCGTGTTCCGATCCAATATGTAGATATAAACCAGTTAGCTAAACGGATGTGGTGGGTCAGGGAAGACGACTCGTGCGATCGAATTATTTCGAGGGAAATCAAACATGACTGTGTTAAAACCATCACACAGACTTGCAAGAGAGATCAAACATCGAGGAATTAATGCTTGCACTTATCACAGTTTTTTTCGATGGAAAGGTGACGAATGGACTCCTGATCGAATGGGCGAGAAATATATTCCTGAAATCATTATTTGGGATGAGATATCCACAGTGTCGTTAGATGTATTACAAAAGTTTCTCGAGTGGTTATTGCTAGCGAAGACAAAAGTGATAATGCGTGGCGATCATGGTCAACCACCACCATTTGTCGGTTTGTCTTCACATAATTGGATGAAGAAGTTTGTAGACTATTATGAAGAAATTAGTACTGATCATAGATCACTTGATAAACAACTATGCGTGTTCAAAAACTAATCAGATTACAACCAGATAGAATCCAGTGTAAAAAAAACACGTGGAATAATATCGGAAACCCCATTAAATGATTTTTGGGAAGCGTGGAGACCAAACGATTTGATAGTGGCAAGTAGAAAGATGGTCAGAGACACATTTCAGATGAAGCTATTTAACACACATAAAGAAAAATTTACAACACTTCCAGTGCCATTGTGTTATAGACCCAAGGATACACGAAGACAAAATATCGAAGTTGATATTCCAGGCCTGACAGAGAAGCAGATTCTAGTGTTAAATGGCATTGTGTTAGTTGATATTAGTGTAGTCGAATATGCATTGCATGCTGATAAATCCCCATGGAAGCTAGGATATGCAGCGACGATACATTCTTCGCAGGGGTTGACAATATCCGATAAAAATGTTTGGATCATAGATAATCACATCGAGTTGTCGAATTTGGTTTATCTTGCGGTGTCCAGAGTACGAAGAATAAATCAACTTCGAAGAGTTGTTTTAGACTATAATTACACTACAATAAGTGATATTGTCAGCGATGATATAATAAAAAAACCTCTCTGGTAAAAAACAGCAGGATAAAAAAAATAATAGAAAATTTGACATTGATGCCGAATTTATAATTACACTAAAAACAACAACATTATAATTACTGCGCGAATTGCAATTGTATAATGAGTTAGTGTTGGTCGGATAAAGATCCTCGCTAATTTACCGTAGACAGAAAAAATAGCAGTATTGTTCATACAAGAGATAATGTGATGCTGACTTGTCTTGAGTGTAACAGACGAAGAGGTGCTAGTTAAGACCACGCGGTGGTAATTTAGTATCCTCGGGTATCACTTTGAGTTGTTCACAAGTAAATCCTCGCTGAGGAGCAGTTGAACCCAATCTATAGACTGGTGGTCTACCCGTGGATCGTGTTAAGCTAGACATTTTATGCGTAGTGACACTCCAAATAGGATCAGTAGCTTTTTTTGCCGCCTTCGAGCTCTCCTGGTTCATATAAATATCTATTGCCGAGTATTGGTTGTTTTGAAAAATCATTTTGCGGTTTTACAGGTATATAGTTTTTTTTAATCGCTTTGTTAGGTTTCATATTAATTGTTCGAGTAATCTCATTATTCAGCGCGGTAATTACGCCTGGTAATCTCTTGACCCATTCACGGGATAGTTTATCCTGAATAAACTCCTTCGCGTATTGATATACAAATAACCGCCAAGCAAGTGTCCGATTAAATCGTTCAACAATTGCCTGATCACGTTGTAGTGCAGTATGTCCTCGTCTGATGGTGACATTATGATACTTCATTGTTGATAACACTGCACCATGAAATTCCTTGCCAGATCAACTTGTAATAGATTTGGCCAATGCAGAGGACCCCTACGATAAATCCTTTCAAACGCAGAAGCTACTTCAGTTGATGATTTTGTCTTTAGAGGTTCTGCTCGTTTGTATCTACTCGCAACATCAACTACGGTTAGCGCGTTCTTGTAAACACCATCATGCGGCAGAAATAATATATCGGTCTGATGAACCTCATTAGGTGCGCTGACATCAAAATGCGAGAAGTTAATTTGTTTAGGCGGTGGTACCAAATTCTATTCGCATGATTATCATCGGACCATCTGGAAGTGGCAAGACACAACTGCTACTTAATTTGATAACGAGATGGATGAAATGAGACAAGTTGTATTTAGTAGGCGCAAGTGTAGACGATCAGCGATGTTACGAGGTGTTAAAGGATGTTAAGGAGAAAGCAAAATCGGAATCGATGAGGTTATTATTGAGTTTATAACCGATATTGAGGAAGCACCGAGCATTGATGATATTGATGGAAATATTAGCAATTTAGATGTATATGATGATGTCATGCTAGACAATCAAAACAATCCCGCTAGGATATTTTCTAGAGGTAGGCATAAAAATACCGATGTGATATATGTCACTCAACGATACACATAAATAGAAATTTCTTTAGTCACGCTCAATTAATTTCACATGGATTTGTAACGATAAATTTGTACGACCCGAGATCAAGATATCGTATCGGACTTGGTCAAATATTCGTTTGAAACAATCCGTCTCCGCAGCGACATCTGTAGCGTAAAATCCTAAAGGATTTCTCTTTTTTTTTTGTCTGCTTGAATGGGCTTCGGTTTGAAATCCGTTAGGATTTTGTTTTAAATAGTTTCGGTTGAAATCCTTTATGATTTTACTGAAATAGTTTCGATTTACTTCAAATAGTTTCGGTCCGTCCACTCTCTTTTTTGTAAAATGGAAAAGCACATGCAGCCCTTTAATTGTAAAATTAAGTCTCCCTGGAAGGCTTATTTTGGATTGAAAACTTGGTCTGTCCACCCTCTCTGCTGCTGCTGTTCGCTATATAGAATCACACATTCTCTGGCTGCTACTATGTCTTCAACAACTTATATTATACTGCTTCGAGATGGATGAAACAAAGTCTGACAGACCACATTAATAATATAAAAACATATGTTTTAGAACGGAAAATTACGAATAGGAGACAGAAGTTACGATCTTGAACCAGTGGAGACTGATGTCACATTAAGAAACTTTGTGGTAAATCGAGGTGATCTTGGTAAACAATACCTTCTAAAGGAGCAACCCCATATGCGAAGAGGCTATTCAGTACAAAAGAAAGGTTTGTAATATCTTATTTAATCTGGGAAAGATACTTTGCCGAAACGTTTACATTGTTAAGATTTTGTTGTTTTACTGCAAAAGGCTGCGAAGGATATTTTTTTGTTTCTTGTATGAAATTACCTTATTACCGTAATATATATATATATATATATATATATATATATATATATATATATATATATATATATATATATATATATGTGTGTGTGTGTGTGTGTGTGTGTGTGTGTTAGACACGTTGTATTATTCTTATATTTGTTGTAGTATTCTTATTTTTATGGTCATATATTTTTGACAAGTTGTAGTATTCTTATATTTTATGTTAATGTATGTTAGACACGTTGTAGTACTCATGTACTTTTGGTTTTGTATTTTATGTATTTAGAATGTTGATACTATATGCCTTGTAAAACGTATTGTATGCAATAAACTTGAGCTCCCACAGAGTGCTGATTGATGACATGGTTTGCCATACATTCAGCGATTGGTTAATCTGTGTCACATGGTCTCTGGGGTAGTTATAAATATGGATGCACTGTCATTATGTAACATACAAATGATGAGTATAATTAATGCCATATCTTAAAGGTCCTGAGAAGCAAAGTGTCCTGTTAGTATATTCTGAATGTAGATAAATAAAATACTAAAATGTCGAATGAACAAGAACCAAATTTATTCAAAAAGAGACTGAGTTAGATTATCAAATCAAACCCGATAACTTCCGTCACAGCAGATTATATCAGAACTACAGAATACAAAGTAATAAACAATAAATTCAACTTTTGTTGATAAGTTCCAATTTTTTAAATATTGTTTAATTGTGCGTGGCTGTGTTGATCATTTAACACTTTCCCACCCTGAGACACGCATACATTAAAACTTTTGATTCATTTTTCCTAACACAATATTCTTCTCCCCTCTTAAATAAAAGCATATATTGGTCCCTTTAGGGCCAGTATGGCTTTGGGCTGTTTAGTCTTGTCTAATTTTGTTCAAGTACATTATGTTTATGTGAGAATTCTTGCTTGATTACACTACGATTTGATAACAAGCTCATCGTAAACAAGACTCACTCAAATGATCCAAAGCTTTAACAAAATAATATCCGGGACCTCAGGATCAGACTTATTTTTTATATTTACCTGCTGAGATGTTTTTGCTACAGTATCATGTACTTCATCAAGTACCAGACTTTCAAATTAGCTGCTGGTGTGGCTATATTAAATGGCAGATTAACACTTTTTCATTTAGAACAAAACAAAGTAGACATGACTCTAAGTCATTCATAAAAGCCCATGTTCAGGAGGATAAATGATAGGAAGATGATGAGGATGGCCATCGCGGCAACCATGTTGTCATTAGGTACCAACCAGAGAGAGAGAGAGAGAGAGAGAGAGAGAGAGAGAGAGAGAGAGAGAGAGAGAGACTTATTACGATCATTAACGCTTTCTCGCATAGTTTATAATATAGTTGATCTATTTTAGTTTAAATTAGGCAATAACCACTATAGAATTACGGAAATCATTATGATTGAACTCATTCTCTCTTTAGGGCTATTAGCTAAACCTCTTGTCCCATTTGACTTTGTTTGAGGGTAGAACGCATTAAGCTAATGCACGAAAATTTAATTACATATTAAGCATGATCATTGCATTTGCCAAGCGTACATTGATTGATTGATCGTTTTTAAACGGCGCACCATCACTTTTGGGCGAGTTAGCGCTATACAATCGGTTGTATTTATACCCGTTTAAAAAATACTAAAATGTTTAATATCGACCAGCGATATAAAAAACCAAATAGTTCAACATAAAATGGTAAGATGTTAGTAATAGTAACATATGAAGCTTCCCAATCAACGGGAGATTTAAATGGTGTATATTGATGAGTACAGTTGAAAAGATGTTGAAAAAAGCGGTATTTACATTTAATTAAATGCTCTAGGTGATGGCATACAAGTTATAACTTTAAAAAAAGATTTGCTTCCTTCAGAAAATCTAAAATACAAGTGATATGTATAGTGTCAAAACGTTCCTGCATGTCATGTACATTATAATACGTATCACGCGTAGGTTGCAGGTTGGAACATTCGGTCATAAAGAGCTTAACAGTAAATGGTTCATTGCAAGTAACGCACTCAGTGAATCTTCACATTTTAGTTATGTGGGAGTGGGTTTTGTTTGTATTGCCAATTTTGATTTTTGCGAAAACTACCTCCTCCCTATGGATTGTTCTATTGGAAGGAATCCATTCTCCCAGGGATGGTTTGACAGCGTGAAGTTTGTTATTCACTGCATCAGTCCATGATGCCTGCCACTATTGATAAGAGGTATTAAAATCAGTAAACGGTTATTTAAAATGAGATGGTTCTTGTGATAGAGCCATTTTAGCAGCGCGATCTGCTTCTTCATTACCTTTAATACCAAGATGTCTAGGTAACCAACAGTATACTATATTAAACGAGGTACTAAGCTCGCTATTGTTGACGAGAAGATTGGTTAATAATGGGTTATCCGGTTTTATATTGTGTATTGACTGAAGCACTAATAGTGAATCACAGATGATAATGCTATTTAAAAAATACGTTTATTCTCAATAAATGTCAGAGTAACGTTTATTGCTTTGATTTCCGCTGAAAATTGGACGCATCGTGTGGCAAACGAACCTTTGTTATGTGTTTGCCACTATTGAAGGCTTCAGCAGCCTTGTCCTCATCCTTTGAGTATAAATTCTAGTGTAGTTTCTAAATTCTGTAAGGAGTTCATGATAGTAGTTCTGGAAGATGGAAGGGCTTGTCTTAGATATTTTCTCATCGTGTAACGTAAAAATCACTTTGGGTTGTTTAAGGAGTCAAGGTGGTGTTTCCACAAACGTTTTCTGAACTGTAGAGAGATTAATTTTGATACTGTCAAGGCTGGATGATATTCTGATGCCAAACGAAGGTATGGCATTTGGTTTGTCAAACGTATATATCCTACACGTAGAAAACCAGAGAATGAGAACAATGGAGAACACAAAGTTAAAGCTTTTCTTTGAGGTTTCAGAGACAACACAAACGAAACAACTCATATTCCTTAGATGATATGCTATATTAAAAAAATATAGAAACTAAACATGTAAGAACTGCAAGAGGTTTACACCGTTCTTGTATGCTCTTTGTTTACGTTACCTTTGTAACTTGTATCGCTTATATAAAGACAAACAGTTTGTCAAATTAGTAAACATTGGTAGTTAGCACAGCTGCGTTGTGACATTTATATTTTCCAGCCAAATAAAATTTGTTTGTCATATTGTCTTCTTTGCTCTGAGGTTCTTTATTGTCTTCTAACTTTTGGACTGGCTTGTAAAATAGAATGTCTGTGTGGGACAATATGTATCCCTTAGTCTTTACGTACTAAATGTACTATTCTTTGTTATGTTTAATACTCCTTGAGAGCGCTATTCATAGTCCATTCGTATTCCAAATAATTATGAATATTGCCCCTAAATAAATAATTAAATGATCCAAATTTCATGTTTAGAAAATCTTGTCCCATGTTTGTTGTGGAGATTGTGTATATACAGTTCAGTCATTTACGTGGATGAGAGTTCTTTTGTGTCATCCGTATTATGTATTTTCTAACTGACCAAGCAGCGTATTTAGTTCATTCTCATAGACATTCTTCCACATAAGCGTACTTTGTTTACAATCAAATGTAGATCCTAATGCGCGTTAATATTGTAGAAACATGCGTTATGCAGTAAGAAACAGTGCCGTATGAAGAAATAATTAACGCTTCTGACAATTTAAATTCAACGCAAAACACTATTAGTAAATAATACGGACAAATATAATATTATTCAGGCAATCCATTCTGACGACAATTACTACAGTATATCCTCAGTTGAAGAGACAACAGCTACACAAATTTATGTTTGTTACCAAAGAATAGAATTGTATTACATGAATATATTTTCTCACTGCAATTTATATACTCAGATAAATCTCGCGAGTTAAAGAAGGCCTACTTCGTCAAGGTCGCCGTATTGATAGATTCATCTGCATGGAACTTGTAAGTGATCTCTGCATGAAAAGACACTCTGTCCTATAACCATCTATGTCTGTCTGTCTGTCTCTCATATATATATATATAAAAGACATATATATATCTTTTATATATATATATATATATATATATATATATATATATATATTGTAATAAACTTTGGAGTAAGTGTTAGTGAATTTGAACCATGCTTGGGTCGTTAGTAGTGATTTTGGGTACAAGCCGAATGACTGTCCCCTCGTGTAACATAGTCCATATTAAAATTCAGTGGTGTATACAAGTAGTGTGATTGAAAAGGCAGCATTTATGGTTGGAAATCAGTAAATTATAGAATGGAATCAATAAGTTGGGACTTGGTAGGTACCGTTTATGTGGCCATAGTGGAAAATTGGCGTATGTATATGAGTGTGATACGCCGGAAATTCTGTGGATGGACTGGCCTAGGGTCGCGCAGTTAAATATTTCCCAGTTAGTAAGGGAATACTGGTGTAATTTCTATGGCATGACAAGCTATCGGTACGGAAAACGGATGATAATGAAGAAAAACCATGTAAAGGTGCAGTTAATGGACGTTTGGGCAAGTTGTCTCCTCTGGGTCGCCCATTGATTACAGCAAAGATTAATAATTATAGCAGACACGTCTTTCTTTCCATTTTACAACTCAAGTTGTATGGAAGTCTTTGGAAATTTGGGGAAAACATATGACTTCCAGCGTGACTCGCGCCAGGGTTTTGACACCGCTCGGTCAAGTGAATACCCCTGTGCTTGTAACAAGAAAAATTTCTGGTGACAGCGTTTTGGGATATGTGTGAATAGTTCTGTCATGGTTTGCAATTTATTCAGAGTTATTATGTGTGAAACTGACTATTGCTTCGCATTTGGAAAGAAAGAGGAAAGAAATATTATGGCTAGTGCGACTTTAACTTCGTTTATTGAGATTTCGCGACATTTGGTCTGCGAGAGTAGATATATGCATTTGCTGCTGAGAAGGATTTTTAAGAGGAGTACTATGTTCAAGCAGGATGGAGTGTTTTATCCGGGATATAGAACAGCGATGACAAAAGAATTGTATTGGTGTAGGTCGCGCAGATTGCGAGATCTAAGTGAGTTGGAGGTAAAACCGTGAGACAGTGCACACGCGGTTTCCATTTTTCTCCTCGACACGTGGGGGTTAAAACAGGGCCAAGTGATACTTTTGGTTCTTTTTAATAGGCTGGAATTGCTAAAATGTGGACGACAATCATTGGCCACGGAATTGTAACATGCTGGAATGATGAAAATGTCTGTAATTGTTTTGTTTTTGTACAAACTGATAGGAACCGCTAATGAATGGGTTTGACAACACCCCCCCCCCCGCCGTGTTGTGTATAATTGAGGAGATTGGATTTTATAACATCAACAACAATAAGAACAATAAGAACAACATACATAAATTTGATATAAGCGTCATACACCGGTAGAAGTGGCCAATAAAAGTTTTAAATGGGTGGGTAATAATTTTTCCCCGTAATTATTACATGGATGGGTTGAGACATATTGTCTACGGGTGACAATTAAAAGCCGCGCAGTTACAATTAAATCAGAATGCGCCCAAAGGCTATGTAAATAATTTGATTATTGGTGTGATTATTTGTTTTATATTTTTAAATTCTGTAACGACAGATGTCGGTCTTGATTGGGGTTTTATTATTGTATGTATTAGTTTTATAATTTGTAATCATGTGGTGTTAGAGCAGAAAAGTTCTAGAAGTTGTTGCTGCATGAGACCAGGTGGTAAATTAAGTCTAGTTGTTTGAATTGTGCTTGGAGTTAAACATGGCTGAATTGAAAGAAAATAAGGGTATTATGTATGGGTGTTTGGAGGCTGGTGGACTATTTGTTTATTTTTATTTTTGTGTTGCTGTAGGGTACGGTTAAGTGGTGAAAAGATGATTGAAAAGGCAGTGTCAAGTCTAGCGTTCTGTTGGTGACAATAGGGTCGCGCCAGATGGGCGTTGAAGTCATGGTTGACTTATTTTTGAGGTTCTTAAGAGGTCGTGTTTCATTTGAAGAACGCATTCTCTAACCTCGTGGGGTAGTACAGGACGGAACCTGTATTTTGTTTGTCATTGAACTGTTAGCGACTTGCCAGTTGAGAATTGATTTATACAGAGCACATTAAGAAGGAAGAAAGAAATCGTCTACACGCATCTTCATGATCATATATGGTTCAGCGAGGTTTTCATCATGCATAGTTTGACTTGTCTGCATGAATGGAATGGTGTCAATTTGGAAAACTGTGAAGGACAATTCAAAGCACGTGTTAGTTATTTAGCAGCATGAAGAAATTGTAGTGCACACCACAATTATAGTTGAATCTTGATGTGATGGTGTTCCAAACTTTAGCGTTTGGGGATAGGTTTTCTTAGGGATTTAGGTAACAACTGGTGTGGAATTTGTAGTGAATTAACAGTGAAAGAAACAAATAGGATCGTCTGGCACAGACTGAGTTGAAAAATATTTGGGCATTGAAGTCATGGTTGACTTGTTGGAGGTTAGTAAGAGAAGGTGTCTCTGAAGAACGCTAACCTCGTGATATGTACAGGTGTACCAAGGTCTATTAGGAGAACGTGTGTCCTGGTGGAAACGCAATCTCCAGACCAGAGTTTTAATGTAAAGAGGAATGGTTCTGGTTGCATTTGATGTCTGTTGTTAGAGACCTATGCTTAGACAAGTCAATTTCGAGGAAGTCGTGAGGGAGTTTGAACCCGACTAAGTGGTTGAAACATTATTTCATCTTGGATTCAACTTGTTTAGATTTGGATAGTTTATGTTGTTGTATATAATCATATTGGTAATCGTTTATCGGGTGTGGGGTTAAATTTAGAAAAAAAAAAAAAAAATACTTCAAATTGTGATTTAGATCACAGAAATGTGACGTTTGTGTCACTCGGGACGAGTGATCTTTTAAAGGCGGGGGTAATGTAATAAACTTTGGAGTAAGTGTTAGTGAATTTGAACCATGCTTGGGTCGTTAGTAGTGATTTTGGGTACAAGCCGAATGACTGTCCCTTCGTGTAACATAGTCCATATTAAAATTCAGTGGTGTATACAAGTAGTGTGATTGAAAAGGCAGCATTTATGGTTGGAAATCAGTAAATTATAGAATGGAATCAATAAGTTGGGACTTGGTAGGTACCGTTTATGTGGCCATAGTGGAAAATTGGCGTATGTATATGAGTGTGATACGCCGGAAATTCTGTGGATGGACTGGCCTAGGGTCGCGCAGTTAAATATTTCCCAGTTAGTAAGGGAATACTGGTGTAATTTCTATGGCATGACAAGCTATCGGTACGGAAAACGGATGATAATGAAGAAAAACCATGTAAAGGTGCAGTTAATGGACGTTTGGGCAAGTTGTCTCCTCTGGGTCGCCCATTGATTACAGCAAAGATTAATAATTATAGCAGACACGTCTTTCTTTCCATTTTACAACTCAAGTTGTATGGAAGTCTTTGGAAATTTGGGGAAAACATATGACTTCCAGCGTGACTCGCGCCAGGGTTTTGACACCGCTCGGTCAAGTGAATACCCCTGTGCTTGTAACAATATATATATATATATATATATATATATATATATATATATATATATATATATATATATATATATATATATATATATATATATGCCAACGTAATATCGACTCAGAACATATAGTTAATTGCACATATAAATATCTATATATCACTACCATGGATGCAAATAAATGCTGAAATGTTTAGACAGTTATGAGCTAGAGTAAAATCCGGGCAAAATTACCTTGTTTACCGCAAATTAACTTAGCGTTAAGAGATGAATTCGTGTGTGTGCGCGCGCGTGTGTGTGTGTATGCTTTCTGGCCTATAGCATATCAAATAATTGCATTATATTCGAATTCGTAACACTATTCGAAGATTTAAATAAATACAAATTATGATAATTACACTTTTATATGTTCGAAAATGCCAATTGCGTTGTAAAAGACATAACTGTTACAAACAAGACGCCGACAAAAAGTTTCGACGTAGTCAGTTATATTTATTCATTTCCAGAGAATGTGATCAAATCACCTGCAGACTTTACGTTCCATTTTGATACTTAAAAGCCAATACATGCACAAAATTATGCACCGATTTAGAAATATATATATTTCGTCACTTTTGCAGCTATTTATCGACGGTACACCAGTTTAATGTCCTTACAAGAAGTCGTAATACAAAAAGCAAGATAAAACAGATTTTTTCTCACATGTTTAACGGGGTAAGTAACTTAAAAAATTAATACATTATGAACTGGGCCAACAATTCATAACGAAGGAACAAGTGATGAACTGAGTAAAAAATGAATTTTTAAGCGAAATCTTTAATCTACATACCACATGTTCTTATAGAAAAGGGACAGGATAATAATTTTGAATGGGCTATGTAATAAAATAGGATAAACAAAACCATGTTATATTGCCTAAACATTGAAGGCGGTAAATTTTCTTCTAACCATCATACGTAATTGAATTACTTGAACAAAATTAGCGTTTTTTGGGGGCATTTTTCGACATGGATGCAATTACAATGCAATTTCCGTAACCTGGTACATTTGTGAATATGTTTCCTCTATCCATGTCAGTACAATAATATGTTTTTGCATAACGATGTAAAACTTAAGAAGGAAACACGAAAAAGTTTTTTTTTTTTTGTAATACTAAACATATGTTAATGTTGCACACCTCCATGAAAGATCCGTTGGACGTTAATTATGTCTGTTTTAGAAAAATTTCATTTCATATACAAAATGTAACATTCCTTTTGATGCTAAAAGAAAGTAAGTTCTGTTTATAGATTCTTCAAGACCAATGTTTTTTTTCTCAAAAGTATATTTGCATGTTTATATATTACATTATAAACGATGACAAAGTCTATATTTGTTTTATCACAGGCAAACCTACTCTACATGGGAATTGACGATCCCGATTTGTCAATCAATGTTATCCTTTCTAAGTTCATAATTTTTAAGGTAAGACTAATCTGTTTATTAATTCGATATATATATATATATATATATATATATATATATATATATATATATATATATATATATATATATATATATATATATATACACGAGTATGTTCAGTACTAATAGTTGAGTCACATTTCTTCCGTGAATACAGACTATATGTAATTTATCTATTACAATGGCTAAATCATTTTTGAAGTATACTCAAAACTAGCAGAGCTGATTCTAGCGACATCAGAACGCTAATACATCGTCATGGTCATAGCGACACCAGAACGCTAATACATCGTCATGGTCATAGCGACATCAGAACGCTAATACATCGTCATGGTCATAGCGACACCAGAATGCTAATACATCGTAATGGTCATAGCGACACCAGAACGCTAATATATCGTCACGGTCATAGCGACACCAGAACGCTAATACATCGTCATGGTCATAGCGACATCAGAACGCTAATACGTCGTCATGGTCGAGCGTTGATATATACGATCATTCAGCATGCAGAAGAAAAACATTCGCTCGAATTAGAAATAATTACAGACAGTTCTTTGATATTGATATTTCTCGAATAGTTCCTCTAAATTTATTTATCAATATCAGATTACAAAATAAATTCTTTTCAGCTCTAGAGCGGAAATGAGCATGGGCTTGATATATAAAAGCAAATATAGGAACGCAATGTTTCAAACTGTGATAACTTATTTTATTTATTTGTTATGTAAATTTATTATCATGTTGGACACGAACAAAATCTGTGTCCTTCTGTCCACAATGTTTACAATCTACAACATAACAATTGTCTATTACAGACAAGTGATCACAATAACGTCTTTTTAAAGGAACAATATTCCTAAATACGACATATTTTCTGTCACTACATACTTTCGATGTTTGATAGAAACAACTATGCAACATTGTTTCAAGCTCAAACATGTTTGATATCCGGCTAAATTATATTAAAGTCTGGCTGATGTAAAATTGAAATATCTGATGCCAATTGGAAAACACGGATGGATACAAATACCATAATATATTAACAAGCATAGACATTTATCTTCAAATGTAATGCTAGATTTGGCAAGTTAATGATTAAACTAAAGAACATTTTAAGATTTTCCTGTTTCAATGAACATTTTTTTTTATTTTAGAATATATTTTAGATGCATTGATTACCAATTGATTTTTCAATTTATTATTATTATTGATTACCAGTACGATTGAAAGGCAATACACATCTCTGTATCAATCGATCATTGTTCTGCATTGTTTGTCTTGCTTTCTTGTTTATAGAGTTACACAGACTTTCCATACAATATCTCTGGATTGAAGCGCTATATTAATGAAGATTACATTGACGCTGTAAACTATCTTCTTGATATAGAAAACTGGGACAAGACAGTAGGCACGAACTATCAACCAGTTCACGACCACGGAATGTTCATTTCGAGGTAAGCGTATGTACACGACGCAAAGTTCTATAGTGACTGCGCTAAATCAGCTCAAAATTTGCGTTTTATGCGTTTCAAGCGTGCGTATCCATGAGCATCCGATATAAATTTTGCTTTTTTTTCTCAACAATGTCTTGTAGAAAATGTGTGCCTCATCCAAAAATAGAGCACTATTTGTCTCCAAACATTAAATACCTTGCAATATATACAGTTTGGTCTATCTAGCTGTTATAATAACTGACAGAGGGTGTGCAAGAATTTAATTTGGATTCAATACTGCATATACTACTACTACTACTACTACTACTACTACTACTACTACTACTACTACTGAGAACTTTGTATATCGCCTAATCATTAGAATCTCGAAGCATTTTAACACATGTACAATGATATAACAACAAACAAAAAACACCAGGAAAGTAGAAAACATTAAAACCCTGAAAATATAAGGTAGGAAACATTTAGGTCATTAAGTTAGTTCCTGCAGTCGACAAAGATGCGTTTTAAATGCACTCTAGAAAGGGATCACTGTGTTGTTGTGTCTAATTTCAATGGGCAATTCATTCCACGCTGCTTAGCCCTGGTATGGAAAAGAACGTTGTACGTATGGTCTTATTTTCAAGGTGGGAATAATGAGTATATGATTGTCAGAAGAGGAGCGTAACTACCTTGCTGGTGTGTACACATGGGTGAGGCCAGATAGTTATGTTGGACTAGAGTCCGTCAATGAAACGTAGCACATTTTGTGTTCGATTTTGGATCGAATAGATAGGCAGTGTAGGTACCGAACAGCGGGGGAGGTGTGCTCTGATTGTGATATTCTAAGGCTGATGTGAGCAGCTGTGATTTGAATATTTTGAAGTATCTGGAGTAGATATTGAGACCAACCAGCGATAATTGAGGTACAGTAGTCAAGTCTTGAAAGTACTAATGAACACAAGTGTTTTCGTGTCATGAACTTAAATACATTTGCGAATGGAGCAGATGCGTCTCAGCTCAAGATATGCAGCCTTGCACATGTTCATGATATGTTGGTGCAACGTGAGATTACTGTCTAGAGTAAAACGCAGGTTTTGTAATGACTGTGTAAATTCAATGTTTGTATTGCTGATATTTACTTTTGGCGTTAAAGGAGGTGAATGAGAAAATCGTTATGTTGTGATCAGAATGGCTTCAGTTTTATCATCAATTATCTGCCACTTGTCATACGCCATCCGTGATTTCACATCGGAAATGCAGCTATCTAGTCCTTGGATGGTAGTATCACTCTCAGTTGGGTGTCTATATTGGTATAATTGGGCATCATCAACTTACAATTGATGAGAATTTGGGTGATTATCTATGCTACTTGAGAGCGGCTGAGTGTATAGAATGAACAGAACAGGTCCAAGAACAAAACCCTGTGGAACACCACAACATAAACTGATTGGGCTAGAGTGTATTCCATTTACATATACAATTTGTGTCCTATTCACTAAATTGCATATGACAGTAACAATGCGAATTCCTTATTGTAAATTATATTTCCTAAACAACATATAAGGAACAAACTGTTCCACTTACATAAGAAATATCAGAAGGAAATCATATATGCTATGATATTCTGGAAGTTCAATTACTCCTTACTAATAATATTGTTTTTTTTCCTTCTTCTAATTTATGTTTGGTAGTGCGTTTTGTTAGTTACGCCATAAATATGTAGGTAACAGATATAGAAGTTTCATCGTTTACCAGATATGCTTTAATGTTTTCAAAACATCAAATCAACTTATTTCTTTTATCAGAGGAAGCGGCAAGTCGCGGAAAGAGCTGAATAGTAACCATGTGTTATGTAAATTCATCCTCTTATTTCCAAACTTCCCTTTAAATGTCCAACATCTATGAAATATTTACAAAACTTGTCCAAAAGGGTGTTCTTTTGTGAATATCAGCACTGAATACTGGTTTCGTATTTCAGACAACTCTTTGCATTGAATAGACAACGCATTGTTCGGAAAATTAATATCGTTGGACGTTTTACAGTAGTGTACCCCCGTGGGTTAAGCATTTTACAAAGTTATTAAGCATGAAGGAGGAAAGTAGCAGAGTTATCTCGGACAGATAACATTGATAATCGGACTATATTCAATGTTTTCGGAGAGTTCACTCTTCAGGCTAGGTAATGGCACCTGGAGACATATTTCTGGACTGACTATCGGTTTGAGAATGCAATGGGTCGATATTTGTTAGGATCTCCACTTTCTTTACCTGGTTTGGGAACTGGTATTACCTTCAAAATGATTGAAGATTTTCAAAAGAGATGTTAGTGATGATTCTGGATTAAATTCACATGACTTTGGTGCACTCTTCATCACGATTGTTTGTACTAAATCCTTAGTGACAGTATCAAATGCTCCTAATGATGTCACTGAAATTCTGTACCGTAACTGTATGGTGATGACGAGTCAACTGAAATTGTGTTGTCAAGCGTATCTCTAATGGATTGTACTTTCTCATGGAAGAAATTTGCAAGTAGGTCCGGTATGTCTACTGGAGGGAAGGCAGTTGGAAGTGGTGTACCTTTGTTCTGTGACATTAGTTTCTTGGTTATCTCGAAGAGCTCTTTGCAGGTGAAACTCTCCGTGATCTTAGCACTGTAATGGAATAATTTGGATAAATGCACTATGTTTTTGACGTTCTTCTTAGCGGCTTCATAGATTTGTTTATAAATAGTGAGTCTGGTAGAAAGCCAAGGCCTCTCTGCTTTACGGCGGTTTCTTTTAGCAGTGTGAAGCTGGTCTCTAACACTGCTATACCACTGAGAATACTTTTGAACTGATACTCTGCGCTTGGTGGCTGGGGCATGTTTTTCAAACAATGAACGCAGTAGTTATCGAGATGTTCTGCTGTAAGATGTAAGCAAGTTGTTAGGTTTGCTTAGACGCCATACATTAGTTTAGTTCTATTTATCATACGGAGGTTTCTCTTAGTGAATAAATGAATGTTAAATTAAAGTGTGCCGGCCACGAAGGGTCATTATTCACTGTTTTATCTTTCAAAAGAAAGTTATTTTTTTACCGTGGGGTAAGGAATGGTGCCACATCCCCACGCAAAATTTTCTCTTAGAAGCAAATAAATGTGTAGGGTTAGGGATTGATACGTCCAGATGGCATATAATGGAAAGCTGATCTGATGGAAGTTCGTAGGTCACAAGGATGGATCGTATAATATTATCATAGGGTCTGTGAAGACTTCAGTCCAAAAAGTAACGCTGTTTATGGGTGGGTTGGTTAACTGACGTTTTAAAGTTGAAACAATAAATGGAATCATGGAGTTTTGATGTGTATGAGTTTCCATAAGAGTCAAATTTAAATAATAAATCTCCAAGAATAATCATGTTGCCACCTATCGAATTTCCTTACTCCAAAAGATTCGAAACTGCTCCGAAAAGATTCAGTCAGCTTGTATTTTTCTACTAGGAGGAGGGCGGTAGAGACAGATTAAATGAACTGATATTTATTCCACTGTGAGCGTTGTTTCGACTAGTTCAAACAGTGTCTGGCAGAAGTTTTAGGTTGTGTTGTATTTAAGACATTGTAGCATGGAATACTTTGTATATCAGCGATAATGGAGGGGGATGACTTGATGTAGAAACCGGTGGGAGTTAGATCGGGCATTTGGGGCCATCGCCTGATGTTTTTAGTCATGTTACTGTCAGGAAAAGACATTGATATTCTGATCATTGATACCACTTACTTATTTGTGTGCTCTTTTCCCGTGGTCCTACTGAATTTGCGTGGAATATTGCAAGACAGAGAGGTAAGGACGTAAAAGAAACGACTGAAATTCTTCTTCCTGTTCTACGTCTTTTTTAACTTCCGTTTACACTTAAAAAATGATGAATGTAGTCCCAGTTCTACACAAAACAGCACAAATAATTCCAAATTGATATGGGAAAATACGGAAGCAATTGACGAGGGAGCAGGGATGTTTAGAGTGAGAATCCAAAACAAGATACCCAATATGTATACAGGGAATCATCGAGTGAGTACAGGGTCAAACAAGACACTCAAGAAGTATACAGGGACCATCCACAGGAGCAGAGAGATAATCCGTCACTAACAAGTGATCACGGGATTCTCCGGACAAAAGTCCTTTTTAGGGCTATTGTCTTTCATTGTTTTAATAGGGTCTTCCACTTGGTTACGGAAATCCTTCTTGACAAGCTCTATCCAAAAAGCCTAACTTGATCATTTTCGGACCCACCGCTCAAAATTAACAATCTAATCTTCTCTGACAGTTGCTACCTTTCAAATGACGTTTAGCCATATCAGCAAAAGAAATTGTTAGGGACATATAATATTACACTTTTGTACTAGAAGATTGGCATAGACAGGAACGTAATTTAATTCTTCAACTCTTACCATTTGATGAATTGCATCGGTGGCTTACACAATTTTGGCATAGGGAAATCCACTAGAAAAACTGGATTGAATTTAGAATAAGAGTTCGTACTTTCGATTGGTTGATAGGTTGAGTGCGTGATGGGTCTATTCCCAATCACCCAGGTCTAACATTCATATCATTGACCCCTTTTTAGGGGTATGATATGACGACAAAATTAAATAGCGCACTCTGTGCGCATAAACGCCAGGAAGATGTGGCACCATTCCATCTTCCTGGATAAATTAAATCACTGCCATGTAAATAAATTTCAGTGCAAAATAGTGAACATATGACCCTAGTGGCCGGTTTCACTTTAAATCCAACTATTCATTCATTCAGATCAGGAACTTCACTTGAAAAAAATCAAACTATTATTACTCCGGGTTCTATTGGTTTGTTGAATATGCGTACAATGGTGTTGGTGTCCTGCATATTGTTATTTCGTTTAATCTGAATTCTACGGACTGTAGTTACACCTTCATGTTTCATCCCTCCATTTTTATCTGTGTCGCTTACTTTTAACAAATCACGTGAGAGTATCTCGCATTTGGAAGTATTGAGTGTCTTATGTGCGAATGACGTGACATGAATACCGAAGAAAGTTTTTATTTTCTTGATATTGTCTGTTTGACCTCGTCGCTCACACTCAGGAAGGCAACCCGATTACAATTGTTTAACAATTCTTAGTTTGCAGATCGATCCTGTAATTTTCTTTTCAATTATAAAAACTGAGACAATGCCACAAGCGATTTTTAGGCATCTTATTATTGTATAACCATGTAGCGCGGAAATGTCTCCCCACCACTTGATTCGTCATCAGTCAGATAGTTATCGTTGGTTTAAGTTGATTGTTGTGGGAAATTTCTATCTTGGTTTGTTTGACATTTAGCACCCGTGCTCCGAGCCCACCAAGGAGCCCCACCAAGGAGCAATTTTCAAATACCTGGGATATACAGATGCTATACTCAGTCGATAAAATTACCTGTGATTGACCCGTGAAGGCACCACTATCTAGGATCGGTAAAATGACATCCTGATTGACCGACCTAGGTGGTGATAATATTACATAGGAAAATGGCACTAGCGATGAGTATGCTTTTGATCAGCTGACTAAGGAGGGGAGAATGGAGTAAACCATAACAGAATATGATTAAGAAACGTTGACTAAAGTCAGTTCATAACCATGACATTATTATTGTTTGTATATATTATTGTTTGTATAAAAGGTCGGAATGCTATCAGTAGCTTGAGGTGTAATTAGGTACATGATAACTACACAAAAGGTCAGGGTTCACATTAGCACTATAATATTAGTTCCTTATGTTATTAGTCCTTTACCATGTTTGGATATAGCTGTAATAAAGTTTACGACATAAGAGAGATTATGACTTGATTACAATATGCGAAATGTAAAATGTAAACTCTGCAAGGAAAACACTTGATTGACTTCGGACTTCAACTATAAATGAATACTTTTTTGATGTGAAATGATATAGATGGAAATAAATTGGCTGTCATTTAGGTGAGTAAATTATAAATTAGAAACATAAATAAATTGCCTTTATTGATTGCTAGATTAATCAGGTATTATTGAATTGAATTTAGAATGTCGAGTCGGTGAGGAAAGCACTCACAGATGTAGATATTCTTTTTTCTAAGAGGGTTGCTCAATCTATAATTCAAGGTAATTATGTATTTGTTGTATAAAGAAACCTTCATTATGCTTTGAGCTTCATAAAACCATATACATAATGAATTTTAAGGAAATAAATGAACTAATAAATTAAAATACTGGTATGTGAATTACCCATTTCCTTCCTACCAATGTCATAAAGTTTGAAACAACATCATGAATCTAATATTCTAAAACCAGATGGGAACTTCAATTGTGGGGACTAAACCGGAAGTTAATAAATGCTATGTGTCAATATAAGGTAGCATCTATTGCTTCAGTTTCATTGCGCGAAAAATTAATATTGTTCTCTGTCTCCAAAACTAATATTCTATTATATATCCTAGTTTACATTTGAATGGACACAATATTTTTATTTACAAACTAACATCTCCGTAATTGATCTTGTTTTACACGTACCTTATCAACATACTGGGAAGCAAAGGGAAATATTTAATAAAAAAATATTAAATATGTATTTCCTCGCTTCATGATTTTGTTTTACATATGTCATTTATATATGTGCAGAACTAACGTAGCACTTTAAAATGTTATTATTATTTTTATTATTATTATTCCCAGTTAAGAAGAATATATATATATATATATATATATATATATATATATATATATATATATATATATATATATAGTATGTGTACTTAGAATAACTATATCATTATTTTATTTTAGGTACAAGTTGTTTACAGGTGGGATTTATACCTTCATGAAAAACAATGACCACATTGGCGGCAAGTGTTCTCTCATTTTCTCCTTTAGATTGCTCATCATGAGTTTCATGAAATCCTGATATACCTAACTACATGGAGGTGTCACATTTATTATTTAGATGTCGGCATCAATTTACACTGATGACCCACTCAGCTCGAAACTTGATTGGTTTTACTCTTTTGAGGAATTATAAAATGCACTTTGAGTTTTATTGTGAAATCCAAACACTGTTTGACTGATAATAAATGCTGATTTACACCTACAGTAGAACGTCTCTACAAAATACTACTGACAGCTCAAATTTATCAATATGTTTATATGATCTTTTCCCTGTGTTATTGCATAAACACATGTAGGTATATTCCTGAGGTAGCCTGTTAAATTAAGAACCACATCTGATTATGTTGTGGATGCTGTTTGTTACAAAATGCATTATAAAGCATCTAAACTTTTACCTATATATATATATATATATATATATATATATATATATATATATATATATATATATATATATATATTCTCCTTTTCTGCATATATTGATTATAACGTAAAGGAAATGTAATTTAAGTATGCTGTGATATGTAAAGAAATACTGTTACTTTTATTATGTATCTTTGTCTGTATCTATATAAATAATTTGTACAGAATTTGGGATCCAGACTGGGCATTTGTGTTGCCATGTATTTTTGTTTCGTGTAGGATAGTAACTCTTGTACAAGTTAATATAGCCCAACATAGCCACAACTGGACCCGTTTCAAAGGCAATTATCGAAAGGTTAGGATGATAAAAGACATAGTTACTAACTTTGTGGGTTTTTATATACGGAAAATATGTGTCGACAAATCCTTATGCATTTTAGTATTTTCTCTAATTTATTTTCCAACCCAACCAACTTGATTGATGCAGGGAGCAGAGAATGTGACCGTATTCATGGGCTTTACCGCTTTGAAAGCATTAAAATGCTTAAGTTTAGCAAAGTACCGAGTGAGTGAAATGTCTGCTGAGTATCATTTTATTGAGATGAATCAAATAGATTCTTATCAATTAAACAATTAGTCGTTGTGTTTGTAATCACTATGTATTACCAGTCCAAAACTGGTTATCTGGTAAATCACAAACATGTTGGAATATAATTATGATACATGGTTTCCTTCAGGTCTTACCTTTAAACGACAGGTATGTGAGGTTGGTCAAAGAAATTCTGTTGTTATGATAGATGACTTTGATGCAATGACGTTGGTAATAACCCATGAACTTGCACATAGGTAAGTCGTCCCTTGGCGCCTCTTGTCTGCTGCATTTATGTTCACTCAGTGATTTTGGTCTCCCGTGTAAGATTTTATGACTTCTACGTGAGCAGCTATCAAGTTATCATTTGCCGCCAATCGAAAACATGTTTGTTAGTCTGGAGTTTCGTTATCCTATGTCTCAATCACCCAATCACTGTCCTTTCTGGGCAGTTAAAATTACTTTACATCTGATCAATGTAAAATACAGTGTTACTACACTATTGTCAATATCTGAAGTAACAGAAAAGAAGCCAACTAACACATTTGATAAAACTGAACAAACAATTCAATTATCAAAGTTATAAATGAAATAAATAGAGAAACTTTCAGTAATATGAACAAATTCTAAACTAGTATTTATAAATTTCAGTGAATGTTCAGAATCATTGAAAAGTCCGTATACTTTTAAATGCTAGAAATCTTTACTTGAATTCAAAGAGCCATGACGTTGTCAAGAAGGGGTTGCCATGAATTAATTTGAATAATTTAAGACAGCCCCTGATTAACATTATAGTCTAAAAGACTAGCTCTTTCTTTTTCCTATGAATTGTACAGAAATGTTTGTCCTCTCGAATAATATCGTTGTACAACAATCATAGCTGCATACTTGCTACGGGAACACACTAGGTGTGAATAATTCAAATAATCGGCATTAATAAGATTGCTTGTCGTTTGCTATATAAACTGTATATTGTGAATGTAATATGCAATAGACCCCAAGTGGCAGCATATACTATTGATTCTGTTTCGAATTAATAATATTCTCTTGTCCTCCTGCAAAAATGGTAACCTACATAATTATTCTCAAATTATCGAACATCAGTCCCTGGGAAAATATGTCATCGGCGCCACTTAAATATTGACATTATTATTAATATCTCTATGTTCATAAGCAATTATTTATTGATCCTAAGCAATATAATACTCTTAAGAGATTCCAGACAAGTAGGTCAAATTTGACTAAAGATATTTTATATACAACAGCTATGAATAAGAATTATGAAAATTAGATACATGTACCAGAGTACATAACAAACTCACATATACACATAAAATAATGTTACATTATCATCTGACATGTAAAATCTCAGTACATTTTGGTAGCTGTAATGGTTGTAGTTTTCGTTTTTGCACTCAATAGAAAAAAATTTATTTAAAATCAGTCGAAACAAAATTGTTATCAATTTGTTGAGTTTTCCGCATCTTTACTGGATATTCAGGATCACGTAATATTGTTATGGAGTGCTTGCAATGATGGAAAATGTTTTGTTCCAAGGTCACTTTAGGTAAAACTTTCTCTCCATGAGCAATGTTAAAAACAACAAGTTTCCCCACCGCCAGCCAGGTGATTCAAATTGAAATAAGCAAATTGCCAATTAAGATACTTATAGCTGTATAACAGTTTTAGTATCAGCCTCAAAATAGTCGTTGTTTTGCTCCCGATAAAACGAAGGAGTTGCTAGAGACATAGGATTACACTTGTAATAATTTGTATCATAATTCGAGTTGTGAGCTTCTAATTAAAATATTTTTATTTAGAAAAAAAAGATGTGTGGCATATAGCAGTAGGCTGGTTTTCAATGATTTTGCAATGTCGAACAAAAATCAACGTAATCCGAAGTAATTCTTAAATGTGAATATCTGCAGCAATACGATGAATGCATTCCACATTTTTGTAATGGTATAACCTATAAAATATTAGAAGATGGAACTATATTATATTAGCCACAAGTGTGCACATAACAATTTCTTTGTTATAATATTGATTACATATTTGAAAAGGTATGTTTTTTGAGAACAATGTTAAAGGTATAACTGTGAAACTTTAGTAATATTATATATATATATATATATATATATATATATATATATATATATATATATATATATATATATATATATATATGGTTTATGATCATGCTCCATGGACGTTTTGTATTTCCAGTCTTGGAGCATTTCACGACGGAGAAGGGGAAGCCAGCGATTGTAGGGCTGAAGATCAATATATTATGACTGCCGTAATAGATAAACCTGATCCAGAAAAACCATATTCCAAAAATCCATGGCTATTCTCCAAGTGCTCTGTGCGATCGATGAAGCAGACGTTGAAACACAAGTATGTACAATGTATATCAAAACATATAATATGCGATTGTTACTTATTTCTATGATACCTCTAATTGTCAAAACCTGTATCAGTTTACAATGAACATATTTTTTAAAAGTATGTCGTGGTTGCATATGTTAGAGAATTTATTGATTGATTGATTCAATGATCTTGAACGGCGCACCAGCACTTTTAGGCGATTTACCACCATACAATAGGTTAAATTTATACATGTTTAAAAATTCTAAAAGGTTTAATATCGACCAGCGATATAAAAAAACAAATAGTTCAACATAAAAATGGTAAGATGTTAGTAACAGTAAAATATGAAGCTTCCCAATCAATGGGATATGTAAATGGTGTATGCTGATGAGTACAGTTGACAAGATGTTGAAAACAAGGGGCGGTATTTTCATGAGATAGAAATGTTCTAGGCGATGGTATACAATTTATAGTTTAATATAGAGATTTACTTCCTTAAGGAAATCTAAAATACAGGTGATATATATAGTATCAAAATGTTCCATCATGTCATGTACATTGTATATGTTAGAAAAAATACCCCACCTTTTTTATAGATGCATGATTTCAGTTGCAACTAAGGAGATTCATTACTATATCTTTTCTGGTTTTTTGTCTCTTTAAACAATACAAAAAACTTTTGTTTTGAAATTTCACATCATGCAGATGACTACAGCTTGTTTCTAGTCCATCCAGTAACACTAGTAAGGACTGGCTCAATTCTATCAATGTTCCATGAAGAATAAACAAACCTGATAAATTAAGGATATATTCCTGCAGAATTGATCAATTTGGATGTCAAACATGATCAAAATGTGTTAAAACTTAACTTTATGTTAAGCTTGCGAGACAAAAGATTGGACGGCTCTGATCATGTCTTAAATCTCTAAAATGTTTACATTCATTACAATCGTATTGTAAAGCTCTTTAGTTAATTAGTATTCATTATTTAATGAACGTTTAAATTGACAAATTCTTTAACTTACACAGCGCACGAGCATTGCATTGGAATTCCAGCTTTATTATTAAGGTTTACGCACAGTGATGTCTTAAGAATACGGTCCATGGCCAATACCTTCAATGGATTGTTTAATTAAAAATATGCAGCGAATGCATTTATCCAGAACAGATTCCGTATTTCTCATTTGCTGTCATAAAAAAAATGCCAAGGCAAAACGCTCTATTGAGGAGACGTTTGAATCTCCTATCTTACATTATGAAACATGATTGGTTCACTACATCCAGTTTCAAATAATGCACACACATCCTAATGCTTTTCAATGGCAAAGAACATTCGTGCTGCCCTATACACCTACTTTTCAGTCTGTATTTCTCACTAAAAATTCCATCATAGAACAGTGCATATTACACTTAAGGCGTATGTAAGGTTAGTTTGATGACCTTACAAATACCGGAGTAATCTTGGATAAGGTCAAACCTTTCATAAATACAAGTTTCTTATTTTAAAGTTATTTTTTCGACAGCAGGAAAAGTGAAGATGAATTTTTTTTTGTTTTGCTTCAGTAGCATTGTTCTATCATATCATCAATCTAATTGATAATTGTGAAACCTAATGATACATGGTATTTGACACCTGTTAAGAGTTCTAATCGTTCCTGTTGTTGTGTTTCAATCAATTGTATGTTTGCATTCAATTATCGAATAATGTGTTGTCTTTGCCTTTATCTTTATATAGGGACATTCGTTACGTACATTAGGTTATTAATTCAATACTAAATCCATTTTATATCCATTGCGTATATGCTGATTGCTAATTATTTCGTAGCTGCCTCACTTCAGTGCAAACATTAGGAGTGGCAATAGTTGATCTTAAATTCGGATCAATCCAAATTTGTAATTTGGAATGGTGATATCTGACGCTATCTTGTTTGCCGTCCTATGATTTACTCTTTATATGGTAAACAGAAACTTGTTGCTCGTATAATGGTAATTCCCTATGAATCGGATCGAAATGAATCTAAGATACATTCGAAACCATGTCAAGATCTAAATATCTCATCCATCTTTGTGTATAAAATATTAAAAGTCTTGAAAGATACATTGCTCTTTGGTTCATCAATTTTAGATAATATAAACAATTGTTCGGCCACGTAACGCATGTAATTAAAACAATAGATTCCCAATGGATGATTCATCTCCTTCTTATAAACGTGATGACCTTTGAATGCGATTGTTACAATATTTTGAGCACTTACAGATGCATTAGTAAACGCGTGATTTGCCAGTCCTTGGTTAATTATACAAAAAAGTAAATATTATTTTAGATATAAGGATAATACAATGTAGGGAAGATCAATTGTAAGCAAGCTAAATCTTAAAGTGATGATAAGGCAACATTGTCAATATTCAGCATATGCTGTTTAGAGAAATAGCTCGTTGTTAAAATATATGCTTTACTCAAAGTTATGAGTCGAAGCTGAGTACATGGGGTAAAAAGAATTCTGTGATTGCTGTTTTTTAACATAAATAACTTACTTATCGTTCTAGATCTTCAAAGGTGTATGTTTTGGATTTCGTTATTTTAATAATCATGTGATACAAAGATAATGTTTGCGTAGTCTTCTTGAGCATTGCTCTCTTTATTTGTGTGGAAAAGTTGTTGGTTTTGGCTTATCAAAGAATATTTCTGTACATATGAAGACCCGTTTGTGCTTTATAATCCATATTATGGAAACGTATTTTGTGTGCTGTACAGTAACCCATTCGATCACTTTGTTGCAAGAATGCAGGCAGGTTTTCAGTCCTATTCTGTAGATACAACGCACTATAACTACATACAAAACTGACTGGTAACTTAGGTAAGTCATTAACAATTTTGAACTTTTACGCATCACTCATTTATTTTCCTTTTCTGTATAATCTATAAAATAAATCCCAATTTAAGAAAAAATAAAATGTCTACCTGTAGAGTTGTGTTTTGCATAAGTGTTCTGCGTATGTGGGGTCAATATGCATTAGTATATAGTTGTAATGTAGGATACTCATGTTGGTAGGGTAGGATGGAAATTTCCTTTCCCTCGGACGTGATGGAAAACATTCTAGAGTTTACGTTTAACTTGGCTATGCAGTGGCATATTACTTGACCTTGAGGATGTGTTTTTCCGTTTTTTTTTAAAAGAGTGAAAAAAGGTTTGTCGCTGATAAAAGGCGTTTTAGTTTGTAGAGTTGAAGCCTTGGCGACAAAAGTTTTCACGAGTGGGGAGCATCCCTTGTTTTGATTGGTTGTGCGTGTGTAGATAGTGTGTTTAGTTGTGTTTTATTTTAAAGTTGAATGAAAGTGTGAATGCGAGTTCTAATTATTGCCCATATTTTTGACAGGAGATTAATGAGGTTACGGTGGTTGCCTTAGGCATGCCAACAACAAAATCATGTGTTGGTAATGAGTTGGTCGGGTGGTGGCCCATGTAAGAGATTTCCCTAATAATCCTGCATTCCTTGACCCATCGTCGGATGTTCTGTTTATCAAATTAGGCGAGAATGTAATTGGTTACCTGTATAGTGAGATTATCCAATTGTGCCCTATGGTGTTGAAAGTAGGGGTGCGGTTCGTGGTTGTGAGTGCGTTGATGCCATGGGGAACATTCAAGGGGGTTGGCACGGTCACGGTATCGGAGCGGAGTTCGTGCAGGAGTTGTCAAGAGGAGCTTGCAAGTCATCTTTTGCCGGCTGAGTGATATTAGGGGAGTTTATATGGACACTGATGCACGGGGATGCCGGTGGCTGTGAACCAGAATTTTGTTTCGCTAGTTGAGGCATTTTAGATTGTAGAACATTATTCAGATCTGAGAGAGGACAGTTTTATGTGTTCCTTGTTTTATAAAGAGAATAAGTTGTGCTTATAAAGTGATATTGTTTATTATGTATAAAATGAAACATCAAATGAAAATGGTAGTTCTTGTGTGTAAAATTCCATATGTCAATAGGGATATCCATCCTGATGTCCTATTACATGAAATCCTCATGATAACGGACAAAACTACTGAGCCATAGTTTCGTACGAAACTTGTTATGTGTCTTCTAAGATGTATGTTTGAGGTGAAAATAGCAGCGATGTCCATGTTGAGGTCCTATTGTAGGTATCATTTACACGGCATCCTTAAAACATGGAGACCACCACCATTATTAATGGCAAATCGCTATGGAGCGCATGAACGTAGTGACAATGCACGAGAGGTATGTGTTTTACGGTGGTAGGGGTTTTATTCAAAGCAGTAATGCATCAAGAAAAAAGTAGAGATATACATGTTAAGGATCGTTTTAGGTATCAGTTTCATGACATACTCATGTCATAGACATCGTGGCCTTTACTTATTGTAATCTACAAAGTATATGTTATACCGGAAGGGTGTGATGGAGAGTTTGCTTTATGTTGATATGGGTGGTGATGCTATGCAGTAACCAACTGCTTGTGTTAGCTCGCGGGATTAAAATTCTCCATCACGCGGACGTGATGGAAATCATCTCCACTTGGGAGAATTTGTGAACATGCAATGTATAACTTCTTGTATAGGGAGCCATTTTAGGGAGTTTCATTGGTGTCGGTTGACCAACCTATGTAAAGTAAAGAAACTTTGCTATTTTTACAAAATTAGACATAAATAAACCAAAAGGGAAGTAATATTTGCATATACAAAACTGCACAACTTGTATAATAGACCTATAACAGACTTTAAAAACCGTTTTTGTTTACATAATTTCTCACAGTTCCAAAAATTTCAATATTTTATTTGGGATTACAGTCTTAGTGTTTTAAGAGGCATTCTTTCGTGATATTCTTAGTGTCTGTTTTCTGCTTTACATTTTTGTAAATAATCTTACAAGGAAAAAGTATACACATTTTAAACAATTTCATTTTATTTTATCTTGCCCCCAGTCATTTATTTGTTTAATTATAGTTTTATTTAACTCTTCTTTTGTATCCTTTAATGTTGCTTTCGTTTATAAAATACTTTCTGTTTCGGGAGCCCTATGTGGCCGAGTGGTTTAAAGCGTTCTCCGTTACGAATCACTGCCATCTCACCTGTCTGCGTGGGTTCGGTCTCAGATTCGGCTAAGGTAGCTCTCGTGGGTCGGTGATTCTTTCTAGTGGTGCGGGTTTCACGGATTCTTCCTCCACAATTAATAATGGCTGCCATGTATAGTCAATCGTGTGCTGAAATTTAGCGTTAAACCCTACAAAAACAACTTCCTGTTTCTTTCTACGGCCTTTCAACTTATTTAGAGGAATAGACCCGGTGATGTGACATTTTTTGTTCCCTCGATTGAATAAACACAGCCTTCCACATAGCAACTGGTGCGATTTTAAGTTTTAAAACATATTAATGTGTCAATCGGTTCCCTCATATCATTTTCTCATGTATATTATATTAACCCTGCTCCAAAGACATTTCTTAAGCATTAGTGTGGGCTTGTTATCCATCAAGATCATGTGATTATATGGATTGATTCCAAAACTCTCTAATGTTTTATTTCAAGGTTGCACGTTTGCATTAACAAATAATTAACACTTCATTCAATTTCCCCATTTCCTTTAATTTTTTGATATTTTCACATAGTTTGAACAACGATTGAATTAGGTGGATACGAGTATATTCTGTGTTATCAAAGACTATAACACAGTGTCAGTATATTTTTTTACAAAAATATTTTTCTTAATCGATTTTATATTGTTTGACTCGGATTCAAAGACCCCATCACAGATTAACTGATATTCCGTCGGAAAAATGGAAGTCTGTTGGATTATTCCGTTTTGAAGATGCACGGGAAATTGCCTCATTGATCTCGTTTCCATTCCACCAATGTACTTGATGGTCTGCTTTGTTCTTTCGCCGTCCCAATGTTGCCTTACTTTCATCTGAGATCACCCATTTTCAGGTTCATAAAGTTACCGATACATGCTAACAGGTGTAGTAAATCATGCCAGGGTTAGCCTGACACATAAAGAACAACAGTTACGAGCTCAACCGACCTACACTATTATGCTTTGTTTTCCAGAGTTCGAGTACATAAGTAACCCCTTCCAAACATGGTTCTTAGTTTGGCTGACTGAAAACATTGCTGATTTTGAAGCACTTAGCAAACATTTTAAATACGCGACGTTAACGCAGTCGTAGGAAAATAAACGAAGAATATGGATTATGGTAAGAAGGTCATTGACAATATCCAAGGAAACATGGAAGCCTGTTGGAGGATACCGCTTTGCAGATGAACAGGACATTGCCTCATTGACCTCGTGTCCATTCAACAAATGTACTTGATGGTCTGCTTTGTTCTTTTTCCGTCCCAATGTTGCCTTACTTTCATTTAAGATCAGCCATTATCAGGTTCACAATTTTACGTATACATGCTAACAGGTGTAGCAAATTATGCCAGGGTTAGCCTGACACACTCGCTGAACAGACTACATTAAGAACAACAGTTACGAGCTAAAAAGACAATATTATGCTTTGTTTTCCAGAATTCGTGTATATTGGGAAACCATTCCAAACATGGTTCTTTCTTTTGTTGATCGAAAACATTGTTGATTTTGAACCAATAAACAAACATTTTAAATACACGACGTTAACTCAGTCGTAGGAAAAGAAACGAAGAATACGGATTATGGTAAGAATTTCATCGACATTTTCCAAGGAAATATGCAACGTATTAATGGGGGGGGGGCGTTATTGACAAGTACGTTATGACATCCAGCTAATTAAGGAAGTATCATTTTGTCATTCATGCAGCATACGTTTCGCAGCAAAAGAAATGATCATGCGAAAACTAAATATCTTATTTGGCATCGCTTAAAGAAGAATCACGTTCGTACTGATTCCATAAATCGAAGACAGCGTTAATGAAGAAACTACATAAGATTCGTTAGACACATTCGTGTCTAATCCTGGCAGATCACATTACTTTAGAGAGGATTACGTTTTATAAATGTTTGATAGAAATCTTAGAGCGGAAGTAATGCATATGAACAATCGTTTCCACAGAATGGTTTTGGAAATTGATGGTCATTCTCGGTTACAAAACTCATGACATAAACTCGAACGTCTTTATGTTTTTACGAGGAAGTTCATTGTTAGAATAAAACACCGAAAAGCATGAAACGGAATACACAATTCATTTCTCGAAGATTTGTTTATTAATTTTCACAGGTAAATATCAAGTGATTATTGGCACATAAATTAGACACGTTTAAATATCTGTCAAATCTATCAAATAACTGAAAGTTTCAGTGGTCAGTCAGAAGATAGGGTTGATGAATTGTAAATATATATATATATATATATATATATATATATATATATATATATATATATATATATATATATATACATATATATATATATATATATATATATATATATATATAAGGGTCATTGGAAATATCTAATGGTCACTTATCGTTGTCTCTTCTATGATGACATCTTCCAGATACCATCAAACTATTCGTCTGAACTCATCATCGCACATTGGTCGTGCTATTTGTGACCAGTATAACCATCTTTAAAACCATAACAAGAATCTCTGGTTTAAAGTATTATTATTCTAGTGGCGAGCAAAACAGAATTAAAGAAGTGTTATCATTATTCTAGCAATCATGACGTCACTGATGTGTCGTTCTCGACGTTTTCTCTTTGGCATAGTTAAATGACTGTCAAAGTCACTCGGTCGTTAGCAAATAACATCCACATCGGTTTTCGATTGTTATTTTACATTGTTGTGTTAATCAAGAGACAATGAAGGTTTCGACTTTGGTTGTAGAGTTTTGTTGGCTGTGGCTCAGTTTAGAGCGTGACTAATGTTGTTAACAGGTATTGCATATAAAATCTGCTCTCTCAATACTAGTTTTGTTCTATTCAATGTTTACTATAAATTTTAACACGTCAATACGTATATTTAGTGTAAGGTTTACATCCACGCTGTTTCCTGTTTGAGACGGGATATATGTATATATATATATATATATATATATATATATATATATATATATATATATATATATATATATATATATATATATATACTATAATCTTTTGTCGTCTTTGTCTTATATTTATGTTTGATTTTCGATTCCTCTTCTTTCCCTCTTCTTTCTTAACTGCGTAACCTCTCCTGAAAGTCTGTTTCCATTCGCTTTCAAGTTACCGTGTTTATCGTTTGAGAAATCGAATTCGTAATAATTTGGCCCCAATTGTATATTACTTTTGTGCTTGTTTGCAATCTGCCAGGAAGACGAGATGTAATGGAAGTCATATCTATCTATCTGTCTATCTATCTATCTATCTATCTATCTATCTATCTATCTATCTATCTATCTATCTATCTATCTATCTCTATGGGGGATATTCTGCAGCTCTAATTATACGTTCGTATTTCAGACATTGTGTGACTATTCCTGGTGAATACTACAATGCTGGTGAATATACCAAGCATGTTAGTAAAGAGGCAGGAGTGGTGTTCCCTGCTAATACGCAATGCGAGCTCAACAATGGACAGGGATCTCGCATTTGTGAGGTATTACGTTTTGTGTGTGTATATGTGGGTTGAAACATGTGCTTCTAACGAACTATAGGAAAGATGACGGCCTGTTCAGAATTAAGTGTATATATATATATATATATATATATATATATATTGTTTAGCATAATTTTATACGTGTGTTCTGCCTTCATCCTGTCTAGAATACCGACACTGAATAGCATGGTTTAATATTTAATATGACTTATTTGTGCAGAAATACCAAACTATTTCTAACTGCCATGGTTTAGACGTAAGTACAAACTGATATTGTTTTGTAAGTAGAGTTTTTGTAAGAACATCTGATGGATATCTTCAGGCACCCAGGGTTAACTAATTTGCATTTTGTGCGAGAAGAAAACGTTCCTGTGCGCTAATGTTCGTGATCCTCCTCGATGCTTCAGAGGCTATGTTTTATTTGGAAACTAGAGCGGATTTAACCATCTTAGCATGTTTATCCCTAATATGCAGATGTTGTACGGGACTGAAAATTTACGGTTAAACATGAACCACAATGAAACGGAGTCGAATGAAGTAGAGAAATGAATAGTTGCAGATGGAAGCTCGTTTTCTTAGGTTTGCTTCGATGTAACACGTGTGACCGGAAGTTAAATAACTGCCTAACCGAACAAATATTTGCATTGCCACTTTTAATGTATCAATGATCTGTTTCCGTAACTGTTGTTATTATAATCATCAGGAAATCGATATTATTATATCTATCTCTGAAGATCTTGCATAAATACTATAACTCAGATTATCTGCATGTAATGGTTAGACTCATTAAAGTCATATTAGAACAAATATCGATTACAAAGGTAAGATATATAGATGGATATGTGGACATTATATAATGCAAGTTATATTATTACAGGAACGTTGATAACAAATACTTTAATGTATCATCACACTGCAAAAGCAAACAAAATTTATAATTGACTGCTCAAACAGAACACGCAAAACATCTGTAATATATCGCATCTCATGAATGTATAATACAGAGCAGACCATTTTTTAGTACAGAGAACATACAATTAAACATAGATGTTGCAAACAAACGTACATAACATACAATGTAATTCATAATTTACCGATCTGAATTTAAGACAGAGAAGATTGACAGCAATATTGTTGAGGAACACATAAGTACTCGTAATGATACCACACAAAACAATACTTTTATACTTAATACGTTCAATGATATAATTCAAGCTGCAACAAAACTGGAGTAACAAAATCAGGAAAGAGTATGGATATGACGCCTTAGAAAACCGAAACCAAACTGTTGCATTCAATGCGACGTTATTAAAGCACCTAAACGCCAAAAGTTATGATATATTTAGGTACCATTTTTATTCAGCTATAAGTTTAATTCGTTCAATTCAACACTCACGGACATATTACTTTAGTTGCTTATGACAAAGGCTTTGTCAGAATTAAAACAGTATTTAATCTAGTTAAAATTAATGTTTCCACTCATCTTTTTCCGTTACATACAAATAATAGTTTATGAGAAATTGTGAGGGGAGGGTGTATCTTGACGCGTCCTTCGGTTCAAAATCTTATCACTGTTACCCAAGTTTCACGATTCACATATGTTTTGAATGTTGTGTTTACAGATTATTTATCCAGTTCTGCTTATGCTTAAATCATACCATTCGAGGCATGGGTCTCAGTTAGGACCATACTCAAAAGAAAGCCATGGATACCTACGTTTCGCATAATTTAGTTCATAATCAAATAGTGTTTTTCAACTTGCTTTCACATCTTTACTGTAAAATGTTTTGAGTTGTATCATTACTTAGTACTATCGAACGATCACTAAAGTAGGTGAATGTGTTTCACGTTTCATACCACCTGTTTTGACTGATTAACTGAAATCGCAGCATCTTTGTAAAATAGACGACTGTGACCTACATTTGAATAATGGACATTTTATTTTTGCATTAAACTCGTCGCACGTAGGGCTTTGGTATACTAAGATCCGTGTATAACCTCTCTAATTATACACGTAGCGAGGTCGTTCTTGATGTTCAATACTACTCCAGGTCAGTAGCCTGTTATGGGTCATATTGAACGCCGCGCTAACATTCGTCGTATCATTGTTGTGTAATGTTTAATGTTGATTAAACAGACACGGTTAGTGCTAGCACAGCAAAATAGACATTGACATGCATCTATTCTACTGGTATTCTTTACATACAGACATAGGGAATATAACACGGCTTGCGAGTTTTGCAACGATAAGAACATAACTCAAAGCTGACTAGATCTAGTGGCTGGTTTCTGATCTTCAATATATGCCTAATTTTATATTTCTTTTAAAAAAGACTCCCATTGAAACCATCTGCCGTTTCATGAGATGTACGAATCCAAAAACAGGCATTTGCAATAAGAAATATTATACTGCAGCTAGAGGAACAGAATGTGGACTACGTAAGGTAATTAATCACTTTCTCTTTTTATCTACAGAATTTACCTTATGTACCGATCGCATTTCCATGCAAAAACGAAATTCTATGAGAAAAATAAATTATACTTTTAGATCGAATGATGACTAAGTGTGAAGCAATAAAGACTGCAAAACATTGCATGATGTTTAAAAAAATTCACACTCAAATCTGGTTTGTTAGCAGCCACTTGAGCTTTTTGACACCTAATTCATTAAGATCCAGTTAACAGAAACGGATAGGAATTCTGAAATTAATCTTTCTAGTACAATTGCAGAGACATATATATATATATATATATATATATATATATATATATATATATATATATATATATATATATATATATATATATACATATATATATATATATATATATATATATATATATATATATATATATATATATATATATATATATATATCACGAATACAAATAAAATGGCGAATAACGAACCTTTAGCGTGCACTGGATCCACAAAGCTATCACGTGTGTCAGGGAATCATTAAGAGAAATGCAACAAAATGATAACGTCTTAATAGTGTACAACTCTTAATATCTCAAATGCAAGTACAAAACATGGACGAAACAAGTAAAACACAAACAAATGTTTGGTTCGCAAAACCTTACACGACAGTTTCTGAAGACACTTTACATTTAAATCCGCTGTTTCAATTAGGATATTCCCATCCCGTTGTAGATGCTGGAAAACACTCTTCTTGACGTAGATATCGATGAGCAATAACGACATTTGTCGTTTGATATACGGTCGTTCAAGTGCAAATTATATCCTGGATATTTCACTGTTATATTTGTAATAATTGACTGTTATGCAAATTTAGATTATTATTGAAAAGGAACTGTGTCGCCTGCAAAATATAACTTTATTTGTGCATGATTGTGGCGATAAATGGTGTCAAACCTCTCTAGATATGATATAGACCATGACATTTGCAAGCACAGTGACTAGAGAAAAACTACACATACATGGTACAAATCAAACAAGGAACAGAGAGAATGCAATATATCACAAAAAATGTAATATATGTAGGCTTCAGTGTGTTAGAGAAACTGAAACGCTACACAAAGGAGTCAACCGTCACATATCTAACTGGATGCCACAGAAGCTGTACAGAAGTCCGGTCACAGAATATTACTCTTCCCCATGCCACAATTTTAATGATATAACAGTTATTGCACCTGCTTGCAACCCGAACTGGAGTTCCGAAACTAGGAAAGAAAAAGGAATCTTACTGGATACAACGACTGAGAACATTAACACTAAACGGTTTAAACCAAGAAGACTAGAAAAAGACCGACAAGCACAAATAAAATTATATTTTGTAGCCGACACAATTTCTTTCAAAGAATTCTCTAAATTTGCTTAATAACCTTTTCTTACTAAAATAAAAATGAAATAGTTGGGATATCATTTGCCTCTACATAATTTCACATAAAAATATGTCGTTATGGATCATCGATTTCGAGGTCGATAAGAGTTTGATTATTTGATTGATTAGGAATTTTAACGTAGCTTGTAACAATTTTTCAGTCATATCGCTACGATGTCTGCAGTGGGGCAGTTTATAATGATGTCTAGCACTGGGGCATCATGCCGCAGACATGTAGCATGATGTCCCACCCAGTCACATTATGCTGACACCAGGCCGACCAGTCCCAACACTAACCTCTTAATGCTGAGCGTCAAGCGAGGCAGCTATTAGTACCATTTTTGTAAGTCATTGGTGTGACTCGGCCGGGGATCGAACCCACGGCCTCCCGCTTCCGGGGCGGACGCTCAAACCACTAGGCCACCTGAACGGTTGGGTCGATAAGAGGTTTTTCTAGCATCCGCAAAGGGTTGAATTAGACTAGTTGACATAGTAGATTTCAAGGATTAATTCCCGCAGAAAGAGCAATATAAAGGTTTTCAAACACCACGGTTTTTGTGTGTTTTGTTTGTCTTTTCCATATTTTGTACTTACCTTTGAAAAATACTCATTAATGGTCAAAAGCATTCACAGTATATATATATATATATATATATATATATATATATATATATATATATATATATATATTCTTTTTCAAGCGGTGCATTGAGGGAAGGTGTGTTTCCTGATCATTCAATTAAGGTGAGTTGGAGCCAACAGTTCTTAACCTGCCAAACTTGCAAGCATCTTAATATTTAAATTTATATTCTTCTCAGACCAGGCAAGATACGAAATTGATAGGAATTACATGGACAAGGAAATCTGTTCTTTGCAATATAGCTTTGCAAGATCTTATGTTCATATATGGAGGACACATATACCAAACACAACATGCATTAAGAATTAGTTCAATTTATGATAGCGTAATTCGTAATTCAATAATTAATAAGTGAGTTAGATTATAATACTCAGGATGATGATCATAATCCATATAATTATTATTATTATTATTATTATTATTATTATTATTATTATTATTATTATTATTCTACACCCTTGTAAGTTTGAAATATAATTACACTAACGTTCGCCTAGATTTGTTTGAGAAGTCAAGATGATAAATTGAAGCACATTTATTTTACAGGACCAAGTTACCTATTGCATGAATGAGATTGGAAAAGTTGCAGTAGCTCCAAGCTGGATAATATATTTGAAACGCATTTATAAAAGCAATGTATATTAATTAATATTATATTTCTATTGACACGTAGTCAATTGCTGATAGTGTCGTTCTTTATCTGTTCACATTTGGCACATTACTTCATCGTATAAACCGCTGTTATGTTTCGCTGAGTAAAAATTTGAATACATTGCAAACCTTTCACTTATTGTTACGTAGACAATTTATAACAGGATTGACCTGAAGGGACGCTTTGATCAATTGACAACACAACACAATATGATGAAAAAAGAACTTTATGAAATAATATATATATATAATCTACAAACACAATCATTCTTTTGTGCTCTCAACATACGATTCATTGAATCGAATTACATAAACATTAACGAATAGAGAAACAAAAACGTAATTCATATATTCAAATGTATGACGTAAGGATAACTATAATCTCACGAAATGAAAATACGATTCAGTGAAAGTGAGATTAAAAAATCACATGGAATGAAAATGACTTAATTGTTCTCAATTGAAACAACATATGACTAGCAATTTAGTCATTTTTTTCAACAGCATGATTCATAAATATTTGTTAACACTTGCAAATGTGTCCACTGACACAACACACATTTGTCCTAAATTATCTGGTTGGACCACACTTGTGTCTGCCACACACACGCTTCATAGATCCACCATGCACACAAAGTTAAACATGAACGGTTTAGTCTTTTTATGACCTTGATTGCTAAAACTTCCATATCCGTATAGAAACACTGACGGCTAGAACGACTGCCTGATATACCCTCAAACACATAGATACACACAGCAAGCAGCAGAGAGGGCGAATCTCACAACTTTTATAGAAGCGTCTATTTGCAAAACCAAGGCTTCCTCCAAAATCGAAAAGAAAAGTTTCCTTTGGAGACGCGAAATCCTCTGCTGCTATGGGGGTAAAAATCGTTTTTACGATTTCACAGACAGACTAATTTAAAAAACCTCGCCTCGTAAATCAATCTGATTATTGAACTGGTCAGTGAGTTTAGAAAGAATTCTCGTTAACGAATCATTATGACATCGCATATAGACTGAATTAGTTGGATCTTCAATGATTAGAAACCCAGGAGGAGTTTTTGGTGTGAATTAGTATTAAATATATCCTTGTTGAGCTAGATTTGATCTTTCGAGATTTATTTGGTAACTTCCTTCGATAACATCACATACTAAACTCAATGCAATCACCGAGGATATATTGACGTTTTGAGGAGCGATATGTCGCCCACCACCATCTGGGTCATTATTATGCTTGAGGATTGTTGTTGTTTGTGGTTGTGCTATTTTCTTCCATGAGTCGTGAATCCTTTTAAATCCATTATCGATGGTGTCATTGAGAGATTTTTCCATCTCTGGGTGGTTTTATCCTGGTAATGTAAAATTTAATAACTCTTCTTTTGTTAAATTATATGCGGATAAAAAAAAATCATTTTTCACCTCCTCGCTCGTCAATAGATTCATCAAAAGATTTTATAAAAAAATATTTTAATTTTTTAATATCATGCATATAAGTTGTCATATCTTTTATTATTTCTATGATTTTATCACGTGAACCCGTTACATCCAAAAGATAATTTTGAAAACTTTGCCGTAGTCTCTCTCTCTACCAGATTCGAAAAATTCATTTGTTGTTTTCAAAAATCATATTAACATGTTCATGTAATAGAATCGTTTGTGTTATTTTTTTTTATCACCGTGTTAAAATTCAAAATGAAACCCAGAGAAAGCCTTCTTATAGAATTCAAAATATATTTTCTTTACTTTTGTTATATCTTCCCCTTTTAGAAGATCTAAAATTATATCAATATCATTATTAATCTCATCTGTGGTAAAATCAGATTTTTTCGGTTCAGATTGAGGTGTTTTTTCAGGCCAACCCAGTAATGTCCTTATCGAACTCTGATAGATATCTACGACATATCCGGGCGAGTTTATCTCAATGGTAGATGATAGTGTTGGTTCATGAACCGTTAAAGCGATTTTCGATTCTTTTCCAGTAATGGATTTTATTCTACGATGAAATTCATTATTGATCTGTTCGATTTGGTAGGACCCAGATGGTAGCGATAAAACGTTCCAGTCTGGAGTACCATCGGGTTTATTCTTACTCGCAAACACCAGGGAATTATTCGGTTGCTGACCACCGAATGGCGCTGATCTAATGTTAGGCCAACTGTGAAACACTCTTAGTTTTGCAAGTGCTATCACCTTAACTGGAGCCGCAGAAAGGAAATTCACACTGAATTCAGGATTGGTTGAGGTTATTGAGATCATGCTTTTTTTGACCGGGGTGGTCTTTTCCGCTATTCGTTGAAGTAGTTCTTGCGATGTTGCCATTGTTTTTATATTCGTGTTGTTTTACTAATTTTGACATCGCAATATCATAAACACGTACCATCGTTGAAAACTCACTATCGGATATTGATGTGTTAATTGAGGATAACTGTGAGTATTCGGTTGACACAACATGGAAGTTAACAAGGTAATCCTGCAGTTTGCGCTGGCAAGATTATGATATTTTTTTTGTTATAATTGAAATTATTCCCGCGATTGCTGTAGCCGCGGATATACAAATTGGAACATCTATCGGGGAAATCATTGTCACCGAGAAGAGTATTATACCGGTTCCGGTTATTACAGCTGATACCGATTACACGGTAACATCAACTGCGGTAATTCTTAATCGGTATGTTTTTTATTTTTACTTGATACTCCTCAGTGAGTGTTTTGAGTTTAGTTTGAAATTCTCTGACCTGATCATAGCGATACTGTTGTGACGTTGCCATTGATGACATTTTATTTATTACAACAGATTTAAAATTGTTGGCGTTAAATTCGCCAGCGTTGAAAATCATATGGATTTTTAATTCAGTTGTTTACTTAAATCCGCTACGAATTCCATATACCATGTTACTGAAACCCTAGCCAAATTATTATCAGTGGATGCTATTGTGAATCGTTCAGTTGTTTTTTGTCGACGATGGTGGATATCATATTGTTGACCCCAGATGAACTCGTTGATGGAATATTAAATTGAGTCGGCAACACTAGTGTTAATCGATAAATACCTTTGACGGCCGGGGTGATATTTAATATGTTAGTGGATGGTGTCCACGTAAATGATCCGTGTTGGATCGCGTACACATTATTTACGATATTTTTTTGTTCGTGAGGGATTATTATTTTTTTCAAGTTTTTCTATCATCCTCGGTAGATCATCCCTGATGACATCGTTGATCATTTTAATATCTTCGCGAACAACTTCTATTCGCCGGTTAATCGCAGTTATTTCATCGAGTTCCGTGATAATACCAGCGAGATCTGTTTTGATTCTTTGGGTTTAGCATTGTCACCAAAACATTTATCGACGGCATCATCGGTTTTTTAAGCGTTTTTACGCAACATAGTAAATTGTTTGATATCAGCGTCATCATCGGATCGCAACTTTGACAAATTATCCATGGAGGTTTTTATCTCCGTGAGTTTCGGTGTGGTCACCAGTGGATTTCCAAAGAAATCTAATAGAGGTTTGACAATACTCTCAATTTATTTCTTTGTAATTCATAAAACCGATCGAATTTAGTTATATGATCCTCATATTCATCGCGTAGTTTTTTTGGATGATTCTAAATTTTTAATTCTATTCACAATAGTTGAAACAAGTACACCCGGTATGAGTTTACCCTCATCGGAAAACAACGCATTAGTATCTTCTACTGCGTTGCGTTGTTTAACTAAAATATCATCTTGAAATACAACTATTTCATTTGGATCAACACTTGCGAGGTTTAACATCTCGGATGTTTCATCTTCGATTATTTTATTTTACATCACCGGTTGCAGATATTTCCACGGTGTGTTTCTTCAGGCTTGATAAAGATCTCCCCCAAATATCAATCATGTTGATTTATATAATTTCTGTCTAAAAAGCGATTACTCGTATATTCGTGTACGGTTTTATGTGGTGGTTTTCATGATGATGAAGGAGCGTTGAGGACATTTAATACGTCTATACCGCATATTCGTGGGTCATTGATTTTCTTTGTTGGTAGCGTGGAATACCAGATAGGAGTTTTTAAGCGGTTTATATAACGCATACATTTTTTAGGCGGTGCTAATCCATATGATCGGAATAAACAATCACACGCGGATCAATCGCGTATGCAACCCAGTGAATTCCAGGTCCGCTGCTGTTATCGAGATTAATGATACCGGTTTCAGCGTTGTTTGGTTATTGTGGTAATTGATCTCTCATAAGGACACCTTTAAAGTTTTTTATCGCTAGTTTTTTATCAGCATCGAGTAAATCAAAATTTGATATAGGAAATAATGTTAGTAAACTGTTCCTAGTCCCAAGACTATTCCGCTGTACCATGAATACGGAGTTCCTGGTGGTCTTAGACCCTTTCCTGATCGTTTCTTATTTTGTATCCCTGTCCGGTAGTTTTCTTTAGTGCCATCCCTTACGCTGGTCCAACGGCTCCTAGCCCGGCGGCGTTTGCTACCGCTGGAGCCGCTTCCGCAATCAACGCGTGTAACGCAGCGAAAAGTGGGAATATACCATCTGATTTTATCATGGTTTTAATTGCTGCCGCAGAGAGTGTGACCTGAACACCTTTTTATCTTTGATGGCATCTTTGAAGTGTTTTATCTGACCAGTTGTCAATGATAGTTTAATCTGACCAACAGACATCCGATTGTGCTTCAGCGATATTGTGGTTCCACATTTTTTAGCTGATTCCGATTGCAATTTCTTAATTTGACCAGGAGTTAACGTAACATTTACATGACTATATATTTTTTAAATAACAAATTGATCTAATTGTTACATTACATATTTTCCACTGGTGCATCAACTACTCTCATTCGTCCACTAATACCTTCGAGTGGCATTGATTTGTCACTGTGAATGACAGCAACTGCTCTGTAACCACCAGGGGGAGGAGCGGTTACGCGAGCTTGAAAGTGTATGTCAACGACGGATGATTGTCTGGTTAAGTCAAGATGTTCCAACGAAACGTAGTAGATGGGATATAGTTTTCTAAAATCAACTGTGATATTTGCAGACAGGTATCTACATTATTAATGCGTCCCATAAATGACAACAAACGATGATACACGTGTGCTATTTGGTTGGTTCCGTAATCAAGTAGTATCCTTGGCTGTTTCTTGTTGACCGTTTATCCTCAACGAAACTTCATTAACAGCCAATTATCAAATATCATATGACTGTGTAATTGTGAAACCAATGGCACCTATCCTGATACCACCCTCAAAAAGTTGTCTGCAGATATCAGCTGCCTCATTAATTATTTCCGATGAGTTATTTCCAGCTCGTCACTCTCCTACGAGAACTTCTAATCGTGATATATCACCGAGAATACAATTAGGACAACGAACTAGACCACTACCTGAAACCCCCCTCGGATATCCACTAGAGAATTTTTCAGTTGTACCAGTTGCACCTTGTGTGGGATCAATTTCTGGCATTATTTTTAGTTCGGGAGGATGATATGGTGGTGGTAAGAAACCAGATTTTATAACAGCTATTTTATTCATATAATGCTTGAAATTTCTATCCTCTTTGATTCTAATTCCACTTTGATTTGCCAAATATATTTTTCTATATCAAGTGTCAGCGGCTCTTATGAAGTCCTCATTTCCATCATTTATATATTTTTCCCTCGTCTTTTGTTGGAAAAGAATTAGCAGCAAAAGTAGCTAATTAATCATTCGTGGAAATGTTTCTAATTTCATCTAACGCCTCCTTAGAAAATATCTATTGAGGTGTATATTTCCCCACCTCTCTCTCTTTCTCGGAATTTCTTCTTCTTCATGAAGTTCTTGTTCATCTTCTTCTTCAATATCACCTAGTCGTTGTTTAAATCGTTCTCGTTGTTCTTGTTCAAGTCGTTCTTGTTCTCGTTGTTCCTGAAGTCGTTCACCGGCTATTATATCACCAGGAAGTGTTTATAAAGATTCCTTTGTTTGCTTGGATATCTTTGCTATTTTTTCAAGTATAGGAAGAAAGTCTGGCTTTTTTCTCTCGTTGTTTCTCAGGAATATTTCCCCATATGGTTTTTTTAGTGGTCGATACGATTTTCCCCGTTGCAGTGGTTATTTTGTTTGAATAATTGTTCAGTATCCATTGTGAAAGCAGTTTGAAATTGTTGTCTTGCTTTTAGTTTGTTTCGAACGGAATCACAAACTGGAATAAATCTCTTAATCGCGCCTAATCATTCACGTGCTAATTTAGTCGTTAGTGCTTCAATTACCATTATATAATAATGTACGATCTAAATTGTGGTGAAAACTCACCAACGGCACTGTTTTCATACTTCCGCGTAGTGATAAATCACCTGTTTATACAAATTCGTTCTATGCGAGTAAGCGCATACCTGTCTATAAAATTATTTAATCACTAGTGTTATATAATTTCTGTTCCGTACCTGTATATACTCATACTTGCAAACATGTAATGTTTGTGTTTAGAGTGTCAATTATCCGTGGTGAGATTTTTTCATTTACTATTTTGAGGCAATGAAAGGTGCATTTTCATTTTGTTTTATAATCGCTTTTATTGTTTTGATTTTCGAGTTAATTGTGCGTTTGATTTCATATTGTTGACCCAATTCACTTCTGACCCTTTCGACAGCAGTGAATAACGGGACGAACTGGTTGATGTCATTGTTATATGCGAGGGAATCATAAATAGCGTGTTGAATTCTCTTTTCAAAAGAATAGGATTTCGATAACACATATTTATTATTCCGAGCGCTATCATAAATATCTTGAAAATCAAAAAGAATCCGATCACAATCTAATTCATTTGCGAATTGAATCCCTTGACTTTTTAAATTTGAAATATCGTTAATAATGACCTTCATATTTTTGAAATTTATTATATGAACTATTTTATATCTAATATGATAAACAAAAAATTGGGGACAATTTTGACCCGTTTTCATTTTTGATATATACATATTTTCATATTTACATATATACATATTTACATATTTAATATTTACATATTTACATATATACATATTTACATATTTGATATATACATATTTACATACATACATATAGACATATAGATTTTTAGATATATACATGATATTTACAAGTATATACATAATGGTATTTACAATGAAATGATATGGTATTTACAATGAAATGATATGATATACACACATCACATTCACACACAGGGCTGTCCTGCATTCAAACTGAAACCACCATACCCCCAAACAAAATCACCCCGGGTTGAATGCAAAAAAACATTCACATCGTGTGACGGTGTGTGACGTATGGTGGTTTCACGGTTTGAATTTCGAATGGCTTAAAGTCCCTATCATATAGAAAAACCTTCCGATCGGTACCGTCGACAATAATGCCTGCCACGAGATTCGAACAATGGGCTCCAGGACGAGATCACATCAGTGTATGCAATACACTAGTATTCGTAATCTGCAAGTCTATAATTTTGAATACGATATATAGCTAAACTGCTGTATATGTCGTAAAGAATTTAACAAATTTTAGATGAAAATCGTATATCAATCGTAAATTTCACTCTAATTAAAAATCGTAGACAAAATTATAAATTTTCTAGTCTAACAACACAAAAAAAGCCATTCAGTTGGACTTCGAGTCATCAAAAGATCCCATTGAGATACTTGACTACAGTAAGGAGTTATCGTTGTTTCAAAACCGTATACGCACAGGCCCAATCGAGTTATTCTCCTTAATACTACATATAATAAATTAGAAGCAAACGAATCGAATTCTATTTTGAAACTTTTTTTAGAAAAAGCGGATTTAGTTGTATTCTCTTTGACTTTTCGTACCGAAGGATCGCAAATATCGAAATACTTTCCAGCTTCATTCATTATTGAAATAATCCTTCTTCGTTATTTTCTGTATTAAATGATTTTATAGGTTTTGCATTTTTCGAGTGTTTTCCAGTCCCTCCTCGTTTTGTGTTTTCACTTTGTGTTATAGCTCGTAAATTATCCAATCTGTTATTTTGAGGGCATCCTATGATATGATCAATAACAAGACCATCATTGATCAATTCGTTAAATACCTCATGGACGATTCTGTGATTAAGATGATTTTTCCCTCCAGCACTAAATATCAAATACCCCATACCATTGTCAACACCAACTGGTTTCATCAGCCTGCGGTGTCTGACAATACCGTCACGAGATGCTTCATATTTGGTAATCACGGGATGTGGTTGAAATTCTTGGTTCATTTATATACTATAATATTATTTGTCTAAGTCATTATTTGGTTTATTTTATTACTTGAGAATCTATCAATGTAATCATGAGGTGTTCTTATGATTTGTCATTGACGCTGTCAGGGACAGAGTCAGAATCATTGATGGAGTTTTTTTACTCTATTATCATAATAGCGCTTTAGCTCTCTGTATCGCTTACCACCGCAATTGAGACATAACTGCGATTTACCACGCACACCTACCCCACATCGTATGCGATGTAAAGGCCCCAAACTTCCACGACGTACGCTTTGTAAATGATATCCACATAATTCATTTCTTTATGATTTGTTACAAGCGGTTACTGATCCTATCATCAGCCATTTGCAATGATTCATTATACAATAAATTCTTTATTTAAATACTTATTTTAATTATGATATGGAGGAGTTCGAGAGATTATCGAAAATTACGCCTTGGAAAAATGTTGAATTCAATCTTGATAGAGTCTCCACTGATGTACCAATGGGTCTAATAAGTGATATAAGCATGTTGGGTAGAATCCGTGATGGTTTTAATGAATTCAAGCGCGATAGAGCATCTGACTGTTGGTCAACATTTCGAATTGATGGTAGTGTTGATGCTACCATGAACAACGAAAGAGCAGCAGTGATCATCTTACATCTTGACAAGAAAAAGTATTTTTTTAGAGTTAAATTCATTATCTGCTCAGAAACGGGGAATTGGATTAAACGCGACAAATTTAAACACCTCCTGAATAATAAGAAAACTGTCACTGTGAGTCAGGTTTCCAAACCAGGAATTAAGACTGGGATTGACAAACCGTACTAAGAGAGATCCTATCCTGTAACTGCGGTTGTTTATGGAATTATGGAATCTATCCGATAAATGATAAACCGAATATTGAAAAACTAAAACCCATGAAATTGTCAGGGAGGATAAATTGTGTAGCAGAACAAATAATAGAGAATTTTACAAATGCGCTGCGTGGAAACAAATTGATGGATCTAATACACATAAAAATAAATGAATGGTGATTAACAGTGAAGGAGAGCGGAGCAGCAATTCAAGATATAGCCAAATTAGAAACATCATTAAGATTCACAGTAGCCGTAATGACGATAACAGGAGAGGCATTACATGAACGGAAATATAAATCAAATGAGCTCCAGTCAAAATTATTGACCATAATGAACACGCGTGGACATCTGCGGCAACAATATTTCCGCGGGATAGAACCATAAAATATTACACGGGAAATTTATTTGATTTTATTTACGAATTAAGTAAAAACGATCCTGTGTCAGCTTGGTTATTTCACAGTTTTGAAGACGAAGAGGGTAAATTCGATGAATTTGTAAGACCCAATAGAGAATGATACCGTACTGAAGCTCTCCACAACGAGATGGAAAAATTAGCTAGTGTTTTTTCAACGTATTACAACGAACAATTATTAACAAACTGTTTTACAATTTCGTCAGTTGCAGCTCATTTCACGTGAAAGAGAAATCTATGGAAACCAACACGCGCATAATTTCTCACATATATTAAATCAAGCTGCGTGGCATATGGAAATGGTGGATTATGGAATATAAAATATGACCCCAAAAGTATTATTTCGTTTGATATGATTGCGTGTTATCCAGGGAGTTTTCTTGGGTACGGAGAGTGTTCTGAGTATTTTAAACGATTTGGACATCCCACACATCTGATGACCAGTGTTGCGATTAATGGACCACTGCCCGATTTTGATTTAACCGGATTCGCTCGTGTGGTATCATTTGAATTGGCTAAAGGACTTCATCCATGCTGTTTTGTTTGGCTTGGTAGACACATCTCTGAAAAACAATGGATGCCAATAGTGTTATTACGGTATATGATTGATTCTAAAATGCTGATATCGCTGATTGTCAGTGAAGCAATTATATCATATCGGAAAGAAAATGAATTTTGGTTACCACAACTCGATAGTCTAGATAGTATAATCACCGAAAACAAAAAACAATTCCCCGATCTCGAAGAAGAATAAATCGTGAAATGGTCCAAAGAAATCATTGAAGTTAGAAATAAACACGCACAAGATTTCGGTAGATGAATAATTGGTAAGTTCACACTGGGTGGAAAATACGACCACAAACGATATTCTTCGCTTTTGTTTATAGATGATGCTGAATACGATTTTATAATCGCAGATGTAACATCTAGGGGTATATATGTCGATCGTAAAGACGCTTTCGTATCCGATGGAACCAAAATAGGTACATTTGTTACCTACACAGATGGAGAAAATCCTCAGTATACTTACTAAAGGTCGTTTATGCTGGCTTATGCTTCTATTAATTTACTTTCGATGATAAATAGATTTCGTGACACCGCGGTTAGATTAGCCACTGATTCATTTTATAATAGACGTAAAACATAAAGAAACAGTGGTTGAATTCATTAATTCAGACGAGAGTTGGGGATCATGGAGAATTAAAAAGTAAATACTGCGTGATTATTCTAAATCAGCAGATGTTACGATTGAAAACAATAACATGAAAAATAATCAGATATCAGAACTATCTGTAGATAGAAAACCATTTACTTAAACAGCTGTGGTGGGTCAGAAAGGACGACTTGTGCGATTTAATTATTTCGAGGGAAATCAAACATGGTTGTGCTAACACCAACACACAGACTTGCAAGAGAGATGAAACAACGAAGATTTAATGCTTGCATTTATCACAGTTGTTTTCGATGGAAAGGTGACGAATGGACTACTGATCGAATGGGTGAGTAATATATTCCTGAAATCATTAATTTTGATGAGATATGCACAGTGTCGTTAGATATATTACAAAGGTTTCTCGATTGGTTATTGCTAACGAATACAAAAGTGATAACGTGTGGTGATCATGGTCAACCACCACCATTTCTCGGTTTGTCTCCACATAATTGGCTGAAGAATTGTGTACATTATTATGAAGAAATTAGAACTGATCATAGAGCACTTGATAATGAATTACGGGAGTTCATAAAACTAATCAGATTACAACCTAATATAATGTAGTGTGAAATAGCGCGTGAACTAGTTTCAGGAACCCCATTAATTGATTTCTGGAAACAGTGGAGACCAAACGATTTGATAGTGGCAAGTAGACAGATAGTCAGAGACACACTTCAGATGAAGTTATTTAACACAGACAAAGAAACATTTGTAACACTTCCAGTGCCATTGTGTTATAGACCCAAGGATACACGAAGACAAAATATCAAAGTTGATATTCCAGGATAAAGTGAAAAGAAGATTGTAATGTTAAATGATATTGTGTTGGTTGATATCAGTGTTGTCGAAGATGCATTGCGTGCTGATAATTCCCTATGGAAGCTAGGATACGCAGCGACGATACATTCTTCGCAAGGGTGGACTATGTCCGATACAATTGTTTGGATCATAGATAATCGTATCGAGTGGTCCAATTTGGTTTTTCTTGCAGTGTCCAGAGTACGAAGAATAAATCGACTTCGAAGAGTCATTGTTTATAATGACACTACAATAAGTGATATTGTCAGCGATGATATAATCAGAAAACACTCTCTGGTTATAAACAACAGGACAAAAAAAAAATAACAGAAAATTTGATATTGATGCCGAATCTATAATCACACTGAAACAACAACAGAATGATTACTGTGCTAGTTGCAATTGTATAATAAGTTGGTGTTGGTCGGATCAGGACCCTGCCAATTTACCGTAGACAGAAAAAATACCAATATTGGCCATACCATAGATAATGAGATGCTGACTTGTCTTGAGTCAACAGATGCAGAGGTGCTAGTTAAGACCACGCGGTGGTAATTGAGTATCCTCGGGTATCACTTGTAGTTGTTCACGAGTAAATCCTCGCTGAGGAGCAGTTGAATCCAATCTATAGACTGGCGGTCTACCCGTAGATCTCGTTATACTAGATATTTTATGTGCAGTAACACTTCAAAAAGGATCAGTAGATCTTTTTCTTACCGCCTTCGAGCTCTCCTGGTTCACATAAATATCTAACAGTGACATTGTCGAGTATTGGTTATTTTGTAAAATCATTTTGTGGTTTTACGGGTATATACTTTTTTAATCGCGTTGTTATGTTTCATATTAATTGTTCGAGTAATCTCATATCGAGTCTGGTCCCGGGTCCACTATAACTATATCCTGGAAGGTGTTTTTCTCCCGGATATTTTGCGCATGGTGTTCCTGGGAGTTTTACTAACTTGGCTGCAATATCACCTCCTCGTTTTTTTAAACATCTCCAGATTTCATAGAAACAAACCTAAATGTTTTGTATCACATTGTACACACTTGCCAGCAGGTGCTGATATGTTAGTTTTAGTTGTAATCGTCGTCAAGTCGTTTGTGCTAGTACGCTTCTTACATTTCACACAATGTAGATCCATGATTTATTTATAATAACATGAATGTAATTGATTTTTCGGCGACAAAAACACGAGAACCAGTTAAGCATCATGCAGCGCTACCAAATTATATTCGCATGATTATAATCGGACCATCTGGAAGTGGCAAGACACAACTGCTACTTAAGTTAATAATGAGATGGATGAAATCGGATAAGTTGTATTTAGTAGCCCCGAGTGTAGGCGATCAGCGATGTTACGAGGTGCTAAAGGATTTTAACGAGAAAGCAAAATCGGAAATCGAAGAGGATATTATTGAGTTTATAACCGATATCGAGGAAGCACCGAGCATTGCTGATATTGATGGAAGTATTAACAATTTTGTCGTATATGATGATGTCATGTTAGACAATCAAAAGAATCCCGCTATCATATTTTCCAGAGGTAGGCATAAAAATATCGATGTGATATATATCACTCAACGATACACTCAAATATCAAAGGTGATCAGAGATAACTGCAATATTATTGCTGTATTCAACGGAGTTGACACAGATACGCTACGAAATATTTGGCGAACTTGGTGCGGCGGTGATATGGATTATAATCTCTTTAGAAATTTCTTTAGTCACGATCAGTCAATTCCACATGGATTTGTAAGGATAAATTTGCATGATCCTATATCAAGATATCGTATTGGACTTGATCAAATATTCGGTTGAAATCGTAAAAACGCTTTATTTTTCCCCCACAGCAGCAGAGGGGCGCGACAACGACTTTGCGTGTCCAAAGGAAACTTTTTTTGATTTTGTAGGAAGCCTTGGTTTGCCAAATAGACGCTTCTATAAAGTTGTCCGATTCGCCCTCTCCTCTTCTGCTATGGAGGTAACAATCTTTTTTCGACTTTGGAGGAAGCCTTGGTTTGCCAAATAGACGCTTCTATAAAAGTTGTCGGATTCGCCCTCTGCTACTCAGCACACAGTTCTCCTGAATTGGGTTGATCCACACTTGTTGCGGCCTCACCCATCCTTCATGGATCCACCGTACGCATATACATATGTATATACATACATTCAGACAGCTACAATAAGTCCAATCGGATCCAAGTCAGAAAAGAACGTGCGATCAGCCCTCCTGGAGATGTCATTTCATGTCCCTTATGCAAACGAACATTTCTGTGCAAGGGTTGGTCTCATCAGCCACCTGCGCACCAGCCCGTCCATCCATCTGATGAGTAGAGAGATTTTCGTCGAATCGACGGACGAACAACTCATATTGAAGCAAGCCCCAAACAGTTAATTGATAAGGATTACATTGATATTCCATGCATACTTTGACAGTAAAATTAATAAGGACTATCTATTTCAAGCATATTTTTACAGTAACATTAATAAGGATTATGTTGCTCAAGCTTTTTTTGACAGTGAAATTAATTAGGACAATATTTTCCAAGCATATTTGGACAGTAGAATTAATAAGGACATAACATAGACTATAAATTGATAAGGACTACAATGATGGTCCCAATATACTTAGCTTTTGATATAGCTAATGAACAAGATCTATATAGTAATTGCTGAACTCGGTTATTCTATTTACAATATTCATACTCCAAAACCATGCTCATGGAACGACGGGTCAAACACCAACTGTAGTTGTAGCCTTTAGGAGAGCAAGTGTCAATCGGATGACAACAATGTTCCCAGTTGCCAAATGTTTTTATGAAACACCAATAGCCGTAATCTATTACACCTTTACTAAAGGCACTTACATGTATAGGGAGATATTTTTTCTTCCCCATGACAGTTGTATCAACAGGATCACTACACATCATCTTCGACCATCTCCAATTTCACATCTCAATAACGAGGCTAGCGAGATATCTCATTGGCAAGGTGTATTGCAGCAATAATCCTGATCGCCTATGTGATTTATGTAACGCCAGCTGTAAGGATTGCCGTCGTTAAATCCGCACTTATTGGAATAACATACATCATTGCCAATTGTTCTATCATTGTCTATATTATTCTTGCTTTCAATATCATTTTGTTCATGAATGGGATCATACAATATATTTGCGTTTGGATTCTAAGAATTATTTTAATTTTGTGGGGTAACATTAAATTGTTTTTTTTGATTCTTATGGACCACCACCAAAGGAATTTTCAAAATATGTCGGCAGTTACGAAGTACTGATCTTCAAAATATTCCAGTCTGATATTTACCATTACCAACACAAACATTAAGAGATCCGCCAATATGTAGCGGTGAAGTACTCGCTGTATTAGGGGCTGTATTTATATTATAAGCACCACCTCATCAAGTTGTGCATGAATAACCATTAATTAAGTAGTATAAATATAATGGTATATATTTACGGAAGAACTACTTAGAGTAAGACTCAGCAGGTTGACTTATCTAAGTGTGCAACTATTGACGATGTCAAGGATGAACTCTCTAATATTTTGAGTCTCGAGAATGAAGATCTAAATGAAGTGGTAATATTTCAAGATATTCAAGGATAAAACTAATGACGAGTAATATTTAATTGCACTATTAATTGCAATATATTATTGATAGATTTAATGGAGAAACCGAACCCAGCAAATCTGCTTTTGATAATAGTGGCGAAATTAAGCCTGGTGTTATTATTTCAACTATATTAGAAAAATATATTTTTATATGATAAAACATGATAATGACGAACTCAGTAACAGTAACTCAGTAACAATAGTTAGTGGTAAATTAACTAATATTAGGCCTGGTTATACTGCTCACTTAAACAAGTTCTTGAGTTTAAGTAGAAATGTGAATATAAATTATTGATATTTTGGGGAAGCCCAGTAGTCATTGACATTAAATAAACACCGACAACATAGTATATACTTTAGTGTCTGGACAAGTATTATTGTCACCGCCAAATAATGTATTAAACACCGCGCTAATGTCACCGGTATATACAGGTTATCAGTGATCGGTGTTGCAACATTTACAATATCTACTACAATTCCACGGCTTGGTATACTAACAAAACCTTCTGGATCTATGTCAGTATACTATAGCAAAACGACGAAGAAACTTTTGAAGTGGAGCCCGAAGAAAACTAGTCGGCTTAATTTATTGGTGTCTTGAATTAGTCGCTGAACTACTACCTGCTTAGTACATGAGCTTCACAATCAACTTGCAACTTTTGATACAATGAAGTACGTGAATGGCAAAACAAACTAAAAATTTGCGTTGATAAATATACAGTGAATGTAAAATAAAGATATCGTAGACGTGTAGTTGTCGTTGAGATAATTGTATGTTCAGCGTCCGCCGTTATCGCTGGATCAGGTGTATTACTATCATTAATAACACCATTGCAAGTAATGGCAATAATTGTAACAATTTGTGTTTCAGCTGCAACAACATTTGCTCTTCTTCTTAATATCATTGTCCAAAAAGTTTATAAACTACATGAGTATATCATACTCTACATTATCTTCATTGACATCATCAGGTCTTAGCGATAGAATAATATCAGATACTGAGTTCACATAAGTTATTAAGATTAACAACGAGTCATGGACTACGTCTTATTTAAAAATTAATATTAATAATAATGTCGTCATTACCTCAGATATTTTGTTGATGAGGGAACAATTTTATTTTGGGATTTAATAACATCTTAACATGAAGAAACGTTTGGTTTTGAAACTATTGAGGGCGTGCTTCATGATACTGTTATTAATTATAATAAAAACATAAATGAGTTACGTAGACAATTTGTCATTGTACATGATATTGCAATGAAAACCTACGTGATAAAACAGTTGAATAAAATCAAAGATAATCTTAAACTGTCAAATAACAAAATTATAAGGTCTATTATTAACTCAGACTACAGATTTGTCAGAAAAGAGATTTGAATAATAATGGTAATATCTGAGGCTTATTTTCAAAATTTTCAAATTTACAGAGATTTTAAAAACATCAATAATATCGTTGATGAATGTTTTCCACTAATTTTTGTGGAAAATCATAGCAACACCAGCAGTTATTTTCAAATATAACAATGATCTAGATGGTGGCGGTTGTCAGATGTCTCCTGGAGTTGTAAATATAACATCAACGTGTGCATTTAATCTTTTATGTGACGCAATTGATGGCAGTTATGCAAATATTGAAGAATCAAATTATGCTCATCAAGGATATAATCCGTATACATTTACTCCACAAGTACCCCCTAGATATTTGATTCTATAAGAGCCAATTAATACGCTTTATTTATGATGTCATAATTGGTTATAATCAAGTATACATTTCAAACTTACTGACCAATCCGCACACCGGAAAAAGAAATTCCTTCTGAAAAACAGGATCTTATATAATAAATATTATCAGTATTAATATTATTATCAGAATAATTATTAGAATGTTATTCTTCACTGATTTCATCATTTGATGGGTTAATATTTCTAAAATATTATGAATCAGTCCGATTTTATAATTTTATAGGGTAAATAGGACTAAAATAATGAAAATCAGTCAGATTTCATAATTTGAAGGGATAAATAATAAAAATCATATAAAAACAGAAAACGTTGCATTCTAATAATACAAAAATAAATCTGACAATCAATGATAATTATTAATATCAGAATAAATATTACACGTGTTATAAATCACCCTTGACTTCGTCAAGGGCTACGTCAAGGACTTTGTAACTGTTTTTGTTTTCACTTTAATAATCACCCTTGATTTCGTCAAGGACTTCGTCACTCGTTGATATAATCTTTCCAGATTGTCTCATGCGAGTTTTAATAGTTCTTTTTATTTCGTATTCGTGAGACAATCTGATTTAATTGTTTACATCGCGCGTGAGAAGGATACGAATTTGCCCGCTTCTTTGACTGTAGCCAAGGATTGGAACATACATTGTTGAATGAGCTTAATGAATTATTATTATGTTGCTAGTGTATATGTATCTTCAAATATGTTTTGTATATAAAAATTCAAAATCACCAATAATGTTTTCATATTTAGTTAATAAGATATTTTTTTACACCTTCATGTTATAATTTTTTGATTGCAGAAATAACAACATTAATATCTTTGCAATTCATTATATAATACATACATATATTTTAATAAAACAATATGTACACAAAACAACCCCCATGTGAACTCCTTGAATGCCAAACGATATTCCAGCAAAGTTCAGAGGGCGATAACTATTTACTATCATCGATCTAAGGATGAAACAAAATTACTTTAATTAATTTATTCTAAGGACATCACAATATTAAATTAATTAATGTATCCTAAGGACGGTACAACTCACATGTGTACTCCTAGACTGAAAAACAATATTCTTGCAAAGTTCAGAGGATACACACATAATCTTAATTCTATTCAAATCACAACACTAACTTAATTCTATACATTGATCAACAGATAATTTTATCTTCTATAGACTACAGAGCATGCAAGTTTATCTAACTTAGTTTTAGGTAACTTCTATAAACTGCACAACACATTTACGGGCTTTCTCTATGTTCAACATTTCTGCACACCTCGCCCATATCAACTCCGAGAGAGTGCAAAAGTTCACCCACCACGTAGTGCGTGTAGGATAGTGTGCTTGTCTGTTGAAGTTTGAGCGATTAATGGGAGGACTCGAACGATAAAACTGGTCCTATGCTTTAGAAGCTATCTAATACTTAGAAATCCAAACGTAGCTCATACAATGGGCGTTGCTTATTTGCTGCTTGTACTCTTCCTTTTCTGTTAATTGTTATTGCTGACAAAATCTAGATGCAAGAAAACCTAGAGATTCTGAAAAATGAGGATAACCTTTCTTTAAAAACAACCAAAAGTTTATTGTTCATCAATAGCTAATTTTTTAAAACTAACATGTCAGATTCTACCTTATCTAATAGAGTTATCCCCCCTGACCTGTTTAAGAATATTTTGGACCATTCGTCATCAACGTCATAAAATATTGAATTACTTTGTCTCGCGATAAAGTTATTCTCTGAAGTAAAATTACTTTGTTTGTCTTTCTTTGAAAATACTTTATTTGTAACACCGATTTACTCGTTGTAATAAAGAAGATAAAATAAAACAAAAAAGCTATTCATTTATAAATGAATCTTTTTGAAGGGAGTAAACTTCAACCGCATTAGGCATACCAAGAGATTTTTCTCACTTGTTGATAATTTGTTTTTAAGGGTATTATAATATAAAAAAATGATTTATCTCGATATTCTTGCTACTGTGGAAAGTCGTATATATAATTATTATATTATATTATATTATATTATATTATATTATATTATATTATATTATATTATATTATATTATATTATATTATATTATCTTATATTATATTATATTATATTATATTATATTATATTATATTATATTATATTATATTATATTATATTATATTATAGTAATTGTGGAGATTCGGCAAAAACGGTAGAAGTCTAAGATTGATGAAATAGTCTTTCTATCATAATTAATGAATTACTGAATGATGCCGAGGAATTAAATATCTAGCTAATAATATAAAGTAGTAACACACGGGATAACTACTTAATTACTCTACCAGAGAAAGATATCCATAACAGAAGTATCCCTTTTCAACTGATTGTAGCTAACAATGCAATATAAGGAACTATAATTATTGTTTATAATTTCTTGAATATGCCGGTTTAGTACTATTATGTTATACCAAGGTATGCAAACATCAAAATATTTTCCACGTGCATTCATTGAAATATTATTTCTTCACCATTCTCTGTATTTACAGATTTAACAACCCTGCGATATTCGTTATATTTCCCAGTGCCAAGAAAATTGTTATTCTGACTCTATGTAATATCACTCAGATAAGATACATTATTACGATGTTTCCTGCCTTTGATATGATTTATCACAAGACGGTATTCGATTTGTCCATGACGAGACTCGTACATAAATTTATGAGACATAATGTTTCTTTTCCCATCATAAAATTTAAGATAACCAGTAATAGTAATATAACCGACTGTTTTTAGTCTACAGCATCTTATTACAATATCGGGAGAGGCTTCGTAATTTTCGATAATGTGATGTTTCGCAAACTCAATTATTTGTCTAATTCATTTTTTTTAAATCATCGTATAAAATCTTCGATACTTTTTTAAAGAAAAAACTGTGTCATTATTATCGTCATTACTTTTTTAATCATAATATTTTTTTCATGTCTCTAATTTTTGCCACCACATTGCATACTCAACTTCGTTTCTCCACTAACCCTTAACACCACACTTCAAACACGGTTTGGTTTAATACTCACTTTTCGTACCCTTTATGAGTGAATATTTAATTTACGCAGGCTTTGTTACAAGGAGGTGTAGAGCCTATCATCACCCACTTACATATATTCTTTGTTTGAATCACTATGTAATGTGATGTTAATACATCGGTCCATAGGAAATTTAAATACATTTTGAGTTAATCAAAATAAACAGCCCATCATACGCCTGGCAGTCACATATATTGAAATAAGTTATCTAGAGTGTTTACATAACTATTTCACACTGGTTCCTTCGTCATTATCCATGTTTATATTAGCAAATTGTTTTTTTCTGACAAGTTCTATTGTTTCTTCTTTAAATAGCCAATTCTGACTTCTAGTAATAGCCCCATTCGTTTGTGCCATGTTCATAGGGGTTAATACATAAATGATGTACATGCATATTGGATACTTATAGTAATTACCATTTTATAGATAAGTATGATTTACACACGCTTACATACTAACTGAAATGGTGTATACACTTTGGGAATCTATTTAATTACTACAATAATATAAATTCATTACAAAGGAGTAGAAAATTGATATTATTTCTTCAAATGAAAATTGTAATCCTATTTCCATACCTACATACATCTCTGTATGACCAGTTCCAAAATTATATTGTGTTAGGCAGTAGACTTATCCCTTTATGAAGGTTTCGATAATTAATAATCAATTTAAGCTACTGCTTTAAGACGATTTAAATTTCATTGTAGGCACATACACATGTTAGAATATTCTTTGCAGTATCAAAACATATTGTTTCAAGTAGCGGGTTTGAGACAACAATGGACAAAATTGGTTATACTATGAATCGAGATCAATGTACAGTCACAATTTATAGCTAGAATAGTTAATTAAAGATAGATGGTCTGACGTCATTAATCCCTTTTTAAACAATATTCCTGTTTTCGCATTACTAAGCAGTATACAAACCAAACACTTATCAGAGGGACATGAATGATAATTGGAAATAATCATTTCTGTCTCTTCTTTATGCTGGGACTTTGCATCAAATACGGAAAGCCTACCAAAGTTTAATTTTTAATGCCTGATTCAACCATTACAAATCGACACCAATTTTTTAATTATCTTGAATCGAAACAGTATCCTCATCTGTATCCCTATAAGAAGTGTTCGTGATACGTTTCAGAACCGGTCTCTAATAATTTATGAGAGTTATGTCTACCACAGTGCTTTCAGCCGACGTCAGTGATCAAAATAATACAGAATACAGTAAATATGCAGGGTTGCTATGTCTGGGATAGTCAGAATGATATAAACGAAACGAGTAGAATCCTTACTCCGTTCTCACTGACATTAGATGAAACGGGACTGTCTAAGGAAAACAGTATAATTGTTTAGCGACTTTGAAACGTTTGAAGTAGTGTGTTGCATCGGAGTAGGCAAAATACCTGAATCTCTTCTGCTCATGTACCAGAAACAACCACCTACACCAACCCGTGGCAAAGAAATTGCCTTCATTTCTCGCCTCAAATGATATACAGATTGCTGAATCGGATCTATCATATATCAACAGCAGTCGACTATGAACGATCACGCAGAGAGTAGAAGCTTATTAACGCTAAATATTAAACTGTTATTAAGAGTCGAAAACATTAAAACAATATTCCCACCAGTAGAGATCGAACCATTATGTCCCATGATCAAAGGAAGTCATCTATTATACAAAGTTGGAAAGTTTTTGTAAAGAAACGTAACACATTATTTAGACAAAAGAGAGGCAATTGGATTGTCAAATTATCGATGCTGGTTATTTTGCTAATTTCCACTGCTAAAATGAACCCTTTTCCCGGTTAGTGACGCGAAATTGTGCCGTGTTATGTTGCATCTATCTAGAGGTAACTATGTCTCCGTGTTTCTAATAGCCTTTATACTTTGTCATATTTGTGCTATATGAGTATCTGCAATCGTTATTTGTGAATGGCAAGGATGAACTCCTACTTGTAACCATCGAAATAAACATGGTGCTAAGTTTGGAATTGAGAAATTGAGAATTGTGTAGTTGCTGTTAGAGGTTCAACGCATATATGGTGACCAGTGTAACTGGTTGAGGCAGAACCATAAAAAAACGTCCTGGAAGAGCCATCAACCCATTTGGTGCTACTGGAAAGATGTCTACAACTTGCAGTCATTCCGAACTCGAGACTCGACGTGACGAAGGAGGTATGTTTAGTGTGTATAGAGACCGATTTCACCTTCAATCTGACGTGAATAAGAAGAAATATTGGGTGTGAATATATATATATATATATATATATATATATATATATATATATATATTACAGAAATAAGGAGAATTGTTTGGCTAGAACAGATTTCAAATCTAACATTAATGATGATAAGATATATTTCGTTAGAATAGAGACAGATTTCACATCCGACATAAATAATGAACATTAATTATTGTGAACAAAGACAGATTTCATGTCTGTGGTAAAGAAGGAGAAATGTTTTGCTTGAATAGAGACAGATTTTATATCTGTCATCAATAAGGAAAGTATTTTGTGTGAATAGTGACAAATTTCACATCTGAAGTGAATAATTAGAAAAGGTTGGTGTGAATAGAGAAGATTTCACATCTGAGGTGAATAAGACAAAAGTTTGGTATGAAAATGAACCTCGTAGATGCTTAAAGGTTAGGGCAAGAAGGTATAGACGAATCAGATGCAAAATCGTAAATATAATATATTCTTGACGCAAAGAAAAATTACTTTGATAGAGGAATGCTACATGAAGGGGATGCTGATTCATATAATCTAATATTTAGGTTAATCAGTAACAAATATAGAGACAACATGGGATTAATATATATTAAACTGAAACCGGGATGTGGTCAGTAACTACGTACCCTCTTTACGTATATATTTGACACTATGGTCGTGGTTTTGTACGTTCCATGTAAGGTAATCCAGTCTATAACATCACTTGTTATGATGAATTGTATGTCTTTTGTTATATGGCATTAATGTAATATTACTCAACATGTATGATCCGTTCATTTTGTTTATAATTTGGGACTTTTAAAGCTCTCTTTTCTCCTTATGTAAATATTTGTACACCTGGAAAGGATACATTTTCTTAGACAACTAAGCGGCAAATGTATGATAGACCTAGAGTTAATCGTGGCAAATACAGGTAAAAAAAATGTTAATCCAGTTTTGCAAGATTGTAGAAACATCAACCCCAACACACCCTGCAGACATGCATATATGCATACATACATATTGCATGCATGCATAAAGGTATGTATGCGTACATCAAGTGACGCAAAGAAAGCGTTCGTTTGTTCATAGTACCCCTTAAACCGTGGATGCGTATTTGCTTCAGTACGTCTGTCTCTTCAGCTGCTTATGTATTTGTTAAGAAACGTGTCTGTGTTATAACTTCAATAGCTTTGGTATATATATATATATATATATATATATATATATATATATATATATATATATATATATATATATATATATATATATATATATATATATATATATATATATATATATATATGTCGGACATGGAATTTATCAAGCTACATTGAGCCCACTAACGATCAAATATGATAAGACACTACTGGATAATTAGTCTTTGCCCAAGCAGGGGCCCCGATAGTCTGGTCCCCTGCTTAGTATGCTCCCATGCGTTGCACTCCGCTATACTAAAGTGCAACGCATGGGAGCATACTAAGTAGGGGACCAGACTAGGGCCCCGAGTGGCCGAGTGGTCTAAAGCGCTGTCCGTTACGGGCCACTGCCATCTCACCTTTGTCTGCGTGTGTTCGAGTCTAATATTCAGCAAACATAGTTATGTAGGAAAGCTTGCCAGTAGCTTATCGAGGGTCTGGTTCTTTCCGGGGGTTGTCCGGGTTCTTCCTCCACCATTAATACTGGCCGCCATGAATAGCCTATATTGTGCTGAAAATGGCGTTAAACCATAAAAACCAAAACTCTGCCCAAGCTTAGACAAAGAATTGTTCCTGCCGCTGTAGTAGCAACATTTGTATATAACACGGAATTCTCAGAACAAATTCGACCTTGCACAACCGGATGTACATTTAACGGAGACAGAGCATAATGATTTGATAGTGACATGCTGGTGGTGCTACCAAATACGGTGGCTACGTTAGGCGAAATCTGTTTTTCTGTATTGGCACAAGAGAAGATTGGATCAACCAGACACGCTATTGATTAGGCATGCAAAATCGTGGCTCCGCTATGACCATGTCTTTGACAACAATGGAAGACAACTTTCATTCCTTCAGTGACGTTCGTAACAAAATCTCAGACTCGTTTGGCATTTGAGGTCTCTTCAGCCAATTTTGTGAAAACAATGGATACACGGCGGAATCAATGCAGACTGTGGAGATAAGTTGGTCTGAATCTTCGTCAACAAATTCAAGACGCTGTCTTCCTGTCACTCGTGTAGCGCCCTAATTTCCGCAATATTGCGAGGTCACCTAAAGTAATGGCGGTTGTTTTCACCTCGTCAGTTGTAACAATGCATTGAATGTATATATATATATATATATATATATATATATATATATATATATATATATATATATATTTATGTACACACAGACATATTTAGTCTTGTACAGAGACCGATATCACAGCGTATGCTTCACTAATTCGTTCTCGATTGGGTTAAGGTACTTTTTGTTTCTTTACTGTATTATCAAATAATGAACATGCACATTTCTAAATCTCATACGTAATTATAACATTTCTACATTTATTCTAATCGGGTTTATCATGCGGTTCTAAACATATTTCATGCATTGTCAATCGTTATTATCAACATATATCCTTAAAGTATATTGTTAATTGTGGGCCTTAGTTACAGACATTCTGATTCAAAGTCACAGTCTCTCTTCATTTCGTTTGGGCCATTGACAAGTTTCATGCATTCACAAGTTTACTTGGAACCCAAATTTGCTTCAGTACTTAAAGGTGGTAAGCTATTTTGCCCATATATATTTCATGTCAGCTTCCTACGGTGCATGTATGGAGTATCGGCTGATGTTTGTTGCCTTGGCATCCTCAGGATCAGACTCGTTCAGTTTCGGTTATCAGTGTTCCTTTACACCTCTTATCAGTCCCTTGCATCTCCACATACAGGCGTTGGACACATTTCACAACCCTACAACCTCCCACGAGTCTCTCTTCCTGATAAATTCGTATGAAACACCAACGATTCAGAGGTGGCCTGGTGCAGCGCGCAGTGACAGGACTTTCCCCCATTATGCCAACGAATATTTTATATGTACAATAAAGTGCCTATAAACTCACAACGAACAGTGCAAAACTAGTATCTAACTAGCCGTCGTGCATGCGACTCTTAATGTGTCTTTTTCAAAGGCAAATAGAAAAAATACCAAAAACTAACAAATTAAACACAAAAACCACTGATTTAGCAAAACTGTACATGACACTTTCTGCTGGAATTAAACCTTAAAATGTATCACGTTTATTGCAACTTCTTGAGGATGTTGGAAAATATATTTGTTGACCTAGAACTCGACGAGCTATAACGACATATGTCGTTTTATGTAAATGTACGCAATCGCAAATTATATATCGGCTATTTCATTGTTATAGTAGTAATTATAGGCTATTAAGCAATATTAGAGAATTATTTAAAAGAAAATGTGTTGGGTGCAAAAGATAAATGTATTGGTACATGGCTGTCTTTTTTAGTCTACCTGGTCTAAGCCGCATGGTATCAATATGCTAAGGCGGCGTATATATATATATATATATATATATATATATATATATATATATATATTAGTAGCATAGCTAAAATATTTGTGTATTATAAGTTCCTAATAATATCTTCAATGCAAAGGCTGAAACGTGGCAGGAATACAAAATTAGATTATGAAATCTTTGACATCGGCCAATATTATATAATACGCTTTAGCGGAGTAGACCGTCAGTATTCCGACAGTCGCCAGCCTGTTCAGATAATGAAAAGAGCTGTCTACCTTTTCGCTGTTTGTCTCTTTTCCTATATTCGTTCAGGTAGGTGCACACACACACACACACACACTATATATATATATATATATATATATATATATATATATATATATATTGACACTAAAAGTGTTTTACATTGTCTATTGTCATTCGTTGTCCATAAGGTCTTGTTTGTTTGTTATGGTTTAACGCCATTTTTAAGCACAATATAGGCTATACATGGCGGCCAGTATTAATGGTGGAGGATAAACCCGGAAAACCCCTGAAAGAACCACCGACCCACGAGAAGCTACTGGCAAGCTTTCTCACGTACATAGGGTCTGGGACCCATCCTAAATTTACCCTTGAATCATGACATATTCTATGGGTATATATATATATATATATATATATATATATATATATATATATATATATATATATATATATATATATATATATATATATATATATATATATATATATATATATATATGTATGTATATATATCATAGTATTGTGTTGTGGTCCTGTTAATTATCGAAGTAAATGTCCTTTTAGATTTTTGCTTATGTTATATACACTTTATAGACGGTAACAAGACTCCATTAAAATGTAATCTAATTATAACATGATTTACTCTGTTCCTTACGGACAATCCTTACAACTATCTGCGTATCAACATTGATTCGTTTTCTTTTCTTCACATTTTATTGCATTATTTTGTCTCAAATTATAGCGGTATATATAAAACATTTGAACCATCTAATCATGATAAACCCTTTTCATTATGTAATTTGTTTACGTAAGAACCTTACATATTGAATTAAACCCCGAAATGCAAGGTAAATTCGTTTTTTAAATTTAAAGATATGATAGACAGTGCAAATTCACTAATCCGAAAGTATATCAGGTCCAAACCATTTTTTGACTATTGTTGTCCTTTATACTGAAGTTCATCCGAATACGTCTTTTCATCAAATCATCACATATCGGGGCATAATTCTCAATTAACAATATCTAAGCCTTCAAAAGATCAGAGGAAATCGAGTTGGTCTTTGTATTTAATGACATCACATTTTCATCATGTTCTAATGTGAACAAGAGCTTATTTAGCACATTTTCATCATATTATTATGTGAACAAGTGCTTATTTAGCACATTTTCACCATGTTATAATGTGAACAAGTGATTATTTAGCACATTTTATATTCAAATAAACTGGTCAAAGTTCTATTTGGTAGAGGAACTCTACATGTCTATTCATGATATATTCAAAGCTAATAAACATTTATCAATATCGATCATTGTCAAGCTACATGGAAAAAGTGTTTGAATTATAATCTCATTTGTAACGTTGTCCGCTCTTGACGTCCATACGGAGGTGAATAATAATGCATTTAATTTCGTTATAAAGTGTTGCACTGCCTTGGATTATCCTTATTTGGTGTGCATGTTATAACGACCTTGTCCCAAAACAGTCGATAATGATTTAGTTTCATACGTTTCATTGATTGATTCATATAACTACAATACGTCATTGGCAACCGAAAAGACTTTAAAAATTTTTAAAAAAGTATTGAATATTATTTTCATCTGTTATTAATAATGTGATTATTTTATTCACATAGTTTCGAGATTTCACAACTATCTTGATGCACTTTTTCTATTTTACCTCAAATCGGCTAATACATCTACGAATCTTTTCTTTTCTCATACTTTAAACTCTGAAACTGAGATCAACGTATGTAGTGAAATAAATCATATATAATCAACCTTAAATTTAAATTTAATGCATTTGTCAATATTACTTTCCTAATCAAGTACATTGTGTATTTTTTTTTTCTCATGCAAATTTTGATTTTGTTCGATGCAATTTTTATCCAACCTATTAACTGTTCTTAAATTAAAAACAACCTTTACCATTTATACAAATATATTAACTGAAAAGCATCAGGGACTGTTCAGTCCGATACCTTGCTGCATTGTCCCCTTTCTACGTTTGGCATAAAAAATCCGATCTAGCTTAATTTAAAGGACATTTTCTTTATCATCATATCTCTTTGGCTCTACATTGGATGTTGTAAATGGAAAAACTAGACCAAAAGTTTATTTTATATTTAATAGTAAATTCACATTACTAGGGTTCTTTAAATTTATATGATTGAATGATTATATTTCTGGAATAAAGTTAAGTCCCTACATCTAATAATAGACTCATTATTTTATTCCTGCATACTATCACTTATATTTTTGTTAAAGTCCAGACAATTATTATATTTTTGTTAAAGTCTAGACAATTATTATATTGTTTGTTAAAGTATGGATAATTATTATATGTTTGTTAAAGTTGTGACAATTATTATATGTGTGTTAAAGTCGACAATTATTAAAAAATGTTTGTTAAATGTTTTGACAATTATTATATGTTTGTTAAAGTTTTAACAATTGTCTTTAAATTCTTTACTGCAATATGCATATTCATCAATAGGATAATGAGAAATCAGAATATAAATAAACGTTTTCAATGTGTAGGCAAACACTAGGCCATGGGTAGTCAACTTCGTCCGCATTGATTCGAATAGGACCAGATGAATACAAAAATACATTTTGTGGCAGAGAAAATGATGCCAAACGTGGTTGTTATATATATATATATATATATATATATATATATATATATATATATATATATATATATATATATATATATATATATGAAGAAAATAAAAAACAAATCAACTTCCCGTTATCAGAAAATAAATGAAATGATGCTTTTGAAGTATTATCCAGTACAAGTTGTTATTATCTACTTATAAAAATTTTTTGGATCTTAGACGAGCTAAAAGGACACGACTTAAAAAACTCAATCATGTGCTCAAATTAATAAAACAGCAGGGATGGCCTTACCATCAATTGTGTCTTCTTCTGCTTTTACTGTAGAATACCAATCTATTTCTAACGAATAGTATGCATATATTGTACGTATTGTAAATGTAAAAGGTGTCCATAACTTACATATTTATCTGGTAATGAAAGCGGCCATTATATTACCAAGGTTATGTACAACTGACCTCATGATGAAAGTGAATTATAAAAAGAGTTAGTATTGCAGATGTACCAGAATTGAAACAGGGAATGTAAAAACAATAATCTGGATGGGATAATACAAGCTAAAACGAATACATTAATATTCTATCCCAATTAACTATGTCGTAATTTCATCGAATATTCAAAATAGCAGATTGGAAAATTCAAAACAAACATCAGTAAGTTCTATTGTTTATTTTACAAGCAGTACTCATTATTTGAAATAGTATATAAAAGTTTACTTGTAACAAACATAAATAATTATCAACATCTTTATACATAGTTGTATATTTTTGCTGTGAACACGCATGATGTTGATATGAATGAATCCTGCCAAAAAACACTCGCAGCAAGAACCTCAAAAGTAATCGCCACCATTTATTGCTCTTGAATATCATTGAGCTAGTGCTATATCGCGATTAATGGACGTGTCCCTTTATCCCTCATGGCTCTAGATCAGCATCGGGATTAAAAGATCTTTAAATAAATCAACTTACATACTCTTGTGTATATTTATCAATCAATAAGAAGCCGCCAATAAACGCATACAAACAAATTCCACAAAGCGAAACCTAGACGTCATGCATTTCGTTTGAAGATATAATATATAACATGAGTGATGGACAGCGTCAGAGACTGAACATATCTGACCTATGTATATGCGTTACTCAAAACTCATACACTATTTTATACGTTTAATACTCTACAATAGCAGGTGAAATTGTTTCAAGAATGAAAAATAAATTCTTTATTAAATGGTGTAATAATGTTTTTTAATTAGTGAATCACTGTTTTTAAGTGACTGTCGAAATGTCGACAATATGTGCTCTTCAGCGCTAGACTGCAAACTTGACAAGGCCACATATGCTGCAATGTATACAATAACAACCGAGGGACAAATATCCTTACAACTAAACTCACAATGTGTCTTTTGATTTTTTAGATGATACATTATTATGTCCGTCAGATACCACCGTTCTATTGTTTTGAATATTATTACGTCTGTCAGATACAACCATTCTATTGTTTTGAATATTATAACGTCTGTCAGATACAACCAGTCTATTGTTTTGAATATTATTACGTCTGTCAGATACAACCATTCTATTGTTTTGAATATTATTACGTCTGTCAGATACAACCGTTCTATTGTTTTGAATATTATTACGTCTGTCAGATACAACCGTTCTATTGTTTTGAATATTATTACGTCTGTCAGATACAACCGTTCTATTGTTTTGAAGAGTATTATGTCTGTCAGATACAAACGTTCTATTGTTTTCAAGATTATTATGTCTGTCAGATACAACCATTCTATTGTTTTGAATAGTATTATGTCTGTCAGATACAACCAGTCTATTGTTTTGAATATTATTATGTCTGTCAGATACAACATTTCTATTGTTTTGAAGATTATTATGTCTGTCAGATAGAACCGTTCTATTGTTTTGAAGAGCATTATGTCTGTCAGATACAACCGTTCTATTGTTTTCAAGATTATTATGTCTGTCAGATACAACCATTCTATTGTTTGAATATTATTATGTCTGTCAGATACAACCATTCTATTGTTTTGAAGATTATTATGTCTGTCAGATACAACCATTCTATTTTTTTCAAGATTATTATGTCTGTCAGATACAACGGTTCTATCGTTTTGAATATTATTATGTCTGTCAGACACAACCGTTCTATTGTTTTCAAGATTATTATGTATGTCAGATACAACCATTCTATTGTTTTGAATATTATTATGTCTGTCAGATACAACCGTTCCGCTGTTTTGAGTATTATTATGTCTGTCAGATACAACCATTCTATTGTTTTAAAGATTATTATGTCTGTCATATACAACCGTTCTATTGTTTTGAAGAGTATTATGTCTGTCAGATACAACCATTATATTGTTTTGTGTCCCAAACTAGCATTATCCGTCAAATCATGAATGTGTTGAAAACAAGACACGAGTGCAGCCATTACATTTACAAAATATACGATATCAAGTGTAATATGCACACGATAATATTGTTTCAAATTATTGTCAAATGTAAAAACTTCCATTTTATTGATGCATCAATGCAGCTGTTAATCGCATGGACACACAATGTAGAAAACATGCAAATCGACGTTCTGTCCAATGTTTGAAATAAAGTAATATATATATATATATATATATATATATATATATATATATATATATATATATATCTTTGTGTGTGTGTGTGTATGATTATTGTCATGCTCGAGTATGAATATGATTATTATTATTATTATTATTATTATTATTATTATTATTATTATTATTATTATTATTATTATTATTATTCGGGTAATGACTCCTTGATTCTGTTGTTAATATTGTTTCCAAAACATTTTCTCATCTGCATTTTAGGAACACCCAAAAGCTTTGAAACAGTTTGGCTTAAGGATGTGACAACCATGTTCCAGACCGACAAACGTACACTCATTGACCTTGACCTCCCGAATAGTCTGACCTTTCATCTTACACGTGGTGCAGACTTTCTTACTTTAGATTTGAAGAGGAATCATAACATTAATCCAGATGCTGACGTATATTTTGCACGAACATTGAAAAACGGTCAATCCGTTCTGGTAAAGTCACGAAATTATGAAAAGGAGGTACGCTTTCAACTAATTTTCAAAGAGCGTTTAGTAAAACTGTTGTCTGATATATTAAATATAACTGTAACAATACATTTATATATATTGGGCTTTATAACATTTTTCAAAATCTATTTAAAACAGACGTTATTAATTTTAAGAATGTGGGTTTCTCAGATTCTTGCCACAAATACAAAATTTCATCAACAAACGTGGTTATGAATTTCGATACTTTTCTAAAGCTTAACTCAAGGCCCATACTGCCCTGCTATTTCTAAGTCACATATATAATCGCGAAGTTGATGTAGATTAATGTTTAGAGCAAGTTCATATTGTCTGCACATGCGTCTTATTCTTTAGATTAAAACTAGATAAATTCATAAATAAAACAAAGGTAATAAGTAAACTATGACGTAAAATAAAATCAAATATTCCTTGTATCAGCTTTGTTTAAAACAAGTTTAGAATTTTCGACATGGATTGTATAGCTCTAATGATATCTAATGCAAATGTAACTCATAACAAAAATACATTTCTGAAGATAACGGATACAAAAAGTTTACCATGAGTAACATTTTAGTACAATTCAGCCTCTTAAATATAATGAACGCAAGAAAGTAATATCCAATAAAAATGTAATAAAATAATAATAATTGCACTAGAGCTCATGGATACATATTTCTAAAACCTTTGTGGCGAATATACAAGCACGTTACGTCATATTCGAGTCACAAAATTTGCTGCAAAATAAAGAATAAAAACATAAAAAGCATGCAAAGGTTTAAAAAAGGTATTATGCCTAATGTTAAAGATATTCAAACACTAATTCTGTAAAGTCGATTTTAAGTTATAATTATTCAATTTTAATAAGTAATTAAGGTTCCCATCCATATTAGACGACTGATACATCAGATAACTTATTGGATAGATCTTTAAAAGACATGATATGAGTAGTAACTGCTTTAAAGCTGGCACAGTAATTTAGGAATAGTATTTCAGACTTGTTGGTACATCTACTCTGTCAATGCATTGAAGAAAAAAAAGGTTTATTTGCTATGTCAGAACCAAAGTGGAAGCTGCTGATTATACGACTCAAACCACAAGAGGTAGGAAGATTTGAAGCTTGTCTCCTTTATCGTCATCAGCATAACTAACCGTTGTTGTTCATGCTGCCTTTAAATATCTCTGTGTACCCTTCTCTTATTATGTGACTGTATTAAATATCCCATAGATATAGCTTGATTATATTTAAAAGGAAGAAATACTTTATGTATTTTACTTATAAGTTTAAGTGTTGTAGCACTAAATTCAATTGCTCACAACCCGAAAATAAAATAAATCTTACTGGATACACCACATTAGTACATTGAAAACAGGCCATTTAAAACATGACTAAAAGAAAAAACAATCACTGACAATACAATAAATCATCTTGTTGCAACCATCACTTCTTAGTCTAAGAAATACGTTTAAATTAAATATTATATTACGAATTGAAAATCCATCAGTAGTTGCTACTAAAACAATGAAGCAGCTGGTATATAATTTACGTTAATCAAAAATCAATGTGACAGCAGATTTTAGTTCAGTAGAATTCAGTATTCATTATCAGTATCAAGTTGAAGCCAACTGTAAAAAAAGTAATTTAAGATTATAAACGCCGTACAAATAATTATTTATAATTTTGTAACTTCCTTCCTTTTTTATTTTTTGGTGTCTCTTTCTCTGTTTTGCGTTTGAAAAGACTCATTTAGAGTAGAAATATATCAGGCATTTTAGAAACTGAGTTTGGACTGTTCGTTGTCTTTTATCACACACATACACACACATGCACGTATATCTGTATGAGCGTATCTAAAACAAGCTGGGTTGCGAGAACGGAAAGTCAATCGACCATTGGCAACCACAATACTTTGCTTTTCTTATTATTAATCACATACTGTTTGTTATACCAGTATTATACATGGTGTGGGAATACGGGCTACGAAAGTAGGATGCGAATCAATAATTGTGAAAACGCCATACATAATTCCTGAACAGACCTATTTAGTTAGTTGTTAAAATCAATACTTTGCAGTTAGGTGGCAAGAACAAACTGAATATAAACTGAGTATCCATGGGGATTTACTCAGTTCTCTTATATATAAAATTATTAGATATCCTACAATTGATATTTATAAAGCATATGTAATAACAGGTTTCGCTGATGATATGGAAAGAATCAACTACAAGGTAGGGAAACAATAATAAGCTTTTGTGATGTAAACAAAAACAATCCAATTAAAACATTTGTAAAACTCAATCATTTAGAGACGTAATAGACAAGGACAGTCAATAAAACTTTCAAATGAAACAGCAAATATAATATCATACAAAGAAATTCAAGACGTGCCATAACGTGGGATATACACATTTTACAGTACAGTCACGTTGAAATATTACTTTCCCCTCAGACTAATAGATGCAACAAAATAACGTAATGCAATTATTCAACATCCAGAATGATGGGAGATGAATCAAACTAAATAGTAAAACGAATTTCAATAAACGGCAATGGCAGATTGATACAGTGGAAGGAGACACAGTGGGGGAACAATTATGGTATTTAGTTAACACTATCAATGATATATCTTTTCCCAATTCCAAAAAAAGTAACAAGTAATTACCAAGTTACAAATATCTTATTGTCCCTAGAAGTCAACAAGCTAACAAATAGTTTATTTTCTTAGATTACGAACTGAAAAATGAGAAGAAAAGAACATCCGGTATTGCGAATCAACTCGAACATAATCCAAGAAGCAAAGACACAAGTCCTAGTAGTAAAAGTTCCTGAACGAAACTCAGTTCAAGTCCCGAAAACAAACAAATTAAAAGCGATGACGTGTCTGTTAAAGCCTGCCATATACTGATTTGTCAACAGTCTTTTGTTGACTAAAAAGAAATACTTTTTTAGGTTTGAATTAAATATATATATTTCAGTGAATGTCTTTATCCAATAATGTTATCAGAGCATTTTTGTATTTTCAGAGAAAAAAATCACTTGAACTGAGTAATTTGACAAACATATGATTAGACTCAAATCGGTCACAACATAAATGCATATTATTGTGCTAGATGTTAACGCAATACTGGTAAAATCATCGCAGTCACCAGATAATATAGTTCTCTGTTCGGCATCAGGTCATAATTAACATTTTCTAAAAAGCAACCATTACCTAATAGAACAAAACGTCTAAAATACTCTAATGAGTCTTGTTTATATACAACACAGTGACCTACAAAATTTAATTAGGAGTCTCCAAAACCCTGACCCTGTTCCATATATTTATTGTTGACCGAATAATAATCCTGATAATAAGCTCATACACTTATATTGAATAAATCAGCTATTTTGATGAGAAGATTTGAATAATAGCCCTTTTTCTTTCGTTCCGTCGAATATAGTTTGGTATTTATTTTCTGTAGTTTTATCAAAGGTACTGGATGGTTGCTTGAATTGTTATCGTACCAGTTGCCAATATCTACACATTTGTTTGAATAGGATGTGGCTTACTACCAGGACAGGGAGAACTGGGCATACATGACCGTCAAATGTGTCAAAAAATCAAATGAGCCGTGTGACAGAATCATCGTAAGTATGTTATTACATGAAATGGACAAACTGAGTGGTGCACTTGTTGCCTCAATTATGTAAATCAGGATATTTTTGATGTAGATTAAAAGAATATCTTCCCTAACTATATAAAGTACTTTTACCCTACAAAAGGTGTAGTGCATTCAATATCTTAGACTCTAAGCATCTAAGACGAATTAGGCAGATACGAGCACAACCAACCATTCTATTTGTTAGACATGCCAGTTGACGAAGTATATTGGTCTCAGGTTTACATTTCTCATTTAGACATCATGAAATCAAAGCTATATCTTAGTGTATGTTGCTCCAAACGTGTACATAGTGCGTTATGCATTGTTTGCATTTTGCAACTTGCTCAATTTGATGAGTTCTAATTCTGTTCACTTCTTTATACACGCTTACACTGTTTCACGTACTGATGAAGGTCAAAGTTATTAAAACTAATTGCATATGTTATCGCTTAGCTTCAATTACATTGTCTCTATTTGACTTGTAAAGTTATTATCATAGTACATACATATGTTATGTTCGCGTTTAAATATGGAATGTGTGTGATTATGGAGTTAATGATTACTGATAACTTTTAATGCCATTATCATAGCTGTGATGCCTTTAGCTGAGCTGACATTAAAACAGATGCACCAGTGTATAATGTTTTTGTACGATTTAACATAATATGGGCCGAAATTTAAACGTATATTATAATTAGATATCAAAATCAACTACTTTACTAAATTCATTATTGGAGGCATAGCCTATTTCTAAACCTTTTTTTAGTTCGAGCAGCAGAGAGGGTGGACAGACCAAGTTTTCAAGCCGAAATAAGCCTTCCAGGGAGACTTAATTTTACCATTAAAGGGCTGCATGTGGTTTTCCATTTTACAAAAAAGAGAGTGGACAGATCGAAACTATTTAAAGTAAACCGAAACTATTTCAAGCAAACAGAAACTATTTCAAGCAAAATCCGCAAGGATTTCAAACCGAAACCAATTCAGGCAGACAAAAAAAGAGAAATCCTTTAGAATTTTACGCTACAGATCCCGCACTGATGTCGCTGCGGAGACAAATTAAAAATCTTTGAAATTGCTTACAATTTAGGATTTCACAAACAGATTAATTTGTAAAACCTCACCTCGTAAATCAATTAGATTATTGGATTGGTCGGTGAGTTTGAAATTAATTCTCGTTAACGAATCATTATGACGTCTCATATACACTGAATTACTTGGATCTTCAATGATTAGAAACCCTGGAGGAGCTGTTGGTGCAAATGAGTATAAAATATATCCTTGTTGAGCTTGATTTGATCTTTTGAGATTTATTTGGTAACATCCATCGATAACATCACATACTAAATTCACTGCAGTCATCGAGGATACATTGACGTTTTGAGGAGCGATATGCCTACAACCACCGTCTGGGTCATTATTATGTTTGAGGATGGGTGAACCATTGTGTTGTTGTCTCCATGCGTCGTGAATACTTTTAAAACCATCATCGATTGTGTCACTGAGAGATTTTTCCATCTCTGGGACGTTATATCCTGGTAATTTAAAATTTATTAACTCTTCTTTTGTTAAATTATATGCGGATGGAAATTTTTGTTTTTCTCCTTCTCGCACGTCAATAGATTCATCAAAAGATTTTATAAAAAATCATTTAATTTATTAATATTTTTTATATAAATGTTCATAGCTTTTATTATTTTTATGATTTCATCACGTGAATCCGTTACATCCAAAAGATATTTTTGAAAACTTTGCCTTAGTGTCTCTCTATCAGATTCGAAAAAATCATTAAAAATTTTAAACATCGCGTTAATATGTTCATCTAATAGAATCGTGTCTGTACTTTTATTTACCATCGTGTTCAAATTCAAAATGCGAACCCAGAGAAACCCTTCCAATAGAATTCAAAATATATTTTCATTACTTTTTTATGTCTTTTCCTCTTAGAAGAGTTAAATTTATATCAATATCAGTTTTAATCTCATCTGTGGTAAAATCAAATTTTTTCGGTTTTGGTAGAGGCGTTTTTTCAGGCCATCCTAGCACGGTCCTTATAGAACTCTGATAGATGTCTACGACATATCCGGGTGAGTTTATCTCAATGGCAGATAGATGCTAGTGTTGGTTCACGAACCGTCATAGCGAATTTCGATTCTTTTCCAGTAATGGCTTTTATTTTGCGTTGTAATGCATTATTAATTTGTTCAAACTGTTAGGACCCAGATGGTATGGAAACAACCCATCGGGTTTATTCTTACTCGCAAACACCAGGGAATGATTCGGTTGTTGACCGCCAAATGATTTTGATCTAATATTTGGCCAACTGTGATATACTAGTAATTTTGCTAGTGCTATCTCTTTCACCGAAATCGCAGTGGGGAAATTCACACACTGAATTCAGGATTCGTTGAGGTTATTGAGATCATGCTGGTTTTCACCGGTGTGGTATTTTCCGCTATTCGTTGAAGTAGTTTTGAGATGTTGCCATTATTATTATACTCATGTTGTTTTTCTAATTTTGACATCGCGGAATCATAACACGTACCATTGCAGAAACCACACTATCGGATATTAATGTATCATCGAGGGAGGACGATTTAGTCGAGGATAATTGGGAGCATGCGGTTGACACAACATGGAACTTAACTACGTAATCATGCAGTTTGCGCTGGCTGCATGATGATATTTTTTTGTTATACTCGAAATTATTTCAGCGATTGTTGTCGTCGCTGATATAGAAATTGGAAAAGCTATCTGGGCAATCATTGTCACCGAGGAGAGTATAATACCAGCTCCGGTGATTACACCTGATACCGAGTACACGGTAACGTCAACTGCAGTGATTCTTCGTCGATATTTATTTTTTGTTTAGTTTGAAATTCTCTGACCTGATCATAGCGATACTGCTGTGACGTTGCCAATCATGACATTTTATTTATTATAATAGATTTCAAATTGCTGGCGTTAAATTCGCCAGCGATTTCAATTCAGTTGTTTACTTAAATCCGCTACGAATTCCACTTACCATGTTACTGAAACCCGAGCCAAGTTATTATCAGTGGATATTATTGTGAATCGTCCAGTTGTTTCTTTGTCGATGATCGTTGATATCATATTGCTGACCCCAGATAAACTCGCTGATGAAATATTAAATTGAGTCGGCGACACTACTGTTAATCGATAATTACCTTTGACGGCCGTGGTGATATTTAATATGTTAGTGGAAGGTTTTCCACGTAAATGATCCGTGTTTATATCGCGTGCACATTATTTACGATATTTTTTTGTTCGTGAGGGATTTTTATTTTTTCAATGATTGCTATCATCCTCGTTAGATCATCCCTGATGACATCGTTGGTCGTTTTAATATAATCGAAAACAACTTCTATTCGGCGATTAATCGCTGTTATTTCATCGAGTTTCGTGATAATACCAGCGAAATCTGTTTTGATTTATTCGGGTTTAGCATTTTTACGAAAATAATTATCGACGGCATCATCGGTTTTTTAAAAGATTTTACGTAACGTAGTAAATTGTTCGATATGAGCGTCATAATTAGACCGCAACTTTGACAAATTATCCATGGAGGTTTTTATCTCCGTGAGTTTCGGTGTGGTGACCGGTGGATTTCCAAAGAAATATAATAGAGATTTGTCAAAATTGTCAGTTATACTTCTTTGTAATTCAGAAAACGGATCTAATTTAGTTGTATGGTCGTCGTATTCATCGCGTGGTTTTTTAAAATAGTTCTAAATTGTTAATTCTATCCACAATAGTTGAAATGAGAACATCTGGCTTCAGTTTACCCTGATCGCAAAATACCGCGATAGCATTTTCCGTTACACCGCGTTGTTTAACTAAAATATCATCAAGGGAAACATTACGAGTTTTCAATTTACCCTGACGATCTTGAAATACAACTATCTCATTTGGATCAACACGTACGAGGTTTAACATCTCGGATATTTCATCTTCGATTATAATTTTTACATTACCGGTTGAAGATATTTCCGCGGTGGGTTTTTAAGGCTTGAAAAAGATCTCCACCAAATATCAATCCTTATACTCTAAGATGTCTCTAAAAAGCGATTACTCGTATATTCTTGTACGGTTTTATGTGGTGGTTTTACCCGATGATGAAATATCGTTGAGTACATTTAATACTTCTATACCGCATATTGGTGGGTCATTCATTTTCTGTGTTGGTAGCGTGGAATACCAGATAGGAGTTTTTAAGTGGTTGATATAATGCATAAATTCTTTAGGCGGTGCTAACCCATATGAATCAAAATAGACAATCACACGCGGATCAATCGCGTAAGCAACACAGTGGGTTCCAGGTCCGGTGCTGTTATCTCAGATTAATGATACCGGTTTCAGCATTGTTTGGTTGTTGTGGGAATTTATCTCTCATAAAGACTCCTCTAAAGTTTTTTATCGCTAGTTTTTTTTAGCAGCATCGAGTAAATCAAAATTTGATATGGGAACTACAGGTTCTCGCGAAAGAACCCTTGTTTCTCTAGTTTGTAAATTGTTCCTAGTATCAGGCCGTTTCCGCTGTACCATGAATAAGGAGTTTCTGGTAGTCTTATACCCTTTCATGATCGTTTTTTTTTTTTTTGTATCCCTATCCGGTAGCTTTCTTTAGTGCCATCCTTGCCGCTGTACCAATGGCTCCTAGCGCGGCGGCTTTTGCAACCGCTAAGGCGCTGCCGCAATCAACGCTGGTAACTCAGGGAAAAGTGGGAATATGCGACCTGATTTTATCATGCTTTTGATTGCGGCCGTAGAGAGAGTGACCTGAACACCCTTTTTATCTTTGATGGCATCATTGAAGTGTTTTATTTGACCCGTGTTGCGATTAATGGGCCACTGCCCGAGTTTGATTTAACCGGATTCGCTCGTGTGGTATCATTTGAATTGGCTAAAGGACTTCATCCGTGTTGTTATGTTTATTTTAGTAGACACATCTCTGTAAAACACTGGATGCCAATAGTGTTATTACGGTATATGATTGATTCTAAAATGCTGATATTGCTGATTGTCAGTGAAGCAATTATATCATATCGAAAATAAACTTATGTCTGGTTACCACAACCCGATAGTCTAGATAGTATAATCAGCGTAAACAAAAAACAATTCCCCGATCTCGACGAAGAATATATCATGAAATGGTCCAAATAAATCTTTGAAGTTAGAAATAAACACGCCAAAGATTTCGGTAGAAGAATAATTGGTAAATTCTCAGAGGGTGGAAAATACGACCACAAACGATATTCTTCGCGGTTGATTATATATGATGCTGAATACGATTTTATAATCGCAGATGTAACATCTTGGGGTATGTATGTCGATCGTAAAGACGCTTTCTTGTCCGATGGAACCAAATTAGATACAATTGTTACTTCCACAGATGGATAAAATGCTCAAAATACTTACTTAAGGTCGTCTATGCTGGCTTATGCTTCTATTAATTTACTTTCGATGATAAATAGATTTCCTGAATCCGCAGTTAGAGTAGCCACTGATTCATTTTATATAGACGGAAAACATAAAGAAGCAGTGGCCGAATTCACTAATTGAGACGAGAGTTGGGGATCATGGAGAATTAAAAAGGAAATACTGCGTGATTACTCCAAATCAGCAGATGTTACGATTGAAAACAATTACTTGAAAAGCAATCAGATATCAGAACTATCTAATGCACCGTCGTGTTCCGATCCAATATGTAGATATAAACCAGTTAGCTAAACGGATGTGGTGGGTCAGGGAAGACGACTCGTGCGATCGAATTATTTCGAGGGAAATCAAACATGACTGTACTAAAACCATCACACAGACTTGCAAGAGAGATCAAACATCGAGGAATTAATGCTTGCACTTATCACAGTTTTTTTCGATGGAAAGGTGACGAATGGACTCCTGATCGAATGGGCGAGAAATATATTCCTGAAATCATTATTTGGGATGAGATATCCACAGTGTCGTTAGATGTATTACAAAAGTTTCTCGAGTGGTTATTGCTAGCGAAGACAAAAGTGATAATGCGTGGCGATCATGGTCAACCACCACCATTTGTCGGTTTGTCTTCACATAATTGGCTGAAGAAGTTTGTAGACTATTATGAAGAAATTAGTACTGATCATAGATCACTTGATAAACAACTATGCGTGTTCAAAAACTAATCAGATTACAACCAGATAGAATCCAGTGTAAAAAAACACGTGGAATAATATCAGAAACCCCATTAAATGATTTTTGGGAAGCGTGGAGACCAAACGATTTGATAGTGGCAAGTAGAAAGATGGTCAGAGACACATTTCAGATGAAGCTATTTAACACACATAAAGAAAAATTTACAACACTTCCAGTGCCATTGTGTTATAGACCCAAGGATACACGAAGACAAAATATCGAAGTTGATATTCCAGGCCTGACAGAGAAGCAGATTCTAGTGTTAAGTGTGATTGTGTTAGTTGATATTAGTGTTGTCGAATATGCATTGCATGCTGATAAATCCCCATGGAAGCTAGGATATGCAGCGACGATACATTCTTCGCAGGGGTTGACAATATCCGATAAAAATGTTTGGATCATAGATAATCACATCGAGTTGTCGAATTTGGTTTATCTTGCGGTGTCCAGAGTACGAAGAATAAATCAACTTCGAAGAGTTGTTTTAGACTATAATTACACTACAATAAGTGATATTGTCAGCGATGATATAATAAAAAAAAACTCTCTGGTAAAAAACAGCAGGATAAAAAAAATAATAGAAAATTTGACATTGATGCCGAATTAATAATTACACTAAAAACAACAACATTATAATTACTGCGCGAATTGCAATTGTATAATGAGTTAGTGTTGGTCGGATAAAGATCCTCGCCAATTTACCGTAGACAGAAAAAATAGCAGTATTGTTCATACAAGAGATAATGTGATGCTGACTTGTCTTGAGTGTAACAGACGAAGAGGTGCTAGTTAAGACCACGCGGTGGTAATTTAGTATCCTCGGGTATCACTTTGAGTTGTTTACAAGTAAATCCTCGCTGAGGAGCAGTTGAACCCAATCTATAGACTGGTGGTCTACCCGTGGATCGTGTTAAGCTAGACATTTTATGCGTAGTGACACTCCAAATAGGATCAGTAGCTTTTTTTGCCGCCTTCGAGCTCTCCTGGTTCATATAAATATCTATTGCCGAGTATTGGTTGTTTTGAAAAATCATTTTGCGGTTTTACAGGTATATAGTTTTTTTTAATCGCTTTGTTAGGTTTCATATTAATTGTTCGAGTAATCTCATTATTCAGCGCGGTAATTACGCCTGGTAATCTCTTGACCCATTCACGGGATAGTTTATCCTGAATAAACTCCTTCGCGTATTGATATACAAATAACCGCCAAGCAAGTGTCCGATTAAATCGTTCAACAATTGCCTTATCACGTTGTAGTGCAGTATGTCCTCGTCTGATGGTGACATTATGATACTTCATTGTTGATAACACTGCACCATGAAATTCCTTGCCAGGATCAACTTGTAATAGATTTGGCCAATGCAGAGGACCCCTACGATAAATCCTTTCAAACGCAGAAGCTACTTCAGTTGATGATTTTGTCTTTAGAGGTTCTGCTCGTTTGTATCTACTCGCAACATCAACTACGGTTAGCACGTTCTTGTAAACACCATCATGCGGCAGAAATAATATATCGGTCTGATGAACCTCATTAGGTGCGCTGACATCAAAATGCGAGAAGTTAATTTGTTTAGGCGGTGGTACCAAATTCTATTCGCATGATTATCATCGGACCATCTGGAAGTGGCAAGACACAACTGCTACTTAATTTGATAACGAGATGGATGAAATGAGACAAGTTGTATTTAGTAGGCACAAGTGTAGACGATCAGCGATGTTACGAGGTGTTAAAGGATTTTAAGGAGAAAGCAAAATCGGAATCGATGAGGTTATTATTGAGTTTATAACGGATATTGAGGAAGCACCGAGCATTGATGATATTGTTGGAAATATTAGCAATTTAGATGTATATGATGATGTCATGCTAGACAATCAAAACAATCCCGCTAGGATATTTTCTAGAGGTAGGCATAAAAATACCGATGTGATATATGTCACTCAACGATACACATAAATAGAAATTTCTTTAGTCACGCTCAATTAATTTCACATGGATTTGTAACGATAAATTTGTACGACCCGAGATCAAGATATCGTATCGGACTTGATCAAATATTCGTTTGAAACAATCCGTCTCCGCAGCGACATCTGTAGCGTAAAATCCTAAAGGATTTCTCTTTTTTTTGTCTGCTTGAATGGGCTTCGGTTTGAAATCCGTTAGGATTTTGTTTTAAATAGTTTCGGTTGAAATCCTTTATGATTTTACTGAAATAGTTTCGATTTACTTCAAATAGTTTCGGTCCGTCCACTCTCTTTTTTGTAAAATGGAAAATCACATGCAGCCCTTTAATTGTAAAATTAAGTCTCCCTGGAAGGCTTATTTTGGATTGAAAACTTGGTCTGTCCACCCTCTCTGCTGCTGCTGTTCGCTATATAGAATCACACATTCTCTGGCTGCTACTATGTCTTCAACAACTTATATTATACTGCTTCGAGATGGATGAAACAAAGTCTGACAGACCACATTAATAATATAAAAACATATGTTTTAGAACGGAAAATTACGAATAGGAGACAGAAGTTACGATCTTGAACCAGTAGAGACTGATGTCACATTAAGAAACTTTGTGGTAAATCGAGGTGATCTTGGTAAACAATACCTTCTAAAGGAGCAACCCCATATGCGAAGAGGCTATTCAGTACAAAAGAAAGGTTTGTAATATCTTATTTAATCTGGGAAAGATACTTTGCCGAAACGTTTACATTGTTAAGATTTTGTTGTTTTACTGCAAAAGGCTGCGAAGGATATTTTTTGTTTCTTGTATGAAATTACCTTATTACCGTAATATATATATATATATATATATATATATATATATATATATATATATATATATATATATATATATATATATATATATATATATATATATATATATGTGTGTGTGTGTGTGTGTGTGTGTGTGTGTGTGTGTGTGTTAGACACGTTGTATTATTCTTATATTTGTTGTAGTATTCTTATTTTTATGGTCATATATTTTTGACAAGTTGTAGTATTCTTATATTTTATGTTAATGTATGTTAGACACGTTGGTTTTGTATTTTATGTATTTAGAATGTTGATACTATATGCCTTGTAAAACGTATTGTATGCAATAAACTTGAGCTCCCACAGAGTGCTGATTGATGACATGGTTTGCCATACATTCAGCGATTGGTTAATCTGTGTCACATGGTCTCTGGGGTAGTTATAAATATGGATGCACTGTTATTATGTAACATACAAATGATGAGTATAATTAATGCCATATCTTAAAGGGCCTGAGAAGCAAAGTGTCCTGTTAGTATATTCTGAATGTAGATAAATAAAATACTAAAATGTCGAATGAACAAGAACCAAATTTATTAAAAAATAGACTGAGTTAGATTATCAAATCAAACCCGATAACTTCCGTCACAGCAGATTATATCAGAACTACAGAATACAAAGTAATAAACAATAAATTCAACTTTTGTTGATAAGTTCCAATTTTTTAAATATTGTTTAATTGTGCGTGGCTGTGTTGATCATTTAACACTTTCCCACCCTGAGACACGCATACATTAAAACTTTTGATTCATTTTTCCAAACACAATATTCTTCTCCCCTCTTAAATAAAAGCATATATTGGTCCCTTTAGGGCCAGTATGGCTTTGGGCTTTTTAGTCTTGTCTAATTTTGTTCAAGTACATTATGCTTATGTGAGAATTCTTGCTTGATTACACTACGATTTGATAACAAGCTCATCGTAAACAAGACTCACTCAAATGATTAAGCTTTAACAAAATAATATCCGGGACCTCAGGATCAGACTAATTTTTTATATTTACCTGCTGAGATGTTTTTGTTACAGTATCATGTACTTCATCAAGTACCAGACTTTCAAATTAGCTGCTGGTGTGGCTATATTAAATGGCAGATTAACACCTTTTCATTTAGAACAAAACAAAGTAGACATGACTAAAAGTCATTCATAAAAGCCCATGTTCAGGAGGATAAATGGCAGGAGGATGGCCATCGTGGCAGCCATATTGTCATTAGGTACCAACCAGTAAAAGAGAGAGAGAGAGAGAGAGAGAGAGAGAGAGAGAGAGAGAGAGAGAGAGAGAGAGAGACTTATTAAAATCATTAACGCTTTCTCGCATATTTTATAATATAGATGATCTGTTTTAGTTTCAATTAGGCAATAACTACTATAGAATTACGGAAATCATTATGATTGAACTCATTCTCTCTTTAAGGGTCTTAGCTATACCTCTTGTCCCATTTGGCATTATTTGAGGGTAGAGCGCATTGAATTAATGCACGAAAATTTAATAACATATTAAGCATGATCATTGTATTTGTCAAGAATACATTGATTGATTGATTGTTTTTAACGGCGCACCATCACTTTTAGGCGATTTAGCGCCATACAATCGGTTATATTTATAGACGTTTAAAAATACTAAAATGTTTATCGACCAGCGATATAAAAAAAACAAAAAAGTCAACATAAAATGATAAGATGTTAGTAAAAGTAACATATGAAGATTCCCAATCAACAGGAGATGTAAATGGTGTATGTTGATGAGTACATTTGAAAAGATGTTGAAAACAAGGGGCGGTATTTACATTTTATAAAAATGCTCTAGGTGATGGCATACAAGTTATAGCTTAAAGAAAAGAATTACTTCCTTCAGAAAATCTAAAATACAAGTGATATTTATAGTATCAAAACGTTCCTGCATGTGATGTACATTATAATACGTATCACGCGAAGGTTGCAGGTTGGAACACTCGGTCATAAAGTGCTTAACAGTAAATGGTTCATTGCACCTAACGCACTCAGTTAAATCTTCACCTTTTAGTTATGTGGGAGTGGGTTATGTTTGTATGACCAATTTTAATTCTTGTGACGACTACCTCATCTCTATGGATTGTTCTATGGGAAGGAATCCATTCTTCCAGGGTTGGTTTGACAGCGTGAAGTTTGTTATTCACTGCATCAGTCCATGATGCCTGCCACTTTTGATAAGAGGTATTAAAATCAGTAAACGGTTATTTAAAATGAGATGGTACTTGGGATAGAGCCATCTTAGCAGTACGATTTGCATCTTCATTATCTTTAATACCAATATGACTAGGTAACCAACAGTATACTATATTATACGAGGTACTAAGCTCGGTATTGTTGACGAGGAGATTGGTTTATAATGGGTTATCCAGTTTGGTATTATATATTGACTGAAGCACTGATAGTGAGTCACAGATGATAATGCTATTAAAAAATACGTTTATCCTCAAGAAATGTCAGAGTAATGTATATTGCTTTGATTTCCGCTGAAAATTGGACGCATCCTGTGGCAGACGAACCTTTGTTATTTTTTTGCCACTAACAAAGGCTGCATCAGCCTTTTCCTCATCCTTTGATCCATTTGTATATTTTCAAGTGTAGTGTCTAAATTCTGTGAGGAGTTCATGATAGTAGTTCTGGAAGATGGAACGGTTTGTCTCAGATATTTTCTCATCGTGTAACGTAAAAGTCACTTTGGGTTGTTTAAGGAGCCAAGGTGGTGTTTCCACAAACGTTTTCCGAACTGTAGAGAGATTAATTTTGATACTGTCAAGGCTGGATGATATTCTGATGCCAAACGAAGGTATGGCATTTTGGTTTCTCAAGCGTATATATCCGACAGGTAGAAAACCAGTGAATGAGTACAATGGAGTTTCAGAGACAACACGAACGAAACAACTTATATCCCTTAGATGATATGCTATATTCCTAAACATGTAAGAACTGCAAGAGGTTTGAACCGTTCTTGTATGCTCTTTGTTTACGTTACCTTTGTAGCTTGTATCACTTCTATAAAGACAAACAGTTTGTCAAATTATTATACATTGGTAGTTAGCACAACTGCGGTGTGACATGTATATTTTCCAGCCAAATAAAATTTGTTTGTCATATTGTCTTCTTTGCTCTGATGTTCTTGATTTTCTTCTAACTTTTGGACTGGCTTGTAAAATGGAATGTCTCTGTGGGACAATATGTATCCCTTGGTCTTAAAATGTACTTTTCTTTGCTATGTTTAGTACTCCTTGAGAGCACATTTCATAGTCCATTCGTATTCCAAATAATTATGAATATTGCCCCTAAATAAATAATTAAATGATCCAAATTTCATGTTTAGAAAATCTTGTCCCATGTTTGTTGTGGAGATTGTGTATATACAGTTCAGTCATTTACGCGGTTGAGAGTTCCTTTGTGTCATCTGTATTATGTATTTTCGAACTGACCAAGCAGCGTATTTAGTTCATTCACAGAGACATTCTTCCACATAAGCGTACTTTGTTTACAATCAAAAGTAGATCCTAATGCGCGTTAATATTGTAGAAACATGCGATATGCAGTGAGAAACAGTGCAGCAGGAAGAAATAATTCACGATTCTGACAATTTAAATTCAACGCAAAACACTATTAGTAAATAATACGGACAAATATAATATTATACAGGCAGTCCATTCTAACGACATGTACTACAGTATATCCTCAATTGAAGGGACAACAGCTACACAAATTTATATTTGTTACCAAAGCACAGGATTGTATTACATGAATATATTTTCTCACTGCAATTTATATACTCAGATAAATCTCGTGAGTTAAAGAAGCCCTACTACGTCAAGGTCGCCGTATTGATAGATTCATCTGCATGGGACTTGTAAGTGATCTCTGCATGAAAAGACACTCTGTCCTATAACCATCTCTCTCTATCTGTCTGTCCCTCTCTCATATATATATATATATATATATATATATATATATATATATATATATATATATATATATATATATATATATAATATCGACTCAGAATATATAGTTAATTGCACGTATACATATCTATATATCCCTACCATGGATGCAAATGAATGCTGAAATGTTTAGACAGTTATGAGCAAGAGTAAAATCCGGGCCAAATTACCTTGTTTACCGCAAATGAACTGAGCGTTAAGAGAGTAATTCGTGTGTGTTCGCGTGTGTTTGCTTTCTGGCCTATAGGATTTTGGCACATTGCAATATTTTTGAATTCGTAACACTATTCTAACATATAAGTCCATAAGAACAAATTATGATAATTACACTTTTATATGATCCCAAATGAGAATTGCGTTGCAAAAGACATAACTGTTACATACAAGACGCCGACAAAAAGTATCGACATAATCAGTTATATTTACTTACTTCCTGAGACTGTGATCAAATCACGTGCAGACTTTACATTCCATTTTTTGATACTTAAAAACCAATACATGCACAAAATCATGCATCCATTTAAAAATATACATATTTCGTTACTTTTGCAGCTATTTATCGACGGTACACCAGTTAAATTTCCTGACAAAAAGTCGTAATACAAAAAATAAGATACATCAGATTTTTTCTCACATGTTTAACGGGGTAAGTAACCTAACAAATTAATACATTATGAACTGGGCCAACAATCCTTAACGAATAAACAAATGATGAACTGAGTAAAAAATAAATTCTTAAGCAATTTCTTTAATCTACATACCACATGTTCTTATAGAAAAGGGACACGATAATGATTTTGAATGGGCTATGTAATACAATAGGATAAACAAAACCATATTATATTGCCTAAACATTGAAGACGGTAAATTTGCTTCTTAGCATCATACGTAATTGAATTATTTGAACAAAATAAGCGGGGTTTTTTGTTCTTGGTATTTTTCAACATGGAGGTAATTACAATGCAATTTCCGTAACCTGGTACATTTGTGAATATGTTTCCTCTATCCATGTCAATACAATAATATGTTTTTGAATAACGATGTAAAACGTAAGCAGAAAACACGAAAAAGTTGTCTTTTTTGTAATACTAAACATATGTTAATGTCGCACACCTCCATGAAAGATCCGTTGGACGTTAGTTATGTCTGTTTTAGGGAAATTTCATTTCATATACAAAATGTAACATTCCTTTTGATGCTAAAAGAATGTAAGTTCTGTTTATATATTCTTCAAGACCAATGTTTTTGTTTTTAAAAGTATATTTGCATGTTCATATATTACATTATAAACGATGACAAAGTCTTTTTTTGTTTTATCACAGGCAAACCTACTCTACATGGGAATTGACGATCCTGATTTGTCAGTCAATGTTATCCTTTCTAAGTTCATAATTTTTAAGGTAAGACTAATGTATTTATTAATTCGATATATATGAGTATATTCAGTACTAATAGTTGAGTCACATTTCGTCCGTGAATACAGACTATATGTAATTTATCTATTACATTGGCTAAATCATTTTTGAAGTATACTCAAAACTAGCAGAACTGATTCTAGCGACACCAGAACGCTAAAACATCGTTATGGTCGAGCGTTGATATATACGATCATTCAGCATGCAGAAGAGAAAAAACATTTACTCGAATTAGAAATAAATACAGACAGTTCTTTGATATTGATATTTCTCGAATATTTCCCTCAATTTATTCATCAATATCAGATTACAAAAGAAATTCTTTTCAGCTCTAGAGCGGAAATGAGCATGGGCTTGATAAATAAAAGCAAATATAGGAACGTAATGTTTCAAACTGTGATAAATTATTTTATTTCTATGTCATGTAAATTTATTATCATGTTTGACACGAATAAAATATGTGTCCTTCTGTCCACAATGTTTACAATCTACAACATAATCATTGTTCATTACAGACAAGTGATCACAATAACGTCTTTTTAAAGGAACAATATTGCTAAATACGACATATTTTCTGTCACTACATACTTTCGATGATGGATAGAAACAACTATGCAACATTGTTTCAAGCTCAAACATGTTTCATATCCGGCTAATTTATATTAAAATCTGTCTGATGTAAGATTGAAACATCTGATGCCAATTTGAATACTCGGATGGATACAAAGACGATGCACCAATACCATAATATATTAACAAGCATAGACATTTATCTTCAAATGCAATGCTAAATTTGGCAAGTTAATGATTAAACTAAAGAACATTTTAAGATGTTCCTGTTTCAATGAACTATTTTATTTTAGAATATATTTTATATGCATAGATTACTAATTGATTTTTCAATTTATTATTATTATTATTATTATTGATTACCAGCAAGATTAAAAGGCAATACACATCTCTGTATCAATCTAACATTGTTCTGAATTGTTTGTCTTGCTTTCTTGTTTATAGAGTTACATAGACTTTCCATACAACAGATCTGGAGTGGTGCCCTATAATAAGACATCTTACATTGATGGATCGGAGTATCTTTTTGATATAGAACAATGGGACATGAAAGTAGGCGCGAAATATCAACCAGTTCACGACCATGGAATGTTCATTTCGAAGTAAGCATATGTACACGACGCAAAGTTCTATAGTGACTGCGTCAAATCAACTAAAAATATGCGTTTAATGCGCTTCAAGCGTGCGTATCCAAGAGCATCAGATATAGATTTTGCTTTTTTTTCTCAACAATGCCTTGTAGAAAATATGTGCCTCATCCAAAAATAGATCACTATTTGTCTCCAAACATTAAATACCTTGCAATATTTACAGTTTGGCCTATCTAGCTGTTATAATAATTGACATAGGGTGTGCAAGAATTTAATTTGGATTCAATACTGCATATAATAATAATAATAATAATAATAATAATAATAATAATAATAATATTAATAATAATAATGAGAACTTTGTATAGCGCCTAATCATTAGAAGCTCTAAGCATTTTAGCACATCTATAATGATATAACTACAAACAAATAAACACTAGGAAAGTAGAAAACATAAAAATCCTGAAAATATAAGGTAGGAAACATTTAGGTCATTAAGTTAGTACCTGCAGTCGACACAGATGCGTTTAAAATGCACTCTAGAAAGGGATCACTGTGTTGCTATGTCTAATTTAAATGGGCAATTCATTCCACGTTTCTTGGCCCTGGTATGGACAAGAATGTTGTACATATGGTCTTATTTTCAAGGTGGGAATAATGAATATACGACTGTCAGAAGAGGAGCGTAACTATCTTGGTGGTGTATACACATGTGTGAGGCCAGATAGTTATGTTGGACTAGAGTCCGTCAGTGAAACGTAGCACAGAGAACACATTTTTTGTTCGATTTTGGATCGAATAGATAGGTAGTGTAGTTACCGAACAGCGGGGAGGTGTGCTCTGATTGTGATATTCTAAGGCTGATCTGAGCACCTGTGATTTGAATATTTTGAAGTATCTGGAGTAGATATTGAGACGAACCAGCGATAATTGAGTTACGGTAGTCCAGTCTTGAAAGTACTAATAAACACAAGTGTTTTCGTTGCATGAACTGAAATATATTTGCGAATGGAGCAGATGCGTCTCAGCTCAAGATATGCAGCCTTGCACATGTTCATGACATGTTGGTTCAACGTGAGATTATTGTCTAGAGTAAAACGCAGGTTTCGTACTGACTGTGTAAATTCAATGTTTGTATTGCTGATATTTACTTTTGGCGTTAAAGGATGTGAATGAGAAAATCGTTATGTTGTGATCAGAATGGCTTCAGTTTTATCATCAATTATCTGCAACTTGTCATATGCCATCCGTGATTTCACATCGGAAATGCAGCTCTCTAGTCCTTGGATGGTAGTATCACTCTCGGTTGGGTGTCTGTAGTGGTATAATTGGGCATCATCAGCTTACAATTGGTGAGGCACTGGGTGATTATCTATGCTACTTGTTAGCGGCTGAGTGTATAGAATGAAAACAACAGGTCCAAGAACAAAACCCTGTGGAACACCACATCATAGAACGATTGGGCTAGAGTGTATTCCATTTACATATACAATTTGTGTCCTGGTCACTAGGTTGCATATGACAGTAACAATGCGGATTCCATATTGTAAATTATATTTCCTAAACAACATATAAGGAATAAACTTACAAAAGAAATATCAGAATGAAATCATATCTGTTATGATATTCTGGAAGTTCAATTACTCCTTACTAATAATATTGTTTTTGTATCTTCTAATTTATGTTGGGTAGTAAGTTTTGTTAGTTACGCCAGAAATATGTAGTTAACGGATATAGAAGTTTGATCGTTTACCAGAGATTCGTTAATGTTTCCTAAACATCAAATCAACTTATTTCATTACACATTCACCAATACGAATGAAATAATCCGACACTAGTGTGCTTTTTGTTTCGTTGCGAGCGACAAAAGCTCCGGTAAAATATGTTGTTAAATACATACCAAACATACGACTTTAGAAAATTTGTAATATAGAATGATCATGTGGGAAATGATATACATTAAATTGCACGTGAAATTCGAAGTGAAATGTAATAGTTATTTAAAATGAAAACAAAAGTAAGAACATAAGAAACAAAACAACGCATTTTCTGAAAAAATGTATAGTTATATAAAACTACTACTACTACTACTACAAATTATTATGCTATTCTGAAAATATTTGTATCCAAAATATGTGTATCACTTTAATATTTATTAATATTTCTTTTATGAGAGGAAGCGGCAAGTCGCGGAAAGAGCTGAATAGTAACCATGTGTTATGTAAATTCATAATCTTATTTCCAAACTTCCCTTTACATGTCCAACATTTGTGAAATATTTACAAAACTTGTCCAAAAGGGTGTTCTTTTGTGAAAATCAGCACTGAATACTGGTTTCATATTTCAGACAACTCTTTGCATTGACTAGACAACGCATTGTTCGGAAAATTAATATCGTTGGGCGTTTTACAGTAGTGTGCCCTCGTGGGTTAAGCAGTTTACAAAGTTATTAAGCATGAAGGCGGAAAGTAGCAAAGTTATCTCGGACAGATATCCTTGATGTCATCTGAACGTATTCCAGGGGTAATCGGACTATATTGAATGTTTTTGGAGAGTTCACTCTTCAGGCTAGGTAATGGCACCTGGATAACTAGTAATGTATTTTTACCAGGCGCAACGGATGTATCATGGGTCTTGTATAAAGCCTCCATAAGCCCCAATATTGAAAATAGTTGGTTATAATATTTCAAGTTGTTTTGGAAGTAAATTGTAAATTTGACCTTTCTTTTTGATGTTTTTTAATCTTGAAACGGCTTTTTAATAATTAGATGAGGAATCTTTTTAGAGCAACTGTATCCAAGAATAAATGCACCTATCTACTACTTGGATGGTAGCATCAACTTCAGTTAGGTGGTTGCAATATGTGTCCTGTTGACTAGGTAGGACTTGAACCACAGTGAGGCTGAATTGTGAATGCCAAATACATGCTGGAGACGGTGAAGTCATATATCATGATTTATTGTGTCAAACAACATCAGTTAGTGAAGGCAATATTGGGTCTAAGCACTCAAACAGCAGTGATATTGGAATTTAATCAAATTCACATGACTTTGGTGCACTCTTCATCACGATTGTCTGTACTAAATCCTTAGAGAGAGGTTCAAATGCTCCTAATGATGGTCGTTGAAATTCTGTACCGTAACTGCATGGTGACGACGAGTCAACTTAAATTGTGCTGTCAAGCGTATCTGTAATGGATTGTACTTTGTCATGGAAGAAATTTGCAAGTAGGTCCGGTATGTCTACTGGAGGGAAGGTAGTTGGAAGTTGTGTACCTTTGCTCTGTGACATTAGTTTGTTGGTAATCTCGAAGAGCTCTTTGCAGGTGAAACTCTCCGTTATCGTAGCACTGTAATGGAACAATTTGGGTAAATGCACTATGTTTTTGACGTTCTTCTTAGCGGCTTCATAGATTTGTTTATGAATAATGAGTCTGGTGGAAAGCCAAGGCCTCTCTGATTTACGGCGGTCTCTTTTTGCAGTGTGAAGCTGATCCCTAACACTGCTATACCACGGAGAATACTTTTGAATTGATACTCTGCGCTTGGTGGCTGGTGAATGTTTTTCAAACAATGAACGCAGTAGTTATCGAAATGTTCTGGTGTAGGACGTAAGCAGGTTGTTAGGTTTGCTTAGATGCCATACATTAGTTTAGTTCTATTTATCATACGGAAGTTTCTCTTAGTGAATAAATGAATGTTAAATTAAAGTGTACCGGCCACGAAGGGTCATTATTCACTGTTTTATCTTTCAAAAGAAAGTTATTTAATTTTTCCCGTGGGGTAATGAATGGTTTCACATCCCCACGGGCAATTTTCTCTGAGTAGCAAATACATGTGTAGGGTTAGGGACTGATACATCCAGACGGCATATAATGGAAAGCTGATCTGATGCAAGTTCGTGTGTCCCAAGGTTGAATCGTATAATATTATCATAGGGTCTATGAAGACTCCAGTCCAAAAAAGCAACGATGTTTATGGGTGGGTTGGTTAACTGACGTTTTAAAGTTGAAAACATAAATGGAATCATGGAGTTTTGATGTGTATGAGTTTCCATAATAGTCAAATTTAAAGAATAAATCTCCAAGAATAATCATGTTGCCACCTATCGAATTTCCATACTCCAGGAGATTCGGAAACTGCTCCAAAAAGATTCAGTCAGCTTGTCTTTTTCTACTAGGAGGAGGGCGGTAGAGACAGATAAAATGAAATGACATTTGTTTCCCTGTGAGTGTTGTTTCGACTAGTTCAACCAATGTCTCAAGGAAATTTAAGATTTTGTTGTATTTAAGGCATTGTATCATGGAATCTTTTGTATATCCACGAGAAGGGGGGGGGGGGGGAATGACTTGATGTAGAAACCGGTTGGAGTTAGATCGGGCATTTGGGGCCATCGCCTGATGTTTTTAGTCATGTTTATGTCAGGAAAATAAGTTGATATTCTGATCGTTGATACCACTTACTTATGTGTGTGCGCTTTTCCCGTGGTCCTACTGAATTTGCGTGGAATATTGCAAGACAGAGGGGTAAGGACGTAAAGGAAATGACTCGAATTCTTCTTCCTGTTTCACGTCTTTTTTAGCTTTCGTTTACATTTAAGAAATAATGAATGTAGTCCCAGTTCGTTTAGTCTCGAGTACAATTTTGTATGAAGATGAAGAGTATAGGAGTGGTCATTTAAATCAATTTATCAGGGTCCAGCATATCATAAATGGGTTGACTGGCGATCACGTGATGGCGGTGTATTCAAGAACAAAAGACGTTGTACCATTGGAGCAAGATAGATGAGAAAAATTATAATTGTTCTCGTTTCCAAAACAAGGCGATTAAGAAATAAATACAAACGGAACAGCCTATGCATGATGCAACACAGTAATGTAGACGAAGACAGACAACTAGCACATATTATCATGAAAAACATCACAAATATGGAAGAGCTTCTTCAAGCCGGTTAAGCGATAATGGCCATCTTTTAAAATGCCAGACGTGTTCTTTATATCCTTATCCTTTTTCCAGGTATCACAATCTGTGGAACTGGTGCGATGCTCTTTTACGCATTTGACACAATACGCGGAGGTGCTGTTTCTCATATTTCTGATGAGTATGGTCTCCACATCGGTAACATATTTTGACCTTTGAGCAACGGTATTCATGATGGACATATTTTTGACATTTATAGCATTTAAGGGGATTTGGTATGTAGATCTCTAACTTCACTTGCAACAATCAAACTATTATCACTCCGGGTTCTGTTGGTTTGTTGAATATGCTTACAATGGCGTTGGTGTCCTGCATTCTACGGACTGTAGTGACACCTTCATTTTTCATCCCTTCATTCCTATCTGTGTCGCTTACTTTTAACAAGTCACGTGAGAGTATCGGAAGTATTGAGTGTCTTATGTGCGAATGACGTGACATGAATACCGAAGAAAGTTTTTATTTTCTTGATATTGTCTGTTTGACCTTGTCGCTCACACTCAGGAAGGCAACCCGATTACAATTGTTTAACAATTCTTAGTTTGAAGATCGATCCTGTAATTTTCTTTTCAATTATAAAAACTGAGACAGTGCGGCAAGCGAATTTTAGGCATCTCATTATTGTATAACCATGTAGCGCGGAAATGTCTCCCCACCACTTGATTCGTCATCAGTGAGATAGTTATCGTTGGTTTAAGTTGACTTTTGCGGTAAATTTCTATCTTGGTTTGTTTGACATTAAGCACCCGTGCTCCCCGCCATCCAAGGAGCACAACCAGGGAGCGATTTTTAAATACCTGGGATATACAGATGCTATACTCAGTCGATAAAATTACCTGTGAATGAGCCGTGCAGCCACCACTTTCTAGGATCGGTGAAATGACCTCCTGATAGACCTACGTAGGTCATGATAATATTACATAGGAATATGGCACTAGCGATGAGTATGCTTCTGATCATCTTACTAAGGATGGGATAATATAGTAAGCCATAACACAATATGATTAAGAAACATTGAATAAAGTCAGTTCATAACCATGACATTATTATTGTTTGTATATATTATTGTTTGTATAAAAGGTCGGAATGCTATCAGTAGCTTGAGGTATAATTTGGTACATGATAACTACACAAAGGTCAGGGTTCACATTAGCACTATACTATTAGTTCCTTATGTTATTAGTCCTTTACCATGTTTGGATTTAGCTGTAATAAAGTTTACGACATAAGAGAGATTATATGAGTTGATTATAATATGCGAAATATAAAATGTAAAATCTGCAAGGAAAACACTATATTGACTTCGGACTTTAACTATGAATGAATACTTATTTGATGTGAATTGATATAGATGAAAATAAATTGGCTGTCATTTAGGTGAGGAATGACTTAGACAACTAGTAAATTATAAATTAGAAACATAAATAAATTGCCTTTATTGATTGCTAGATTAATCAGGTATTATTGAATTGAATTTAGAATGTCGAGTCGGTGAGGAAAGCACTCAAAGATTTAGATATTCTTTTTTTCTAAGAGGATTACTCAGTATATAATTCAAGGCAATTATATATTTATTGTCTAAAGAAACCTTCATTATGCTTTGAGCTTCATAAAACCATTTACATAATGAATTTTAACAAATAAATGAATAAATAAATTAAAATATTGGTATGTGAATTACCCATTTCCTTCCTACCAATGTCATAAAGTATGAAACAACATCATGAATCAAATATTCTAAAAACAGATGGAAACTTCAAGTGTGGGGACTAAACCGGAAGTTAATAAATGCTTTGTGTCCATATAAGGCAGCATCTATTGCTTCAGTTTCAATGAGTGAAAAATTAATCTTGTTTTATGTCTCCAAAACTAATATTCTATTATATATCCTATTTTGCATTTGATTGGACACAATATTTGTATTTACAAACTAATATCTCCGTAATTGATCTTGTATTACACGTACCTTTTCAACATACTGGGAAGCAAAGGAAAATATTTAATAAAAAAATATTAAATATGTATTTACTTGCTTCGTGTATTTTGTTTATATATGTGTAGAACTACCTTTTCTCTTTTAATGTTATTATTTTTATTATTATTATTTCCAGTTAAGAAGACTATATATATATATATATATATATATATATATATATATATATATATATAATCTGTACTTAGAATAACTATATCATTATTTTATTTTAGGTACACTTTGTTCAAAGGTACATTGAGTAGCCACATAAGGAACAAAAGCTACGTAGCCGGCAAGTGTTCTCTCATTTTCTCCTTTAGATAGCTCATCATGAGTTTCATGAAATCCTGATATACCTAACTACATGGAGGTGTTACATTTATTATTTAGATGTCGGCTTCAATTTCCACTGATGACCAACTCACCTCGAAACTTGATTGGTTTTACTCTTTTGAGGAAAGATAAAATGCACTTTTGAGTTTTATTGTTGAATCCAAACACTTTTCACTGATAATAAATGCTGATTTACACCTACAGTATAACGTCTCATCAAAATATTTCTGAGAGCTCAAATTTATTAATATGTTTGTATGTTCTTATCGCTGTGTTATTGCATAAACACATATTCCTGAGGTAGCCTATTAAATTAAGAACCACATTTGATTATGTTGTGGATGATGTGTGTTACAAAATGCATTATATAGCAGCTAAACTTTTACCTGTCACAAATTCCTTCATACAGTTTCACTCGGTCATTGTGATCAGTCTGCAATTATCTATCTATCTATCTATCTATCTATCTATCTATCTATCTATCTATCTATATATCCATCTATCTATCTATCTGTCTATCTCTCTATCTATCTATCTATCTATCTATCTATCTATCTATCTATCTATCTATATATATATATATATATATATATATATATATATATATATATATATATATATATATATATATATATATAGGTAGTTGGCATAATATGTCATTAGTATATCATATAAATGTCTCCTTTTCTGTATATATTGGTCCTAACTAAAGGAAATGTAATTTAAGTATGCTGTGATGCTCACATACCTCTATTAATATGAGTGGTACTTTAAGTGTTGAAACCTTGCTATGTGCCTATACGTATGTAAACAAATACTGTTGCTTGCATTTTTTATGTATCTTTGTCTGTATCTATATAATTAATTTGTACTGGATTTGGGATCCAGACTGGGCATTTGTGTGGCCATGTATTTTTGTTTAGTGTAGGATAGTAACTCTTGTACAAGTTAATGTAGGCCAACATAGGCATAACTGGACCTGTTTCAAAGGTAATTTTTGAAAGGTTAGGATGATAATAGACCTAGTTACTAACTTTGTGGGTTTTTTATATACGAAAAATATGTGTCGACAAATCCTTATGCATTTTAGTATTTTCTCTAATTTGTTTTTCAACCCAACCAACTTCATTGATGCAGGGAGCAGATAATGTAACCGTATTTATGGGCTTTTCCGCTGTGACAGCATTAAAATGCTTAAGTTTAGCAAAGTACCGAGTAAGTGAAATGTCTGCTGAGTATCATTTCATTGAGATTAATCAAATCGATTCTTAGCAATTAATCAATTAGTCGTTGTGTTTGTAATCACTATGTATTTCCAGTCCAAAACTGGTTATCTGGTAAATCACAAACCTGTTGGAATGTAACTATGGTTTTCTTCTTGTGTTCAGGTCTTACCTTTAGAGGACAGGTATGTGAGGTTGGTCTAAGAAATTCTGTTATTACGATAGATGACTTTGATGCAATGATGACGGCAATGACACATGAACTTGCACATAGGTAAGTCCTCCCTTGGCGCCTCTTGTCTGCTGCATTATGTCCACTCAGTGATTTCGGTCTCCCGTGTAAGATTGTATGACTTCTACGTGAGCAGCTATCAAGTTATCATTTGCCGCGAATCGAAAACATGTTTGTTAGTCTGGAGTGTCGTTATCCTATGTCTCAATCACCCAATCATTGTGCTATCTGGGCAGTTAAAATTACTTTACATCCGATCAGTGTAAAATACAGTATTACTACACTATGGTCAATATCTGAAGTAACAGAAAAGAAGCCAACTAATACTCTTGATGAAACTGAACAAAACATTCAATTACCAAAGTTATAAACGAAAAAAAATAGAGAAACTTTCAGTATTATGAACAAATTCCAAACTAGTATTTATAAAGTTCAGTGAATGTTCTGAATCATTGAAAAGTCAGTATAATTTTAAATGCTAGAAATCTTTACTTGAATTCAAAGAGCCATGCCGTTGTCAAGAAGGGGTTGCCATGAATTAATTTGAATAATTTAAGACAGCCCCTGATTAACATTATAGTCTAAAAGACGAGTACTTTATTTTTCCTATGAACAATCATCACGTATGCAAACTTGCATCGGGAACACACTAGGTGTGAATAATTTAAATAATCGGCATTAATCTGATTGGTTGTTGCTTGCTATATACACTGTATATTTTGAATGTAATATGCAATAGACCCCAAGTAGCATCATATATACTATTGATTCTGTTTCGAATTAATAACATTCTCTTGTCCTCCTGCAAAATTGGTAAGCTACATCATTATTCTCGAATTATCGAACTCCCATCAGTCCCTGGGAAAATGTCATCGGCGCCACTTAAATATTGACATTATTATTAATATTTCTATGTTTGTAAACAACTATTTATAGATCCTAAGCAATATAATACTCTTAATTGATTCAAGACAACAAGGTCAAATTTGACTAAGTTTTTATATACAACAGATATGAATAAGAATTATGAAAATTATATACATGTAACAGAGTATAAAACAAACCCACATACACACATACAATAATGTTACTATATCATCTGACATGTAAAATCTCTGTACATTTTGGTAGCTATTATGGTTGTAGTTTTCGTTTCTGCTCTCAATAGAAAATAATTATTTCAAATAATTCGAAACAAAATTGTTATCAATTTATTGAGTTTTCCGCATCTTTACTGGATATTCAGGATCACGTGATATTGTTATGGAGTGCTTGCAATGATGGAAAATGTTTTGTTCCAAGGTCACTTTAGGTAAAACTTTCTCTCCATGAGCAATGTTAAAAACAACAAGCTTCCCCACCGCCAGCCAGGTGATTCCAATTGAAATAAGCAAAATGCCAATTAAGATACTTATAGCTGTATAATAGCTTTAGTATCAGCCTCAAAATAGTCGTTGTTTTGCTCCCGATAAAACGAAGGAGTTGCTAGAGACATAGGAGTACACTTGTAATAATTTTTTTTATCATAATTCGAGTTGTGAGTTTATCATTGAAATATTTTTATTTAGAAAAAAAGGATGTATGGTATATAACAGTCGGAAGGTTTTCAATGATTTTGCAATGTCGAACAAACATCAACGTAATCCGAAGTAATTCTTAAATGTGAATATCTGCAGCAATACGATCAATGCATTCCACATTTTTGTAATGGTATAACCTATAAAATATTAGAAGATGGAACTATCTTATATTAGCCACAAGTGTGCATATAAGTTTCTTTGTTATAATATTGATTACATATTTGAAAATGTATGTTTTTGAGAACAATGTTAAAGGTATAACTGTGAAACTTTAGTAACAGTATATATATATATATATATATATATATATATATATATATATATATATATATATATATCTATATATATATATATATACATACAGATATATATACATACAGATATATATATATATATATATATATATATATATATATATATATATATATATATATATATATATATATATATATATATATATATATATATATATATATTTGGTTTATGATCATGCGCCTTGGACGTTTTGTATGTCCAGTCTTGGAGCAAGTCATGACGGAGAACGGGATGCCATCGATTGTAGGGCTGAAGATCAATATATTATGACTGATGAAATAGATCTACCTGATCCACAAAAACCATATTCCAAAAATCCATGGCTATTCTCTAAGTGCTCGGTGCGATCGATGAAGCAAACGTTGAAAGAAAAGTATGTACAATGTATATCAAAACATATAATATGCGATTGTTACTTATTTCTATGATACCCCTAATTGTCAAAACCTGTATCAGTTTACAATGAACACATTTTTTAAAAGTATATTTGATTTCATAGTACGAATCGGAATGTAACCTCCGTCATTTACAAGTTGTGTCTAAATAATGTTATAAAAAACGATTTGACCTACTGAGGAATATGTATTTCTAAGATATAGTTATGTGTGCGTATGTCGTGGTTGTATATGTTAGAGGATTTATTGATTGATTGATTCAATGATTTTTAACGGCGCACCATCACTTTTAGGCGATTTAGCGCAATACAATAGGTTGTATTTATACATGTCTAAAAATTCTAAAAGGTTTAATATCGACCAGCGATATAAAAAACCAAAAGGTTCAATATAAAAATAAAATGGTAAGATGTTAGTAACAGTAAAATATTAAGCTTCCCTATCAACGGGATATGTAAATGGTGTATGTTACAGAGCACAGTTGAAAAGATGTTGAAAACAAGGGGCGGTATTTTCATGAGATAAAAATGTTTTAGGTGATGGTATACAAATTATAGTTTAAAATAGAGATTTACTTCCTTCAAGAAATCTAAAATACAAGTGATATGTATAGTATCAAAACGTTCCTTCATGTCATGTACATTATATATGTTAGAAAAAATACCCCATCTATTTTATAGATGCATGATTTCAGTTGCAACTAAGGAGATTGATTACTATATCTCTTCTGGTTTTGTTTGTCTCTTTAAACAATACAAAATAACTTTTGTTTTTGAAATTTCACATCATGCAGCTGTTTCTAGTCCATCCAGTAGGACTGGTAAGTACTGGCTCAATTCTATCAATGTTCCATGAAGGATAAACAAACCTGATAAATTAAGTATATATTCCTGCAGAATTGATCCACATGGATGTCAAACATGATCAAAATGTGTTAAAACTTAACTTTATGTTAAGCTTGCGAGACGAAGGATTGGACGGCTCTGATCATGTCTTAAATCTCTAAAATGTTTACATTCATTACAATCGTATTGTAAAGCTCTTTAGTTAATTAGTATTCATTATCTAATGAATGTTTAAATTGACAAATTCTTTAACTTACACAGCACACGAACATTGCATTGGAATTCCAGCTTTATTATTAAGGTTTACGTAGATTGATGTCTTAAGAATACGGTCCATGTCTAATACCTTCAATGGATTGTTTAATAAAAAATATGCGGCGAATGCATTTGTACAGAACAGATTCTGTATTTCTCATTTACTGTCATAAAATATATGCTAAGGCAAAACGCTGTATTGAGGAGACATTTGAATCTCCTATCTTATAGGATGAAACATGATGAGTTAACTAAATCCAATTTCAATTAATGCACACACATCTTAATGCTTTTCAGTGGCAATGAACATTAGTGCTACCCTATACACCTACTTTTCAGTCTGTATTTCTCACTAAACATTACATCATAGAACAGTGCGTATTACACTTAAGACGTATAAAAGGTTAATTTGGTGACCTTACAAATAACGGAGTAATCTTGGAGAAGGTCAAACCTTTTATAAATACAAGTTTTCCTATTTTAAAGTTATTGTTTCGACAGCAGGAAAAGTGAAGATGAATTTTAGTTTGTTTTGCTTCAGTAGCATTGTTCTACCATATCATCAATCTCCTTGATAATTGTGAAACCTAATGATATATGGTATTTGACACCTGTTAAGAATTCTAATCGTTCCTGTTGTTGTGTTTTCCTCAATTGTATGTTTGCATTCAAATATCAAATAATGCGTTCGCTTTGCCTTTATCTTTATTTAGGGGCATTCGTTACGTACATTTGGTTCTTAATTTAAAATTAAATCCCTTTTATATCCATTGCGTATATGCTGATAGCTGCCTCACTTCAGTGCAAATATTAGGAGTGGCAATAGTTGATCTTAAATTCGGATAAATCCAAAATTTGTAATTTGGAATGGTGATATCTGACGATATCTTGTTTGCCGTCCAATGATTTACTCTTTATATGATAAACAAAAACTTGTTGCTCGTGTAATGGTAATTCCCCATGAATCTGATCAAAATAAATCTAAGATACAATCGAAACCATGTCATGATCTAAATATCTCATCCATCTTTGTGTATAAAATGTTAAAAAGTCTTGAAAGATACATTGCTCTTTGGTTCATCAATTTTAGATAATATAAATAATTGTCCGTTCGGTTCGGTCACTTAACGCATGTAATTTAAACAATAGATTCCCAATGGCTGATTCATCTCCTTCTTATAAACGTGATGACCTTTGAATGCGATTGTTACAATATTTCGAGCACTTACAGATGCATTAGTAAACGCGTGATTTGCCAGTCCTTGGTTAATTATACAAAAAAATAAATATTATTTTAGATATAAGGAGAATGCAATGTAGGGAAGATCAAATGTAAGCAAACTAAATCTTAAAGTGATGATAAGGCAAAATTGTCAATATTCAGCATATGCTGTTTAGAGAAATAGCTCGTTGTTAAAATATATGCTTTACAAAACGTTATGAGTCGAAGCTGAGTACATTCGGGAAAAAGAATTCTGTGATTGCTGTTTTTTAACATAAATAACTTACTCATCGTTCTAGATCTTCAAAGGTGTATGTTTTGGATTTCGTTATTTTAATAATCATGTGATACCAAGCTAATGTTTGCGTAGTCTTCTTGAGCATTGCTCTCTTTATTTGTGTGGAAAAGTTGTTGGTTTTGGCTTATCAAAGATTATTTCTGTACATTTGAAGACCCGTTTGTGCTTTATAATCCATATTATAGAAACGTGTTTTGTGTGCTGTACAGTAACCCATTCGATCACTTTGTTGCAAGAATGCAGGTAGGTTTTCAGTCCTATTCTGTAGATACGACGTACTATAACTATATACAAAACTGACTGGTAACTTAGGTAAGTCATTAACAATTTTGAACGTTTAAGCATCACTCTTTTTTTTTCCTTTTTTGTATAATCTATAAAATAAATCCCAGTTTAAGAAAAAAATAATATGTCTACCTGTAGAGTTGTGTTTTGCATAAGTGTTCTGCGTATGTGGGGTCAATATGCATTAGTATATAGTTGTAATGTAGGATACTCATGTTGGTAGGGTAGGATTGAAATTTCCTTTCCCTCGGACGTGATGGAAAACATTCTAGAGTTTACGTTTAACTTGGCTATGCAGTGGCATATTACTTGACATTGAGGATGGGTTTTTCCGTTCTTTTAAAAGAGTGAAAAAGGTTTGTATGTGACTGTTCCTGTTTTGTAGTTACTTAAGATGGCCCATGGCCCATATAGATGTCGCTGATAAAAGGCGTTTTAGTTTGTAGAGCCGAAGCCTTAGCGAGAAAAGTTTTCACGAGTGGGGAGCATCCCTTGTTTTGATTGGCTGTACGTGTGTAGATAGTGCGTTTAGTTGTATTTTATTTTAAAGTTGAATGAAAGTGTGAATGCGAGTTCTAGTTATTGCATATATTTTTGACAGGAGATTAATGAGGTTACGGTGGTTGCCCTAGGCATGCCAACAACCAAATCATGTGTTGGTAATGAGTTGGTCGGGTGGTGGCCCATGTAAGAGATTTCCTTAATAATCCTGCATTCCTTGACCCATTGTCGGATGTTCTGTTTATCAAATTAGGCGAGAATGTAATTGGTTACCTGTATAATGAGATAATCCAATTGTGCCCTATGGTGTTGAAAGTAGGTTTGCGGTTCGTAGTTGTGAGTTCGTTGATGCCATGGGAACAGTCGAGGGGGTTGGCACGGTCACGGTATCGGAGCGGAGTTCGTGAAGGAGTTGTCAAGAGTTTGTTAGGAGTTTGCAAGTCATCTTTTGCCGGCTGATTGATATTAGGGGAGTTTATATGGACACTGATGCACGGGGATGCCGGTGGCTGTACACCAGAATTTTGTTTCGCTAGTTGAGGCATTTTAGATTGTAGAACTTTATTCAGATCTGAGAGAGGACAGTTTTATGTGTTCCTTGTTTTATAAAGAGAATAAGTTTATAAAGTGATATTGTTTATTATGTATAAAATGAAACATCAAATTAAAATGGTATTTCTTGTGTGTAAAATTCCATAGTCAATAGGGATATTCTTCCCGATGTCCTATTACATGAAATCCTCATTATAACGGACAAAACAAACTGAGCCATAGTTTCGTACGAAACTTGTTATGTGTCTTCTAAGATATATGAGGGAGGTGAAAATAGCAGGGATGTCCATGTTGAGGTCCTATTTTAGGTATCATTTACACTGCATCCTTAAAACATGGAGACCACCACCATTATTAATGGCAAATCGCTATGGAGCGCATAAACGTAGTGACAATGCACTAGAGTTATGTGTTTTACCGTGGTAGTGGTTTTATTCAAAGCAGGAATGCATCAAGAAAAAAGTAGGGATATACATGTTAAGCATCGTTTTAGGTATCAGTTTCATGACATACTCATGTCATAGACATCGTGGCCTTTACTTATTGTAATCTACACAGTATATGTTATACCGGAAGGGTGTGATGGAGAGTTTGGTCTATGTTGACATGGGTGGTGATGCCATGCAGTAACCAACTGCTTGTGTTAAAAGTCTCCATCCCGCGGACGTGATGGAAATCATCTCCACTTGGGAGAATTTGTGAACATGCAATGTATAACTTCTTGTATAGGGAGCGCATGTTTAGGGAGTTTCATTGGTGTCGGTTGACTAACCTATGTAAAGTAAAAAAAAACTTACTATTTTTACAAAATTAGATATAAATAAACCACATGGGAAGTAATATTTGCACATACAAAACTGCACAATTTGTATAATAGACCTATAACAGACTTTAATAACCGTTTTTGTTTACATAATTTCTCACAGTTCCAAAAATTTCAATATTTATTTGGGATTACAGTCTTAGTGTTTTAAGAGGCATTCTTTCGTGATATTCTTAGTGTCTGTTTTCTGCTTTACATTTTTGTAAATAATCTTACAAGGAAAAAGTATACACAATTTAAACAATTTCATTTTGTTTTATCTTGCCCCCAGTCATTTATTTGTTTAATTATATTTTTATTTAACTCTTCTTTTGTGTCCTTTAATGTTGCTTTCGTTTTAAAAATACTTCCTGTTTCGGGAGCCCTATGTGGTTGAGTGGTTTAAAGCGTTCTCCGTTACGAATCACTGCTGTAACGGAATTGTTACCGAGTGGATGGTGGACTAAATGAACAACACAAACACAAGTGTGAAAGATAATGTAAATTTATGAAATAAATTATTAATGAAAAATAATGATGTATCAACACAATAACTCATGCGTTCAACCCACAATTACACTCACGACCATTCACAATACACGAATAAATTAAATATTAATGCAAAATAAAACACAGACACAAAGGAATCTCTTGGACTATACACAGATCCAAGGAACCTTTACAAAAGTTATATTAACGCAAGTATAAATTGCGATAAATACATACGAACATCAAACTATACTATCGCACGTATGGATTGCGACAACTAGCACGAACATATACATGTATTTAATCAAGTTGCTAGCTTTTATTGAGATTTATGCAATCCCCTGAAATACTATTGTGATTTGAAGTAACCATGCAAATACAACAATGTCTTCAATTGTACTACAATTGAAACACACACATGTGTCTCGCCCTGTATAACCGTACGATTCACCAACAGTTGAATCGCCGCCCTATTTCCCCGAATACCTAGGGTTGACTCAATATTTTTATCGGTCACTTGCCCTTCACGGATCCACCACAGTTATACGTACAGACAGCATACAACATCTACTAGAACCAACGGTTCCAAATATTCTAAGATGCCACCCCTGATGTTTACAACTCTAGACAGCTCCGAGACTCGGACTTCTAGATTTCCGGATATTTACACGTCACGACAGATGTAGACGAACAGACAGTTCGACATACAGACAGTCAGATACTTCAATTCGATTGCACATTTAAACGGCACAATCAATCACATTCAGCTATAATTCAGAGATGTTCTGCAACAAATCAGCTACGATATCAAAGACGTTATCAAAGATATTCCCAGAGATGTTATCAGATGCGTTATCAGAGATGCTATCAGCAATGTTATCAGCTACAATAAAGAAAACCAGATTAATAATAGTTGTCTCAAAACAATCTACAACTTAGATAACACTATTACATTTAAAGTCTATTTAGTGACTAGTAATTCCAAATATTCCACGTTTAAATCTGCATTGTAATAAAGGCATCATTACATGAAATGATAAACGGAATAAAATTCACAATAAAACGAAATATAAATTTAACACTCACCCCTTTGGCTGGAGAAAGAATGACAGGCTATCTTTCCTACGATAAGATACTTTTGGTCCCGTAATATTTATCAGAAATATTCTGCCTAATATACCCTCAAATAGGTGAGCAGAAATCACGGCAAGATTACCGTACACTACGTGAATCTAATGTTCCGGACTTCATGTAATTCAAAGTCAGGCACATGCAAATCGTTACACGCCGCTTACCTTGGAGAAAACCATTTATTCACCCCAGGTAACGCATGTACGACGAAACAAAAAAAATGGTGAAATTAGTTTGTAATTCAAGAAGAAAATAAATTTAATTTTCGCCTAATTCTGTGACAACTGCCATCTCACCTGTCTGCGCGGGTTCGGTCTCAGATTCGGCTAAGGTAGCTTCTCGTGAGTCGGTGATTCTTTCTGGTGGTGCGGATTTCACGGATTCTTCCTCCACAATTAATAATGGCTGCCATGTATAGTCAATCGTGTGCTGAAATTTAGCGTTAAACCCTACAACAACAACTTCCTGTTTCTTTCTACGGCCTTTCAACTTATTCAGAGGAATAGACCCGGTGATGTGACATGTTTTGTTCCCTCGATTGAATGAACACAGCCTTCCACATAGCAGCTGGTGCGATTTTAATTTTTAATCGGTTCCCTCATATCATTTTCTCATGTATATTATATTAACCCTGCTGCAAAGACATTTCTTAAGCATTAGTGTGGGTTTGTTATCCATCAAGATCATGTGATTAAATGGATGAATTCCAAAACTCTCTAATGTTTTATTTCAAGGTTGCACGTTTGCTTTAACAAATAATTAACACTTCTTTCAATTTCCACATTTCTTATTATGTATTGATATTTTCACTTAGTTTGAACAGCGATTGAATTAGGTGGAACGAGTAGATTCTGTGTTATCAAAGACTACAACACAGTGTCAGTATATTTTTTGCAAAATAATTTGTAAATTCTACAAGTCATATGGTCTATTTGTCTTAATCGATTTTATATTGTTTGATTCGGATTCAAAGACCCCATCACAGATTAACTGATATTCCCTCAGAAAAATGGAAGTCTGTTGGATTATTCCGTTTTGAAGATGCACGGGAAATTGCCTCATTGATCTCGTTTCCATTCCACCAATGTACTTGATGGTCTGCTTTGTTCTTTCGCCGTCCCAATGTTGACTTACTTTCATCTTAGATCAACCATTTTCAGGTTCATAAAGTTACCTATACATGCTAACAGGTGTAGTAAATCATGCCAGGGTTAACCTGACACAGACTACATAAAGAACAACAGTTACGATCTCAAACGACCTACACTATTATGCTTTGTTTTCCAGAGTTCGAGTACATAAGCAACCCTTTCCAAACATGGTTCTTAGTTTTGTTGACTGAAAAAATTGTTGATTTTGAAGCACTTAGCAAACATTTTAAATACGCGACGTTAACTCAGTCGTAGGAACATAAGCGAAGAATATGGATTATGGTAAGAAGGTCATGGACAATATCCAAAGAAACATGGAAGCCTGTTGGAGGATACCGCTTTGCAGATGAACGGGACATTGCCTCATTGACCTCGTGTCCATTCCACATTCTTGACGGTCTGCTTTGTTCTTTTTCCGTCCCAATGTTGCCTTACTTTCATTTAAGACCAGCCATTATCAGGTTCACAATTTTACGTATACATGCTAACAGGTGTAGTAAATTATGCCAGGGTTAGCCTGACACACTCGCTGAACAGACTACATAAAGAACAACAGTTACGAGCTCAAAAGACAATATTATGCTTTGTTTTCCAGAATTCGTGTATATTGGGAAACCATTCCAAACATGGTTCTTACTTTTGTTGATTGAAAACATTGTTGATTTTGAACCAAAAAGCAAACATTTTAAATACACGACGTTAACTCAGTCGTAGGAAAAGAAACGAAGAATACGGGTTATGGTAAGAAGGTCATGGACATTTTCCAAGGAAACATGCAAAACAAGTAAAACGTACTAATGCGGGGAGGGGGGAGGGGAGGCGTTATTGACGTCCAGCCAATTAAGGAAGTATCATTTTGTCATTCATGCAGCATACGTTTCGCAGCAAAAGAAATGATCATGCGAAAACTAAATATCTTATTTAGCATCGCTTAAAGAGGAATCACGTTCGTACTGATTCCATAAATCGAAGACAGCGTTAATGAAGACACTACAAAAGATTCGTTTAGACACATTCGTGTCTAATCCTGGCAGCATCACATTACTTTAGAGAGGATTACGTTTTATAAATGTTTGATATAAATCTTAGAGTGGAAGTAATGCATATGAACAATCGTTTCCACAGAATGGTTTTGAAAAGTGATGGTCATTCTCAGATACAAAACTCATGACATAAACTCGAACGTCTTTATCTTTTGACGACGAAGTTCATTGTTAGAAAAAAACACTGAAAAGCATTAAACGGAATACAAAATTCTGGTCTCGAAGATTTGTTTCTTAATTTTCATAGGTAAATATCAAGAGATTATTGGCACATAAATTAGACACATTTAAATATCTGTCAAATCTACCAAATAACTGAAAGTTTCAGTGGTCAGTCAGAAGATAGCGTTGATGAATTGTTTATATATATATAGTTGTAGGGTTACCCCCCCCCTATATATATATATATATATATATATATATATATATATATATATATATATATATATATATATATATATATATATATATATATATATATATATATATATATATATATATATGGGGGGATACCCTGCAACTCTAATTATACATTCGCATTTCAGAGATTGTGTGACTATTCCTGGTGAATACTACAATGCTGTTGAATATACCAAGCATGTTAGTAAAGAGGCAGGAGTGGTGTTCCCTGCTAATACGCAATGCGAGCTCAACAATGGACTGGGATCTCGCGTTTGTGAGGTATTACGTTTTGTGTGTGTATATGTGGGTTGAAACATGTACTTCTAACGAACTATAGGAAAGATGACGGCCTGTTCAGAATTAAGTGTATATTATATATATATATATATATATATATATATATATATATATATATATATATATATATATATATATATTATATATATATATATATATTTATATATATATATAAATATATATTGTTTAGCATAATTGTATACGTGTGTTCTGTCTTCATCCTGTCTAAAATACAGACACTGAATATCATGATTTAATATTTGATATGACTTGTGCAGAAATGCCAAACTATTCCTAACTGCCATGGTTTAGACGTAAGAACAAACTGATATTGTTTTGAAATCAGAGTTTTTGTAAGAACATCTGACGGATATCTTCAGGCACCCAGGGTTGACTAATTTTGCATTTTGTGCGAGAAGAAAACATTCCTGTGCGCTAATGTTCGTGATACTTCTCGATGCTTCAGAGGCTGTGTTTTATTTGGAAACTAGAGCGGATTTAACCATCTTAGCATGTTTATCCCCAACATGCAGGTGTTGTACGGGACTGAAAATTTACGGTTAAACATGAACCACAATGAAACGGAGTCGAATGAAGTAGAGAAATGAAAAGTTGCAGATGGAAGCTCGTTTTCTTAGGTTTGGTTCGATGTAACACGTGTGACCGGAAGTTAAATAACTGCATAACCGATCAAATATTTGCATTGCCACTTTTAATGTATCAATGATCTGTTCCCGTAACTGTTGTTATTATAATCATCAGGAAATCGATATTATTATATCTATCTCTGAAGATCTTGCATAAATACTACAACTCAGATTACCTGCATGTAATGGTTAGACTCATTAAAGCCATATTAGAACATATATCGGTTACAAAGGTAAGATATACAGATGGATATGTGGACATTATATAATGCAAGTTATATTATTACAGTAACGTTGAAAATAAATACTTTAATGTATCATTACACTGCAAAAGTAAACAAACTTTAAAATTGACTGCTCAAACAGAACACGCAAAACATCTGTAATATATCGCATCTCATGAATATATAATATATAATATATAATACAGACCAGACCATTATTTAGTATAGTGAACATACAATTAAACATAGATGTTGCAAACAAACGTGCATAACAGACAATGTAATTCATAATTTACCGATCTGAATTTAAGACAGAGAAGATTTACAGCAATATTGTTGAGGAACACATAAGTACTCGTAATGATACCACACAAAACAATACTTTTATACTTAATAAGTTCAATGATATAATTCAAGCTGCAACAAGACTGGAGTAACAAAATCAGGAAAGAGTATGGATATGACGCCTTAGAATACCGAAACCAAACTGTTGCATCCAATACGACGTTATTAAAGCACCTAAACGCCAAAAGTTATGATATATTTAGTTACCAATTTTATTCAGCTATAAGTTTGATTCGTTCAGTTCAACACTCACGTACATATTATTTTTAGCTGCTTATGACAAAGGCTTTGTCAGAATTAAAACAGCATTTAATCTAGTTAAACTTAGTGTTTCCACTGATCGTTTTCCGTTACATACAAAAAATAGTTCATGAGAAATTGTGAGCGGAGTGCGTATCTTGACGCGTCCTACGGTTCAAAATCTTATCACTTTTACCCAAGTTTCACATATGTTTTGAATGTTGTGTTTACAGATTATTTATCCAGTTCTGCTTATGCTTAAATCATACCATTCGAGGCATTGGTCTCAGTTAGGAGCATACTATAAAGAAAGCCATGGATACCTACGTTTCGCATAATTTAGTTCATAATCAAATAGTGTTTTTCAACTTGCTTTCACATATTTACTGTAAATTGTTTTGAGTTGTATCATTACGAGTACTATCGAACGATCACTAAAGTAGGTGAATGTGTTTCACGTTTCATACCACCTGTTTTGACTCATTAACTGAAACAGCAGCATCTTTGCAAAATAGACGACTGTGACCTACATTTGAATAATGGACATTTTAATTTTGCATTAAAATCGTCGCACGTAGGGTTTTGGTATACTAAGATCCGTGTATAAACTCTCTAATTATACACGTAGCGAGGTCGTTCTTGATGTTCAATACTACCCCAGGTCAGTAGCCTGTTATGGGTCATATTGAACGCCGCGCTAACATTCGTCGTGTCATTGTTGTCTAATGTTGATTACACAGACACAGTTAGTGCTAGCATAGCGAAATAGTCATTGACATGCATCTCTTCTACTGATATTCTTTACATACAGTCATAGGGAATGTAACACGGCTTGCGAATTTTGCAACGATAGGAACATAACACAAAGCTGACTAGATCTTGTAGCTTATTGTGATCTTCAATATATGCCTAATTTTATATTTCTTTTAAAAAAGACTCCCATTGAAGCCATCTGCCGTTTCATGAGATGTACGAATCCAAAAACAGGCATTTGCAATAATAAATATTATACTGCAGCTAGAGGAACAGAATGTGGACCACGTAAGGTAATTAATCACTTTCTCTTTTTATTTACAGAAATGCAAATGGTTTGTAAAGTTATACAAATCTAATTTACCTTATGTACCGATGGCATTTGCATGCAAAAACGAAATTCCATGAGAAACAAAATATACTTTTATATCGAATGATGACTAAGTGTGAAACAATAAAGACTGCAAAACATGCAGATGTTTAAAAAAATTCACACTTAAATCTGGTTTGTTAGCAGCCACTTGAGCCTTTTGACACCTAATTCATTAAGATCCAGTTAACAGAAACGGATAGGAATTCTGAATTTAATCGTTCTAGTACAATTGCAGATATATATATATATATATATATATATATATATATATATATATATATATATATATATATATATATATATATATATATATATATATATATATATATCACGAATACAAATAAAATGGCGAATAACGAACCTTTAGCGTGCACTGGATCCACAAAGCTATCACGTGTGTCAGGGAATCATTAAGAGAAATGCAACAAAATGATAACGTCTTAATAGTGTACAACTCTTAATATCTCAAACGCAAGTACAAAACATGGACGAAACAAGTAAAACACAAACAAATGTTTGGTTTGCAGAACCTTACACGACAGTTTCTGAAGACACTTTACATTTAAATCTACTGTTTCAATTTGGATATTCCCATTCCGTTGCAGATGCTGGAAAACACTCTTCTTGACGTAGACATCGATGAGCAATAACGACATCTGTTGTTTGATATACGGTTGTGCAAGTGCAAATTATATCCTGGATATTTCACTGTTATATTTGTTATAATTGACTGTTATGCAAATTTAGATTATTATTGAAATGGAACTGTGTCGCCTGCAAAATATAACTTTATTTGTGCATGGTTGTGGCGATAAATGATGTTAAACCTCTCTACATATGATATAGACCATGACATTTGCAAGCACAGTGACTTGAGAAAAACTACACATACATGGTCCAAATCAAACAAGCAGCAGAGAGAATGCAATATATCACATAAAATGTAAGATATGTTGGCTTCAGTGTGTTGGAGAAACTGAAACGCTACACAAAGGTGTCAACCGTCACATATCTAACTGGATGCCACAGAAGCTGTACAGAAGTCTGGTCACAGAATATTACTCCTCCCCATGCCACAATTTTAGTGATATAACAGTTATTGCACCTGATTACAACCCGAACTGGAGTTACGAAACTAGGAAAGAAAAATGAATCTTAGTGGATACGACGCCTGAGAGCATTGAAACTAAACGGTTTAAACCAAGGAGACTAGAAAAAGACAGACAAGCACAAATAAAATTATATTTTGTAGCCGACACAATTTCTTTCAAAGAAATCACTAAATTTGATATATAACCTTTTGCTTACTAAAATAAAAATAAAATAATTGGGATATCATTTGCCTCTACATAATTTCACATAAAAATATGTCGTTATGGATCATCGATTTCGAGGTCGATAAGAGTTTGATTATTTGATTGATTATGATTTTTAACGTAGCTTGTAACAATTTTTCAGTCATGTCGCTACGATGTCTGCAGTGAGGCAGTTTATAGTGATGTTTAGCACTGGGGCATTATGCCGCAGACATGTAGCATGATGTCCCACCCAGTCACATTATTCTAACACCAGGCCGACCAGTCCTAACACTAAGCTGTTAATGCTAAGTGTCAAGCGAGGCAGCTGTTAGTACCATTTTTGTAAGTCATTGGTATGACTCGGCCGAGGATCGAACCCACGGCCTCCCGCTTCCGGGGTGGACGCTCAAATCACTAGGCCACCTGAGCGGTTGGGTCGATAAGAGTTTTTTCTAGCATCCGCAACAGGCTGAATTAGGCTAATTGACATAGTAGATTTCAAGGATTAATTCCCGCAGAAAGAGCCACGTAAAGGTTTTCAAACACCACGGATTTTATGTGTTTTATTTGTTTGTCTTGTCCATATTTTGTACTTACCTTTGAAAAAGACTAATTAATGGTCGAAAGCATTCACATCATACATACATACATACATACATACATATATATATATATATATATATATATATATATATATATATATATATATATATATATATATATATTTATATATATATATATATATATATATATATTTATATATATACATACATATATATACATACATATATATATAATATATATATATATATATATATATATATATATATATATATATATATATATCTATTCTTTTTCAAGCGGTGCATTGAGGGCATGTGTGTTTTCTGATAATTCAATTAAGGTGAGTTGGAGCCAACAGTTCTTAACCTGCCAAACTTGCAAGCATCTTAATATTTAAATTTATATTCTTCTCAGACCAGGCAAGATACGCAATTGATAGGAATTACATGGACAAGGAAATCTATTCTATGCAATATAGCTTTGCAAGATCTTATGTTCATTTATGGAGGACACATATACAAAACACAACATGCATTAAGAATTACTTAAATTTCTGATAGCGTGATTCATAATTCAATAATTAATAAGTGAATTAGATAATAATACTCAGGATGATGATCTTAATCCATATTATTATTATTATTATTATTATTATTATTATTATTATTATTATTATTAATTATAATAATTATTCTACACCCTTATAAGTTTGAAAGATAATTACACGAACGTTCACCTAGATTTGTTTTTGAGAAGTCAAGATGATAAATTAAAGCACTTTTATTTTACAGGACCAAGTTACCTATTGCATGAATGAAATTGGAAAAGTTGCAGTAGTTCCAAGCTGGATAATATATTTGAAACGCATTTATAAAAGCAATATATATTAATTAATATTATATTTCTATTGACACGTAGTCAATTGCTGATAGTGTCGTTCTTTATCTGTTCACATTTGGCACATTACTGCATCGTATATACCGCTGTTATGTTTCGCTAGGTAAAAATTTGAATACATTGCAAACCTTTCACTTATTGTTACCTAGACAATTTATAACAGGATTGACCTGAAGGAACGCTTTGATCAATTGACAACACAACACAATATGATGAAAAAAGGAACTTTATGAAATAATATATATATAATCTACAAACACAGTCATTCTTTTGTGCTCTCAACATACGATTCATTCTATCTAATTACATAAACATTCACAAGTAGAGAAACAAAAATGTAATTCATATATTCAAATGCATGACGTATGGATTACTATAATCTCACGAAATGAAAATACGATTCAGTGAAAGTGAGTTTAAAAAATCACATGGAATGAAAATGACTTAATTGTTCTTAATTGAAACAATATATGACTAGCAATTTTTAGTCATTTTTTCAACAGTATGATTCATAAATATTTGTTAACACTTGCAAATGTGTCCACTGACACAACACACATTTGTCCTAAATTCTCTGGTTGGACCACACTTGTGTCTGCCACACACACGCTTCATAGATCCACCATGCACACAAAGTTAAACATGAGCGGTTTATTCTTTTTAAGACCTTGATTGCTAAAACTTCCATATCCGTATAGAAATACTGAACGACAGCCTAATATACCCTCAAACACATAGATACAGACAGCAAGCAGCAGAGAGGGCAAATCCCACAAGTTTTATCGAAGCGTCTATTTGGAAAACCAAGGCTTCCTCCAAAATCGAAAAAGAATTTTACCTCCATAGCAGAAGAGGAGATGGGCGAATCGGACAATTTTATAGAAGCGTCTATTTGGCAAACCAAGGCTTCCTACAAAATCGAAAAGAAAAGTTTCCTTTGGAGACGCAAAATCGTTGTCGCGATCCTTTGCTGCTGTGGGGGCAAAAATCGTTTTTAGGATTTCACAGACAGACTAATTTGTAAAACCTCACCTCGTAAATCAATCAGATTATTGGACTGGTCAGTGAGTTTAAAATGAATTCTCGTTAACGAATCATTATGTCATCGCATATAGACTGAATGAGTTGAATCATCAATGATTAGAAACCCTGGAGGAGCTGTTGGTTTTGTATGAGTATAAAATATATCCTTGTTGAGCTAGATTTGATCTTTCGAGATTTATTTGGTAACTTCCTTCGATAACATCACACACTAAATTCAGTGCAATCACCTAGGATATATTGACGTTTTGAGGAGCGATATGTCGCTCACCACCATCTGGGTCATTATTGTTATTGTTTGTGGTTGTGCTATTTTCTTCCATGAGTCATGAATCCTTTTAAAACCATCATCGATGGTGTCATTGAGAGATTTTTCCATCTCTTGGACGTTATATCCTGGTAATTTAAAATTTAGTAACTCTTCTTTTGTTAAATTATATGCGGATAAAAAATTTTGTTTTTCACCTTCTCGCTCGTCAATAGATTCCTCAAAAGATTTTATCAAAAAATAATTTAATTTTTTAATATCTTTTATATAAGTGTTCATATCTTTTATTATTTCTATGATTTTATCACGTGAACCCGTTACATCCAAAAGATAGTTGAGAAAACTTTGCCGTAGTCTCTCTCTACCAGATTCGTAAAATTCATTTGTTGTTTTCAAAAATCACATTAATATGTTCATCTAATAGAATCGTTTCTGTTAATTTTTTTTATAACCGTGTTAAAATTCAAAATGCAACCCAGGGAAAGCCTTCCTATAGAATTCAAAATATATTTTCTTTACTTTTGTTATATCTTCCCTTTTAGAAGATCTAAAATTATATCACAATCATTCTTAATCTCATCTGTAGTAAAATCAGATTTTTTCAGTTCAGATTGAGGTGTTTTTTCAGGCCAACCCAGTATTGTCCTTATCGAACTCTGATAGATATCTACGACATATCCGGGCGAGTTTATCTCAATGGCAGATGATAGTGTTGGTTCATGAACCGTTATAGCGATTTTCGATTCCATTCCAGTAATGGATTTTATTCTACGCTGAAATTCATTATTGATCTGTTCGATTTGGTAGGACCCAGATGGTAGCGATAAAACGTTCCAGTCTGGATTACCACCTGGTTTATTCTTACTCGCAAACACCAGGGAATTATTCGGTTGCTGACCTTCGAATGGCGCTGATCTAATGTTAGGCCAACTGTGATACACTCTTAGTTTTGCTAGTGCTATCTCCTTAACTGGAACCGCAGAAGGGAAATTCACACTGAATTCAGGATTGGTTGAGGTTATTGAGATCATGCTGGTTTTAACTGGGGTTGTCTTTTCCGCTATGCGTTGAAGTAGCTCTTGCGATCTTGCCATTGTTATTATATTCGTGTTGATTTACTAATTTTGACATTGTGGAATCATACACGTGCCATCGCTGAAAACTCACTATCGGATGTTAATGTGTCATCGATGGAGGATGATATCATCGAGGATAATTGCGAGTATTCGGTTGACAAAACATGGAACTTAACTACGTAATCCTGCAGTTTGCGCTGGCAACATGATGATATACTGTTTTGTTATATTTGAAATTATTCCCGCGATTGTTGTAGCCGCGGATATTCAAATTGGAACAGCTATCGGGGCAATCATTGTCACCGAGGAGATTATTATACCGGTTCCGGTGATTACACCTGATACCGAGTACACGGTAACATCAACTGCGGTAATTCTTCGTTGGTATGTTTTTAATTTTTACTTGATACTCCTTAGTGGGTGTTTTGAGTTTAGTTTGAAATTCTCTGACCTAATCATAGCGATACTGTTGTGACGTTGCCATTGATTACATTTTTTTTATTACAACAGATTTAAAATTGGTGGCGTTAAATTCAGAAGCGTTGAAAATCATATGGATTTTTAATTCAGTTGTTTACTTAAATCCTCTACGAATTCCACATACCATGTTACTGAAACCCTAGCCGAATTATTATCAGTGGATGCTATTGTGAATTGTTCAGTTGTTTCCTTGTCGACGATGGTTGATATCATATTGTTGACCCCCAGATTAACTCGTTGATGAAATATTAAATTGCGTCGGCGACACTGGTGTTAATCGATAAATACCTTTGACGGCCGGGGTGATATTTAATATGTTAGTGGATGGTTTCCACGTAAATGATCCGTTTTGGATCGCGTACACATTATTTACGATTTTTTTTGTTCGTGAGGGATTATTATTTTCTCAAGTTTTTCTTTTATCCTCGGTAGATCATCCCTGATGACATCGTTGATCGTTTTAATATCTTCGCGAACAACTTATATTCGCCGGTTAATCGCGGTTATTTCATTGAGTTTCGTGATAATACCAGCGAGATCTGTTTTGATTTCTTCGGGTTTAGCATTTTCACCAAACCATTTATCGACGGCATCATCGGTTTTTTAAACGTTTTTACGCAACATAGTAAATTGTTCGATATCAGCGTCATAATTCATAAAACCGATCGAATTCAGTTATATGATCGTTATATTCATCGCGTAGTTTTTTTGATGGTTCTAAATTGTTAATTCTATGCACAATAGTTGAAACAAGTACACACGGTTTGAGTTTACCCTGATCGGAAAACAACGCATTAGTATCTTCTACTGCGTTACGTTGTTTAACTAAAATATCATCTTGAAATACAACTATTTCATTTGGATCAACACTTGTGAGGTTTAACATCTCGGATATTTCATCTTCGATTATTTTTTTTTTTACATTACCGGTTGCAGATAGTTCCACGGTGGGTTTTTGCAGGATTGATAAAGATCTCCTCCAAATATCAATCATGTTAATTTATATAATTTCTCTCTAAAAAGCGATTACTCGTATATTCGTGTACGGTTTTATGTTATGGTTTTCCCGATGATGAAAGAGCGTTGAGGACATTTAATACTTCTATACCGCATATTGGTTGGTCATTCATTCTCTTTGTTGGTAGCGTGGAATACCAGATAGGAGTTTTTAAGCTGTTCATATAACGCATAAATTTTTTAGGCGATGCTAATCCATATGATCAAAATAAACAATCACACGCGGATCAATCGCGTATGCGACCCAGTGAGTTCCAGGTCTGCTGCTGTTATCGAGATTAATGATACCGGTTTCAGCGTTGGTTGGTTGTTGTGGTAATTGATATCTCATAAAGACACCTCTAAAGTTTTTTATCGCTTTTTTTATCAGCATCGAGTAAATCAAAATTTGATATAGGAAATATTGTTAGTAAACTGTTCCTAGTCTCAGGCCTTTTCCGCTGTACCATGAATACGGAGTTCCTGGTGGCTTAGACCCTTTCTAGATCGTTTTGTATTTTGTATCCCTGTCCGGTAGCTTTCTTTAGTGCCATCCCTGCCGCTGTACCAACGGCTGCTAGCGCAGTGGCCTGTGCCACCGCTGGGGACGCTCTCGCAATCAACGCGTGTAACGCAGCGAAAATTGAGAATATACCACCTGATTTTATCATGTTTTTAATTGCTGCCACAGAGAGAGTGACCTGAACACCTTTTTTTATCGTTGATGGCATCTTTGAAGTGTTTTATCTGACGAGTTGTCAATGATAGTTTATTCTGACCACCAGACATCTGATTGTGCTTCAGCGATATTGTAGTTCCACATTTTTGAGCTGATTCCGAATGCAATTTCTTAATTTGACCACTAGTTAACGTAACATTTACATGACTATATATTTTTTTAATAACAGATTGATCTAATTGTTACATTACATATTTTCCACTGGTGCATCAACTACTCTCATTCGTCGTCGAACACCTTCGAGTAGCATTGATTTGTGATAGTGAATGACAGCAACTGCTCTGTAACCATCAGGGGAAGGAGCGGTTACGCGAGCTCGAAAGTGTATGTTTACGACGGATTGTCTGGTTAAGTTAAGATGTTCCAACGAAACGTAGTAGATGGGATATATTTTTTTAAAATCCAACTGCGATATTTGCAGACCGGAATCTACATTATTATTGCGTCCCATAAATGAAAAAAAAACGATGATACACGTGTGCTATTTGGTTGGTTCCGTAATCAAGTAGTATACCCTCGGCAGGTTCTTGTTGACCGTTTATCCTCAACGAAACTTCATTAACACCCGATTTATCAAATATCACATGGCTGTGTAATTGTGAACTAAATAGCACCTATACTGATACCACCCTCAGATAGTCGTCTGCAGATATCAGCTGCCTCGTTAATTATTTCCTTTGAGTTATTTCCAGCTCGTCTCTCTCCTACGAGAACTTCTAATCGTGATATATCACCGAGAATACAATTAGGACAACGAACTAGACCACTACCTGAAATCCCCATTGGATTTCCACTAGGGAATTTTTCAGTTGTACCAGTTGCACCTTGTGTGGGATCAACTTCTTTCATTTTTTTTAGTTCGGGAGGATCATATGGTGGTGGTGGGAAACCAGATTTTATGACATCTATTTTATTCATATAATACTTGAAATTACTATCCTCTTTGATTCTAATTCCACTTTGATTTGCCAAATATATTTTTCTATTGCAAGTGTCAGCGGCTCTAATGAAGTCCTCATGTCCATCATTTATATATTTTTCCCTCGTCTTTTTTTGGAAATGAATTAGCAGCAAAAATAGCTAATTGATCATCCGTGGAAATTTTTCTAATTTCATCTAACGCCTCCTTAGTAAATATCTATTGAGGTGTATATTCCCCCACCTCACTCTCGGAATTTCCTCTTCTTCTTGAAGTTCTTGTTCATCTTCTTCTTCAATATCATCTAGTCGTTGTTTAATTTGTTCTCGTTGTTCTTGTTAAACTCGTTCTGTTCTCTTGGTTCCTGAAGTCGTTCACCGGCTATTATATCACCAGGAAGTGTTTTTAAAGATTCCTTTGTTTGCTTGGATCTCTTTGCTATTTTTCCAAGTATAGGATGAAGGGCTGTTTTTTTTTCTCTCGTTGTTCCTCAGGAATATTTCCCCATATGGATTTTTTAGTGGTCGATACGTCTTTCCCCGTTGCAGTGGTTATTGGTTTGATAATTGTTCAGTATCCGTTGTGAAAGCAGTTTGAAATTGTTGTCTTGCTTTTAGATTGGTTCGAACGGAATCACAAACTGGAATAAATGTCTTAATCGTAGTTAATCGTTCATGTGCTAATTTAGTCGTTAGTGCTTCATTTACCATTATATAATAATGTACGATCTAAATTGTGAGTGAAAACTCACCCACGACACTGTTTTTATACTTCCGCGTAGTGATAAATCACATGTCTATACATATTCGTTCTAAGCGAGTAAGCGCATACCTGTCTATAAAATTATTTAATCACTAGGGTTATATAATTTGTTTTCCGTAATTGTATATACTGATTCTTGCAAACATATATGGTTTGTGTTTAGAGTGTCAATTATCCAAGGTGAGATTTTTCATTTTCTATTTTGCGGCAATCAAAGAGGAATTTTCATTTTGTTTAACAATTGCTTTTATTGTTTTGATTTTCGAGTTAATTGTTCGTTTGATTTCATATTGTTGACCCAATTCATTTCTGACCCTTTCGACAGCAGTTAATAATGGGACGAACTTGTTGATGTCATTGTTATATGCATGGGAGTCATAAATAGCGTGTTGAATTCTCTTTATAAAAGAAGAAGATTTTGATAACACATATTTATTATTCCGAGCGCTATCATCAATATCTTGAAAGTCCAAAAGAATCCGATCACAATCTAATTCAATTGATAATTGAATCCCTTGACTTTTTAAATTTGAAATATCGTTAATAATGACCCTAATATTTTCGAAATGTATTATATGAAATATTATATATCTAATATGATAAACAAAAAATTGGGGCTAAAGTTTGACCCGTTTTCATTTTTGATATATACATATTTACATATTTACATATATACATATATTTACATATTTAATATTTACATATTTACATATATACATATTTACATATTTGATATAGATATTTAGATATATACATGGTATTTACAAGTATATACATAATGGTATTTACAATGAAATGATATGGCATTTACAATGAAATGATATGATATACATACATTACATACACACACGGGGCTGTTCTACATTCAAACTGAAACCACCATACACCCAAACAAAATCACCCTATGTTGAATGCAAAAACACATTCACACCGTGTGACGGTGTGTGACATATGGTAGTTTTACAGTTTCAATTTCGAATGGCTTAAAGTCCCAACTATATAGATAAACCTTCCGATCGGTACCGTCGACAATAATGCCAGCCAAGAAATTCTAACAATGGGCCCCAGGACGAGATCCCATCAGTGTATGCAATACACTAGTATTCGTAATCTGCAAGACTATAATTTTGAATACAATATATAGCTAAACTGCTGTATATGTCGTAAAGAATTTAACAAATTTTAGATGAAAATCGTATATCAATCGTAGATGGAAATCGTAGATTTCACTCTCTCTCGTAGACAAAATTATACATTTTCTAGTCAAACCAACACAAGAAAAGCCATTTAGTCGGACTATGAGTCATCAAAAAATCCCATTGAGATACGTGACTATAGTAAGGCGTTATCGTTGTTTCAAAACCGTATACTCACAGGCCCACACGAGTTATTCCCCTTAATACTACATATAATAATTTAGATGTAAACGAATTGAATTCTGTTTTGAAACATTTTATAAAAAGCGGATTTAGTTATATTCTCTGCTATTTTTAGTACCTAAGGATCGCTAATATCGAAATACTTTCCAGCTTCATTCATTTATTGAAATAGCCTTTCTTCGTTATTTTCTGTATTAAATGATTATATAGGTTTCGCATTTTTCGAGTGTTTTCCAGTCCCTCCTCGTTTGGTGTTTTCGCTTTGTGCTATAACTCGTAAATTATCCAATCTGTTATCTTGAGGACATCCATCGATATGATCAATAACAAGACCATCCTTGATCAATCTGTTAAATACCTCATAGACGATTCTGTGATTAAGATGATTTTTCCCTCCAGCACTAAATATCAAATACCACATACCATTGTCAACACCAACTGGTTTCATCAGCCTGAGGTGTCTGACAATACCGTCACGAGATGCTTCATAATTGGTAATCACGGGATGTGGTTGAAATTCTTGGTTCATTTATATACTATAATATTATTTGTCTAATTCATTATTTGGTTTAATTATTACTTGAAAATCTATCAATGTAGTCTTGAGGTGTTGTTATGATTTTGTCATTTACGCTGTCAGGGACAGAGTCAGAGTCATTGATGGAGTTTTTAACTCTATTATCATAATATCTCTTTAGCTCTCTGTATCGCTTACCACCGCAATTGAGACATAACTGCTACTTACCACGCACACCTACTCCACATCGTATGCCGGGTAAAGGCCCCAAACTTGCACGACGTACGCTTTGTAAATGATATCCACAGAATTCATTTCTGCATGATTTGTTACAAGTGGTTACTGATCCTGTCATAAGCCATTTGCAATGATTCATTATATAATAAATTCTTTATTTAAATACTTATTTTAATTATAATATGGAGGAGTTCGATAGTTTATCGAAAATTACGCCATGGAAAAATGTTGAATTCAATCTTGATAGAGTCTCCACTGTTGTAGCAAAGGGTCTAATAAGTGATAGAAGCATGTTGGGTGGGTAGAATCCGTGTTTATTGAATCCAAGCGCGATAGAGCATCTCATTGTTGGTCAACATTTCAAATTGATAGTAGTGTTGATGCTACCATGAACAACGAATAATCTCACATCTTGACAAGAAAAAGTATTGTTTTTAGAGTGAAATTCATTATCCGCTCAGAAACGGGGAATTGGATTAAACGAGACAAATATAAAAACCTCCTGAATAATAAGAAAACTGTCACTGTGAGTCAGGATTCCAAACCAGGAATTAAGACTGGGATTGACAAACCGTACTACGAGAGATCCTATACTGTAACTGAGTTTTTTTTTATGGAATCTATCCGATAAATGATAAACCGAGTATTGAAAAACTAAAACCCATGAAATTGTCAGGGAGGATAAATTGTGTAGCAGAACGAATAATAGAGCATTTTACAAATGCACTGCGTGGAAACAAATTGACGGATCTAATACACAAAAAAATAAATGAATGGAGATTAACAGTGAAGGAGAACGGAGCAACAATTCAAGATATAGTTTAATTAGAAACATCATTAAGATTCACAATAACCGTAATGACGATAACAGGAGAGGTATTACACGAACCGAAATATAAATCAAATGGAGCTCCAGTCAAAATTATTGACCATAATGAACGCGAGTGGACATCTGCGGTAACAATATTTCCGCGGGATAGAACCATAAAATATTACACTGGAAATTTATTTGATTTTATTTACGAATGAAGTAAAAACGATCCTGTGTCAGCTTGATTACTTCACAGTTTTGAAGACGATGAGGGTAAATTCGATGAATTTATAAGTATCAATGGCGAATTATACCGTACTTAAGCCATCCACAACGAGATGGAAAAGCAAGCTAGTGGTTTTTCAACGTATTACCACGAACAATTATTAACAAACTGTTTTACAATTCCGTCAATTGCAGCTTATTTCACCAGAAAAAGATAAATCTTTGGAAGCCAACACGCGCATAATTTCTCTCAGATATCAAATCAAGCTGCGTTTCATATGGAAATGGTGGATTATGGAATACAAAATATGACCCCAAAAGTATTGTTTCGGTTGATATGTTATCCAGGGAGTTTTCTTGGGTACGGAGAGCGTTCTGAGTATTTTAAACGATTTGGACATCCCACACATGAAATGACCCGTGTTGCGATTAATGGACCACTGCCTTATTTTGATTTAACCGGATTCGCTCGTGTGGTATCATTTGAATTGGCTAAAGGACTTCATCCATGCTGTTATGTTTGGTTTGGTAGACACATCTCTGGAGGACACTGGATGCCAATTGTGTTATTACGGTATATGATTGATTCTAAAATGCTGATATCGCTGATTGTCAGTGAAGCAATCATATCATATCGGAAAGAAACTGAAGTTTGGTTACCACAACTCGATGGTCTAGATAGTATAATAACCGAAACAAAAAACAAATTCCCCAATTTCGACGAAGAATAAATCGTGAAATAGTCCAAAGAAATCATTGAAGTTAGAAATAAACACGCAAAAGATTTCGGTAGAAGAATAATTGGAAAATACTACCAACAACGATATTCTTCGCTTTTGATTATAGATGATGCTGAATACGATTTTATAATCGCAGATGTAACATTTAGGGGTATAGACGCTTTCTTATCCGATGGAACCAAATTAGGTAAAATTGTTACTTACACAGATGAATATTATCCTCAATATACTTACTTAAGGTCGTTTATGCTGGCTTATGCTTCTATTAATTTACTTTCGATGATAAATATATTTTCTGACACCGCGGTTAGAGTAGCCACTGATTTTTATAATAGACGTAAAACATAAAGAAGCAAGTAGAGGGATAGTCAGAGGCACACTTCAGATGAAGTTATTTAACACACACAAAGAAACATTTGCAACACTTCCAGTGCCATAGTGTTATAGACCCAAGGATACACGAAGACAAAATATTGAAGTTGATATTCCATGACAAAGTGAAAAGCAGATTGTAGTGTTAAATGATATTGTGTTGGTTGATATCAGTGTTGTCGAAGATGCATTGCGTGCTGATAATTCCCTATGGAAGCTAGGTTACGCAGCGACGATACATTCTTCGCAAGGATGAACTATGTCCGATACAATTGTTTGTATCATAGATAATCGTATCGAGTGGTCGGATTTGGTTTATCTTGCAGTGTCCAGAGTACAAAGAATAAATCGACTTCGAAGAGTCATTGTTTATAATGACACTACAATAAGTGATATTGTCAGCGATGATATAATCAGAAAAAACCCTATGGTTAGAAACAACAGGACAAAAAAAACCCCCAGAAAATTTGATATTGATGCCGAATTTATAATCACACTGAAAGAAGAGACTAATAATGCGTTGGTGTTGGTCGGATAAGGACCCTGCCAATTTACCGTAGACAGAAAAAATAGCAGTATTGGCCATACCATAGATAATGTGATGCTGACTTGTCTTGAGTCGACAGATGCAGAGGTGCTAGTTAAGACCACGCGGTGGTAATTGAGTATCCTAGGGTATCACTTGTAGTTGTTCACGAGTAAATCCTCGCTGAGGAGCAGTTGAATCCGATCTATTGACTGGCGGTCTACCCGTAGATCTCGTTATACTAGATATTTTATGTGCAGTAACACTCCAAAAAGGATCAGTAGCTCTTTTTCCTACCGCCTTCGAGCTCTCCTGGTTCATATATAAATATCTAACAGTGACATTGTCGAGTATTGGTTGTTTTGAAAAATCATTTTGTGGTTTTACGGGTATATACTTTTTTAATCGCGTTGTTAGGTTTCATATTAATTGTTCGAGTAATCTAATTATTCAGCGCGGTAATTACGCCTGATAATTATGATGCTTCATTGTTGATAACACTGCAACCTGAAATTCCTTGCCAGGATCAACTTGTAATAGATTTGGCCAATGCAGAGGACCCCTACGATAAATCCTTTTAAACGCAAAAGCTTCTTCAGTTGATGATTTTGTTTATAAAGGTTCTGCATGTTTGTAATCAATCTGCTGCATTGGTGGTTTTCACCTTTGCGGCGCTAGCGAGTATACCGATTTCTGACTTACCCCTCCAGTGTCTTCTTGGAGAATAATTAATAGATTCCATGATGTTATTAATTACCAGCAGCCAACATCAATTTACTTTTCATCGCAGATTTTATCAACCACGAAGCCAATTTTTCCTTGAAGGATTTATCAGTGATTTATTTCAAAGCATAAGTCAATTTTACATCTGCGATATGTCTGTTTTGCAGATTGCTGCTTTTATAAGCAACATCATGAGCATGACATGCCTTATCAATGGCGTTTATTGGGTTTTCACCGGGTCTGGGTTGGTTTTGATCATCGAGTCTGATATCGAGTCTGGTCTCGAGTCCATAAGAAGTATATCCTGGAAGGTGTTTATTTCTTGGATATTTTGCCCATGGTGTTCCTGGGAGTTTTACTAACTTGGCTGCAATATCACCTCCTCGTTTTTTTTAAAACTTCTCCCGATTTCATAGAAACAAATCTAAATGTTTTTGTACCTCATTGTACACACTTGCGAGCAAGTGCTGATATGTTATTTTTAGTTGTAATCGTCAAGTCGTTTGTGCTAGTACGCTTCTTACGTTTCATACAATGTAAACCCATACTTTATTTATACTAACATGAATGGAATTGATTTTTCGGCGACAAAAACACGAGAACCAGTTAAGCATCATGCAGCGTTACGAAATTCTATTCGCATGATTATAATCGGACCATCTGGAAGTGGCAAGACACAACTGCTACTTAAGTTAATAAAGAGATTGATGAAATGGGATAAGTTGTATTTAGAAGCCTCGAGTGTAGGCGATCAGCGATGTTGCGAGGTGCTAAAGGATTTTAATGAGAAAGCAAAATTGGAAATCGAAGAGGATATTAATGAGTTTATAACCGCTATTTGATTAAGCACCGAGCATTGATGATATTGATGGAAGTATTCACAATTTAGTCGTATATGATGATGTCATGTTAGACAATCAAAAGAATCCCGCCAGCATATTTTCCAGAGGTAGGCATAAAAATATCGATGTGATATATATCACTCAACGATACACTCAAATACCAAAGGTGATCAGAGATAACTGCAATATTCTTGCTGTATCCAACGGAGTTGACCCACATAGCTTTCCACCAGACTCACTGTTCATAAACAAATCTACGAATCCGCTAAGAAGAATATCACAAACATAGTCCATTTAGCCAAATCATCCCACTACAGTTCTAAGATCACGGAGAGTTCCAGCTGCAAAGAGCTCTTCGAGATAACTAACAAACTAATGTCAAGGAACAAATGTACACCACTTCCAACGACCTTCTCTCCACTAGAGCTACCAGACCAATGTGCAAATATTTTCAATGACAAAGTTCAAACCATTAGAGATTCGCTTGACAGCACAATTTTAACTGATTCGTCACCATACAGGTATGATGCAGAATTTCAGCGACAACCGTTAGGAGCATTTGAACCTGTTTCTATAGATTTAGTACGGACAATTGTGATGAAAAGTGCACCAAAGTCTTGTGAACTGGATCCAATTCCGACATCACTGCTGCTTGAGTGCTTAGAACCAATATTGCCCTCACTAACTAATGTTATTAATATCTCTCTCTCATCAGGGGGATTCCCATCATTTTTCAAAACTGCCATTGTAAAGCCACTGCTGAAGAAACCAACACTTGACCATAACGATTTAAAAACTACCGCCCAGTTTCTAATCTCCCTTGCATATAAAAAATATTAGAAAAGGCTGTTCTAACTCAACTTGTATCTCATTTGAATTAAAACAGTCTTTTTAGCAATGTACAGTCTGCATATCGCCTTTGCCACAGTACGGAAACTACTCTTCTGAAAGTATTTAGTGAGATTCTCTCCGCTTTGGATAGTGGAAAGATTACAGTCCTCACTCTCCTGGATTTATCTGCAGCATTTGACACAATAGACCATGATATATTACTTCACCGTCTCCAGCATGTATTTGGCATTCAGAATATAGCCTTACAGTGGTTCAAGTCCTACTTAGTCAACAGGACACAAATTATATCTGCAAATGGAATACACTCCAGCCCAATTGACGTATGTTATGGTGTTCCACAGGGATCTGTTCTTGGACCTGTTCTCTTCATTCTGTACACTCAGCCGCTCTCAAGTGTCATAGATCATCACCCAGTGCCGCACCAACTGTACGCTGATGACACCCACATATACAAGTCTAGCCACCCAACTGAAGTTGATGCTACCATCAATGGAGTAGAGAAGTGCATTTCGGATGTGAAATCATGGAAGACATGTAACAAGCTGCAGATGAATGATGATAAAACTGAGGCTATTCTGATCACAACACAAAGACTTTCTCATCCACATCCTTTACCTCAGACAATAGATATCAGCAACACCAACATTAAATTCTCACAGTCAGTACGGAATCTTGGTGTTACTCTAGACAGTACTCTCAAATTGCACCAACATGTCATGAACATCTGCAGGGATGCATATCTTGAATTGAGACGCATCAGTTCCATTCGTAAATATCTTTCTGTTGATGCCACTAAAACACTTGTGTGTTCATTAGTACTTTCAAGACTGGACTATTGTAACTCAATTATGTCTGGTTCGTCACAAGATTTACTCCAGAAACTTCAAAAAGTTCAAAACACAGCTGCACGGATCATTTTTAGAGTACCTCGATCAGAGCACACCTCACCACTGCTCTATACCCTACACTGGCTATCAATTCGATACAGAATCAAACACAAAATTTGTTCTCTGTGCTATATTTCAATGACAGACTCCAGTCCAATATACCTGTCCAGCCTCACCCATGTGTATACACCAGCTAGATCCTTACGCTCCTCTTCTGATAATCGTATACTCATTGTTCCCAAGGTGAAAACAAAGTCATACCAGGGCCCGGCGACGTGGAAGGAATTGCCAATTGAAATTAGACACAAAGACACAGTTGTCCCTTTTAAGAGTGCTCTCATGACTCACCTGTTTCGACTTCAGGGACAAACGTAGCAACCTAATCATGATTTGTATCTTATATATTTTCAGCATGTTTTTATGTTTTCCAATTCCATTGTTTTTGTCATTTGTTGTTCTGTAGTGTAGTCATATCATTATTAATGGTGTAAAGCGCTTAGAGCTTTTAAAGATTAGGCACTATACAAAGTCCTCATTATTATTATTATTATTATTATTATTATTATTATTATTATTATTATTATTATTATTATTATTATTACATATGCTACGAATTATTTGGCGAACTTGTTGCGGCGGTGATATGGATTATAATCTTTTTAGAAATTTCTTTAGTCACGATCAGTCAATTCCACATGGATTTGTAACGATAAATTTGCATGATCCAATATCAAGATATCGTATCGTACTTGATCAAATATTCGGTTGAAATCGTAAAAACGATTTTTCCATCATAGCAGCAGAGGGGCGCGACAACGACTTTGCGTCTCCAAAAAAACTTTTTTTTTTGATTTTGGAGGAAACCTTGGTTTGCCAAATAGACGCTTCTATAAAGTTGTCCGATTCGGCCTCTCCTCTTCTGCTATGGAGGTAAAGATCTTTTTTCGATTTTTGGAGAAAGCCTTGGCTTTCGTCAAGGGCTACGTCAAGGACTTTTTCACTGTTTTTGTTTTCACTTTCATAATCATCCTTGATTTCGTCAAGGATTTCGTCACTCGCTGATATAATCTTTCCAAATTGTCTCATGCGAGTTTTAACAGTTTTTCTTATTTCGTATTCGTGAGACAATTCTGATTTAATTGTTTACATCGCGCATGAGAAGTATACGAATTGACCACTTCTTTGACTGTAGCCAAGGATTTGAACATACATTGTTGAATGAGCTTAATGAATTGGTATTATGTTGCTAGTGTATATGTATCTTCAAATATGTTTTGTATATAAAAATTCAAAATCACCAATAATGTTTTCATATTTAGTTAATCATATATTTTTGTAACACCGTCGTGTTATCAATTTTATTTGCATAAATAACAACATTAATACATTTGCTATTCATTATATAACACATACATATATTTAAAATAATAAATATGTACACAAAACAACCCCCATGTAAACTCCTTGAATGCCAAACGATATTCTAGCAAAGTTCAGAGGGCGATACGAACTATTTACTATCATCGATCTAAGGATGAAACAAAATTAATTTAATTAATTTATTTTAAGGACATCACAATATTAACTTAATTAATGTATCCTAAGCACGGCACGATTCCCATGTGTACTCCTAGACTGAAAAACAATATTCTTGCAAAGCTCAGAAGATACACACATAATCTTAATTCTATTCAAATCACAACACTAACTTAATTCTATACATTGATCAACATATAATTTTATCTTCTATAGACTACAGAGCATGCAAGTTTATCTAACTTAATTTTAGCTAACTTCTATAAACTGCACAACACATTTACGGGTTTTCTCTATGTTCAACATTTCTGCACACCTCGCCCATATCAACTCCGAGAGAGTGCAAAAGTTCACCCATCACGTAGTGAGTGTGGGATGGTGTGCTTGCCTGTTAAAATGGAAGGACTCGAACGATAAAACGTTTACCCTGATCGAAAAATAACGCGATAGTATTCTCGATTGCGTTTCGTTGTTTCACCAAAATATCATCCAGAGAAATATTACTCGTTTTCAATTTACCCTGACGATCTTGAAATACAACTATTTTCCAGGGATCAACACTTGCTAAATTCAACGTCTCAGCAATTTCATCTTCGATTATTTTTTTTATATCACCCGTTGCAGTGCCATCGGGTTAGGGTTTTTTCAGCGCTGATAGAGGTCTCCCCCAAATATCAATCAAGTTATTGTAAAACTCTTTCTCTCTCTAAAATCGCTTCGATTTCCAGCTACTACTGGTGTATTCATTTACGACAACATGTGGTGGTTTCCCCCTTGGGTTACCCAAAAAGTTAGAAATAGCGTTAAGGACATTTAATACTTCGCTGCCACATATTGGTGGATCATTCATTTGTTGTGTTGGTAGCGTAGAATACCAAGTCTTCATTGGAAAAGTTTTTATAAAGCGCATGAATTCCTTCGGCGGTGCTAATCCATATGAATCAAAATAGACAACCCCACGTGGATCAATAGCGTATGCAACCCAGTGAGTACCAGGTCCGGTGCTGTTATCGAGATTAATTATGCCGGTTTCAACGCTGTTGGGTTGTGTCGGTAATTGATCTTTCATAAAGACACCTCTGAAATTTTGTATGTCCAATTTTTTTTAGCAGCATCGAGTAAATCAAAATTGGACATAGGAACCATAGGTTCCTCAATCGAAGATTCCACAACCATAGGTTCCTCAACTAGTAAACTGTTCCTGGGATTCTCAGACCTTTTCCGCTGTACCACGAATACGGGGTTCCTGGTAGTCTTAGACCCTTTTCCTTTTTTTAATAACCCTGCCCAGTTGCCTTTTTTAGTGCCATTCCTGCCGCGGTACCAACAGCCCCTAACGCTGCCGCTTTAGCCACCGCTGGGGCTGCTGACACAATCAATGCTGGAATCGCAGCTAACAACGGGAATATACCGCCTGTTTTAATCATGTTTTTGATAGCAGCCGCAGAAAGAGTAATCTGAACACCTTTTTTTGCTACAAGTGCATCATTGAAATGTTTTACTTGACGAGTTGTCAGCGATAATTTATTTGCACCGCCATTCATTTGATTAGGTTTCAGCGTGATTGTGGTTCCACATTGCTTAGCTGATTTGGATTGCAATTTTTTTAATTGACCAGGTGTCAACGACACATTGATATTACTATACGACATTATACAATAACAGATTGATCTAATTGCTATAAAGTTTCGATTACATATTTTCTACTGGCGCATCTACCACTCTCATACTTCCACCAACACCTTCAAGTAGCATTGATTTATCACTGAGAATGACAGCAACCGCTCTGTAATAAATAATACCACCAGGACGGGTTACACGGGCTCTAAAGTGTATATCAACGACAGATTGTCTTGTTAAATCGAGATGTTTTAATGAAAAGTAATAAATCGGATACAGATTTTTAAAATCCAACTGTGATATTTGTAGACCAGTATCAACATTTTGATCACGTGCCATAAATGACAGCATATTGTGATATACACGTGCTATATGATTTTGACCGTAATCAAGTTGTATATCCTGGGATGGTTCATGTTGGCCGTTTATTCTCAGCGAGACTTCTCTAACACCTAACTGATCAAATATCATATGGCTGCGTTGTTGATTACCAACTCGCTCATTATTCTGTAACGCTACAAATATATGACGTGGAGCTGAAACACCTTGTTGTGATGCCAGGTACCAAGTGAATATATCGTCGATATTATCCAGTTTAATATCAGTGGTCACTGATAACGAACTCAACAACGACTTTCCTCCTTGATCCATAAATGACAGTAATCGCCCTTCTGCTGTGATTGATGGAGTTAACACTGGCATCCACAATGATGGTTTTGTTAAAATGACTTTACCCTTGGGAACACCAGCATCACGCCAGATTGCATCATTATCAGTACCCTTTCGCATAAGCGCCACTGTATGCTTCGCTCCATAAATAACTTTTCGGACGTTTCTACAGAATCCAAATGTATGATGCAGTGGAATCGCGCATGAAAATTGTCGACGATGCCCATGCAACGTTGCTACTCGTGTTGCAAACCCTAGGTTGTAGTTAGTAATATTATTTATGACATCAAAATCACCAGCTGGTCTTGTTTATCCTTCTGGTGCTGGATTAACTGCAGTAGCTTGTGTTGCCTTTACTCTAGAATACTGGACGTGTTCAGGGTGATCAGTAATATCCTTTGCAAACATCATAGACGGACCAGCCGATCTTTTATAATCATCAGAATATCTCGCTAACCCTATGATTGTTGTGGCAACATGAACATCACGGTCTATTGATTCAATTTCTTTTCCCATCAATGAGATATCTTACACTTTCGAATAACGCCATTATGCCATTATTGACAAAACCAACTCGGATAGTGGGGCTAATGTCATATGGTGGATCATTATGAACAGCATCATCTGTTACGAGTTCTCCTTCTACTTCAATAAACGCTTCACAAGACAAAAAGTATTTACTGGTATCATGAACTTGAAGTTCAATTCGTGATCGGAGATCTGGTTGTGTTGCGTGATAAGAATAAAATTGAAAATCCCGTACAGAATCATCTTTACGCACTGGGGCATCCATATCAAACGCTGGATCAGGTGACCGTTTGAACATTTTATTCTATTTATCAGAGTCTAAATCGTGAAATCGTAAACGATTTTCATTGCTAATCGTAGGATTTCATCGTGAAAAACGCTAGCGTGAAAATCCGTAGGATTTCATCGTCGTGGTTTTTTAAAGCCACTTCCCGCTATCATGTTTGCTATCATGTTATCAGTGTCACTCGGAGTCCCCAGCGATGCTAGTTTCTGTTGTACTGCGTTATTTATTATTTTACTAACACTTGCAGGCATTTCCGCTGTAGATGACAGTGGTACCGGTTTCTTTCTTCGTGATTTCACTAATGATGTTAATTTATTCTTCGCGGCTGAAAACGCTTTCCCGGCAAGGTCTCCAACAGCACTAATACCCTTATCACGGATAACATCAATTGCTTTCATCGATAATTGTTTAGCTAACGGCATCACTTTTGGGGCCATTCTTGCAAATAACCCCGCAATTGTATTACCGAAACCATCACCATAGTAGGCTCTATAAACTGGAAACCGTGAATTAACTACATAGACGGGGGTTGGTTTATCATGATTGTAGTGTATGATCATTATTTAAAATCGTAGATTTCAATTGTAAACAATTTTTCAATTATAAATTCAGTCTCGGTGATTAATCACTGTGATACCCACTTTCCACTAACTCGCCAATGAAATCTCGATATGTGACACAGTCAGGGTCATTAATGGATATTTTAATTCTTTTGTCATAATAACGCTTCAATTCCCTGTATCGTTTGCCACCGCAATTCAAACACAACTGCGATTTTCCCCTAACCCCAACCCCACATCGTATACAAGGTAACGGACCAAGGCTTCCACGACGAAAGCTTTGCATATGATACCCACAGAATTAATTTCTGCATGATTTGTTACACGGTGTCACTGATCCAATCATGAGCCATTTGCAATGATTCATTATACATAAATCTTTCATTTAAATGCTTGTTTTAATAATAGTATGGAGGAGTTCAAGACATTATCGAAAATTAAGCCTTGGAAAAATGCTAAATTCAATCTCGATAACGAGTTCAAGAGATTATCGAAAATTAAGCCTTGGAAAAATGCTAAATTCAATCTCGGTAACGAGTTCAAGAGATTATCGAAAATTAAGCCTTGGAAAAATGCTAAATTCAATCTCGATAACGAGTTCAAGAGATTATCGAAAATTAAGCCTTGGAAAAATGCTAATTTCAATCTCGATAGAGTCTCTGATACACCAAAACGTCTAATCGGTGAGAGAACTATACTGGGTAAAATCAGAGACTGTTTTAATGAATTCTACCGAGACGGTGCAGCACACTGTTGGTGGACATTTCGAATTATCCACAACATCGAAGATGTCGGTGTTAATATACCCAACATCGATGCTGCTATGAACGATGAAAGAGCAGCTGAGATAATTTCACATCTTGGCTGGAAATCCAAGGGTAAATTGCAAAGCAATTCCCAACAGAAGTATTTTTTCAGAATAAAATTCATTATCGAAGTCAAAGGCAAATGGATTATCAGGGATAAATTTGAACCAATCCTCAAGGATAAAAAAGCTGTCATTGTGAGTAGAGATTCCAAACCAGGAATTCTAACTGGAATTGACAAACCATACTACGAGAGATCTTATCCTGTAACAGCAATCGTTTATGGAATATATCCGTTAAATGATAAATCCGTTATTGCAAAACTAGCTCCTATGAAATATTCTAGTTCACTGAATTGTGTAACAACACGGGTAATGGAACACTTCACAAATGCATCCCGAGGAAATAAACTGACTTATCTGCGACGTAGGAAAATAACCGAATGGGAACTGACAGTGAAACAGCACGGTGCAAAGATTTCTGATATAGCTAAATTAGAAGCATCATTAAAATTCCCAATATCAGTAACGACAATAACCGGAGAAGTATTATACGAACCGAAATATCAATCGCGAGGAACTCCAATTGAAATTATTGATCATAACAAACACGCGTGGACGGCTGCAGTAACAATATTTCCACGAGATAGAACCGTGAGATATATTTCCCCCCGGAATTTTTCGGGGAGTTTCTCAGGGATGTTTTCTATTATGAGAAATTATTTGATGCTATTCATGCGTTGTGTAAAGATGATCCTGTGTCAGTGTGGTTACTTAGTAGTGCTGGTTCCGAATCAGGATTTGATCAATTTGTAAGACCAAATGGTGAATTATATCGCGTTGAAGAGTTAGATACTAGAATGAGAAAAATTGCTAATGATTTTTCACCGGACAGTTTCCATGAAAAACTATTAACGGATAGTTTTACTATTCCATTAGTGGTAGTTCACTTTGCAAGAGAAAAAAACTCATGGCGTCCAACACGAAGTGATTTTCTCGAGGACGTTAAATTGAGTTGCGTCGAATTTGGTCATGGAGGACTGTGGAATACAAAATACTCACGTGATGGCATGATTTCAATTGTTATCCTGGAAGTTTTCTCGGGTATGGGGAATGTAGTAACTATTTTAAACGATTTGGACACCCCACGCATGAAATGACTCGTGTTGCGATTAATGGTCCATTGCCTGATTTTGATTTAACTGGATTTGCTCTTGTGATATCATTCGAATTAGCTACAGGGTTACATCCGTGTAGTTATTTTTGGCTTGGTAGACATATATCTGAAAAAGCGTGGATGCCAATAGTGTTACTACGATATATGATCGATTGTGGTATGCTAATATCGTTGATTGTTAGTGAAGCTATTATATGCTATCGAGCTCAGAAAGAAGTTTGGCTACCACAACCCGATTTAGATGGTATAATTAGCGAACAGCGAAAACAATTTCCTGATTTCAATGAAGAACAAATCATGAATTGGTCTAAGGAGTTATTTGAAATTAAAAAAGAACAAGCAAAAGATTTTGGACGAATAATAATCTGTAAATTTACCCAGGGTGGAAGATACGACAATGCAAAATATTCTTCGCGGTTGATCATAGACGTCGCTGAATACGATTTTATTGTAACGGATTTAACGAAACAGGGAAAACTTGTATCCCGTAAGGATGCTTTTCTATCCAATGGTGAGAAATTAGGTACGGTTGTTACCTACTGTGATGGATATAATTCCCAGTACACACATTTGAGAAGTTCTATGCTAGCCTATGCTTCTATTAATCTATTTTCAATGATACATAGATTTCCTAATACCGCGGTTAGAGTAGGTACTGATTCGATGTATATACACAATAAATACAAATCAGGTGTAGCGGCATTCACAGATCCCGAGGAAAATTGGGGACGTTGGCGATTTAAAAAGGAAACACTACATGAGTATTGTGAATCCGCAGACGTTACCATGATAAATATCTTTCATGTAACCCCATTGAAATTCAATCAGAATTTTCTAATGCACCACCGGTATCTGATCCAATATGTAGATATAAGACAGTTTATTTAAACGGTTGTGGTGGGTCAGGAAAGACAACTCGTGCAATTGAATTATTTCGTCGGTCAACCATGATTGTGCTAACACCAACTCACAGACTCGCCAGAGAGATGAAACAACGAGGGGTAAATGCCTTTACTTATCATAGTTTCTTTCGTTGGAAGGGTGACACATGGACTCCTGAGCGTATGGGTGATAAATTCATTCCTGAAATTATAATTTGGGATGAAATATGCACAGTGTCATTAGATGTATTACAAACATTTATTGAATGCTTGTTAAACAAAAACACAAAAGTCGTCATGTGCGGTGATCACGGCCAACCACCACCATTTGTCGGTGTATCCCCACATGAGTGGCTAAAGGGTTTTGTAGACTATTATGAAGAAATTAACACTGATTATAGATCACTTGATGAACAATTACGAGAATTCAAAGCGCTAATTAGATTACAACCGGATAGATTCCAGTGTGAAATAGCGCGTGAAATAATTTCAGAAACTCCAATAAATGATTTTTGGGAAACATGGAGACCAAATGATTTGATAATTGCAAGTAGAAACATAGTCAGAGACACACTTCAGATGAAGTTATTTGAAACGCATAAAGAAAAATTTGCAATACTTCCAGTGCCTCTTTGTTATAGGCCTTCGGATACACGAAAACAGAATATCAAAGTTGATATTCCAGGTCAAAGTGAAAAACAAATTCTCGTATTAAATGATATTGTGCTGGTTGATATCAGCGTCGTTGAAGATGCATTGCGTGCTAATAAATCCCAATGGACGCTAGGATACGCAGCGACGATACATTCTTCACAGGGATTGACTATCACATACACAATTGTTTGGATGGTAGATAATCGCATCGAATGGTCGAATTTAGTCTATCTCGCAGTATCCAGAGTACGAAAAATAAATCAGCTTAGAAGAATTGTCCTTGAAAATCCTAATGACAATGCAATAAGTGATATTATGAGCGCTGACAATTTCAAGGACATAATCAGAAAAAACTTTCTGGTTATAAACAGCAGAATAAAGAAAATAATAGAGAATTTGATATTGATGTTGAATTAATAATGACGTTGAAACAGCAACAGAATAATCACTGCGCGAGTTGCAATTGTGTAATGAATTGGTGTTTGTCAGATAGGGATTATCGACAATTTACCGTGGATAGAAAAAATAGCAGTATTGGTCATACAAGAGATAATGTGATGCTAACATGTCTTGAGTGCAACAGTCGCCTGGGTGCCAGCACAATGCCTCTGGGGGGCGCTAGTTAAGACCCCGCGGTGGTAATTGAGTATCGTCAGGAATCACTTGGAGTTGTTCGCGTGTAAAATCCCGCTGAGGGGCAGTTGAATCCAATTTATAGATTGCTGGTCTACCAGTTGATCGTGTTATGCCGGATATTTTATGTACAGAAACACTCCAAATAGGATCAGTAGCCCGTTTTCTGCCACCTTCAAGCTCTCATGGTTCGTATAAATACCTAACAGTGACATTACTACCAAGAATTGGTTGGGAAATGCTAGAATCCTCTTGTGAAATTCCTTGAATTTCCATTTTAGGTATAGACTTCTTTTTAATCGCGTTGATAGGTTTCATGTGAATTGTTCTAGTAATCTCATTATTCAGTGCGGTAATCACAGCTGGTAATCTTTTAACCCATTCACGGGATCGCTTTTCTTGGATGAATTCTTTTGCGTATTGATATCCAAATAACCGCTCATTAATCGTCCGATTAAACCGTTCAACAATTGCCTGATCACGATGTAGTGCAGTATGTCCTCGTCGTATGGTGACATTATGATGTTTCATTTTTGATAACACCGCACCCTGAAATTCCTTGCCAGGATCAACTTGTAACAGATTTGGCCAACGCAGAGGACCCTTTCGATAAATCCTTTCAAATGCAGAAGCAACTTCAGGTGATGATTTTGCTTTTAGCGGTTCTGCTTGTTTGTATCGACTCGCAAAATCAACTACGGTTAACGCGTATTTGTAACCACCATCATGTGGCAAAAATAATATATCAGCTTGATGAACTTCATTAGGGACAGTCACATCAAAATGCGAGTAGTGAATTTGTTTAGGCGGTGGTAGATAAATTTGCCATATAGCCTGTTTGGATAACCAATTAGCCGCAGTAGCCTTTTCCACTTTTACGGCGTTGGCGAGTTTATTGATTGCAGCGTTATCCCTCCAGTATCCCCTTGGAGAATAATAAATAGATTCCATGTTGTTATTAATTACCAGCATCTAGCATCAATTTGCTTTTCATAGCCGAATTTATTAACCATGAAGCTAATTTTTCTTTGAAGGATTTATCAGGAATAGCATTTAATGCATGAATTAATTTCACATCTGCTAGATGTCTATGCTGCAAATCGCTGCTCTTATAAGCAACATCATGCGCATGACACGCCTTATCAATAGCGTTCATCGGATACTCGTCGGGTCGGGGCTGATTTTGATCATCAAGTCTGATATCTAATCGTGTTCCGGGGCCACAATAACTATACCCTGGAAGGTGTTTTTCTCCTGGATACTTTGCCCATGGGGTTCCAGGGAGTTTAGTTAGCTTGGCTGCGATATCACCTCCTCATTTTTTTTTAAATCATCAGAAATGATAGCATTTCCTGCAGATCTCATAGACACAAATCAAAATTTCTTTGTACCACATTGTACGCATTTACCAGAAAGCGCTGATCGGTTAGTTTTAGTTGTAATTGTTGTCAAGTCATCTGTGCCAGTACGCGTTTTTTACACTTCACACAATATAGATCCATAATTTATGTATAGAGATATGAATATAATTGATTTTTCAGCGACTAAAGCAAGAGAACCAGTTAAGCATCATGCAGCGCTACCAAACTCTATCCGCGCAATTATATTCGGGCCATCTGGATCCGGCAAGACGCAATTGTTGCTCAATTTAATAATGAGATAGATGACGTGGGATAAGTTGTATTTAATTGCCCCTAGCGTAGATGATCAACGATGCTATGAAGCGTTAAAAGATTTTAATGAAAACGCTTCAGAGATTGCCGGTGAGGGTATTATTGAATTTATAACCGATATTGACGAGGTACCATCAGTAGAAGATCTCGATGGAAGTATTAACAGTTTAGTTGTATACGACGATGTAATGTTAGATAAACAAAAAGACCCAGCTAGAATATTTTCCCGAGGCAGGCACAGAAACACTGACGTGATATATGTCATTCAACGATACACTCAGATTCCAAAAGTGATCAGAGACAACTGTAATATTCTTGCTGTATTCAACGGCGTTGATACACATACGTTACGAAATATTTGGCAGACATGGTGTTCTGATATGGACTTCAATCAATTTAGAAATTTCTTTAGTCATGCTCAGTCGGCCCCACACGGATTTATAACAATAAATTTACATGACCCTCGAACACGATATCGATTCGGACTCGATCAAATATTCGGTTGAAATCGTAGTGATTTTCATTATTAACCCATAGCAGCAGAGGGGGTGAACTGCAAACTAAATGACAACATCGTTGTAAGATTATTTGTTTCATTATTAACGACGACCGCTTATAAAACGTTGCCTTGGAACGTTGTAGTGTCGCAGCCCCCTGTGTTTGTGACAACTAAATTGGCACTATCATCGTAAGATTTTTTTTGTTTCGGTTTTAAAACAAATCGCTTACGAAATATTTGTCTAAAAGGTTGGTATGTTCACCCCCTCTGCTGCTCATCCAATGGGCTTTTTTATTTGCTGCTTGTACTCTTCCTTTTCTGTTAATTGTTATTGCTGACAAAATCTAGATGAAGCAAGAAAACCTAGAGATTCTGAAAAAATGAGGATAACCTTTCTTTAAAAACAACCAAAATTTATTGTTCATCAATAACTAATTTTTAAAAAATAACATGTCAGATTCTACCTTATTTATTAGAGTTATCTCCCCTAACCTGTTTAAGAATATTTTAGACCATTCGTCATCAACGTCATAAAATATTGAATTACTTTGTCTCGCGATAAAGTTATTCTCTGAAGTACAATTACTTTGTTTGTCTATCTTTGAAAAATTTTTATTTGTAGCACCGATTTGCTCGTTGTACCAAAGAAGATAGAATAAAACAAAAAATCTATTCATTTATAAACGAATCTTTTTGAAGGAAGAAAACTTCAACCGCATTAGGTATACCTAGAGATTTGTCTCCCTTGTTAAAATAATTTGCTAATTTGTTTTTAGGGGTATTATAATATAAAAAATGATTTATCTCGATATTCTTGCTACTGTGGAAAGTCGTATATATATATATATATATATATATATATATATATATATATATATATATATATATATATGTATATATATATATAATTATTATATTATATTATATTATATTATATTATATTATATTATATTATATTATATTATATTATATTATATTACATTACATTACATTACATTACATTACATTACATTACATTACATTACATTACATTACATTACATTACATTATATTATATTATATTATATTATATTATATTATATTATATTATATTATATTATATCATTGTTATTGTGGAGATTCGGCAAAAACGGTAGAAGTCTAAGACTTATGAAAAAGTCTTTCTATCATAATTAATGAGTTACTGAATGATGCCGAGGAATTAAATATCTAGCTAATAATATAAAGTAGTAACACACGGGATAACTACTTAATTACTCTAACAGAGAAAGATATCCACAACAGAAGTATCCCTTTTCAATTGATTGTATCCAACAATGCAATATAGGGAACTATAATTATTGTTTATAATTTCTTGAATACGCCGATTTAGTACTATTATGTTATATCAAGGTATGCAAACATCAAAATAATTTCCACGTGCATTCATTGAAATATTATTTCTTCACCATTCTCTGTATTTACAGATTTAACAACCCTGCGAAATTCGTTATATTTTCCAGTGCCAAGAAAATTGTTATTCTGACTGTACGTAATATCTCTCAGATAAGATACAATATTACAAAGTTTCCTGCCTTTGATATGATTGATCACAAGACGGTATTCGATTTGTCCATGACGACACTCGTACATAAATTTATGAGACATAATGTTTCTTTTCCCAACACAAAATTTAAGATAACCAGTAATAGTAATAGAACCGACCGTTTTTAGTCTACAGATCTTATTACACTATCGGGAGAGGCTTCGTAATTTTCGATAACATGATGTTTCACAAACACACTTTGCTCCATTGTATATAATTTAATTATTTGTCTAAATCATTATTTTGAAATCATCGTATAAAATCTTCGATACTTTCTTTTAAAAAAAACTTCGTCATTATAATTGTCATTACTTTTTTAATCATAATATTTTTTCAGTTCTCTGTAAGTTTTACCACCACATTGCATACCCAACTTCGTTTCTCCACTAACCCTTAACACAATACTTCAAACACGGTTTTGGTTCAAGACTCACTTTTCTTACCCTTTATGAGTGAATATTTAATTTACACAGGCTTTGTTACAAGGAGGTGTAGAGCCTATCATCAGCCACTTACATATATTCTTAGTTTAAATCACTATGTAATATGATGTTAATACATCAGTCCATAGGAAATTTAAATACATTTTGAGTTAATCAAAATAAACAGCCCATCATATGCCTGGCAGTCACATATATTGAAATAAGTTATCTAGAGTGTTTACATAACTATTTCACACTGGTTCCTTCGTCATTATCCATGTTTATATTAGCAAATCGTTTTTTCTGACAAGTTCTTTTGTTTCTTCTTTAAATAGCCAATTCTGACTTCTAGTAATAGCCCCATTCGTTTGTGCCATGTTCATAGGGGTTAATACATACATGATGTACGTGCATATTGGGTACTTATAGTAAGTACCATTTTATAGATAAGTATGATTTACACACGCGTACATACTAACTGAAATGGTGTATACACTTTGAGAATCTATTTAATTACTACAATAATATAAATTCATTACAAAGGAGAAGAAAATTGATTTTTTTCTTCAAATGAAAATTGTAATCCTATTTCCTTACCTTCATACATCTCTGTATGACCAGTTCCAAAATGAAATTGTTTTAGGCAGTAGACTTATCCTTTTAAAAAGGTTTCGATATTCAATAATCAATTTAAGCTACTGCGATTTAAATTTCATTGTAGGCACATACACATGTTAGAATATTCTTTGCAGTATCAAAACATGTTGTTGCAACTAGCGGGTTTGAGGCAACAATGGACAAAATTAGTTATACTATGAATCGAGCTCAATGTACAGTCACAATTTATAGCTAGAATAGTTAATTAAAGATAGATGGTCTGACGTCATTAATCCCTTTTTAAACAATATTCCTGTTTTCGCATTACTAAGCAGTATACAAACCAAACACTTATCAGAGGGACATGAATGATAATTGGGAATAATCATTTCTGTCTCGTCTTCATGCTGGGACTTTGAATCAAATACAGAAAGCCTACCAAAGTTTAATTTGCAATGCCTGATTCAACCATTACAAATCGACACCAATTTTTTAATTATCTTGAATCGAAACAGTATCCTCATCTGTATCCCTATAAGAAGTGTTCGTGATACGTTTCAGAAACGGTCTCTAACAATTTCTGAGAGTTATGTCTACGACAGTGCTTGCAGTCCACGTCAGTGATCAAAACGGCGGATACAGAATACAGTAAATCTGCAGAGATGCTTTGGCTGCGATAGTCAGAATGATATAAACGAAACGAGAAGAATCCTTACTCATTTATCATTGACATTAGATGACAAGGGACAGTCTAAAGAAAACAGTATAATTTTTTAGCGACTTTGGAACGTTTGAAGTAGTGTGTTGCATCGGAGTAGGCAAAATACCTGAATCTCGTCTGCTAATGTACCAGAAACAACCACCTACACCAACTCGTGGCAAAGAAATTGCCTTCATTTATCGCCTCAAACAATATACAGATTGCTGAATCGGATTTAGCATATATCCACAGCAGTGGATGATGAACGATCACGCAGAGTAGAAGCTTATTAACGCTAAATATTAAACTGCTATCAAGAGTCGAAAACATTAAAACAATATTCCCACCAGTAGAGGTCGAATCATTATGTCATATGATCAAAGGAAGTCATCTGTTATAGCAAAGTTGGAAAGTAATATATACTTTCTTGTAAAGAAACGTAACACATATTATTTAGACAAAAGAGAGGCAGGTGGATTGTCAAAATATCGATGCTGGTTATTTTGCTGATTTCCACTGTTAAAATGAACCCTTTCCCCGGTTAGTGACGCGAAATGGTGCCATGTTATGTTGCAGCTATCTAGAGGTAACTATGTCTCCGTGTTTCTAATAGCCTTTATACGTTGTCATATTTGTACTATATGAGTATCTGAACTCGTTATTTGTAAATGGCAAGGATGAACTCCTACTTGTAACCATCGAAATAAACATGGTGCTAAGTTTGGAATTGAGAAATTGAGAATTGTGCAGTTGCTGTTAGAGGTTCAACGCATATATGGTGACCAGTGTAACTGGTTGAGGCAGAACCATAAAAAAACGTCCGGGAAGAGCAATCAATTCATTTGGTGCTACTGGAAAGATGTCTATAACTTGCAGTCATTCCGAACTCGAGAGTCGACGTGACGAAGGAGATATGTTTTGTGTGTATAAAGAGCGATTTCACCTTCCATCTGACGTGAATAAGAAGAAAGATTGGATGTGAATATATATATATATATATATATATATATATATATATATATATATATATATATATATATATATATATATATTTATATATATATATTTATATATATATATATAACGGAAATAAGGAGAATTGTTTGGCTAGAACAGGTTTCACATCTAACATTAATGATGATAAGATATATTTCGTTAGAATAGAGACAGATTTCACATCCGACATAAATAATGATCATTAATTGTTGTGAACAAAGACAGATTTCATATCTGACGTAAAGAAAAATGTTTTGCTTGAATAGAGACAGATTTTACATCTGTCGTCAATAAGGAAAGTATTTTGTGTGAATAGTGACACATTTCACATCTGAAGTGAATAATTAGAAATGGTTGGTGTGAATAGAGACGATTTCACATCTGACGTGAATAAGATAAAAGTTTGGTATGAAAAAGAACCTCGTAAATGCTTAAAGGTTCGGGCAAGAAGGTATTGACGAATCAGATGCAAAATCGTAAATATAATATATTCTTGACGCAAAGAAAACTTACTTTGATAGAGGAATGCTACATAAAGGGGATGCTGATTCATATAACCTAATATTTAGGTTAATCAGTAACAAATATAGAGACAACATGGAATTAATATATATTAAACTGAAACCGGGATGTGGCCAGTAACTACGTACCCTCTTTACGTATATATTTGATATCGTGGTTTTGTACGTTCCATGTAAGGTAATCCAGTCTATAACATCACTTGTTATCATGAATTGTATCTCTTATTGTTATATGGTATTAATGTAATATTACTCAACATATATGATCCGTTCATTTTGTTTATAATTTGGGACTTTTAAAACTCTCTTTTCTCCCTATGTAAATATTTGTACACCTGGAAAGTACACTTTTTCTTAGACAACTAAGTGGCAAATGTATAATAGGCCTATAGTTAATCGTGCCAAATACAGATAACTAAAAAAAATGTTAATCCAGTTATGCAAGATTGTAGAAAAATCAACCCACACACACGCTGCAGACATGCATACATACATATTACATGCATGCATAACGATATGTATGCGTACATCAAGTGGCGCAAAGGAAGCATTCGTTTGTTCATAGTACCCCTTAAACCATGGATGCGTATTTGCTTCAGGACGTCTGTCTCTTCAGCTGCTTATGTATTTGTTAAGAAACGTGTCTGTATTATAACTTCAATAGCTTTGGTATAAATATATATATATACATATATATATATATATATATATATATATATATATATATATATATATATATATATATATATATATTTGCATGTAGTACATCTGGGGTAAGGCGCGTCCTGCTTCTTCAGGAGTAACTCGTCTACCTTTGGTCTCTCTATCAGGCATTCAGCTCTGACATGTGCCTCCAAGCAGCTGCAGCATGCGTAGCAGCCACAGTACGGGCAACGGCTTCGACTGGCCGCCTAAGACCAGGTTAAGGGTAGCCGAAGGGCCTCAAACCCTCAGAAATAGCTGTGAAAACCAAGACTCTAGAAAGACTCATCGCTGAAGCCCTCCTCGCAGATGACTGTGCCCTCATGACCCATGTAGAGACTCGCCTACTGGCAATCGTGAACAAGCTCTCAAAAGCCTCCAACCTACATGGTCTCACAATAAGCATAGGAAAGACAGAAGGTTTATTTCAGCCTGACCCAAACATTTTCCTTTCACACCGATGCATCAGAATTGGTGACATGCAGCTGAAGAATGTGGATAATTACAAATACCAAGGCAACCTGGACACATATATCACTGCAAAGATCCAATAGAAGACAACTTCCATTCCTTCAGTGACGTTCGTAACAAAATCTCTCATACTCGTTTGGCATTTGAAGTCTCTTCAGCCAATTTTGTGAAAACAATGGATACACGGCAGAATCCATGCAGATTATGAAGAAAAGTAGGTCTGAATCTTCGTCAACAGATTCAAGACGCTGTCTTCCTGTCACTGGTGTAGCGCCCTAATTTTCCGCCATATTGCGAGGTGACCTAAAGTAATGGCGGCTGTTTTCGCCTCGTCCGTTGTAACAACGCATTGAACACACACACACACACACACACATATATATATATATATATATATATATATATATATATATATATATATATATATATATATATATATATATATATATGTATATATATATATTCATGTACACATAGGCAGATTTAGTCTTGCACAGAGACCGATATCACAGTGTGTGTTTCACTAATTGGTTCTCGATTGGGTTAAGGTACTTTTTGTTTCTTTACTGTATTATCAATTAATGAACATGCACATCGGGTTTATCATGTGGTTCTAAACATATTTCATGCATTATCAATCGTTATTATCAACATATATCCTTAAAGTATACTGTAAATTAGTTAAAGACGTACTGATTCATAGTCACAGTCTCCCTTCAATTCGTTAGGGCCATTGAAAGTTTCATGTATTCACAAGTTGACTTGGAACCCCAATTTGTATCAGTACTTAAAGGTACTCAGCTGCTTTGCCCATATATATTTCATGCCAGCTTCCTACGTTGCATGTATGGAGTACCGGCTGATGTTTGTTGCCATGGCATCCTCAGGATCAGACTCGTTCAGTTTCGGTTATCAGGGTTCCTATACACCTCGTATCAGTCCCTTGCATCTCCACATACAGGCATCGGACACACTTCACAACCCTACAACCTCCCACGAGTCTCTCTTCCTGATACATTCGTATGAAACAAGAACGATTCAGAGCTGGCCTGGTGCAGCGTGCAGTGACAGGACTTTCCCCCATTATGCCAACGAATATTTTATATGTACAATAAAATGCCTATAAACTCACAACGAACAGTGCAAAACTAGTATCTAACTAGCCGTCGTGCATGCGACTCTTAATGTGTCTTTTTCAAAGGCAAATACAAAAATTACAAAAAACTAACATATTAAACACAAAACCGCTGATTTAGCAAAACTGTACATGACACTCTTTCTGCTGGAATTAAACCTTAAAATGTATCACGTTTATTGCAACTTCTTGAGGATGTTGGAAAATATATTTGTTGACCTAGAACTTGACGAGCTATGACGACATATGTCGTTTTATGTCAATGTACGCAATCGCAAATTATATATCGGCTATTTCTATGTTATATTAGTAATTATAGGCTTTTAAGCAATATTAGAGAATTATTTAATAGAAAATGGGTTGGGTGCAAAAGATAAATGTATTGGTACATTGCTGTCTTTTTTTAGTCAACCTGGTCTAAGCCGCATGGTATCAATATGCTAAGGCGGCGTATATATATATACACACACAACGTGTCTATATTACAACTTCAATAGATTATATATATATATATATATATATATATATATATATATATATATATAATTATATATATATATATATATATATATATATATATATATATATATATATATATATATATATATTAGCTAAAATATTTGTGTATTATAAGTTCCTAATAATATCTTCAATGCAAAAGCTGAAACGTGGCAGGAATACAAAATTAGATTATGAAATCTTTGACATCGGCCAATATTATATAATAGGCTTTAGCGGAGAAGACCGTCAGTATTCCGACAGTCGCCAGCCAGTTCAGATAATGAAAAGAGCTGTCTACCTTTTCGCTGTTTTTCTCTTTTCCTATATTCGTTCAGGTAGGTGCATACACACACACACACACACACACACACACACACACCCACACACACACCCACTATATATATATATATATATATATATATATATATATATATATATACTAAAAGTGTTTTACATTGTCTCCGTCATTCGTTGTCCATAAGGTCTTGTTTGTTTGTTATGGTTTAACGCCATTTTTAAGCACAATATAAGCTATACATGGCGGTCAGTATTTATGGTGGAGGAAGAACCCGGAAAACCCCTGAAAGAACCACCGACTCACGAGAAGCTACTGGCAAGCCTTCTCACGTACATAGGGTCTGGGACCCATCCTAAATTTACCCTTGAATCGTGACATAGTCTATGGGCGTGTATATATATATATATATATATATATATATATATATATATATATATATATATATATATATATATCATAGTATTGTATTGTGGTCTTGTTAGTTATCGAAGTAAATGTCCTTTTAGATTTTAGCTTATGTTATATACACTTTATAGACGGTAACAAGACTCCATTAAAATGTAATCTGATTATAACATGATTTACTCAGTTCCTTACGGACAATCGTTACAACTATCTGCGTATCAACATTGATCCGTTTTCTTTTCTTCACATTTTATTGCATTATTTTGTCTCAAATTATGGCGGTATATATAAAACATTTGAACCATCTAATCGTGATAAACCCTTTTCGTTATGTAATTTGTTTACGTAAGAACCTTACATATTGAATTAAACCCCGAAATGCAAGGTAAATTCGTTTTTTAAATTTAAAGATATGATAGACAGTGCAAATTCACTAATCCAAAAGTATATCATGTCCAAACCTTTTTTTAGACTATTGTTGTCCTATATACTGAAGTTCATCCGAATACGTCTTTTCATCAGATCATCACATATCGGGGCATAATTCTCAATTAACAATACCTTATCCTTCAAAAGATCAGAGGAAATCGAGTTTGTCTTTGTATTTAATGACATCACATTTTCATCATCTTCTATTGTGGACAAGTGCTTATTTAGCACATTTTCATCATCGTCTTATGTGCACAAGTACTTATTTAGAACATTTCCATCATCTCCTTATGTAAACAAGTGCTTATTTAGCACATTGTCTAAATCGTTTAATTTGAAAAAGTGCTTATTTATCACATTTTGATCATCTTCTAATGTGAACAAGTGCTTATTTAGCACATTTTTATCATCTTCTAATGTGAACAAGTGCATATTTAGCACATTTTCATCATCTTCTTATGTGAACAAGTGCTTATTTAGCACAATTTTATCATCTTCTAATGTGAACAAGTGCTTATTTAGCACCTTTTTATCATCTTCTAATGTGAACAAGTGCTTATTTAACACATTTTATCATCTTCTAATGTGAACAAGTGCTTATTTAGCACATTTTTATCATCTTCTAATGTGAACAAGTGCTTATTTAGCACATTTTCATCATCTTCTTATGTGAACATGTGCTTATTTATCACATTTTTATCATCTTCTAATGTGAACAAGTGCTTATTTAGCACATTTTTATCATCTTCTAATGTGAATAAGTGCTTATTTAGTACATTTTTATCATCTTCTAATGTGAACAAGTGCTTATTTATCACATTTTTATCATCTTCTAATGTGAACATGTGCTTATTCAGCACATTTTTACCATCTTCTAATGTGAACATGTGCTTATTTAGCACATTTGTATCATCTTCTTATGTGATCAAGTGCTTTTTAGCACATTTTTATCATCTTCTTATGTGAACATGTGCTTATTTAGCACATTTTTATCATCTTCTAATGTGAACAAGTGCTTATTTAGCACATTTTCATCATCTTCTTATGTGAACATGTGCTTATTTAGCACATTTTTATCATCTTCTAATGTGAACAAGTGCTTATTTAGCACATTTTCATCATCTTCTAATGTGAACAAGTGCTTATTTAGCACATTTTTATCATCTTCCTATGTGAACATGTGCTTATTTAGCACATTTTCATCATCTTCTAATGTGAACAAGTGCTTATTTATCACATTTTTATCATCTTCTAATGTGAACAAGTGCTTATTTAGCACATTTTCATCATCTTCTTATGTGAACATGTGCTTATTTAGCACATTTTTATCATCTTCTTATGTGAACATGTGCTTATTTAGCACATTTTTATCATCTTCTAATGTGAACATGTGCTTATTAATCACATTTTTACATCTTCTAATGTGAACAAGTGCTTATTTAGCACATTTTCATCATCTTCTTTTGTGAAAATGTGCTTATTTAGCACATTTGTATCAGCTTCTTATGTGAACAAATGCTTATTTAGCACATTTTTATCATCTTCTAATGTGAACAAGTGCTTATTTAGCACATTTTTATCATCTTCTAATGTGAACAAGTGCTTATTTAGCACATTTTTATCATCTTCTAATGTGAGCATGTGCTTATTTAGCACATTTTCATCATATTATAATGTGAACAAGTGATTTTTTAGCACATTTTATATTCAAATAAACTGGTCAAAGTTCTTTTTGGTAGAAGAACTCTACATGTCTATTCATGATATATTCAAAGCTAATACACATTTATCAATATCGATCATTGTCAAGCTACATGGTAAAAGTGTTTGAATCATAATCTCATTTGTAACGTTATCCGCTCTTGACGTCCATACGGAGGTGAATAATAATGCATTTAACGTTATCCGCTCTTGACGTCCATACGGAGGTGAATAATAATGCATTTAATTTCGTTATAAAGTGTAGTGAAATAAATCATATATAATCAATCTTAAATCTAAATTTAATACATTTGTCAACATTACTTTCCTAATCAAGTACATTGTGTATTTTATCTTTCTCATGCAAATTTTGATTTTGTTCGATGTAATTTTTATCCAACCTATCAACTGTTCTTAAATTACAAACAACCTTTACCATTTATACAAATATATTAACTGAAAAGCATCAGGGACTGTTCAGTCCGATACATTGCTGAATTGTCTCTTTTCTACCTCTGACATAAGAAATCCGATCTAGCTTAATTTAAAGACATTTTCTTTATCATCATATCTCTTTGGCTCTACATTCGATGTTGTAATTGGAAAAACTAGACCAAAACTTTATTTTATATTTACTAGTAAATTTACCTTTTTAGGGTTATTTAAATTTATATGATTGAATGATTATATTTCTGGAATAAAGGTAAGTCTCTACATCTAATAATAGACTCATTATTTTATTCCTGCATTCTATCCCTTATGTTTTTGTAAAAGTCTAGACAATTGTTATATTTTTGTTAAAGTCTAGACAATAATTATATTGTTTGTTAAAATATGGATAAGTATTATATGTTTGTTAAAGTTGTGACAATTATTATATGTGTGTTAAAGTCAGGACAATTATTAAAAAATGTTTGTTAAAGTTTTGACAATTATAATATGTTTGTTAAATTCTGGACAATTATTATATGTTTTTTAAAGTTTTAACAATTATTGTCTTTATATTCTTTGCTGCAATAGGCCTATTCATCAATAGGATAATAAGAAATCAGAATATAAATAAACGTTTTCAATGTGTATGCAAACACTAGGCCATGGGTAATCAACTTCGTCCGCATAGATTCGAATAGGTCCAGATAAATACAAAAATACATTCTGTGGCAGACAAAATGATGCCAAACGTGGCTGTTCTATCTATCTATCTATCTATCTATCTATCTATCTATCTATCTATCTATCTATCTATCTATGAAGGAAGATAAATAACACATTAACTTTCCTTTATCAGATAATAAATGAAATGGTGCTTTTGAAGTATTATCAAGTACAAGTTGTTATTATCCACTTATAAACATTATTTGGATCTTAGACGAATTAAAAGGACACGACTAAAAAAATTCAATCATGTGCTCAAATTAATAAAACAGCAGGGATGGCCTTACCATCAATTGTGTCTTCTCCTGCTTTTACTGTAGAATACCAATCTATTTCTAACAAATAGTAGTACTATTGAAAAAATATGGAATTGACTAACAATTCTAATTCAAAATAACTTTACATATTTGCTATTTGTTGCTGAGTGTCGCTACTATGATCATGTATTTGTATTGCGCCGAAGATATTTTGGTATAGATTGTGTGCATAGATTGTAACACTTGAAAACGAAATTGCGATTTTAAACCAGCTAAAAGAAAAAGACAAAGTTTATACGGCCAAGTTTGTAAATATAAAAGGTGAATGTAAAAACAATAATCTGGATGGGATAATACAAGCTAAAACTAATACATTAATATTCTATCCCAATTAACTATGTCGTAATTTTAGCGAATATTCAAAATAGCAGATTGGAAATTTAAAACAAACATCGGTAAGTTCTATTGTTTATTTTACAATCAGTACTCGTTATACGGAATAGTATATAAACGTTTACTTGTAACAAAGATAAGTACTTATCAACATCTTTATACATAGTTGTATATATTTGCTGTGAACACGCACGATGTTGGTATGAATGAATCCTGCCAAAATAACACTAGCGGCAAGAACCGCAAAAGTAATCTCCACCATTTATTTCTCTTGTATATCATTTAGCCAGTGCTATATCGCGATTAATGGACTTGTCCCTTTATCCCTCATGGCTCTAGATCCGCATCGGGATTAAAAGATCTTTAAATAAATCAACTACATACTCTTGTGTATATTTATCAACCTATGAGAAGTCGCCAATAAACGCATACAAACAAATTCCACAAAGCGAAACCTAGACGTCATGCATTTCGTTTGAAGATATAGTATATAACATGAGTGATGGACAGCGTCAGAGACTGAACATATCTGACCTATGTATATGCGTTACTCAGAACTCATACACCATTTCATACGTGTAATACTCTACAATAGCAGATGAAATTGTTTCAGGAATGAGAAATTCTTCCTTAAATGGTGTAATAATGTTTAATTAGTTAATCACTGTTTTTAAGTGACTACCGACAATCTGTGCTCTTCAGCGCTAGACTGCAAACTTGACAAGGCCACATATGTTGCAATGTATACAATAACAAACGAGGGACAAATATCCTTACAACTAAACACACAATGTGTAATTTGCCTTTTTTGAAGTTCATACATTATTATGTCCGTCAGATACAACCGTTCTATTGTTCTGAAGATTATTATGTCTGTCAGATACCACCGTTCTATTGTTTTGAGGAGTGTTATGTGTGTCAGATACAACCATTCTATTGTTTTGTGCCCCAAACTAGCATTATCCGTCAAATCATGAATGTGTTGAAAACAAGACACGAGTGCAGCCATTACATTTACAAAATATACGATATCAAGTGTAATATGCACACGATCATATTGTTTCAAATTATTGTCAAATGTAAAAACTTCCATTTTATTGATGCATCAATGCAGCTGTTAATCGCATGGACACACAATGTAGACAACATGCAAATCGACGTCTGTCCAATGTTTGAAATAAAGTTGACGAAGATTCAGACCTACTTATCTTCATAATCTGCATGGATTCTGCCATGTATCCATTGTTTTCACAAAATTGGCTGAAGAGACCTCAAATGCCAAACGAGTATGAGAGATTTTGTTACGAACTTCACTGAAGGAATGGAAGTTGTCTTCTATTGGATCTTTGCAGTGATATCTGTGTCCAGGTTGCCTTGGTATTTGTAATTGTCCACATTCTTCAGCTGCATGTCACCAATTGTGATGCATCGGTGTGAAAGAAAAATGTTTGGGTCAGGCTGAAATAAACCTTCTGTCTTTCCTATGCTTATTGTGAGACCATGTAGGTTGGAGGCTTTTGAGAGATTGTCCACGATTGCCAGTAAGCGAGTCTCTACATGGGTCATGAGGGCACAGTCATCTGCGAGGAGGGCTTCAGCGATGAGTCTTTCTAGAGTCTTGGTTTTCACAGCTATTTCTGAGGGTTTGAGGCCCTTCGGCTACCCTTAACCTGGTCTTAGGCGGCCAGTCGAAGCCGTTGCCCGTAGTGTGGCTGCTACGCATGCTGCAGCTGCTTGGAGCCACATGTCAGAGCTGAATGCCTGATGGAGACCAAAGGTAGACGAGTTACTCCTGAAGAAGCACGACGCGCCTTCCCCCAGATGTACTACATACATACATATATATACATATACATACATATATATATATATATATATATATATATATATATATATATATATATATATATATATATATATATATATATATACGTATATATATATATATCTATATATATATATATATATATATATATATCTATATATATATATATCTATATATATATATATATATATATATATATATATATATATATATATATATATATATATATATATATGTGTGTGTATGATTATTGTCATGCTCAACTATGAATATGATTATTATTTTTATTATTATTATTATTATTATTATTATTATTATTATTATTATTATTATTCGGGCTACTGCATCTATATCGGTAATTTACTCCTTGATTCTGTTGTTGATATTGTTTTCCAAAACATTTTCTCATCTGCGTTTTAGGAACACCCACAAGCTTTGAAACAGTTTGGCTTAAGGATGTGACCACCATGTTCCATACCGACAAACGTACACTCATTGACCTTGACCTCCCGAATAGTCTGACCTTTCATCTTACACGTGGGTCAGACATTCTTACTTTAGATTTGAAGAGGAATCATAACATTAATCCAGATGCTGACGTATCTTTTGCACGAACATTGAAAAACGGTCGATCCGTTCTGGTGAAGTCACGAAATTATGAAAAGGAGGTACGCTTTCAACCGATTTTCAAAGAATGTTTAGTAAAACTGTTGGCTGATATATTAAATATAAATGTAACAATACATATCTATATATGGGGCTTTATAACATTTTTCAAAATCTATTTAAAACATATGTTATTAATTTTAAGAATGTGGGTTTCTCAGATTCTTGCCACAAATACAAAATTTCATCAACAAACGTGGTTATGAGTTTCGAAATATTTCTAAAGCTTAACTCAAGGCCCATACTGCCCTGTTATTTCTAAGTCACATATATAATCGCGAAGTTGATGTAAATTAATGTTTAGAGCAAGTTCATATTGCCTGCACATGCGTTTTATTCTATAGATTAAAACTAAATAAATTCATAAATAAAACAAAGGTAATAAGTAAACTACGACGTAAAATAAAATCAAATATTCCGCTGTATCAGCTTTGTTTGAAACAAGATCAGAATTTTCGACATGGATTGTATAGCTCTAATGATATCTAATACAAATGTAACTCATAACAAATATAAATTTCTCAAGATAACGGATACAAATAGTTTTTAACGGAAATAACCATGAGTAACATTTTAGTACAATTTAGCCTCTTAAATATAGTAAATACAAGAAAGTAATAACCAATAAAAAAGTAATAAAATAATAATAATTGCACTAGAGGTAATGCATAAATATTTCTAAAAACTTTATGGCGAATATACAAGCACGTTACGTCATTTTCGAGTCACAAAATTAGCTGCAAAATAAAGAATAAAAATATATAAAAAACATGCAAAGGTTTAAAAAAGATATTATGCTTAATGCTAAAGATATTCAAACACTAATTCTGTAAAGTCGATTTTAAGTTATAATTATTCAATTTTAATAAGTAATTAAGGTTTCCATATTAGACGACTGATACATCAGAGAACTAATTGGATCGATCTTTTAAAGACATGATATGAGTAGTAACTGCTTTAAAGATGGCACAGTAATTTAGGAATAGCATTCCAGACTTGTTGGTACATCTACTGTGTCAATGCATTGAGAGAAAAAAAGATTTATTTACTACGTCAGAACCAAAGTGGAAGCTGCTGATTATATGACTCAAACCACAAGAGGTAGGAAGATTTGAAGCTTGTCTCCTTTATCGTCATCAGCATCACTAACCGTTGTTGTTCATGCTGCCTTTAAATATCTCTGTGTACCCTTCTCTTATTATGTGACAGTATTAAATATCCAATAGATATAGCTTGATTATATTTAAAAGGAATAAATACTTTATGTATTTTACTTATAAGTTTAAGTGTTGTAGCACTAAATGCAATTGCTCACAACCCGAAAAGAAAATAAATCTTACTGGATACACCACATTAGTACATTGAAAACAGGCCATTTACAACAAGACTAACAGAAAATAAGAATCACTGACAATACAATAAATCATCTTGTTGCGACAATCACTTCTTAGTCTAAGAAATACTATTAAATTAAATATTATATTACGAATTGAAAATCCATCAGTAGTTGCTTCTAAAACAATGAAGCAGCTGGTATATAATTTACGTTAATCAATTATCAATGTGACAGCAGATTTTAGTTCAGTAGAATTCAGTATTCATTATCAGTATCAAGTTGAAGCCAACTGTAAAAAAAATAATTTAAGATTTTAAACGCCGTACAAATAATTATTTATAATTTTGTAACTTCCTCTCTTTTTTATTTTTTGGTGTCTCTTTCTCTGTTTTGCGTTTGAAAAGACTCATTTAGAGTAGAAATATATCAGGCATTTTAGAAACTGGGTTTGGACTGTTCGTTGTCTTTTATCACACACATACACACACATGCACGTATATCTGTATGAGCGTATCTAAAACAAGCTGGGTTGAGAGAACGGAAAGTCAATCGACCGTTTGCAACCACAATACTTTGCTTTTCTTATTATGAATCACATACTGTTTGTTCTGCCAGTATTATACATGGTGTGGGGATACGGGCTACGAAAGTAGGATGCGAATCAATAATTGTGAAAACGCTATACATAATTCCTGAACAGACCTATTTAGTTAGTTAAAATCAATATTTTGCAGTTAGGTGGCAAGAACAAACTGAATATAAACTGAGTATCCATGGGGACTTACTCAGTTCTCTTATATATAAAGTTATTAGATATCCTACAATTGATATTTATAAAGCATATGTAATAAAAGGTTTCGCTGATGATATGGAAAGAATCAACTACAAGGTAGGGAAACAATAATAAACGTTCGTGATGTAAACAAAAACAATCCAATTAAAACATTTGTAAAACTTAAACATTTTGAGACGTAATAAACAAGGAAAGTCAACAAAACTTTCAAATGAAACAACAAATATAATATCGTACAAAGAAATTCAAGACGTGCCATAACGTGGGATATACACATTTTACAGTACATTCACGTTGAAATATTACTTTTCCCTCAGACGAATAGATGCAACAAAATAACGTAATGCAATTATGCAACATCCAGTATGATGGGAGATGAATCAAACTAAATAGTAAAACGAATTTCTATAAATGGCAATGGCAGATTGATACAGTGGAAGGAGACACAGTGGAGGAACAATTATGGTATTTAGTTAACACTATCAATGATATATCTATTCTCAATTCCAAAAAAAGTAACAAGTAATTACCAAGTTACGAATATCTTATTGTCCCAAGATTGATTAGTTTTCTCAAATCTGATCGACGTTTTCATTCGTTTGTGAAGGGGAACTGAAAATACATTGCATTATTTATTAAAATCAAAAGTTTTATATAATAATTAAATAACTCAAATGTAAAAGCAGAAACATAATGTATTTATTTATCGACCTTAGTTCGTCCTGTTACGAGTCTATTCCATTAAACTAAGTACTATAAAAGAGTGTAGTCGACAAGCTAACAAATAGTTTATTTCCTTAGATTACGAACTGAAAAATGAGAAGAAAAGAACATCCGGTATTGCGAATCAACTCAAACATAATCCAAGAAGCAACGACACAAGTCCTAGTAGTAAAAAGTGTTGAACGAAACTCAGTTCAAGTCCCGAAAACAAACATTAAAAGCGATGACGTGTCTGTTAAAGCCTGCTATATACTGATGTGTCAACAGTCTCTTGTTGACTAAAAAGAAATATTTTTTTAGGTTTGAATTAAATATATATTTCAGTTAATGTCTTTATCCAATACTGTTATCAGAGCATTTTTGTATTTTCAGAGAAAATAATCACTTGAACTGAGTAATTTGACAAACATATGATTAGACTCAAACCGGTCACAACATAAATACATATTATTGTGCTAGATGTTAACGCAATACTGGTAAAATCATCGCAGTCACCAGATATTATAGTTCTCTGTTCGGCATCAGGTCATACTTAGCATTTTCTAAAAACAACCATTACCTAATGGAACAAAACTTCTAAAATACTCTAATGAGTCTTGTTTAAATACAACACAAGGACCTACAAAATTTAATTAGGAATCTCCAAAACCCTGACCCTGTTCGACATATTTATTCCTTCATTGTTGACCGAATAATAATCCTGATAATAAGCTCATACACTTATAGTGAATAATGCAGCTATTTTGATGATAGGATTTGAATAATAGCCCTTTTCCTTTCGTTTCGTCGAATATAGTTTGGTATTTATTTTCTGTAGTTTTATCAAAGATACTGGATGGTTGCCTGAATTGTTTTCGTACCAGTTGCCAATATCTACACATTTCTTTGAATAGGATGTGGCTTACTACCAGGACAGGGAGAACTGGGCATACATGACCGTCAAATGTGTCAAAAAATCAAATGAGGCGTGTGAAAGAATCATCGTAAGTATGTTATTACATGAAATGGACAAACTGAGTGGTGCACATGTTAGATTATCTTCCCTAACTATATAAAGTACTTTTACCCTACAAAAGGTGTAGTGCTTTCAATATCTTAGACTTTAAGCATCTAAGACGAATTAGGCAGATACGAGCACAACCAATCACTCTATTTCTTAGACATACCAGCTGACGAAGTATATTGGTCTCAGGTTTACATTTCTCATTTGGACATCATGAAATCAAAGCTATAGCTTAGTGTATGTTGCTCCAAACGGTTACATAGTGCGTGATGCATTGTTCGCATTTTGTGACTTGCTCAATTTGATGAGTTCTAATTTTGTTCACTCCTTTATACACGCTTACACTGTTTTACGTACTGATGAAGGTCAAAGTTACTAAAACTAATTGTACATGTTATCGCTTAGCTTCAATTACATTGTCTCTTTTTGACTTGTAAAATTATTATCACAGTACATACATATGTTTTGTTCGAGGTTAAATATGGAATGTGTGTGATTATGGAGTTATTGATTAATGATAACTTTTAATGCCATTATCATAGCTACGATGCTTTTAGCTGAGCTGACATTAAAACAGATGCACCAGTGTATAATGTTTTTGTACGATTTAACATAATATGGGCCGAAATTTAAACATATATTAAAATTAGATATCAAAATCAACTACTTTACTAAATTCATTATTGGAAGCATAGCCTATTTCCAAACCTTTTTTAAGTTCGAGCAGCAGAGAGGGTGGACAGACCAAGTTTTCAAGCCGAAATAAGCCTTCCAGGGAGACTTAATTTTACAATTAAAGGGCTGCATGTGGTGTTCCATTTTACAAAAAAGAGAGTGGACAGATCGAAACTTTTTTAAGTAAACCGAAACTATTTCAAGCAAACCGAAACTATTTCAAGCAAACCGAAACTATTTCAAGCAAAACCCGCAAGGATTTCAAACCGAAACCAATTCAGGCGGACAAAAAAAAGAGAAATCCTTTAGAATTTTACGCTACAGACTCCGCACTGATGTCGCTGCGGAGACAAATTGTAAATCCTTGAAATTGCTAACAATTTAGGATTTCACAAACAGACTAATTTGTAAAACCTCACCTCGTAAATCAATTAGATTATTGGATTGGTCGGTGAGTTTGAAAGTAATTCTCGTTAACGAATCATTATGACGTCCCATATACACTGAATTACTTGGATCGTCAATGATTAGAAACCCTGGAGGAGCTGTTGGTGCAAATGAGTATAAAATATATCCTTGTTGAGCTTGATTTGATCTTTTGAGATTTATTTGGTAACATCCATCGATAACATCACATACTAAATTCACTGCAGTCATCGAGGATATATTGACGTTTTGAGGAGCGAAATGCCTACCACCACCATCTGGGTCACTATTATGTTTGAGGATGGTTGAACGTTTGTGTTGTTGTCTCCATGCGTCGTGAATCCTTTTAAAACCATCATCGTTGGTATCACTGAGAGATTTTTCCATCTCTGGGACGGTATATCCTGGTAATTTAAAATTTATTAACTCTTCTTTTGTTAAATTATATGCGGATGGAAATTTTTGTTTTTCCTCCTTCTCGCACGTCAATAGATTCATCAAAAGATTTTATAAAAAAATCATTTAATTTATTAATATTTTTTATATAAATGTTCAAATCTTTTATTATTTTTATGATTTCATCACGTGAACCCGTTACATCCAAAAGATATTTTTGAAAACTTTGCCGTAGTGTCTCTCTATCAGATTCGAAAAAAGCATTAAAAATTTTAAACATCGCGTTAATATGTTCATCTAATAGAATCGTGTCTGTACTTTTATTTACCATCGTGTTCAAATTCAAAATGCAAACCTCGAGAAACCCTTCCAATAGAATTCAAAATATATTTTCTTTACTTTTGTTATGTCTTTTCCTCTTAGAAGAGTTAAATTTATATCAATATCATTTATAATCTCATCTGTGGTAAAATCAAATTTTTTCGGTTTTGGTGGAGGCGTTTTTTCAGGGCATCCTAGCAAGGTCCCTATAGAACTCTGATAGATGTCTGCGACATATCCGGGTGAGTTTATCTCAATGGCAGATGATATTGTTGGTTCACGAACCGTTATAGCGAATTTCGATTCTTTTCCAGTAATGGATTTTATTTTGCGTTGTAATGCATTATTAATTTGTTCAAACTTTTAGAACCCAGATGGTATGGAAACAACCCATCGGGATTATTCTTACTCGCAAACACCAGGGAATTATTCGGTTGTTGACTGCCAAATGAGTTTGATCTAATATTTGGCCAACTGTGATATACAAGTAATTTTGCTAGTGCTATCTCTTTCACCGAAATCGCAGTGGGGAAATTCACACACTGAATTCAGGATTCGTTGAGGTTATTGAGATCATGCTGGGTTTCACCGGTGTGGTATTTTCCGCTATTCGTTGAAGTAGTTTTGAGATGTTGCCATTGTTATTATACTCATGTTGTTTTTCTAATTTTGACATCGCGGAATCATAAACACGTACCATTGCTGAAACCACACTCTCGGATATTAATGTATCATCGAGGGAGGACGATTTCGTGGAGGATAATTGGGAGTATGCGGTTGACACAACATGGAACTTAACTACGTAATCCTGCAGTTTGCGCTGGCTGCATGATGATATTTTTTTGTTATACTCGAAATTATTCCCGCGATTGTTGTCGTCGCTGATATACATATTTGAACAGCTATCGGGGCAATAATTGTCACCGAGGAGAGTATAATACCAGCTCCGGTGATTACACCTGATACCGAGTACACGGTAACGTCAACTGAGGTGATTCTTCGTCGATATTTATTTTTTGTTTAGTTTGAAATTCTCTGACCTGATCGTAGCGATACTGCTGTGACGTTGCCAAGGAAGACAATTTATTTATTATAATAGATTTCAAATTGCGGGAGTTAAATTCGTCAGCGATTTCAATTCAGTTGTTTACTTAAATCCGCTACGAATTCCACTTACCATGTTACTGAAGCCCTAGCCAAATTATTATCAGTGGATATTATTGTGAATTGTCCAGTTGTTTCTTTGTCGATGATCGTTGATATCATATTGCTGACCCCAGATGAACTCGTTGATGAAATATTAAATTGAGTCGGCGACACTACTGTTAATCGATAAATACCTTTGACGGCCGCGGTGATATTTAATATGTTAGTGGATGGTGTCCACGTAAATGATCCGTGTTGGATCGCGTACACATTATTTACGATATTTTTTGTTGGTGAGGGATTTTTATTTTTTCAATGATTGCTATCATCCTCGGTAGATCATCCCTGATGACATCGTTGGTCGTTTTAATATAATCGAAAAGAACTTCTATTCGCCGATTAATCGCTGCTATTTCATGGAGTTTCGTGATATTACCAGCGGAATCTGTTTTGATTTATTCGGGTTTAGCATTTTTACGAAACAAATTAACGATGGCATCATCGGTTTTTTAAAAGATTTTACGTAACGTAGTAAATTGTTCGATATGAGCGTCATAATTAGACCGCAACTTTGACAAATTATCCATGGAGGTTTTTATCTCCGTGAGTTTCGGTGTGGTGACCGGTGGATTTCCAAAGAAATTTAATAGAGATTTGTCAAAATTGTCAGTTATACTTCTTTGTAATTCAAAAAACGGATCGAATTTAGTTATATGGTCGTCGTATTCATCGCGTAGTTTTTTTTAATAGTTCTAAATTGTTAATTCTATCCACAATAGTTGAAATGAAGACATCTGGCTTGAGTTTACCCTGATCGCAAAATATCGCGATAGCATTTTTCGTTACACCGCGTTGTTTAACTAAAATATCATCAAGGGAAACATTACGAGTTTTCAATTTACCCTGACGATCTTGAAATACAACTATTTCATTTGGATCAACACGTGCGAGGTTTAACATACGATTATATTTTTTACATCACCGGTTGCAGATATTTCCGCGGTGGGTTTTTAAGGCTTGATAAAGATCTCCCCCAAATATCAATCATTATACTCTAAGATCTCTCTAAAAAGCGATTACTCGTATATTCTTGTACAGTTTTATGTGGTGGTTTTACCCGATGCTGAAATATTGTTGAGTACATTTAATACTTCTATACCGCATATTGGTGGGTCATTCATTTTCGTTGTTGGTAGCGTGGAATACATTGTGTTAGTTGATATCAGTGTTGTCGAATATGCATTGCATGCTGATAAATCCCCATGGAAGCTAGGATACGCGGAGACGATACATTCTTCGCAGGGGTTGACAATATCCGATAAAATTGTTTGGATTATAGATAATCACATCGAGTTGTCGAATTTGGTTTATCTTGCAGTGTCCATAGTACGAAGAATAAATCAACTTCGAAGAGTTGTTTTAGACTATAATTACACTACAATAAGTGAAATTGTCAGCGATGATATAATAAAAAAAAACTCTCTGGTTAAAAACAGCAGGATAAAAAAAATAATAGAAAATTTGACATTGATGCCGAATTAATAATCACACTGAAAACATCAACAGAATAATCGCAACGCGAATTGCAATTGTATAATGAGTTAGTGTTGGTCGGAAAAAGATCCTCGCCAATTTTACCGTAGACAGATAAAAAAGCAGTGTTGGTCATACAAGAGATAATGTGATGCTGACTTGTCTTGAGTGTAACAGACGAAGAGGTGCTTGTTAGCGGTGGTAATTTAGTATCCTCAGGTATCACATTTAGTTGTTCACGAGTAAATCCTTGCTGAGGAGCAAATCCAATCTATAGACTGGCGGTCTACCCGTGGATCGTGTTATTCTAGACATTTTATGCGTAGTGACACTCCAAATAGGATCAGTAGCTATTTTTTTGAAGCCTTCGAGCTCTCCTGGTTCATATAAATATCTATTGCCGAGTATTGGTTGTTTTGAAAAATCATTTTGCGGTTTTACAGGTATATACTTTCTGTAATCGCGTTGTTAGGTTTCATATTAATTGTTCGAGTAATCTCATTATTCAGCGCGGTAATTACGCCTGGTAATCTCTTGACCCATTCACGGGATTGTTTATCCAGAAAAAATTACTTCGCGTATTGATATCCAAATAACCGCTCAGCAATTGTCCGATTAAATCGTTCAACAATTGCCTGATCACGATGTAGTGCAGTATGTCCTCGTCTGATGGTGACATTATGATGCTTTATTGTTGATAACACTGCACCATGAAATTCCTTGCTAGGATCAACTTGCAATAGATTTGGCCAATGCAGAGGACCCCTACGATAAATCCTTTCAAACGCAGAAGCTACTTCAGTTGATGATTTTGTCTTTAGAGGTTCTGCTCGTTTGTATCTACTCGCAACATCAACTACGGTTAGCGCGTACTTGTAAACACCATCATGCGGCAGAAATAATATATCGGTCTGATGAACCTCATTAGGTGCGCTGACATCAAAATGCTAGAAGTTAATTTGTTTAGGCGGTGGTAGATAAACTTGCCACAGCGCCTGTTCGGATAACCAATCCGCTGCTATAGTATTTATCACCTTTGCTGCGATAGCGAGTTTACTGATTGCTGATTTACCCCTCCAGTATCCTCTTGGAGAATAATAAATAGATTCCATGATGTTATTAATTACCAGCAGCCAACATCAATTTACTTTTCATCACCGATTTTATCAAGAATGAAGCCATTTTTTTTTTGAAGGATTTATCAGTGATAGAATTCAACGCATGAATTAATTTCACATCTGCGATATGTCTAAGTTGCAGGTTACTGCTTTTATAAGCAACATCATAAGCATGATACGCCTTATCAATGGCGTTTATTGAGTTTTCACAGGGTTGAGGTTGGTTTCGATCATCGAGTCTGATATCGATTCTGGTCCCGGGTCCACAATAACCATACCCTGGAAGGTGCTTTTCTCCCGGATATTTTGCCCATGGTGTTCCTGGGAGTTTCACTAACTTGGCTGCAATATCACCTCCTCGTTTGTTTTTAAAAACATCTCCAGATTTCATAGAAATAAATCTAAACTTTTTTGTACCACATTGTACAAACTTACCAGCAAGTGTTGATCTTTTATTTTTAGTTGTAATCGTCGACAAGTCGTTTGTTCTAGTACGCTTCTTACATTTCACACAATATAGATCCATAATTTATTTATAATAACATGAATGTAATTGACAAAAACACGAGAACCAGTTAAGTATCATGCAACGCTACCAAATTCTATTCGCATGATTATCATCGGACCATCTGGAAGTGGCAAGACACAACTGCTACTTAATTTGATAACGAGATGGATGAAATGGGACAAGTTGTATTTAGTAAGCCCAAGTGTAGACGATCAGCGATGTTACGAGGTGTTAAAGGATTTTAACGAGAAAGCAAAATCGGAATCCATGAGGATATTATTGAGTTTATAACCGATATCGAGGAAGCACAGAGCATTGATGTTATTGATGGAAATATTAGCAATTTAGTTGTATATGATGATGTCATGCTAGACAATCAAAAGAATCCCGCTAGGATATTTTCCAGAGGTAGGCATAAAAATACCGATGTGATATATGTCACTGAACGATAGACACAAATAGAAATTTCTTTAGTCACGCTCAGTTAATTTCACATGGATTTGTAACGATAAATTTGTACGACCCGAGATCAAGATATCGTATCGGACTTGATCAAATATTTGCTTGAAACAATTCGTCTCCGCAGCGACATCTGTAGCGTAAAATCCTAAAGGATTTCTCTTTTTGTTTGTCTGCTTGAATTGGTTTCGGTTTGAAATCAGTTAGGATTTTGTTTGAAATAGTTTCGGTTGAAATCCATTATGATTTTACTGAAATAGTTTCGGTTTACTTCAAATAGTTAAGGTCTGTCCACTCTCGTTTTTGTAAAATGGAAAATCACACGTAGCCCTTTAATTGTAAACTTAAGTCTCCCTGGAAGGCTTATTTTGGATTGAAAACTTGGTCTGTCCACCCTCTCTACTGCTGTTCGCTATATAGAATCACACATTCTCTGGCTGCTACTATGTGTTCAACAACTTATATTATACTGCTTCGAGATAGATGAAACCAAGTCTGACAGACCACATTATTAATATAAAAAACATGTTTTAGAACGGAAATTTACGAATAGGAGACAGAAGTTACGATCTTGAACCAGTGGAGACTGATGTCACATTAAGAAACTTTGTGGAAAATCGAGGTGATCTTGGTAAACAATACCTTCTAAAGGAGCAACCCCATATGCGAAGAGGCTATTCAGTACAAAAGAAAGGTTTGTAATATCTTATTTAATCTGGGAAAGATACTTTGCTGAAACGTTTACATTGTTTAGATTTTGTTGTTTTACTGCAAAAAGCTGCGAGAGATATTTTTTGTTTCTTGTATGCAATTACCTTATTACCGTATTACCGTATTACGAAGAGTGAAGTTCGAATATATATATATATATATATATATATATATATATATATATATATATATATATATATATATATATATATATATATATATATATATATATATATATATATATATATTTGGTTTTGTATTTTATGTATTTAGAATGTTGATACTATATGCCTTGCAAAACGTATTGTAAGCAATAAACTTCAGCTCCCAAAGAGTGCTGATTGATGACATGGTTTGCCATACATTCAGCGATTGGTTAATATGTATCACATGGTCTCTGGGGTAGTTATAAATATGGATGCACTGTCATTATGTAACATACAAATGATGAGTATAATTAATGCCATATCTTAAAGGTCCTGAGAAGCAAAGTGTCCTGTTAGTATATTCTGAATGTAGATAAATAAAAAACTAAAATGTCGAATGAACAAGAACCAAATTTATTAAAAAAGAGACTGAGTTAGATTATCAAATCAAACCCGATAACTTCCGTCACAGCAGACTATATCAGAACTACAGAATACAAAGTAATAAACAATAAATTCAACTTTTGTTTGATAACTTCAAATTTTATAAATATTGTTTAATTTGTGCTTGGCTGTGTTGATAATTTAACACTTGCCCACCCTAGGACACATATACATTAAAACGTTTTATTCATCTTTCCTAACACAATATTCTTATCCCCTCTTAAATAAAAGCATATATTGGTCCATTTAGAGCCAATATCACTTTAGGCTGTTTAGTCTTGTATAAGTTTGTTCAAGTACAGGATGCTTATGTGAGAATTCTTGCTTGATTACACTACGATTTGATAACAAGTTCATCGTAAACAAGACTCACTCAAATGATCCAAAGCTTTACAAAATAATATCCAGGACCTCAGGATCAGACCCATTTTTTATATTTACCTGCTGAGATGTTTTTGTTACAGTATCATGTTCTTCATCAAGTACCAGACTTTCAAATTAGCTGCTGGTGTGGCTATATTAAATGGCAGATTAACACTTTTTCATTTAGAACAAAACAAAGTAGACATGACTAAAAGTCATTCATAAAAGCCCATGTTCAGGAGGATAAATGATAGGAAGATGATGAGGATGGCCATCGCGGCAGCCATATTGTCATTAGGTACCAACCAGTGAGAGAGAGAGAGAGAGAGAGAGAGAGAGAGAGAGAGAGAGAGAGAGAGAGAGAGAGAGAGAGAGAGAGAGAGAGAGAGAGAGAAAGAGAGAGAAATACTTATTAAGGTCATTAACGCTTTCTCGCATAGTTTATAATATAGTTGATCTGTTTTAGTTTTAATTAGGCAATAACTACTGTAGAATTACGGAAATCACTATGATTGAACTCATTCTCTCTTTAGGGCTATTAGCTAAACCTCTTGTCCCATTTGGCTTTGTTTGTGGGTAGAGCGCATTGAGCTAATGCACGAAAATTTAATTACATATTAAGCATGATCATTGCATTTGCCAATGGTACATTGATTGATTGATCGTTTTTAAACGGCGCACCATCACTTTTGGGCGAGTTCGCGCCATACAATCGGTTGTATTTATACCCGTTTAAAAAATACTAAAATGTTTAATATCGACCAGCGATATAAAAAACCAAATAGTTCAACATAAAATGGTAAGATGTTAGTAATAGTAACATATGAAGCTTCCCAATCAACGGGAGATTTAAATGGTGTATATTGATGAGTACAGTTAAAAAGATGTTGAAAACAAAAGCGGTATTTACATTTTATAAAAATGCTCTAGGTGATGGCATACAAGTTATAACTTTAAAAAAAGATTTACTTCCTTCAGAAAATCTAAAATACAAGTGATATGTATAGTGTCAAAACGTTCCTGCATGTCATGTACATTATAATACGTATCACGCGTAGGTTGCGGGTTGTAACATTCGGTCATAAAGCGCTTAACAGTAAATAGTTCATTGCAAGTAACGCACTCAGTGAATCTTCACCTTTTAGTTATGTGGGAGTGGGTTATGTTTGTATTGCCAATTTTGATTTTAGCGAAAACTACCCCCTCCCTATGGATTATTCTATTGGAAGGAATCCGTTCTCCCAGGGTTGGTTTGACAGCGTGAAGTTTGTTATTCACTGCATCAGTCCATGATGCCTGCCACTATTGATAAGAGGTATTAAAATCAGTAAACGGTTATTTAAAATGAGATGGTTCTTGGGATAGAGCCATCTTAGCAGCGCGATCTGCTTCTTCATTACCTTTAATACCAAGATGTCTAGGTAACCAACAGTATACTATATTAAACGAGGTACTAAGCTCGCTGTTGTTGACGAGGAGATTGGTTAATAATGGGTTATCCAGTTTGATATTGTGTATTGACTGAAGCACTAATAGTGAGTCACATATGATAATGCTATTTAAAAAATTCGTTTATTCTCAATAAATGTCAGGGTAACGCCTATTGCTTTGATTTCCGCTGAAAATTGGACGCATCGTGTGGCAGACGAACCTTTGTTATGTGTTTGCCACTAATGAAGGTTTCAGCAGCCTTGTTCTCATCCTTTGATTATAAATTCTAGTGTAGTTTCTAAATTCTTTAAGGAGTTTATGATAGTAGTTCTGGAAGATGGAAGGGCTTGTCTCAGATATTTTCTCATCGTGTAACGTAAAAATCACTTTGGGTTGTTTAAGGAGCCAAGGTGGTGTTTCCACAAACATTTTCTGAACTGTAGAGAGATTAATTTTGATACTGTCAAGGCTGGATGATATTCTGATGCCAAACGAAGGTATGGCATTTGGTTTGTCAAACGTATATATCCTACAGGCAGAAAACCAGTGAATGAGAACAATGGAGAACACAAAATTAAAGCTTTTCTCTGAGGTTTCAGAGACAACACAAACGAAACAACTTATATCCCTTAGATGATATGCTATATTCGAAAATATAGAAACTAAACATGTAAGAACTGCAAGAGGTTTGTACCGTTCTTGTATGCTCTTTGTTTACGTTACCTTTGTAACTTGTATCGCTTCTATAAAGACAAACAGTTTGTCAAATTAGTAAACATTGGTAGTTAGCACAGCTGCGTTGTGACATTTATATTTTCCAGCCAAATAAAATTTGTTTGTCATATTGTCTTCTTTGCTCTGAGGTTCTTGATTGTCTTCTAACTTTTGGACTGGCTTGTAAAATGGAATGTCTCTGTGGAACAATACGTATCCCTTGGTCTTTACGTACTAAATCTACTTTTCTTTGTTATGTTTAATACTCCTTGAGAGCACTATTCATAGTCCATTCGTATTCCAAATAATTATGAATATTGCCCCTAAATAAATAATGAAATGATCCAAATTTCATGTTTAGAACATCTTGTCCCATGTTTGTTGTGGAGATTGTGTATATACAGTTCAGTCATTTACGTGGATGAGAGTTCCTTTGTGTCATCCGTATTATGTATTTTCGAACTGACCAAGCAGCATATTTAGTTCATTCACAGAGACATTCTTCCACATAAGCGTACTTTGTTTACAATCAAATGTAGATCATAATGCGCGTTAATATTGTAGAAACATGCGTTATACAGTAAGAAACAGTGCCGTATGAAGAAATAATTAACGCTTCTGACAATTTAAATTCAACGCAAAACACTATTAGTAAATAATACAGACAAATATAATATTATTCAGGCAATCCATTCTGACGACAATTACTACAGTATATCCTCAGTTGAAGAGACAACAGCTACACAAATTAATGTTTGTTACCAAAGAATAGGATTGTATTACATGAATATATTTTCTCACTGCAATTTATATACTCAGATAAATCTCGCGAGTTAACGAAGGCCTACTTCGTCAAGGTCGCCGTATTGATAGATTCATCTGCATAGAACTTGTAAGTGATCTCTGCATGAAAAGACACTCTGTCCTATAAGCATCTCTGTCTGTCTGTCTGTCTCTCATATATATATATATATATATATATATATATATATATATATATATATATATATATATATATGCCAACATAATATCGACTCAGAACATATAGTTAATTGCATATATATCACCTATATATCACTACCATGGATGCAAATGAATGCTAAAATGTTTAGACAGTTCTGAGCTAGAGTAAAATCAGGGCCAAATTACCTTGTTTACCGCAAATTAACTGAGCGTTAAGAGATGAATTCCTGTGTGTGTGTGTGTGTGTGTGTGTGTGTGTGTGTGTGTATGCTTTCTGGCCTATAGCATTTCGGATAATTGCAATATATTTGAATTCGTAACACTATTCGAAGATTTAAGTCCATAAATGGAAATTATGATGATTACACTTTTAAATGTTCGCAAATGCGAATTGCGTTATAAAAGACATAACTATTACAAACAAGACGCCGCCAAAAAGTTTCGACGTAGTCAGTTATATTTACTCATTTCATGAGACTGTGATCAAATCACCTGCAGACTTTACATTCCATTTTTATACTTAAAAGCCAATACATGCACAAAATTATGCACCCATTTAGAATAATATATATTTCGTCACTTTTGCAGCTATTTATCGACGGTACACCAGTTTAATATCCTTACAAGAAGTCGTAATACAAAAAGCAAGATAAAACAGATTTTTTCTCACATGTTTAATGCGGTAAGTAACTTAACAAATTAATACATTATGAACTGGGCCAGCAATGCATAACGAATGAACAAATGATGAACTGAGTAAAAAATGAATTATTAAGCAAAATCTTTAATCTACATACCACATGTTCTTATAGAAAAAGGACACGATAATGATTTTGAATGGGCCATGTAATACAATAGGATAAACAAAACGATAGTATATTGCCTAAACATTGAAGGCGGTAAATTTGCTTCTAACCATCATACGTAATTGAATTACTTAAACAAAATTAGCATTTTTTTTTGGTATTTTTCGACATGGATGCAATTACAATGCAATTTCCGTAACCTGGTACATTTGTGAATATGTTTCCCCTATCCATGTCAGTACAATAATATGTTTTTGCATAACGATGTAAAACTTAAGAAGAAAACACGAAAAAGGTTTTTTTTTGTAATACTAAACATATGTTAGTGTTGCACATCTCCATGAAAGATCCGTCGGATGTTAATTATGTCTGTTTTAGAAAAATTTCATTTCATATACAAAATGTAACATTCTTTTTGATGCTAAAAGAAAGTAAGTTCTGTTTATAGATTCTTCAAGACCAATGTTTATATCTCAAAAGTATATTTGCATGTTCATATATTACATTATAAACGATGACAAAGTCTTTATTTGTTTTATCACAGGCAAACCTACTCTACATGGGAATTGACGATCCCGATTTATCAATCAATGTTATCCTTTCCAAGTTCATAATTTTTCAGGTAAGACTCATCTATTTATTAATTCGATATATATATATATATATATATATATATATATATATATATATATATATATATATATATATATGAGTATGTTCAGTACTAATAGTTGAGTCTCATTTCGTCCGTGAATACAGACTATATGTAATTTATCTATTACAATGGCTAAATCATTTTTGAAGTATACTCAAAACTAGCAGAGCTGATTCTAGCGACATCAGAACGCTAATACATCGTCATGGTCGAGCGTTGATATATAAGATCATTCAGCATGCAGAAGAAAAAAAACATTTACTCGAATTAGAAATAAATACAGACAGTTCTTTGATATTGATATTTCTCGAATATTTCCCTCAATTTATTCATCAATATCAGATTACAAAAGAAATTCTTTTCAGCTCTAGAGCGGAAATGAGCATGGGCTTGATAAATAAAAGCAAATATAGGAACGTAATGTTTCAAACTGTGATAACTTATTTTATTTATTTGTTATGTAATATTAGTATCATGTTTGACACGAACAAAATCTGTGTCCTTCTGTCCACAATGTTTACAATCTACAACATAATAATTGTCCATTACTGACAAGTGATCACAATAACGTCTTTTTAAAGGAACAATATTCCTAAATACGACATATTTTCTGTCACTACATACTTTCGATGTTTGATAGAAACAACTATGCAGCATTGTTTCAAGCTCAAACATGTTTCATGTCCGGCTAATTTATATTAAAGTCTGGCTGATGTAAGATTGAAATATCTGATGCCAATTTGAATACACGGATGGATACAAATACCATAATATTTTAACAAGCATAGACATTTATCTTCAAATGCAATGCTAGATTTGGCAAGTTAATGATCAAACTAAAGAACATTTTAAGATTTTCCTGTTTCAATGAACTATCATATTTTAGAATATATTTTAGATGCATTGATTACCAATTGATTTTTCAATTTATTATTATTATTGATTACCATTATGATTGAAAGGCAATACACATCTCTGTTTCAATCGAACATTGTTCTGCATTGTTTGTCTTGCTTTCATGTTTATAGAGTTTCACAGACTTTCCATACAATATCTCTGGAGTGAGGCGCTATTTGAATAGAGATTACATTGACGCAATGAACTATCTTCTTGATATAGAAAACTGGGACAAGACAGTAGGCACGAACTATCAACCGTTTCACGACCACGGAATGTTCATTTCGAGGTAAGCGTATGTACACGACGCAAAATTCTATAGTGACTGCGCTAAATCAGCTCAAAATTTGCGTTTTATGCGTTTCAAGCGTGCGTATCCATGAGCATCCGATATAAATTTTGCTTTTTGTTCTCAACAATGTCTTGTAGAAAATGTGTGCCTCATCCAAATATAGATCACTATTTGTCTCCAAACATTAAATACCTTGCAATATATACAGTTTGGCCTATCTAGCTGTTATAATAATTGACATAGGGTGTGCAAGAATTTAATTTGGATTCAATACTCCATATAATAATAATAATAATAATAATAATAATAATAATAATAATAATGATAATAATAATGAGAACTTTGTATAGCGCCTAATCATTTGAAGCTCTAAGCATTTTAACACATGTACAATGATATAACTACAAACAAAAAACACCAGGAAAGTAGAAAACATTAAAACCCTGAAAATATAAGGTAGGAAACATTTAGGTCATTAAGTTAGTTCCTGCAGTCGACAAAGATGCGTTTTAAATGCACTCTAGAAAGGGATCACTGTGTTGTTGTGTCTAATTTCAATGGGCAATTAATTCCACGCTGCTTAGCCCTGGCATGGAAAATAACGTTGTACGTATGGTCTTATTTTCAAGGTGGGAATAATGAGTATACGATTGTCAGAAGAGGAGCGTAACTATCTTGCTGGTGTGTACACATGGGTGAGGCCAGATAGTTATATTGGACTAGAGTCCGTCAGTGAAACGTAGCACATTTTGTGTTTGATTTTGGATCGAATAGATAGGCAGTGTAGGTACCGAACAGCGGGGAGGTGTGCTCTGATTGTGATATTCTAAGGCTGATGTGAGCAGCTGTGATTTGAATATTTTGAAGTATCTGGAGTAGATATTGAGACCAACCAGCGATAATTGAGTTACAGTAGTCCAGTCTTGAAAGTACTAATGAACACAAGTGTTTTCGTGTCATGAACTTAAATATATTTGCGAATGGAGCAGATGCGTCTCAGCTCAAGATATGCAGCCTGCACATGTTCATGATATGTTGGCGCAACGTGAGATTACTGTCTAGAGTAAAACGCAGGTTTTGTACTGACTGTATAAATTCAATGTTTGTATTGCTGATATTTACTTTTGGCGTTAAAGGAGGTGAATGAGATAATCGTTATGTTGTGATCAGAATGGCTTCAGTTTTATCATCATTTATCTGCAACTTGTCATATGCCATCCGTGATTTCACATCGGAAATGCGGCTCTCTAGTCCTTGGATGGTAGTATCACTCTCAGTTGGGTGTCTAAATTGGTATAATTGGGCATCATCAACTTACAATTGGTGAGACACTGGGTAATTATCTATGCTACTTGAGAGCGGTTGAGTGTATAGAATGAACAGAACAGGTCCAAGAACAAAATCCTGTGGAACACCACAACATAAACCGATTGGGCTAGAGTGTATTCCATTTACATATACAACTTGTGTCCTATTCACTAAATTACATATGACAGTAACAATGCGAATTCCATATTGTAAATTATATTCCCTAAACAACATATAAGGAACAAACTGTTCCACTTACATAAGAAATATCAGAATGAAATCATATATGCTATGATATTCTGGAAGTTCAATTACTCCTTACTAATAATATTATTTTGTTTCCTTCTAATTTATGTTTGGTAGTGCGTTTTTTTAGTTACGCCAGAAATATGTAGGTAACAGATATAGAAGTTTCATCGTTTACCAGAGATGCTTTAATGTTTTCAAAACATAAAATCAACTTATTTCTTTTATCAGAGGAAGCGGCATTTCTCGGAAAGAGCTGAATAGTAACCATGTGTTATGTAAATTCATAATCTTATTTCCAAACTTCCCTTTAAATGTCCAACATCTGTGAAATATTTACAAAACTTGTCCAAAAGGGTGTTCTTTTGTCAAAATCAGCACTGAATACTGGTTTCGTATTTCAGTCCATCCTTTGCATTGACTAGACAACGCATTGTTCGGAAAATTAATATCGTTGGACGTTTTACAGTAGTGTGCCCCCGTGGGTTAAGCATTTTACAAAGATATTAAGCATGAAGGAGGAAAGTAGCTAAGTTATCTCGGACAGATAACCTTGATGTCGTCTGAATGTATTCCAGGGGTAATCGGACTATATTCTATGTTTTTGGAGAGTTCACTCTTCAGGCTAGTTAATGGCACCTGGAGACATTTTTCTGGACTGAAGCTAGGTTTGAGAATGCAATGGGTCGATATTTGTTAGGATCTCCACTTTCTTTACCTGGTTTGGAACTGGTATTACCTTCAAAATGATTGAAGTTTTTCAAAAGAGATGTTAGTGATGATTCTGGATCCAATTCACAAGACTTTGGTGCACTCTTCATCACGATTGACTGTACTAAATCCTTAGAGATAGGTTCAAATGATCCTAATGATGTCAGTGAAATTCTGTACCGTAACTGTATGGTGACGACGAGTCAACTGAAATTGTGTTGTCAAGCTTATCTCTAATGGATTGTACTTTGTCATGGAAGAAATTTGCAAGTAGGTCCGGTAAGTCTACTGGAGGGAAGGTAGTTGAAAGTTGTGTACCTTTGTTCTGTGACATTAGTTTCTTGGTTATCTCGAAGAGCTCTTTGCAGGTGAAACTCTCCGTCATCTTAGAACTGTAATGGAATACTTTGGGTAAATGCACTATGTTTTTGACGTTCTTCTTAGCGGCTTCATAGATTTGTTTATAAATAGTGAGTCTGGTTGAAAGCCAAGGCCTCTCTGCTTTTCAGCGGTTTCTTTTTGCAGTGTGAAGCTGGTCCCTAACACTGCTATACCACGGAGAATACTTTTGAATTGATACTCTGCACTTGGTGGCTGGGGCATGTTTTTCAAACAATGAACGCAGTAGTTATCGAGATGTTCTGCTGTAGGATGTAAGCAAGTTGTTAGGTTTGCTTAGACGCCATACATTAGTTTAGTTCTATTTATCATACGGAGGATTCTCTTAGTGAATAAATGAATGTTAAATTAAAGTGTGCCGGCAACGAAGGGTCATTATTCACTGTTTTATCTTTCAAAAGAAAGTTATTTAATTTTTCCCGTGGGGTAAGGAATGGTGCAACATCCCCACGCAAAATTTTCTCTTAGTAGCAAATAAATGTGTAGGGTTAGGGACTGATACGTCCAGATGGCATATAATGGAAAGCTGATCTGATGCAAGTTCGTTGGTCACAAGGGTGGATCGTATAATATTATCATAGGGTCTGTGAAAACTCCAGTCCAAAAAGTAACGCTGTTTATGGGTGGGTTGGTTAACTGACGTCTTAAAGTTGAAACAATAAATGGAATCATGGAGTTTTGATGCGTATGAGTTTCCATAAGTCAAATTTAAAGAATAAATCTCCAAGAATAATCATGTTGCCACCTATCGAATTTCCATATTCCAGGAGATTCGAAACTGCTCCAAAAAGATTCAGTCAGCTTGTATTTTTCTACTAGGAGGAGGGCGGTAGAGACAGATTAAATGAACTGACATTTGTTCCACTGTGAGTGTTGTTTCGACTAGTTCAAACAGTGTCTGGCAGATGTTTTAGGTTGTGTTGTATTTAAGACATTGTATCATGGAATACTTTGTATATCAGCGATAATGGAGGGGGATGACTTGATATAGAAACATGTGTGAGTTAGATCGGGCATTTGGGGCCATCGCCTGATGTTTTTAGCCATGTTTCTGTCAGGATAAGACGTTGATATTCTGATCATTGATACCACTTACTTATTTGTGTGCGCTTTTCCCGTGGTTCTACTGAATTTGCGTGGAATATTGCAAGACAGAGAGGTAAGGACGTAAAAGAAACGACTGGAATTCTTCTTCCTGTTCTACGTCTTTTTTAGCTTCCGTTTACACTTAAAAATGATGAATGTAGTCCCAGTTCTACACAAAACAGCACAAATAATTCCAAATTGATAGGGGAAAATACGGAAGCAATTGACGAGGGAGCAGGGATGTTTAGAGTGAGAATCCAAAACAAGATACCCAATATGTATACAGGGAATCATCGAGTGAGTACAGGATCAAGCAAGACACTCAAGAAGTATACAGGGACCAATCACAGGAGCAGAGGGATAATCGGTTACTAACAATTAATCACGGGATTCTCCGGAATAAAGTCCTTTTTAGGGCTATTGTCTGTCATTGTTTTAATAGGGTCTTCCACTTGGTTACGGAAATTCTCCTTGACAAGCTCTATCCAAAAAGCCTAACTTGATCATTTTCGGACCCACCGCTCAAAATTAACAATCTAATCCTCTCTGACAGTTGCTACCTTTCAAATGACGTTTAGTCATATCAGCAAAAGAAATTGTTAGGGACATATAATATGTACACTTTTGTACTAGAAGATTGGCATAGATAGGAACGTAATTTAATTCTTCAACTCTTACCATTTGATGAATTGCATCGGTGGCTTATACAATTTTGGCATAGGGAAATCCATTAGAAAAACTGGATTGAATTTGGAATAAGCGTACGTACTTTCGATTGGTTGATAGGTTGAGTGCGTGATGGGTCTATTTACACTCACCCAGGTCTAACATTCATATCATTTGCCCCTTTTTCGGGTATGATATGAAGACCAAATTAAATAGCGCACTCTGTGCGCATAAACGCCAGGAATATGTGGCACCATTCCATCTTCCTGGATAAATTAAATCACTGCCATGTAAATACATGGCAGTGCAAAATAGTGAACATATGACCCTAGTGGCCGGTTTCACTTTGAATCCAGCTATTCATTTATTCAGATCAGGAACTTCACTTGAAAAAATCAAACTATTATCACTCCGGGTTCTATTGTTTTGTTGAATATGCGTACAATGGTGTTGGTGTCCTGCATATTGTTATTTCGTTTAATCTGAATTCTACGGACTGTAGTGACACCTTCATGTTTCATCCCTTCATTTCTATCTGTGTTGCTTACTTCTAACAAGTCACGTGAGAGTATCTCGCAATTGGAAGTATTGAATGTCTTATGTGCGAATGACGTGACACGAATACCGAAGAAAGTTTTTATTTTCTTGATATTGTCTGTTTGACCTCGTCGCTCACACTCAAGAAGGCAACATTCTTACAATTGTATAGCAGATCTTAGTTTGCAGATCGATCCTGTAATTTTCTTTTCAATTATAAAAACTGAGACAGTGCGGCAATCGATTTTTAGGCATCTTATTATTGTATAACCATGTAGCGCGGAAATGTCTCCCCACCACTTGAGTCGTCATCAGTCAGATAGAGTTATCGTTGGTTTAAGTTGATTTTTGTGGTAAATTTCTATCTTGGTTTGTTTGACATTAGGCACCCGTGCTCCCCGCCCACCAAGGAGCACAACCAGGGAGCGATTTTAAATACCTGGGATATACAGATGCTATACTCAGTCGATAAAATTACCTGTGAATGAGCTGTGCAGCCACCACTTTCTATGATCGGTGAAATGACCTCCTGATAGACCTACGTAGGTCATGATAATATTACATAGGAATATGGCACTAGCGATGAGTATGCTTCTGATCAGCTGACTAAGGAGGGGAGAATGGAGTAAGCCATAACACAATATGATTAAGAAACATTGAATACAGTCAGTTCATAACCATGACATTATTATTGTTTGTATATATTATTGTTTGTATAAAAGGTCGGAATGCTATCAGTAGCTTGAGGTATAATTAGGTACATGATAACTACACAAAAGGTCATGGTTCACATTAGCACTATACTGTTAGTTCCTTATGTTATTAGACCTTTACCATGTTTGGATTTAGCTGTAATAAAGTTTACGACATAAAAGAGATTATGACTTGATTATAATATGCGAAATGTAAAATGTAAATCTGCAAGGAAAAAACTTTATTGACTTCGGACTACAACTATAAATGAATACTTATTTGATGTGAATTGATATAGATGGAAATAAATTGGCTGTCATTTAGGTGAGGAATGACTTAGACAACTAGTAAATTATAAATTAGAAACATAAATAAATTGCCTTATTGATTGCTAGATTAATCAGGTATTATTGAATTGAATTTAGAATGTCGAGTCGGTGAGCAAAGCACTCAAAGATTTAGATATTCTATTTTCTAAGAGGATTGCTCAACCTATAATTCAAGGTAATTATATATTTGTTGTCTAAAGAAACCTTCATTATGCTTTGAGCTTCATAAAATCATATACATAATGAATTTTAAGAAATAAATGAATAAATAAATTAAAATATTGGTATGTGAATTACCCATTTCCTTCCTACAACGTCATAAAGTATAAAACATCATCAAGAATCAAATATTCTAAAAACAGATGGGAACTTCAATTGTGGGGACTAAACCGGAAGTTAATAAATGCTATGTGTCAATATAAGGCAGCATCTATTGCTTCAGTTTCATTGTGCGAAAAATTAATCTTGTTTTCTGTCTCCAAAACTAATATTCTATTATATATCCTATTTTACATTTGAATGGACACAATATTTTTATTTACAAACTAACATCTCCGTAATTGATCATGTATTACACGTACCTTTTCAACATACTGGGAAGCAAAGGAAAATATTTAATACAAAAATATTAAATATGTATTTACTTGCTTCATGTATTTTGTTTTACATATGTCATTTATATATGTGTAGAACTAACGCATCACTTTTAAATGTTATTATTATTTTTATTATTCCCAGTTAAGAAGACTATATATATATATATATATATATATATATATATATATATATATATATATATATATATATATATATATATAGTATGTGTACTGAGAATAACTATATCATTATTTTATTTTAGGTACACGTTGTTTACAGGTTCGATTTATAGCTTCGACAAAAACGATCTCCACATTGGCGGCAAGTGTTCTCTCATTTTCTCCTTAAAATTGCTCATCATGAGTTTCATGAAATCCTGATATACCTAACTACATGGAGTTTTCACATTTATTATTTAGATGTCGGCATCAATTTACACTGATGACCCACTCAACTCGAAACTTGATTGGTTTTACTCTTTTGAGGAATTATAAAATGCACTTTGAGTTTTATTGTGAAATCCAAACACTGTTTCACTGATAATAAATCCTGATTTACACCTACAGCAGAACGTCTCTACAAAATATCACGGAGAGCTCAAATTTATCAATATGTTTATATGATCTTATCGCTGTGTTATTGCATCAACACATTTAGATATATTCCCAAGGTAGCCTGTTAAATTAAGAACCACATCTGATTATGTTGTGGATGCTGTTTGTTACAAAATGCATTATAAAGCATCTAAACTTTTACCTTTCACAAATGCCTTCATAAAGTTTCATTCGTTCATTGTGATCAGTCTGCAATTATATATATATATATATATATATATATATATATATATATATATATATATATATATATATATATATATATATATATATATATCATGTCTCCTTTTCTGTATATATTGGTCATAACGTAAAGGAAATGTAATTTAAGTATGCTGTGATATGTAAACAAATACTGTTACTTTTATTATGTATCTTTGTCTGTATCTATATAAATAATTTGTACAGAATTTGGGATCCAGACTGGGCATTTGTGTTGCCATGTATTTTTGTTTCGTGTAGGATAGTAGCTCTTGTGCAAGTTAATGTAGCCCAACATAGCCACAACTGGACCTGTTTCAAAGGCAATTTTCGAAAGGTTAGGATGATATTAGACCTAGTTACTAACTTTGTGGGTTTTTTATATACCGAAAATATCTGTCGACAAATCCTTATGCATTTTAGTATTTTCTTTAATTTATTTTCCAACCCTACCAACTTCATTGATGCAGGGAGCAGAGAATGGGACCGTATTCATGGGCTTTGCCGCTTTGAAAGCATTAAAATGCTTAAGTTAAGCAAAGTACCGAGTGTGTGAAATGTCTGCTGAGTATCATTTCATTGAGATGAATCAAATAGATTCTTATCAATTAAACAATTAGTCGTTGTGTTTGTAATCACTATGTATTATCAGTCCAAAACTGGTTATCTGGTAAATCACAAACATGTTGGAATGTTATTATGATACATGGTTTCCTTCTTGTGTTCTGGTCTTACCTTTATACGACAGGTATGTGAGGTTGGTCGAAGAAATTCTGTTATTATGATAGATGACTTTCATGCAATGACGTTGGCAATGACCCATGAACTTGCACATAGGTAAGTCCTCCCTTGGCGCCTCTTGTCTGCTGCATTTATGTCCACTCAGTGATTCCGGTCTCCCGTGTAAGATTTTATGACTTCTACGTGAGCAGCTATCAAGTTATCATTTGCCGCCAATCGAAAACATGTTTGTTAGTCTGGAGTTTCGTTATCCTATGTCTCAATCACCCAATCACTGTCCTTTCTGGGCAGTTAAAATTACTTTACATCTGATCAATGTAAAATTCAGTGTTACTACACTATGGTCAATATCTGAAGTAAAAGAAAAGAAGCCAACTAACACATTTGATAAAACTGAACAAACAATTCAATTATCAAAGTTATAAATGAAATAAATAGAGAAACTTTCAGTAATATGAACAAATTCTAAACTAGTATTTAAAAATTTCAGTGAATGTTAAGAATCATTGAAAAGTCCGTATAATTTTAAATGCTAGAAATCTTTACTTGAATTCAAAGAGCCATGACGTTGTCAAGAAGGGGTTGCCATGAATTAATTTTAATAATTTAAGACAGCCCCTGATTAACATTATAGTCTAAAAGACGAGCTATTTCTTTTTCCTATGAACTGTACAGAAATGTTTGTCCTCTCGAATAATATCGTTGTACAACAATCATCACGTATGCATACTTGCTACGGGAACACACTAGGTGTGAATAATTCAAATAATCGGCATTAATCTGATTGCTTGTTGCTTGCTATATACACTGTATATTGTGAATGTAATATGCAATAGACCCCTAGTGGCAGCATATACTATTGATTCTGTTTCGATTACTAATATTCTCTTGTCCTCCTGCAAAAATGGCAAGCTACATAATTATTCTCAAATTATCGAACTCCCATCAGTCCCTGAGAAAATATGTCATCGGCGCCACTTAAATATTGACATTATTATTAATATCTCTATGTTCATAAGCAATTATTTATAGATCCTAAGCAATATAATACTCTTAAGAGATTCCAGACAAGTAGGTAAATTTTGACTAAAGATATTTTTATATACAACAGACATGAATAAGAATTATGGAAATTAGATACATGTACCAGAGTACAAAACAAACTCACATATACACATAAAATAATGTTACATTATCATATGACATGTAAAATCTCAGTATTTTTGGGTAGCTATAATGGTTGTAGTTTTCGTTTTTGCACTCAATAGAAAAAAATTATTTCAAACAAGTCGAAACAAAATTGTTATCAATTTATTGAGTTTTCCGCATCTTTACTGGATATTCAGGATCACCTGATATTGTTATGGAGTGCTTGCAATGAGGGAAAATGTTTTGTTCCAAGGTTACATTAGGTAAAACTTTCTCTCCATGAGCAATGTTAAAAACAACAAGCTTCCCAATCGCCAGCCAGGTGATTCCAATTCAAATAAGCAAAATGCCAATTAAGATACTTATAGCTGTATAATAGTTTAGTATCAGCCTCAACATAGTCGTTGTTTTGCTCCGGATAAAACGAAGGAGTTGTTAGTGACGTAGGAGTACACTTGTAATAATTGGTATCATACTTCGAGTTGTGAGCTTCTAATTAAAATATTTTTATTTAGAAAAAAAAAGATGTGTGGCATATAGCAGTAGGCTGGTTTTCAATGATTTTGCAATGTCGAACAAAAATCAACGTAATCCGAAGTAATTCTTAAATGTGAATATCTGCAGCAATACGATGAATGCATTCCACATTTTTGTAATGGTATAATCTATAAAATATTAGAAGATGGAACTATCTTATATTAGCAACAGGTGTGCACATAACAGTTTCTTTGTTATAATATTGATTACATATTTGAAAATGTATGTTTTTTGAGAACAATGTTAAAGGTATAACTGTGAAACTTTAGTAACATTATATATATATATATATATATATATATATATATATATATATATATATATATATATATATATTTGGTTTATGATCATGCGCCTTGGACGTTTTGTATTTCCAGTCTTGGAGCATTTCACGACGGAGAAGTGGAAGCCAGCGATTGTAGGGCTGAAGATCAATATATTATGACTGCCGTAATAGATAAACCTGATCCACAAAAACCATATTCCAAAAATCCATGGCTATTCTCCAAGTGCTCTGTGCGATCGATGAAGCAGACGTTGAAAGACAAGTATGTACAGTGTATATCACAACATATAATATGCGATTGTTCCTTATTTCTATGATACCTCTAATTGTCAAAACCTGTATCAGTTTACAATGAACATATTTTTTCAAAGTATATTTGATTTCATAGTACGTATCGGAATGTAACCTCCGTCATTTAAAAGTAAAGTCTAAATAATGTTATAAAAAACGATTTGACCTACTGATGAATATGTATTTCTAAGATATAGTTATGAATGCGTATATCGTGGTTGCATATGTTAGAGAATTGATTCAATGATTTTTAACGGCGCACCAGCACTTTTAGGCGATTTAGCGCCATACAATAGGTTGTATTTATACATGTCTAAAACTTCTAAATGGTTTAATATCGACCAGCGATATAAAAAACCAAATAGTTCAACATAAAAATGGTAAGATGTTAGTAACAGTAAAATATGAAGCTTCCCAATCAACGGGATATGTAAATGGTGTATGTTGATGAGTACAGTTGAAAAGATGTTGAAAACAAGGGGCGGTATTTTTATGAGATAAAAATGTTCTAGGTGATGGTATACAAATTATAGTTTAAAATAGAGATTTACTTCCTTAAGGAAATCTAAAATACAGGTGATATATATAGTATCAAAATGTTCCATCATGTCATGTACATTGTATATGTTAGAAAAAGTACCCCACCTATTTTATAGATGCATGATGTCAGTTGCAGCTAAGGAGATTCATTACTATATCTTTTCTGGTTTTTTGTCTCTTTAAACAATACAAAAAACTTTTGTTTTGAAATTTCACATCATGAAGATGACTACAGCTGTTTCTAGTCCATCCAGTAATACTAGTAAGTACTGGCTCAATTCTATCAATGTTCCATGAAGAATAAACAAACCTGATAAATTAAGGATATATTCCTGCAGAATTGATTAACTTGGATGTCAAACATGATCAAAATGTGTTAAAACTCAACTTTATGTTAAGCTTGCGAGACGAAGGATTGGACGGCTCTGATCATGTCTTAAATCTCTAAAATGTTTACATTCATTACAATCGTATTGTAAAACTCTTTAGTTAATTAGTATTCATTATCTAATGAACGTTTAAATTGACAAATTCTTTAACTTACACAGCACACGAACATTGCATTGGAATCCCAGCTTTATTATTAAGGTTTACGCACAGTGATGTCTTAAGAATACGGTCCATGTCCAATACCTTCAATGGATTGTTTAATTAAAAATATGCGGCGAATGCATTTGTCCAGAACAGATTCTGTATTTCTCATTTGCTGTCATAAAATAAATGACAAGGCAAAACACTCTGTTGAGGAGACGTTTCAATCTCATATCTTACAGGATGAAACATGATGGGTTCACTACATCCAGTTTTAAATAATGTACACACATCTTAATGCTTTTCAGTGGCAATGAACATTCGTGCTGCCCTATACACCTACTTTTCAGTCTGTATTTCTGACTAAACATTCCATCATAGAACTGTGCATATTACACTTAAGGCGTATGTAAGGTTAGTTTGGTGACCTTACAAATACCGGAGTAATCTTGGATAAGGTCAAACCTTTCATAAATACAAGTTTTCCTATTTTAAAGTTATTGTTTCGACAGCAGGAAAAGTGAAGATGAATTTTTTTTTGTTTTGCTTCAGTAGCATTGGTCTACCGTATCATCAATCTAATTGATAATTGTGAAACCTAATGATACATGGTATTTGACACCTGTTAAGAGTTCTAATCGTTCCTGTTGTTGTGGTTCCCTCAATTTTATGTTTGCATTCAAATATCAAATAATGCGTTCGCTTTGCCTTTATCTTTATTTAGGGCCATTCGTTACGTACATTAGGTTCTTAATTCAATACTAAATCCATTTTATATCCATTGTGTATATGCTGATTGCTAATTATTTCGTAGTTGCCTCACTTCAGTGCAAACATTAGGAGTGGCAATAGTTGATCTTAAATTCGGAAAAATCCAAATTTGTAATTTGGAATGGTGATATCTGACGCTATCTTGTTTGCCGTCCTATGATTTACTCTTTATATGGTAAACAGAAATTTGTTGCTCGTATAATGGTAATTCCCTATGAATCGGATCGAAATGAATCTAAGATACATTCGAAACCATGTCATGATCTAAATATCTCATCCATCTTTGTGTATAAAATGTTAAAAAGTCTTGAAAGATACATTGCTCTTTGGTTCAACAATTTTAGATAATATAAACAATTGTCCGTTCGGTTCGGTCACTTAACGCATGTAATTTAAACAATAGATTCCCAATGGATGATTCATCTCCTTTTTACAAACGTGATGACCTTTGAATGCGATTGTTACAATATTTCGAGCACTTACAGATGCATTAGTAAACGCGTGATTTGCCAGTCCTTGGTTAATTATACAAAAAAGTAAATATTTTTTAGATATAAGGAGAATACAATGTAGGGAAGATCAAATGTAAGCAAACTAAATCTTAAAGTGATGATAAGGCAACATTGTCAATATTCACCATATGCTGTTTAGAGAAATAGCTCGTTGTTAAAATATATGCTTTACACAAAGTTATGAGTCAAAGCTGAGTACATAGGGGAAAAAAATTCTGTGATTGCTTTTTATTAACATAAATAACTTACTTATCGTTCTAGATCTTCAAAGGTGTATGTTTTGGATTTCGTTATTTTAATAATCATGTGATATCAAGACAATGTTTGCGTTGTCTTCTTGAGCATTGCTCTCTTTATTTGTGTGGAAAAGTTGTTGGTTTTGGCTTATCAAAGAATATTTCTGTACATATGAAGACCCGTTTGTGCTTTATAATCCATATTATGGAAACGTATTTTGTGTGCTGTACAGTAACCCATTCGATCACTTTGTTGCAAGAATGCAGGCAGGTTTTCAGTCCTATTCTGTAGATACAACGCACTATAACTATATACAAAACTGACTGGTAACTTAGGTAAGTCATTAACAATTTTGAACGTTTAAGCATCACTCTTTTATTTTCCTTTTTTGCATAATCTATAAAATAAATCCCAATTTAAGAAAACAATAATATGTCTACCTGTAGAGTTGTGTTTTGCATAAGTGTTCTGCGTATGTGGGGTCAATATGCATTAGTATATAGTTGTAATGTAGTATACTCATGTTGGTAGGGTAGGATTGAAATTTCCTTTCCCTCGGACGTGATGGAAAACATTCTAGAGTTTACGTTTAACTTGGCTATGCAGTGGCATATTACTTGACATTGAGGATGGGTTTTTCCGTTTTTTTAAAAGAGTGAAAAAAGGTTTGTATGTGACTGTTCCTGTTTTGTAGTTACTTAAGATGGCCCATGGCCCATATAGATGTCGCTGATAAAAGGCTATTTAGTTTGTAGAGTTGAAGCCTTGGCGACAAAAGTTTTCACGAGTGGGGAGCATCCCTTGTTTTGATTGGCTGTACGTGTGTAGATAGTGTGTTTAGTTGTATTTTATTTTCAAGTTGAATGAAAGTGTGAATGCGAGTTCTAATTATTGCATATATTTTTGACAGGAGATTAATGAGGTTACGGTGGTTGCGCTAGCCATGCCAACAACAAAATCATGTGTTGGTAATGAGTTGGTCGGGTGGTGGCCCATGTAAGAGATTTCCCTAATAATCCTGCATTCCTTGACCCATTGTCGGAAGTTCTGTTTATCAAATTAGGCGAGAATGGAATTGGTTACCTGTATAGTGAGATTATCCAATTGTGCCCTATGGTGTTGAAAGTAGGTTTGCGGTTCGTGGTTGTGAGTTCGTTGATGCCATGGGAACAGTCGAGGGTGTTGGCACGGTCACGGTATCGGAACCGAGTTCGTGCAGGAGTTGTCAATAGTTTGTTAGGAGCTTGCAAGTCATCCTTTGCCGGCTGATTGATATTAGGGGAGTTTATATGGACACTGATGCACGGGGATGCCGGTGGCTGTACACCAGAATTTTGTTTCGCTAGTTGAGGCATTTTAGATTGTAGAACTTTATTCAGATCTGAGAGATGACAGTTTTATGTGTTCCTTGTTTTTTAAAGAGAATAAGTTGTGTTTATAAAGTGATATTGTTTATTATGTATAAAATGAAACATCAAACGAAAATGGTAGCTCTTGTGTATAAAATTCCATATGTCAATATGGATATTCATCCTGATGTCCTATTACATGAAATCCTCATTATAACGGAAAAAATCTACTGAGGCATAGTTTCGTACGAAACTTGTTATGTGTCTTCTAAGATGTATGAGGGAGGTGAAAATAGCAGGGATGTCCATGTTGAGGTCCTTTTTTAGGTATCATTTATACGGCATCCTTAAAACATGGAGACCACCACCATTATTAATGGCAAATCGCTATGGAGCGCATGAACGTAGTGACAATGCACGAGAGTTATGTGTTTTACCGTGGTAGTGGTTTTATTCAAAGCAGGAATGCATCAAGAAAAAAGTAGGGATTTACATGTTAAGGATCGTTTTAGGTATCAGTCGATGATTCTTTCTGGGGGTGCGGGTTTCACGGATTCTTCCTCCACAATTAATTATGGCTACCATATGTAGTCAATCGTGTGCTGAAATTTAGCGTTAAACCCTACAACAACAACTTCCTGTTTCTTTCTACGGCCTTTCAACTTATTCAGAGGAATAGACCCGGTGATGTGACATGTTTTTTTCCCTCGATTGAATGAACACAGCCTTCCACATAGCAGCTGGTGCGATTTTAATTTTTAAAACATATTAATGTGTCAATCGGTTCCCTCATATCAAAGACATTTCTTAAGCATTAGTGTGGGCTTGTTATCCATCAAGATCATGTGATTATATGGATGAATTCCAAAACTCTCTAATGTTTTATTTCAAGGTTGCACGTTTGCATTAACAAATAATTAACACTTCTTTCAATTTCCACATTTCTTATTATTTATTGATATTTTCACATAGTTTGAACAGCAATTGAATTAGGTGGATACGAGTATATTCTGTGTTATTAAAGACTATAACACAGTGTCAGTATATTTTTTGCAAAATATTTTGTAAATTCTACAAGTCAAATGGTCTATTTGTCTTAATCGATTTTATATTGTTTGACTCGGATTCAAAGACCCCATCACAGATTAACTGATATTCCCTCGGAAAAATGGAAGTCTGTTGGATTATTCCGTTTTGAAGATGCACGGGAAATTGCCTCATTGATCTCGTTTCCATTCCACCAATGTACTTGATGGTCTGCTTTGTTCTTTCGCCGTCCCAATGTTGCCTTACTTTCATCTTAGATCAACCATTTTCAGGTTCATATAATACATGCTAACAGGTGTAGTGAATCATGCCAGGGTTAGCCTGACACAGACTACATAAAGAACAACAGTTACGAGCTCACACGACCTACACTATTATGCTTTGTTTTCCAGAGTTTGAGTACATAAGTAACCCCCTCCAAACATGGTTCTTAGTTTTGTTGACTGAAAACATTGTTGATTTTGAAGCACTTAACAAACATTTTAAATACGCGACGTTAACTCAGTCGTAGGAAAATAAACGAAGAATATGGATTATGGTAAGAAGGTCATTGACAATATCCAAGGAAACATGGAAGTCTGTTGGAGGATACCGCTTTGCAGATGAACGGGACATTGCCTCATTGACCTCGTGTCCATTCCACAAATGTACTTGATGGTCTGCTTTGTTCTTTTTCCGTCCCAATGTTGCCTTACTTTCATTTAAGATCAACCATTATCAGGTTCACAATTTTACGTATACATGCTAACAGGTGTAGTAAATTATGCCAGGGTTAGCCTGACACACTCGCTGAACAGACTACATAAAGAACAACAGTTACGAGCTCAAAAGACCATATTATGCTTTGTTTTCCAGAATTTGTGTATATTGGGAAACCAATATAAACATGGTTCTTTCTTTTGTTGATTGAAAACATTGTTGATTTTGAACCAATAAGCAAACATTTTAAATACACGACGTTAACTCAGTCGTAGGAAAAGAAGGTCATGGACATTTTCCAAGGAAAGATGCAAAACAAGTAAAACGTACTAATGCGGGGGTGGGGGAGGCGTTATTGACAAGTACGTTATGACGTCCAGCCAATTAAGGAAGTATCATTTTGTCATTCATGCAGCATACGTTTCGCAGCAAAAGAAATGATCATGCGAAAACTAAATATCTTATTTGGCATCGCTTAAAGAGGAATCACGTTCGTACTGATTCCATAAATCGAAGACCGAGTTAATGGAGAAACTACAAAAGATTCGTTTAGACACATTCGTGTCTAATCCTAGCAGCATCACATTACTTTAGAGATGATTACGTTTTATAAATGTTTTATAGAAATCTTAGAGCGGAAGTAATGCATATGAACAATCGTTTCCACAGAATGGTTTTGAAAGTGATGGTCATTCCTGGTTACAAAACTCATGACATAAACTCGAACGTGTTTATGTTTTGACGAGGAAGTTCATTGTTAGAATAAAACACTGAAAAGCATTAAACGGAATACACAATTCTGGTCTCGAAGATTTGTTTATTAATTTTCACAGGTAAATATCAAGTGATTATTGGCACATAAATTAGACACGTTTAAATATCTGTCAAATCTATCAAATAACTGAAAGTTTCAGTGGTCAGTCAGAAGATAGCGTTGATCAATTGTATATATATATATATATATATATATATATATATATATATATATATATATATATATATATATATAAGGGTCATTGGAAATATCCAATGGTCACTTATCGTAGTCTCGTCTATGATGACATCTTCCAGATACCATCAAACTATTCTGAACTCATCATTGCACATTGGCCGTGCTATTTGTGACCAGGATAACCATCTTTAAAACCATAACACGAATCTCTGGTTTAAACTATTATTATTCTAGTGGCGAGGAAAACAGAATTTTAAGAAGTGTTATCATTATTCTAGCAATCATGACGTCACTGCTGTGTCGTGCTCGACGTTTACTCTTTGGCATAGTGAAATGACTGTCAAAGTCTCTCGGTCATTAGCAAATAACATCCACATCGGTTTTCAATTGTTATTTTACATTGTTGTGTTAATCAAGGCACAATATATATATATATATATATATATATATATATATATATATATATATATATATATATATATATATATATGTATATATATATATATATATATATATATATATATATATATATATATATATATATATGGGGGGATACCCTGCAACTCTAATTATACATTCGCATTTCAGAGATTGTGTGATTATTCCTGGTGAATACTACAATGCTGGTGAATATACCAAGCATGTTAGTAAAGAGGCAGGAGTGTTGTTCCCTGCTAATAAGCAATGCGAGCTCAACAATGGACAGGGATCGCGCGTTTGTGAGGTATTACGTTTTGTGTGTGTATATGTGGGTTGAAAAATGTGCTTCTAACGAACTATAGGAAAGTTGACGGCCTGTTATATATATATATATATATATATATATATATATTGTTTAGCATAAATTTATACGTGTGTTCTGTCTTCATGCTATCTAAAATACCGACACTGAATAGCATGATTTAATATTTAATATGACTTATTTGTGCAGAAATGCCAAACTATTCCTAACTGCCATGGTTTAGACGTAAGAACAAACTGATATTGTTTTGTAAGCAGAGTTTTTGTAAGAACATCTGATGAATATCTTCAGGCACCCAGGGTTGACTAATTTTGCATTTTGTGCGAGAAGAAAACGTTCCTGTGCGCTATTGTTCGTGATACTCCTCGATGCTTCAGAGGCTGTGTTTTATTTGGAAACTAGAGCGGATTTAACCATCTTATCATGTTTATCCCCAACATGCAGGTGTTGTACGGGACTGGAAATTTACGGTTAAACATGAACCACAATGAAACGGAGTCGAATGAAGTAGAGAAATGAATAGTTGCTGATGGAAGCTCGTTTTCTTAGGTTTGCTTCGATGTAACACGTGTGACCGGAAGTTAAATAGCTGCCAAACCGAGCAAATATTTGCATTGCCACTTTTAAAGTATCAATGATCTGTTCCCGTAACTGTTGTTATTATAATCATCAGGAAATCGATATTATTATATCTATCTCTGAAGATCTTGCATAAATACTACAACTCAGATTACCTGCATGTAATGGTTAGACTCATTAAAGCCATATTAGAACATATATCGATTACAAAGGTAAGATATACAGATGGATATGTTGACATTATAAAATGCAAATTATATTATTACAGGAACGTTGAAAACAAATACTTTAATGTATTAATACACTGCAAAAGCAAACAAAATTTATAATTGACTGCTCAAACAGAACACGCAAAACATCTGTAATATATCGCATCTCATGAATATATAATACAGACCAGACCATTATTTAGTACAGTGAACATACAATTAAACATAGATGTTGCAAACAAACGTGCATAACAGACAATGTAATTCATAATTTACCGATATGAATTTAAGACAGAGAAGATTGACAGCAATATTGTTGAGGAACACATAAGTACTCGTAATGATACCACACAAAACAATACTTTTATACTTAATACGTTCAATGATATAATTCAAGCTGCAACAAAACTGGAGTAACAAAATCAGGAAAGAGTATGGATATGACGCCTTAGAATACCGAAACCAAACTGTTGCATCCAATGCGACGTTATTAAAGCACCTAAGCGCCAAAAGTTATGAAATATTTAGTTACCAATTTTATTCATCTATAAATTTAATTCGTTCAGTTCAACACTCACGTACATATTATTTTAGTAGCTTATGACAAAGGCTTTGTCAGAATTAAAACAGCATTTAATCTAGTTAAACTTAGTGTTTCCACTGATCGTTTTCCGTTACATACAAATAATAGTTCATGAGAAATTGTGAGGGGAGGGCGTATCTTGACGCGTCCTTCGGTTCAAAATCTTATCACTGTTACCCAAGTTTTACGATTCACATATGTTTTGAATGTTGTGTTTACAGATTATTTATCCAGTTCTGCTTATGCTTAAATCTTACCATTCGAGGCATGGGTCTCAGTTAGGACCATACTAAAATGAAAGCCATGGATACCAACGTTTCGCATAATTTAGTTCATAATCAAATAGTGTTTTTCAACTTGCTTTCACATATTTACCATAAAATGTTTTGAGTTGTATCATTACGAGTAATATCGAACGATCACTAAAGTAGGTGAATGTGTTTCACGTTTCATACCACCTGTTTTGACTCATTAACTGACACGGCAGCATCTTTGCAAAATAGACGACTGTGACCTACATTTGAATAATGGACATTTTATTTTTGCATTAAAATCGTCGCACGTAGGGTTTTGGTATACTAAGATCCTTGTATAAACACTCTAATTATACACGTAGCGAGGTCGTTCTTGATGTTCAATACTACCCCAGGTCAGTAGCCTGTTATGGGTCATATTGAACGCCGCGCTAACATTCGTCGTGTCATTGTTGTCTAATGTTGATTACACAGACACAGTTAGTGCTAGCATAGCGAAATAGTCATTGACATGCATCTCTTCTACTGATATTCTTTACATACAGTCATAGGGAATGTAACACGGCTTGCGAGTTTTGCGACGATAGGAACATAACACAAAGCTGACTAGATCTTGTAGCTTATTGTGATCTTCAATATATGCCTAATTTTATATTTCTTTTAAAAAAGACTCCCATTGAAGCCATCTGCCGTTTCATGAGATGTACGAATCCAAAAACAGGCATTTGCAATAAGATATATTATACTGCAGCTAGAGGAACAGAATGTGGACCACGCAAGGTAATTAATCACTTTCTTTTTTTATCTACAGAAATGCAAATGGTTTGTAAAGTTATACAAATCTAATTTACCTTATGTACTTATGGCATTTGCATGCAAAAACGAAATTCCATGAGAAAAAAAAATATACTTTAAGATCGAATGATGACTAAGTGTGAAACAATAAAGACTGCAAAACATTGCAGGATGTATAAAAAAATTCACACTCAAATCTGGTTTGTTAGCAGCCACTTGAGCCTTTTGACACCTAATTCATTAAGATCCAGTTAACAGAAACGGATAGGAATTCTGAATTTAATCTTTCAAGTACAATTGCATACATATATATATATATATATATATATATATATATATATATATATATATATATATATATATCACGAATACAAATAAAATGGCGAATAACGAACCTTTAGCGTGCACTGGATCCACAAAGCTATTACGTGTGTCAGGGAATCATTAAGAGAAATGCAACAAAATGATAACGTCTTAATAGTGTACAACTCTTAATATCTCAAATGCAAGTACAAAACATGGACGAAACAAGTAAAACACAAACAAATGTTTGGTTTGCAAAACCTTACACGACAGTTTCTGAAGACACTTTACATTTAAATCCGCTGTTTCAATTAGGATATTCCCGTCCCGTTGTAGATGCTGGAAAACACTCTTCTTGACGTAGATATCGATGAGCAATAACGACATTTGTCGTTTGATATACGGTTGTGCAAGTGCAAATTATATCCTGGATATTTCACTGTTATATTTGTAATAATTGACTGTTATGCAAATTTAGATTATTATTGAAAAGGAACTGTGTCGCCTGCAAAATATAACTTTATTTGTGCATGTTTGTGGCGATAAATGGTGTCAAACCTCTCTAGATATGATATAGACCATGACATTTGCAAGCACAGTGACTAGAGAAAAACTACACATACATGGTAAAAATCAAACAAGGAACAGAGAGAATGCAATATATCACATAAAATGTAAGATATGTAGGCTTCAGTGTGTTAGAGAAACTGAAACGCTACACAAAGGAGTCAACCGTCACATATCTAACTGGATGCCACAGAAGCTGTACAGAAGTCCGGTCACAGAATATTACTCTTCCCCATGCCACAATTTTAATGATATAACAGTTATTGCACCTGCTTGCAACCCGAACTGGAGTTCCGAAACTAGGAAAGAAAAAGGAATCTTACTGGATACAACGACTGAGAACATTAACACTAAACGGTTTAAACCAAGAAGACTAGAAAAAGACCGACAAGCACAAATAAAATTATATTTTGTAGCCGACACAATTTCTTTCAAAGAATTCTCTAAATTTGCTTAATAACCTTTCCTTACTAAAATAAAAATGAAATAGTTGGGATATCATTTGCCTCTACATAATTTCACATAAAAATATGTCGTTATGGATCATCGATTTCGAGGTCGATAAGAGTTTGATTATTTGATTGATTAGGAATTTTAACGTAGCTTGTAACAATTTTTTAGTCATATCGCTACGATGTCTGCAGTGGGGCAGTTTATAATGATGTCTAGCACTGGGGCATCATGCCGCAGACATGTAGCATGATGTCCCACCCAGTCACATTATCCTGACACCAGGCCGACCAGTCCCAACACTAACCTCTTAATGCTGAGCGTCAAGCGAGGCAGCTATTAGTACCATTTTTGTAAGTCATTGGTGTGACTCGGCCGAGGATCGAACCCACGGCCTCCCGCTTCCGGGGCGGACGCTCAAAACACTAGGCCACCTGAACGGTTGGGTCGAAAAGAGGTTTTTCTAGCATCCGCAAAGGGTTGAATTAGGCTAGTTGACATAGTATATTTCAAGGATTAATTCCCGCAGAAAGAGCAATGTAAAGGTTTTCAAACACCACGGTTTTTGTGTGTTTTGTTTGTCTTTTCCATATTTTGTACTTACCTTTGAAAAATACTCATTAATGGTCGAAAGCATTCACAGTATATATATATATATATATATATATATATATATATATATATATATATATATATATATATATATATACCTATTCTTTTTCAAGCGGTGCATTAATGGAAGGTGTGTTTCCTGATCATTCAATTAAGGTGAGTTGGAGCCAACAGTTCTTAACCTGCCAAACTTGCAAGCATCTTAATATTTAAATTTATATTCTTCTCAGACCAGGCAAGATACGCAATTGATAGGAATTACATGGACAAGGAAATCTGTTCTTTGCAATATAGCTTTGCAAGATCTTATGTTCATATATGGGGGACACATATACCAAACACAACATGCATTAAGAATTAGTTCAATTTATGATAGCGTAATTCGTAATTCAATAATTAATAAGTGAGTTAGATTATAATACTCAGGATGATGATCATAATCCATATAATTATTATTATTATTATTATTATTATTATTATTATTATTATTATTATTATTATTCTACACCCTTGTAAGTTTGAAATATAATTACACTAACGTTCGCCTAGATTTGTTTGAGAAGTCAAGATGATAAATTGAAGCACATTTATTTTACAGGACCAAGTTACCTATTGCATGAATGAGATTGGAAAAGTTGCAGTAGCTCCAAGCTGGATAATATATTTGAAACGCATTTATAAAGGCAATGTATATTAATTAATATTATATTTCTATTGACACGTAGTCAATTGCTGATAGTGTCGTTCTTTATCTGTTCACATTTGGCACATTACTTCATCGTATATACCGCTGTTATGTTTCGCTGAGTAAAAATTTGAATACATTGCAAACCTTTCACTTATTGTTACGTAGACAATTTATAACAGGATTGACCTGAAGGGACGCTTTGATCAATTGACAACACAACACAATATGATGAAAAAAGAACGTTATGAAATAATATATATATATAATCTACAAACACAGTCATTCTTTTGTGCTCTCAACATACGATTCATTCAATCGAATTACATAAACATTAACGAATAGAGAAACAAAAACGTAATTCATATATTCAAATGTATGACGTAAGGATAACTATAATCTCACGAAATGAAAATACGATTCAGTGAAAGTGAGATTAAAAAATCACATGGAATGAAAATGACTTAATTGTTCTCAATTGAAACAACATATGACTAGCAATTTAGTCATTTTTTTCAACAGCATGATTCATAAATATTTGTTAACACTTGCAAATGTGTCCACTGACACAACACACATTTGTCCTAAATTATCTGGTTGGACCACACTTGTGTCTGCCACACACACGCTTCATAGATCCACCATGCACACAAAGTTAAACATGAACGGTTTAGTCTTTTTATGACCTTGATTGCTAAAACTTCCATATCCGTATAGAAACACTGACGGCTAGAACGACTGCCTGATATACCCTCAAACACATAGATACACACAGCAAGCAGCAGAGAGGGCGAATCTCACAACTTTTATAGAAGCGTCTATTTGCAAAACCAAGGCTTCCTCCAAAATCGAAAAGAAAAGTTTCCTTTGGAGACGCAAAATCCTCTGCTGCTATGGGGGTAAAAATCGTTTTTACGATTTCACAGACAGACTAATTTAAAAAACCTCGCCTCGTAAATCAATCTGATTATTGAACTGGTCAGTGAGTTTAGAAAGAATTCTCGTTAACGAATCATTATGACATCGCATATAGACTGAATTAGTTGGATCTTCAATGATTAGAAACCCAGGAGGAGTTTTTGGTGTGAATTAGTATTAAATATATCCTTGTTGAGCTAGATTTGATCTTTCGAGATTTATTTGGTAACTTCCTTCGATAACATCACATACTAAACTCAATGCAATCACCGAGGATATATTGACGTTTTGAGGAGCGATATGTCGCCCACCACCATCTGGGTCATTATTATGCTTGAGGATTGTTGTTGTTTGTGGTTGTGCTATTTTCTTCCATGAGTCGTGAATCCTTTTAAATCCATTATCGATGGTGTCATTGTTAGATTTTTCCATCTCTGGGACGTTTTATCCTGGTAATTTAAAATTTAATAACTCTTCTTTTGTTAAATTATATGCGGATAAAAAAAAATTATTTTTCACCTCCTCGCTCGTCAATAGATTCATCAAAAGATTTTATAAAAAAATATTTTAATTTTTTAATATCTTGCATATAAGTGGTCATATCTTTTATTATTTCTATGATTTTATCACGTGAACCCGTTACATCCAAAAGATAATTTTGAAAACTTTGCCGTAGTCTCTCTCTCTACCAGATTCGAAAAATTCATTTGTTGTTTTCAAAAATCATATTAACATGTTCATGTAAGAGAATCGTTTGTGTTATTTTTTTATCACCGTGTTAAAATTCAAAATGCAACCCAGAGAAAGCCTTCTTATAGAATTCAAAATATATTTTCTTTACTTTTGTTATATCTTCCCCTTTTAGAAGATCTAAAATTATATCACTATCATTATTAGTCTCATCTGTGGTAAAATCAGATTTTTTCGGTTCAGATTGAGGTGTTTTTTCAGGCCAACCCAGTAATGTCCTTATCGAACTCTGATAGATATCTACGACATATCCGGGCGAGTTTATCTCAATGGTAGATGATAGTGTTGGTTCATGAACCGTTAAAGCGATTTTCGATTCTTTTCCAGTAATGGATTTTATTCTACGCTGAAATTCATTATTGATCTGTTCGATTTGGTAGGACCCGGATGGTAGCGATAAAACGTTCCAGTCTGGAGTACCATCGGGTTTATTCTTACTCGCAAACACCAGGGAATTATTCGGTTGTTGACCACCGAATGGCGCTGATCTAATGTTAGGCCAACTGTGAAACACTCTTAGTTTTGCTAGTGCTATCACCTTAACTGGAGCCGCAGAAAGGAAATTCACACTGAATTCAGGATTGGTTGAGGTTATTGAGATCATGCTTTTTTTGACCGGGGTGGTCTTTTCCGCTATTCGTTGAAGTAGTTCTTGCGATGTTGCCATTGTTATTATATTCGTGTTGTTTTACTAATTTTGACATCGCAATATCATAAACACGTACCATCGTTGAAAACTCACTATCGGATATTAATGTGTTAATTGAGGATAATTGTGAGTATTCGGTTGACACAACATGGAAGTTAACTAGGTAATCCTGCAGTTTGCGCTGGCAAGATTATGATATTTTTTTTTGTTATAATTGAAATTATTCCCGCGATTGCTGTAGCCACGGATATACAAATTGGAACATCTATCGGGGAAATCATTGTCACCGAGAAGAGTATTATACCGGTTCCGGTTATTACAGCTGATACCGATTACACGGTAACATCAACTGCGGTAATTCTTCGTCGGTATGTTTTTTATTTTTACTTGATACTCCTCAGTTAGTGTTTTGAGTTTAGTTTGAAATTCTCTGACCTAATCATAGCGATACTGTTGTGACGTTGCCATTGATGACATTTTATTTATTACAACAGATTTAAAATTGTTGGCGTTAAATTCGCCAGCGTTGAAAATCATATGGATTTTTAATTCAGTTGTTTACTTAAATCCGCTACGAATTCCATATACCATGTTACTGAAACCCTAGCCAAATTGTTATCAGTGGATGCTATTGTGAATCGTTCAGTTGTTTTTTGTCGACGATGGTGGATATCATATTGTTGACCCCAGATGAACTCGTTGATGGAATATTAAATTGAGTCGGCGACACTAGTGTTAATCGATGAATACCTTTGACGGCCGGGGTGATATTTAATATGTTAGTGGATGGTGTCCACGTAAATGATCCGTGTTGGATCGCGTACACATTATTTACGATATTTTTTTGTTCGTGAGGGATTATTATTTTTTTCAAGTTTTTCTATCATCCTCGGTAGATCATCCCTGATGACATCGTTGATCATTTTAATATCTTCGCGAACAACTTCTATTCGCCGGTTAATCGCAGTTATTTCATCGAGTTCCGTGATAATATCAGCGAGATCTGTTTTGATTCTTTGGGTTTAGCATTGTCACCAAAACATTTATCGACGGCATCATCGGTTTTTTAAGCGTTTTTACGCAACATAGTAAATTGTTTGATATCAGCGTCATCATCGGATCGCAACTTTGACAAATTATCCATGGAGGTTTTTATCTCCGTGAGTTTCGGTGTGGTCACCAGTGGATTTCCAAAGAAATCTAATAGAGGTTTGACAATACTGTCAATTTATTTCTTTGTAATTCATAAAACCGATCGAATTTAGTTATATGATCCTCATATTCATCGCGTAGTTTTTTTGGATGATTCTAAATTTTTAATTCTATTCACAATAGTTGAAACAAGTACACCCGGTATGAGTTTACCCTCATCGGAAAACAACGCATTAGTATCTTCTACTGCGTTGCGTTGTTTAACTAAAATATCATCTTGAAATACAACTATTTCATTTGGATCAACACTTGCGAGGTTTAACATCTCGGATGTTTCATCTTCGATTATTTTATTTTACATCACCGGTTGCAGATATTTCCACGGTGTGTTTCTTCAGGCTTGATAAAGATCTCCCCCAAATATCAATCATGTTGATTTATATAATTTCTGTCTAAAAAGCGATTACTCGTATATTCGTGTACGGTTTTATGTGGTGGTTTTCATGATGATGAAGGAGCGTTGAGGACATTTAATACGTCTATACCGCATATTCGTGGGTCATTCATTTTCTTTGTTGGTAGCGTGGAATACCAGATAGGAGTTTTTAAGCGGTTTATATAACGCATACATTTTTTAGGCGGTGCTAATCCATATGATCGGAATAAGCAATCACACGCGGATCAATCGCGTATGCAACCCAGTGAATTCCAGGTCCGCTGCTGTTATCGAGATTAATGATATCGGTTTCAGCGTTGTTTGGTTATTGTGGTAATTGATCTCTCATAAGGACACCTTTAAAGTTTTTTATCGCTAGTTTTTTATCAGCATCGAGTAAATCAAAATTTGATATAGGAAATATTGTTAGTAAACTGTTCCTAGTCCCAAGACTATTCCGCTGTACCATGAATACGGAGTTCCTGGTGGTCTTAGACCCTTTCCTGATCGTTTCTTATTTTGTATCCCTGTCCGGTAGTTTTCTTTAGTGCCATCCCTTACGCTGGTCCAACGGCTCCTAGCCCGGCGGCGTTTGCTACCGCTGGAGCCGCTTCCGCAATGAACGCGTGTAACGCAGCGAAAAGTGGGAATATACCATCTGATTTTATCATGGTTTTAATTGCTGCCGCAGAGAGTGTGACCTGAACACCTTTTTATCTTTGATGGCATCTTTGAAGTGTTTTATCTGACCAGTTGTCAATGATAGTTTAATCTGACCAACAGACATCCGATTGTGCTTCAGCGATATTGTGGTTCCACATTTTTTAGCTGATTCCGATTGCAATTTCTTAATTTGACCAGGAGTTAACGTAACATTTACATGACTATATATTTTTTAAATAACAAATTGATCTAATTGTTACATTACATATTTTCCACTGGTGCATCAACTACTCTCATTCGTCCACTAATACCTTCGAGTAGCATTGATTTGTCACTGTGAATGACAGCAACTGCTCTGTAACCACCAGGGGGAGGAGCGGTTACGCGAGCTTGAAAGTGTATGTCAACGACGGATGATTGTCTGGTTAAGTCAAGATGTTCCAACGAAACGTAGTAGATGGGATATAGTTTTCTAAAATCCAACTGTGATATTTGCAGACAGGTATCTACATTATTAATGCGTCCCATAAATGACAACAAACGATGATACACGTGTGCTATTCGGTTGGTTCCGTAATCAAGTAGTATCCTTGGCTGTTTCTTTTTGACCGTTTATCCTCAACGAAACTTCATTAACAGCCAATTTATCAAATATCATATGGCTGTGTAATTGTGAAACCAATGGCACCTATCCTGATACCACCCTCAAATAGTTGTCTGCAGATATCAGCTGCCTCATTAATTATTTCCGATGAGTTATTTCCAGCTCGTCACTCTCCTACGAGAACTTCTAATCGTGATATATCACCGAGAATACAATTAGGACAACGAACTAGACCACTACCTGAAACCCCCCTCGGATATCCACTAGAGAATTTTTCAGTTGTACCAGTTGCACCTTGTGTGGGATCAATTTCTGGCATTATTTTTAGTTCGGGAGGATGATATGGTGGTGGTAAGAAACCAGATTTTATAACAGCTATTTTATTCATATAATGCTTGAAATTTCTATCCTCTTTGATTCTAATTCCACTTTGATTTGCCAAATATATTTTTCTATATCAAGTGTCAGCGGCTCTTATGAAGTCCTCATTTCCATCATTTATATATTTTTCCCTCGTCTTTTGTTGGAAATGAATTAGCAGCAAAAGTAGCTAATTAATCATTCGTGGAAATGTTTCTAATTTCATCTAACGCCTCCTTAGAAAATATCTATTGAGGTTTTGTATTTCCCCACCTCTCTCTCTTTCTCGGAATTTCTTCTTCTTCATGAAGTTCTTGTTCATCTTCTTCTTCAATATCACCTAGTCGTTGTTTAAATCGTTCTCGTTGTTCTTGTTCAAGTCGTTCTTGTTCTCGTTGTTCCTGAAGTCGTTCACCGGCTATTATATCACCAGGAAGTGTTTATAAAGATTTCTTTGTTTGCTTGGATATCTTTGCTATTTTTTCAAGTATAGGAAGAAAGTCTGGCTTTTTTCTCTCGTTGTTTCTCAGGAATATTTCTCCATATGGTTTTTTTAGTGGTCGATACGATTTTCCCCGTTGCAGTGGTTATTTTGTTTGAATAATTGTTCAGTATCCGTTGTGAAAGCAGTTTGAAATTGTTGTCTTGCTTTTAGTTTGTTTCGAACGGAATCAAAAACTGGAATAAATCTCTTAATCGCGCCTAATCATTCACGTGCTAATTTAGTCGTTAGTGCTTCAATTACCATTTTATAATAATGTACGATCTAAATTGTGGGTGAAAACTCACCAAAGGCACTGTTTTCATACTTCCGCGTAGTGATAAATCACCTGTCTATACAAATTCGTTCTATGCGAGTAAGCGCATACCTGTCTATAAAATTATTTAATCACTAGTGTTATATAATTTCTGTTCCGTACCTGTATATACTCATACTTGCAAACATGTAATGTTTGTGTTTAGAGTGTCAATTATCCATGGTGAGATTTTTTCATTTACTATTTTGAGGCAATGAAAGGGGCATTTTCATTTTGTTTTATAATCGCTTTTATTGTTTTGATTTTCGAGTTAATTGTGCGTTTGATTTCATATTGTTGACCCAATTCACTTCTGACCCTTTCGACAGCAGTGAATAACGGGACGAACTGGTTGATGTCATTGTTATATGCGAGGGAGTCATAAATAGCGTGTTGAATTCTCTTTTCAAAAGAATAGGATTTCGATAACACATATTTATTATTCCGAGCGCTATCATAAATATCTTGAAAATCAAAAAGAATCCGATCACAATCTAATTCATTTGCGAATTGAATCCCTTGACTTTTTAAATTTGAAATATCGTTAATAATGACCTTCATATTTTTGAAATTTATTATATGAACTATTATATATCTAATATGATAAACAAAAAATTGGGGACAATTTTGACCCGTTTCCATTTTTGATATATACATATTTTCATATTTACATATATACATATTTACATATTTAATATTTACATATTTACATATATACATATTTACATATTTGATATATACATATTTACATACATACATATAAACATATAGATTTTTAGAGATATACATGATATTTACAAGTATATACATAATGGTATTTACAATGAAATGATATGGTATTTACAATGAAATGATATGATATACACACATCACATTCACACACAGGGCTGTTCTGCATTCAAACTGAAACCACCATACCCCCAAACAAAATCACCCCGGGTTGAATGCAAAAAAACATTCACACCGTGTGACGGTGTGTGACGTATGGTGGTTTCACGGTTTGAATTTCGAATGGCTTAAAGTCCCTATCATATAGAAAAACCTTCCGATCGGTACCGTCGACAATAATGCCTGCCACGAGATTCGAACAATAGGCTCCAGGACGAGATCACATCAGTGTATGCAATACACTAGTATTCGTAATCTGCAAGTCTATAATTTTGAATACGATATATAGCTAAACTGCTGTATATGTCGTAAAGAATTTAAAAATTTTTAGATGAAAATCGTATATCAATCGTAAATTTCACTCTAATTAAAAATCGTAGACAAAATTATAAATTTTCTAGTCTAACAACACAAAAAAAGCCATTCAGTTGGACTTCGAGTCATCAAAAGATCCCATTGAGATACTTGACTACAGTTAGGAGTTATCGTTGTTTCAAAACCGTATACGCACAGGCCCAATCGAGTTATTCCCCTTAATACTACATATAATAAATTAGAAGTAAACGAATCGAATTCTATTTTGAAACTTTTTTTTAGAAAAAGCGGATTTAGTTGTATTCTCTTTGACTTTTCGTACCGAAGGATCGCAAATATCGAAATACTTTCCAGCTTCATTCATTTATTGAAATAATCCTTCTTCGTTATTTTCTGTATTAAATTATTTTATAGGTTTTGCATTTTTCGAGTGTTTTCCAGTCCCTCCTCGTTTTGTGTTTTCACTTTGTGTTATAGCTCGTAAATTATCCAATCTGTTATTTTGAGGGCATCCTTCGATATGATCAATAACAAGACCATCATTGATCAATTCGTTAAATACCTCATGGACGATTCTGTGATTAAGATGATTTTTCCCTCCAGCACTAAATATCAAATACCCCATACCATTGTCAACACCAACTGGTTTCATCAGCCTGCAGTGTCTGACAATACCGTCACGAGATGCTTCATATTTGGTAATCACGGGATGTGGTTGAAATTCTTGGTTCATTTATATACTATAATATTATTTGTCTAAGTCATTATTTGGTTTATTTTATTACTTGAGAATCTATCAATGTAATCATGAGGTGTTCTTTTGATTTGTCATTGACGCTGTCAGGGACAGAGTCAGAATCATTGATGGAGTTTTTTTTACTCTATTATCATAATAGCGCTTTAGCTCTCTGTATCGCTTACCACCGCAATTGAGACATAACTGCGACTTACCACGCACACCTACCCCACATCGTATGCGATGTAAAGGCCCCAAACTTCCACGACGTACGCTTTGTAAATGATATCCACATAATTCATTTCTTCATGATTTGTTACAAGCGGTTACTGATCCTATCATCAGCCATTTGCAATGATTCATTATACAATAAATTCTTTATTTAAATACTTATTTTAATTATGATATGGAGGAGTTCGAGAGATTATCAAAAATTACGCCTTGGAAAAATGTTGAATTCAATCTTGATAGAGTCTCCACTGATGTACCAATGGGTCTAATAAGTGATAGAAGCATGTTGGGTAGAATCCGTGATGGTTTTAATGAATTCAAGCGCGATAGAGCATATGACTGTTGGTCAACATTTCGAATTGATGGTAATGTTGATGCTACCATGAACAACGAAAGAGCAGCAGTGATCATCTTACATCTTGACAAGAAAAAGTATTTTTTTAGAGTTAAATTCATTATCTGCTCAGAAACGGGGAATTGGATTAAACTCGACAAATTTAAACACCTCCTGAATAATAAGAAAACTGTCACTGTGAGTCAGGTTTCCAAACCAGGAATTAAGACTGGGATTGACAAACCGTACTACGAGAGATCCTATCCTGTAACTGCGGTTGTTTATGGAATTATGGAATCTATCCGATAAATGATAAACCGAATATTGAAAAACTAAAACCCATGAAATTGTCAGGGAGGATAAATTGTGTAGCAGAACAAATAATAGAGAATTTTACAAATGCGCTGCGTGGAAACAAATTGATGGATCTAATACACATAAAAATAAATGAATGGTGATTAACAGTGAAGGAGAGCGGAGCAACACTTCAAGATATAGCCAAATTAGAAACATCATTAAGATTCACAGTAGCCGTAATGACGATAACAGGAGAGGCATTACACGAACGGAAATATAAATCAAATGAGCTCCAGTCAAAATTATTGACCATAATGAACACGCGTGGACATCTGCGGCAACAATATTTCCGCGGGATAGATCCATAAAATATTACACGGGAAATTTATTTGATTTTATTTACGAATTAAGTAAAAACGATCCTGTGTCAGCTTGGTTATTTCACAGTTTTGAAGACGAAGAGGGTAATTCGATGAATTTGTAAGACCCAATAGAGAATGATACCGTACTGAAGCTCTCCACAACGAGATGGAAAAATTAGCTAGTGTTTTTTCAACGTATTACGACGAACAATTATTAACAAACTGTTTTACAATTCCGTCAGTTGCAGCTCATTTCACGTGAAAGAGAAATCTATGGAAACCAACACGCGCATAATTTCTCACATATATTAAATCAAGCTGCGTGGCATATGGAAATGGTGGATTATGGAATATAAAATATGACCCCAAAAGTATTATTTCGTTTGATATGATTGCGTGTTATCCAGGGAGTTTTCTTGGGTACGGAGAGTGTTCTGAGTATTTTAAACGATTTGGACATCCCACACATGTGATGACCAGTGTTGCGATTAATGGACCACTGCCCGATTTTGATTTAACCGGATTCGCTCGTGTGGTATCATTTGAATTGGCTAAAGGACTTCATCCATGCTGTTATGTTTGGCTTGGTAGACACATCTCTGAAAAACAATGGATGCCAATAGTGTTATTACGGTATATGATTGATTCTAAAATGCTGATATCGCTGATTGTCAGTGAAGCAATTATATCATATCGGAAAGAAAATGAATTTTGGTTACCACAACTCGATAGTCTAGATAGTATAATCACCGAAAACAAAAAACAATTCCCCGATCTCGACGAAGAATAAATCGTGAAATGGTCCAAAGAAATCATTGAAGTTAGAAATAAACACGCACAAGATTTCGGTAGATGAATAATTGGTAAGTTCACACTGGGTGGAAAATACGACCACAAACGATATTCTTTGCTTTTGTTTATAGATGATGCTGAATACGATTTTATAATCGCAGATGTAACATCTAGGGGTATATATGTCGATCGTAAAGACGCTTTCGTATCCGATGGAACCAAAATAGGTACAATTGTTACTTACACAGATGGAGAAAATCCTCAGTATACTTAATAAAGGTCGTTTATGCTGGCTTATGCTTCTATTAATTTACTTTCGATGATAAATAGATTTCGTGACACCGCGGTTAGATTAGCCACTGATTCATTTTATAATAGACGTAAAACATAAAGAAACAGTGGTTGAATTCACTAATTCAGACGAGAGTTGGGGATCATGGAGAATTAAAAAGTAAATACTGCGTGATTATTCTAAATCAGCAGATGTTACGATTGAAAACAATAACATGAACAATAATCAGATATCAGAACTATCTGTAGATAGAAAACCATTTACTTAAACAGCTGTGGTGGGTCAGGGAGGACGACTTGTGCGATTGAATTATTTCGAGGGAAATCAAACATGATTGTTCTAACACCAACACACAGACTTGCAAGAGAGATGAAACAACGAGGATTTAATGCTTGCATTTATCACAGTTGTTTTCGATGGAAAGGTGACGAATGGACTACTGATCGAATGGGTGAGAAATATATTCCTGAAATCATTAATTTTGATGAGATATGCACAGTGTCGTTAGATATATTACAAAGGTTTCTCGATTGGTTATTGCTAACGAATACAAAAGTGATAACGTGTGGTGATCATGGTCAACCACCACCATTTCTCGGTTTGTCTCCACATAATTGGCTGAAGAATTTTGTACATTATTATGAAGAAATTAGAACTGATCATAGAGCACTTGATAATGAATTACGGGAGTTCATAAAACTAATCAGATTACAACCTAATAGAATGTAGTGTGAAATAGCGCGTGAAATAGTTTCAGAAACCCCATTAATTGATTTCTGGAAACAGTGGAGACCAAACGATTTGATAGTGGCAAGTAGACAGATAGTCAGAGACACACTTCAGATGAAGTTATTTAACACAGACAAAGAAACATTTGTAACACTTCCAGTGCCATTGTGTTATAGACCCAAGGATACACGAAGACAAAATATCAAAGTTGATATTCCAGGATAAAGTGAAAAGAAGATTGTAATGTTAAATGATATTGTGTTGGTTGATATCAGTGTTGTCGAAGATGCATTGCGTGCTGATAATTCCCTATGGAAGCTAGGATACGCAGCGACGATACATTCTTCGCAAGGGTGGACTATGTCCGATACAATTGTTTGGATCATAGATAATCGTATCGAGTGGTCCAATTTGGTTTATCTTGCAGTGTCCAGAGTACGAAGAATAAATCGACTTCGAAGAGTCATTGTTTATAATGACACTAAAATAAGTGATATTGTCAGCGATGATATAATCAGAAAACACTCTCTGGTTATAAACAACAGGACAAAAAAAAATAACAGAAAATTTGATATTGATGCCGAATCTATAATCACACTGAAACAACAACAGAATGATTACTGTGCTAGTTGCAATTGTATAATGAGTTGGTGTTGGTCGGATAAGGACCCTGCCAATTTACCGTAGACAGAAAAAATACCAGTATTGGCCATACCATAGATAATGAGATGCTGACTTGTCTTGAGTCAACAGATGCAGAGGTGCTAGTTAAGACCACGCGGTGGTAATTGAGTATCCTCGGGTATCACTTGTAGTTGTTCACGAGTAAATCCTCGCTGAGGAGCAGTTGAATCCAATCTATAGACTGGCGGTCTACCCGTAAATCTCGTTATACTAGATATTTTATGTGCAGTAACACTCCAAAAAGGATCAGTAGATCTTTTTCTTACCGCCTTCGAGCTCTCCTGGTTCATATAAATATCTAACAGTGACATTGTCGAGTATTGGTTATTTTGTAAAATCATTTTGTGGTTTTACGGGTATATACTTTTTTAATCGCGTTGTTAGGTTTCATATTAATTGTTCGAGTAATCTCATATTGAGTCTGGTCCCGAGTCCACTATAACTATATCCTGGGAGGTGTTTTTCTCCCGGATATTTTGCGCATGGTGTTCCTGGGAGTTTTACTAACTTGGCTGCAATATCACCTCCTCGTTTTTTTAAACATCTCCAGATTTCATAGAAACAAACCTAAATGTTTTGTATCACATTGTACACACTTGCCAGCAAGTGCTGATATGTTAGTTTTAGTTGTAATCGTCGTCAAGTCGTTTGTGCTAGTACGCTTCTTACATTTCACACAATGTAGATCCATAATTTATTTATAATAACATGAATGTAATTGATTTTTCGGCGACAAAAACACGAGAACCAGTTAAGCATCATGCAGCGCTACCAAATTATATTCGCATGATTATAATCGGACCATCTGGAAGTGGCAAGACACAACTGCTACTTAAGTTAATAATGAGATGGATGAAATCGGATAAGTTGTATTTAGTAGCCCCGAGTGTAGGCGATCAGCGATGTTACGAGGTGCTAAAGGATTTTAACGAGAAAGCAAAATCGGAAATCGAAGAGGATATTATTGAGTTTATAACCGATATCGAGGAAGCACCGAGCATTGCTGATATTGATGGAAGTATTAACAATTTTGTCGTATATGATGATGTCATGTTAGACAATCAAAAGAATCCCGCTATCATATTTTCCAGAGGTAGGCATAAAAATATCGATGTGATATATACCACTCAACGATACACTCAAATATCAAAGGTGATCAGAGATAACTGCAATATTATTGCTGTATTCAACGGAGTTGACACAGATACGCTACGAAATATTTGGCGAACTTGGTGCGGCGGTGATATGGATTATAATCTCTTTAGAAATTTCTTTAGTCACGATCAGTCAATTCCACATGGATTTGTAAGGATAAATTTGCATGATCCTATATCAAGATATCGTATTGGACTTGATCAAATATTCGGTTGAAATCGTAAAAACGCTTTATTTTTCCCCCACAGCAGCAGAGGGGTGCGACAACGACTTTGCGTCTCCAAAGGAAACTTTTTTTTGATTTTGTAGGAAGCCTTGGTTTGCCAAATAGACGCTTCTATAAAGTTGTCCGATTCGCCCTCTCCTCTTCTGCTATGGAGGTAACAATCTTTTTTTTTTCGACTTTGGAGGAAGCCTTGGTTTGCCAAATAGACGCTTCTATAAAAGTTGTCGGATTCGCCCTCTGCTACTCAGCACACAGTTCTCCTGAATTGGGTTGATCCACACTTGTTGCGGCCTCACCCATCCTTCATGGATCCACCATATACATATGTATATACATACATTCAGACAGCTACAATAAGTCCAATCGGATCCAAGTCAGAAAAGAACGTGCGATCAGCCCTCCTGGAGATGTCATTTCATGTCCCTTATGCAAACGAACATTTCTGTGCAAGGGTTGGTCTCATCAGCCACCTGCGCACCAGCCCGTCCATCCATCGGATGAGTAGAGAGATCTTCGTCGAATCGACGGACGAACAACTCATATTGAAGCAAGCCCCAAACAGTTAATTGGTAAGGATTACATTGATATTCCATGCATACTTTGACAGTAAAATTAATAAGGACTATCTATTTCAAGCATATTTTTACAGTAACATTAATAAGGATTATGTTGCTCAAGCTTTTTTTGACAGTGAAATTAATTAGGACAATATTTTCGAAGCATAGTTGGACAGTAGAATTAATAAGCACATAACATAGACTATAAATTGATAAGGACTACAATGATGGTCCCAATATACTTAGCTTTTGATATAGCTAATGAACAAGATCTATATAGTAATTGCTGAACTCTTTTATTCTATTTACAATATTCATACTCCAAAACCATGCTCATGGAACGACGTGTCAAACACCAACTGTAGTTGTAGCCTTTAGGAGAGCAAGTGTCAATCGGATGACAACAATGTTCCCAGTTGCCAAATGTTTCTATGAAACACCAATAGCCGTAATCTATTACACCTTTACTAAAGGCACTTACATGTATAGGGAGATATTTTTTCTTCCCCATGACAGTTGTATCAACAGGATCACTACACATCATCTTCGACCATCTCCAATTTCACATCTCAATAACGAGGCTAGCGAGATATCTCATTGGCAAGGTGTATTGCAGCAATAATCCTGATCGCCTATGTGATTTATGTAACGCCAGCTGTAAGGATTGCCGTCGTTAAATCCGCACTTATTGGAATAACATACATCATTGCCAATTGTTCTATCATAGTCTATATTATTCTTGCTTTCAATATCATTTTGTTCATGAATGGGATCATACAATATATTTGCGTTTGGATTCTAAGAATTATTTTAATTTTGTGGGTTAACATTAAATTGTTTTTTTTATTCGTATGGACCACCACCAAAGGAATTTTCAAAATATGTCGGCAGTTACGAAGTACTGATCTTCAAAATATTCCAGTCTGATATTTACCATTACCAACACAAACATTAACAGATCCGCCAATATGTAGCGGTGAAGTACTCGCTGTATTAGGGGCTGTATTTATATTATAAGCACCACCTCATCAAGTTGTGCATGAATACACATTAATTAAGTAGTATAAATATAATGGTATATATTTACGGAAGAACTACTTAGAGTAAGACTCAGCAGGTTGACTTATCTAAGTGTGCAACTATTGACGATGTCAAGGATGAACTCTCTAATATTTTGAGTCTCGAGAATGAAGATCTAAATGAAGTGGTAATATTTCAAGATATTCAAGGATAAAACTAATGACGAGTAATATTTAATTGCACTATTAATTGCAATATATTATTGATAGATTTAATGGAGAAACCGAACCCAGCAAATCTGCTTTTGATAATAGTGGCGAAATTAAGCCTGGTGTTATTATTTCAACTATATTAGAAAAATATATTTTTATATGATAAAACATGATAATGACGAACTCAGTAACAGTAACTCAGTAACAATAGTTAGTGGTAAATTAACTAATATTAGGCCTGTTTATACTGCTCACTTAAACAAGTTCTTGAGTTTAAGTAGAAATGTGAATATAAATTATTGATATTTTGGGGAAGCCCAGTAGTCATTGACATTAAATAAACACCGACAACATAGTATATACTTTAGTGTCTGGACAAGTATTATTGTCACCGCCAAATAATGTATTAAACACCGCGCTAATGTCACCGGTATATACAGGTTATCAGGGATCGGTGTTGCAACATTTACGATATCTACTACAATTCCACGGCTTGGTATACTAACAAACCTTCTGGATCTATGTCAGTATACTAGAGCAAAACGACGAAGAAACTTTTGAAGTGGAGCCCGAAGAAAACTAGTCGGCTTAATTTATTGGTGTCTTGAATTAGTCGCTGAACTACTACCTGCTTAGTACATGAGCTTCACAATCAACTTGCAACTTTTGATACAATGAAGTACGTGAATGGCAAAACAAACTAAAAATTTGCGTTGATAAATATACAGTGAACGTAAAATAAAGATATCGTAGACGTGTAGTTGTCGTTGAGATAATTGTATGTTCAGCGTCCGCCGTTATCGCTGGATCAGGTGTATTACTATCATTAATAACACCATTGCAAGTAATGGCAATAATTGTAACAATTTGTGTTTCAGCTGCAACAACCTTTGCTCTTATTCTTAATATCATTGTCCAAAAAGTTTATAAACTACATGAGTATATCATACTCTACATTATCTTCATTGACATCATCAGGTCTTAGCGATAGAATAATATCAGATACTGAGTTCACATAAGTTATTAAGATTAACAACGAGTCATGGACTACGTCTTATTTAAAAATTAATATTAATAATAATGTCGTCATTACCTCAGATATTTTGTTGATGAGGGAACAATTTTATTTTGGGATTTAATAACATCTTAACATGAAGAAACGTTTGGTTTTGAAACTATTGAGGGCGTGCTTCATGATACTGTTATTAATTATAATAAAACATAAAGGAGTTACGCAGACAATTTGTCATTGTACATGATATTGCAATGAAAACCTACGTGATAAAACAGTTGAATAAAATCAAAGATAATCTTAAACTGTCAAATAACAAAATTATAAGGTCTATTATTAACTCAGACTACAGATTTGTCAGAAAAGAGATTTGAATAATAATGGTAATATCTGAGGCTTATTTTCAAAATTTTCAAATTTACAGAGATTTTAAAAACATCAATAATATCGTTGATGAATGTTTTCCACTAATTTTTGTGGAAAATCATAGCAACACCAGCAGTTATTTTCAAATATAACAATGATCTAGATGGTGGCGGTTGTCAGATGTCTCCTGGAGTTGTAAATATAACATCAACGTGTGCATTTAATCTTTTATGTGACGCAATTGATGGCAGTTATGCAAATATTGAAGAATCAAATTATGCTCATCAAGGATATAATCCGTATACATTTACTCCACAAGTACCCCCTAGATATTTGATTCTATAAGAGCCAATTAATACGCTTTATTTATGATGTCATAATTGGTTATAATCAAGTATACATTTCAAACTTACTGACCAATCCGCACACCGGAAAAAGAAATTCCTTCTGAAAAACAGGATCTTATATAATAAATATTATCAGAATTAATATTATTATCAGAATAATTATTAGAATGTTATTCTTCACTGATTTCATCATTTGATGGGTTAATATTTCTAAAATATTATGAATCAGTCCGATTTTATAATTTTATAGGGTAAATGGGACTAAAATAATGAAAATCAGTCAGATTTCATAATTTGAAGGGATAAATAATAAAAATCATATAAAAAACAGAAAACGTTGCATTCTAATAATACAAAAATAAGTCTGACAATCAATGATAATTATTAATATCAGAATAAAAAATTACACGTGTTATAAATCACCCTTGACTTCGTCAAGGGCTACGTCAAGGACTTTGTAACTGTTTTTGTTTTCACTTTAATAATCACCCTTGATTTCGTCAAGGACTTCGTCACTCGTTGATATAATCTTTCCAGATTGTCTCATGCGAGTTTTAATAGTTCTTTTTATTTCGTATTCGTGAGACAATCTGATCTAATTGTTTACATCGCGCGTGAGAAGGATACGAATTTGCCCGCTTCTTTGACTGTAGCCAAGGATTGGAACATACATTGTTGAATGAGCTTAATGAATTATTATTATGTTGCTAGTGTATATGTATCTTCAAATATGTTTTGTATATAAAATTCAAAATCACCAATAATGTTTCCATATTTAGTTAATAAGATATTTTTTTACACCTTCATGTTATAATTTTTTGATTGCAGAAATAACAACATTAATATCTTTGCAATTCATTATATAATACATACATATATTTTAATAAAACAATATGTACACAAAACAACCCCCATGTGAACTCCTTGAATGCCAAACGATATTCCAGCAAAGTTCAGAGGGCGATAACTATTTACTATCATCGATCTAAGGATGAAACAAAATTACTTTAATTAATTTATTCTAAGGACATCACAATATTAACTTAATTAATGTATCCTAAGGACGGTACAACTCACATGTGTACTCCTAGACTGAGAAACAATATTCTTGCAAAGTTCAGAGGATACACACATAATCTTAATTCTATTCAAATCACAACACTAACTTAATTCTATACATTGATCAACATATAATTTTATCTTCTATAGACTACAGAGCATGCAAGTTTATCTAACTTAGTTTTAGGTAACTTCTATAAACTGCACAACACATTTACGGGCTTTCTCTATGTTCAACATTTCTGCACACCTCGCCCATATCAACTCCGAGAGAGTGCAAAAGTTCACCCACCACGTAGTGCGTGTAGGATGGTGTGCTTGTCTGTTGAAGTTTGAGCGATTAATTGGAGGACTCGAACGATAAAACGGGTCCTATGCTTTAGAAGCTATCTAATACTTAGAAATCCAAACGTAGCTCATACAATGGGCGTTGCTTATTTGCTGCTTGTACTCTTCCTTTTCTGTTAATTGTTATTGCTGACAAAATCTATTGAAGCAAGAAAACCTAGAGATTCCGAAAAATGAGGATAACCTTTCTTTAAAAACAACCAAAAATTTATTGTTCATCAATAGCTAATTTTTTAAAAATAACATGTCAGATTCTACCTTATCTAATAGAGTTATCCCCCCTGACCTGTTTAAGCATATTTTGGACCATTCGTCATCAACGTCATAAAATATTGAATTACTTTGTCTCGCGATAAAGTTATTCTCTGAAGTAAAATTACTTTGTTTGTCTTTCTTTGAAAATACTTTATTTGTAACACCGATTTACTCGTTGTAATAAAGAAGATAAAATAAAACAAAAAAGCTATTCATTTATAAATGAATCTTTTTGAAGGGAGTAAACTTCAACCGCATTAGGCATACCAAGAGATTTTTCTCACTTGTTAATAATTTGTTTTTAAGGGTATTATAATATAAAAAAATGATTTATCTCGATATTCTTGCTACTGTGGAAAGTCGTATATATAATTATTATATTATATTATATTATATTATATTATATTATATTATATTATATTATATTATATTATATTATATTATATTATATTATATTATATTATATTATATTATATTATATTATATTATAGTAATTGTGGAGATTCGGCAAAAACGGTAGAAGTCTAAGATTGATGAAATAGTCTTTCTATCATAATTAATGAATTACTGAATGATGCCGAGGAATTAAATATCTAGCTAATAATATAAAGTAGTAACACACGGGATAACTACTTAATTACTCTACCAGAGAAAGATATCCATAACAGAAGTATCCCTTTTCAACTGATTGTAGCTAACAATGCAATATAAGGAACTATAATTATTGTTTATAATTTCTTGAATATGCCGGTTTAGTACTATTATGTTATACCAAGGTATGCAAACATCAAAATATTTTCCACGTGCATTCATTGAAATATTATTTCTTCACCATTCTCTGTATTTACAGATTTAACAACCCTGCGATATTCGTTATATTTCCCAGTGCCAAGAAAATTGTTATTCTGACTCTATGTAATATCACTCAGATAAGATACATTATTACCATGTTTCCTGCCTTTGATATGATTTATCACAAGACGGTATTCGATTTGTCCATGACGAGACTCGTACATAAATTTATGAGACATAATGTTTCTTTTCCCATCATAAAATTTAAGATAACCAGTAATAGTAATATAACCGACTGTTTTTAGTCTACAGCATCTTATTACAATATCGGGAGAGGCTTCGTAATTTTCGATAATGTGATGTTTCGCAAACTCAATTATTTGTCTAATTCATTTTTTTTAAATCATCGTATAAAATCTTCGATGTAGAGCCTATCATCACCCACTTACATATATTCTTTGTTTGAATCACTATGTAATGTGATGTTAATACATCGGTCCATAGGAAATTTAAATACATTTTGAGTTAATCAAAATAAACAGCCCATCATACGCCTGGCAGTCACATATATTGAAATAAGTTATCTAGAGTGTTTACATAACTATTTCACACTGGTTCCTTCGTCATTATCCATGTTTATATTAGCAAATTGTTTTTTTCTGACAAGTTCTATTGTTTCTTCTTTAAATAGCCAATTCTGACTTCTAGTAATAGCCCCATTCGTTTGTGCCATGTTCATAGGGGTTAATACATAAATGATGTACATGCATATTGGGTACTTATAGTAATTACCATTTTATAGATAATTATGATTTACACACGCTTACATACTAACTGAAATGGTGTATACACTTTGGGAATCTATTTAATTACTACAATAATATAAATTCATTACAAAGGAGTAGAAAATTGATATTATTTCTTCAAATGAAAATTGTAATCCTATTTCCATACCTACATACATCTCTGTATGACCAGTTCCAAAATTATATTGTGTTAGGCAGTAGACTTATCCCTTTATGAAGGTTTCGATAATTAATAATCAATTTAAGCTACTGCTTTAAGACGATTTAAATTTCATTGTAGGCACATACACATGTTAGAATATTCTTTGCAGTATCAAAACATGTTGTTGCAAGTAGCGGGTTTGAGACAACAATGGACAAAATTGGTTATACTATGAATCGAGATCAATGTACAGTCACAATTTATAGCTAGAATAGTTAATTAAAGATAGATGGTCTGACGTCATTAATCCCTTTTTAAACAATATTCCTGGTTTCGCATTACTAAGCAGTATACAAACCAAACACTTACCAGAGGGACATGAATGATAATTGGAAATAATCATTTCTGTCTCTTCTTTATGCTGGGACTTAGCATCAAATACGGAAAGCCTACCAAAGTTTAATTTTTAATGCCTGATTCAACCATTACAAATCGACACCAATTTTTTAATTATCTTGAATCGAAACAGTATCCTCATCTGTATCCCTATAAGAAGTGTTCGTGATACGTTTCAGAACCGGTCTCTAATAATTTATGAGAGTTATGTCTACCACAGTGCTTTCAGCCGACGTCAGTGATCAAAATAATACAGAATACAGTAAATCTGCAGGGTTGCTATGTCTGGGATAGTCAGAATGATATTAACGAAACGAGTAGAATCCTTACTCCGTTCTCACTGACATTAGATGACACGGGACTGTCTAAGGAAAACAGTATAATTGTTTAGCGACTTTGAAACGTTTGAAGTAGTGTGTTGCATCGGAGTAGGCAAAATACCTGAATCTCTTCTGCTCATGTACCAGAAACAACCACCTACACCAACCCGTGGCAAAGAAATTGCCTTCATTTCTCGCCTCAAATGATATACAGATTGCTGAATCGGATCTATCATATATCAACAGCAGTCGACTATGAACGATCACGCAGAGAGTAGAAGCTTATTAACGCTAAATATTAAACTGTTATTAAGAGTCGAAAACATTAAAACAATATTCCCACCAGTAGAGATCGAACCATTATGTCCCATGATCAAAGGAAGTCATCTATTATACAAAGTTGGAAAGTTTTGTAAAGAAACGTAACACATTAATTAGACAAAAGAGAGGCAATTGGATTGTCAAATTATCGATGCTGGTTATTTTGCTAATTTCCACTGCTAAAATGAACCCTTTTCCCGGTTAGTGACGCGAAATTGTGCCGTGTTATGTTGCATCTATCTAGAGGTAACTATGTCTCCGTGTTTCTAATAGCCTTTATACTTTGTCATATTTGTGCTATATGAGTATCTGCAATCGTTATTTGTGAATGGCAAGGATGAACTCCTACTTGTAACCATCGAAATAAACATGGTGCTAAGTTTGGAATTGAGAAATTGAGAATTGTGTAGTTGCTGTTAGAGGTTCAACGCATATATGGTGACCAGTGTAACTGGTTGAGGCAGAACCATAAAATAAAACGTCCTGGAAGAGCCATCAACCCGTTTGGTGCTACTGGAAAGATGTCAACAACTTGCAGTCATTCCGAACTCGAGACTCGACGTGACGAAGGAGGTATGTTTAGTGTGTATAGAGACCGATTTCACCTTCTATCTGACGTGAATAAGAAGAAATATTGGGTGTGAATATATATATATATATATATATATGTATATATATATATATATATATATATATATATATATATATATATATATATATATATATATATATATATATATATATATATATGTATATATATATATATATATATATATATATATATATATATATATATATATATATATATTACAGAAATAAGGAGAATTGTTTGGCTAGAACAGATTTCAAATCTAACATTAATGATGATAAGATATATTTCGTTAGAATAGAGACAGATTTCACATCCGACATAAATAATGAACATTAATTATTGTGAACAAAGACAGATTTCATGTCTGTGGTAAAGAAGGAGAAATGTTTTGCTTGAATAGAGACAGATTTTATATCTGTCATCAATAAGGAAAGTATTTTGTGTGAATAGTGACAAATTTCACATCTGAAGTGAATAATTAGAAAAGGTTGGTGTGAATAGAGAAGATTTCACATCTGAGGTGAATAAGACAAAAGTTTGGTATGAAAATGAACCTCGTAGATGCTTAATGGTTCGGGCAAGAAGGTATAGACGAATCAGATGCAAAATCGTAAATATAATATATTCTTGACGCAAAGAAAAATTACTTTGATAGAGGAATGCTACATGAAGGGGATGCTGATTCATATAATCTAATATTTAGGTTAATCAGTAACAAATATAGAGACAACATGGGATTAATATATATTAAACTGAAACCGGGATGTGGTCAGTAACTACGTACCCTCTTTACGTATATATTGGACACTATGGTCGTGGTTTTGTACGTTCCATGTAAGGTAATCCAGTCTATAACATCACTTGTTATGATGAATTGTATGTCTTTTGTTATATGGCATTAATGTAATATTACTCAACATGTATGATCCGTTCATTTTGTTTATAATTTGGGACTTTTAAAGCTCTCTTTTCTCCTTATGTAAATATTTGTACACCTGGAAAGGATACATTTTCTTAGACAACTAAGCGGCAAATGTATGATAGACCTAGAGTTAATCGTGGCAAATACAGGTAAAAAAAATGTTAAACCAGTTTTGCAAGATTGTAGAAACATCAACCCCACCACACCCTGCAGACATGCATATATGCATACATACATATTGCATGCATGCATAAAGGTATGTATGCGTACATCAAGTGACGCAAAGAAAGCGTTCGTTTGTTCATAGTACCCCTTAAACCGTGGATGCGTATTTGCTTCAGGACGTCTGTCTCTTCAGCTGCTTATGTATTTGTTAAGAAACGTGTCTGTGTTATAACTTCAATAGCTTTGGTATATATATATATATATATATATATATATATATATATATATATATATATATATATATATATATATATATATATATATATATATATATATATGTCGGACATGGAATTTATCAAGCTACATTGAGCCCACTAACGATCAAATATGATAAGACACTACTGGATAATTAGTCTTTGCCCAAGCAGGGGCCCCGATAGTCTGGTCCCCTGCTTAGTATGCTCCCATGCGTTGCACTCCGCTATACTAAAGTGCAACGCATGGGAGCATACTAAGCAGGGGACCAGACTAGGGCCCCGAGTGGCCGAGTGGTCTAAAGCGCTGTCCGTTACGGGCCACTGCCATCTCACCTTTGTCTACGTGTGTTCGAGTCTAATATTCAGCAAACGTAGTTATGTAGGAAAGCTTGCCAGTAGCTTATCGAGGGTCTGGTTCTTTCCGGGGGTTGTCCGGGTTCTTCCTCCACCATTAATACTGGCCGCCATGAATAGCCTATATTGTGCTGAAAATGGCGTTAAACCATAAAAACCAAAACTCTGCCCAAGCTTAGACAAAGAATTGTTCCTGCCGCTGTAGTAGCAACATTTGTATATAACACGGAATTCTCAGAACAAATTCGACCTTGCACAACCGGATGTACATTTAACGGAGACAGAGCATAATGATTTGATAGTGACATGCTGGTGGTGCTACCAAATACGGTGGATACGTTAGGCGAAATCTGTTTTTCTGTATTGGCACAAGGGAAGATTGGATCAACCAGACACGCTATTGATTAGGCATGCAAAATCGTGGCTCCGCTATGACCATGTCTTTGACAACAATGGAAGACAACTTTCATTCCTTCAGTGACGTTCGTAACAAAATCTCAGACTCGTTTGGCATTTGAGGTCTCTTCAGCCAATTTTGTGAAAACAATGGATACACGGCGGAATCCATGCAGACTGTGGAGATAAGTTGGTCTGAATCTTCGTCAACAAATTCAAGACGCTGTCTTCCTGTCACTCGTGTAGCGCCCTAATTTCCGCAATATTGCGAGGTCACCTAAAGTAATGGCGGTTGTTTTCGCCTCGTCAGTTGTAACAATGCATTGAATGTATATATATATATATATATATATATATATATATATATATATTTATGTACACACAGACATATTTAGTCTTGTACAGAGACCGATATCACAGCGCATGCTTCACTAATTCGTTCTCGATTGGGTTAAGGTACTTTTTGTTTCTTTACTGTATTATCAAATAATTAACATGCACATTTCTAAATCTCATACGTAATTATAACATTTCTACATTTATTCTAATCGGGTTTATCATGCGGTTCTAAACATATTTCATGCATTGTCAATCGTTATTATCAACATATATCCTTAAAGTATATTGTTAATTGTGGGCCTTAGTTACAGACATTCTGATTCAAAGTCACAGTCTCTCTTCATTTCGTTTGGGCCATTGACAAGTTTCATGCATTCACAAGTTTACTTGGAACCCAAATTTGCTTCAGTACTTAAAGGTGGTAAGCTATTTTGCCCATATATATTTCATGTCAGCTTCCTACGGTGCATGTATGGAGTATAGGCTGATGTTTTTTGCCATGGCATCCTCAGGATCAGACTCGTTCAGTTTCGGTTATCAGTGTTCCTTTACACCTCTTATCAGTCCCTTGCATCTCCACATACAGGCGTTGGACACATTTCACAACCCTACAACCTCCCACGAGTCTCTCTTCCTGATACATTCGTATGAAACACCAACGATTCAGAGCTGGCCTGGTGCAGCGTGCAGTGACAGGACTTTCCCCCATTATGCCAACGAATATTTTATATGTACAATAAAGTGCCTATAAACTCACAACGAACAGTGCAAAACTAGTATCTAACTAGCCGTCGTGCATGCGACTCTTAATGTGTCTTTTTCAAAGGCAAATACAAAAAATATCAAAAACTAACAAATTAAACACAAAAACCACTGATTTAGCAAAACTGTACATGACACTTTCTGCTGGAATTAAACCTTAAAATGTATCACGTTTATTGCAACTTCTTGAGGATGTTGGAAAATATATTTGTTGACCTAGAACTCGACGAGCTATAACGACAAATGTCGTTTTATGTAAATGTACGCAATCGCAAATTATATATCGGCTATTTCATTGTTATGGTAGTAATTATAGGCTATTAAGCAATATTAGAGAATTATTTAAAAGAAAATGTGTTGGGTGCAAAAGATAAATGTATTGGTACATGGCTGTCTTTTTTAGTCTACCTGGTGTAAGCCGCATGGTATCAATATGCTAAGGCGGCGTATATATATATATATATATATATATATATATATATATATATATATATATATATATATATATATATATATATATATATATATATATATATTAGGAGCATAGCTAAAATATTTGTGTATTATAAGTTCCTAATAATATCTTCAATGCAAAGGCTGAAACGTGGCAGGAATACAAAATTAGATTATGAAATCTTTGACATCGGCCAATATTATATAATACGCTTTAGCGGAGTAGACCGTCAGTATTCCGAAAGTCCCCAGCCTGTTCAGATAATGAAAAGAGCTGTCTACCTTTTCGCTGTTTGTCTCTTTTCCTATATTCGTTCAGGTAGGTGCACACACACACACACACACACACACACACACACACACACACACACTATATATATATATATATATATATATATATATATATAAATATATATATATTGACACTAAAAGTGTTTTACATTGTCTATTGTCATTCGTTGTCCATAAGGTCTTGTTTGTTTGTTATGGTTTAACGCCATTTTTAAGCACAATAGAGGCTATACATGGCGGCCAGTATTAATAGTGGAGGATAAACCCGGAAAACCACTGAAAGAACCACCGACCCACGAGAAGCTACTGGCAAGCTTTCTCACGTACATTGGGTCTGGGACCCATCCTAAATTTACCCTTGAATCATGACATATTCTATGGGTATATATATATATATATATATATATATATATATATATATATATATATATATATATATATATATATGTATATATATCATAGTATTGTGTTGTGGTCCTTTTAATTATCGAAGTAAATGGCCTTTTAGATTTTTGCTTATGTTATATACACTTTATAGACGGTAACAAGACTCCATTAAAATGTAATCTAATTATAACATGATTTACTCTGTTCCTTACGGACAATCCTTACAACTATCTGCGTATCAACATTGATTCGTTTTCTTTTCTTCACATTTTATTGCATTATTTTGTCTCAAATTATAGCGGTATATATAAAACATTTGAACCATCTAATCATGATAAACCCTTTTCATTATGTAATTTGTTTACGTAAGAACCTTACATATTGAATTAAACCCCGAAATGCAAGGTAAATTCGTTTTTTAAATTTAAAGATATGATAGACAGTGCAAATTCACTAATCCGAAAGTATATCAGGTCCAAACCATTTTTTAGACTATTGTTGTCCTATATACTGAAGTTCATCCGAATACGTCTTTTCATCAAATCATCACATATCGGGGCATAATTCTCAATTAACAATATCTAAGCCTTCAAAACATCAGAGGAAATCGAGTTTGTCTTTGTATTTAATGACATCACATTTTCATCATGTTCTAATGTGAACAAGAGCTTATTTAGCACATTTTCATCATACTATTATGTGAACAAGTGCTTATTTAGCACATTTTCACCATGTTATAATGTGAACAAGTGATTATTTAGCACATTTTATATTCAAATAAACTGGTCAAAGTTCTATTTGGTAGAGGAACTCTACATGTCTATTCATGATATATTCAAAGCTAATAAACATTTATCAATATCGATCATTGTCAAGCTACATGGAAAAAGTGTTTGAATCATAATCTCATTTGTAACGTTGTCCGCTCTTGACGTCCATACGGAGGTGAATAATAATGCATTTAATTTCGTTATAAAGTGTTGCACTGCCTTGGATTATCCTTATTTGGTGTGCATGTTATAACGACCTTGTCCCAAAACAGTCGATAATGATTTAGTTTCATACGTTTCATTGATTGATTCATATAACTACAATACGTCATTGGCAACCGAAAAGACTTTAAAAATGTTTAAAAAAGTATTGAATATTATTTTCATCTGTTATTAATAATGTGATTATTTTATTCACATAGTTTCGAGATTTCACAAATATCTTGATGCACTTTTTCTATTTTACCTCAAATCGGCTAATACATCTACGAATCTTTTCTTTTCTCATACTTTAAACTCTGAAACTGAGATCAACGTATCTAGTGAAATAAATCATATATAATCAACCTTAAATTTAAATTTAATGCATTTGTCAATATTACTTTCCTAATCAAGTACATTGTGTATTTTTTTTTTCTCATGCAAATTTTGATTTTGTTTGATGCAATTTTTATCCAACCTAATAACTGTTCTTAAATTACAAACAACCTTTACCATTTATACAAATATATTAACTGAAAAGCATCAGGGACTGTTCAGTCCGATACCTTGCTGCATTGTCCCCTTTCTACGTTTGGCATAAAAAATCCGATCTAGCTTAATTTAAAGGACATTTTCTTTATCATCATATCTCTTTGGCTCTACATTGGATGTTGTAAATGGAAAAACTAGACCAAAAGTTTATTTTATATTTAATAGTAAATTCACATTACTAGGGTTCTTTAAATTTATATGATTGAATGATTATATTTCTGGAATAAAGTTAAGTCCCTACATCTAATAATAGACTCATTATTTTATTCCTGCATACTATCACTTATATTTTTGTTAAAGTCCAGACAATTATTATATTTTTGTTAAAGTCTAGACAATTATTATATTGTTTGTTAAAGTATGGATAATTATTATATGTTTGTTAAAGTTGTGACAATTATTATATGTGTGTTAAAGTCGACAATTATTAAAAAATGTTTGTTAAATGTTTTGACAATTATTATATGTTTGTTAAAGTTTTAACAAATGTCTTTAAATTCTTTACTGCAATATGCATATTCATCAATAGGATAATGAGAAATCAGAATATAAATAAACGTTTTCAATGTGTAGGCAAACACTAGGCCATGGGTAGTCAACTTCGTCCGCATTGATTCGAATAGGACCAGATGAATACAAAAATACATTTTGTGGCAGAGAAAATGATGCCAAACGTGGTTGTTATATATATATATATATATATATATATATATATATATATATATATATATATATGAAGAAAATAAAAAACAAATCAACTTCCCGTTATCAGAAAATAAATGAAATGATGCTTTTGAAGTATTATCCAGTACAAGTTGTTATTATCTACTTATAAACATTTTTTGGATCTTAGACGAGCTAAAACGACACGACTTAAAAAACTCAATCATGTGCTCAAATTAATAAAACAGCAGGGATGGCCTTACCATCAATTGTGTCTTCTTCTGCTTTTACTGTAGAATACCAATCTATTTCTAACGAATAGTATGCATATATTGTACGTATTGTAAATGTAAAAGGTGTCCATAACTTACATATTTATCTGGTAATGAAAGCGGCCATTATATTACCAAGGTTATGTACAACTGACCTCATGATGAAAGTGAATTATAAAAAGAGTTAGTATTGCAGATGTACCAGAATTGAAACAGGGAATGTAAAAACAATAATCTGGATGGGATAATACAAGCTAAAACGAATACATTAATATTCTATCCCAATTAACTATGTCGTAATTTCATCGAATATTCAAAATAGCAGATTGGAAAATTCAAAACAAACATCAGTAAGTTCTATTGTTTATTTTACAAGCAGTACTCATTATTTGAAATAGTATATAAAAGTTTACTTGTAACAAACATAAATACTTATCAACATCTTTATACATAGTTGTGTATTTTTGCTGTGAACACGCATGATGTTGATATGAATGAATCCTGCCAAAAAACACTCGCAGCAAAATCCTCAAAAGTAATCGCCACCATTTATTGCTCTTGAATATCATTGAGCTAGTGCTATATCGCGATTAATGGACGTGTCCCTTTATCCCTCATGGCTCTAGATCAGCATCGGGATTAAAAGATCTTTAAATAAATCAACTTACATACTCTTGTGTATATTTATCAATCAATAAGAAGCCGCCAATAAACGCATACAAACAAATTCCACAAAGCGAAACCTAGACGTCATGCATTTCGTTTGAAGATATAATATATAACATGAGTGATGGACAGCGTCAGAGACTGAACATATCTGACCTATGTATATGCGTTACTCAAAACTCATACACTATTTTATACGTTTAATACTCTACAATAGCAGGTGAAATTGTTTCAAGAATGAAAAATAAATTCTTTATTAAATGGTGTAATAATGTTTTTTAATTAGTGAATCACTGTTTTTAAGTGACTGTCGAAATGTCGACAATATGTGCTCTTCAGCGCTAGACTGCAAACTTGACAAGGCCACATATGTTGCAATGTATACAATAACAACCGAGGGACAAATATCCTTACAACTAAACTCACAATGTGTCTTTTGATTTTTTAGATGATACATTATTATGTCCGTCAGATACCACCGTTCTATTGTTTTGAATATTATTACGTCTGTCAGATACAACCATTCTATTGTTTTGAATATTATAACGTCTGTCAGATACAACCAGTCTATTGTTTTGAATATTATTACGTCTGTCAGATACAACCATTCTATTGTTTTGAATATTATTACGTCTGTCAGATACAACCGTTCTATTGTTTTGAATATTATTACGTCTGTCAGATACAACCGTTCTATTGTTTTGAATATTATTACGTCTGTCAGATACAACCGTTCTATTGTTTTGAAGAGTATTATGTCTGTCAGATACAAACGTTCTATTGTTTTCAAGATTATTATGTCTGTCAGATACAACCATTCTATTGTTTTGAATAGTATTATGTCTGTCAGATACAACCAGTCTATTGTTTTGAATATTATTATGTCTGTCAGATACAACCATTCTATTGTTTTGAAGATTATTATGTCTGTCAGATAGAACCATTCTATTGTTTTGAAGATTATTATGTCTGTCAGATACAACCATTCTATTTTTTTCAAGATTATTATGTCTGTCAGATACAACCGTTCTATTGTTTTCAAGATTATTATGTCTATCAGATACAACGGTTCTATCGTTTTGAATATTATTATGTCTGTCAGACACGACCGTTCTATTGTTTTCAAGATTATTATGTCTGTCAGATACAACGTTTCTATCGTTTTGAATATTATTATGTCTGTCAGACACAACCGTTCTATTGTTTTCAAGATTATTATGTATGTCAGATACAACCATTCTATTGTTTTGAATATTATTATGTCTGTCAGATACAACCGTTCCGCTGTTTTGAATATTATTATGTCTGTCGGATACAACGATTCTATTGTTTTAAAGATTATTATGTCTGTCAGATACAACCGTTCTATTGTTTTGAAGAGTATTATGTCTGTCAGATACAACCATTATATTGTTTTGTGTCCCAAACTAGCATTATCCGTCAAATCATGAATGTGTTGAAAACAAGACACGAGTGCAGCCATTACATTTACAAAATATACGATATCAAGTGTAATATGCACACGATAATATTGTTTCAAATTATTGTCAAATGTAAAAACTTCCATTTTATTGATGCATCAATGCAGCTGTTAATCGCATGGACACACAATGTAGAAAACATGCAAATCGACGTTCTGTCCAATGTTTGAAATAAAGTAATATATATATATATATATATATATATATATATATATATATATATATATATATATATATATATATATATATATATATATCTTTGTGTGTGTGTGTATGATTATTGTCATGCTCGAGTATGAATATGATTATTATTACTATTATTATTATTATTATTATTATTATTATTATTATTATTATTATTATTATTATTATTATTATTATTATTCGGGTAATGACTCCTTGATTCTGTTGTTGATATTGTTTCCAAAACATATTCTCATCTGCATTTTAGGAACACCCAAAAGCTTTGAAACAGTTTGGCTTAAGGATGTGACAACCATGTTCCAGACCGACAAACGTACACTCATTGACCTTGACCTCCCGAATAGTCTGACCTTTCATCTTACACGTGGTGCAGACTTTCTTACTTTAGATTTGAAGAGGAATCATAACATTAATCCAGATGCTGACGTATATTTTGCACGAACATTGAAAAACGGTCAATCCGTTCTGGTAAAGTCACGAAATTATGAAAAGGAGGTACGCTTTCAACTAATTTTCAAAGAGCGTTTAGTAAAACTGTTGTCTGATATATTAAATATAACTGTAACAATACATTTATATATATTGGGCTTTATAACATTTTTCAAAATCTATTTAAAACAGACGTTATTAATTTTAAGAATGTGGGTTTCTCAGATTCTTGCCACAAATACAAAATTTCATCAACAAACGTGGTTATGAATTTCGATACTTTTCTAAAGCTTAACTCAAGGCCCATACTGCCCTGCTATTTCTAAGTCACATATATAATCGCGAAGTTGATGTAGATTAATGTTTAGAGCAAGTTCATATTGTCTGCACATGCGTCTTATTCTTTAGATTAAAACTAGATAAATTCATAAATAAAACAAAGGTAATAAGTAAACTATGACGTAAAATAAAATCAAATATTCCTTGTATCAGCTTTGTTTAAAACAAGTTTAGAATTTTCGACATGGATTGTATAGCTCTAATGATATCTAATACAAATGTAACTCATAACAAAAATACATTTCTGAAGATAACGGATACAAAAAGTTAACCATGAGTAACATTTTAGTACAATTCAGCCTCTTAAATATAATAAATGCAAGAAAGTAATATCCAATAAAAAATGTAATAAAATAATAATAATTGCACTAGAGCTCATGCATACATATTTCTAAAACCTTTGTGGCGAATATACAAGCACGTTACGTCATATTCGAGTCACAAAATTTGCTGCAAAATAAAGAATAAAAACATAAAAAGCATGCAAAGGTTTAAAAAAGGTATTATGCTTAATGTTAAAGATATTCAAACACTAATTCTGTAAAGTCGATTTTAAGTTATAATTATTCAATTTTAATAAGTAATTAAGGTTCCCATCCATATTAGACGACTGATACATCAGATAACTAATTGGACAGATCTTTAAAAGACATGATATGAGTAGTAACTGCTTTAAAGCTGGCACAGTAATTTAGGAATAGTATTTCAGACTTGTTGGTACATCTACTCTGTCAATGCATTGAGAAAAAAAAGATTTATTTGCTATGTCAGAACCAAAGTGGAAGCTGCTGATTATACGACTCAAACCACAAGAGGTAGGAAGATTTGAAGCTTGTCTCCTTTATCGTCATCAGCATAACTAACCGTTGTTGTTCATGCTGCCTTTAAATATCTCTGTGTACCCTTCTCTTATTATGTGACTGTATTAAATATCCCATAGATATAGCTTGATTATATTTAAAAGGAAGAAATACTTTATGTATTTTACTTATAAGTTTAAGTGTTGTAGCACTAAATTCAATTGCTCACAACCCGAAAATAAAATAAATCTTACTGGATACACCACATTAGTACATTGAAAACAGGCCATTTAAAACATGACTAAAAGAAAAAACAATCACTGACAATACAATAAATCATCTTGTTGCGACCATCACTTCTTAGTCTAAGAAATACGTTTAAATTAAATATTATATTACGAATTGAAAATCCATCAGTAGTTGCTACTAAAACAATGAAGCAGCTGGTATATAATTTACGTTAATCAAATATCAATGTGACAGCAGATTTTAGTTCAGTAGAATTCAGTATTCATTATCAGTATCAAGTTGAAGCCAACTGTAAAAAAAGTAATTTAAGATTTTAAACGCCGTACAAATAATTATTTATAATTTTGTAACTTCCTCCCTTTTTAATTTTTTGGTGTCTCTTTCTCTGTTTTGCGTTTGAAAAGACTCATTTAGAGTAGAAATATATCAGGCATTTTAGAAACTGGGTTTGGACTGTTCGTTGTCTTTTATCACACACATACACACACATGCACGTATATCTGTATGAGCGTATCTAAAACAAGCTGGGTTGCGAGAACGGAAAGTCAATCGACCATTGGCAACCACAATACTTTGCTTTTCTTATTAATAATCACATACTGTTTGTTATACCAGTATTATACATGGTGTGGGAATACGGGCTACGAAAGTAGGATGCGAATCAATAATTGTGAAAACGCCATACATAATTCCTGAACAGACCTATTTAGTTAGTTGTTAAAATCAATACTTTGCAGTTAGGTGGCAAGAACAAACTGAATATAAACTGAGTATTAATGGGGATTTACTCAGTTCTCTTATATATAAAATTATTAGATATCCTACAATTGATATTTATAAAGCATATGTAATAACAGGTTTCGCTGATGATATGGAAAGAATCAACTACAAGGTAGGGAAACAATAATAAGCTTTTGTGATGTAAACAAAAACAATCCAATTAAAACATTTGTAAAACTCAATCATTTAGAGACGTAATAGACAAGGAAAGTCAATAAAACTTTCAAATGAAACAGCAAATATAATATCATACAAAGAAATTCAAGACGTGCCATAACGTGGGATATACACATTTTACAGTACAGTCACGTTGAAATATTACTTTCCCCTCAGACTAATAGATGCAACAAAATAACGTAATGCAATTATTCAACATCCAGAATGATGGGAGATGAATCAAACTAAATAGTAAAACGAATTTCAATAAATGGCAATGGCAGATTGATACAGTGGAAGGAGACACAGTGGGGGAACAATTATGGTATTTAGTTAACACTATCAATGATATATCTATTCCCAATTCCAAAAAAAGTAACAAGTAATTACCAAGTTACAAATATCTTATTGTCCCTAGAAGTCAACAAGCTAACAAATAATTTATTTTCTTAGATTACGAACTGAAAAATGAGAAGAAAAGAACATCCGGTATTGCGAATCAACTCAAACATAATCCAAGAAGCAAAGACACAAGTCCTAGTAGTAAAAGGTCCTGAACGAAACTCAGTTCAAGTCCCGAAAACAAACAAATTAAAAGCGATGACGTGTCTGTTAAAGCCTGCCATATACTGATTTGTCAACAGTCTTTTGTTGACTAAAAAGAAATACTTTTTTAGGTTTGAATTAAATATATATATTTCAGTGAATGTCTTTATCCAATAATGTTATCAGAGCATTTTTGTATTTTCAGAGAAAAAAATCACTTGAACTGAGTAATTTGACAAACATATGATTAGACTCAAATCGGTCACAACATAAATGCATATTATTGTGCTAGATGTTAACGCAATACTGGTAAAATCATCGCAGTCACCAGATAATATAGTTCTCTGTTCGGCATCAGGTCATAATTAACATTTTCTAAAAAGCAACCATTACCTAATAGAACAAAACGTCTAAAATACTCTAATGAGTCTTGTTTATATACAACACAGTGACCTACAAAATTTAATTAGGAGTCTCCAAAACCCTGACCCTGTTCCATATATTTATTGTTGACCGAATAATAATCCTGATAATAAGCTCATACACTTATATTGAATAAATCAGCTATTTTGATGAGAAGATTTGAATAATAGCCCTTTTCCTTTCGTTCCGTCGAATATAGTTTGGTTTTTTTTTTCTGTAGTTTTATCAAAGGTACTGGATGGTTGCTTGAATTGTTATCGTACCAGTTGCCAATATCTACACATTTCTTTGAATAGGATGTGGCTTACTACCAGGACAGGGAGAACTGGGCATACATGACCGTCAAATGTGTCAAAAAATCAAATGAGCCGTGTGACAGAATCATCGTAAGTATGTTATTACATGAAATGGACAAACTGAGTGGTGCACTTGTTGCCTCAATTATGTAAATCAGGATATTTTTGATGTAGATTAAAAGAATATCTTCCCTAACTATATAAAGTACTTTTACCCTACAAAAGGTGTAGTGCATTCAATATCTTAGACTCTAAGCATCTAAGACGAATTAGGCAGATACGAGCACAACCAACCATTCTATTTGTTAGACATGCCAGTTGACGAAGTATATTGGTCTCAGGTTTACATTTCTCATTTAGACATCATGAAATCAAAGCTATATCTTAGTGTATGTTGCTCCAAACGTGTACATAGTGCGTTATGCATTGTTTGCATTTTGCAACTTGCTCAATTTGATGAGTTCTAATTCTGTTCACTTCTTTATACACGCTTACACTGTTTCACGTACTGATGAAGGTCAAAGTTATTAAAACTAATTGCATATGTTATCGCTTAGCTTCAATTACATTGTCTCTATTTGACTTGTAAAGTTATTATCATAGTACATACATATGTTATGTTCGCGTTTAAATATGGAATGTGTGTGATTATGGAGTTAATGATTACTGATAACTTTTAATGCCATTATCATAGCTGTGATGCCTTTAGCTGAGCTGACATTAAAACAGATGCACCAGTGTATAATGTTTTTGTACGATTTAACATAGTATGGGCCGAAATTTAAACGTATATTATAATTAGATATCAAAATCAACTACTTTACTAAATTCATTATTGGAGGCATAGCCTATTTCTAAACCTTTTTTTAGTTCGAGCAGCAGAGAGGGTGGACAGACCAAGTTTTCAAGCCGAAATAAGCCTTCCAGGGAGACTTAATTTTACCATTAAAGGGCTGCATGTGGTTTTCCATTTTACAAAAAAGAGAGTGGACAGATCGAAACTATTTAAAGTAAACCGAAACTATTTCAAGCAAACAGAAACTATTTCAAGCAAAATCCGCAAGGATTTCAAACCGAAACCAATTCAGGCAGACAAAAAAAAGAGAAATCCTTTAGAATTTTACGCTACAGATCCCGCACTGATGTCGCTGCGGAGACAAATTAAAAATCTTTGAAATTGCTTACAATTTAGGATTTCACAAACAGATTAATTTGTAAAACCTCACCTCGTAAATCAATTAGATTATTGGATTGGTCGGTGAGTTTGAAATTAATTCTCGTTAACGAATCATTATGACGTCTCATATACACTGAATTACTTGGATCTTCAATGATTAGAAACCCTGAAGGAGCTGTTGGTGCAAATGAGTATAAAATATATCCTTGTTGAGCTTGATTTGATCTTTTGAGATTTATTTGGTAACATCCATCGATAACATCACATACTAAATTCACTGCAGTCATCGAGGATACATTGACGTTTTGAGGAGCGATATACCTACAACCACCGTCTGGGTCATTATTATGTTTGAGGATGGGTGAACCATTGTGTTGTTGTCTCCATGCGTCGTGAATACTTTTAAAACCATCATCGATTGTGTCACTGAGAGATTTTTCCATCTCTGGGACGTTATATCCTGGTAATTTAAAATTTATTAACTCTTCTTTTGTTAAATTATATGCGGATGGAAATTTTTGTTTTTCTCCTTCTCGCACGTCAATAGATTCATCAAAATATTTTATAAAAAATCATTTAATTTATTAATATTTTTTATATAAATGTTCATAGCTTTTATTATTTTTATGATTTCATCACGTGAGTCCGTTACATCCAAAAGATATTTTTGAAAACTTTGCCTTAGTGTCTCTCTATCAGATTCGAAAAAATCATTAAAAATTTTAAACATCGCGTTAATATGTTCATCTAATAGAATCATGTCTGTACTTTTATTTACCATCGTGTTCAAATTCAAAATGCGAACCCAGAGAAACCCTTCCAATAGAATTCAAAATATATTTTCTTTACTTTTTTATGTCTTTTCCTCTTAGAAGAGTTAAATTTATATCAATATCAGTTTTAATCTCATCTGTGGTAAAATCAAATTTTTTCGGTTTTTGTAGAGGCGTTTTTTCAGGCCATCCTAGCACGGTCCTTATAGAACTCTGATAGATGTCTACGACATATCCGGGTGAGTTTATCTCAATGGCAGATAGATGCTAGTGTTGGTTCACGAACCGTCATAGCGAATTTCGATTCTTTTCCAGTAATGGCTTTTATTTTGCGCTGTAATGCATTATTAATTTGTTCAAACTGTTAGGACCCAGATGGTATGGAAACAACCCATCGGGTTTATTCTTACTCGCAAACACCAGGGAATGATTCGGTTGTTGACCGCCAAATGATTTTGATCTAATATTTGGCCAACTGTGACATACTAGTAATTTTGCTAGTGCTATCTCTTTCACCGAAATCGCAGTGGGGAAATTCACACACTGAATTCAGGATTCGAGGTTATTGAGATCATGCTGGTTTTCACCGGTGTGGTATTTTCCGCTATTCGTTGAAGTAGTTTTGAGATGTTGCCATTGTTATTATACTCATGTTGTTTTTCTAATTTTGACATCGCGGAATCATAACACGTACCATTGCAGAAACCACACTATCGGATATTAATGTATCATCGAGGGAGGACGATTTAGTCGAGGATAATTGGGAGTATGCGGTTGACACAACATGGAACTTAACTACGTAATCCTGCAGTTTGCGCTGGCTGCATGATGATATTTTTTTGTTATACTCGAAATTATTTCAGCGATTGTTGTCGTCGCTGATATAGAAATTGGAAAAGCTATCGGGGCAATCATTGTCACCGAGGAGAGTATAATACCAGCTCCGGTGATTACACCTGATACCGAGTACACGGTAACGTCAACTGCAGTGATTCTTCGTCGATATTTATTTTTTGTTTAGTTTGAAATTCTCTGACCTGATCATAGCGATACTGCTGTGACGTTGCCAATCATGACATTTTATTTATTATAATAGATTTCAAATTGCTGGCGTTAAATTCGCCAGCAATTTCAATTCAGTTGTTTACTTAAATCCGCTACGAATTCCACTTACCATGTTACTGAAACCCGAGCCAAGTTATTATCAGTGGATATTATTGTGAATCGTCCAGTTGTTTCTTTGTCGATGATCGTTGATATCATATTGCTGACCCCAGATAAACTCGCTGATGAAATATTAAATTGAGTCGGCGACACTACTGTTAATCGATAATTACCTTTGACGGCCGTGGTGATATTTAATATGTTAGTGGAAGGTTTTCCACGTAAATGATCCGTGTTTATATCGCGTGCACATTATTTACGATATTTTTTTGTTCGTGAGGGATTTTTATTTTTTCAATGATTGCTATCATCCTCGTTAGATCATCCCTGATGACATCGTTGGTCGTTTTAATATAATCGAAAACAACTTCTATTCGGCGATTAATCGCTGTTATTTCATCGAGTTTCGTGATAATACCATCGAAATATGTTTTGATTTATTCGGGTTTAGCATTTTTACGAAAATAATTATCGACGGCATCATCGGTTTTTTAAAAAATTTTACGTAACGTAGTAAATTGTTCGATATGAGCGTCATAATTAGACCGCAACTTTGACAAATTATCCATGGAGGTTTTTATCTCCGTGAGTTTCGGTGTGGTGACCGGTGGATTTCCAAAGAAATATAATAGAGATTTGTCAAAATTGTCAGTTATACTTCTTTGTAATTCAGAAAACGGATCTAATTTAGTTGTATGGTCGTCGTATTCATCGCGTGGTTTTTTAAAATAGTTCTAAATTGTTAATTCTATCCACAATAGTTGAAATGAGAACATCTGGCTTCAGTTTACCCTGATCGCAAAATACCGCGATAGCATTTTCCGTTACACCGCGTTGTTTAACTAAAATATCATCAAGGGAAACATTACGAGTTTTCAATTTACCCTGACGATCTTGAAATACAACTATCTCATTTGGATCAACACGTACGAGGTTTAACATCTCGGATATTTCATCTACGATTATAATTTTTACATTACCGGTTGAAGATATTTCCGCGGTGGGTTTTTAAGGCTTGATAAAGATCTCCCCCAAATATCAATCCTTATACTCTAAGATGTCTCTAAAAAGCGATTACTCGTATATTCTTGTACGGTTTTATGTGGTGGTTTTACCCGATGATGAAATATCGTTGAGTACATTTAATACTTCTATACCGCATATTGGTGGGTCATTCATTTTCTGTGTTGGTAGCGTGGAATACCAGATAGGAGTTTTTAAGTGGTTGATATAATGCATAAATTCTTTAGGCGGTGCTAACCCATATGAATCAAAATAAACAATCACACGCGGATCAATCGCGTAAGCAACACAGTGGGTTCCAGGTCCGCTGCTGTTATCTCAGATTAATGATACCGGTTTCAGCATTGTTTGGTTGTTGTGGGAATTTATCTCTAATAAAGACTCCTCTAAAGTTTTTTATCGCTAGTTTTTTTTAGCAGCATCGAGTAAATCAAAATTTGATATGGGAACTACAGGTTCTCGCGACAGAACCCTTGTTTCTCTAGTTTGTAAATTGTTCCTAGTATCAGGCCGTTTCCGCTGTACCATGAATAAGGAGTTTCTGGTAGTCTTATACCCTTTCATGATCGTTTCTTTCTTTTTGTATCCCTATCCGGTAGCTTTCTTTAGTGCCATCCTTGCCGCTGTACCAATGGCTCCTAGCGCGGCGGCTTTTGCTACCGCTGAGGCGCTGCCGCAATCAACGCTGGTAACTCAGGGAAAAGTGGGAATATGCGACCTGATTTTATCATGCTTTTGATTGCGGCCGTAGAGAGAGTGACCTGAACACCCTTTTTATCTTTGATGGTATCATTGAAGTGTTTTATTTGACCCGTGTTGCGATTAATGGGCCACTGCCCGAGTTTGATTTAACCGGATTCGCTCGTGTGGTATCATTTGAATTGGCTAAAGGACTTCATCCGTGTTGTTATGTTTATTTTAGTAGACACATCTCTGTAAAACACTGGATGCCAATAGTGTTATTACGGTATATGATTGATTCTAAAATGCTGATATTGCTGATTGTCAGTGAAGCAATTATATCATATCGAAAATAAACTTATGTCTGGTTACCACAACCCGATAGTCTAGATAGTATAATCAGCGTAAACAAAAAACAATTCCCCGATCTCGACGAAGAATATATCATGAAACGGTCCAAATAAATCTTTGAAGTTAGAAATAAACACGCCAAAGATTTCGGTAGAAGAATAATTGGTAAATTCTCAGAGGGTGGAAAATAAGACCACAAACGATATTCTTCGCGGTTGATTATAGATGATGCTGAATACGATTTTATAATCGCAGATGTAACATCTTGGGGTATGTATGTCGATCGTAAAGACGCTTTCTTGTCCGATGGAACCAAATTAGATACAATTGTTTCTTCCACAGATGGATAAAATGCTCAAAATACTTACTTAAGGTCGTCTATGCTGGCTTTTGCTTCTATTAATTTACTTTCGATGATAAATAGATTTCCTGAATCCGCAGTTAGAGTAGCCACTGATTCATTTTATATAGACGGAAAACATAAAGAAGCAGTGGCCGAATTCACTAATTGAGACGAGAGTTGGGGATCATGGAGAATTAAAAAGGAAATACTGCGTGATTACTCCAAATCAGCAGATGTTACGATTGAAAACAATTACTTGAAAAGCAATCAGATATCAGAACTATCTAATGCACCGTCGTGTTCCGATCCAATATGTAGATATAAACCAGTTAGCTAAACGGATGTGGTGGGTCAGGGAAGACGACTCGTGCGATCGAATTATTTCGAGGGAAATCAAACATGACTGTGTTAAAACCATCACACAGACTTGCAAGAGAGATCAAACATCGAGGAATTAATGCTTGCACTTATCACAGTTTTTTTCGATGGAAAGGTGACAAATGGACTCCTGATCGAATGGGCGAGAAATATATTCCTGAAATCATTATTTGGGATGAGATATCCACAGTGTCGTTAGATGTATTACAAAAGTTTCTCGAGTGGTTATTGCTAGCGAAGACAAAAGTGATAATGCGTGGCGATCATGGTCAACCACCACCATTTGTCGGTTTGTCTTCACATAATTGGCTGAAGAAGTTTGTAGACTATTATGAAGAAATTAGTACTGATCATAGATCACTTGATAAACAACTATGCGTGTTCAAAAACTAATCAGATTGCAACCAGATAGAATCCAGTGTAAAAAAACACGTGGAATAATATCGGAAACCCCATTAAATGATTTTTGGGAAGCGTGGAGACCAAACGATTTGATTGTGGCAAGTAGAAAGATGGTCAGAGACACATTTCAGATGAAGCTATTTAACACACATAAAGAAAAATTTACAACACTTCCAGTGCCATTGTGTTATAGACCCAAGGATACACGAAGACAAAATATCGAAGTTGATATTCCAGGCCTGACAGAGAAGCAGATTCTAGTGTTAAATGGCATTGTGTTAGTTGATATTAGTGTTGTCGAATATGCATTGCATGCTGATAAATCCCCATGGAAGCTAGGATATGCAGCGACGATACATTCTTCGTAGGGGTTGACAATATCCGATAAAAATGTTTGGATCATAGATAATCACATCGAGTTGTCGAATTAGGTTTATCTTGCGGTGTCCAGAGTACGAAGAATAAATCAACTTCGAAGAGTTGTTTTAGACTATAATTACACTACAATAAGTGATATTGTCAGCGATGATATAATTAAAAAACCTCTCTGGTAAAAAACAGCAGGATAAAAAAAATAATAGAAAATTTGACATTGATGCCGAATTTATAATTACACTAAAAACAACAACATTATAATTACTGCGCGAATTGCAATTGTATAATGAGTTAGTGTTGGTCGGATAAAGATCCTCGCCAATTTACCGTAGACAGAAAAAATAGCAGTATTGTTCATACAAGAGATAATGTGATGCTGACTTGTCTTGAGTGTAACAGACGAAGAGGTGCTAGTTAAGACCACGCGGTGGTAATTTAGTATCCTCGGGTATCACTTTGAGTTGTTCACAAGTAAATCCTCGCTGAGGAGCAGTTGAACCCAATCTATAGACTGGTGGTCTACCCGTGGATCGTGTTAAGCTAGACATTTTATGCGTAGTGACACTCCAAATAGGATCAGTAGCTTTTTTTGCCGCCTTCGAGCTCTCCTGGTTCATATAAATATCTATTGCCGAGTATTGGTTGTTTTGAAAAATCATTTTGCGGTTTTACAGGTATATAGTTTTTTTTAATCGCTTTGTTAGGTTTCATATTAATTGTTCGAGTAATCTCATTATTCAGCGCGGTAATTACGCCTGGTAATCTCTTGACCCATTCACGGGATAGTTTATCCTGAATAAACTCCTTCGCGTATTGATATACAAATAACCGCCAAGCAAGTGTCCGATTAAATCGTTCAACAATTGCCTTATCACGTTGTAGTGCAGTATGTCCTCGTCTGATGGTGACATTATGATACTTCATTGTTGATAACACTGCACCATGAAATTCCTTGCCAGATCAACTTGTAATAGATTTGGCCAATGCAGAGGACCCCTACGATAAATCCTTTCAAACGCAGAAGCTACTTCAGTTGATGATTTTGTCTTTAGAGGTTCTGCTCGTTTGTATCTACTCGCAACATCAACTACGGTTAGCGCGTTCTTGTAAACACCATCATGCGGCAGAAATAATATATCGGTCTGATGAACCTCATTAGGTGCGCTGACATCAAAATGCGAGAAGTTAATTTGTTTAGGCGGTGGTACCAAATTCTATTCGCATGATTATCATCGGACCATCTGGAAGTGGCAAGACACAACTGCTACTTAATTTGATAACGAGATGGATGAAATGAGACAAGTTGTATTTAGTAGGCACAAGTGTAGACGATCAGCGATGTTACGAGGTGTTAAAGGATGTTAAGGAGAAAGCAAAATCGGAATCGATGAGGTTATTATTGAGTTTATAACCGATATTGAGGAAGCACCGAGCATTGATGATATTGTTGGAAATATTAGCAATTTAGATGTATATGATGATGTCATGCTAGACAATCAAAACAATCCCGCTAGGATATTTTCTAGAGGTAGGCATAAAAATACCGATGTGATATATGTCACTCAACGATACACATAAATAGAAATTTCTTTAGTCACGCTCAATTAATTTCACATGGATTTGTAACGATAAATTTGTACGACCCGAGATCAAGATATCGTATCGGACTTGATCAAATATTCGTTTGAAACAATCCGTCTCCGCAGCGACATCTGTAGCGTAAAATCCTAAAGGATTTCTCTTTTTTTTGTCTGCTTGAATGGGCTTCGGTTTGAAATCCGTTAGGATTTTGTTTTAAATAGTTTCGGTTGAAATCCTTTATGATTTTACTGAAATAGTTTCGATTTACTTCAAATAGTTTCGGTCCGTCCACTCTCTTTTTTGTAAAATGGAAAACCACATGCAGCCCTTTAATTGTAAAATTAAGTCTTCCTGGAAGGCTTATTTTGGATTGAAAACTTGGTCTGTCCACCCTCTCTGCTGCTGCTGTTCGCTATATAGAATCACACATTCTCTGGCTGCTACTATGTCTTCAACAACTTATATTATACTGCTTCGAGATGGATGAAACAAAGTCTGACAGACCACATTAATAATATAAAAACATATGTTTTAGAACGGAAAATTACGAATAGGAGACAGAAGTTACGATCTTGAACCAGTGGAGACTGATGTCACATTAAGAAACTTTGTGGTAAATCGAGGTGATCTTGGTAAACAATACCTTCTAAAGGAGCAACCCCATATGCGAAGAGGCTATTCAGTACAAAAGAAAGGTTTGTAATATCTTATTTAATCTGGGAAAGATACTTTGCCGAAACGTTTACATTGTTAAGATTTTGTTGTTTTACTGCAAAAGGCTGCGAAGGATATTTTTTTGTTTCTTGTATGAAATTACCTTATTACCGTAATATATATATATATATATATATATGTATGTGTGTGTGTGTGTGTGTGTGTGTGTGTGTGTGTGTGTGTGTGTGTGTGTTAGACACGTTGTATTATTCTTATATTTGTTGTAGTATTCTTATTTTTATGGTCATATATTTTTGACAAGTTGTAGTATTCTTATATTTTATGTTAATGTATGTTAGACACGTTGTAGTACTCATGTACTTTTGGTTTTGTATTTTATGTATTTAGAATGTTGATACTATATGCCTTGTAAAACGTATTGTATGCAATAAACTTGAGCTCCCACAGAGTGCTGATTGATGACATGGTTTGCCATACATTCAGCGATTGGTTAATCTGTGTCACATGGTCTCTGGGGTAGTTATAAATATGGATGCACTGTCATTATGTAACATACAAATGATGAGTATAATTAATGCCATATCTTAAAGGTCCTGAGAAGCAAAGTGTCATGTTAGTATATTCTGAATGTAGATAAATAAAATACTAAAATGTCGAATGAACAAGAACCAAATTTATTCAAAAAGAGACTGAGTTAGATTATCAAATCAAACCCGATAACTTCCGTCACAGCAGATTATATCAGAACTACAGAATACAAAGTAATAAACAATAAATTCAACTTTTGTTGATAAGTTCCAATTTTTTAAATATTGTTTAATTGTGCGTGGCTGTGTTGATCATTTAACACTTTCCCACCCTGAGACACACATACATTAAAACTTTTGATTCATTTTTCCTAACACAATATTCTTCTCCCCTCTTAAATAAAAGCATATATTGGTCCCTTTAGGGCCAGTATGGCTTTGGGCTGTTTAGTCTTGTCTAATTTTGTTCAAGTACATTATGCTTATGTGAGAATTCTTGCTTGATTACACTACGATTTGATAACAAGCTCATCGTAAACAAGACTCACTCAAATGATCCAAAGCTTTAACAAAATAATATCCGGGACCTCAGGATCAGACTAATTTTTATATTTACCTGCTGAGATGATTTTGTTACAGTATCATGTACTTCATCAAGTACCAGACTTTCAAATTAGCTGCTGGTGTGGCTATATTAAATGGCAGATTAACACTTTTTCATTTAGAACAAAACAAAGTAGACATGACTCTGAGTCATTCATAAAAGCCCATGTTCAGGAGGATAAATGATAGGAAGATGATGAGGATGGCCATCGCGGTAACCATGTTGTCATTAGGTACCAACCAGAGAGAGAGAGAGAGAGAGAGAGAGAGAGAGAGAGAGAGAGAGAGAGAGAGAGAGAGAGAGAGAGAGAGAGACTTATTACGATCATTAACGCTTTCTCGCAGAGTTTATAATATAGTTGATCTGTTTTAGTTTAAATTAGGCAATAACTACTATAGAATTATGGAAATCACTATGATTGAACTCATTCCCTCTTTAGGGCTATTAGCTAAACCTCTTGTCCCATTTGACTTTGTTTGAGGGTAGAACGCATTAAGCTAATGCACGAAAATTTAATTACATATTAAGCATGATCATTGCATTTGCCAAGCGTACATTGATTGATTGATCGTTTTTAAACGGCGCACCATCACTTTTGGGCGAGTTAGCGCTATACAATCGGTTGTATTTATACCCGTTTAAAAAATACTAAAATGTTTAATATCGACCAGCGATATAAAAAACCAAATAGTTCAACATAAAATGGTAAGATGTTAGTAATAGTAACATATGAAGCTTCCCAATCAACGGGAGATTTAAATGGTGTATATTGATGAGTACAGTTGAAAAGATGTTGAAAAAAGCGGTATTTACATTTAATTAAATGCTCTAGGTGATGGCATACAAGTTATAACTTTAAAAAAAGATTTACTTCCTTCAGGAAATCTAAAATACAAGTGATATGTATAGTGTCAAAACGTTCCTGCATGTCATGTACATTATAATACGTATCACGCGTAGGTTGCAGGTTGGAACATTCGGTCATAAAGAGCTTAACAGTAAATGGTTCATTGCAAGTAACGCACTCAGTGAATCTTCACATTTTAGTTATGTGGGAGTGGGTTTTGTTTGTATTGCCAATTTTGATTTTTGCGAAAACTACCCCCTCCCTATGGATTGTTCTATTGGAAGGAATCCATTCTCCCAGGGATGGTTTGACAGCGTGAAGTTTGTTATTCACTGCATCAGTCCATGATGCCTGCCACTATTGATAAGAGGTATTAAAATCAGTAAACGGTTATTTAAAATGAGATGGTTCTTGTGATAGAGCCATTTTAGCAGCGCGATCTGCTTCTTCATTACCTTTAATACCAAGATGTCTAGGTAACCAACAGTATACTATATTAAACGAGGTACTAAGCTCGCTATTGTTGACGAGAAGATTGGTTAATAATGGGTTATCCGGTTTTATATTGTGTATTGACTGAAGCACTAATAGTGAATCACAGATGATAATGCTATTTAAAAAATACGTTTATTCTCAATAAATGTCAGAGTAACGTTTATTGCTTTGATTTCCGCTGAAAATTGGACGCATCGTGTGGCAAACGAACCTTTGTTATGTGTTTGCCACTAATGAAGGTTTCAGCAGCCTTGTCCTCATCCTTTGAGTATAAATTCTAGTGTAGTTTCTAAATTCTGTAAGGAGTTCATGATAGTAGTTCTGGAAGATGGAAGGGCTTGTCTTAGATATTTTCTCATCGTGTAACGTAAAAATCACTTTGGGTTGTTTAAGGAGTCAAGGTGGTGTTTCCACAAACGTTTTCTGAACTGTAGAGAGATTAATTTTGATACTGTCAAGGCTGGATGATATTCTGATGCCAAACGAAGGTATGGCATTTGGTTTGTCAAACGTATATATCCTACAGGTAGAAAACCAGTGAATGAGAACAATGGAGAACACAAAGTTAAAGCTTTTCTTTGAGGTTTCAGAGACAACACAAACGAAACAACTCATATTCCTTAGATGATATGCTATATTAAAAAAATATAGAAACTAAACATGTAAGAATTGCAAGAGGTTTACACCGTTCTTGTATGCTCTTTGTTTACGTTACCTTTGTAACTTGTATCGCTTATATAAAGACAAACAGTTTGTCAAATTAGTAAACATTGGTAGTTAGCACAGCTGCGTTGTGACATTTATATTTTCCAGCCAAATAAAATTTGTTTGTCATATTGTCTTCTTTGCTCTGAGGTTCTTTATTGTCTTCTAACTTTTGGACTGGCTTGCAAAATAGAATGTCTGTGTGGGACAATATGTATCCCTTAGTCTTTACGTACTAAATGTACTATTCTTTGTTATGTTTAATACTCCTTGAGAGCGCTATTCATAGTCCATTCGTATTCCAAATAATTATGAATATTGCCCCTAAATAAATAATTAAATGATCCAAATTTCATGTTTAGAAAATCTTGTCCCATGTTTGTTGTGGAGATTGTGTATATACAGTTCAGTCATTTACGTGGATGAGAGTTCTTTTGTGTCATCCGTATTATGTATTTTCTAACTGACCAAGCAGCGTATTTAGTTCATTCACAGAGACATTCTTCCACATAAGCGTACTTTGTTTACAATCAAATGTAGATCCTAATGCGCGTTAATATTGTAGAAACATGCGTTATGCAGTAAGAAACAGTGCCGTATGAAGAAATAATTAACGCTTCTGACAATTTAAATTCAACGCAAAACACTATTAGTAAATAATACGGACAAATATAATATTATTCAGGCAATCCATTCTGACGACAATTACTACAGTATATCCTCAGTTGAAGAGACAACAGCTACACAAATTTATGTTTGTTACCAAAAAATAGAATTGTATTACATGAATATATTTTCTCACTGCAATTTATATACTCAGATAAATCTCGCGAGTTAACGAAGGCCTACTTCGTCAAGGTCGCCGTATTGATAGATTCATCTGCATGGAACTTGTAAGTGATCTCTGCATGAAAAGACACTCTGTCCTATAACCATCTATGTCTGTCTGTCTGTCTCTCATATATATATATAAAAGACATATATATATCTTTTATATATATATATATGCCAACGTAATATCGACTCAGAACATATAGTTAATTGCACATATAAATATCTATATATCACTACCATGGATGCAAATAAATGCTGAAATGTTTAGACAGTTTTGAGCTAGAGTAAAATCCGGGCTAAATTACCTTGTTTACCGCAAATTAACTTAGCGTTAAGAGATTCATTCGTGTGTGTGCGCGCTTGTGTGTGTGTGTATGCTTTCTGGCCTATAGCATATCGAATAATTGCATTATATTCGAATTCGTAACACTATTCGAAGATTTAAATAAATGCAAATTATGATAATTACACTTTTATATGTTCGCAAATGCCAATTGCGTTGTAAAAGACATAACTGTTACAAACAAGACGCCGACAAAAAGTTTCGACGTAGTCAGTTATATTTATTCATTTCCTGAGAATGTGATCAAATCACCTGCAGACTTTACGTTCCATTTTGATACTTAAAAGCCAATACATGCACAAAATTATGCACCGATTTAGAAATATATATATTTCGTCACTTTTGCAGCTATTTATCGACGGTACACCAGTTTAATGTCCTTACAAGAAGTCGTAATACAGAAAGAAAGATAAAACAGATTTTTTCTCACATGTTTAACGGGGTAAGTAACTTAAAAAATTAATACATTATGAACTGGGCCAACAATTCATAACGAAGGAACAAATGATGAACTGAGTAAAAAATGAATTTTTAAGCGAAATCTTTAATCTACATACCACATGTTCTTATAGAAAAGGGACAAGATAATAATTTTGAATGGGCTATGTAATAAAATAGGATAAACAAAACCATGTTATATTGCCTAAACATTGAAGGCGGTAAATTTTCTTCTAACCATCATACGTAATTGAATTACTTGAACAAAATTAGCGTTTTTGGGGGGCATTTTTCGACATGGATGCAATTACAATGCAATTTCCGTAACCTGGTACATTTGTGAATATGTTTCCTCTATCCATGTCAGTACAATAATATGTTTTTGCATAACGATGTAAAACTTAAGAAGGAAACACGAAAAAGTTTTTTTTTTGTAATACTAAACATATGTTAATGTTGCACACCTCCATGAAAGATCCGTTGGACGTTAATTATGTCTGTTTTAGAAAAATTTCATTTCATATACAAAATGTAACATTCCTTTTGATGCTAAAAGAAAGTAAGTTCTGTTTATAGATTCTTCAAGACCAATGTTTTTTTTCTCAAAAGTATATTTGCATGTTTATATATTACATTATAAACGATGACAAAGTCTATATTTGTTTTATCACAGGCAAACCTACTCTACATGGGAATTGACGATCCCGATTTGTCAATCAATGTTATCCTTTCTAAGTTCATAATTTTTAAGGTAAGACTAATCTGTTTATTAATTCGATATATATATATATATATATATATATATATATATATATATATATATATATATATATATATATATATACGAGTATGTTCAGTACTAATAGTTGAGTCACATTTCGTCCGTGAATACAGACTATATGTAATTTATCTATTACAATGGCTAAATCATTTTTGAAGTATACTCAAAACTAGCAGAGCTGATTCTAGCGACATCAGAACGCTAATACATCGTCATGGTCATAGCGACACCAGAACGCTAATACATCGTCATGGTCATAGCGACATCAGAACGCTAATACATCGTCATGGTCATAGCGACATCAGAACGCTAATACATCGTCATGGTCATAGCGACATCAGAACGTTAATACATCGTCATGGTCATAGCGACACCAGAACGCTAATACATCGTCATGGTCATAGCGACATCAGAACGCTAATACGTCGTCATGGTCGAGCGTTGATATATACGTTCATTCAGCATGCAGAAGAAAAACATTCGCTCGAATTAGAAATAATTACAGACAGTTCTTTGATATTGATATTTCTCGAATAGTTAATTTATTCATCAATATCAGATTACAAAAGAAATTCTTTTCAGCTCTAGAGCGGAAATGAGCATGGGCTTGGTATATAAAAGCAAATATAGGAACGTAATGTTTCAAACTGTGATAACTTATTTTATTTATTTGTTATGTAAATTTATTATCATGTTGGACACGAACAAAATCTGTGTCCTTCTGTCCACAATATTTACAATCTACAACATAACAATTGTCAATTACAGACAAGTGATAACAATAGCGTCTTTTTAAAGGAACAATATTCCTAAATAAGACATATTTTCTGTCACTACATACTTTCGATGTTTGATAGAAACAACTATGCAACATTGTTTCAAGCTCAAACATGTTTGATATCCGGCTAAATTATATTAAAGTCTGGCTGATGTAAAATTGAAATATCTGATGCCAATTGGAAAACACGGATGGATACAAGTACCATAATATATTAACAAGCATAGACATTTATCTTCAAATGTAATGCTAGATTTGGCAAGTTAATGATTAAACTAAAGAACATTTTAAGATTTTCCTGTTTCAATGAACATTTTTTTTTATTTTAGAATATATTTTAGATGCATTGATTACCAATTGATTTTTCAATTTATTATTATTATTGATTACATTACGATTGAAAGGCAATACACATCTCTGTATCAATCGATCATTGTTCTGCATTGTTTGTCTTGCTTTCTTGTTTATAGAGTTACACAGACTTTCCATACAATATCTCTGGATTGAGGCGCTATCTTAATGAAGATTACATTGAAGCTTTCAACTATCTTCTTGATATAGAAAACTGGGACAAGACAGTAGGCACGAACTATCAACCAGTTCACGACCACGGAATGTTCATTTCGAGGTAAGCGTATGTACACGACGCAAAGTTCTATAGTGACTGCGCTAAATCAGCTCAAAATTTGCGTTTTATGCGTTTCAAGCGTGCGTATCCATGAGCATCCGATATAAATTTTGCTTTTTTTTCTTGACAATGTCTTGTAGAAAATGTGTGCCTCATCCAAAAATAGAGCACTATTTGTCTCCAAACATTAAATACCTTGCAATATATACAGTTTGGTCTATCTAGCTGTTATAATAACTGACATAGGGTGTGCAAGAATTTAATTTGGATTCAATACTGCATATACTACTACTACTACTACTACTACTACTACTGAGAACTTTGTATATCGCCTAATCATTAGAATCTCGAAGCATTTTAACACATGTACAATGATATAACAACAAACAAAAAACACCAGGAAAGTAGAAAACATTAAAACCCTGAAAATATAAGGTAGGAAACATTTAGGTCATTAAGTTAGTTCCTGCAGTCGACAAAAATGCGTTTTAAATGCACTCTAGAAAGGGATCACTGTGTTGTTGTGTCTAATTTCAATGGACAATTCATTCCACGCTGCTTAGCCCTGGTATGGAAAAGAACGTTGTACGTATGGTCTTATTTTCAAGGTGGGAATAATGAGTATATGATTGTCAGAAGAGGAGCGTAACTACCTTGCTGGTGTGTACACATGGGTGAGGCCAGATAGTTATGTTGGACTAGAGTCCGTCAGTGAAACGTAGCACATTTTGTGTTCGATTTTGGATCGAATAGATAGGCAGTGTAGGTACCGAACAGCGGGGGAGGTGTGCTCTGATTGTGATATTCTAAGGCTGATGTGAGCAGCTGTGATTTGAATATTTTGAAGTATCTGGAGTAGATATTGAGACCAACCAGCGATAATTGAGTTACAGTAGTCCAGTCTTGAAAGTACTAATGAACACAAGTGTTTTCGTGTCATGAACTTAAATATATTTGCGAATGGAGCAGATGCGTCTCAGCTCAAGATATGCAGCCTTGCACATGTTCATGATATGTTGGTGCAACGTGAGATTACTGTCTAGAGTAAAACGCAGGTTTTGTACTGACTGTGTAAATTCAATGTTTGTATTGCTGATATTTACTTTTGGCGTTAAAGGAGGTGAATGAGAAAATCGTTATGTTGTGATCAGAATGGCTTCAGTTTTATCATCAATTATCTGTAACTTGTCATACGCCATCCGTGATTTCACATCGGAAATGCAGCTCTCTAGTCCTTGGATGGTAGTATCACTCTCAGTTGGGTGTCTATATTGGTATAATTGGGCATCATCAACTTACAATTGATGAGACACTGGGTGATTATCTACGCTACTTGAGAGCGGCTGAGTGTATAGAATGAACAGAACAGGTCCAAGAACAAAACCCTGTGGAACACCACAACATAACCTGATTGGGCTAGAGTGTATTCCATTTACATATACAATTTGTGTCCTATTCTCTAAATTGCATATGACAGTAACAATGCGAATTCCTTATTGTAAATTATATTTCCTAAACAACATATAAGGAACAAACTGTTCCACTTACATAAGAAATATCAGAATGAAATCATATATGCTATGATATTCTGGAAGTTCAATTACTCCTTACTAATAATATTGTTTTTTTCCTTCTTCTAATTTATGTTTGGTAGTGCGTTTTGTTAGTTACGCCATAAATATGTAGGTAACAGATATAGAAGTTTCATCGTTTACCAGATATGCTTTAATGTTTTCAAAACATCAAATCAACTTATTTCTTTTATCAGAGGAAGCGGCAAGTCGCGGAAAGAGCTGAATAGTAACCATGTGTTATGTAAATTCATCCTCTTATTTCCAAACTTCCCTTTAAATGTCCAACATCTGTGAAATATTTACAAAACTTGTCCAAAAGGGTGTTCTTTTGTCAAAATCAGCACTGAATACTGGTTTCGTATTTCAGCCCATTCTTTGCATTGACTAGACAACGCATTATTCGGAAAATTAATATCGTTGGACGTTTTACAGTAGTGTGCCCCCGTGGGTTAAGCATTTTACAAAGTTATTAAGCATGAAGGAGGAAAGTAGCAGAGTTATCTCGGACAGATAACATTGATGTCGTCTGAACGTATTCCAGGGGTAATCGGACTATATTCAATGTTTTCGGAGAGTTCACTCTTCAGGCTAGGTAATGGCACCTGGAGACATATTTCTGGACTGACTATCGGTTTGAGAATGCAATGGGTCGATATTTGTTAGGATCTCCACTTTCTTTACCTGGTTTGGGAACTAGTATTACCTTCAAAATGATTGAAGATTTTCAAAAGAGATGTTAGTGATGATTCTGGATCAAATTCACATGACTTTGGTGCACTCTTCATCACGATTGTTTGTACTAAATCCTTAGAGACAGGATCAAATGCTCCTAATGATGTCACTGAAATTCTGTACCGTAACTGTATGGTGATGACGAGTCAACTGAAATTGTGTTGTCAAGCGTATCTCTAATGGATTGTACTTTCTCATGGAAGAAATTTGCAAGTAGGTCCGGTATGTCTACTGGAGGGAAGGCAGTTGGAAGTGGTGTACCTTTGTTCTGTGACATTAGTTTCTTGGTTATCTCGAAGAGCTCTTTGCAGGTGAAACTCTCCGTGATCTTAGCACTGTAATGGAATAATTTGGATAAATGCACTATGTTTTTGACGTTCTTCTTAGCGGCTTCATAGATTTGTTTATAAATAGTGAGTCTGGTAGAAAGCCAAGGCCTCTCTGCTTTACGGCGGTTTCTTTTAGCAGTGTGAAGCTGGTCCCTAACACTGCTATACCACTGAGAATACTTTTGAACTGATACTCTGCGCTTGGTGGCTGGGGCATGTTTTTCAAACAATGAACGCAGTAGTTATCGAGATGTTCTGCTGTAAGATGTAAGCAAGTTGTTAGGTTTGCTTAGACGCCATACATTAGTTTAGTTCTATTTATCATACGGAGGTTTCTCTTAGTGAATAAATGAATGTTAAATTAAAGTGTGCCGGCCACGAAGGGTCATTATTCACTGTTTTATCTTTCAAAAGAAAGTTATTTTTTTTACCGTGGGGTAAGGAATGGTGCAAAATTTTCTCTTAGAAGCAAATAAATGTGTAGGGTTAGGGATTGATACGTCCAGATGGCATATAATGGAAAGCTGATCTGATGGAAGTTCGTAGGTCACAAGGATGGATCGTATAATATTATCATAGGGTCTGTGAAGACTTCAGTCCAAAAAGTAACGCTGTTTATGGGTGGGTTGGTTAACTGACGTTTTAAAGTTGAAACAATAAATGGAATCATGGAGTTTTGATGTGTATGAGTTTCCATAAGAGTCAAATTTAAATAATAAATCTCCAAGAATAATCGTGTTGCCACCTATCGAATTTCCTTATTCCAGGAGATTCGAAACTGCTCCAAAAAGATTCAGTCAGCTTGTATTTTTCTACTAGGAGGAGGGCGGTAGAGACAGATTAAATGAACTGATATTTATTCCACTGTGAGCGTTGTTTCGACTAGTTCAAACAGTGTCTGGCAGAAGTTTTAGGTTGTGTTGTATTTAAGACATTGTATCATGGAATACTTTGTATATCAGCGATAATGGAGGGGAATGACTTGATGTAGAAACCGGTGGGAGTTAGATCGGGCATTTGGGGCCATCGCCTGATGTTTTTAGTCATGTTACTGTCAGGAAAAGACATTGATATTCTGATCATTGATACCACTTACTTATTTGTGTGCTCTTTTCCCGTGGTCCTACTGAATTTGCGTGGAATATTGCAAGACAGAGAGGTAAGGACGTAAAAGAAACGACTGAAATTCTTCTTCCTGTTCTACGTCTTTTTTAACTTCCGTTTACACTTAAAAAATGATGAATGTAGTCCCAGTTCTACACAAAACAGCACAAATAATTCCAAATTGATAGGGGAAAATACGGAAGGAATTGACGAGGGAGCAGGGATGTTTAGAGTGAGAATCCAAAACAAGATACCCAATATGTATACAGGGAATCATCGAGTGAGTACAGGGTCAAACAAGACACTCAAGAAGTATACAGGGACCATCCACAGGAGCAGAGAGATAATCCGTCACTAACAAGTGATCACGGGATTCTCCGGACAAAAGTCCTTTTTAGAGCTATTGTCTTTCATTGTTTTAATAGGGTCTTCCACTTGGTTACGGAAATCCTCCTTGACAAGCTCTATCCAAAAAGCCTAACTTGATCATTTTCGGACCCACCGCTCAAAATTAACAATCTAATCTTCTCTGACAGTTGCTACCTTTCAAATGACGTTTAGCCATATCAGCAAAAGAAATTGTTAGGGACATATAATATGTACACTTTTGTACTAGAAGATTGGCATAGATAGGAACGTAATTTAATTCTTCAACTCTTACCATTTGATGAATTGCATCGGTGGCTTACACAATTTTGGCATAGGGAAATCCACTAGAAAAACTGGATTGAATTTAGAATAAGAGTTCGTACTTTCGATTGGTTGATAGGTTGAGTGCGTAATGGGTCTATTCCCAATCACCCAGGTCTAACATTCATATCATTGACCCCTTTTTAGGGGTATGATATGACGACAAAATTAAATAGCGCACTCTGTGCGCATAAACGCCAGGAAGATGTGGCACCATTCCATCTTCCTGGATAAATTAAATCACTGCCATGTAAATAAATTTCAGTGCAAAATAGTGAACATATGTCCCTAGTGGCCGGTTTCACTTTAAATCCAACTATTCATTCATTCAGATCAGGAACTTCACTTGAAAAAAATCAAACTATTATTACTCCGGGTTCTATTGGTTTGTTGAATATGCGTACAATGGTGTTGGTGTCCTGCATATTGTTATTTCGTTTAATCTGAATTCTACGGACTGTAGTTACACCTTCATGTTTCATCCCTCCATTTTTATCTGTGTCGCTTACTTTTAACAAATCACGTGAGAGTATCTCGCAATTGGAAGTATTGAGTGTCTTATGTGCGAATGACGTGACATGAATACCGAAGAAAGTTTTTATTTTCTTGATATTGTCTGTTTGACCTCGTCGCTCACACTCAGGAAGGCAACCCGATTACAATTGTTTAACAATTCTTAGTTTGCAGATCGATCCTGTAATTTTCTTTTCAATTATAAAAACTGAGACAATGCCACAAGCGATTTTTAGGCATCTTATTATTGTATAACCATGTAGCGCGGAAATGTCTCCCCACCACTTGATTCGTCATCAGTCAGATAGTTATCGTTGGTTTAAGTTGATTGTTGTGGGAAATTTCTATCTTGGTTTGTTTGACATTTAGCACCCGTGCTCCGAGCCCACCAAGGAGCCCCACCAAGGAGCAATTTTCAAATACCTGGGATATACAGATGCTATACTCAGTCGATAAAATTACCTGTAATTGACCCGTGAAGCCACCACTATCTAGGATCGGTAAAATGACCTCCTGATTGACCGACCTAGGTCGTGATAATATTACATAGGAAAATGGCACTAGCGATGAGTATGCTTTTGATCAGCTGACTAAGGAGGGGAGAATGGAGTAAACCATAACAGAATATGATTAAGAAACGTTGACTAAAGTCAGTTCATAACCATGACATTATTATTGTTTGTATATATTATTGTTTGTATAAAAGGTCGGAATGCTATCAGTAGCTTGAGGTGTAATTAGGTACATGATAACTACACAAAAGGTCAGGGTTCACATTAGCACTATAATATTAGTTCCTTATGTTATTAGTCCTTTACCATGTTTGGATATAGCTGTAATAAAGTTTACGACATAAGAGAGATTATGACTTGATTACAATATGCGAAATGTAAAATGTAAACTCTGCAAGGAAAACACTTGATTGACTTCGGACTTCAACTATAAATGAATACTTTTTTGATGTGAAATGATATAGATGGAAATAAATTGGCTGTCATTTAGGTGAGTAAATTATAAATTAGAAACATAAATAAATTGCCTTTATTGATTGCTAGATTAATCAGGTATTATTGAATTGAATTTAGAATGTCGAGTCGGTGAGGAAAGCACTCACAGATGTAGATATTCTTTTTTCTAAGAGGGTTGCTCAATCTATAATTCAAGGTAATTATGTATTTGTTGTATAAAGAAACCTTCATTATGCTTTGAGCTTCATAAAACCATATACATAATGAATTTTAGGAAATAAATGAACTAATAAATTAAAATACTGGTATGTGAATTACCCATTTCCTTCCTACCAATGTCATAAAGTTTGAAACAACATCATGAATCTAATATTCTAAAACCAGATGGGAACTTCAATTGTGGGGACTAAACCGGAAGTTAATAAATGCTATGTGTCAATATAAGGTAGCATCTATTGCTTCAGTTTCATTGCGCGAAAAATTAATATTGTTCTCTGTCTCCAAAACTAATATTCTATTATATATCCTAGTTTACATTTGAATGGACACAATATTTTTATTTACAAACTAACATCTCCGTAATTGATCTTGTTTTACACGTACCTTATCAACGTACTGGGAAGCAAAGGGAAATATTTAATAAAAAAATATTAAATATGTATTTCCTCGCTTCATGTATTTTGTTTTACATATGTCATTTATATATGTGCAGAACTAACGTAGCACTTTAAAATGTTATTATTATTTTTATTATTATTATTCCCAGTTAAGAAGACTATATATATATATATATATATATATATATATATATATATATATATATAGTATGTGTACTTAGAATAACTATATCATTATTTTATTTTAGGTACAAGTTGTTTACAGGTGGGATTTATACCTTCATGAAAAACAATGACCACATTGGCGGCAAGTGTTCTCTCATTTTCTCCTTTAGATTGCTCATCATGAGTTTCATGAAATCCTGATATACCTAACTACATGGAGGTGTCACATTTATTATTTAGATGTCGGCATCAATTTACACTGATGACCCACTCAGCTCGAAACTTGATTGGTTTTACTCTTTTGAGGAATTATAAAATGCACTTTGAGTTTTATTGTGAAATCCAAACACTGTTTGACTGATAATAAATGCTGATTTACACCTACAGTAGAACGTCTCTACAAAATACTACTGAGAGCTCAAATTTATCAATATGTTTATATGATCTTATCGCTGTGTTATTGCATAAACACATGTAGGTATATTCCTGAGGTAGCCTGTTAAATTAAGAACCACATCTGATTATGTTGTGGATGCTGTTTGTTACAAAATGCATTATAAAGCATCTAAACTTTTACCTATATATATATATATATATATATATATATATATATATATATATATATATATATAGATATATATATATATATATATATATATATATATATATATATATATATATATATATATATATATTGTCTCCTTTTCTGCATATATTGATTATAACGTAAAGGAAATGTAATTTAAGTATGCTGTGATATGTAAAGAAATACTGTTACTTTTATTATGTATCTTTGTCTGTATCTATATAAATAATTTGTACAGAATTTGGGATCCAGACTGGGCATTTGTGTTGCCATGTATTTTTGTTTCGTGTAGGATAGTAACTCTTGTATAAGTTAATGTAGCCCAACATAGCCACAACTGGACCTGTTTCAAAGGCAATTATCGAAAGGTTAGGATGATAAAAGACATAGTTACTAACTTTGTGGGTTTTTATATACGGAAAATATGTGTCGACAAATCCTTATGCATTTTAGTATTTTCTCTAATTTATTTTCCAACCCAACCAACTTAAGTTGATGCAGGGAGCAGAGAATGTGACCGTATTCATGGGCTCTACCGCTTTGAAAGCATTAAAATGCTTAAGTTTAGCAAAGTACCGAGTGAGTGAAATGTCTGCTGAGTATCATTTTATTGAGATGAATCAAATAGATTCTTATCAATTAAACAATTAGTCGTTGTGTTTGTAATCACTATGTATTACCAGTCCAAAACTGGTTATCTGGTAAATCACAAACATGTTGGAATGTAATTATGATACATGGTTTCCTTCAGGTCTTACCTTTAAACGACAGGTATGTGAGGTTGGTCGAAGAAATTCTGTTGTTATGATAGATGACTTTGATGCAATGACGTTGGTAATAATCCATGAACTTGCACATAGGTAAGTCGTCCCTTGGCGCCTCTTGTCTGCTGCATTTATGTTCACTCAGTGATTTTGGTCTCCCGTGTAAGATTTTATGACTTCTACGTGAGCAGCTATCAAGTTATCATTTGCCGCCAATCGAAAACATGTTTGTTAGTCTGGAGTTTCGTTATCCTATGTCTCAATCACCCAATCACTGTCCTTTCTGGGCAGTTAAAATTACTTTACATCTGATCAATGTAAAATACAGTGTTACTACACTATTGTCAATATCTGAAGTAACAGAAAAGAAGCCAACTAACACATTTGATAAAACTGAACAAACAATTCAATTATCAAAGTTATAAATGAAATAAATAGAGAAACTTTCAGTAATATGAACAAATTCTAAACTAGTATTTATAAATTTCAGTGAATGTTCAGAATCATTGAAAAGTCCGTATACTTTTAAATGCTAGAAATCTTTACTTGAATTCAAAGAGCCATGACGTTGTCAAGAAGGGGTTGCCATGAATTAATTTGAATAATTTAAGACAGCCCCTGATTAACATTATAGTCTAAAAGACTAGCTCTTTCTTTTTCCTATGAATTGTACAGAAATGTTTGTCCTCTCGAATAATATCGTTGTACAACAATCATAGCGTATGCATACTTGCTACGGGAACACACTAGGTGTGAATAATTCAAATAATCGGCATTAATAAGATTGCTTGTCGTTTGCTATATAAACTGTATATTGTGAATGTAATATGCAATAGACCCCAAGTGGCAGCATATACTATTGATTCTGTTTCGAATTAATAATATTCTCTTGTCCTCCTGCAAAAATGGTAACCTACATAATTATTCTCAAATTATCGAACTCCCATCAGTCCCTGAGAAAATATGTCATCGGCGCCACTTAAATATTGACATTATTATTAATATCTCTATGTTCATAAGCAATTATTTATTGATCCTAAGCAATATAATACTCTTAAGAGATTCCAGACAAGTAGGTCAAATTTGACTAAAGATATTTTATATACAACAGCTATGAATAAGAATTATGAAAATTAGATACATGTACCAGAGTACAAAACAAACTCACATATACACATAAAATAATGTTACATTATCATCTGACATGTAAAATCTCAGTACATTTTGGTAGCTGTAATGGTTGTAGTTTTCGTTTTTGCACTCAATAGAAAAAAATTTATTTCAAATCAGTCGAAACAAAATTGTTATCAATTTGTTGAGTTTTCCGCATCTTTACTGGATATTCAGGATCACGTGATATTGTTATGGAGTGCTTGCAACGATGGAAAATGTTTTGTTCCAAGGTCACTTTAGGTAAAACTTTCTCTCCATGAGCAATGTTAAAAACAACAAGTTTCCCCACCGCCAGCCAGGTGATTCAAATTGAAATAAGCAAATTGCCAATTAAGATACTTATAGCTGTATAACAGTTTTAGTATCAGCCTCAAAATAGTCGTTGTTTTGCTCCCGATAAAACGAAGGAGTTGCTAGAGACATAGGATTACACTTGTAATAATTTGTATCATAATTCGAGTTGTGAGCTTCTAATTAAAATATTTTTATTTAGAAAAAAAAAGATGTGTGGCATATAGCAGTAGGCTGGTTTTCAATGATTTTGCAATGTCGAACAAAAATCAACGTAATCCGAAGTAATTCTTAAATGTGAATATCTGCAGCAATACGATGAATGCATTCCACATTTTTGTAATGGTATAACCTATAAAATATTAGAAGATGGAACTATATTATATTAGCCACAAGTGTGCACATAACAGTTTCTTTGTTATAATATTGATTACATATTTGAAAAGGTATGTTTTTTGAGAACAATGTTAAAGGTATAACTGTGAAACTTTAGTAATATTATATATATATATATATATATATATATATATATATATATATATATATATATATATATATATATATATATATATATATATATATATATATATATTTATATATATATATGGTTTATGATCATGCTCCATGGACGTTTTGTATTTCCAGTCTTGGAGCATTTCACGACGGAGAAGGGGAAGCCAGCGATTGTAGGGCTGAAGATCAATATATTATGACTGCCGTAATAGATAAACCTGATCCAGAAAAACCATATTCCAAAAATCCATGGCTATTCTCCAAGTGCTCTGTGCGATTGATGAAGCAGACGTTGAAACACAAGTATGTACAATGTATATCAAAACATATAATATGCGATTGTTACTTATTTCTATGATACCTCTAATTGTCAAAACCTGTATCAGTTTACAATGAACATATTTTTTAAAAGTATGTCGTGGTTGCATATGTTAGAGAATTTATTGATTGATTGATTCAATGATCTTGAACGGCGCACCAGCACTTTTAGGCGATTTACCACCATACAATAGGTTGAATTTATACATGTTTAAAAATTCTAAAAGGTTTAATATCGACCAGCGATATAAAAAAACAAATAGTTCAACATAAAAATGGTAAGATGTTAGTAACAGTAAAATATGAAGCTTCCCAATCAATGAGATATGTAAATGGTGTATGCTGATGAGTACAGTTGACAAGATGTTGAAAACAAGGGGCGGTATTTTCATGAGATAAAAATGTTCTAGGTGATGGTATACAATTTATAGTTTAATATAGAGATTTACTTCCTTAAGGAAATCTAAAATACAGGTGATATATATAGTATCAAAATGTTCCATCATGTCATGTACATTGTATATGTTAGAAAAAATACCCCACCTTTTTTATAGATGCATGATTTCAGTTGCAACTAAGGAGATTCATTACTATATCTTTTCTGGTTTTTTGTCTCTTTAAACAATACAAAAAACTTTTGTTTTGAAATTTCACATCATGCAGATGACTACAGCTTGTTTCTAGTCCATCCAGTAACACTAGTAAGGACTGGCTCAATTCTATCAATGTTCCATGAAGAATAAACAAACCTGATAAATTAAGGATATATTCCTGCAGAATTGATCAATTTGGATGTCAAACATGATCAAAATGTGTTAAAACTTAACTTTATGTTAAGCTTGCGAGACAAAAGATTGGACGGCTCTGATCATGTCTTAAATCTCTAAAATGTTTACATTCATTACAATCGTATTGTAAAGCTCTTTAGTTAATTAGTATTCATTATTTAATGAACGTTTAAATTGACAAATTCTTTAACTTACACAGCGCACGAGCATTGCATTGGAATTCCAGCTTTATTATTAAGGTTTACGCACAGTGATGTCTTAAGAATACGGTCCATGTCCAATACCTTCAATGGATTGTTTAATTAAAAATATGCAGCGAATGCATTTATCCAGAACAGATTCCGTATTTCTCATTTGCTGTCATAAAAAAAATGCCAAAGCAAAACGCTCTATTGAGGAGACGTTTGAATCTCCTATCTTACATTATGAAACATGATTGGTTCACTACATCCAGTTTCAAATAATGCACACACATCGTAATGCTTTTCAATGGCAAAGAACATTCGTGCTGCCCTATACACCTACTTTTCAGTCTGTATTTCTCACTAAACATTCCATCATAGAACAGTGCATATTACACTTAAGGCGTATGTAAGGTTAGTTTGATGATCTTACAAATACCGGAGTAATCTTGGATAAGGTCAAACCTTTCATAAATACAAGTTTCTTATTTTAAAGTTATTTTTTCGACAGCAGGAAAAGTGAAGATGAATTTTTTTTTGTTTTGCTTCAGTACCATTGTTCTATCATATCATCAATCTAATTGATAATTGTGAAACCTAATGATACATGGTATTTGACACCTGTTAAGAGTTCTAATCGTTCCTGTTGTTGTGTTTCAATCAATTGTATGTTTGCATTCAATTATCGAATAATGTGTTGTCTTTGCCTTTATCTTTATATAGGGACATTCGTTACGTACATTAGGTTCTTAATTCAATACTAAATCCATTTTATATCCATTGCGTATATGCTGATTGCTAATTATTTCGTAGCTGCCTCACTTCAGTGCAAACATTAGGAGTGGCAATAGTTGATCTTAAATTCGGATCAATCCAAATTTGTAATTTGGAATGGTGATATCTGACGCTATCTTGTTTGCCGTCCTATGATTTACTCTTTATATGGTAAACAGAAACTTGTTGCTCGTATAATGATAATTCCCTATGAATCGGATCGAAATGAATCTAAGATACATTCGAAACCATGTCAAGATCTAAATATCTCATCCATCTTTGTGTATAAAATATTAAAAGTCTTGAAAGATACATTGCTCCTTGGTTCATCAATTTTAGATAATATAAACAATTGTTCGGCCACGTAACGCATGTAATTAAAACAATAGATTCCCAATGGATGATTCATCTCCTTCTTATAAACGTGATGACCTTTGAATGCGATTGTTACAATATTTTGAGCACTTACAGATGCATTAGTAAACGCGTGATTTGCCAGTCCTTGGTTAATTATACAAAAACGTAAATATTATTTTAGATATAAGGATAATACAATGTAGGGAAGATCAATTGTAAGCAAGCTAAATCTTAAAGTGATGATAAGGCAACATTGTCAATATTCAGCATATGCTGTTTAGAGAAATAGCTCGTTGTTAAAATATATGCTTTACTCAAAGTTATGAGTCGAAGCTGAGTACATGGGGTAAAAAGAATTCTGTGATTGCTGTTTTTTAACATAAATAACTTACTTATCGTTCTAGATCTTCAAAGGTGTATGTTTTGGATTTCGTTATTTTAATAATCATGTGATACAAAGATAATGTTTGCGTAGTCTTCTTGAGCATTGCTCTCTTTATTTGTGTGGAAAAGTTGTTGGTTTTGGCTTATCAAAGAATATTTCTGTACATATGAAGACCCGTTTGTGCTTTATAATCCATATTATCAAAACGTATTTTGTGTGCTGTACAGTAACCCATTCGATCACTTTGTTGCAAGAATGCAGGCAGGTTTTCAGTCCTATTCTGTAGATACAACGCACTATAACTACATACAAAACTGACTGGTAACTTAGGTAAGTCATTAACAATTTTGAACTTTTACGCATCACTCTTTTATTTTCCTTTTCTGTATAATCTATAAAATAAATCCCAATTTAAGAAAAAATAAAATGTCTACCTGTAGAGTTGTGTTTTGCATAAGTGTTCTGCGTATGTGGGGTCAATATGCATTAGTATATAGTTGTAATGTAGGATACTCATGTTGGTAGGGTAGGATTGAAATTTCCTCTCCCTCGGACGTGATGGAAAACATTCTAGAGTTTACGTTTAACTTGGCTATGCAGTGGCATATTACTTGACCTTGAGGATGTGTTTTTCCGTTTTTTTTTTAAAAGAGTGAAAAAAGGTTTGTCGCTGATAAAAGGCGTTTTAGTTTGTAGAGTTGAAGCCTTGGCGACAAAAGTTTTCACGAGTGGGGAGCATCCCTTGTTTTGATTGGTTGTGCGTGTGTAGATAGTGTGTTTAGTTGTGTTTTATTTTAAAGTTGAATGAAAGTGTGAATGCGAGTTCTAATTATTGCCCATATTTTTGACAGGAGATTAATGAGGTTACGGTGGTTGCCTTAGGCATGCCAACAACAAAATCATGTGTTGGTAATGAGTTGGTCGGGTGGTGGCCCATGTAAGAGATTTCCCTAATAATCCTGCATTCCTTGACCCATCGTCGGATGTTCTGTTTATCAAATTAGGCGAGAATGTAATTGGTTACCTGTATAGTGAGATTATCCAATTTTGCCCTATGGTGTTAAAAGTAGGGGTGCGGTTCGTGGTTGTGAGTGCGTTGATGCCATGGGGAACATTCAAGGGGGTTGGCACGGTCACGGTATCGGAGCGGAGTTCGTGCAGGAGTTGTCAAGAGGAGCTTGCAAGTCATCTTTTGCCGGCTGAGTGATATTAGGGGAGTTTATATGGACACTGATGCACGGGGATGCCGGTGGCTGTACACCAGAATTTTGTTTCGCTAGTTGAGGCATTTTAGATTGTAGAACATTATTCAGATCTGAGAGAGGACAGTTTTATGTGTTCCTTGTTTTATAAAGAGAATAAGTTGTGCTTATAAAGTGATATTGTTTATTATGTATAAAATGAAACATCAAATAAAAATGGTAGTTCTTGTGTGTAAAATTCCATATGTCAATAGGGATATCCATCCTGATGTCCTATTGCATGAAATCCTCATTATAACGGACAAAACTACTGAGCCATAGTTTCGTACGAAACTTGTTATGTGTCTTCTAAGATGTATGAGGGAGGTGAAAATAGCAGCGATGTCCATGTTGAGGTCCTATTGTAGGTATCATTTACACGGCATCCTTAAAACATGGAGACCACCACCATTATTAATGGCAAATCGCTATGGAGCGCATGAACGTAGTGACAATGCACGAGAGGTATGTGTTTTACGGTGGTAGTGGTTTTATTCAAAGCAGTAATGCATCAAGAAAAAAGTAGAGATATACATGTTAAGGATCGTTTTAGGTATCAGTTTCATGACATACTCATGTCATAGACATCGTGGCCTTTACTTATTGTAATCTACAAAGTATATGTTATACCGGAAGGGTGTGATGGAGAGTTTGCTTTATGTTGATATGGGTGGTGATGCCATGCAGTAACCAACTGCTTGTGTTAGCTCGCGGGATTAAAATTCTCCATCACGCGGACGTGATGGAAATCATCTCCACTTGGGAGAATTTGTGAACATGCAATGTATAACTTCTTGTATAGGGAGCCATTTTAGGGAGTTTCATTGGTGTCGGTTGACCAACCTATGTAAAGTAAAGAAACTTTGCTATTTTTACAAAATTAGACATAAATAAACCAAAAGGGAAGTAATATTTGCATATACAAAACTGCACAACTTGTATAATAGACCTATAACAGACTTTAATAACCGTTTTTGTTTACATAATTTCTCACAGTTCCAAAAATTTCAATATTTTATTTGGGATTACAGTCTTAGTGTTTTAAGAGGCATTCTTTCGTGATATTCTTAGTGTCTGTTTTCTGCTTTACATTTTTGTAAATAATCTTACAAGGAAAAAGTATACACATTTTAAACAATTTCATTTTATTTTATCTTGCCCCCAGTCATTTATTTGTTTAATTATAGTTTTATTTAACTCTTCTTTTGTATCCTTTAATGTTGCTTTCGTTTATAAAATACTTTCTGTTTCGGGAGCCCTATGTGGCCGAGTGGTTTAAAGCGTTCTCCGTTACGAATCACTGCCATCTCACCTGTCTGCGTGGGTTCGGTCTCAGATTCGGCTAAGGTAGCTCTCGTGGGTCGGTGATTCTTTCTAGTGGTGCGGGTTTCACGGATTCTTCCTCCACAATTAATAATGGCTGCCATGTATAGTCAATCGTGTGCTGAAATTTAGCGTTAAACCCTACAAAAACAACTTCCTGTTTCTTTCTACGGCCTTTCAACTTATTTAGAGGAATAGACCCGGTGATGTGACATTTTTTGTTCCCTCGATTGAATAAACACAGCCTTCCACATAGCAGCTGGTGCGATTTTAAGTTTTAAAACATATTAATGTGTCAATCGGTTCCCTCATATCATTTTCTCATGTATATTATATTAACCCTGCTCCAAAGACATTTCTTAAGCATTAGTGTGGGCTTGTTATCCATCAAGATCATGTGATTATATGGATTGATTCCAAAACTCTCTAATGTTTTATTTCAAGGTTGCACGTTTGCATTAACAAATAATTAACACTTCATTCAATTTCCCCATTTCCTTTAATTTTTTGATATTTTCACATAGTTTGAACAACGATTGAATTAGGTGGATACGAGTATATTCTGTGTTATCAAAGACTATAACACAGTGTCAGTATATTTTTTTACAAAAATATTTTTCTTAATCGATTTTATATTGTTTGACTCGGATTCAAAGACCCCATCACAGATTAACTGATATTCCGTCGGAAAAATGAAAGTCTGTTGGATTATTCCGTTTTGAAGATGCACGGGAAATTGCCTCATTGATCTCGTTTCCATTCCACCAATGTACTTGATGGTCTGCTTTGTTCTTTCGCCGTCCCAATGTTGCCTTACTTTCATCTTAGATCAACCATTTTCAGGTTCATAAAGTTACCTATACATGCTAACAGGTGTAGTAAATCATGCCAGGGTTAGCCTGACACATAAAGAACAACAGTTACGAGCTCTACCGACCTACACTATTATGCTTTGTTTTCCAGAGTTCGAGTACATAAGTAACCCCTTCCAAACATGGTTCTTAGTTTGGCTGACTGAAAACATTGCTGATTTTGAAGCACTTAGCAAACATTTTAAATACGCGACGTTAACGCAGTCGTAGGAAAATAAACGAAGAATATGGATTTTGGTAAGAAGGTCATTGACAATATCCAAGGAAACATGGAAGCCTGTTGGAGGATACCGCTTTGCAGATGAACAGGACATTGCCTCATTGACCTCGTGTCCATTCAACAAATGTACTTGATGGTCTGCTTTGTTCTTTTTCCGTCCCAATGTTGCCTTACTTTCATTTAAGATCAGCCATTATCAGGTTCACAATTTTACGTATACATGCTAACAGGTGTAGCAAATTATGCCAGGGTTAGCCTGACACACTCGCTGAACAGACTACATTAAGAACAACAGTTACGAGCTAAAAAGACAATATTATGCTTTGTTTTCCAGAATTCGTGTATATTGGGAAACCATTCCAAACATGGTTCTTTCTTTTGTTGATCGAAAACATTGTTGATTTTGAACCAATAAACAAACATTTTAAATACACGACGTTAACTCAGTCGTAGGAAAAGAAACGAAGAATACGGATTATGGTAAGAATTTCATCGACATTTTCCAAGGAAATAAACAACAACGTAAGGGGGGGGGGGGGGCGTTATTGACAAGTACGTTATGACATCCAGCTAATTAAGGAAGTATCATTTTGTCATTCATGCAGCATACGTTTCGCAGCAAAAGAAATGATCATGCGAAAACTAAATATCTTATTTGGCATCGCTTAAAGAAGAATCACGTTCGTACTGATTCCATAAATCGAAGACAGCGTTAATGAAGAAACTACAAAAGATTCGTTAGACACATTCGTGTCTAATCCTGGCAGATCACATTACTTTAGAGAGGATTACGTTTTATAAATGTTTGATAGAAATCTTAGAGCGGAAGTATTGCATATGAACAATCGTTTCCACAGAATGGTTTTGGAAATTGATGGTCATTCTCGGTTACAAAACTCATGACATAAACTCGAACGTCTTTATGTTTTTACGAGGAAGTTCATTGTTAGAATAAAACACCGAAAAGCATGAAACGGAATACACAATTCATTTCTCGAAGATTTGTTTATTAATTTTCACAGGTAAATATCAAGTGATTATTGGCACATAAATTAGACACGTTTAAATATCTGTCAAATCTATCAAATAACTGAAAGTTTCAGTGGTCAGTCAGAAGATAGGGTTGATGAATTGTATATATATATATATATATATATATATATATATATATATATATATATAAGGGTCATTGGAAATATCTAATGGTCACTTATCGTTGTCTCTTCTATGATGACATCTTCCAGATACCATCAAACTATTCGTCTGAACTCATCATCGCACATTGGTCGTGCTATTTGTGACCAGGATAACCATCTTTAAAACCATAACACGAATCTCTGGTTTAAAGTATTATTATTCTAGTGGCGAGCAAAACAGAATTAAAGAAGTGTTATCATTATTCTAGCAATCATGACGTCACTGCTGTGTCGTTCTCGACGTTTTCTCTTTGGCATAGTTAAATGACTGTCAAAGTCACTCGGTCGTTAGCAAATAACATCCACATCGGTTTTCGATTGTTATTTTACATTGTTGTGTTAATCAAGAGACAATGAAGGTTTCGACTTTGGTTGTAGAGTTTTGTTGGCTGTGGCTCAGTTTAGAGCGTGACTAATGTTGTTAACAGGTATTGCATATAAAATCTGCTCTCTCAATACTAGTTTTGCTCTATTCAATGTTTACTATAAATTTTAACACGTCAATACGTATATTTAGTGTAAGGTTTACATCCACGCTGTTTCCTGTTTGAGACGGGATATATGTATATATATATATATATATATATATATATATATATATATATATATATATATATATATATATATATATATACTATAATCTTTTGTCGTCTTTGTCTTATATTTATGTTTGATTTTCGATTCCTCTTCTTTCCCTCTTCTTTCTTAACTGCGTAATCTCTCCTGAAAGTCTGTTTCCATTCGCTTTCAAGTTACCGTGTTTATCGTTTGAGAAATCGAATTCGTAATAATTTGGCCCCACTTGTATATTACTTTTGTGCTTGTTTGCAATCTGCCAGGAAGACGAGATGTAATGGAAGTCATATCTGTCTATCTGTCTGTCTATCTATCTATCTATCTATCTATCTATCTATCTATCTATCTATCTATCTATCTATCTATCTATCTATCTGTCTATCTATCTATCTATATCTATGGGGGATATTCTGCAGCTCTAATTATACGTTCGTATTTCAGACATTGTGTGACTATTCCTGGTGAATACTACAATGCTGGTGAATATACCAAGCATGTTAGTAAAGAGGCAGGAGTGGTGTTCCCTGCTAATACGCAATGCGAGCTCAACAATGGACAGGGATCTCGCATTTGTGAGGTATTACGTTTTGTGTGTGTATATGTGGGTTGAAACATGTGCTTCTAACGAACTATAGGAAAGATGACGGCCTGTTCAGAATTAAGTGTATATATATATATTTATATATATATATATATATATATATATATATATATATATATATATATATATATATATATATATATATATATATATATATTGTTTAGCATAATTTTATACGTGTGTTCTGCCTTCATCCTGTCTAGAATACCGACACTGAATAGCATGGTTTAATATTTAATATGACTTATTTGTGCAGAAATACCAAACTATTTCTAACTGCCATGGTTTAGACGTAAGTACAAACTGATATTGTTTTGTAAGTAGAGTTTTTGTAAGAACATCTGATGGATATCTTCAGGCACCCAGGGTTAACTAATTTTGCATTTTGTGCGAGAAGAAAACGTTCCTGTGCGCTAATGTTCGTGATCCTCCTCGATGCTTCAGAGGCTATGTTTTATTTGGAAACTAGAGCGGATTTAACCATCTTAGCATGTTTATCCCTAATATGCAGATGTTGTACGGGACTGAAAATTTACGGTTAAACATGAACCACAATGAAACGGAGTCGAATGAAGTAGAGAAATGAATAGTTGCAGATGGAAGCTCGTTTTCTTAGGTTTGCTTCGATGTAACACGTGTGACCGGAAGTTAAATAACTGCCTAACCGAGCAAATATTTGCATTGCCACTTTTAATGTATCAATGATCTGTTTCCGTAACTGTTGTTAGTATAATCATCAGGAAATCGATATTATTATATCTATCTCTGAAGATCTTGCATAAATACTATAACTCAGATTATCTGCATGTAATGGTTAGACTCATTAAAGTCATATTAGAACATATATCGATTACAAAGGTAAGATATATAGATGGATATGTGGACATTATATAATGCAAGTTATATTATTACAGGAACGTTGATAACAAATACTTTAATGTATCATCACACTGCAAAAGCAAACAAAATTTATAATTGACTGCTCAAACAGAACACGCAAAACATCTGTAATATATCGCATCTCATGAATGTATAATACAGACCAGACCATTTTTTAGTACAGAGAACATACAATTAAACATAGATGTTGCAAACAAACGTACATAACATACAATGTAATTCATAATTTACCGATCTGAATTTAAGACAGAGAAGATTGACAGCAATATTGTTGAGGAACACATAAGTACTCGTAATGATACCACACAAAACAATACTTTTATACTTAATACGTTCAATGATATAATTCAAGCTGCAACAAAACTGGAGTAACAAAATCAGGAAAGAGTATGGATATGACGCCTTAGAAAACCGAAACCAAAATGTTGCATTCAATGCGACGTTACTAAAGCACCTAATCGCCAAAAGTTATGATATATTTAGGTACCATTTTTATTCAGCTATAAGTTTAATTCGTTCAATTCAGCACTCACGGACATATTACTTTAGTTGCTTATGACAAAGGCTTTGTCAGAATTAAAACAGCATTTAATCTAGTTAAAATTAATGTTTCCACTCATCTTTTTCCATTACATACAAATAATAGTTTATGAGAAATTGTGAGGGGAGGGTGTATCTTGACGCGTCCTTCGGTTCAAAATCTTATCACTGTTACCCAAGTTTCACGATTCACATATGTTTTGAATGTTGTGTTTACAGATTATTTATCCAGTTCTGCTTATGCTTAAATCATACCATTCGAGGCATGGGTCTCAGTTAGGACCATACTCAAAAGAAAGCCATGGATACCTACGTTTCGCATAATTTAGTTCATAATCAAATAGTGTTTTTCAACTTGCTTTCACATCTTTACTGTAAAATGTTTTGAGTTGTATCATTACGAGTACTATCGAACGATCACTAAAGTAGGGGAATGTGTTTCACGTTTCATACCACCTGTTTTGACTGATTAACTGAAATCGCAGCATCTTTGTAAAATAGACGACTGTGACCTACATTTGAATAATGGACATTTTATTTTTGCATTAAACTCGTCGCACGTAGGGCTTTGGTATACTAAGATCCGTGTATAACCTCTCTAATTATACACGTAGCGAGGTCGTTCTTGATGTTCAATACTACTCCAGGTCAGTAGCCTGTTATGGGTCATATTGAACGCCGCGCTAACATTCGTCGTATCATTGTTGTGTAATGTTTAATGTTGATTAAACAGACACGGTTAGTGCTAGCACAGCAAAATAGACATTGACATGCATCTCTTCTACTGGTATTCTTTACATACAGACATAGGGAATATAACACGGCTTGCGAGTTTTGCAACGATAAGAACATAACTCAAAGCTGACTAGATCTAGTGGCTGGTTTCTGATCTTCAATATATGCCTAATTTTATATTTCTTTTAAAAAAGACTCCCATTGAAACCATCTGCCGTTTCATGAGATGTACGAATCCAAAAACAGGCATTTGCAATAAGAAATATTATACTGCAGCTAGAGGAACAGAATGTGGACTACGTAAGGTAATTAATCACTTTCTCTTTTTATCTACAGAATTTACCTTATGTACCGATCGCATTTCCATGCAAAAACGAAATTCTATGAGAAAAATAAATTATACTTTTAGATCGAATGATGACTAAGTGTAAAGCAATAAAGACTGCAAAACATTGCATGATGTTTAAAAAAATTCACACTCAAATCTGGTTTGTTAGCAGCCACTTGAGCCTTTTGACACCTAATTCATTAAGATCCAGTTAACAGAAACGGATAGGAATTCTGAAATTAATCTTTCTAGTACAATTGCAGAGACATATATATATATATATATATATATATATATATATATATCACGAATACAAATAAAATGGCGAATAACGAACCTTTAGCGTGCACTGGATCCACAAAGCTATCACGTGTGTCAGGGAATCATTAAGAGAAATGCAACAAAATGTACAACTCTTAATATCTCAAATGCAAGTACAAAACATGGACGAAACAAGTAAAACACAAACAAATGTTTGGTTTGCAAAACCTTACACGACAGTTTCTGAAGACACTTTACATTTAAATCCGCTGTTTCAAGTAGGATATTCCCATCCCGTTGTAGATGCTGGAAAACACTCTTCTTGACGTAGATATCGATGAGCAATAACGACATTTGTCGTTTGATATACGGTTGTGCAAGTGCAAATTATATCCTGGATATTTCACTGTTATATTTGTAATAATTGACTGTTATGCAAATTTAGATTATTATTGAAAAGGAACTGTGTCGCCTGCAAAATATAACTTTATTTGTGCATGATTGTGGCGATAAATAGTGTCAAACCTCTCTAGATATGATATAGACCATGACATTTGCAAGCACAGTGACTAGAGAAAAACTACACATACATGGTAAAAATCAAACAAGGAACAGAGAGAATGCAATATATCACATAAAATGTAAGATATGTAGGCTTCAGTGTGTTAGAGAAACTGAAACGCTACACAAAGGAGTCAACCGTCACATATCTAACTGGATGCCACAGAAGCTGTACAGAAGTCCGGTCACAGAATATTACTCTTCCCCATGCCACAATTTTAATGATATAACAGTTATTGCACCTGCTTGCAACCCGAACTGGAGTTCCGAAACTAGGAAAGAAAAAGGAATCTTACTGGATACAACGACTGAGAACATTAACACTAAACGGTTTAAACCAAGAAGACTAGAAAAAGACCGACAAGCACAAATAAAATTATATTTTGTAGCCGACACAATTTCTTTCAAAGAATTCTCTAAATTTGCTTAATAACCTTTTCTTACTAAAATAAAAATGAAATAGTTGGGATATCATTTGCCTCTACATAATTTCACATAAAAATATGTCGTTATGGATCATCGATTTCGAGGTCGATAAGAGTTTGATTATTTGATTGATTAGGAATTTTAACGTAGCTTGTAACAATTTTTCAGTCATATCGCTACGATGTCTGCAGTGGGGCAGTTTATAATGATGTCTAGCACTGGGGCATCATGCCGCAGACATGTAGCATGATGTCCCACCCAGTCACATTATCCTGACACCAGGCCGACCAGTCCCAACACTAACCTCTTAATGCTGAGCGTCAAGCGAGGCAGCTATTAGTACCATTTTTGTAAGTCATTGGTGTGACTCGGCCGGGGATCGAACCCACGGCCTCCCGCTTCCGGAGCGGACGCTCAAACCACTAGGCCACCTGAACGGTTGGGTCGATAAGAGGTTTTTTTAGCATCCGCAAAGGGTTGAATTAGGCTAGTTGACATAGTAGATTTCAAGGATTAATTCCCGCAGAAAGAGCAATGTAAAGGTTTTCAAACACCACGGTTTTTGTGTGTTTTGTTTGTCTTTTCCATATTTTGTACTTACCTTTGAAAAATACTCATTAATGGTCGAAAGCATTCACAGTATATATATATATATATGTATATATATATATATATATATATATATATATATATATATATATATATATATATACCTATTCTTTTTCAAGCGGTGCATTGAGGGAAGGTGTGTTTCCTGATCATTCAATTAAGGTGAGTTGGAGCCAACAGTTCTTAACCTGCCAAACTTGCAAGCATCTTAATATTTAAATTTATATTCTTCTCAGACCAGGCAAGATACGAAATTGATAGGAATTACATGGACAAGGAAATCTGTTCTTTGCAATATAGCTTTGCAAGATCTTATGTTCATATATGGAGGACACATATACCAAACACAACATGCATTAAGAATTAGTTCAATTTATGATAGCGTAATTCGTAATTCAATAATTAATAAGTGAGTTAGATTATAATACTCAGGATGATGATCATAATCCATATAATTATTATTATTATTATTATTATTATTATTATTATTATTATTATTATTCTACACCCTTGTAAGTTTGAAATATAATTACACTAACGTTCGCCTAGATTTGTTTGAGAAGTCAAGATGATAAATTGAAGCACATTTATTTTACAGGACCAAGTTACCTATTGCATGAATGAGATTGGAAAAGTTGCAGTAGCTCCAAGCTGGATAATATATTTGAAACGCATTTATAAAAGCAATGTATATTAATTAATATTATATTTCTATTGACACGTAGTCAATTGCTGATAGTGTCGTTCTTTATCTGTTCACATTTGGCACATTACTTCATCGTATAAACCGCTGTTATGTTTCGCTGAGTAAAAATTTGAATACATTGCAAACCTTTCACTTATTGTTACGTAGACAATTTATAACAGGATTGACCTGAAGGGACGCTTTGATCAATTGACAACACAACACAATATGATGAAAAAAGAACTTTATGAAATAATATATATATATAATCTACAAACACAGTCATTCTTTTGTGCTCTCAACATACGATTCATTCAATCGAATTACATAAACATTAACGAATAGAGAAACAAAAACGTAATTCATATATTCAAATGTATGACGTAAGGATAACTATAATCTCACGAAATGAAAATACGATTCAGTGAAAGTGAGATTAAAAAATCACATGGAATGAAAATGACTTAATTGTTCTCAATTGAAACAACATATGACTAGCAATTTAGTCATTTTTTTCAACAGCATGATTCATAAATATTTGTTAACACTTGCAAATGTGTCCACTGACACAACACACATTTGTCCTAAATTATCTGGTTGGACCACACTTGTGTCTGCCACACACACGCTTCATAGATCCACCATGCACACAAAGTTAAACATGAACGGTTTAGTCTTTTTATGACCTTGATTGCTAAAACTTCCATATCCGTATAGAAACACTGACGGCTAGAACGACTGCCTGATATACCCTCAAACACATAGATACACACAGCAAGCAGCAGAGAGGGCGAATCTCACAACTTTTATAGAAGCGTCTATTTGCAAAACCAAGGCTTCCTCCAAAATCGAAAAGAAAAGTTTCCTTTGGAGACGCGAAATCCTCTGCTGCTATGGGGTAAAAATCGTTTTTACGATTTCACAGACAGACTAATTTAAAAAACCTCGCCTCGTAAATCAATCTGATTATTGAACTGGTCAGTGAGTTTAGAAAGAATTCTCGTTAACGAATCATTATGACATCGCATATAGACTGAATTAGTTGGATCTTCAATGATTAGAAACCCAGGAGGAGTTTTTGGTGTGAATTAGTATTAAATATATCCTTGTTGAGCTAGATTTGATCTTTCGAGATTTATTTGGTAACTTCCTTCGATAACATCACATACTAAACTCAATGCAATCACCGAGGATATATTGACGTTTTGAGGAGCGATATGTCGCCCACCACCATCTGGGTCATTATTATGCTTGAGGATTGTTGTTGTTTGTGGTTGTGCTATTTTCTTCCATGAGTCGTGAATCCTTTTAAATCCATTATCGATGGTGTCATTGAGAGATTTTTCCATCTCTGGGTGGTTTTATCCTGGTAATGTAAAATTTAATAACTCTTCTTTTGTTAAATTATATGCGGATAAAAAAAAATCATTTTTCACCTCCTCGCTCGTCAATAGATTCATCAAAAGATTTTATAAAAAAATATTTTAATTTTTTAATATCATGCATATAAGTTGTCATATCTTTTATTATTTCTATGATTTTATCACGTGAACCCGTTACATCCAAAAGATAATTTTGAAAACTTTGCCGTAGTCTCTCTCTCTACCAGATTCGAAAAATTCATTTGTTGTTTTCAAAAATCATATTAACATGTTCATGTAATAGAATCGTTTGTGTTATTTTTTTTTATCACCGTGTTAAAATTCAAAATGAAACCCAGAGAAAGCCTTCTTATAGAATTCAAAATATATTTTCTTTACTTTTGTTATATCTTCCCCTTTTAGAAGATCTAAAATTATATCAATATCATTATTAATCTCATCTGTGGTAAAATCAGATTTTTTCGGTTCAGATTGAGGTGTTTTTTCAGGCCAACCCAGTAATGTCCTTATCGAACTCTGATAGATATCTACGACATATCCGGGCGAGTTTATCTCAATGGTAGATGATAGTGTTGGTTCATGAACCGTTAAAGCGATTTTCGATTCTTTTCCAGTAATGGATTTTATTCTACGATGAAATTCATTATTGATCTGTTCGATTTGGTAGGACCCAGATGGTAGCGATAAAACGTTCCAGTCTGGAGTACCATCGGGTTTATTCTTACTCGCAAACACCAGGGAATTATTCGGTTGCTGACCACCGAATGGCGCTGATCTAATGTTAGGCCAACTGTGAAACACTCTTAGTTTTGCAAGTGCTATCACCTTAACTGGAGCCGCAGAAAGGAAATTCACACTGAATTCAGGATTGGTTGAGGTTATTGAGATCATGCTTTTTTTGACCGGGGTGGTCTTTTCCGCTATTCGTTGAAGTAGTTCTTGCGATGTTGCCATTGTTTTTATATTCGTGTTGTTTTACTAATTTTGACATCGCAATATCATAAACACGTACCATCGTTGAAAACTCACTATCGGATATTGATGTGTTAATTGAGGATAACTGTGAGTATTCGGTTGACACAACATGGAAGTTAACAAGGTAATCCTGCAGTTTGCGCTGGCAAGATTATGATATTTTTTTTGTTATAATTGAAATTATTCCCGCGATTGCTGTAGCCGCGGATATACAAATTGGAACATCTATCGGGGAAATCATTGTCACCGAGAAGAGTATTATACCGGTTCCGGTTATTACAACTGATACCGATTACACGGTAACATCAACTGCGGTAATTCTTCATCGGTATGTTTTTTATTTTTACTTGATACTCCTCAGTGAGTGTTTTGAGTTTAGTTTGAAATTCTCTGACCTGATCATAGCGATACTGTTGTGACGTTGCCATTGATGACATTTTATTTATTACAACAGATTTAAAATTGTTGGCGTGAAATTCGCCAGCGTTGAAAATCATATGGATTTTTAATTCAGTTCTTTACTTAAATCCGCTACGAATTCCATATACCATGTTACTGAAACCCTAGCCAAATTATTATCAGTGGATGCTATTGTGAATCGTTCAGTTGTTTTTTGTCGACGATGGTGGATATCATATTGTTGACCCCAGATGAACTCGTTGATGGAATATTAAATTGAGTCGGCAACACTAGTGTTAATCGATAAATACCTTTGACGGCCAGGGTGATATTTAATATGTTAGTGGATGGTTTCCACGTAAATGATCCGTGTTGGATCGCGTACACATTATTTACGATATTTTTTTGTTCGTGAGGGATTATTATTTTTTTCAAGTTTTTCTATCATCCTCGGTAGATCATCCCTGATGACATCGTTGATCATTTTAATATCTTCGCGAACAACTTCTATTCGCCGGTTAATCGCAGTTATTTCATCGAGTTCCGTGATAATACCAGCGAGATCTGTTTTGATTCTTTGGGTTTAGCATTGTCACCAAAACATTTATCGACGGCATCATCGGTTTTTTAAGCGTTTTTACGCAACATAGTAAATTGTTTGATATCAGCGTCATCATCGGATCGCAACTTTGACAAATTATCCATGGAGGTTTTTATCTCCGTGAGTTTCGGTGTGGTCACCAGTGGATTTCCAAAGAAATCTAATAGAGGTTTGACAATACTGTCAATTTATTTCTTTGTAATTCATAAAACCGATCGAATTTAGTTATATGATCCTCATATTCATCGCGTAGTTTTTTTGGATGATTCTAAATTTTTAATTCTATTCACAATAGTTGAAACAAGTACACCCGGTATGAGTTTACCCTCATCGGAAAACAACGCATTAGTATCTTCTACTGCGTTGCGTTGTTTAACTAAAATATCATCTTGAAATACAACTATTTCATTTGGATCAACACTTGCGAGGTTTAGCATCTCGGATGTTTCATCTTCGATTATTTTATTTTACATCACCGGTTGCAGATATTTCCACGGTGTGTTTCTTCAGGCTTGATAAAGATCTCCCCCAAATATCAATCATGTTGATTTATATAATTTCTGTCTAAAAAGCGATTACTCGTATATTCGTGTACGGTTTTATGTGGTGGTTTTCATGATGATGAAGGAGCGTTGAGGACATTTAATACGTCTATACCGCATATTCGTGGGTCATTCATTTTCTTTGTTGGTAGCGTGGAATACCAGATAGGAGTTTTTAAGCGGTTTATATAACGCATACATTTTTTAGGCGGTGCTAATCCATATGATCGGAATAAACAATCACACGCGGATCAATCGCGTATGCAACCCAGTGAATTCCAGGTCCGCTGCTGTTATCGAGATTAATGATACCGGTTTCAGCGTTGTTTGGTTATTGTGGTAATTGATCTCTCATAAGGACACCTTTAAAGTTTTTTTATCGCTAGTTTTTTATCAGCATCAAGTAAATCAAAATTTGATATAGGAAATATTGTTAGTAAACTGTTCCTAGTCCCAAGACTATTCCGCTGTACCATGAATACGGAGTTCCTGGTGGTCTTAGACCCTTTCCTGATCGTTTCTTATTTTGTATCCCTGTCCGGTAGTTTTCTTTAGTGCCATCCCTTACGCTGGTCCAACGGCTCCTAGCCCGGCGGCGTTTGCTACCGCTGGAGCCGCTTCCGCAATCAACGCGTGTAACGCAGCGAAAAGTGGGAATATACCATCTGATTTTATCATGGTTTTAATTGCTGCCGCAGAGAGTGTGATCTGAACACCTTTTTATCTTTGATGGCATCTTTGAAGTGTTTTATCTGACCAGTTGTCAATGATAGTTTAATCTGACCAACAGACATCCGATTGTGCTTCAGCGATATTGTGGTTCCACATTTTTTAGCTGATTCCGATTGCAATTTCTTAATTTGACCAGGAGTTAACGTAACATTTACATGACTATATATTTTTTAAATAACAAATTGATCTAATTGTTACATTACATATTTTCCACTGGTGCATCAACTACTCTCATTCGTCCACTAATACCTTCGAGTGGCATTGATTTGTCACTGTGAATGACAGCAACTGCTCTGTAACCACCAGGGGGAGGAGCGGTTACGCGAGCTTGAAAGTGTATGTCAACGACGGATGATTGTCTGGTTAAGTCAAGATGTTCCAACGAAACGTAGTAGATGGGATATAGTTTTCTAAAATCAACTGTGATATTTGCAGACAGGTATCTACATTATTAATGCGTCCCATAAATGACAACAAACGATGATACACGTGTGCTATTTGGTTGGTTCCGTAATCAAGTAGTATCCTTGGCTGTTTCTTGTTGACCGTTTATCCTCAACGAAACTTCATTAACAGCCAATTTATCAAATATCATATGACTGTGTAATTGTGAAACCAATGGCACCTATCCTGATACCACCCTCAAAAAGTTGTCTGCAGATATCAGCTGCCTCATTAATTATTTCCGATGAGTTATTTCCAGCTCGTCACTCTCCTACGAGAACTTCTAATCGTGATATATCACCGAGAATACAATTAGGACAACGAACTAGACCACTACCTGAAACCCCCCTCGGATATCCACTAGAGAATTTTTCAGTTGTACCAGTTGCACCTTGTGTGGGATCAATTTCTGGCATTATTTTTAGTTCGGGAGGATGATATGGTGGTGGTAAGAAACCAGATTTTATAACAGCTATTTTATTCATATAATGCTTGAAATTTCTATCCTCTTTGATTCTAATTCCACTTTGATTTGCCAAATATATTTTTCTATATCAAGTGTCAGCGGCTCTTATGAAGTCCTCATTTCCATCATTTATATATTTTTCCCTCGTCTTTTGTTGGAAAAGAATTAGCAGCAAAAGTAGCTAATTAATCATTCGTGGAAATGTTTCTAATTTCATCTAACGCCTCCTTAGAAAATATCTATTGAGGTGTATATTTCCCCACCTCTCTCTCTTTCTCGGAATTTCTTCTTCTTCATGAAGTTCTTGTTCATCTTCTTCTTCAATATCACCTAGTCGTTGTTTAAATCGTTCTCGTTGTTCTTGTTCAAGTCGTTCTTGTTCTCGTTGTTCCTGAAGTCGTTCACCGGCTATTATATCACCAGGAAGTGTTTATAAAGATTCCTTTGTTTGCTTGGATATCTTTGCTATTTTTTCAAGTATAGGAAGAAAGTCTGGCTTTTTTCTCTCGTTGTTTCTCAGGAATATTTCCCCATATGGTTTTTTTAGTGGTCGATACGATTTTCCCCGTTGCAGTGGTTATTTTGTTTGAATAATTGTTCAGTATCCATTGTGAAAGCAGTTTGAAATTGTTGTCTTGCTTTTAGTTTGTTTCGAACGGAATCACAAACTGGAATAAATCTCTTAATCGCGCCTAATCATTCACGTGCTAATTTAGTCGTTAGTGCTTCAATTACCATTTTATAATAATGTACGATCTAAATTGTGGGTGAAAACTCACCAACGGCACTGTTTTCATACTTCCGCGTAGTGATAAATCACCTGTCTATACAAATTCGTTCTATGCGAGTAAGCGCATACCTGTCTATAAAATTATTTAATCACTAGTGTTATATAATTTCTGTTCCGTACCTGTATATACTCATACTTGCAAACATGTAATGTTTGTGTTTAGAGTGTCAATTATCCGTGGTGAGATTTTTTCATTTACTATTTTGAGGCAATGAAAGGGGCATTTTCATTTTGTTTTATAATCGCTTTTATTGTTTTGATTTTCGAGTTAATTGTGCGTTTGATTTCATATTGTTGACCCAATTCACTTCTGACCCTTTCGACAGCAGTGAATAACGGGACGAACTGGTTGATGTCATTGTTATATGCGAGGGAATCATAAATAGCGTGTTGAATTCTCTTTTCAAAAGAATAGGATTTCGATAACACATATTTATTATTCCGAGCGCTATCATAAATATCTTGAAAATCAAAAAGAATCCGATCACAATCTAATTCATTTGCGAATTCAATCCCTTGACTTTTTAAATTTGAAATATCGTTAATAATGACCTTCATATTTTTGAAATTTATTATATGAACTATTATATATCTAATATGATAAACAAAAAATTGGGGACAATTTTGACCCGTTTTCATTTTTGATATATACATATTTTCATATTTACATATATACATATTTACATATTTAATATTTACATATTTACATATATACATATTTACATACTTGATATATACATATTTACATACATACATATAGACATATAGATTTTTAGATATATACATGATATTTACAAGTATATACATAATGGTATTTACAATGAAATGATATGGTATTTACAATGAAATGATATGATATACACACATCACATTCACACACAGGGCTATTCTGCATTCAAACTGAAACCACCATACCCCCAAACAAAATCACCCCGGGTTGAATGCAAAAAAAACATTCACACCGTGTGACGGTGTGTGACGTATGGTGGTTTCACGGTTTGAATTTCGAATGGCTTAAAGTCCCTATCATCTAGAAAAACCTTCCGATCGGTACCGTCGACAATAATGCCTGCCACGAGATTCGAACAATGGGCTCCAGGACGAGATCACATCAGTGTATGCAATACACTAGTATTCGTAATCTGCAAGTCTATAATTTTGAATACGATATATAGCTAAACTGCTGTATATGTCGTAAAGAATTTAACAAATTTTAGATGAAAATCGTATATCAATCGTAAATTTCACTCTAATTAAAAATCGTAGACAAAATTATAAATTTTCTAGTCTAACAACACAAAAAAAGCCATTCAGTTGGACTTCGAGTCATCAAAAGATCCCATTGAGATACTTGACTACAGTAAGGAGTTATCGTTGTTTCAAAACCGTATACGCACAGGCCCAATCGAGTTATTCCCCTTAATACTACATATAATAAATTAGAAGCAAACGAATCGAATTCTATTTTGAAACTTTTTTAGAAAAAGCGGATTTAGTTGTATTCTCTTTGACTTTTCGTACCGAAGGATCGCAAATATCGAAATACTTTCCAGCTTCATTCATTTATTGAAATAATCCTTCTTCGTTATTTTCTGTATTAAATGATTTTATAGGTTTTGCATTTTTCGAGTGTTTTCCAGTCCCTCCTCGTTTTGTGTTTTCACTTTGTGTTATAGCTCGTAAATTATCCAATCTGTTATTTTGAGGGCATCCTTCGATATGATCAATAACAAGACCATCATTGATCAATTCGTTAAATACCTCATGGACGATTCTGTGATTAAGATGATTTTTCCCTCCAGCACTAAATATCAAATACCATATACCATTGTCAACACCAACTGGTTTCATCAGCCTGCGGTGTCTGACAATACCGTCACGAGATGCTTCATATTTGGTAATCACGGGATGTGGTTGAAATTCTTGGTTCATTTATATACTATAATATTATTTGTCTAAGTCATTATTTGGTTTATTTTATTACTTGAGAATCTATCAATGTAATCATGAGGTGTTCTTATGATTTGTCATTGACGCTGTCAGGGACAGAGTCAGAATCATTGATGGAGTTTTTTTACTCTATTATCATAATAGCGCTTTAGCTCTCTGTATCGCTTACCACCGCAATTGAGACATAACTGCAATTTACCACGCACACCTACCCCACATCGTATGCGATGTAAAGGCCCCAAACTTCCACGACGTACGCTTTGTAAATGATATCCACATAATTCATTTCTTTATGATTTGTTACAAGCGGTTACTGATCCTATCATCAGCCATTTGCAATGATTCATTATACAATAAATTCTTTATTTAAATACTTATTTTAATTATGATATGGAGGAGTTCGAGAGATTATCGAAAATTACGCCTTGGAAAAATGTTGAATTCAATCTTGATAGAGTCTCCACTGATGTACCAATGGGTCTAATAAGTGATAGAAGCATGTTGGGTAGAATCCGTGATGGTTTTAATGAATTCAAGCGCGATAGAGCATCTGACTGTTGGTCAACATTTCGAATTGATGGTAGTGTTGATGCTACCATGAACAACGAAAAAGCAGCAGTGATCATCTTACATCTTGACAAGAAAAAGTATTTTTTTAGAGTTAAATTCATTATCTGCTCAGAAACGGGGAATTGGATTAAACGCGACAAATTTAAACACCTCCTGAATAATAAGAAAACTGTCACTGTGAGTCAGGTTTCCAAACCAGGAATTAAGACTGGGATTGACAAACCGTACTACGAGAGATCCTATCCTGTAACTGCGGTTGTTTATGGAATTATGGAATCTATCCGATAAATGATAAACCGAATATTGAAAAACTAAAACCCATGAAATTGTCAGGGAGGATAAATTGTGTAGCAGAACAAATAATAGAGAATTTTACAAATGCGCTGCGTGGAAACAAATTGATGGATCTAATACACATAAAAATAAATGAATGGTGATTAACAGTGAAGGAGAGCGGAGCAGCAATTCAAGATATAGCCAAATTAGAAACATCATTAAGATTCACAGTAGCCGTAATGACGATAACAGGAGAGGCATTACATGAACGGAAATATAAATCAAATGAGCTCCAGTCAAAATTATTGACCATAATGAACACGCGTGGACATCTGCGGCAACAATATTTCCGCGGGATAGAACCATAAAATATTACACGGGAAATTTATTTGATTTTATTTACGAATTAAGTAAAAACGATCCTGTGTCAGCTTGGTTATTTCACAGTTTTGAAGACGAAGAGGGTAAATTCGATGAATTTGTAAGACCCAATAGAGAATGATACCGTACTAAAGCTCTCCACAACGAGATGGAAAAATTAGCTAGTGTTTTTTCAACGTATTACAACGAACAATTATTAACAAACTGTTTTACAATTTCGTCAGTTGCAGCTCATTTCACGTGAAAGAGAAATCTATGGAAACCAACACGCGCATAATTTCTCACATATATTAAATCAAGCTGCGTGGCATATGGAAATGGTGGATTATGGAATATAAAATATGACCCCAAAAGTATTATTTCGTTTGATATGATTGCGTGTTATCCAGGGAGTTTTCTTGGGTACGGAGAGTATTCTGAGTATTTTAAACGATTTGGACATCCCACACATGTGATGACCAGTGTTGCGATTAATGAACCACTGCCCGATTTTGATTTAACCGGATTCGCTCGTGTGGTATCATTTGAATTGGCTAAAGGACTTCATCCATGCTGTTTTGTTTGGCTTGGTAGACACATCTCTGAAAAACAATGGATGCCAATAGTGTTATTACGGTATATGATTGATTCTAAAATGCTGATATCGCTGATTGTCAGTGAAGCAATTATATCATATCGGAAAGAAAATGAATTTTGGTTACCACAACTCGATAGTCTAGATAGTATAATCACCGAAAACAAAAAACAATTCCCCGATCTCGACGAAGAATAAATCGTGAAATGGTCTAAAGAAATCATTGAAGTTAGAAATAAACACGCACAAGATTTCGGTAGATGAATAATTGGTAAGTTCACACTGGGTGGAAAATACGACCACAAACGATATTCTTCGCTTTTGTTTATAGATGATGCTGAATACGATTTTATAATCGCAGATGTAAAATCTAGGGGTATATATGTCGATCGTAAAGACGCTTTCGTATCCGATGGAACCAAAATAGGTACAATTGTTACTTACACAGATGGAGAAAATCCTCAGTATACTTACTAAAGGTCGTTTATGCTGGCTTATGCTTCTATTAATTTACTTTCGATGATAAATAGATTTCGTGACACCGCGGTTAGATTAGCCACTGATTCATTTTATAATAGACGTAAAACATAAAGAAACAGTGGTTGAATTCACTAATTCAGACGAGAGTTGGGGATCATGGAGAATTAAAAAGTAAATACTGCGTGATTATTCTAAATCAGCAGATGTTACGATTGAAAACAATAACATGAAAAATAATCAGATATCAGAACTATCTGTAGATAGAAAACCATTTACTTAAACAGCTGTGGTGGGTCAGGGAGGACGACTTGTGCGATTGAATTATTTCGAGGGAAATCAAACATGATTGTGCTAACACCAACACACAGACTTGCAAGAGAGATGAAACAACGAAGATTTAATGCTTGCATTTATCACAGTTGTTTTCGATGGAAAGGTGACGAATGGACTACTGATCGAATGGGTGAGTAATATATTCCTGAAATCATTAATTTTGATGAGATATGCACAGTGTCGTTAGATATATTACAAAGGTTTCTCGATTGGTTATTGCTAACGAATACAAAAGTGATAACGTGTGGTGATCATGGTCAACCACCACCTTTTCTCGGTTTGTCTCCACATAATTGGCTGAAGAATTGTGTACATTATTATGAAGAAATTAGAACTGATCATAGAGCACTTGATAATGAATTACGGGAGTTCATAAAACTAATCAGATTACAACCTAATAGAATGTAGTGTGAAATAGCGCGTGAAATAGTTTCAGAAACCCCATTAATTGATTTCTGGAAACAGTGGAGACCAAACGATTTGATAGTGGCAAGTAGACAGATAGTCAGAGACACACTTCAGATGAAGTTATTTAACACAGACAAAGAAACATTTGTAACACTTCCAGTGCCATTGTGTTATAGACCCAAGGATACACGAAGACAAAATATCAAAGTTGATATTCCAGGATAAAGTGAAAAGAAGATTGTAATGTTAAATGATATTGTGTTGGCTGATATCAGTGTTGTCGAAGATGCATTGCGTGCTGATAATTCCCTATGGAAGCTAGGATACGCAGCGACGATACATTCTTCGCAAGGGTGGACTATGTCCGATACAATTGTTTGGATCATAGATAATCGTATCGAGTGGTCCAATTTGGTTTTTCTTGCAGTGTCCAGAGTACGAAGAATAAATCGACTTCGAAGAGTCATTGTTTATAATGACACTACAATAAGTGATATTGTCAGCGATGATATAATCAGAAAACACTCTCTGGTTATAAACAACAGGACAAAAAAAAAATAACAGAAAATTTGATATTGATGCCGAATCTATAATCACACTGAAACAACAACAGAATGATTACTGTGCTAGTTGCAATTGTATAATGAGTTGGTGTTGGTCGGATCAGGACCCTGCCAATTTACCTTAGACAGAAAAAATACCAGTATTGGCCATACCATAGATAATGAGATGCTGACTTGTCTTGAGTCAACAGATGCAGAGGTGCTAGTTAAGACCACGCGGTGGTAATTGAGTATCCTCGGGTATCACTTGTAGTTGTTCACGAGTAAATCCTCGCTGAGGAGCAGTTGAATCCAATCTATAGACTGGCGGTCTACCCGTAGATCTCGTTATACTAGATATTTTATGTGCAGTAACACTCCAAAAAGGATCAGTAGATCTTTTTCTTACCGCCTTCGAGCTCTCCTGGTTCATATAAATATCTAACAGTGACATTGTCGAGTATTGGTTATTTTGTAAAATCATTTTGTGGTTTTACGGGTATATACTTTTTTAATCGCGTTGTTAGGTTTCATATTAATTGTTCGAGTAATCTCATATCGAGTCTGGTCCCGGGTCCACTATAACTATATCCTGGAAGGTGTTTTTCTCCCGGATATTTTGCGCATGGTGTTCCTGGGAGTTTTACTAACTTGGCTGCAATATCACCTCCTCGTTTTTTTAAACATCTCCAGATTTCATAGAAACAAACCTAAATGTTTTGTATCACATTGTACACACTTGCCAGCAAGTGCTGATATGTTAGTTTTAGTTGTAATCGTCGTCAAGTCGTTTGTGCTAGTACGCTTCTTACATTTCACACAACGTAGATCCATAATTTATTTATAATAACATGAATGTAATTGATTTTTCGGCGACAAAAACACGAGAACCAGTTAAGCATCATGCAGAGCTACCAAATTATATTCGCATGATTATAATCGGACCATCTGGAAGTGGCAAGACACAACTGCTACTTAAGTTAATAATGAGATGGATGAAATCGGATAAGTTGTATTTAGTAGCCCCGAGTGTAGGCGATCAGCGATGTTACGAGGTGCTAAAGGATTTTAACGAGAAAGCAAAATCGGAAATCGAAGAGGATATTATTGAGTTTATAACCGATATCGAGGAAGCACCGAGCATTGCTGATATTGATGGAAGTATTAACAATTTTGTCGTATATGATGATGTCATGTTAGACAATCAAAAGAATCCCGCTATCATATTTTCCAGAGGTAGGCATAAAAATATCGATGTGATATATATCACTCAACGATACACTCAAATATCAAAGGTGATCAGAGATAACTGCAATATTATTGCTGTATTCAACGGAGTTGACACAGATACGCTACGAAATATTTGGCGAACTTGGTGCGGCGGTGATATGGATTATAATCTCTTTAGAAATTTCTTTAGTCACGATCAGTCAATTCCACATGGATTTGTAAGGATAAATTTGCATGATCCTATATCAAGATATCGTATTGGACTTGATCAAATATTCGGTTGAAATCGTAAAAACGCTTTATTTTTCCCCCACAGCAGCAGAGGGGCGCGACAACGACTTTGCGTCTCCAAAGGAAACTTTTTTTGATTTTGTAGGAAGCCTTGGTTTGCCAAATAGACGCTTCTATAAAGTTGTCCGATTCGCCCTCTCCTCTTCTGCTATGGATGTAACAATCTTTTTTCGACTTTGGAGGAAGCCTTGGTTTGCCAAATAGACGCTTCTATAAAAGTTGTCGGATTCGCCCTCTGCTACTCAGCACACAGTTCTCCTGAATTGGGTTGATCCACACTTGTTGCGGCCTCACCCATCCTTCATGGATCCACCGTACGCATATACATATGTATATACATACATTCAGACAGCTACAATAAGTCCAATCGGATCCAAGTCAGAAAAGAACGTGCGATCAGCCCTCCTGGAGATGTCATTTCATGTCCCTTATGCAAACGAACATTTCTGTGCAAGGGTTGGTCTCATCAGCCACCTGCGCACCAGCCCGTCCATCCATCGGATGAGTAGAGAGATTTTCGTCGAATCGACGGACGAACAACTCATATTGAAGCAAGCCCCAAACAGTTAATTGATAAGGATTACATTGATATTCCATGCATACTATGACAGTAAAACTAATAAGGACTATCTATTTCAAGCATATTTTTACAGTAACATTAATAAGGATTATGTTGCTCAAGCTTTTTTTGACAGTGAAATTAATTAGGACAATATTTTCCAAGCATATTTGGACAGTAGAATTAATAAGGACATAACATAGACTATAAATTGATAAGGACTACAATGATGGTCCCAATATACTTAGCTTTTGATATAGCTAATGAACAAGATCTATATAGTAATTGCTGAACTCGGTTATTCTATTTACAATATTCATACTCCAAAACCATGCTCATGGAACGACGGGTCAAACACCAACTGTAGTTGTAGCCTTTAGGAGAGCAAGTGTCAATCGGATGACAACAATGTTCCCAGTTGCCAAATGTTTTTATGAAACACCAATAGCCGTAATCTATTACACCTTTACTAAAGGCACTTACATGAATAGGGAGATATTTTTTCTTCCCCATGACAGTTGTATCAACAGGATCACTACACATCATCTTCGACCATCTCCAATTTCACATCTCAATAACGAGGCTAGCGAGATATCTCATTGGCAAGGTGTATTGCAGCAATAATCCTGATCGCCTATGTGATTTATGTAACGCCAGCTGTAAGGATTGCCGTCGTTAAATCCGCACTTATTGGAATAACATACATCATTGCCAATTGTTCTATCATTGTCTATATTATTCTTGCTTTCAATATCATTTTGTTCATGAATGGGATCATACAATATATTTGCGTTTGGATTCTAAGAATTATTTTAATTTTGTGGGGTAACATTAAATTGTTTTTTTGATTCTTATGGACCACCACCAAAGGAATTTTCAAAATATGTCGGCAGTTACGAAGTACTGATCTTCAAAATATTTCAGTCTGATATTTATTTACCATTACCAACACAAACATTAACAGATCCGCCAATATGTAGCGGTGAAGTACTCGCTGTATTAGGGGCTGTATTTATATTATAAGCACCACCTCATCAAGTTGTGCATGAATAACCATTAATTAAGTAGTATAAATATAATGGTATATATTTACGGAAGAACTACTTAGAGTAAGACTCAGCAGGTTGACTTATCTAAGTGTGCAACTATTGACGATGTCAAGGATGAACTCTCTAATATTTTGAGTCTCGAGAATGAAGATCTAAATGAAGTGGTAATATTTCAAGATATTCAAGGATAAAACTAATGACGAGTAATATTTAATTGCACTATTAATTGCAATATATTATTGATAGATTTAATGGAGAAACCGAACCCAGCAAATCTGCTTTTGATAATAGTGGCGAAATCAAGCCTGGTGTTATTATTTCAACTATATTAGAAAAATATATTTTTATATGATAAAACATGATAATGACGAACTCAGTAACAGTAACTCAGTAACAATAGTTAGTGGTAAATTAACTAATATTAGGCCTGGTTATACTGCTCACTTAAACAAGTTCTTGAGTTTAAGTAGAAATGTGAATATAAATTATTGATATTTTGGGGAAGCCCAGTAGTCATTGACATTAAATAAACACCGACAACATAGTATATACTTTAGTGTCTGGACAAGTATTATTGTCACCGCCAAATAATGTATTAAACACCGCGCTAATGTCACCGGTATATACAGGTTATCAGTGATCCGTGTTGCAACATTTACGATATCTACTACAATGCCACGGCTTGGTATACTAACAAAACCTTCTGGATCTATGTCAGTATACTATAGCAAAACGACGAAGAAACTTTTGAAGTGGAGCCCGAAGAAAACTAGTCGGCTTAATTTATTGGTGTCTTGAATTAGTCGCTGAACTACTACCTGCTTAGTACATGAGCTTCACAATCAACTTGCAACTTTTGATACAATGAAGTACGTGAATGGCAAAACAAACTAAAAATTTGCGTTGATAAATATACAGTGAATGTAAAATAAAGATATCGTAGACGTGTAGTTGTCGTTGAGATAATTGTATGTTCAGCGTCCGCCGTTATCGCTGGATCAGGTGTATTACTATCATTAATAACACCATTGCAAGTAATGGCAATAATTGTAACAATTTGTGTTTCAGCTGCAACAGCATTTGCTCTTCTTCTTAATATCATTGTCCAAAAAGTTTATAAACTACATGAGTATATCATACTCTACATTATCTTCATTGACATCATCAGCTCTTAGCGATAGAATAATATCAGATACTGAGTTCACATAAGTTATTAAGATTAACAACGAGTCATGGACTACGTCTTATTTAAAAATTAATATTAATAATAATGTCGTCATTACCTCAGATATTTTGTTGATGAGGGAACAATTTTATTTTGGGATTTAATAACATCTTAACATGAAGAAACGTTTGGTTTTGAAACTATTGAGGGCGTGCTTCATGATACTGTTATTAATTATAATAAAAACATAAATGAGTTACGTAGACAATTTGTCATTGTACATGATATTGCAATGAAAACCTACGTGATAAAACAGTTGAATAAAATCAAAGATAATCTTAAACTGTCAAATAACAAAATTATAAGGTCTATTATTAACTCAGACTACAGATTTGTCAGAAAAGAGATTTGAATAATAATGGTAATATCTGAGGCTTATTTTCAAAATTTTCAAATTTACAGAGATTTTAAAAACATCAATAATATCGTTGATGAATGTTTTCCACTAATTTTTGTGGAAAATCATAGCAACACCAGCAGTTATTTTCAAATATAACAATGATCTAGATGGTGGCGGTTGTCAGATATCTCCTGGAGTTGTAAATATAACATCAACGTGTGCATTTAATCTTTTATGTGACGCAATTGATGGCAGTTATGCAAATATTGAAGAATCAAATTATGCTCATCAAGGATATAATCCGTATACATTTACTCCACAAGTACCCCCTAGATATTTGATTCTATAAGAGCCAATTAATACGCTTTATTTATGATGTCATAATTGGTTATAATCAAGTATACATTTCAAACTTACTGACCAATCCGCACACCGGAAAAAGAAATTCCTTCTGAAAAACAGGATCTTATATAATAAATATTATCAGAATTAATATTATTATCAGAATAATTATTAGAATGTTATTCTTCACTGATTTCATCATTTGATGGGTTAATATTTCTAAAATATTATGAATCAGTCCGATTTTATAATTTTATAGGGTAAATAGGACTAAAATAATGAAAATCAGTCAGATTTCATAATTTGAAGGGATAAATAATAAAAATCATATAAAAAACAGAAAACGTTGCATTCTAATAATACAAAAATAAGTCTGACAATCAATGATAATTATTAATATCAGAATAAATATTACACGTGTTATAAATCACCCTTGACTTCGTCAAGGGCTACGTCAAGGACTTTGTAACTGTTTTTGTTTTCACTTTAATAATCACCCTTGATTTCGTCAAGGACTTCGTCACTCGTTGATATAATCTTTCCAGATTGTCTCATGCGAGTTTTAATAGTTCTTTTTATTTCGTATTCGTGAGACAATTCTGATTTAATTGTTTACATCGCGCGTGAGAAGGATACGAATTTGCCCGCTTCTTTGACTGTAGCCAAGGATTGGAACATACATTGTTGAATGAGCTTAATGAATTATTATTATGTTGCTAGTGTATATGTATCTTCAAATATGTTTTGTATATAAAAATTCAAAATCACCAATAATGTTTTCATATTTAGTTAATAAGATATTTTTTTTACACCTTCATGTTATAATTTTTTGATTGCAGAAATAACAACATTAATATCTTTGCAATTCATTATATAATACATACATATATTTTAATAAAACAATATGTACACAAAACAACCCCCATGTGAACTCCTTGAATGCCAAACGATATTCCAGCAAAGTTCAGAGGGCGATAACTATTTACTATCATCGATCTAAGGATGAAACAAAATTACTTTAATTAATTTATTCTAAGGACATCACAATATTAACTTAATTAATGTATCCTAAGGACGGTACAACTCACATGTGTACTCCTAGACTGAAAAACAATATTCTTGCAAAGTTCAGAGGATACACACATAATCTTAATTCTATTCAAATCACAACACTAACTTAATTCTATACATTGATCAACAGATAATTTTATCTTCTATAGACTACAGAGCATGCAAGTTTATCTAACTTAGTTTTAGGTAACTTCTATAAACTGCACAACACATTTACGGGCTTTCTCTATGTTCAACATTTCTGCACACCTCGCCCATATCAACTCCGAGAGAGTGCAAAAGTTCACCCACCACGTAGTGCGTGTAGGATAGTGTGCTTGTCTGTTGAAGTTTGAGCGATTAATGGGAGGACTCGAACGATAAAACTGGTCCTATGCTTTAGAAGCTATCTAATACTTAGAAATCCAAACGTAGCTCATACAATGGGCGTTGCTTATTTGCTGCTTGTACTCTTCCTTTTCTGTTAATTGTTATTGCTGACAAAATCTAGATGCAAGAAAACCTAGAGATTCTGAAAAATGAGGATAACCTTTCTTTAAAAACAACCAAAAATTTATTGTTCATCAATAGCTAATTTTTTAAAAATAACATGTCAGATTCTACCTTATCTAATAGAGTTATCCCCCCTGACCTGTTTAAGAATATTTTGGACCATTCGTCATCAACGTCATAAAATATTGAATTACTTTGTCTCGCGATAAAGTTATTCTCTGAAGTAAAATTACTTTGTTTGTCTTTCTTTGAAAATACTTTATTTGTAACACCGATTTACTCGTTGTAATAAAGAAGATAAAATAAAACAAAAAAGCTATTCATTTATAAATGAATCTTTTTGAAGGGAGTAAACTTCAACCGCATTAGGCATACCAAGAGATTTTTCTCACTTGTTAATAATTTGTTTTTAAGGGTATTATAATATAAAAAAATGATTTATCTCGATATTCTTGCTACTGTGGAAAGTCGTATATATAATTATTATATTATATTATATATGATATTATATTATATTATATTATATTATATTATATTATATTATATTATATTATATTATATTATATTATATTATATTATATTATCTTATATTATCTTATATTATATTATATTATATTATATTATATTATATTATAGTAATTGTGGAGATTCGGCAAAAATGGTAGAAGTCTAAGATTGATGAAATAGTCTTTCTATCATAATTAATGAATTACTGAATGATGCCGAGGAATTAAATATCTAGCTAATAATATAAAGTAGTAACACACGGGATAACTACTTAATTACTCTACCAGAGAAAGATATCCATAACAGAAGTATCCCTTTTCAACTGATTGTAGCTAACAATGCAATATAAGGAACTATAATTATTGTTTATAATTTCTTGAATATGCCGGTTTAGTACTATTATGTTATACCAAGGTATGCAAACATCAAAATATTTTCCACGTGCATTCATTGAAATATTATTTCTTCACCATTCTCTGTATTTACATATTTAACAAGCCTGCGATATTCGTTATATTTCCCAGTGCCAAGAAAATTGTTATTCTGACTCTATGTAATATCACTCAGATAAGATACATTATTACCATGTTTCCTGCCTTTGATATGATTTATCACAAGACGGTATTCGATTTGTCCATGACGAGACTCGTACATAAATTTATGAGACATAATGTTTCTTTTCCCATCATAAAATTTAAGATAACCAGTAATAGTAATATAACCGACTGTTTTTAGTCTACAGCATCTTATTACAATATCGGGAGAGGCTTCGTAATTTTCGATAATGTGATGTTTCGCAAACTCAATTATTTGTCTAATTCATTTTTTTTAAATCATCGTATAAAATCTTCGATACTTTTTTAAAGAAAAAACTGTGTCATTATTATTGTCATTACTTTTTTAATCATAATATTTTTTTCATGTCTCTAATTTTTACCACCACATTGCATACTCAACTTCGTTTCTCCACTAACCCTTAACACCACACTTCAAACACGGTTTGGTTTAATACTCACTTTTCGTACCCTTTATGAGTGAATATTTAATTTACCCAGGCTTTGTTACAAGGAGGTGTAGAGCCTATCATCACCCACTTACATATATTCTTTGTTTGAATCACTATGTAATGTGATGTTAATACATCGGTCCATAGGAAATTTAAATACATTTTGAGTTAATCAAAATAAACAGCCCATCATACGCCTGGCAGTCACATATATTGAAATAAGTTATCTAGAGTGTTTACATAACTATTTCACGCTGGTTCCTTCGTCATTATCCATGTTTATATTAGCAAATTGTTTTTTTCTGACAAGTTCTATTGTTTCTTCTTTAAATAGCCAATTCTGACTTCTAGTAATAGCCCCATTCGTTTGTGCCATGTTCATAGGGGTTAATACATAAATGATGTACATGCATATTGGGTACTTATAGTAATTACCATTTTATAGATAAGTATGATTTACACACGCTTACATACTAACTGAAATGGTGTATACACTTTGGGAATCTATTTAATTACTACAATAATATAAATTCATTACAAAGGAGTAGAAAATTGATATTATTTCTTCAAATGAAAATTGTAATCCTATTTCCATACCTACATACATCTCTGTATGACCAGTTCCAAAATTATATTGTGTTAGGCAGTAGACTTATCCCTTTATGAAGGTTTCGATAATTAATAATCAATTTAAGCTACTGCTTTAAGACGATTTAAATTTCATTGTAGGCACATACACATGTTAGAATATTCTTTGCAGTATCAAAACATGTTGTTGCAAGTAGCGGGTTTGAGACAACAATGGACAAAATTGGTTATACTATGAATCGAGATCAATGTACAGTCACAATTTATAGCTAGAATAGTTAATTAAAGATAGATGGTCTGACGTCATTAATCCCTTTTTAAACAATATTCCTGTTTTCGCATTACTAAGCAGTATACAAACCAAACACTTATCAGAGGGACATGAATGATAATTGGAAATAATCATTTCTGTCTCTTCTTTATGCTGGGACTTTGCATCAAATACGGAAAGCCTACCAAAGTTTAATTTTTAATGCCTGATTCAACCATTACAAATCGACACCAATTTTTTAATTATCTTGAATCGAAACAGTATCCTCATCTGTATCCCTATAAGAAGTGTTCGTGATACGTTTCAGAACCGGTCTCTAATAATTTATGAGAGTTATGTCTACCACAGTGCTTTCAGCCGACGTCAGTGATCAAAATAATACAGAATACAGTAAATATGCAGGGTTGCTATGTCTGGGATAGTCAGAATGATATAAACGAAACGAGTAGAATCCTTACTCCGTTCTCACTGACATTAGATGAAACGGGACTGTCTAAGGAAAACAGTATAATTGTTTAGCGACTTTGAAACGTTTGAAGTAGTGTGTTGCATCGGAGTAGGCAAAATACCTGAATCTCTTCTGCTCATGTACCAGAAACAACCACCTACACCAACCCGTGGCAAAGAAATTGCCTTCATTTCTCGCCTCAAATGATATACAGATTGCTGAATCGGATCTATCATATATCAACAGCAGTCGACTATGAACGATCACGCAGAGAGTAGAAGCTTATTAACGCTAAATATTAAACTGTTATTAAGAGTCGAAAACATTAAAACAATATTCCCACCAGTAGAGATCGAACCATTATGTCCCATGATCAAAGGAAGTCATCTATTATACAAAGTTGGAAAGTTTTTGTAAAGAAACGTAACACATTATTTAGACAAAAGAGAGGCAATTGGATTGTCAAATTATCGATGCTGGTTATTTTGCTAATTTCCACTGCTAAAATGAACCCTTTTCCCGGTTAGTGACGCGAAATTGTGCCGTGTTATGTTGCATCTATCTAGAGGTAACTATGTCTCCGTGTTTCTAATAGCCTTTATACTTTGTCATATTTGTGCTATATGAGTATCTGCAATCGTTATTTGTGAATGGCAAGGATGAACTCCTACTTGTAACCATCGAAATAAACATGGTGCTAAGTTTGGAATTGAGAAATTGAGAATTGTGTAGTTGCTGTTAGAGGTTCAACGCATATATGGTGACCAGTGTAACTGGTTGAGGCAGAACCATAAAAAAACGTCCTGGAAGAGCCATCAACCCATTTGGTGCTACTGGAAAGATGTCTACAACTTGCAGTCATTCCGAACTCGAGACTCGACGTGACGAAGGAGGTATGTTTAGTGTGTATAGAGACCGATTTCACCTTCAATCTGACGTGAATAAGAAGAAATATTGGGTGTGAATATATATATATATATATATATATATATATATATATATATATATATATATATATATATATATATATATATATATATATATATATATTACAGAAATAAGGAGAATTGTTTGGCTAGAACAGATTTCAAATCTAACATTAATGATGATAAGATATATTTCGTTAGAATAGAGACAGATTTCACATCCGACATAAATAATGAACATTAATTATTGTGAACAAAGACAGATTTCATGTCTGTGGTAAAGAAGGAGAAATGTTTTGCTTGAATAGAGACAGATTTTATATCTGTCATCAATAAGGAAAGTATTTTGTGTGAATAGTGACAAATTTCACATCTGAAGTGAATAATTAGAAAAGGTTGGTGTGAATAGAGAAGATTTCACATCTGAGGTGAATAAGACAAAAGTTTGGTATGAAAATGAACCTCGTAGATGCTTAAAGGTTAGGGCAAGAAGGTATAGACGAATCAGATGCAAAATCGTAAATATAATATATTCTTGACGCAAAGAAAAATTACTTTGATAGAGGAATGCTACATGAAGGGGATGCTGATTCATATAATCTAATATTTAGGTTAATCAGTAACAAATATAGAGACAACATGGGATTAATATATATTAAACTGAAACCGGGATGTGGTCAGTAACTACGTACCCTCTTTACGTATATATTTGACACTATGGTCGTGGTTTTGTACGTTCCATGTAAGGTAATCCAGTCTATAACATCACTTGTTATGATGAATTGTATGTCTTTTGTTATATGGCATTAATGTAATATTACTCAACATGTATGATCCGTTCATTTTGTTTATAATTTGGGACTTTTAAAGCTCTCTTTTCTCCTTATGTAAATATTTGTACACCTGGAAAGGATACATTTTCTTAGACAACTAAGCGGCAAATGTATGATAGACCTAGAGTTAATCGTGGCAAATACAGGTAAAAAAAATGTTAATCCAGTTTTGCAAGATTGTAGAAACATCAACCCCAACACACCCTGCAGACATGCATATATGCATACATACATATTGCATGCATGCATAAAGGTATGTATGCGTACATCAAGTGACGCAAAGAAAGCGTTCGTTTGTTCATAGTACCCCTTAAACCGTGGATGCGTATTTGCTTCAGTATGTCTGTCTCTTCAGCTGCTTATGTATTTGTTAAGAAACGTGTCTGTGTTATAACTTCAATAGCTTTGGTATATATATATATATATATATATATATATATATATATATATATATATATATATATATATATATATGTCGGACATGGAATTTATCAAGCTACATTGAGCCCACTAACGATCAAATATGATAAGACACTACTGGATAATTAGTCTTTGCCCAAGCAGGGGCCCCGATAGTCTGGTCCCCTGCTTAGTATGCTCACATGCGTTGCACTCCGCTATACTAAAGTGCAACGCATGGGAGCATACTAAGTAGGGGACCAGACTAGGGCCCCGAGTGGCCGAGTGGTCTAAAGCGCTGTCCGTTACGGGCCACTGCCATCTCACCTTTGTCTGCGTGTGTTCGAGTCTAATATTCAGCAAACATAGTTATGTAGGAAAGCTTGCCAGTAGCTTATCGAGGGTCTGGTTCTTTCCGGGGGTTGTCCGGGTTCTTCCTCCACCATTAATACTGGCCGCCATGAATAGCCTATATTGTGCTGAAAATGGCGTTAAACCATAAAAACCAAAACTCTGCCCAAGCTTAGACAAAGAATTGTTCCTGCCGCTGTAGTAGCAACATTTGTATATAACACGGAATTCTCAGAACAAATTCGACCTTGCACAACCGGATGTACATTTAACGGAGACAGAGCATAATGATTTGATAGTGACATGCTGGTGGTGCTACCAAATACGGTGGCTACGTTAGGCGAAATCTGTTTTTCTGTATTGGCACAAGAGAAGATTGGATCAACCAGACACGCTATTGATTAGGCATGCAAAATCGTGGCTCCGCTATGACCATGTCTTTGACAACAATGGAAGACAACTTTCATTCCTTCAGTGACGTTCGTAACAAAATCTCAGACTCGTTTGGCATTTGAGGTCTCTTCAGCCAATTTTGTGAAAACAATGGATACACGGCGGAATCAATGCAGACTGTGGAGATAAGTTGGTCTGAATCTTCGTCAACAAATTCAAGACGCTGTCTTCCTGTCACTCGTGTAGCGCCCTAATTTCCGCAATATTGCGAGGTCACCTAAAGTAATGGCGGTTGTTTTCACCTCGTCAGTTGTAACAATGCATTGAATGTATATATATATATATATATATATATATATATATATATATATATATATATATATATATTTATGTACACACAGACATATTTAGTCTTGTACAGAGACCGATATCACAGCGTATGCTTCACTAATTCGTTCTCGATTGGGTTAAGGTACTTTTTGTTTCTTTACTGTATTATCAAATAATGAACATGCACATTTCTAAATCTCATACGTAATTATAACATTTCTACATTTATTCTAATCGGGTTTATCATGCGGTTCTAAACATATTTCATGCATTGTCAATCGTTATTATCAACATATATCCTTAAAGTATATTGTTAATTGTGGGCCTTAGTTACAGACATTCTGATTCAATGTCACAGTCTCTCTTCATTTCGTTTGGGCCATTGACAAGTTTCATGCATTCACAAGTTTACTTGGAACCCAAATTTGCTTCAGTACTTAAAGGTGGTAAGCTATTTTGCCCATATATATTTCATGTCAGCTTCCTACGGTGCATGTATGGAGTATCGGCTGATGTTTGTTGCCTTGGCATCCTCAGGATCAGACTCGTTCAGTTTCGGTTATCAGTGTTCCTTTACACCTCTTATCAGTCCCTTGCATCTCCACATACAGGCGTTGGACACATTTCACAACCCTACAACCTCCCACGAGTCTCTCTTCCTGATAAATTCGTATGAAACACCAACGATTCAGAGCTGGCCTGGTGCAGCGTGCAGTGACAGGACTTTCCCCCATTATGCCAACGAATATTTTATATGTACAATAAAGTGCCTATAAACTCACAACGAACAGTGCAAAACTAGTATCTAACTAGCCGTCGTGCATGCGACTCTTAATGTGTCTTTTTCAAAGGCAAATACAAAAAATACCAAAAACTAACAAATTAAACACAAAAACCACTGATTTAGCAAAACTGTACATGACACTTTCTGCTGGAATTAAACCTTAAAATGTATCACGTTTATTGCAACTTCTTGAGGATGTTGGAAAATATATTTGTTGACCTAGAACTCGACGAGCTATAACGACATATGTCGTTTTATGTAAATGTACGCAATCGCAAATTATATATCGGCTATTTCATTGTTATAGTAGTAATTATAGGCTATTAAGCAATATTAGAGAATTATTTAAAAGAAAATGTGTTGGGTGCAAAAGATAAATGTATTGGTACATGGCTGTCTTTCTTAGTCTACCTGGTCTAAGCCGCATGGTATCAATATGCTAAGGCGGCGTATATATATATATATATATATATATATATATATATATATATATATATATATATATATATATATATATATATATATATATATATATATTAGTAGCATAGCTAAAATATTTGTGTATTATAAGTTCCTAATAATATCTTCAATGCAAAGGCTGAAACGTGGCAGGAATACAAAATTAGATTATGAAATCTTTGACATCGGCCAATATTATATAATACGCTTTAGCGGAGTAGACCGTCAGTATTCCGACAGTCGCCAGCCTGTTCAGATAATGAAAAGAGCTGTCTACCTTTTCGCTGTTTGTCTCTTTTCCTATATTCGTTCAGGTAGGTGCACACACACACACACACACACACACACACACACACACACACACACACACACTATATATATATATATATATATATATATATGTATATATATATATATATATATATATACATATATATATATATATATATATATATATATATATATATATATATATATATATATATATATATATATTGACACTAAAAGTGTTTTACATTGTCTATTGTCATTCGTTGTCCATAAGGTCTTGTTTGTTTGTTATGGTTTAACGCCATTTTTAAGCACAATATAGGCTATACATGGCGGCCAGTATTAATGGTGGAGGATAAACCCGGAAAACCCCTGAAAGAACCACCGACCCACGAGAAGCTACTGGCAAGCTTTCTCACGTACATAGGGTCTGGGACCCATCCTAAATTTACCCTTGAATCATGACATATTCTATGGGTATATATATATATATATATATATATATATATGTATATATATCATAGTATTGTGTTGTGGTCCTGTTAATTATCGAAGTAAATGTCCTTTTAGATTTTTGCTTATGTTATATACACTTTATAGACGGTAACAAGACTCCATTAAAATGTAATCTAATTATAACATGATTTACTCTGTTCCTTACGGACAATCCTTACAACTATCTGCGTATCAACATTGATTCGTTTTCTTTTCTTCACATTTTATTGCATTATTTTGTCTCAAATTATAGCGGTATATATAAAACATTTGAACCATCTAATCATGATAAACCCTTTTCATTATGTAATTTGTTTACGTAAGAACCTTACATATTGAATTAAACCCCGAAATGCAAGGTAAATTCGTTTTTTAAATTTAAAGATATGATAGACAGTGCAAATTCACTAATCCGAAAGTATATCAGGTCCAAACCATTTTTTAGACTATTGTTGTCCTTTATACTGAAGTTCATCCGAATACGTCTTTTCATCAAATCATCACATATCGGGGCATAATTCTCAATTAACAATATCTAAGCCTTCAAAAGATCAGAGGAAATCGAGTTGGTCTTTGTATTTAATGACATCACATTTTCATCATGTTCTAATGTGAACAAGAGCTTATTTAGCACATTTTCATCATATTATTATGTGAACAAGTGCTTATTTAGCACATTTTCACCATGTTATAATGTGAACAAGTGATTATTTAGCACATTTTATATTCAAATAAACTGGTCAAAGTTCTATTTGGTAGAGGAACTCTACATGTCTATTCATGATATATTCAAAGCTAATAAACATTTATCAATATCGATCATTGTCAAGCTACATGGAAAAAGTGTTTGAATTATAATCTCATTTGTAACGTTGTCCGCTCTTGACGTCCATACGGAGGTGAATAATAATGCATTTAATTTCGTTATAAAGTGTTGCACTGCCTTGGATTATCCTTATTTGGTGTGCATGTTATAACGACCTTGTCCCAAAACAGTCGATAATGATTTAGTTTCATACGTTTCATTGATTGATTCATATAACTACAATACGTCATTGGCAACCGAAAAGACTTTAAAAATTTTTAAAAAAGTATTGAATATTATTTTCATCTGTTATTAATAATGTGATTATTTTATTCACATAGTTTCGAGATTTCACAACTATCTTGATGCACTTTTTCTATTTTACCTCAAATCGGCTAATACATCTACGAATCTTTTCTTTTCTCATACTTTAAACTCTGAAACTGAGATCAACGTATGTAGTGAAATAAATCATATATAATCAACCTTAAATTTAAATTTAATGCATTTGTCAATATTACTTTCCTAATCAAGTACATTGTGTATTTTTTTTTTCTCATGCAAATTTTGATTTTGTTCGATGCAATTTTTATCCAACCTATTAACTGTTCTTAAATTACAAACAACCTTTACCATTTATACAAATATATTAACTGAAAAGCATCAGGGACTGTTCAGTCCGATACCTTGCTGCATTGTCCCCTTTCTACGTTTGGCATAAAAAAATCCGATCTAGCTTAATTTAAACGACATTTTCTTTATCATCATATCTCTTTGGCTCTACATTGGATGTTGTAAATGGAAAAACTAGACCAAAAGTTTATTTTATATTTAATAGTAAATTCACATTACTAGGGTTCTTTAAATTTATATGATTGAATGATTATATTTCTGGAATAAAGTTAAGTCCCTACATCTAATAATAGACTCATTATTTTATTCCTGCATACTATCACTTATATTTTTGTTAAAGTCCAGACAATTATTATATTTTTGTTAAAGTCTAGACAATTATTATATTGTTTGTTAAAGTATGGATAATTATTATATGTTTGTTAAAGTTGTGACAATTATTATATGTGTGTTAAAGTCGACAATTATTAAAAAATGTTTGTTAAATGTTTTGACAATTATTATATGTTTGTTAAAGTTTTAACAAATGTCTTTAAATTCTTTACTGCAATATGCATATTCATCAATAGGATAATGAGAAATCAGAATATAAATAAACGTTTTCAATGTGTAGGCAAACACTAGGCCATGGGTAGTCAACTTCGTCCGCATTGATTCGAATAGGACCAGATGAATACAAAAATACATTTTGTGGCAGAGAAAATGATGCCAAACGTGGTTGTTATATATATATATATATATATATATATATATATATATATATATATATATATATATATATATATATATATGAAGAAAATAAAAAACAAATCAACTTCCCGTTATCAGAAAATAAATGAAATGATGCTTTTGAAGTATTATCCAGTACAAGTTGTTATTATCTACTTATAAACATTTTTTGGATCTTAGACGAGCTAAAAGGACACGACTTAAAAAACTCAATCATGTGCTCAAATTAATAAAACAGCAGGGATGGCCTTACCATCAATTGTGTCTTCTTCTGCTTTTACTGTAGAATACCAATCTATTTCTAACGAATAGTATGCATATATTGTACGTATTGTAAATGTAAAAGGTGTCCATAACTTACATATTTATCTGGTAATGAAAGCGGCCATTATATTACCAAGGTTATGTACAACTGACCTCATGATGAAAGTGAATTATAAAAAGAGTTAGTATTGCAGATGTACCATAATTGAAACAGGGAATGTAAAAACAATAATCTGGATGGGATAATACAAGCTAAAACGAATACATTAATATTCTATCCCAATTAACTATGTCGTAATTTCATCGAATATTCAAAATAGCAGATTGGAAAATTCAAAACAAACATCAGTAAGTTCTATTGTTTATTTTACAAGCAGTACTCATTATTTGAAATAGTATATAAAAGTTTACTTGTAACAAACATAAATACTTATCAACATCTTTATACATAGTTGTGTATTTTTGCTGTGAACACGCATGATGTTGATATGAATGAATCCTGCCAAAAAACACTCGCAGCAAAAACCTCAAAAGTAATCGCCACCATTTATTGCTCTTGAATATCATTGAGCTAGTGCTATATCGCGATTAATGGACGTGTCCCTTTATCCCTCATGGCTCTAGATCAGCATCGGGATTAAAAGATCTTTAAATAAATCAACTTACATACTCTTGTGTATATTTATCAATCAATAAGAAGCCGCCAATAAACGCATACAAACAAATTCCACAAAGCGAAACCTAGACGTCATGCATTTCGTTTGAAGATATAATATATAACATGAGTGATGGACAGCGTCAGAGACTGAACATATCTGACCTATGTATATGCGTTACTCAAAACTCATACACTATTTTATACGTTTAATACTCTACAATAGCAGGTGAAATTGTTTCAAGAATGAAAAATAAATTCTTTATTAAATGGTGTAATAATGTTTTTTAATTAGTGAATCACTGTTTTTAAGTGACTGTCGAAATGTCGACAATATGTGCTCTTCAGCGCTAGACTGCAAACTTGACAAGGCCACATATGTTGCAATGTATACAATAACAACCGAGGGACAAATATCCTTACAACTAAACTCACAATGTGTCTTTTGATTTTTTAGATGATACATTATTATGTCCGTCAGATACCACCGTTCTATTGTTTTGAATATTATTACGTCTGCCAGATACAACCATTCTATTGTTTTGAATATTATAACGTCTGTCAGATACAACCAGTCTATTGTTTTGAATATTATTACGTCTGTCAGATACAACCATTCCATTGTTCTGAATATTATTACGTCTGTCAGATACAACCGTTCTATTGTTTTGAATATTATTACGTCTGTCAGATACAACCGTTCTATTGTTTTGAATATTATTACGTCTGTCAGATACAACCGTTCTATTGTTTTGAAGAGTATTATGTCTGTCAGATACAAACGTTCTATTGTTTTCAAGATTATTATGTCTGTCAGATACAACCATTCTATTGTTTTGAATAGTATTATGTTTGTCAGATACAACCAGTCTATTGTTTTGAATATTATTATGTCTGTCAGATACAACCATTCTATTGTTTTGAAGATTATTATGTCTGTCAGATAGAACCGTTCTATTGTTTTGAAGAGTATTATGTCTGTCAGATACAACCGTTCTATTGTTTTCAAGATTATTATGTCTGTCAGATACAACCATTCTATTGTTTGAATATTATTATGTCTGTCAGATACAACCATTCTATTGTTTTGAAGATTATTATGTCTGTCAGATACAACCATTCTATTTTTTCAAGATTATTATGTCTGTCAGATACAACGGTTCTATCGTTTTGAATATTATTATGTCTGTCAGACACAACCGTTCTATTGTTTTTAAGATTATTATGTATGTCAGATACAACCATTCTATTGTTTTGAATATTATTATGTCTGTCAGATACAACCGTTCCGCTGTTTTGAATATTATTATGTCTGTCAGATACAACCATTCTATTGTTTTAAAGATTATTATGTCTGTCAGATACAACCGTTCTATTGTTTTGAAGAGTATTATGTCTGTCAGATACAATCATTATATTGTTTTGTGTCCCAAACTAGCATTATCCGTCAAATCATGAATGTGTTGAAAACAAGACACGAGTGCAGCCATTACATTTACAAAATATACGATATCAAGTGTAATATGCACACGATAATATTGTTTCAAATTATTGTCAAATGTAAAAACTTCCATTTTATTGATGCATCAATGCAGCTGTTAATCGCATGGACACACAATGTAGAAAACATGCAAATCGACGTTCTGTCCAATGTTTGAAATAAAGTAATATATATATATATATATATATATATATATATATATATATATATATATATATATATATATATATATATATATATATATATATATATCTTTGTGTGTGTGTGTATGATTATTGTCATGCTCGAGTATGAATATGATTATTATTACTATTATTATTATTATTATTATTATTATTATTATTATTATTATTATTATTATTCGGGTAATGACTCCTTGATTCTGTTGTTGATATTGTTTCCAAAACATTTTCTCATCTGCATTTTAGGAACACCCAAAAGCTTTGAAACAGTTTGGCTTAAGGATGTGACAACCATGTTCCAGACCGACAAACGTACACTCATTGACCTTGACCTCCCGAATAGTCTGACCTTTCATCTTACACGTGGTGCAGACTTTCTTTCTTTAGATTTGAAGAGGAATCATAACATTAATCCAGATGCTGACGTATATTTTGCACGAACATTGAAAAACGGTCAATCCGTTCTGGTAAAGTCACGAAATTATGAAAAGGAGGTACGCTTTCAACTAATTTTCAAAGAGCGTTTAGTAAAACTGTTGTCTGATATATTAAATATAACTGTAACAATACATTTATATATATTGGGCTTTATAACATTTTTCAAAATCTATTTAAAACAGACGTTATTATTTTAAGAATGTGGGTTTCTCAGATTTTTGCCACAAATACAAAATTTCATCAACAAACGTGGTTATGAATTTCGATACTTTTCTAAAGCTTAACTCAAGGCCCATACTGCCCTGCTATTTCTAAGTCACATATATAATCGCGAAGTTGATGTAGATTAATGTTTAGTGCAAGTTCATATTGTCTGCACATGCGTCTTATTCTTTAGATTAAAACTAGATAAATTCATAAATAAAACAAAGGTAATAAGTAAACTATGACGTAAAATAAAATCAAATATTCCTTGTATCAGCTTTGTTTAAAACAAGTTTAGAATTTTCGACATGGATTGTATAGCTCTAATGATATCTAATACAAATGTAACTCATAACAAAAATACATTTCTGAAGATAACGGATACAAAAAGTTAACCATGAGTAACATTTTAGTACAATTCAGCCTCTTAAATATAATAAATGCAAGAAAGTAATATCCAATAAAAATGTAATAAAATAATAATAATTGCACTAGAGCTCATGCATACATATTTCTAAAACCTTTGTGGCGAATATACAAGCACGTTACGTCATATTCGAGTCACAAAATTTGCTGCAAAATAAAGAATAAAAACATAAAAAGCACGCAAAGGTTTAAAAAAGGTATTATGCTTAATGTTAAAGATATTCAAACACTAATTCTGTAAAGTCGATTTTAAGTTATAATTATTCAATTTTAATAAGTAATTAAGGTTCCCATCCATATTAGACGACTGATACATCAGATAACTAATTGGATAGATCTTTAAAAGACATGATATGAGTAGTAACTGCTTTAAAGCTGGCACAGTAATTTAGGAATAGTATTTCAGACTTGTTGGTACATCTACTCTGTCAATGCATTGAGAAAAAAAAGATTTATTTGCTATGTCAGAACCAAAGTGGAAGCTGCTGATTATACGACTCAAACCACAAGAGGTAGGAAGATTTGAAGCTTGTCTCCTTTATCGTCATCAGCATAACTAACCGTTGTTGTTCATGCTGCCTTTAAATATCTCTGTGTACCCTTCTCTTATTATGTGACTGTATTAAATATCCCATAGATATAGCTTGATTATATTTAAAAGGAAGAAATACTTTATGTATTTTACTTATAAGTTTAAGTGTTGTAGCACTAAATTCAATTGCTCACAACCCGAAAATAAAATAAATCTTACTGGATACACCACATTAGTACATTGAAAACAGGCCATTTAAAACATGACTAAAAGAAAAAACAATCACTGACAATACAATAAATCATCTTGTTGCGACCATCACTTCTTAGTCTAAGAAATACGTTTAAATTAAATATTATATTACGAATTGAAAATCCATCAGTAGTTGCTACTAAAACAATGAAGCAGCTGGTATATAATTTACGTTAACCAAATATCAATGTGACAGCAGATTTTAGTTCAGTAGAATTCAGTATTCATTATCAGTATCAAGTTGAAGCCAACTGTAAAAAAAGTAATTTAAGATTATAAACGCGTACAAATAATTATTTATAATTTTGTAACTTCCTCCCTTTTTTATTTTTTGGTGTCTGTTTCTCTGTTTTGCGTTTGAAAAGACTCATTTAGAGTAGAAATATATCAGGCATTTTAGAAACTGGGTTTGGACTGTTCGTTGTCTTTTATCACACACATACACACACATGCACGTATATCTGTATGAGCGTATCTAAAACAAACTGGATTGCGAGAACGGAAAGTCAATCGACCATTGGCAACCACAATACTTTGCTTTTCTTATTAATAATCACATACTTTTTGTTATACCAGTATTATACATGGTGTGGGAATACGGGCTACGAAAGTAGGATGCGAATCAATAATTGTGAAAACGCCATACATAATTCCTGAACAGACCTATTTAGTTAGTTGTTAAAATCAATACTTTGCAGTTAGGTGGCAAGAACAAACTGAATATAAACTGAGTATCCATGGGGATTTACTCAGTTCTCTTATATATAAAATTATTAGATATCCTACAATTGATATTTATAAAGCATATGTAATAACAGGTTTCGCTGATGATATGGAAAGAATCAACTACAAGGTAGGGAAACAATAATAAGCTTTTGTGATGTAAACAAAAACAATCCAATTAAAACATTTGTAAAACTCAATCATTTAGAGACGTAATAGACAAGGAAAGTCAATAAAACTTTCAAATGAAACAGCAAATATAATATCATACAAAGAAATTCAAGACGTGCCATAACGTGGGATATACACATTTTACAGTACAGTCACGTTGAAATATTACTTTCCCCTCAGACTAATAGATGCAACAAAATAACGTAATGCAATTATTCAACATCCAGAATGATGGGAGATTAATCAAACTAAATAGTAAAACGAATTTCAATAAATGGCAATGGCAGATTGATACAGTGGAAGGAGACACAGTGGGGGAACAATTATGGTATTTAGTTAACACTATCAATGATATATCTATTCCCAATTCCAAAAAAAGTAACAAGTAATTACCAAGTTACAAATATCTTATTGTCCCTAGAAGTCAACAAGCTAACAAATAGTTTATTTTCTTAGATTACGAACTGAAAAATGAGAAGAAAAGAACATCCGGTATTGCGAATCAACTCAAACATAATCCAATAAGCAAAGACACAAGTCCTAGTAGTAAAAGGTCCTGAACGAAACTCAGTTCAAGTCCCGAAAACAAACAAATTAAAAGCGATGACGTGTCTGTTAAAGCCTGCCATATACTGATTTGTCAACAGTCTTTTGTTGACTAAAAAGAAATACTTTTTTAGGTTTGAATTAAATATATATATTTCAGTGAATGTCTTTATCCAATAATGTTATCAGAGCATTTTTGTATTTTCAGAGAAAAAAATCACTTGAACTGAGTAATTTGACAAACATATGATTAGACTCAAATCGGTCACAACATAAATGCATATTATTGTGCTAGATGTTAACGCAATACTGGTAAAATCATCGCAGTCACCAGATAATATAGTTCTCTGTTCGGCATCAGGTCATAATTAACATTTTCTAAAAAGCAACCATTACCTAATAGAACAAAACGTCTAAAATACTCTAATGAGTCTTGTTTATATACAACACAGTTACCTACAAAATTTAATTAGGAGTCTCCAAAACCCTGACCCTGTTCCATATATTTATTGTTGACCGAATAATAATCCTGATAATAAGCTCATACACTTATATTGAATAAATCAGCTATTTTGATGAGAAGATTTGAATAATAGCCCTTTTCCTTTCGTTCCGTCGAATATAGTTTGGTATTTATTTTCTGTAGTTTTATCAAAGGTACTGGATGGTTGCTTGAATTGTTATCGTACCAGTTGCCAATATCTACACATTTCTTTGAATAGGATGTGGCTTACTACCAGGACAGGGAGAACTGGGCATACATGACCGTCAAATGTGTCAAAAAATCAAATGAGCCGTGTGACAGAATCATCGTAAGTATGTTATTACATGAAATGGACAAACTGAGTGGTGCACTTGTTGCCTCAATTATGTAAATCAGGATATTTTTGATGTAGATTAAAAGAATATCTTCCCTAACTATATAAAGTACTTTTACCCTACAAAAGGTGTAGTGCATTCAATATCTTAGACTCTAAGCATCTAAGACGAATTAGGCAGATACGAGCACAACCAACCATTCTATTTGTTAGACATGCCAGTTGACGAAGTATATTGGTCTCAGGTTTACATTTCTCATTTAGACATCATGAAATCAAAGCTATATCTTAGTGTATGTTGCTCCAAACGTGTACATAGTGCGTTATGCATTGTTTGCATTTTGCAACTTGCTCAATTTGATGAGTTCTAATTCTGTTCACTTCTTTATACACGCTTACACTGTTTCACGTACTGATGAAGGTCAAAGTTATTAAAACTAATTGCATATGTTATCGCTTAGCTTCAATTACATTGTCTCTATTTGACTTGTAAAGTTATTATCATAGTACATACATATGTTATGTTCGCGTTTAAATATGGAATGTGTGTGATTATGGAGTTAATGATTACTGATAACTTTTAATGCCATTATCATAGCTTTGATGCCTTTAGCTGAGCTGACATTAAAACAGATGCACCAGTGTATAATGTTTTTGTACGATTTAACATAATATGGGCCGAAATTTAAACGTATATTATAATTAGATATCAAAATCAACTACTTTACTAAATTCATTATTGGAGGCATAGCCTATTTCTAAACCTTTTTTAGTTCGAGCAGCAGAGAGGGTGGACAGACCAAGTTTTCAAGCCGAAATAAGCCTTCCAGGGAGACTTAATTTTACCATTAAAGGGCTGCATGTGGTTTTCCATTTTACAAAAAAGAGAGTGGACAGATCGAAACTATTTAAAGTAAACCGAAACTATTTCAAGCAAACAGAAACTATTTGAAGCAAAATCCGCAAGGATTTCAAACCGAAACCAATTCAGGCAGACAAAAAAAGAGAAATCCTTTAGAATTTTACGCTACAGATCCCGCACTGATGTCGCTGCGGAGACAAATTAAAAATCTTTGAAATTGCTTACAATTTAGGATTTCACAAACAGATTAATTTGTAAAACCTCACCTCGTAAATCAATTAGATTATTGGATTGGTCGGTGAGTTTGAAATTAATTCTCGTTAACGAATCATTATGACGTCTCATATACACTGAATTACTTGGATCTTCAACGATTAGAAACCCTGGAGGAGCTGTTGGTGCAAATGAGTATAAAATATATCCTTGTTGAGCTTGATTTGATCTTTTGAGATTTATTTGGTAACATCCATCGATAACATCACATACTAAATTCACTGCAGTCATCGAGGATACATTGACGTTTTGAGGAGCGATATGCCTACAACCACCGTCTGGGTCATTATTATGTTTGAGGATGGGTGAACCATTGTGTTGTTGTCTCCATGCGTCGTGAATACTTTTAAAACCATCATCGATTGTGTCACTGAGAGATTTTTCCATCTCTGGGACGTTATATCCTGGTAATTTAAAATTTATTAACTCTTCTTTTGTTAAATTATATGCGGATGGAAATTTTTGTTTTTCTCCTTCTCGCACGTCAATAGATTCATCAAAAGATTTTATAAAAAATCATTTAATTTATTAATATTTTTTATATAAATGTTCATAGCTTTTATTATTTTTATGATTTCATCACGTGAATCCGTTACATCCAAAAGATATTTTTGAAAACTTTGCCTTAGTGTCTCTCTATCAGATTCGAAAAAATCATTAAAAATTTTAAACATCGCGTTAATATGTTCATCTAATAGAATCGTGTCTGTACTTTTATTTACCATCGTGTTCAAATTCAAAATGCGAACCCAGAGAAACCCTTCCAATAGAATTCAAAATATATTTTCATTACTTTTTTATGTCTTTTCCTCTTAGAAGAGTTAAATTTATATCAATATCAGTTTTAATCTCATCTGTGGTAAAATCAAATTTTTTCGGTTTTGGTAGAGGCGTTTTTTCAGGCCATCCTAGCACGGTCCTTATAGAACTCTGATAGATGTCTACGACATATCCGGGTGAGTTTATCTCAATGGCAGATAGATGCTAGTGTTGGTTCACGAACCGTCATAGCGAATTTCGATTCTTTTCCAGTAATGGCTTTTATTTTGCGTTGTAATGCATTATTAATTTGTTCAAACTGTTAGGACCCAGATGGTATGGAAACAACCCATCGGGTTTATTCTTACTCGCAAACACCAGGGAATGATTCGGTTGTTGACCGCCAAATGATTTTGATCTAATATTTGGCCAACTGTGATATACTAGTAATTTTGCTAGTGCTATCTCTTTCACCGAAATCGCAGTGGGGAAATTCACACACTGAATTCAGGATTCGTTGAGGTTATTGAGATCATGCTGGTTTTCACCGGTGTGGTATTTTCCGCTATTCGTTGAAGTAGTTTTGAGATGTTGCCATTGTTATTATACTCATGTTGTTTTTCTAATTTTGACATCGCGGAATCATAACACGTACCATTGCAGAAACCACACTATCGGATATTAATGTATCATCGAGGGAGGACGATTTAGTCGAGGATAATTGGGAGTATGCGGTTGATACAACATGGAACTTAACTACGTAATCCTGCAGTTTGCGCTGGCTGCATGATGATATTTTTTTGTTATACTCGAAATTATTTCAGCGATTGTTGTCGTCGCTGATATAGAAATTGGAAAAGCTATCGGGGCAATCATTGTCACCGAGGAGAGTATAATACCAGCTCAGGTGATTACACCTGATACCGAGTACACGGTAACGTCAACTGCAGTGATTCTTCGTCGATATTTATTTTTTGTTTAGTTTGAAATTCTCTGACCTGATCATAGCGATACTGCTGTGACGTTGCCAATCATGACATTTTATTTATTATAATAGATTTCAAATTGCTGGCGTTAAATTCGCCAGCGATTTCAATTCAGTTGTTTACTTAAATCCGCTACGAATTCCACTTACCATGTTAGTGAAACCCGAGCCAAGTTATTATCAGTGGATATTATTGTGAATCGTCCAGTTGTTTCTTTGTCGATGATCGTTGATATCATATTGCTGACCCCAGATAAACTCGCTGATGAAATATTAAATTGAGTCGGCGACACTACTGTTAATCGATAATTACCTTTGACGGCCGTGGTGATATTTAATATGTTAGTGGAAGGTTTTCCACGTAAATGATCCGTGTTTATATCGCGTGCACATTATTTACGATATTTTTTTGTTCGTGAGGGATTTTTATTTTTTCAATGATTGCATCCTCGTTAGATCATCCCTGATGACATCGTTGGTCGTTTTAATATAATCGAAAACAACTTCTATTCGGCGATTAATCGCTGTTATTTCATCGAGTTTCGTGATAATAAAAGCGAAATCTGTTTTGATTTATTCGGGTTTAGCATTTTTACGAAAATAATTATCGACGGCATCATCGGTTTTTTAAAAGATTTTACGTAACTTAGTAAATTGTTCGATATGAGCGTCATAATTAGACCGCAACTTTGACAAATTATCCATGGAGGTTTTTATCTCCGTGAGTTTCGGTGTGGTGACCGGTGGATTTCCAAAGAAATATAATAGAGATTTGTCAAAATTGTCAGTTATACTTCTTTGTAATTCAGAAAACGGATCTAATTTAGTTGTATGGTCGTCGTATTCATCGCGTGTTTTTTTTAAATAGTTCTAAATTGTTAATTCTATCGACAATAGTTGAAATGAGATCATCTGGCTTCAGTTTACCCTGATCGCAAAATACCGCGATAGCATTTTCCGTTACACCGCGTTGTTTAACTAAAATATCATCAAGGGAAACATTACGAGTTTTCAATTTACCCTGACGATCTTGAAATACAACTATCTCATTTGGATCAACACGTACGAGGTTTAACATCTCGGATATTTCATCTTCGATTATAATTTTTACATTACCGGTTGAAGATATTTCCGCGGTGGGTTTTTAAGGCTTGATAAAGATCTCCCCCAAATATCAATCCTTATACTCTAAGATGTCTCTAAAAAGCGATTACTCGTATATTCTTGTACGGTTTTATGTGGTGGTTTTACTCGATGATGAAATATCGTTGAGTACATTTAAAACTTCTATACCGCATATTGGTGGGTCATTCATTTTCTGTGTTGGTAGCGTGGAATACCAGATAGGAGTTTTTAAGTGGTTGATATAATGCATAAATTCTTTAGGCGGAGCTAACCCATATGAATCAAAATAAACAATCACACGCGGATCAATCGCGTAAGCAACACAGTGGGTTCCAGGTCCGGTGCTGTTATCTCAGATTAATGATACCGGTTTCAGCATTGTTTGGTTGTTGTGGGAATTTATCTCTCATAAAGACACCTCTAAAGTTTTTTATCGCTAGTTTTTTTTAGCAGCATCGAGTAAATCAAAATTTGATATGGGAACTACAGGTTCTCGCGACAGAACCCTTGTTTCTCTAGTTTGTAAATTGTTCCTAGTATCAGGCCGTTTCCGCTGTACCATGAATAAGGAGTTTCTTGTAGTCTTATACCCTTTCATGATCGTTTCTTTTTTTTTGTATCCCTATCCGGTAGCTTTCTTTAGTGCCATCCTTGCCGCTGTACCAATGGCTCCTAGCGCGGCGGCTTTTGCTACCGCTGAGGCGCTGCCGCAATCAACGCTGGTAACTCAGGGAAAAGTGGGAATATGCGACCTGATTTTATCAAGCTTTTGATTGCGGCCGTAGAGAGAGTGACCTGAACACCCTTTTTATCTTTGATGGCATCATTGAAGTGTTTTATTTGACCCGTGTTGCGATTAATGGGCCACTGCCCGAGTTTGATTTAACCGGATTCGCTCGTGTGGTATCATTTGAATTGGCTAAAGGACTTCATCCGTGTTGTTATGTTTATTTTAGTAGACACATCTCTGTAAAACACTGGATGCCAATAGTGTTATTACGGTATATGATTGATTCTAAAATGCTGATATTGCTGATTGTCAGTGAAGCAATTATATCATATCGAAAATAAACTTATGTCTGGTTACCACAACCCGATAGTCTAGATAGTATAATCAGCGTAAACAAAAAACAATTCCCCGATCTCGACGAAGAATATATCATGAAATGGTCCAAATAAATCTTTCAAGTTAGAAATAAACACGCCAAAGATTTCGGTAGAAGAATAATTGGTAAATTCTCAGAGGGTGGAAAATACGACCACAAACGATATTCTTCGCGGTTGATTATAGATGATGCTGAATACGATTTTATAATCGCAGATGTAACATCTTGGGGTATGTATGTCGATCGTAAAGACGCTTTCTTGTCCGATGGAACCAAATTAGATACAATTGTTACTTCCACAGATGGATAAAATGCTCAAAATACTTACTTAAGGTCGTCTATGCTGGCTTATGCTTCTATTAATTTACTTTCGATGATAAATAGATTTCCTGAATCCGCAGTTAGAGTAGCCACTGATTCATTTTATATAGACGGAAAACATAAAGAAGCAGTGGCCGAATTCACTAATTGAGACGAGAGTTGGGGATCATGGAGAATTAAAAAGGAAATACTGCGTGATTACTCCAAATCAGCAGATGATACGATTGAAAACAATTACTTGAAAAGCAATCAGATATCAGAACTATCTAATGCACCGTCGTGTTCCGATCCAATATGTAGATATAAACCAGTTAGCTAAACGGATGTGGTGGGTCAGGGAAGACGACTCGTGCGATCGAATTATTTCGAGGGAAATCAAACATGACTGTACTAAAACCATCACACAGACTTGCAAGAGAGATCAAACATCGAGGAATTAATGCTTGCACTTATCACAGTTTTTTTCGATGGAAAGGTGACGAATGGACTCCTGATCGAATGGGCGAGAAATATATTCCTGAAATCATTATTTGGGATGAGATATCCACAGTGTCGTTAGATGTATTACAAAAGTTTCTCGAGTGGTTATTGCTAGCGAAGACAAAAGTGATAATGCGTGGCGATCATGGTCAACCACCACCATTTGTCGGTTTGTCTTCACATAATTGGCTGAAGAAGTTTGTAGACTATTATGAAGAAATTAGTACTGATCATAGATCACTTGATAAACAACTATGCGTGTTCAAAAACTAATCAGATTACAACCAGATAGAATCCAGTGTAAAAAAACACGTGGAATAATATCGGAAAACCCCATTAAATGATTTTTGGGAAGCGTGGAGACCAAACGATTTGATAGTGGCAAGTAGAAAGATGGTCAGAGACACATTTCAGATGAAGCTATTTAACACACATAAAGAAAAATTTACAACACTTCCAGTGCCATTGTGTTATAGACCCAAGGATACACGAAGACAAAATATCGAAGTTGATATTCCAGGCCTGACAGAGAAGCAGATTCTAGTGTTAAATGGCATTGTGTTAGTTGATATTAGTGTTGTCGAATATGCATTGCATGCTGATAAATCCCCATGGAAGCTAGGATATGCAGCGACGATACATTCTTCGCAGGGGTTGACAATATCCGATAAAAATGTTTGGATCATAGAAAATCACATCGAGTTGTCGAATTTGGTTTATCTTGCGGTGTCCAGAGTACGAAGAATAAATCAACTTCGAAGAGTTGTTTTAGACTATAATTACACTACAATAAGTGATATTGTCAGCGATGATATAATAAAAAAACCTCTCTGGTAAAAAACAGCAGGATAAAAAAAATAATAGAAAATTTGACATTGATGCCGAATTTATAATTACACTAAAAACAACAACATTATAATTACTGCGCGAATTGCAATTGTATAATGAGTTAGTGTTGGTCGGATAAAGATCCTCGCCAATTTACCGTAGACAGAAAAAATAGCAGTATTGTTCATACAAGAGATAATGTGATGCTGACTTGTCTTGAGTGTAACAGACGAAGAGGTGCTAGTTAAGACCACGCGGTGGTAATTTAGTATCCTCGGGTATCACTTTGAGTTGTTCACAAGTAAATCCTCGCTGAGGAGCAGTTGAACCCAATCTATAGACTGGTGGTCTACCCGTGGATCGTGTTAAGCTAGACATTTTATGCGTAGTGACACTCCAAATAGGATCAGTAGCTTTTTTTGCCGCCTTCGAGCTCTCCTGGTTCATATAAATATCTATTGCCGAGTATTGGTTGTTTTGAAAAATCATTTTGCGGTTTTACAGGTATATAGTTTTTTTTAATCGCTTTGTTAGGTTTCATATTAATTGTTCGAGTAATCTCATTATTCAGCGCGGTAATTACGCCTGGTAATCTCTTGACCCATTCACGGGATAGTTTATCCTGAATAAACTCCTTCGCGTATTGATATACAAATAACCGCCAAGCAAGTGTCCGATTAAATCGTTCAACAATTGCCTTATCACGTTGTAGTGCAGTATGTCCTCGTCTGATGGTGACATTATGATACTTCATTGTTGATAACACTGCACCATGAAATTCCTTGCCAGGATCAACTTGTAATAGATTTGGCCAATGCAGAGGACCCCTACGATAAATCCTTTCAAACGCAGAAGCTACTTCAGTTGATGATTTTGTCTTTAGAGGTTCTGCTCGTTTGTATCTACTCGCAACATCAACTACGGTTAGCGCGTTCTTGTAAACACCATCATGCGGCAGAAATAATATATCGGTCTGATGAACCTCATTAGGTGCGCTGACATCAAAATGCGAGAAGTTAATTTGTTTAGGCGGTGGTACCAAATTCTATTCGCATGATTATCATCGGACCATCTGGAAGTGGCAAGACACAACTGCTACTTAATTTGATAACGAGATGGATGAAATGAGACAAGTTGTATTTAGTAGGCCCAAATGTAGACGATCAGCGATGTTACGAGGTGTTAAAGGATTTTAAGGAGAAAGCAAAATCGGAATCGATGAGGTTATTATTGAGTTTATAACCGATATTGAGGAAGCACCGAGCATTGATGATATTGTTGGAAATATTAGCAATTTAGATGTATATGATGATGTCATGCTAGACAATCAAAACAATCCCGCTAGGATATTTTCTAGAGGTAGGCATAAAAATACCGATGTGATATATGTCACTCAACGATACACATAAATAGAAATTTCTTTAGTCACGCTCAATTAATTTCACATGGATTTGTAACGATAAATTTGTACGACCCGAGATCAAGATATCGTATCGGACTTGATCAAATATTCGTTTGAAACAATCCGTCTCCGCAGCGACATCTGTAGCGTAAAATCCTAAAGGATTTCTCTTTTTTTTTGTCTGCTTGAATGGGCTTCGGTTTGAAATCCGTTAGGATTTTGTTTTAAATAGTTTCGGTTGAAATCCTTTATGATTTTACTGAAATAGTTTCGATTTACTTCAAATAGTTTCGGTCCGTCCACTCTCTTTTTTGTAAAATGGAAAACCACATGCAGCCCTTTAATTGTAAAATTAAGTCTCCCTGGAAAGCTTATTTTGGATTGAAAACTTGGTCTGTCCACCCTCTCTGCTGCTGCTGTTCGCTATATAGAATCACACATTCTCTGGCTGCTACTATGTCTTCAACAACTTATATTATACTGCTTCGAGATGGATGAAACAAAGTCTGACAGACCACATTAATAATATAAAAACATATGTTTTAGAACGGAAAATTACGAATAGGAGACAGAAGTTACGATCTTGAACCAGTGGAGACTGATGTCACATTAAGAAACTTTGTGGTAAATCGAGGTGATCTTGGTAAACAATACCTTCTAAAGGAGCAACCCCATATGCGAAGAGGCTATTCAGTACAAAAGAAAGGTTTGTAATATCTTATTTAATCTGGGAAAGATACTTTGCCGAAACGTTTACATTGTTAAGATTTTGTTGTTTTACTGCAAAAGGCTGCGAAGGATATTTTTTGTTTCTTGTATGAAATTACCTTATTACCGTAATATATATATATATATATATATATGTATATATATATATATATATATATATATATATATATATATATATATATATATATATATATATTTATATATATATATATATATATATATATATGTGTGTGTGTGTGTGTGTGTGTGTTAGACACGTTTTATTATTCTTATATTTGTTGTAGTATTCTTATTTTTATGGTCATATATTTTTGACAAGTTGTAGTATTCTTATATTTTATGTTAATGTATGTTAGACACGTTGTAGTACTCATGTACTTTTGGTTTTGTATTTTATGTATTTAGAATGTTGATACTATATGCCTTGTAAAACGTATTGTATGCAATAAACTTGAGCTCCCACAGAGTGCTGATTGATGACATGGTTTGCCATACATTCAGCGATTGGTTAATCTGTGTCACATGGTCTCTGGGGTAGTTATAAATATGGATGCACTGTCATTATGTAACATACAAAGGATGAGTATAATTAATGCCATATCTTAAAGGGCCTGAGAAGCAAAGTGTCCTGTTAGTATATTCTGAATGTAGATAAATAAAATACTAAAATGTCGAATGAACAAGAACCAAATTTATTCAAAAGAGACTGAGTTAGATTATCAAATCAAACCCGATAACTTCCGTCACAGCAGATTATATCAGAACTACAGAATACAAAGTAATAAACAATAAATTCAACTTTTGTTGATAAGTTCCATTTTTTTAAATATTGTTTAATTGTGCGTGGCTGTGTTGATCATTTAACACTTTCCCACCCTGAGACACGCATACATTAAAACTTTTGATTCATTTTTCCTAACACAATATTCTTCTCCCCTCTTAAATAAAAGCATATATTGGTCCCTTTAGGGCCAGTATGGCTTTGGGCTGTTTAGTCTTGTATAATTTTGTTCAAGTACATTATGCTTATGTGAGAATTCTTGCTTGATTACACTACGATTTGATAACAAGCTCATCGTAAACAAGACTCACTCAAATGATCCAAAGCTTTAACAAAGTAATATCCGGGACCTCAGGATCAGACTTATTTTTTATATTTACCTGCTGAGATGTTTTTGCTACAGTATCATGTACTTCATCAAGTACCAGACTTTCAAATTAGCTGCTGGTGTGGCTATATTAAATGGCAGATTAACACTTTTTCATTTAGAACAAAACAAAGTAGACATGACTCTAAGTCATTCATAAAAGCCCATGTTCAGGAGGATAAATGATAGGAAGATGATGAGGATGGCCATCGCGGTAACCATGTTGTCATTAGGTACCAACCAGTGAGAGAGAGAGAGAGAGAGAGAGAGAGAGAGAGAGAGAGAGAGAGAGAGAGAGAGAGAGACTTATTACGATCATTAACGCTTTCTCGCATAGTTTATAATATAGTTGATCTGTTTTAGTTTAAATTAGGCAATAACTACTATAGAATTACGGAAATCATTATGATTGAACTCATTCTCTCTTTAGGGCTATTAGCTAAACCTCTTGTCCCATTTGACTTTGTTTGAGGGTAGAACGCATTAAGCTAATGCACGAAAATTTAATTACATATTAAGCATGATCATTGCATTTGCCAAGCGTACATTGATTGATTGATCGTTTTTAAACGGCGCACCATCACTTTTGGGCGAGTTAGCGCTATACAATCGGTTGTATTTATACCCGTTTAAAAAATACTAAAATGTTTAATATCGACCAGCGATATAAAAAACCAAATAGTTCAACATAAAATGGTAAGATGTTAGTAATAGTAACATATGAAGCTTCCCAATCAACGGGAGATTTAAATGGTGTATATTGATGAGTACAGTTGAAAAGATGTTGAAAAAAGCGGTATTTACATTTAATTAAATGCTCTAGGTGATGGCATACAAGTTATAACTTTAAAAAAAGATTTACTTCCTTCAGAAAATCTAAAATACAAGTAATATGTATAGTGTCAAAACGTTCCTGCATGTCATGTACATTATAATACGTATCACGCGTAGGTTGCAGGTTGGAACATTCGGTCATAAAGAGCTTAACAGTAAATGGTTCATTGCAAGTAACGCACTCAGTGAATCTTCACATTTTAGTTATGTGGGAGTGGGTTTTGTTTGTATTGCCAATTTTGATTTTTGCGAAAACTACCCCCTCCCTATGGATTGTTCTATTGGAAGGAATCCATTCTCCCAGGGATGGTTTGACAGCGTGAAGTTTGTTATTCACTGCATCAGTCCATGATGCCTGCCACTATTGATAAGAGGTATTAAAATCAGTAAACGGTTATTTAAAATGAGATGGTTCTTGTGATAGAGCCATTTTAGCAGCGCGATCTGCTTCTTCATTACCTTTAATACCAAGATGTCTAGGTAACCAACAGTATACTATATTAAACGAGGTACTAAGCTCGCTATTGTTGACGAGAAGATTGGTTAATAATGGGTTATCCGGTTTTATATTGTGTATTGACTGAAGCACTAATAGTGAATCACAGATGATAATGCTATTTAAAAAATACGTTTATTCTCAATAAATGTCAGAGCAACGTTTATTGCTTTGATTTCCGCTGAAAATTGGACGCATCGTGTGGCAAACGAACCTTTGTTATGTGTTTGCCACTATTGAAGGTTTCAGCAGCCTTGTCCTCATCCTTTGAGTATAAATTCTAGTGTAGTTTCTAAATTCTGTAAGGAGTTCATGATAGTAGTTCTGGAAGATGGAAGGGCTTGTCTTAGATATTTTCTCATCGTGTAACGTAAAAATCACTTTGGGTTGTTTAAGGAGTCAAGGTGGTGTTTCCACAAACGTTTTCTGAACTGTAGAGAGATTAATTTTGATACTGTCAAGGCTGGATGATATTCTGATGCCAAACGAAGGTATGGCATTTGGTTTGTCAAACGTATATATCCTACACGTAGAAAACCAGAGAATGAGAACAATGGAGAACACAAAGTTAAAGCTTTTCTTTGAGGTTTCAGAGACAACACAAACGAAACAACTCATATTCCTTAGATGATATGCTATATTAAAAAAATATAGAAACTAAACATGTAAGAACTGCAAGAGGTATACACCGTTCTTGTATGCTCTTTGTTTACGTTACCTTTGTAACTTGTATCGCTTATATAAAGACAAACAGTTTGTCAAATTAGTAAACATTGGTAGTTAGCACAGCTGCGTTGTGACATTTATATTTTCCAGCCAAATAAAATTTGTTTGTCATATTGTCTTCTTTGCTCTGAGGTTCTTTATTGTCTTCTAACTTTTGGACTGGCTTGTAAAATAGAATGTCTGTGTGGGACAATATGTATCCCTTAGTCTTTACGTACTAAATGTACTATTCTTTGTTATGTTTAATACTCCTTGAGAGCGCTATTCATAGTCCATTCGTATTCCAAATAATTATGAATATTGCCCCTAAATAAATAATTAAATGATCCAAATTTCATGTTTAGAAAATCTTGTCCCATGTTTGTTGTGGAGATTGTGTATATACAGTTCAGTCATTTACGTGGATGAGAGTTCTTTTGTGTCATCCGTATTATGTATTTTCTAACTGACCAAGCAGCGTATTTAGTTCATTCTCAGAGACATTCTTCCACATAAGCGTACTTTGTTTACAATCAAATGTAGATCCTAATGCGCGTTAATATTGTAGAAACATGCGTTATGCAGTAAGAAACAGTGCCGTATGAAGAAATAATTAACGCTTCTGACAATTTAAATTCAACGCAAAACACTATTAGTAAATAATACGGACAAATATAATATTATTCAGGCAATCCATTCTGACGACAATTACTACAGTATATCCTCAGTTGAAGAGACAACAGCTACACAAATTTATGTTTGTTACCAAAGAATAGAATTGTATTACATGAATATATTTTCTCACTGCAATTTATATACTCAGATAAATCTCGCGAGTTAAAGAAGGCCTATTTCGTCAAGGTCGCCGTATTGATAGATTCATCTGCATGGAACTTGTAAGTGATCTCTGCATGAAAAGACACTCTGTCCTATAACCATCTATGTCTGTCTGTCTGTCTCTCATATATATATATATATATATATATATAAAAGACATATATATATCTTTTATATATATTTATATATGCCAACGTAATATCGACTCAGAACATATAGTTAATTGCACATATAAATATCTATATATCACTACCATGGATGCAAATAAATGCTGAAATGTTTAGACAGTTTTGAGCTAGAGTAAAATCCGGGCCAAATTACCTTGTTTACCGCAAATTAACTTAGCGTTAAGAGATGAATTCGTGTGTGTGCGCGCGCGTGTGTGTGTGTATGCTTTCTGGCCTATAGCATATCGAATATTTGCATTATATTCGAATTCGTAACACTATTCGTAGATTTAAATAAATACAAATTATGATAATTACACTTTTATATGTTCGCAAATGACAATTGCGTTGTAAAAGACATAACTGTTACAAACAAGACGCCGACAAAAAGTTTCGACGTAGTCAGTTATATTTATTCATTTCCTGAGAATGTAATCAAATCACCTGCAGACTTTACGTTCCATTTTGATACTTAAAAGCCAATACATGCACAAAATTATGCACCGATTTAGAAATATATATATTTCGTCACTTTTGCAGCTATTTATCGACGGTACACCAGTTTAATGTCCTTACAAGAAGTCGTAATACAAAAAGCAAGATAAAACAGATTTTTTCTCACATGTTTAACGGGGTAAGTAACTTAAAAAATTAATACATTATGAACTGGGCCAACAATTCATAACGAAGGAACAAGTGATGAACTGAGTAAAAAATGAATTTTTAAGCGAAATCTTTAATCTACATACCACATGTTCTTATAGAAAAGGGACAGGATAATAATTTTGAATGGGCTATGTAATAAAATAGGATAAACAAAACCATGTTATATTGCCTAAACATTGAAGGCGGTAAATTTTCTTCTAACCATCATACGTAATTGAATTACTTGAACAAAATTAGCGTTTTTTGGGGGCATTTTTCGACATGGATGCAATTACAATGCAATTTCCGTAACCTGGTACATTTGTGAATATGTTTCCTCTATCCATGTCAGTACAATAATATGTTTTTGCATAACGATGTAAAACTTAAGAAGGAAACACGAAAAAGTTTTTTTTTTGTAATACTAAACATATGTTAATGTTGCACACCTCCATGAAAGATCCGTTGGACGTTAATTATGTCTGTTTTAGAAAAATTTCATTTCATATACAAAATGTAACATTCCTTTTGATGCTAAAAGAAAGTAAGTTCTGTTTATAGATTCTTCAAGACCAATGTTTTTTTTCTCAAAAGTATATTTGCATGTTTATATATTACATTATAAACGATGACAAAGTCTATATTTGTTTTATCACAGGTAAACCTACTCTACATGGGAATTGACGATCCCGATTTGTCAATCAATGTTATCCTTTCTAAGTTCATAATTTTTAAGGTAAGACTAATCTGTTTATTAATTCGATATATATATATATATATATATATATATATATATATATATATATATATATATATATATATATATATATATATATATATATATACGAGTATGTTCAGTACTAATAGTTGAGTCACATTTCGTATGTGAATACAGACTATATGTAATTTATCTATTACAATGGCTAAATCATTTTTGAAGTATACTCAAAACTAGCAGAGCTTATTCTAGCGACATCAGAACGCTAATACATCGTCATGGTCATAGCGACACCAGAACGCTAATACATCGTCATGGTCATAGCGACATCAGAACGCTAATACATCGTCATGGTCATAGCGACATCAGAACGCTAATACATCGTCATGGTCATAGCGACATCAGAACGTTAATACATCGTCATGGTCATAGCGACACCAGAACGCTAATACATCGTCATGGTCATAGCGACATCAGAACGCTAATACGTCGTCATGGTCGAGCGTTGATATATACGATCATTCAGCATGCAGAAGAAAAACATTCGCTCGAATTAGAAATAATTACAGATAGTTCTTTGATATTGATATTTCTCGAATAGTTCCCTCAATTTATTTATCAATATCAGATTACAAAATAAATTCTTTTCAGCTCTAGAGCGGAAATGAGCATGGGCTTGATGTATAAAAGCAAACATAGGAACGTAATGTTTCAAACTGTGATAACTTATTTTATTTATTTGTTATGTAAATTTATTATCATGTTGGACACGAACAAAATCTGTGTCCTTCTGTCCACAATATTTACAATCTACAACATAATAATTGTCCATTACAGACAAGTGATAACAATAGCGTCTTTTTAAAGGAACAATATTCCTAAATACGACATATTTTCTGTCACTACATACTTTCGATGTTTGATAGAAACAACTATGCAACATTGTTTCAAGCTCAAACATGTTTCATGTCCGGCTAATTTATATTAAAGTCTGGCTGATGTAAGATTTAAATATCTGATGCCAATTTGAATACACGGATGGATACAAATACCATAATATATTAACAAGCATAGACATTTATCTTCAAATGCAATGCTAGATTTGGCATGTTAATGATTAAACTAAAGAACATTTTAAGATTTTCCTGTTTCAATGAACATTTTTTTTTTTTTTAGAATATATTTGAGATGCATTGATTACCAATTGATTTTTCAATTTATTATTATTATTGATTACATTACGATTGAAAGGCAATACACATCTCTGTATCAATCGATCATTGTTCTGCATTGTTTGTCTTGCTTTCTTGTTTATAGAGTTTCACAACCTTTCCATACAAAATCTCTAGAGTGAGGAACTATCATAATGCAGATTACATTGACGTAATGAAATATCTTCTTGATATAGAAAACTGGGACAAGGCAGTAGGCACGAAATATCATCCAGTTTACGACCACGGAATGTTCATTTCGAGGTAAGCGTATGTACACGACGCAAAGTTCTATAGTGACTGCGCTAAATCAGCTCAGAATTTGTGTTTTATGCGTTTCAAGCGTGCGTATCCATGAGCATCCGATATAAATTTTGCTTTTTTTCTCTCAACAATGTCTTGTAGAAAATGTGTGCCTCATCCAAAAATAGAGCACTATTTGTCTCCAAGCATTAAATACCTTGCAATATATACAGTTTGACCTATCTAGCTGTTATAATAATTGACATAGGGTGTGCAAAAATTTAATTTGGATTCAATACTGCATATAATAATAATAATAATAATAATAATAATAATAATAATAATAATAATAATAATAATAATGAGAACTTTGTATAGCACCTAATCATTAGAACCTCTAAGCATTTTAACACATCTACAATGATATAACTACAAACAAAAAATACCAGGAAAGTAGAAAACATAAAAACCCTGAAAATATAAGTTATTAAACATTTAGGTCATTAAGTTAGTTCCTGCAGTCGACAAAAATGCGTTTTAAATGCACTCTAGAAAGGGTTCACTGTGTTGTTGTGTCTAATTTCAATGGACAATTCATTCCACGTTACCTGGCCCTGGCATGGAAAAGAACGTTGTACGTATGGTCTTATTTTCAAGGTGGGAATAAAATACGATTTTCAGAAGATGAGCGTAACTATCTTGCTGGTGTGTACACATGGGTGAGGCCAGATAGTTATGTTGGACTAGAGTCTGTCAGTGAAACGTAGCACAGGGAACACATTTTGTGTTCGATTTTGGATCGAATAGATAGGCAGTGTAGGTACCGAACAGTGGGGAGGTGTGCTCTGATTGTGATATTCTAAGGCTGATCTGAGCAGCTGTGATTTGAATATTTTGAAGTATTTGGAGTAGATATTGAGACAAACCAGCGATAATTGAGTTACAGTAGTCCAGTCTTGAAAGTACTAATGAACACAAGTGTTTTCGTGTCATGAACTGAAATATATTTGCGAATGGAGTATATGCGTCTCAGCTCAAGATATGCAGTCTTGCACATGTTCATGACATGTTGGTGCAACGTGAGATTACTGTCTAGAGTAAAACGCAGGTTTTGTACTGACTGTGTAAATTCAATATTTGTATTGCTGATATTTACTTTTGGCGTTAAAGGATGTGAATGAGAAAATCGTTATGTTGTGATCAGAATGGCTTCAGTTTTATCATCAATTATATGCAATTTGTCATATGCCATCCGTGATTTCACATAGGAAATGCAGCTCTCTAGTCCTTGGATGGCAGTATCACTCTCAGTTGGGTGTCTATATTGGTATAATTGGGCATCATCAGCTTACAGTTTGTGAGACTCTGGGTAATTATCAATGCTACTTAAGAGCGGCTGAGTGTATAGTATGAACAGAACAGGTCCAAGAACAAAACCCTGTGGAACACCACAACATAGATCGATTGGGTTAGAGTGTATTCATTTTAAATATACAATTTGTGTACTGTTCACTAGGTCGCATATGACAGTAACAATGCGAATTCCATATTGTAAAATATATTTCCTAAACAACATATAAGGAAGAATCTTTTCCACTTACATGAGAAACATCAGAATGAAATCATATATGTTATGATATTCTGGAAGTTCAATTACTCGTTACTAATAATATTGTATTTTGTCTTCTTTTTATTTATGTTGGGTAGTGCGTTTTGTTTGTTACGCCAGAAATATGTAGCTAACGGATATAGAAGTTTCATCGTTTACCAGAGATGCTTCAATGTTTCCAAATCATCAAATCAACTTATTTCATTACACATTCACCGATACGAATGAAATAATCCGACACTAGGGTGCTTTTTGTTTCGTTGTGAGCGACAAACACTCCGGCAAAATATGTTGTTAAATACATACCAAACATACGACTTTAGAATATTTGTAATATAGAATGATCATGTGGTAAATTATATACATTAAATTGCACGTGAAATTCGAAGTGAAATGTAATAGTTATTTAATAAAAAAAATCAAGAACATAAGAAACAAAACAAAGCATTTTCTGAACAATTGTATAGTTATGTAATACTACTATTACTACAAATTATTATTATTATTATTATTGTTATTATTATTATTATTATTATTATTATTATTATTATTATTATTATTATTATTATTATTGATGTTAATTCTATAGCTATATATGTTATTCTGAAAATATTTGTATCCAAAATATGTGTATCACTTTAATATTTACTAATATTTCTTTTATCAGAGGAAGCGGCAAGTCGCGGAAAGAGCTGAATAGTAACCATGTGTTATGTAAATTCATCCTCTTTTTTCCAAACTTCCCTTTAAATGTCCAACATCTGTGAAATATTTACAAAACTTGTCCAAAAGGGTGTTCTTTTGTCAAAATGAGCACTGAATACTGGTTTCGTATTTCAGACAACTCTTTGCATTGAATAGACAACGCATTGTTCGGAAAATTAATATCGTTGGACGTTTTACAGTAGTGTGCCCCCGTGGGTTAAGCATTTTACAAAGTTATTAAGCATTAAGGAGGAAAGTAGCAAAGTTATCTCGGACAGATATCCTTGATGCCGTCTGAAGGTATTCCAGTGGTAATCGGACTATATTTAATGTTTTTGGAGAGTTCACTCTTCAGGCTAGGTAATGGCACCTGGAGACATATTTCTGGACTGACTATCGGTTTGAGAATGCAATGGATCGATATTTGTTAGGATCTCCACTTTCTTTACCTTGATTTGAACTGGTATTACCTTCAAAATGATTGAAGATTTTCAAAAGAGATGTTAGTGATGATTCTGGATTAAATTCACATGACTTTGGTGCACTCTTCATCACGATTGTTTGTACTAAATCCTTAGTGACAGTATCAAATGCTCCTAATGATGTCACTGAAATTCTGTACCGTAACTGTATGGTGACGACGAGTCAACTGAAATTGTGTTGGATTGTACTTTGTCATGGAAGAAATTTGCAAGTAGGTCCGGTATGTCTACTGGAGGGAAGGTAGTTGGAAGTGGTGTAACTTTGTTCTGTGACATTAGTTTCTTCGTTATCTCAAAGACCTCTTTGCAGGTGAAACTCTCCGTGATCTTAGCACTGTAATGGAATAATTTGGGTAAATGCACTATGTTTTTGACGTTCTTCTTAGCGGCTTCATTGATTTGTTTATGAATAGTGAGTCTGGTGGAAAGTCATGGCCTCTCTGCTTTACGGCGGTTTCTTTTTGCAGTGTTAAGCTGGTCCCTAACACTGCTATACCACTGAGAATACTTTTGAATTGATACTCTGCGCTTGGTGGCTGGGGCATGTTTTTCAAACAATGAACGCAGTAGTTATCGAGATGTTCTGCTGTGGGATGTAAGCAAGTTGTTAGGTTTGCTTAGACACCATACATTAGTTTAGTTCTATTTATCATTGGGAGGTTTCTCTTAGTGAATAAATGAATGTTAAATTAAAGTGTACCGGCCACGAAGGGTCATTATTCACTGTTTTATCTTTCAAAAGAAAGTTATTTAATTTTTCCCGTATGATAAGGAATGGTGCCATTCTCTTAGTAGCAAATAAATGTGTAGGGTTAGGGACTGAGCAGCAGAGGGGGCGAATCGGACAACTTTGTAGAGGCGTCTATTCGGCAAACCAACGCTTCCTCGAAAAGCGTAAAAAAAGGCGTCGATTCGGCTAACCAACGCTTCCTCGAAGACGCCAATATCGTTGTTGCGCCCCCTCTGCTGTTATGGGGTTAACAATGAAAATCACTACGATTTCACAAACAGACTAATTTGTAGGACCTCATCTTGTAGATCAATTAGATTATTTGACTGGTCAGTGAGTTTAAAATGAATTCTCGTTAGCGAATTATTATGACATCGCATATAGACTGGATTAGTTGGGTCCTCAATTATTATAAATCCGGGTGGAGCTGTTGGTGCAAAAGAGTATAAAATATATCCCTGTTGTGCTTGATTTGATCGCTCGAGATTTATTTGATGGCTGCCTTCGATAACATCACATACTAAATTCATTGCTATCACCGAGGATATATTCAGATTTTGAGGAGCGATATGACTACCACCGCCGTCTGGGTCATTATTATATTTGAGGATTATTGTTTTTTTGTGATTGTGGCGATTTCGTCCATGCGTCATGGATTTTTTTGAAACCTTCATCGATGGCATATCTAAGAGATTCTTTTATCACTGAGACATTATGTCCTGGAATCTTGAAATGAGGAATATATTCTATGTGTATATACTTCGTTGCGAATTCTGTTCTTGTTTTAAGATTATTGTCACCGAATACCTCTTGAATAATTTTCAAATTATATATTTCCATGTTGTCGATGATTTTATTATATGTTTCTACAACGCTGATAAATTCATTTCGGGTGAGAGTACCAGACTCGAGAGATACTCGCAAAATCATTAGTTATCGCTGTGAAATTTTTAACGATTTCATCTTGTCGAGTTTGATTATATTTATTAGCGCGATCGTCTATCATTTCAGTGAAAAATTTCAACTTATTGTATTCGTCATAACTTTGTATTGGATTATCAGATTTTATTCTGTCGGTGACATAATCAGATTTTTGTGGTTCAGGTATTTGATAAGAAGTCCGAGATTGATTTTCAGGCCAATCCAGGATTGTCCTTATAGAACTCTGATAGATATTTTCGACATAACTGGGCGAATTTATCTCGATCGCAGATGATAGTGTTGGTTCATGAACTGTTATAACGATTTCCGATTCTGTTTTAGTAATGGATTTTATTCTACGCTGAAATTCAGCATTGATTTGTTCGATTTGGTATGACCCAGATGGTATCGAAACAATGTCCCAGTCTGGAGTTCCATCGGGTTTATTCTTATTCGAAAATACCAAGGAATTATTCGATTGTTGACCGCCAAATGCTACCGACCTAATATTAAACCAGCTGTGATACACTCGTAACTCGCGATCTCCTTCACGGAAATTGGAATAGGGAAATTCATACTGAATTCATGATTCGTTGATGTTATTGAGATCATGCTGGTTTGTACTGGGTTTGTGTTCTCCACTATTCGTTGAAGTAGTTCTTGCGGTGTTGTCATTGTTATTATATTCTTGTTGTATTTCTAATTTTGACATCGCGGAATCATAAATACTTACCATTGCTGAGAACTCACTATCTGACATAAATGTATGATCGAGCGATGACGATATCAACGAGGACAATTGCGAGTTGAAACAAGATGAAATTTAACCGTGTAATCTTGCAGTTTACGCTGGCTACATGATGATATTTTTTTGTTATAATTGAAATAATTCCCGCGATTGTTGTCGCCGCCGATATACAAATTGGAACAGCTATCGGATCAATCATTGTCACCGAGGAGAGTATAATTCCGGCTCCTGTGATTACACCACTCACCGAGTACAAGGTAACATCAACTGCGGTGATTCTTCGTCGGTATTTCTTTATTTTTGTTTGATACTCCTCAGTGAGGGTTTTGAGTTTAGTTTGAATTCTCTAACCTGATCGTAGCGATATTGAGATACCAAAGGTATCGTCGGTGATGTCATTATATTTTCAAATCGTTTACGATTTCAATTGAAACCGTTAGTTATTTAACTGTTTACATAAATCCGCTATGAATTCCATATACCATGACACTGAAACCCTAGCCAAATTCTTATCAGTTGATACTATCGTGAACTGTTCAGTTGTATCCTTATCGATGATCGTTGATATCGTACTGTTGACCCCAGATGAACTCGACGATGATATATTAAACTGATTCGGTGTCACTAGTGTTAATCGACAAATGCCTTTGACGGTTGCAGTGATACTTAGTATATTGTCTGTAGGAGTCCATGCAAATGATCCGTGTTGGATTGTGTATACTATGTTCTTGGTTTTCTCATGAGGAATTTTTGTTTTTTTCAATGATTGTTATCATCCTTGGGAAATCAATTTTGATTGCTTCGATAAATTTTTTCGTCTCATCGATGGATTTTTTAATATCAGGAAGTTTTATGTCAATTTTATCCAACGTGGTTTCAAGAAATTTATCTATGTTATTTTTACGAAAAATTGAAAACTGTTTTACGTATTCTTCATATTTGGATTGAAGTGTTGCTAATTCCAACATAGAAGTTTTTATATCTGTGAGCTTCGGTGTGGTCACTGGAGGATTACCAAAAAATTCTAACACGGGTTTATCAATATTGTCCATGATGGATTTTTGAAAATCAGTTAATTTAGTTATATGATCGTAATACTTATCATTGAGCGATTTTAATGAATTTACCGTGTTATCGAGTGTTAATATTTTATCTGTGATTGTTGACATGAGTACACCCGGTTTTAGTTTACCCTGATCAGAAAACAGCGCGATAGTATCTTCTACTACGTTGCGTTGTTTAACTAAAATATCATCCAGGGAAACATTACTAGTTTTCAATTTACCCTGACGAGCTTTAAATACAACTATTTCATTGGGATCATCACTTGCTAAGTTTAACATCTCAGCTATTTCATCTTCGATTATTTTTTTATATCACCGGTTGCAGATATTTCAGTTGTTGGATTCTTCAGCGCTGATGAAGATCTCCTCCAAATATCAATCATGTTATTGTAAAACTAATTATTTCTCTAAAATCTCCTCTTTGACGACTTCGTCGTTACCAGCGACTGCTAGTGTATTCATTTACGACAACATGTGGCGGTTTTCCAGATGTTGAAATAGCATCAATGACATTCAATACCTCGCTGCCGCATATTGGTGGGTCATTCATTTGTTGTGTTGGTAGCGTAGAATACCAACGAGGAGGTTTTAAGCGGTTTATATAACGCATAAATTCCTTCGGCGGCGCTAATCCATATGAATTGAAATAAACAATCACACATGGATCAATCGCGTATGCAACCCAGTGGGTTTCGGGTCCGGTGCTGTTGTCGAGATTAATGATACCAGTTTCGGCGTTGCTTTTTTGTGCCGGCAACTGATCTTTCATAAAGACGCCTCTGAAGCTTTTTATGGCCAATATTTTAGCAGCATCACGTAAATCAAAATTTGACATAGGAGTCAAAGATTCCTCAACTAGTAAACTGTTCCTGGGATTCTCAGACCTTTTCCGCTGTACCATGAATACGGGGTCCTGGTAGTCTTAGACCTTTTCCTGATCATTTCATTTTTTGATATCCTTTCCCTGTTGCTTTCTTTAGTGCCATTCCTGCCGCGGTACCAACGGCTCCTAACGCCGCCGCTTTAGCCACCGCTGGGGCCGCTGAAGCAATCAACGCTGTTAACGCAGCTAACAACGGGAATATATCGCCGGTTTTAATCATGTTTTTGATCGCAGCTGCAGAGAGAGTTAGTTGAACGCCTTTTTATCTTTAAAAGCATCATTGAGATGTTTTACTTGACGAGTTGTCAGCGACAATTTATTCGCCCCGCCAGTCATCTGATTGTGTTTCAGCGTGATCGTGGTTCCACATTTTGTAGCCGATTCTGATTGCAACTTTTTATCTGACCAGGAATCAACGTGACACTAATATGACTATATGACATTATACAATAACAGATTGATCTAATTGTTACATGTTTTCCACTGGTGCATCTATCACTCTCATTCTACCACCAACACCTTCGAGTAGCATTGATTTATCGCTGAGAATGACAGCAACCGATCTATAATTAAGACCGCCTGGGGGGGGGTGGTTACACGAGCCCTAAAGTGTATATCAACGACGGATTGTCTTGTTAAATCAAGATGTTCCAACGAAAAGTAATAGATCGGATGCATACTCTTAAAATCCAACTGTGATATTTGCAGGCCAGTATCAACATTTTGATCGCGTGCCATATACGACAGCAGACGATGGTACACACGTGCTATTTGGTTGGCATCGTAATTCAGTTTTATATCCTCGGATGGTTCCTGTTGTCTGTTTATTCTCAGTGAGACGTCAGTAACACCTAATTGATCAAATATCATATGGCTGCGTTCTTGAGAGTTTAATCGATTTCTATTCTGTAGCGCAACAAATATATGACGTGGTGCAGCAACGCCTTGTTTTGATGCCAAATTCCAAGTAAATGTACCATTAACATCAGAATCCTTGGAATGTGTATTCATTGTTAGCCAACTCAGCAACGACTTTCCTCCTTGGTCCATAAATGATAGTATTTTTTCCTCTGCGATGATTGATGGAGTCAACACTGGCATCCATAATGATAGTTTTGTTAAAACGACTTTACTTTCAGCAACAAGAACACTGCGCCAGATTGCATCATTATCAGTACCCTTTCGCACGAGTACTACCTTATGCTTTACTCCATAAATAACTTTTCGGACATTTCTACACAATCCAACGATATGATGCAGTGGAATCGCGCATGAAAACTGTCGACGAGGCATCTTCAACATTGAAACGCGTGTTGCAAATCCTAGGTTGTAATTACTATTAACACTTTTGATAACATCAAAGGGGTTATCTGACCTTGGCTCGTGTTCACCAGTATCATCTGGTTGATCAGCAACTCCAGTAGCCACTGGTGTCCGTAATTTAGTATACTGAACGTTTTCAGGGTGATCAGTAATATCCTTAGAAAACATCATAGATGGACCCGCTGATCTTGTATAATCATCGGAATATCTTGCTAACTCTATTATTGTTGTAGCAATATCAACTTCACGTTCAATGAATTCAATTTCTCTTCCAACAATCATATATCTTGCACTTTCAAATAGCGCCATGATACCATTATTGACATAACCAACTCGGATATTTTGGTCATCTGCATATGCTGTATCATTTTCTTGTAGAAGTTCTCCTTCTACTTCGATAAATGCTTCACACGGTAGAAAGTATTTACTGGAATCATGGACCTGAAGTTCGATTTTTGATCGAAGATCCGGTTGTACTGCATGATAGGCATAAAATTGATAATCACGTACGGAATCATCCTTGCGTACTGGGGCGTCCATATCAAACGCTGGATCAGGTGACCGTTTGAATATTTTATCATATATTCATAGATCTAAATCATCGACGTCGACGACCCCGTCGTCGTTTAAAACAACTTCCCGCTATCATATTTGCGGTTATGCTATCTTGGGCGTTAGTCACCAGGGACGCTAGTTTCTGATCCACTGCGTTATTTATTATTTTACTAACACTCCCGGGCATTTCCGATTTAGATGGTAACGGTAACGACGGAATCGTCAATGGTGGCTTCCTTCTCCGTCGAACTAGAGCTGTTAGTTTATCCCGAGCAGCCGAAAACGCTTTTCCGGCAAGATCTCCAACAGCACTAATACCCTTATCACGAATAACATCAATAGCTTTCATTGATAATTGTTTTACTAGCGGCGCTACTTTTGGAGCCATTCTTGCAAATAACCCTGCGATGCTATCACCGAGACCATCGCCATAATACGCTCTATAAACTGGAAACCGCGAGATTACTACATAGACACTGGTTGATTTGTCATGGTTGTAGTGTATGATCATCTTATTTAATTGTTATTTATCTAATGCGATGACTTCGTCATCAGATTAGTCACTATGATAACCATAATGGGAAAAATCCGTAGGATTTTCCATTAACTCGTCAATGAAATCTCGATATATGTTGATATCCATGATACCGCCTTGAAATAACCACCTGCAGATTTCAACTGCTTCATTAATTATTTTCAGCTCGTTTTTCTCCGATGAGAACTTCTAATCGTGCTATACCACCAAGAAAATTACCAGGACAACTAACTAGACCAGTACCTGAAAAAGCCTTTTGATATCCCTTTTCCTGTTTACCAGTTGCACCTTTTCCAGAATCAGCTTCTGAAATTATTAGGGATACAAAGAGCGCAACTGGTATCGGTGGGATTTCTATTTGAGATATCAACTTTTTAAGTCTCTTAAATCCTTCATCGTTGGATGGTAGTGAGGACTTACCGATTTTTGCCAAATATACTTTTTTTCTCCAATCATTCTTATTAGTTATAGCGTCTTCATATCCTTCATTCATATATTGTTCTCGTTGACCCTTTGGAAATGAATCAACAATAAATCGAGCAAATTCTTTATCAGTCTTAAATTTTTTAATATCATTTATCACATCACTTTTAAATATCTTTTTAGGGTCAAGATTTCTTCGTTCTATTTTACCCTTTTGTTCTTCTTGTTCTTCAATAATATCACCTGGTTGTTCAATTTCTTCAAGTGGTTCAGGTGGCACGATAAGTGGTGGTCTACTAGCAAGTTCTTCTTCAAGTTCTTCAAGAAGTTCTCGTTCTTGTTGTTCTCGTTATTGTTGTTCTCATTCTTGTTGTTCTCGTTCATGTTGTTCTCGTCGTTTTGCAGCGGTTATTATATCACCAGGAAGTGTTATTAAAGATTTTGTTTTGTTTGTTTGGTTCTTTCTGCTATTTTTTCAAGTACAGGAAGCTCTTCTTTTCTTTTCCCCTCCTTGGGTATTTTCCCGTATATAGCTCGCTCAGTGGCTGATATTACTCCCTCTGCTGCTCCCTTCGTTGCTATAGTAAATGGCCTAAACCACTGTTCAGATCCTGCAGAAAAATCGGTTTGAAGATTTTGTCTAGCATGAAGATTTTCCCGTACGGAATTCCGTACGGGAGTATACTTTATAATTGACGATAATCTTTCCCTCGCTAATTTATTTGTCAAAGCTTCGTTTACCATTATTAAAACAGTAAAGCAATTTCCAATTAATGTATGACGCAGTGATTTTGTCATCATAAATCAAAAATTTCAAATGGAAAGAGTCTAATTGATTCATTTAGAAAGAATTGACCATTTGACCCGACTCAGATAGGCAAAAAAAAAAGATAAGCATCAATGAAAAATTACCCAAAGATGACAAAAATAACCACTCACTAAAATATTTTTCAGTTTCACTATAGGCATTTACTTCCTCGTAGCAACGTGTTTATTGATCAATGCCGGTATTGATTACAGTTGAGCACGCACATACCTTTCCATTGTATTTGCAACATCTGTTCCATTGTATTGCAATCCATGGAGTATTTATAGTAAAATTTTACTTTGCAGTTACAAACTTATAGCAGTGGTATCTCAAGGGGTTTGTTCATTTTCTTGAATGAACGCGAGTAGATTTCTAATTTTCGAATTCACCTCCTTTTTCAATTCATAATCTCGGCCAAGTTCTTTTCGTATTTCTTCAACGATAGTAAATAATGGGACAATCACACTTACGTCACTACAGAATGCTAGAGAGTCGCTAATAGAATTCTGGATTTTTTAATCAGCGCATATTTCTTTGGCAGCATATATTTGTTAGTAATAATACCGGATTCTATATCTTGAAAGTCAGACATAATTTGGTCAGGGTTTAAATTGTCAGATAATTTAATCTCTTGTATTTTCAATTTTGAAATCTCGGATATAATCGTCTCGATATTTCCAGAGTTCATATAGAATTATATATATTTCTAATACAAAAAAATATATATGCTTTCAAAAATGAACCCTGTTCGTGGTAAGTTGTTTTAACATCTTACTCACGCCAAGGGATATTATATGATGATATATGAAGCCCGTTTGTGGAGGGATATTATGCGATTATATATGATGGACAGCACATTTACACACACACACACACATATAAATATATATATATATATATATATATATATATATATATATATATATATATATAAATATATATATATATATATATATATATATATATATATATATATATATATAAATATATATATATATATATATATATATATATATATATATATATATATATATATATATATATATATATATATATATATATATACAATTCCATTCGAGTCTTTTGGCAATTGTATAGGAAAAGCACATTTACATATATATACAATTACATTCGAGTCTTTTGGCAATTGTACAGGGACAGCACATTTACATTAAATGAATGATGTCAATGAATGATGACACTCCTACATTCCTGCAACCACATATACCCCACAAAGTCAACCAGGGTTGAATGAAAAAAGTCATTCACATCACGGCTCGTTGTGGTTGGTATATGTGGTTGCAATTTGAATTTCGGGTGTTTACCCACCCCAAAATTGAAACCATCTGTCGGCACCGTTGGCAATAATGCCTGTTACGGGTTTCGAACCATGACCGCCAGTATGGCACAGCGACACGTTACGATTGAGCTAACGGTTCTTATACACGGTATATGTTTTTGAGTATAATATATATGTAAGCTAATACAGATGGGCGGAAGTCAAACGCGAACAGGTGTGATGCACAATGAATGACGTCAATGGCGTGTGAATTATATAGGACAATGAATTATAGATGCCGCAATCCGTTCCTGTAAGCGTATTACTTTGAATCTATATACCTTATACTTACTGACAATATTGAAGCAGAACCGAACATTTGTAAACACTGCATATTTGATTTGTTTTGAGATAATCGCACTAACTGTTTTTAAAGGTATAATGTGTAAATCAATAACGAAGAGGTGTTACGCATGCCAGTAACTGTAGACCACCGATCAATACTAGCTCGGGCTGACTGTACAATACAATGAATGACGTCAAACTCGGTAGTATTTATATACACAATGAATGAATTATAAAATCCACGTACCTTTCATGTATTTATTGACAATCAAATACTTGAAAGAAAAAAAATGGCAGAAAAGGATACAGCCGTTTGTAAACACATCGTATTTGATTTGTTTTCTTACAGAAGCAGATAATTGATTATTTTGTTGAGAACTGTGATGATTATAACATCCAATCGGAAATAAGATGACACAACCAATTGAGATTACCTCTCTTGTTAAGCAGACATAATCACACGAGTTATTTACCTTAGTGTTATATAGAATAGTGCAAAACATGATTAGACCTAAACGAACTGTATATTTTGTCCAATCCTTTTTTAAAAAGCCGAATTTTGTACTCGTTCTGCTACTCTTTGTACTGAGGGTATACAAATATCAAAATATCTACCAGCTTCATTCATTTACTTGAATATTTTTTCTTCTTTAGTTGCTGTATTAAAAGATTTTGCAGGTCTCTTCCCAATTGATTTATAAGAACCAGTTCCTCCTTGTTTAGTATTCTCACTCTGTGTAACAACTCGTAAATTATTCAAAGAATTAGCAGTCTTAATACTATTTATGTGATCAATAACAAAACCATCATTGATCAATCCATTATATACTTCATACACGAAACGATGATTAAGATAGCTCTTCTTTCCGATAGTAAACCTCAAATACCCAAGATTATTCACAACACCGACTGGGTTCTTTAGTCTGCGGTTCTGATAATACCATCACGGGATGCCTCATAGTTTGCATTCACTGGGTGAGGATGAAATTCTTGGTTCATTTATATAGTATACTATTATTTGTCTAATTCATGATTTGGTCTAATGATAACTTTACTTTGGAATCTATGAATGTAGTCTTGGGGTGTTCTTATAATTTTATCCTGGACAGAGTCAAGGACGCTGCCACAGTCAGAGGTAGAGTCATTAATGGAGTTTTTGACAGAATCTTTGATAGAGTTTTTAACTCTATTATCATAATAACGCTTCAACTCTCTGTATCGTTTGCCACCACAACTCAGACACAACTTCGATTGTCCTCTCACTCCTACCCCACATCTTATGCAAGCGACCGGGCCAAGGCTTCCGTGTCGAACGCTTTGCATATGATATCCACAGAACTATGATTTGTTACAAGGGGTTACGGATCCAATCATAAGCCATTTGCAATGATTCATTATATATAATTTTCTTATTTAAATACTTGTTTTAATTATAGCATAAAGAAGTTCGAGAGATTATCAAAAATTACGCCTTGGAAAAATGCTAAATTCAATCTCGATAGAGTCTCTGATAAACCAAAGAATCTAATAGGTGATAGAACCATGATAGGTAAAATCATTTGATTGTTTTAATGAATTCAAGCGTGATGGAGCATCTCATTGTTTGTCAACATTTCGCATTGATGGTAGCGTTGATGCTACCATGAACGACGAAAACGCAGCAGTGATAATCTCACATCTTGGGCGATAAAAGTATTTTTTAGAGTAAAATTCATTATTCGTTCAGACACGGGAGATTGGATTTTCAAAGATAAATTTGAACCAATCGACAATAACATATTCTTCACGGTTGATTATAGATAGCGTTGAATACGATTTTATAATCGCGGATGTAACATCTAAGGGTATATATGTAAATCGTAAAGACGCTTTCTTGTCCGATGGAACTAAATTGGGTACAATTGCTACTTACAACGATGGATACAGCCTTCAGTATTCAGTATACACATTTGAGGGCATCTATGCTGGCTTATGCTTCTATCAATTTATTTTCGATGATAAATAGATTTCCTGAAACAGCAGTTAGAGTCGCCACTGATTCATTTTACATAGACATGAAACACAGTAGCGCAGTGGCCAAATTCAATAATTCTGACGAGAGTTGGGGATCATGGAGAATTAAACGGGAAATACTGCGCGATTATTCCAAATCAGCAGATGTTACGATTGAAGATAAATATTTGAAAAATAATCAGATATCAGAACTATCTAATGCACTGGAGATATCTGATCCAATATGCAGATATAAAACAGTTTATTTAAACGGCTGTGGTGGATCAGGAAAGACGACTCGTGCAAATGAGTTATTTCGTGGGAAATCAAACATGATTGTTCTAACACCAACACACAGACTTGCAAGAGAGATGAAACAGCGAGGAATTAATGCTTGTACTTATCACAGTTTCTTTCGATGGAAAGGCGATGAATGGACTCCTGAATGAATGGGTGAGAAATTTATTCCTGAAGTCATAATTTGGGATGAGATATGCACAGCGTCATTAGATGTATTACAAAAGTTTCTTGATTGTTTATTGCTTTCAAATACAAAAGTGATAATGTGCTGTAATCATGGCCAACACCACCATTTGTCGGTTTATCCCCACATGATTGGCTGAAGAATTTTGTAGACTACTATAAAGAAATTAGTACTAATCATAGAGCACTTGATGAACAATTACGCGAGTTCAATAAACTAATCAGATTACAACCGGATAGAATCCAATGTGAAATAGCCCGTGAAATAATTTCGGAAACACCATTGAAATATTTTTGGGAAGCGTGGAGACCAAACGATTTGATAGTAGCGAGTAGAAAAATAGTCAGAGATACACTTCAGATGAAATTATTTGAATTGCATAAAGAAAAATTTGCAACACTTCCAACACCGCTGTGTTATAGGCCTTCGGATACACGAAAACAGAATATCGAAGTTGATATTCCAGGACAGCGTGAAAAGCAGAATTTAGTGTTAAATGATATTGTGCTGGTTGATATCAATGTCGTCGAAGATGCATTGCGAGCTGATAAATCCCCATGAACGCTAGGCTACGCAGCGACAATACATTCTTCAGAGGGATTGACTATATCAGATACAATTGTTTGGATGATAGATAATCACATCGAATGGTCAAATTTAGTTTATCTCGCAGTGTCCAGAGTACGAAGAATAAATCAGCTTCGAAGAGTTGTTTTAGATGCTAATGACACTACAATAAGTGATATACGCAATGATATAATCAGAAAAAAACTCTATGGTTATAAACAGCAGGATAAAAAAATAATAGAGAATTTGACATTGATGCTGAATTAATAATTAAACTGAAACAACAACAGAATAATCACTGCGCGAGTTGCAATTGTATAATGCGTTGGTGTTGGTCGGACAAAGATCCTCGCCAATTTAACGTAGATAGAAAGAATAACAGTATTGGTCATACCAAAGATAATGTGATGCTGATTTGTCTTGAGTGCAACAGACGCAGAGGCGCTAGTTAAGACCACGTGGCGGTAATTGAGTATCCTCGGGTATCACTTGTAGTTGGTGACGAGTAAATTCTCGCTGAGGAGCAGTTGAATCCAATCTATAGATTGCTGGTCTACCCGTAGATCGTGTTATGCCGGATATTTTATGCGCGGTGACACTCCAAATAGGATCAGTAGCTCTTTTTCTGCCACCTTCAAGCTCTCCTGGTTCATATAAATACCTAACAGAGACATTACCGAGTATTGGTTGTTTTGACAAATCTTTTTGCGGTTGTACTGGTATAGAATTATTTTTAATGGCGTTGTTAGGTTTCATGTTGATTGTTCTAGTAATCTCGTTATTCAGCGCGGTAATTACACCTGGTAATCTCTTGACCCATTCACAAGATCGTTTATCCTGAATAAACTCCTTCGCGTATTGATATCCAAATAACCGCTCAGCAAGTGTCCGATTAAATCGTTCAACAATTGCCTGATCGCGATGTAGTGCAGTATGCCCTCGTCGTAACGCGGTATTATGATTCTTCGTCGCTGATAGAACCGCAGCCTGAAATTCCTTGCCAGGATCAACTTGTAATAGATTTGGCCAGCGCAGAGGACCTCGCCGATAAATCTTTTCAAATGCAGAAGCCACTTCAGTTGATGATTTTGTTTTTGACGGCTCTGCTTGTTTGTATCGACTCGCAACATCAACTATGGTTAGCGCGTATTTGTAACCACCATCATGCGGTTGCAATAGTATATCAGCTTGATAAACTTCATTAGGAACGGTCACATCAAAATGCGAGTAGTTAATTTGTTTAGGCGGTGGTAGATAAATCTGCCATATCGCCTGTTTGGATAACCAATTAGCCGCGGTGGTATATTTCACCGCTGCTGCGCTAGCGAGTATACTGATTGCTGCCTTACCCCTCTAGTATCCTTTTGGAGAATAATAAATAGATTCCATGTTATTATTAATTACCAGCACCTAACATCAATTTACCTTTCATAGCCGATTTTACTAACCATGAAGCCAACTTTTCTTGGAAGGATTTATCAGTGATAGAATCCAACGCATGTATTAATTTTACATCTGCGAGATGTCTGTGTTGCAAATTAATGCTTTTATAAGCAACGTCATGAGCATGACACGCCTTATCAGTGGCGTTTATTGAATATTCACCCGGTCGAGGATGGTTTGGATCATCGAGTCTGATATCGAGTCTAGTCCCGGGTCCACAATATCTTTACACTGGAAGGTGTTTTTCTCCTGGATACTTCGCCCATGGTGTTCCCGGTAGTTTTACTAACTTGGCTGCAATATCACCTCCTCGTTGTTTTTAAATTATCCGCAGATTTCATAGAAACAAATCTAAATTTCCTGGTACTACATTGTACACACTTACCAGAAATTTCTGATCTGTTATTGCTAGTTGTAATCGTCGTCAAGTCGTTTGTGCCAGTACGCTTCTTACATTTCACACAATATAGATCCATAATTTATTTATAATAACATGAATGTAATTGATTATTGATCAACGATAGAACCAGATATGGATATGACTGTAACTGATTATTTATCAACGATAGAACCAGAACCCTTAAAACATCATGTCATGTTACCAAACTCTATTCGAATGATTATCATTGGACCTTCAGCGAGTGGTAAAACACAGTAATTAATTGATATGATAATGAGATGGATGAAATGGGACAAGTTGTATGTAGTGGCACCGACCGTACATGATCAACGATGTTACCGAGTGTTAAAAGACTACAACGAAAGAGCCATAGAAAAGGCCAGCGAGCTTATAACCGAGATCGAGGAAGCACAGACCGATGGAAGTGTCGCATACGACGATGATTACGAAAGAGCTGTAGAGATTGTCAACGATGGCGCTATTAGGTTTATAACCGATATCAAGGAAGCACCAAGCATTGATGATATCGATGGACAATTTAGTCGTATATGACGATGTGATGTTAGACAATCAAAAGAACCCGCCAAGATATTTTCCAGGGGTAGGTATACAAAACCGACGTGACATACGCCACTCAACGATACACTCAAATACCAAATGTGATCAGAGATAACTGGAATTTGTTATGCATGTTTAACGGAGTTGACATTCATACACAGCGAAATATTTGGCAAACCTGGTGCAGTGATATGAACTTTAATCGATTTAGAAATTTCTTTAGTCACGCTGAGTCAACCCCATATGGATTTGTGACGATAAATTTATCAGACCCGCGGACGCCATATCGTGTCGGACTTAATAAAATATTCGGTTAACCCCATAGCAGCAGAGGGGGCGCGACAACGATATTGGCGTCTTCGAGGAAGCGTTGGTTAGCCGAATCGACGCCTTTTTTTACGCTTTTCGAGGAAGCGCTGGTTGTCCGATTCGCCCCCTCTGCTGCTGACTGATACGACCAGATGGCATATAATGGAAAGCTGATCTTATGCAGGTTCGTAGGTCACAAGGGTGGATCGCATAATATAATCATAGGGTCTGTGAAGACTCCAGTCCAAAATGTAACGATGTTTATGAGTGGGTTGGTTAACTGACATTTTAAAGTTGAAACAATAAATGGAATCATGGAGTTTTGATGTGTATGAGTTCCAAAAGAATCAAATTTAAAGAATAAATCTCCAAGAATAATCATTTTGCCACCTATCTAATTTCCATACTCCAGGAGATTCGGAAACTGCTCCAAAAAGATTCAGTCGGCTTATGTTTTTCTACTAGGAGTAGGGCGGTAGAGACAGATTAAATAAACTGACATTTGTTCCACTGTGAGTGTTGTTTCGACTAGTTCAACCAGTGTCTGGCAGAAGTTTTAGGTTGTGTTGTATTTAAGACATTGTATCATGGAATCCTTTGTATATCCGCGAGAATGGGGGGATGACTTGATGTAGAAACCGGTGGGAGTTAGATCGGGCGTTTGGGGCCATCACCTGATGTTTTTAGCCATGTTTCTGTCAGGAAAAGACGTTGATATTCTGATCGTTGATACCACTTACTTATTTGTGTACGCTTCTCCCGTGGTCCTACTGAATTTGCGTGGAATATTGCAAGACGGAGGGGTAAGGGCGTAAAAGAAATGACTGGAATTCTTCTTCCTGTTCTAAATCCTTTTTAGCTTCCGTTTACATTTAAGAAATGATGAATGTAGTTTCAGTTCATTTAGTCTCGAGTACAATTTAGTATGAAGATGAAGAGAAAAGGAGTGTTCATTTAAATCAATTAATTAGGGTCCATCATATCATAAATGGGTTGACTGGCGATCACGTGATGGCGGTCTATTCAAGAACAAAAGACGTCATAACATTGGAGCAAGATAGATGAGAAAAATTATAATTGTTCTCCTTTCCAAAACAAGGCGATGAAGAAATACATACGAACGGAACAGCCCATGCATGATGCAACACAGTAATGTAGACGAAGATAGACAACTAGCTCATATTATCATGAAAAACATCACAAACACGGAAGAGCTTATTCAAGCCGGTTAAGCGATAATGGTCATCTTTTAAAATGCCAGACGTGTATTTTATACTCTTTATATCCTTATCCTGTTCCCAGGTATCACAATCCTTGGAACTGGTGAGATGCTCTTTTACGCGGAGGTGCTGTACTCTCAGATTTCTGATGAGTATGGCCTACACATCGGTAACATATTTTCACCTTTGAGCAACGGTATTCAAGATGGCCATATTTCTGACATTTATAGCATTTAAGAGGATTTGGCATGTAGATCAGGAACCTGTATCACTAACAGACTTAAACACCACCTGGAGAGCAATAACTTGATATCTCCAAACCAATGTGGTTTTAGAAATAAAAGATCTACTACGGATCAATTAATTAACATGGAGTCCGCCATTAAATTAGCATTTAATAATAAACAGAGGACTAATAGAAACTTAATTGCGGTTTTTATAGATCTTGAAAAAGCGTTTGATCTGGTGTGGACCAAAGGATTAATAGCCGAATTAAATCATTATGGCATTGCTGGTCGCACATTTAATTTTATACAAAACATTTTAACAGACCGCAAAATTATAACTTGGGTATGGGCTACTTATTATGAAGAATACTCCCTTGAAAATGGGACTCCCCAATTCAGTGTCCTTAGCCCCACCCTCTTCAACCGTATGATAAATGATCTTGACTCTAATCTCGCCTCACCTTCAATAGGATTATCACAATTTGCAGATGATAGAGGACTATGGAGAGCAGGAAACCCCTCCAACTATACTCAAATGGCTGAAATGAAAACAAGTCTAAATAATATTGGTAAATGGGCTGACGAATGGGGATTTAAACTGTCGCACCAAAAAACGGTAGCTGTACTGTTCTCACCTTATAGAAAAAACATTATACCCCAACCTCCAAATTCAAAATAAACAAATTAAATTCGTTAAGATAGCCAAATTTCTGGGTATGTACTACGATGAACACCTAACGTGGGTATCTCATATTGATGACTTAGTTAAAAGGTGCAATCTTGACTTAAACTTACTTAAAATCCTCAAAGGAACCCAGTGGGGTACTAACCAAGAAACACTAATGATTCTATATAGGGCCTTAATTAGATCTAAACAAGACTATGAATGCCAAATTTACAACACGGCCTCCATAACCCAACTTAATAGATTAGATAAAATACAGAGGAAAGCCCTTCTCATAGCAACTGGGGCATCACCATATACATCTACAGCAAAGTTGCAGGTCTTAACAGGAGAACCGCCATTACAGCTTCGAAGGCAGGAACTCATGCTGAGATACGCAACTTGACTGTCCACCCACACTAAAACACACCCCACTCTAGTAGCTATCAACAAATGCGAAATTCCGTTTAGAAAAACTCTTAAAAATAAGTCATCCTTTGGCAAAATAGTACATGAATTAAAGCTCCAAGTAGATATATTCCAAGTGAAAACTAACCAAATATTTGATAAAGAACCTTGGAATGATACATCAATTAAAGTAAACATCTACCTTATAGACAAATGTAAAAAAGAAAATCAACACCATTATTTAAAAACAGCTGCAATGTAATTAATCAACAACAAATATAAAAACTATACTCATATATTCACGGATGGTTCCAAAATTAACAACCACTTTAAAATAGGTGCGGCTTGGGTCATTCCAGCACTCAATATCAAAATGGGCAGCCGCCTACCGGATCACTGCTCCATTTACACAGCTGAATTCTGGGCCATCCGGGAATCTTTGAAATGGATTCTAGAAACTAAATCAGATAAGACCTTGATTATTAGTGATTCACTAAGTGTCCTAAAATCAATACAATGCAATAATACTAAATCAAGAGAAAACTTTCTTAATCAAATTAACCAAATAATTAAAATACTCGATACTCAAAACATAACAGTAGAATTTCTATGGATACCATCTTACATCGACATAAAAGGCAAAGAATTAGCTGACCAATTGGCCAAGAGTAAACTCACTGAATCTAATTACATGCCACTAAATTATAGTCCAACAGAAATTAACAATTTAATCTATACACTGATAAATCAAAAATGGCTAAAGGATTGGAACCACAATAAACAAAGGAGATTTTTTTACATAGTCTTGTCAAAGAAGTCAATAGAAATATCCTGATACCCAGGTGCAGGAGTTATGAACAATCTAAAATAAATAGGATAATTCTTGGAGAAACAAAATTAGCTAATAGTTTTGGAAAATATATAGGACCTTTTCCGCTCAACATCAAATGCTTCCACTGTAACGTACCGGAAGATCTGTACCATGTATTCAATATCTGTAACAATACGCAAAAAGAAAGAGACCTATTTATGACTAAACAATTAGAACTTGCCGCACCAAGTAAATATCAAGAAATGATTCAATTATGCAACAAAAACCCTCAAAGAAAATACTATAATATAATTGAATTTCTTAGAACTACAGGGCTAATGGATAGAATATAAGTATAACACCATATCATCCATAAATAAAATTAATGTTTTACTGGTACTGGTACCTTAACAAGCTCTATCCAAAAAGCCTAACTTGATCATTTCGGACCCACCGCTCAAAATTAACAATCTAATCCTCTCTGACAGTAGCTACCTTTCAAATGATGTTTAGTCATATCAGCAAAAGATATTGTTAGGGACATATAATATGTACACTTTTGTACTAGAAGATTGGCATAGATAGGAACGTAATTTACTTCTTGAACTCTACCTTTTGATGAATTGCATCGGTGGCTTACACAATTTTGGCATAGGGAAATCCACTAGAAAAACTGGATTGAATTTGGAATTAGCGTACGTACTTTTGATTGGTTGATAGGTTGAGTGCGTGATGGGTCTATTCCCAATCACCCAGGTCTAACATTCATATCATTAACCCCTTTTAGGGGTATGATATGACGACAAAATTAAATTGCGCACTCTGTGCGCATAAACGCCAGGAAGATGTGGCACCATTCCATCTTCCTGGATAAATTAAATCACTGCCATGTAAATAAATTTCAGTGCAAAATAGTGAACATATGTCCCTAGTGGCCGGTTTCACTTTAAATCCAACTATTCATTCATTCAGATGAGGAACTTCACTTGAAAAAAATCAAACTATTATTACTCCGGGTTCTATTGGTTTGTTGAATATGCGTACAATGGTGTTGGTGTCCTGCATATTGTTATTTCGTTTAATCTGAATTCTACGGACTGTAATGACACCTTCATGTTTCATCCCTCCATTTTTATCTGTGTCGCTTACTTTTAACAAATCACGTGAGAGTATCTCGCAATTGGAAGTATTGAGTGTCTTATGTGCGAATGACGTGACACGAATACCGAAGAAAGGTTTTATTTTCTTGATATTGTCTGTTTGACCTCGTCGCTCACACTCAAGAAGGCAACATTATTACAATTGTTTAACAATTCTTAGTTTGCAGATCGATCCTGTAATTTTCGTTCCAATTATAAAAACTGAGACAATGCCACAAGCGATTTTTAGGCATCTTATTATTGTATAACCATGTAGCGCGGAAATGTCTCCCCACCACTTGATTCGTCATCAGTCAGATAGTTATCGTTGGTTTCAGTTGATTTTTGTGGGAAATTTCTATCTTGGTTTGTTTGACATTCAGCACCCGTGCTCCGCGCCCACCAAGGAGCCCCACCAAGAAGCAATTTTCAAATACCTGGGATATACAGATGCTATACTCAGTTGATAAAATTACCTGTGATTGACCCGTGAAGCCACCACTATCTAGGATCGGTAAAATGACCTCCTGAATAACCGACCTAGGTCGTGATAATATTACATATGAAAATCGCACTAGCGATGAGTATGCTTTTGATCAGCTGACTAAGGAGGGGAGAATGGAGTAAACAATAACAGAATATGATTAAGAAACGTTGACTAAAGTCAGTTCATAACCATGACATTATTATTGTTTGTATATATTATTGTTTGTATAAAAGGTCGGAATGTTCTCAGTAGCTTGAGGTGTAATTAGGTACATGATAACTACACAAAAGGTCAGGGTTCACATTAGCACTATAATATTAGTTCCTTATGTTATTAGTCCTTTACCATGTTTGGATTTAGCTGTAATAAAGTTTACGACATAAGAGAGATTATGACTTGATTACAATATGCGAAATGTAAAATGTAAACTCTGCAAGGAAAACACTTGATTGACTTCGGACTTCAACTATAAATGAATACTTTTTTGATGTGAATAGATATAGATGGAAATAAATTGGCTGTCATTTAGGTGAGGAATGACTCAGACAACTAGTAAATTATAAATTAGAAACATAAATAAATTGCCTTTACTGATTGCTAGATTAATCAGGTATTATTGAATTGAATTTAGAATGTCGAGTCGGTGAGGAAAGCACTCACAGATGTAGATATTCTTTTTTCTAAGAGGGTTGCTCAATCTATAATTTAAGGTAATTATGTATTTGTTGTATAAAGAAACCTTCATTATTCTTTGAGCTTCATAAAACCATATACATAATGAATTTTAAGAAATAAATGAACTAATAAATTAAAATACTGGTATGTGAATTACTCATTTCCTTCCTACTAATGTCATAAAGTTTGAAATAACATCATGAATCAAATATTCTAAAAACGGATGGGAACTTCAATTGTGGGGACTAAACCGAAAGTTAATAAATGCTATGTGTCAATATAAGGCAGCATCTATTGCTTCAGTTTCATTGCGCGAAAAATTAATCTTGTTTTCTGTCTCCAAAACTAATATTCTATTATATATCCTATTTTACATTTTAATGGACACAATATTTTTATTTACAAACTAACATCTCCGTAATTGATCTTGTATTACACGTACCTTATCAACATACTGGGAAGCAAAGGAAAATATTTAATTAAAAAATATTAAATATATATTTCCTCGCTTCATGTATTTTGTTTTACATATGTCATTTATATATGTGCAGAACTAACGTATCACTTAAAAATGTTATTATTATTTTTATTATTATTATTCCCAGTTAAGAAGACTATATATATATATATATATATATATATATATATATATATATATATATATATATATATATATATATATAGTATGTGTACTTAAAATAACTATATCAATATTTTATTTTAGGTACAACTTGTATAGAGGTAATCTTTATGACTTCGTAAAGAGCAATAGCTACATGAACGGCAAGTGTTCTCTCATTTTCTCCTTTAGATTGCTCATCATGAGTTTCGTGAAATCCTGATATACCTAACTACATGGAGGTGTCACATTTATTATTTAGATGTGTGCGTCAATTTACACTGATGACCCACTCAACTCGAAACTTTTTGATTGGTTTTACTCTTATGAGGAATTATAAAATGCACTTTGAGTTTTATTGTTGAATCCAAACACTGTTTCACTGATAATAAATGCTGATTTACACCTACAGTAGAACGTTTCTACAAAATTCTACTGAGAGCTCAAATTTATCAATATGTTTATATGATCTTATCGCTGTGTTATTGCATAAACACATTTAGGTATATTTAGGTATATTCCTGAGGTATCTTGTTAAATTAAGAACCACATCTGATTATGTTGTGGATGCTGTGCGTTACAAAATACATTACAAAGCATATAAACATTTACCTGTCACAAATGACTTCATACAGTTTCATTCGTTCATTGTGATCAGTCTGCAATTATATATATATATATATATATATATATATATATATATATATATATATATATATATATATATATATATATATATATATATGGTTTGCATAATATGTCACTAGTATAGCATATAAATGTCTCCTTTTCAGTATATATTAGTCACAAAGTAAAGGAAATGTAATTTAAGTATTCTGTGATGCTCGCATACGTCTATTCATATGAGTGGTACTTTAATTTAAGTACCGATACCTTGTTACCAAACATGTGCCTACACGTATGTAAACAAATACTGTTACATTTATTATGTATCTTTGTCTGTATCTATATAATTAATTTTTACTGGATTTGGGATCCAGACTGAGCATTTGTGTTGCCATGTAGTTTTGTTTCGTGTGGGATAGTAACTCTTGTACAAGTTAATGTAGCCCAACATAGCCACAACTGGACTTGTTTTAAAGGCAATTTTCGAAAGGTTAGGATGATAATAGACCTAGTTACTAACTTTGTGGTTTTTTATATACGAAAAATATGTCTACAAATTCTTATGCATTATAGTATTTTCTCTAATTTTTTTCCAACCCAACCAACTTCATTGATGCAAGGAGCAGAGAATGTGACCGTGTTAATGGGCTTTGCCACTTTGAAAGCATTAAAATGCTTAAGTTTAGCAAAGTACCGAGTGAGTGAAATGTCTGCTTAGTATCATTTCATTGAGATGAATCAAATATATTCTTATCAATTAATCAATTAGTCATTGTGTTTGTAATCGGTATATATTACCAGTCCAAAACCGGTTATCTGGTAAATCACAAACATGTTGGAATGTAATTATGATTATTATGATACATGGTTTTCTTCTTGTGTTCAGGCATTACCATTAAAGGAAAGGTATGTGAGGTTGGTCAACGAAACTCTGTTATTATGATAGATGACTTTCATTCAATGATGGTGGCAGTGACACATGAACTTTCACATAGGTAAGTCCCCCCTTGGCGCCTCTTGTCTGCTGCATTTATGTCCACCCAGTGCTTTCGGTCTCCCGTGTAAGATTTTATGACTTCTACGTGAGCAGCTATCAAGTTATCATTTGCCGCCAATTGAAAACATGTTTGTTAGACAGGAGTTTCGTTACCCTATGTGTCAATCACCCAATCACTATCCTTTCTGGGCAGTTAAAATTACTTTACATCCGATCAATGTAAAATACAATGTTACTACACTATGGTCAATATCTGAAGTAACAGAAAAGAAGCCAACTAACACATTTGATAAAACTGAACAAACAATTCAATTATCAAAGTTATAAATGAAAACAAAAATAGAGAAACTTTCAGTATTATGAACAAATTCCAAACTAGTATTTATAAAGTGCAGTGAATGTTCTGAATCATTGAAAAGTCCGTATAATTTTAAATGCTAGAAATCTTTACTATAATTCAAAGAGCCATGACGTTGTCAAGAAGGGGTTGCCATGAATTAATTTGAATAATTTAAGACAACCCCTGACTAACATTATAGTCTAAATGACGAGCTCTTTCTTTTTCCTATGAACAGTCGAGAAATGTTTGTCCTCTCGAATAATATCGTTGTACAACAATCATCACGTATGCATACTTGCAACGAGAACACACCAGATGTGAATAATTCAAATAATTGGCATTAATCTGATTGCTTGTTACTTGCTATATACACTGTATATTGTGAATGTAATATGCAATAGACCCCAAGTGGCAGCATATACTATTGATTCTGTTTCGAATTAATAATATTCTCTTGTCCTCCTGCAAAAATGGTAAGCTACATAATTATTCTCAAATTATCGAACTCCCGTCAGTCCCTGGGAAAATATGTCATCGGCGCCACTTAAATATTGACATTATTATTAATATCTCTATGTTCATAAGCAATTATTTATAGATCCTAAGCAATATAATACTCTTAAGACATTCCAGACAAGTAGGTCAAATTTGACTAAAGATATTTTTATATACAACAGCCATGAATAAGAATTATGAAAATTAGATACATGTACCAAAGTACAAAACAAACCCACATATACACATAAAATAATGTTACATTATCATCTGACATGTAAAATCTCAGTATATTTTGGTAGCTATTATGGTTGTAGTTTTCGTTTTTGCTCTCAATGGACAAAAATTATTTCAAATAAGTCGAAACAAAATTGTTAGCAATTTATTGAGTTTTCCGCATCTTTACTGGATATTTAGGATCACGTGATATTGTTCTGGAGTGCTTGCAATGATGGAAAATGTTTTGTCCCAAGGTCACTTTAGGTAAAACTTTCTCTCCATGAGCATTGTTAAAAACAACAAGCTTCCCCACCGCCAGCCAGGTGATTCCAATTGAAATAAGCAAATTGCCAATTAAGATACTTATAGCTGTATAACAATTTTAGTATCAGCCTCAAAATAGTCATTGTTTTGCTCCCGATAAAACGAAGGAGTTGCTAGAGACATAGGATTACACTTGTAATAATTTGTATCATAATTTGAGCTGTGAGCTTATAATTAAAATATTTTTATTTAGAAAAAAAGGATGTATGGCATATAGCAGTAGGCTAGTTTTCAATGATTTTGCAATGTCGAACAAAAATCAATGTAATCCGAAGTAATTCTTAAATGTGAATATCTGCAGCAATACGATGAATGCATTCCACATTTTTGTAATGGTATAACCTATAAAATATTACAAGATGGAACTATCTTATATTAGCCACAAGTGTGCACATAACAGTTTCTTTGTTATAATATTGATTACATATTTGAAAAGGTATGTTTTTTGAGAACAATGTTAAAGGTATAATGTATATATATATATATATATATATTCATTTATATATACATACATTTATATCCATATATATATATATATATATATATATATATATATATATATATATATATATATACATACATACATATATATACATATATACAGATATATAAACATACATTCATATATATTCATATATATATATATATATATCTATATATATATATATATATATATATTTGGTTTATGATCATGCGCCTTGGACGTTTTGTGTATCCAGTCTTGGAGCAACTCACGATGGAATTGGGGAAGCCAGCGATTGTAGCTCTTTCGATCAATATATTATGGCTTACCGACAAGAGCCACAGGATCCACAAAAACCATATTCCAAAAATCCATGGCTATTCTCTAAGTGCTCTGTACGATCGATGAAGCTGACGTTGAAACACAAGTATGTACAATGTATATCAAAACATATAATATGCGATTGTTACTTATTTCTATGATACCTCTAATTGGCAAAACCTGTATCAGTTTACAATGAACACATTTTTTAAAAGTATATTTGATTTCAAAGTACGAATCGGAATGTAACCTCCGTCATTTACAAGTAGAGTCTAAATAATGTTATAAAAAACGATTTGACCTACTGAGGAATATGTATTTCTAAGATATAGTTATGTGTGCGTATGTCGTGGTTGTATATGTTAGAGAATTTATTTATTGATTGATTCAATGATTTTTAACGGCGCACCAGCACTTTTAGGCGATTTAGCGCCATAGAATAGGTTGTATTTATACATGTTTAAAAATGCTAAAAGGTTTAATATCGACCAGCGACATAAAAAAACAAAGAGTTCAACATACAAATGGTAAGATGTTAGTAACAGTAAAATATGAAGCTTCCCTATCAACGGGATATGTAAATGGTGCATGTTAAAGAGTACAGTTGAAAAGATGTTGAAAACAAGGGGCGGTATTTTCATGAGATAAAAATGTTCTAGGTGATAGTATACAAATGATAGTTTAAAACAGAGATTTACTTCCTTAAGGAAATCGAAAATACAGGTGATATATAGTATCAAAATGTTTCATCATGTCATGTACATTGTATATGTTAGAAAAAATACCCCACATTTTATAGATGCATGATTTCAGTTGCAACTAAGGAGCTTCATTACTATATCTCTTCTATTTTTTTGTCTCTTGAAACAATACAAAAAACTTTTGTTTTGAAATTCCACATCATTTACGTTTACGTTATACTTGGCTATGCAGTGGCATATTACTTTACCTTGAGGTAGGGTTTTTCCGTTTTTTAAAAGAGTGAAATAAGGTTTGTATGTGACTGTTCCTGTTTTGTAGTTACTTAAGATGGCCCATGGCCCATATAGATGTCGCTGATTAAACGGCGTTTTAGTTTGTAGAGTTGAAGCCTTGGCGACAAAACTTTTCACGAGTGGGGAGCATCCCTTGTTTTGATTGGCTGTGCGTGTGTAGAAAGTGTGTTCAGTTGTGTTTTATTTTAAAGTTGAATGAAAGTGTGAATGCGAGTTCTAATTATTGCCCATATTTTTGACAGGAGATTAATGGGGTTCCTGTTGTTGCTCTAGGCATGCCAACACCCAAATCATGTGTTGGTAATGAGTTGGTCGGGTGGTGGTCCATGTAAGAGATTTCTCTAATAATCCTGCATTCCTTGATCCATTGTCGGATGTTCTGTTTATCAAATTAGGCGAGAATGTAATTGGGTACCTGGATAGTGAGATTATCCAATTGTGCCTTATGGTGTTGAAAGTAGGGGTGCGGTTCGTGGTTGTGAGTTCGTTGATGCCTTGGGAACAGTCGAGTGGGTTGGCACGGTCACGGTATTGGAGGGGAGTTCGTGCACGGAACATGGAGTTGTCAAGAGTTGTTAGGAGCTTGCAAGTCATCTTTTGCCGGCTGAGTGATATTAGGGGAATTTATATGGACACTGATGCACGGGGATGCCGGTGGCTATACACCAGACGTTTTTTTTTCTCGCTAGTTATGAGGCATTTTAGATTGTAAAACTTTATTCAGATCTGAGAGTGGAAAGTTTTATGTGTTCCTTGTTTTATAAAGAGAATAATTTGTGTTTATAAAGTGATATTGTTTATTATGTATAAAATGAAACATCAAATGAAAATGGTAGCTCTTGTGTGTAAAATTCCATATGTCAATAGAGATATCCATCCTGATGTCCTATAACATAAAATTCTCATTATAACGGACAAAACTACTGAGCCATAGTTTCGTACGAAACTTGTTATGTGTCTTCTAAGATGTATGAGGGAGGTGAAAATAGCAGGGATGTCCATGTTGAGGTCCTATTGTAGGTATCATTTACATGGCATCCTTAAAACATGGAGACCACCACCATTATTTAATGGCAAATCGCTATGGAGCGCATAAAAGTAGTGACAATGCACGAGAGGTATGTGTTTTACGGTGGTAGTGGTTTTATTCAAAGCAGTAATGCATCAAGAAAAAAGTAGAGATATACATGTTAAGGATCGTTTTAGGTAACATTTTTATGACATACTCATGTCATAGACATCGTGGCCTTTACTTATTGTAATCTACAAAGTATATGTTATACCGGAAGGGTGTGATGGAGAGTTTGGTCTATGTTGATATGGGTGGTGATGCCATGCAGTAACCAACTGCTTGTGTTAGCTCGCGGGATTAAAATTCTGCATCACGCGTACGTGATGGAAATCATCTCCACTTTGGGAGAATTTGTGAACATGCAATGTATAACTTTTTGTATAGGGACCGCATGTTTAAGGAGTTTCAATGATGTTGGTTGACCAACCTATGTAAAGTAAAGAAACTTTGCTATTTTTACAAAATTAGACATACATAAACCAAAAGGGATGTAATATTTGCATATACAAAACTGCATAACTCGTATAATAGACCTATAATAGACTTTGATAACCGTTTTTGCTTACATAATTTCTCACATGTCCAAGAATTTCAATTTGCTATCATATTTTATTTGGAATTACAGTCTTAGTGTTTTGAGAGGAATTATTTCGTGATATTCTTAGTGTCTGTTTTCTTCTTTACATTTTTGTAAATAATCTTACAATGAAAAGGTATACATATGTTAAACAATTTCATCCTGTTTTAGCTTGCCCCATGTCATTTATTTGTTTAATTATATTTTAATTTATCTCTTCTTTTGTGTCCTTTAATGTTGTTTTCGTTTATAAAATACTTCCTGTTTCGGGAGCCCCATGTGGCCTAGTGGTCTAAAGCGCTCTCCGTTACGAATCACTGCCATCACACCTGTCTGCGTGGATTCGATCTCAGATTCGGCTAAGGTAGTTCCTCTTGGGTCGGTGATTCTTTCTGGGGATGAGGGTTTCACGGATTCTTCCTCCACAATTAATAATGGCCGCCATGTATAGCCAATCGTGTGCTGAAATTTGGCGTTAAACCCTACAACAACAACTGTTTCTTTCTACGGCCTTTCAACTTATTCAGAGGAATACACCCAGTGATGTGACATGTTTTGTACCCTCGATTGAATGAACACAGTCTTCCACATAGCAGCTGGTGCGATTTTAATTTTTAAAACATATTAATGTGTCAATCGGTACCCTCATATCATTATCTCATGTATATTATATTAACCCTGCTCCAAAGACATTTCTTAAGCATTAGTGTGGGCTTGTTATCCATCAAGATCATGTGATTATATGGATGGATTCCAAAACTCTCTAATGTTTTATTTCAAGGTGGCACGTTTGCATTAGCAAATAATTAACACTTTATTCAATTTCCCCATTTCTTATTATTTATTGATATTTAAACATAGTTTGAACAACGATTGAATTAGGTGGATACGAGAATATTCTGTGTTATCAAAGACTATAACACAGTGTCAGTATATTATTTGCAAAATACTTTGCAAATTCTACAAGTCATATGGTCTATTTGTCTTAATCGATTTTATATTGTTTGACTCGGATTCAAAGACCCCATCACAGATTAACTGATATTCCCTCGGAAAAATGGAAGTCTGTTGGAGGATACCATCTTGAAGATGCGCGGGATATTGCCTCATTGATCTCGTTTCCATTCCACCAATGTACTTGATGGTCTGCTTTGTTCTTTCGCCGTCCCAATGTTGCCTTACTTTCATCTAAGATCAACCATTTTCAGGTTCATAAATTTACTTATACATGCTAACAGGTGTAGTAAATCATGCCAGAGTTAGCCTGACACAAACTACGTAAAGAACAACAGTTACGAGCTGAACCGACCTACACTATTATGCTTTGTTTTCCAGAGTTCGAGTTTGGTTGACTGAAAACATTGCTGATTTTAAAGCACTAAGCAAACATTTTAAATACACGACGTTAACTCAGTCGTAGGAAAAGAAACGAAGAATATGGATTATGGTAAGAAGGTCATGGACAATTTCCAAGGAAAAATGGAAGTCTGTTGAAGGATACCGCTTTGCAGATGAACGGGATATTGCCTCATTGACCTCGTGTCCATTCCACCAATGTACTTGATGGTCTGCTTTGTTCTTTTTTCGTCCCAATGTTACCTTACTTTCATTTAAGATCAGCCATTATCAGGTTCACAATTTTACCTATACATGCTAACAGGTGTAGTAAATTATGCCAGGGTTAGCCTGACACACTCGCTAAACAGACTTCATAAAGAACAACAGTTACGAGCTCAAAAAACCTACAATATTATGCTTTGTTTTCCAGAATTCGTGTATATTGGGAACCCATTCCAAACATGGTTCTTACTTTTGTTGATTGAAAACATTGTTGATTTTGAATCAATAAGCAAACATTTTAAATACACGACGTTAACTCAGTCGTAGGAAAAGAAACGAAGAATACGGATTATGGTCAGAAGGTCATGGACAATTTCCAAGGAAACATGCAAAACAAGTAAATTGTACTTACGGGTGTTGGGGGTGGAGGCGTTATTGACAAGTACGTTATGGCGTCCAGCCAATTAAGGGAGTATAATTTTGTCATTCATGCAGCATACGTTTCGCAGCAAAAGAAATGATCATCCGAAAACTATATATCTTATTTGGCATCGATTAAAGAGGGATCACGTCCGTACTGATTCCATAAATCGAAGACAGCGTTAATGAAGAAACTACAATATATTCTTTTAGACACATTCGTGTCTAATCCTGGCAGCATCACATTACTTTAGAGAGGATTACATTTTTTAAATGTTTGATATAAATCTTAGAGCGGAAGTAATGCATATGAACAATCGTTTCCACAGAATGGTTTTGGAAAGCAGACGGTCATCCTCGGTTACAAAACTCATGACATAAACTCGAACGTCTTTATGTTTTGGCGAGGAAGTTCATTGTTATAATAAAACACTGAAAAGCATTAAACGGAATACACAATTCTGGTCTCGAAGATTTGTTTATTAATTTTCACAGGTAATAACAAGTGATTATTGGCACATAAATTAGGTACTTTTAAATATCTGTCAAATCTATCAAATAACTGAAAGTTTCAGTGGCCAGTCAGAAGATAGCGTTGATGAATTGCATATATATATATATATATATATATATATATATATATATATATATATATATATATATATATATATATATATATATATATATACATATATATATATATATATATATATATATAAGGGTCATTGGAAATATCCAATGGTCACTTATCGTAGTGTTTATTATGATTCCTTTTTGAGAGAGGAGGATATATAAATATATATATATATATATATATATATATATATATATATATATATATATATATATATATATATATATATATATATATACTATAATCTTTGTTTTGTATTTATGTTTGATTTTCGATTCCTCTTCTTTCTTAAATGCGTATGTCTCTTGAAAGTCTGTTTCCATTCGCTTTCAAGTTACCGTGTTTATCGTTTGAGAAATCGAGTTTTTAGTTGGCCAATTGTATCAAATTCGTTGCGTCATTATCACCCACAAATTGTGTTTGAGTACGAATCTGAATAAAACTTTGCAGTAAATAAGGTACTGTTCAAATACAATATCTAAATGAATCTAATTTGGCCCCACTTGTATATTACTTTTGTGCTTGTTTGCAATCTGCCAGGAAGACGAGATTTATTGGAATATATATATATATATATATATATATATATATATATATATATATATATATATATATATATATATATATTTATATATATATATATATTTATTGGAATATATATATATATATATATATATATATATATATATATATATATATATTTATTGGAATATATATATATATATATATATATATATATATATATATATATATATATATATATATATATATATATATATATATATGGGGGGATATTCTGCAAATCTAATTATACATTCGTATTTCAGAGATTGTGTGACCATTCCTGGTGAATACTACCACGCTCGTGAATATACCGAGCATGTTAGTAAAGAGGCAGGAGTGGTGTTCCCTGCTAATGCGCAATGTGAGTTCAACAATGGACAAAGATCTCGCGTTTGTGAGGTATTACGTTTTGTGTGTTGAAGCATGTGTATAGATATATATATATATATAGTTAAGCATAATTTTATACGTATGTTCTGGTTTCATCCTGTCCAAAATACCGACACTGAATAGCATGATTTAATATATGATATGACTTATCGTTTGTGCCGTAATGCCAAACTATTCCTAACTGCCATGGTTTAGACGTAAAAACACACTGCTATTGTGTTTTAAGCAGAGTTTTTGTAAGAACATCTGATGGATATCTTCAGGCACCCAAGGTTGACTAAGTGTGCATGTTGTGCCAGAAGAAAACGTTCCTGTGCGCTAATGCTCCTGATACTCCTCGATTCTTCAAAGGCTGTGTTTTATTTGGAAGCTAGAGCGGATTTAACCATCTTAGCATGTTTATCCCTAACATCCAGGAGTTGTACGGGACTGGAAATTTACGTTTAAACATGAACCACAATGAAACGGAGTCGAATGAAGTAGAGAAATGAATAGTTGCAGATGGAAGCTTGTTTTATTAGGTTTGCTTCAATGTAACACGTGTGACCGGAAGTTAAATAACTGCCTAGCCGAACAAATATTTGCATTGCCACTTTTAATGTATCAACGATCTGTTTCCGTAACTGTTGTTATTATAATCATCAGGAAATGGATATTATTATATCTATCTCTGAAGATCTTGCATAAATAGTACAACTCAGATTACCTGCATGTAATGGTTAGACTCATTAAAGTCATATTAGAACATATATCGATTACAATGGTAAGATATACAGATGGATATGTGGACATTATATAATGCAAGTTATATTATTACAGGAACGTTGATAACAAATACTTTAATGTATCATCACACTGCAAAAGCAAACAAAATGTATAATTGACTGCTCAAACAGAACACGCAAAACATCTGTAATATATCGCATCTCATGAATGTATAATACAGAGCAGACCATTTTTTAGTACAGAGAACATACAATTAAACATAGATGTTGCAAACAAACGTACATAACATACAATGTAATTCATAATTTACCGATCTGAATTTAAGACAGAGAAGATTGACAGCAATATTGTTGAGGAACACATAAGTACTCGTAATGATACCACACAAAACAATACTTTTATACTTAATACGTTCAATGATATAATTCAAGCTGCAACAAAACTGGAGTAACAAAATCAGGAAAGAGTATGGATATGACGCCTTAGAAAACCGAAACCAAACTGTTGCATTCAATGCGACGTTATTAAAGCACCTAAACGCCAAAAGTTATGATATATTTAGGTACCATTTTTATTCAGCTATAAGTTTAATTCGTTCAATTCAACACTCACGGACATATTTTTTTACTTGCTTATGACTAAGGCTTTGTGAGAATTAAAGAGCATTTAATCTAGTTAAACTTAGTGTTTCCATCGATCGTTTTCCGTTACATACCTTTGGTTCGAAATCTTATCGCTGTTACCAAAATTTCACGATTCACATATGTTTTGAATGTTGTGTTTACAGATTATTTATACAGTTCTGCTTATGCTTAAATCATACCATTCGAGGCATGGGTCTCAGTTAGGGCCATACTCAAAAGAAAGCCATGGATACCTAAGTTTCGCATAATTTAGTTCATAATCAAATGGTTGTTTTGCAACTTGCTTTCACATCTTTACAGTAAAATGTTTTGAGTTGTATCATTACGATCACTATCGAAAGATCACTAAAGTAGGTGAATATGTTTCACGTTTCATACCACCTGTTTTGACTCATTAACTGAAATGGAATCATCTTTGCAAAATAGACGACTGTAACCTACATTTGAATAATGGACATTTATTTTTGCATTAAAGTCGTCGCACGTACGGCTTTGGTATACTAAGATCCGTGTATAACCTCTCTAATTATACACGTAGCGAGGTCGTTCTTGATGTTCAGTTCTACCCCAGGTCAGTAGCCTGTTATGGGCCATATTGAACGCCGCGTTAACATTCGTCGTATCATTGTTGTCTAATGTTGATTAAACAGACACGGTTAGTGCTAGCATAGCAAAATAGACATTGACATGCATCTCTTCTACTGGTATTCTTTACATACAGTCATAGGGAATATAACACGGCTTGCGAGTTTTGCAACGATAAGAACATAACTCAAAGCCGACTAGATCTAGTGGCTGGTTTGTGATCTTCAATATATGCCTAATTTTATATTTCTTTTAAAAAAGACTCCCATTGAAACCATCTGCCGTTTCATGAGATGTACGAATCCAGAAACAGGCATTTGCAGTGAGAGATATTATATTGCAGCTAGAGGAACAGAATGTGGACTACGTATGGTAATTAATCACTTTCTCTTTTAATCTACATAAATGCAAATGGTTTGTAAAGTTATACAAATCAAATTTACCTTATGTACCGATCGCATTTGCATGCAAAAACAAAATTCCGTGAGAAAAATAAATTATACTTTTAGATCGAATGATGACTAAGTGTGAAACAAAAAAGACTGCAAAACATTTCAAGATATTTAAAAAAAATCACACTCAAATCTGGTTTGTTAGAAGCCACTTGAGCCTTTTGACACCTAATTCATTAAGATCCAGTTAACAGAAACGGATAGGAATTCTGAACTTATGCTTTCTAGTACAATTGCAGACACACACACACACACACACACACACACACACACACACACATATATGTATCAAGAATACAAATAAAATGGCGTATAACGGTCTTTAGCCTTTAGCGTGCATTGGATCCACAAAGCGATCACGTGTGTCAGGGAATAATTAAGAGAAATGCAATAAACTGATAACGTATTATTAGTGTACAACTCTTAATATCTTTTTCAAATGCAAGTACAAAACATGGACAAAACAAATAAAACACAAAAAATGTTTGGTTTAAAAAACCTTACATGACAGTTTCTGAAGACACTTTACATTAAATCCGCTGTTTCAATTAGGATTTTCCCATCCCGTTGCAGATGCTGGAAATCACACTTCTTGACGTTGAAATCGATGAGCAATAACGACATGTGCTGTTTGATATAAAGTTGTGCAAGTGCAAATTATATCCTGGATATTTCACTGTTATATTTGTAATAATTGAATATGATGCAAAATTAGATTATTATTGAAAAGGAACTGTTTTGCCTGCAAAATATAATTTTATTTGTGCATGGCTGTGGCGATAAAAGGTGTAAAACCTGTCTACATATGATATAGACCATGACATTTGATAGCACGGTGACTAGAGAAAACTACACATACATGGTCCAAATCAAACAAGCAACAGAGCGAATGCAATATATCACATAAAATGTAAGATATGAAGGCATAGTGTGTTGGAGAAGATGAAACGCTACACAAAGGAGTCAACCGTCACATATCTAACTGGATGCCACAGAAGCTGTAAAGAAGTCCTGTCACAGAATATTACTCCTCCCCATGCCACAATTTTAGTGATATAACACTTATTGCACCTGCTTACAACCCGAACTGGAGTTCCGAAACTAGGAAAGAAAAAGGAATCTTACTGGATACGCCGCCTGAGAACATTGAAACTAAACGGTTTAAACTAAGAAGACTAGAAAAAGACAGACAGATAAAATTATATTTTGTAGTCGGCACAATTTCTTTCAAAGAATTCTCTAAATTTGCTTAATAACCTTTTCTTACTAAAATAAAAATGAAATAGTTGGGATATCATTTGCCTCTACATAATTTCACATAAAAATATGTCGTTATGGATCATCGATTTCGAGGTCGATAAGAGTTTGATTATTTGATTGATTAGGATTTTTAACGTAGCCTTAACAATTTTTCAGTCATATCGCTGCGATGTCTGCAGTGAGGCAGTTTATAGTGATGTCTAGCACTGGGGCATCATGTCGCAGACATGTAGCATGATGTCCCACCCAGTCACATTATCCTGACACCAGGCCGACCAGTCCTAACACTAACCTCTTAATGCTGAGCGTCAAGCGAGGCAGCTGTTAGTACCATTTTTGTAAGTTATTGGTATGACTTGGCCGAGGATCGAACCCACGGCCTCCCGCTTCCGGGGCGGACGCTCAAACCACTAGGCCACCTGAGCGGTTGGGTCGATAAGAGGTTTTTCTAGCACCCGCAACGGGCTGAATTAGGCTAATTGACATAATAGATTTTAAGGGTTAATTCCCGCAGAAAGAGCAATGTAAAGGTTTTCTAACACCACGGTTTTTTCGTGTTTTATTTGTTTGTCTTGTCCATATTTTGTACTTACCTTTGAAAAAGACTCATTAACGGTCGAAAGCATTCACAGTATATATATATATATATATATATATATATATATATATATATATATATATATATATATATATATATATATATATATATATATATATATATCTGTTATTTTTCAAGCGGTGCATTGAGGGAAGGTGTGTTTCCTGATCATTCAATTAAGGTGAGTTGGAGCCAACAGTTCTTAACCTGCCAAACTTGCAAGCATCTTAATATTTAAATTTATATTCTTCTCAGACCAGGCAAGATACGCAATTGATAGGAATTACATGGACAAAGAAATCTGTTCTATGCAATACAGCTTTGCAAGATCTTATGTTCATATATGGAGGACACATATACCAAACACAACATGCATTAAGAAATAATTAAATTTTTGATAGCGTAATTCGTAATTCAATAATTAATCAGTGAATTAGATTATAATACTCAGGATGATGATTATAATCCATATAATTATTATTATTGTTATTCTTAATTATAATAATTATTCTACACCCTTGTAAGTTTGAAAGTTAATTACACGAACGTTCGCCTAGATTTGTTTGAGATGTCAAGATGATAAATTAAAGCACTTTAATTTTACAGGACCAAGTTACCTATTGCATGAATGAGATTGGAAAAGTTGAAGTAGTTCCAAGCTGGATAATATATTTGAAACGCATTTATAAAAGCAATGTATATTAATTAATATTATATTTCTATTGACACGTAGTCAATTGCTGATAGTGTCGTTCTTTATCTGCTCACATTTGGCACATTACTGTATCGTATATACCGCTGTTATGTTTCGCTGGGTAAAAATTTGAATATATTGCAAACCTTTCACTTATTGTTACGTAGTCAATTTATATCAGGATTGACCTGAAGGACGCTTTGGTCAATTCACAACACAACACAATATATATATATATATATATATATATATATATATATATATATATATATATATATATATATATATATATATATATAATCTACAAACACAGTCATTCTTTTGCGCTCTAAACATACGATTCATTCAATCTAATTACATAAACATTCACAAATAGAGAAACAAAAATGTAATTCATATATTCAAATGTATGACGTAATGATTACTATAATCTCACGAAATGAAAATACGATTCAGTGAAAGTGAGATTAAAAAATCACATGGAATGAAAATGACTTAATTGTTCTCAATAGAAACAACATATGACTAGCAATTTAGTCATTTTTTCAACAGTATGATTCATAAATATTTGTTAACACTTGCAGCTGTGTCCACTGACACAACTGTGTCCACTGACACAACACACATTTGTCCTAAATTCTCTGGCTGGACCACACTTGTGTCTGCCACACACACGCTTCATAGATCCACCATGCACACAAAGTTAAACATGAGCGGTTTAGTCTTTTTATGACCTTGATTGCTAAACTTCCATATCCGTATAGAAACACTGACGGCCAGAACGACAGCTTGATATACCCTCAAACACATAGATACAGACAGCAAGTATCATAGAGGGCGAATCCGACAACTTTTACAGAAGCGTCTATTTTGCAAACCTTCCTCCAAAATCTAAAAAAGATTTTTACCTCCATAGAGTTACGTGCTTAGGCTTGCATTAGCAGCAACACAGAAAGAGTGATAACTAACAAGCTTGTAAAACTTTAACAAACAATTTATTAAGTACAAATATTTTCAGAAGAGAAAATAAATAAACTTACGGTTTTAGAGAATCACGTCCAAAAATAACCCAATATAGAATTCACAAAAATAATCCACTAATGGAATTGCAAGAGTTCTGACAAAAAAAATGTCCTAATAGTTCCCGGTTAGAATCTTGACGATGTAATCCAATATGGACGACGATGTCACGTGATTTAGTCAGTTCTTGTTTTTATAATAATCCAAATGAAAATCTATGAGCCCATATTCTTTTCCAGATAAATAAAATAATTCTTCTTGCTCCAAACGATTTGAAATAATTTAAACTCAAACAATAACACACATATTCCATAGCCCAGACTAACTACTGAACTGTTCTCTCCCAAAAAAAAATTAAAATACCTGTTTTTACGTAAACAAGGGATCACGTGATTTTCTGGAAGGTCATAGAGCAAACGTACAATCATTTAAACATGTACGCACGGAAAGATCCAGATATGAATCAGCCACGTCTCACCCCCCAGAACTAAAATAGAAAGATGTCATTGGAAAACAACCAATCATTTCTAAGGCATGTTTATCATTCTGAAGCAAGGTCAGAAAATGAAGCTAACAAGCAACGTCAACATCTGTGTTTACAAATAAATTATAGATATATCTAAATTTCCAGAAAACACTTCCCAATTTAATCAATTATAAACCCAAAAATGAAACATTATAAATAAATTATTTAAATCCAATATACGGAACAATAGCAGAAGAGGAGAGTGCGAATCGGACAACTTTATAGAAGCGTCTATTTGGGAAACCAAGGCTTCCTCTAAAATCGAAAAAAAAGTTTCCTTTGGAGACGCCCCTCTGCTGCTATTGGCGTAAAAATCGTTTTTACGATTTCACAAACAGACTAATTTGTAAAACATTATCTCGTAAATCAATCAGATTATTGGACTGATCAGTGAGTTTAAATTGAATTCTCGTTAACGAATCATTATGACATCGCATATAAACTCGATAAGTTGGATCCTCAATTATTAAAAATCGGGGTGGAGCTGTTGGTGCTAATGAGTATAAAATATATCCTTGCTGATCTTGATTTGATCTTTCGAGATTTATTTGGTAACTTCCTTCGATAACATCACATACTAAATTCACTGCAGTCATCGAGGATATATTAACGTTTCGAGGAGCGATATGTCGCCCACCACCATCTGGGTCATTATTATGATTGAGGATTGTTATTGTTTGTGGTTGTACTATTTTCTTCCATGTCTCGTGAATCCTTTTAAAACCATAATCGATGGTGTCATTGAGAGATTTTTCCATCTCTGGGACGTTATATCCTGGTAATTTAAAATTTAATAACTCTTCTTTTGTTGTATTATATGCGGATAAAAATTTTTGTTTATCACCTCCTCGCTCGTCAATAGATTCATCAAAAGATTTTATAAAATATTCATTTAATTTTTTAATATCCTTTATATAAGTTGTCATAACTTTTATTATTTCTATGATTTTATCACGTGAACCCGTTACATCCAAAATATATTTTTGAAACCTTTCCGTAGTCTCTCTCTACCCAATTCTAACAATTTATTTGCTGTTTTCAAAAACACATTAATATGTTCATGTAATAAAACTGTTTCTGTACTTTTTTATCACCGTGTTCAAATTCAAAATGCAACCTAGAGAAACCCTTCCTATAGAATTCAAAATATATTTTCTTTACTTTGTTATATCTGCCCCTTTAAGAAGATCTAAAATTATATCACTATCATTATGAATCTCATATGTGGTAAAATCAGATTTTTCCGGTTCAGGTCGAGGTGTTTTCTCCAGGCCAACCCAGTATTGTCCTTATCGAACTCTGATAGATATCTACGACATATCCGGACGAGTTTATCTCAATGACAGATGATAGTGATGGTTCATGAACCGTTATAGCGTTTTTGGATTCTCTTCTAGGAATGGATTTTATTCTATGCTGAAATTCATTATTGATCTGTTCGATTTGGTAGGACCCATATGGTAGCGAAACAACATTCCGAGCGCTATCATCAATATCATGAAAATCAGAAAGAATCCGAGCACAATCTAATTTACCTGACAATTGAATTCCTTGACTTTTCAAAGTTGAAATCTCGTTAAAAATGAACTTCATATTTTCGAAATTCATTATATGAAATATTATATATCTAATATGATAAACAAAAAAATTGAGGGTCAGTTTTGACCCGTTTTCATTTTTAATATATATATATATATATATATATATATATATATATATATATATATATTTCGAAATTCATTATATGAAATCTTATCTATCTAATCTGATAAACAAAACGAGCGGGGGTCAGTTTTGACTCATTTTCATTTTTGATATATACATGTTTACATATATATATATATATATATATATATATATATATATATATATATATATATATATATATTTTCATATTTGATATATACTTATTTAATCGTAATTTAAAATCGTAGGCAAAATTATAAATTTTCTAGTCAAACCAACACAAAAAAGCCATTCAGTCGGACTATGTGTCATCAAAAAATCCCACTGAGATACGTGAATACAACAAATGAGTTATCGTTGTTTCAAAACCGTATACACACAAGCCCACACGAGTTATTCCCTTTAATACTACATATAATAAATTGGATGTAAACGAATTGAATTCTGTTTTGAAATTTTTTTAGAAAAAGCGGATTTAGTTATATTCTCTGCTACTTTTCGTAGAGAGGTTTGCAAATATCGAAATACTTTCCAGCTTCATTCATTGAGTGAATATCTCTTTCTTCGTTTTTTTCTGTATTAAATGATTTTATAGGTTTCGAATTTTTCGAGTGTTTTCTAGTCCCGCCTCGTTTGGTGATTTCACTCTGTGTTATAGCTCGTAAATTATTCAACCTGGTATTTTGAGGATTTCCATCGATATGATCATTAACAAGACCATCCTTGATCAATCCGTTAAATACCTCATAGACAATTCTGTGATTAAGATGATTTTTTACTCCAGCACTAAATATCAAATACCCGGTACCATTGTCAACACCAACTAATTCCTTCAGCCTGCGGTGTCTGCCAATACCGTCACGAGATGCTTTATAATTGGTAATCACGGGATGAGGTTGAAATTCTTGGTTGATTTATATACTATAATATTTTTTGTCTAATTCATTATTTGGTTTAATTATTACTTGAGAATCTATCAATGTGGTCTTGAAGTGTTCTTATGATTTTGTCATTGACGCTGTCAGGGACTGAGTCAGAGTCATTGTTGGAGTTTTCAACTCTATTATCATAATAGCGTTTTAGCTCTCTGTATCGCTTACCACCGCAATTGAGACATAACTGCGACTTACCACGCACACCTACCCCACATCGTATGCGATGTAAAGGCCCCAAACTTCCACGACGTACGCTTTGTAAATGATATCCACATAATTCATTTCTGCATGATTTGTTACAAGCGGTTACTGATCCTATCATAAGCCATTTGCAATGATTCATTATATAATAAATTCTTTATTTAAATACTTGTTTTAATTATGATATGGAGGAGTTCGAGAGATTATCGAAAATTACGCCTTGGAAAAATGTTGAATTCAATCTCGATAGAGTCTCCACTGATGTACCAAAGAGTCTAATAAGTGATAGAATCATGTTGGGTAGAATCCGTGATGGTTTTAATGAATTCAAGCGCGAAGGAGCATCTCACTGTTGGTCAACATTTCGAATTGATGGTAGTGTTGATGCTACCATGAACAACGAAAGAGCAGCAGTGATAATCTCACATCTTGACAAGAAAAAGATATTTTTAAAGTGAAATTCATTATCCGCTCAGAAACGGGGAATTGGATTATACGCGACAAATTTGAACCCATCCTGAAAAATAAGAAAACTGTCACTGTGAGTCAGGATTCCAAACCAGGAATTCTTACTGGGATTGACAAACCGTATTGCAAAAGTTCCTATCCTGTAACCGCGGTTGTTTATGGAATCTATCCGATAAATGATTAACCGATTATTGAAAAACTAAAACCCATGAAATTGTCAGGGAGGATAAATTTTGTAGTAGAACGTATAATAAAGCATTTTTCAAATGCGCTGCGTGGAAACAAGTTGACGGATCTAAGACACATAAAAGAATAAATGAATGGGGATTAGCACTGAAGGAGAGTGAAGAAACAGTTCAAGATATAGCCAAATTAGAAACATCATTAAGATTCCCAATAACCGTAATGACGATAACAGGAAATGTATAACACGAATCGAAATATAAATCAAATGGAGCTCCAATCAAAATTATTGACTTTAATGAACACGCATGGACACCTACGGTAACAATATTTCCGCGGGATAGAACCATAAAACATTACACGGGAAATTTATTTGATTTTTTTTACGAATTAAGTAAAAACAATCATGTGTCAGTGTGGATACTTCACAGTTTTGAAGACGAAGAGGGTAAATTCGATCAATTTGTAAGATCCAATGGCGAATTATACCGTACTGAAGCCCTCCACAACGAGATGAAAAAAACTAGTTAGTGGTTTTTCAATGGATTACGACGAACAATTATTAACAAACTGTTTTAAAATTCCATCAGCTGCAGCTCATTTCTCGAGAAAGAGAAATCTATGGAAACCAACACGCGCAGAATTTTTCTCAGATATCGAATTAAGCTGCGCGACATATGGCCATGGTGGATTATGGAATACAAAATATGACCCCAAAAGTATTATTTCGGTTCATATGATTGCGTGTTATCCAGGGAGTTTTCTTGGGTACGGAAAGTGTTTCTGAGTATTTTAAACGATTTGGACATCGCACACATGAGATGAACCGTGTTACGATTAATGGACCACTGATTGATTTTGACTTAACCGGATTCACTCGTGTGGTATCATTTGAAGTGGCTAAAGGACTTAATCCATGCTGTTATGTTTGGCTTGGTAGACACATCTCTGAAAAACAATGGATGCCAATAGTGTTATGACGGTATATGATTGATTCTAAAATGCTGATATCGCTGATTGTCAGTGAAGCAATTATATCATATCGGAAACAAATTGAAGTTTGGTTACCACAACCCGATAGTCTAGATAGTATAATCACCGAAACAAAAGCAATTCCCCGATCTCGACGAAGAATAGATCGTGAAATGGTCCAAAGAAATCTTTGAAGTTAGAAATAAACACGCAAAAGATTTCGGTAGAAGAATAATTGGTAAGTTCACACAGGGTGGAAAATATGACCACAAAAGATATTCTTCGCGGTTGATTATAGATGATGCTGAATACGATTTCATAATCGCAGATGTAACATCTAGGGGTATATACGTCGGCCGTAAAGACGCTTTCTTATCCGATGGGACCAAATTAGGTTCAATTGTTACTGATACAAATGGTGAAAATCCTCAATATACTTAATTAAGGTAGACTATGCTGGCTTGTGCTTCTATTAATTTACTTTCGATGATAAATAGATTTCCTGACTCCGCGGTAAGAGTAGCCACTGGTTCATTTTATATAGACATAAAACATAAAGAATCAGTGGCTGAATTCACTAATTGAGACGAGAGTTGGTGATCATGGAGTATTAAAAAGGAAATACTGAGTGAATATTCTAAATCAGCAGATGTTACGATTGAAAACAATTACTTGAAAAATAATCAGATATCAGAACTATCTAATGCACCGTCGTGTTCCAATACAATATGTAGAAATAAAACCATTTACTTAAACGGCTGTTGTTGGTCAGGGAAGACGACTCGTTCGATTGAATCATATCGCGGGAAATCAATCATGATTGTGCTAACACCAACACACAGACTTGCAAGAGAGATGAAACAACGAGGAATTAATGCTTGGACTTATCACAGTTTTTTTCAATGGAAAGGTGACGAATGGACTCCTGATAGAATGGGTGAGAAATATATTCCGGAAATCATTTTTTGGGATGAGATATGCACAGTGTCGTTAGATGTATTACAAAGGTTTCTCGATTGGTTATTGCAAGGGAATACTCAGTGATAATGTGTGGCGATCATGGTCAACCACTACCTTTTGTCGATTTGTCTCCACATAATTGGCTAAAGTATTTTGTAGACTATTCTGAAGAAATTAGCACTGATCATAGAGCACTTGATAATGGTTTACGTGAGTTCATAAAACTAATCAGATTGCATCCGTTTAGAATCCAGTGTAAAATAGCGCGTGAAATAATTTCAGAAACCCCATTAAATGATTTTTGGGAAGCGTGGAGATCAAACGATTTGATAGTGGCAAGTAGAAAGATAGTCAGAGACAATCTTCAGATGAAGTTATTTAACACACACAAAGAAAAATTTGCAACACTTCCAGTGCCATTGTGTTATAGACCCAAGGATACACGAAGACAAAATATCGAAGTTGATATTCCAGGACAAAGTGAAAAGCAGATTCTCGTGTTAAATGATATTGTGTTGGTTGATATCAGTGTTGTCGAATATGCATTTCGTGCTGATAATTCCCCATGGAAGCTAGGATACACAGCGACGATACATTCTTCGCAAGGGTTTACTATATCCGATACAATTGTTTGGATCATAGATAATCGTATCGAGTGGTCGACTTTAGTTTTTCTTGCAGTGTCCAGAGTACGAAGAATAAATCAACTTTGAAGAGTAATTTTAGACTGTAATGACACAACAATAAGTGATATTTTCAGCGATGATATAACCAGAAAAAAGCTAAAAAAATAACTTAAAAATTTGATATTGATGCCGAATTTATAATCACACTGAAACAACAACATAATAATCACTGTGCGAGTTGCAATTGTGTAATGCGATGGTGTTGGTCGGATAAGGACCCCTGCCAATTTACCGTAAACAGAAAAAAAGTATCAGTATTGATGATACTATACATAATGTGATGCTGACTTGTCTTGAGTGCAACAGTCTCAGAGGTGCTAGTTTAAGACCACGCGGCGGTAATTGAGTATCATCGGGTATCACTTGTAGTTGTTCACTAGTAAATCCTCGCTCAGTAGCAGTTGAATCCAATCTGTAGGATGGCGGTCTACCCGTGGATCTCGTTATACTAGAGATTTTATGTGCAGTAACACTCCAAATAGGATCAGCTGCTCTTTTATACCGCCTTCGTGCTCACCTGGTTCATATAAATATATAACAGTGACATTGTCGAGTATTGGTTGTTTTGATAAATAATTTTGTGGTTTTACGGGTATATACTTTTATTAGTCGCGTTGTTAGGTTTCATATTAATTGTTCGAGTAATCTCTTTGTTCATCGCGGTAATTACGCCTGATAATCTCTTGACCCATTCACGAGATCGTTTATCCTGAATAAATTCCTTCGCGTATTGAGATCCAAATAACCGTTCAGCAAGTGTCCGATTAAATCGTTCAACAATTGCCTGATCGCGATGTAATGCAGTATGTCCTCATCTGATGGTGACATTATGATGCTTCATTGTTGATAACACTGCACCCTGAAATTCCTTGCCAGGATCAACTTGTAATAGATTTGGCCAATGCAGAGGACCTCTACGATGAATCCTTTCAAACGCAGAAGCTACTTTAGTTGATAATTTTGTTTTTAGAGGTTCTGCTTGTTTTATGTACTCTCAACATTAGCGCATACTTGTAAACACCATAATGTGGCAGAAATAATATATCGGCCTAATGAACCTTATTAGGGGCGCTGACATCAAAATGCGAGAAGTTAATTTGTTTAGGCGGTGGTAGATAAATTTGCCATATCGCCTGTTTGGATAACCAATCCGCTGCAGTGGTATTTTTCACCTTTGCGGCGCTAGCGAGTTTACCGATTGCTGATTTACCCCTCTAGTATCCTCTTGGAGAATAATAAATAGATCCCATCCAACATCAATTTACTTTTAATCGCCAATTTTATCAACCATGAAGCCAATTTTTCATTCAAGGATTTATCAGTGATAGAATTCAACGCATGAAATAATTTTACATCTGCGATATATTTGTTTGCTGATTGTTGCTTTTATAAGCAACATCATGAGCATGACACGCCTTATCAATGGAGTTTATTGGATTTTCACCGGGTCCAGGATGGTATTGATCATCGAGTGTGATATCGAGTCTAGTCCCGCGTCCATAACAACTATTTCCTGGAAGGTGTTTTTCTCCCGGATATGGTGTTCCTGGGAGTTTTACTAACTTGGCTGCAATATCACCTCCACGTTTTTTTTTTAAAAACATCTCCAGATTTCATAGAAACAAATCTAATTTTTTTTGCACCACATTGTACACACTTACCCACAAGTGCTGATCTGTTATTTTTAGTTGTAAGCGTCAAGTCGTTTGTTCTAGTACACTTCTTACATTTCACACAATATAGATCCATAATGTATTGAAAGTAACATGAATGTAATTGATTTTTTGGCGACAAAAGCACGAGAACCAGTTAAGCATCATGCAGCGCTACCAAATTCTATTCGCATGATTATCATCGGACCATCTGGAAGTGGCAAGACACAACTGCTACTTAATTTGATAACGAGATGGATGAAATGGGATAAGTTGTATTTAGTAGCCCCGAGTGTAGACGATCAGCGATGTTACGAGGTGTTAAAGGATTTTAATGAGAAAGCAATCGATGAGGATATTATTGAGTTTATAACCGATATCGAGGAAGCACCGAGCATTGATGATATTGATGGAAGTATTAACAATTTAGTCGTATATGATGATGTCATATTACACAATTAAAAGAATCCCGCTAGGATATTTTCCAGAGGTAGGCATAAAAATACCGATGTGATATATATCACGCAATGATACACTCAAATACCAAAAGTGATCAGAGATAACTGCAATATTTTTGCTGTATTCAACGGAGTTGACAGGCATACGCTACGAAATATTTGGCAAGCCTGGTGCTGCGGTGATATGGATTATAATCTCTTTAAAAAAATTTTTAGTCACGCTCAGTCAATTCCACATGGATTTGTATCGATAAGTGTGCATGATCCTAGATCAAGATATCGTATCGGACTTGATCAAATATTCGGTTGAAATCGTAAAAACGATTTTTACCCCCATAGGAGCAGAGGGGCGCGACAACGACTTTGCGTCTCCAAAGGATTTTTTTTTTATTTTGGAAGAAGCCTTGGTTTGCCAAATAGACGCTTCTATAAAGTTGTTCAATTCGCCCTCTCCTCTTCTGGTATGGAGGTAAGTCTTTTTTCGATTTTGGAGAAGCCTTGGTTTGCCAAATAGACGCTTCTGTTAAAGTTTCTATCGGCACATATACAAAAAAACAACATAATTTGTGTCGGAAATATGGCATCCAATCAGACATGCTGTTTATTTAACCTGATGCAAATATAACCCATTAAAATGGAAACATCTTGTTTTTATACAATTTTTATTTACGTTATTATGTTATTACCACAAAATTCAAGTTTCGTTAAAAATTGATGTGAAGTGTGAATTACACAGCAGTACCATGACAGTTTGGAAAATTAAAAATATAGGAATAGTTTATGTTCTAAAAGTGACGCTTTGAATATCACGTGAAATCTATTGAAGTATTTACCAGAGCTGAATAGGTTTCAATCGTGCGGCATCGCAGGTACAAATGCTGTTAACTGAATGTAGCACTATTTGGTAATGAGGATGTTATCACAAAGGTCAGATGCTTCATTGGCCACAAATAAATTAAAACAAATCTTATATTTGTCAGCAAGAATAATGAGGGATAACAGTGATAATAGTTCCAAGAGGCACGGCATGGTATCCATATTGGTTACACGATTCGCACCATTCTCATTTAGATGGAATAAGATATCATATGCAATCTGTATCAGTTACCGATAGTTACGTGCCACCCATTCAGGAATCGTGATAACAAGATTTGCAAGATGTCCACGATAATATTCGTTTGATTATTCATTTCGAACATGATATTGTTGCTTATTACTTAGTTTGTAACAATAAGGTAGTAACAATGTTCATGATGGTTGCCTTGGCAGTCATACTGGTCATCAATGGCTGCTAACATTTGGGACGAACTAGACGTCATCAAATCTTCAGGTGAAAAGCACTTATTGATACTACCATCCATTTAAGAGCAATACTAACAACGATTTCGACTTGGATTCTGTCAAATTTCATGGCACATCTCCAAATAGCTGAGAAGCAGGTATAATAATCTTGTAGCCAGTGGATAACAATCCATCCTACATAATTAATATTGTGAACAATATCAGTATAGCCACATTTAATATCAAATTAGACTTTACAGATGGCCCTTGTGTTAGCGATAGTATATGTTCATTTAGGACTAGCTAGAACATGGAATGATAGTGTGTCAAGTTTCATAACAATCCACGGTGTAGTTTACGAAAAGCATGCTTATTGATTTACTGATGACATGCTATCGAATTAGCGCTCCTGACTATAACCAGTCGAGATTAAAACTTCGGCTTAAAACTACTTTTTTCTTCTTAAATATATAGTTATCATTAACGAAGTGAATTAAATGTTGTGTTATTGCCATCAGTGTAAGTGTACAAAATAAGACAAAATGTGGACATTCATATTTTAAATGGAACTGTGTGCGTAAATCCAATCAATTACATTTACTAGACGCCATGTTCTTTTATGGCTGGTTTTAAAATTACAGAAAGCCTAGAAATAATGAGTTGTGTAGTGCAAACTGCATCAATATGTGTATGTTCAAGGATCTCATGGCAAGAAAACAATCGCTTATTTTGTTAAACAAATTGCAGAAAATACTAATTACATGATTTGCGCATGTTTAGTGTTGGTGAACAGAAACTTTGAAAGACGTTGCGTTCACAAGAATCTGCCATGCACTACATTAAGCTGCACGTGCAAAATACAATAGTTCAAGCAAACGGTGTATTAGAAAAGTGATATGTAGACGTTTGCATCTTTAGATGACGAACATGGTAAATCACTGAAAGCTCAGACTGTTTCCATCCACATAAATGAACGCCAGATGGATTGACAAAAGGGATTGTAGGTACACTAATAGTCTGTCTTTTTCATACTGCATCCAGTTCATGCTCATTAGATTTGAAGAGACGTTTTTGGTAAGATGCTTCGACGTTGGTGTTCAGCATGCACAGATATTCTACCGATATTCTGCTGGTTGACCTGTAGACTCAACACTGATACTACAACCCAATGCTTTGCAATATACAAGATGTACTGGGTATGGTTTATTAAGCTCCTACTGTCATCTCAGATCCTTAAGGTTCCTAACTCCAATTCGTTTCGGATTCTTATAGGGAGAGTTTGCATCGGCCTCTGCACGAACGAATACTAAGTTGTATAAACTGATTTCAACCCATGTTGAAACAATACAAGAGAAGATCGTATTTTACATTCAGCATCATTTGCAAACAACCTAACCATTAAACTTATTAGTGAATCCACATCAAAACTTCTGATACCAATATTTGTTTTGCTTCATTATGTGTTTGAAAGATTTTTAGAAAATGTACTTGTTTTTTTGTTTGCTAAGTGTTATGAACTATATTTGTATTTATACACAAATTTGCCATAATCACAGGGGTTATAATACAGTTTATTGCTGGATTGGGGTCTAAAGGAATTTCTCAGCGAGGGATGTGAGATGCTTGGAAATCAGTATAAAATGTGCAAGAAGAATCTGGCTAAACACCCGTAAAACCAATACATAATGGAAACGACTGGCAGTTTAATTATATATGCGCATTAACAGCGCTTGAGACTCAAACCAACGCATACAAATGAGATGATAAGTTAAGACGAGCTGATGTAGACCACTGGACGACCCTGCCACACCAACACAGATGATTATGAGGATGAATAAAGGTATTGTATAACCATAGGAAGTACATGGAAACATCATGAAAAGGAATATCATATACATGAATGCATTGTTCCCTTGTGCAACAGTGTTTGATCAGATATCATATAGCAGTTTTGCAGAAAATTGCATTGACGAATGCATCCTTTGAAAAAGAAAGAATCTCGTTGCAGCAAAACCAAAACAACACAACTGTCAGACAACGTTACATGTGAAACCACTAATTGAAGATATTAGGTTTGATAATATCTGTTTGATTTGGAAACACACTGTAGATCTGATGTTACTACCACTATTTTCGCCTAGTATTGGCCCAGTTCTGTTGACAGGTGTGTATTTAATGTAACACATCTGTTGGAGTAGAGATTAAAATAGTTTCGTTTCATTAGCTTGGTCCCTGACATTAATGTGCATTATTTACTGTATGGTCTTTACAAAATGAGTATATCTCAGCAATTATAATGAGAGGATACATTGTGCATACAAATCAAACTATTCTAATTTGTGTTTGTCCTCCTTTCTATCCAAATGTACTAAATAGTAAAGACGAATTCGTCTATTTTATGCGTTAGTCTCAATTCAAATCTAAGCAAAGTTGTATGTGTAGGGAGATCTTTAATGTCTTGCTCATTGTATGATTCGGATAGAGATACGCAATACACATTCTCAGTCCAAAAATGAAAATCTGCATAACTTTGGCGGCAGCTCGCTTAGTAGTGACCCCTTTTGTATTCAACAGATCACGGGTGTTGATTCCTGGTGAGGCGAGCCTATCTCAACTGTGTCGAACTGTTTTTTGGCAATTAGGATTATCTTGGGTGAAATTATTAACGATTCGACCAGGAGATATTCATCCTTTTTCAAGATACGTTCTGCCAGTAATATGTATTTTGATATTGCCATAGATGATAGACGGTGACATATTGAAATACATAAAGGGGATGTGCCTGTGTTGGTTGGTTCACAAACCGTAATATTATGAAATTGCTACGGGACTGTGATTACGTAACTAAGCTTACAATTTATTTGCATATTTAGCACTGAATAGCCCGAAGTCCTAATAAGAAAAACATGAACATACCATTACCTAATAGAATGAAGTTCATGTCGTTAAATTAATTAATATTAACATTCAAAATATACAAACGTTACTTTGCGTATATAATTTGGGACTTGGATAACACATTTTAGTTCTATGCTTATATTTGTACACCTAAACAAATATTAGTTTACTTTGGGCGTTTGCAAATACAGACGGGGAAGTGGATTAATATATATATGATCCAGTTATTTTAAACCGTAGAAAGATAATGTGAATTAGACCTAGCCTCGGAGCATTTAGAAAATGTCTATCAGATTTCGTCTTCTTACACTGAGACATATCGATATAGTCTTATCTGCTTAGTTCTTTTGAGAGACTGCGTGTACTTCATGTAACACATCTACCTCCTCATTGAAACAAATGAACCATCGCATTAATACAGACTCATATACATCAGTACGCGCTTTAAGTCGTCGACACACACACACATACATACATACACACACACAGACACACACATATACATACATTCATACATGCATACATACATACATACATACATACATACATACATACATACATACATACATACATACATACATACATACATACATATATATATATATATATATAGATTATAGATATATAGATATATAGATTATATAGATTAGTATGCATAGTATACTTTGTAGCAGTAATAACAGTTCTAGTTTCTAATAGCATTAGCTGTCTAAAGACGCATCTTGAAAACAATGTACATAGATAAGTGTACGAAAGTCATTGTAGAGCGCCTCATGGAAGATTGAATAGCAAACCAACGGAGTTTCTTCCGTAAATAAAGTTAGTTATTATTATTATTATTATTATTATTATTATTATTTTTATTATTATTATTATTATTATTCAGAAAAGTGCTGATTGTTGGGATTTGTTGTGCAGAATGGCATGTGCGGTGGTGGGTGACTTACAAAAGGAAATATTTTGCAGTAGTCAGATACGAGCAACCTAATAGGAAAGTGCGAAATTCCACTTATAATAATTTTTATTTTTACTCTTTGTATTTGTTTTTTCAAGTTTCTTTCATCACAATGTTTTGAAATTTGTGTGAATTTTGTATTATCGTTCTCGGACCGGTAGTGGACCTTAGTCATTGTAAACAAAATTGGGTACTTAGCTGCGTACAGTTAACTACGGTCACGTTACATTTATGTATTTAGAACAGGTTGTCGTACATTTTGTTGCAATTTCCATGGATGCTCTAAATACATCATAACGTTTCATTGCACGTATCGATATGATGCAACACGGAAGTAGTACTATCAAACATGTGTAATCACTATATATCTATTTTTGTCTTTCATATTTATATATTCTGTTCTATATTTATATGTTCTGTTCTCTACACAAACATACGTACATGTGAAAAGAATTACTTAGAATTAATTAGACACATAAGAACGAAATGTAATATAACTGCAAATAAATACACGTCGTGGAAATCAAACATTGGAAAACAGACCGCAACGTATTAATAATGCACAATTTGAGATCTGTGGAAAGATCGCAACTCGACCACACACTGAATACATTCATTGTTTAATGACCAGGTAATAGTTTCACTAACAGTGTCTACCTTATCCACAAAGAAAGATGTTACGCATTCTTTAGCTTGCGTACACTGAGCGTTTCTTAAACACGCACGTATATCCGATACATAAATCGTCAAAGGTGTTCTGTTGTAAATCCGAAATATTCTACCCGGTTATCTAGATACACCATATTTGAACAAGAGTTGGAACTATTATGATCTGAGTTAGAAAGTTTAATGACAAATGTAACTGACACCAAAAGGTAAGGTAAATCATTATCGGTACAATATTAACTCTAACTTGCTGCTGCTTTACTGTGTACATTCCAATTATCCCTATTTTTATATTTTCTTTCCTTGTATTTTCATATTTAAAAACTTTTTAAAACCAGCTCATCTCATCATCGGTTTCTATTTTTTCCAGGGGCTTGGGGCAGCGTGCGATTAACCTAGTAATTGCTAAAAAAAACAGTTCTGGGCTGTAAGCAGGTAACAAAGCACACTTTGTCCTTCAATATATATAGCGGATAATCCAACTTTTGTTTGTAGAGTCCATGGACGATGATGTAAAATATGTTATTATGAAGTCTATTTTATTCCCGATGTTATGCAACATTTAAGTGATGATATTAAATATATGCAATTCGTGCCTGCTGTATAAACATTTGATTTGCATGTCTCATTTTTATCCAAATATGTGTCCAGTTGAAAGGTGTTACCTAGTGGAAGACTTGGTATATTCGAGGAGTAGACGAGAATGTATTAATCCTGACTGGAAAGATGAAAACGTTCTTTTTAATGATCAAGGGGAAGGGGTCATTTCACTAAGTACCATACTCAGAATAAATGTCGTTACGCACTCTGCAGCTGATGCCGAGTGTATTTTTACTGAACTTATACGTAAATCCGACACAACTTGCACACGTATAGCAAGCACATGTTCTTTACTATTTTAAGACACATTTTGTAGTCTAGCTAAACCATTTAACATTTAGCATGAACGGATGTCTTACAAAAACGTAAGCTGTTTGCTGTTTATGTTCGCTTATGATTTAGTAATATAAATATATTCCCAAGTCTATGTGAGAAAGGGCTAAATATGAATATACGAAATACAATTCCTTGCAGTATTTGTACAATAATATTTACACTACGCGCCTGTTCATTCCCACTATATGACGGACAACGGGAAGGAAAACATTCTTCAATCAGACTGTTATCGATGACTCTTGCAAATGCAAGAAAGTCATGAACTAACGTCAAATATTGTAACTGTTATATGTATGTATCTATGATTATTTCAAATAAAAAAATATATTCTATACTGTGGTTGTTTATGTATGTCACATATATTCAAATATTTGTATTCTATCGAATGATATATACGTTAATCTTATTTCTTCTCCAATTCCATTGCGGCTTCCTATGAACATCAAGTTAGCATGTAAATAACTTTACCACAGGAAAGATAGCAAAAGTATTTATATATGTTTAAAACTACCAGTTATAGTTTTAAATGAACTGTGTTTATTATTTTGTTCCAATATGTGGCACTGGTGGACATTATCGCTAAAGATTTAATATTGAAATGGAACTCTGTTTTCTATTTGCAAAAGGAGTGTATTAGTTCCTATATTTGTATTTGTATAGGATAGGATAATATATTAATCTTGATGTGTACACTACAGATGCCCAGTATATACCAACTTTACATCTTAGCCTTGCTGGGTTTGATCATGGCGATCATCATCCAGAGTCGTAGTGAGTACATTTTGTAACCAATGAGTTACACATTCCCACAATTCTCCATATGTCTACTCAAAAGAGATATTTCAAAACAGCTGAATCTATATCATATCTGAGCAATGTATAAACTATATTGCTAGATTCTTTGTCAAAACCTAAATGACACACGTTTAACTTATTTTTAGAACCATTGCCATCTCCCCATGTCAAACCCGGAACTCCGAGTCATCCAAATTAACTATATCTACTAGCATGTATTTCTGTATTTTTTCATTGCATTTTGATCTGTTCATGTCTCTCTCTCTCTCTCTCTCTCTCTCTCTCTCTCTCTCTCTCTCTCTCTCTCTCTCTATATATATATATATATATATATATATATATATATATATATATATGTATATAATTATTCTTTCCAGCAATGTATAGATCTATTTTATTCCTATGCATTCTGTACAAGTTTTTAGTGTTTCTATAAAACTGTAATTATGCAGAAAATTAAAAAAAAAACATTTAAGATTTTGGATTAATTACTCTAGCCTTTAATTACACATCCCATCCGGTGTCAATATATACATACATAACTAACACATCGCTAAATATACAACTGGGAGCTTCTTGATCTTACTGAACATCTAATAGATCAAGACAGGAAGAACTGAACTTATTAAGTGCTTTCACACCACCTTATTGTACCAGTATCAAGTTCAACGTTTTGAAATATTTAGTAAATGCAAGTAATCATTTGGACTTGTATAAGGTTTCAGAGGTCTTAATTAGCTATTCATTATATCGATATTCATGATACAGCTCTATGAATCATTTTGTCAAATTTATTTTTTGAAATTCACGGAAAATTATATTTTATTCTTCGATATATAAATACGATATATATAAAAAAAATGGTTAGCGTTATTAAACCAAATCGCTAATTTAAAAGCAAATGTGCCCGTTTTGAGGTAATACTAATAGTTTCATACATATAATATTGGTTTTGTTAGCATTCCGAGTTTTAAAATATTAGCTAGTATAGCGCTCCAACGACAAAATTGTTCGTTGCTTAAGTATAGACTAAAAGTTTCATATATATATATATATATATATATATATATATATATATATATATATATAATTTTGTTACGATTCTCTTTTATTACATTACACAAATACCTGGCTATAGGTAACTTCTTGCTGTGTGAATTTGTTCTGTGCCGGGTGCAGGTAAAGTAGGGCACGTGATCTAAGTAATCAAGCAGTTTGCATCAGAGGGTTTGGCTTGAATTATCGGGCCGATCTCCTTAGTCGAATCGACGATGCCTGTATTAGGTACTCCGTTTTTAGAGAATATATTGTTTTTAAACACGCCTTATGTTATGTTTACAGCTTAGCCCTTGTCCGTGTGACATAACGTTTGACCAATATTAACTGTTAGCGTATAACACCATCAGTATTCTACGAGTCGTCAGTCAGTCATGACAATGAAACAAGGTGTCTATACTTTTGCCATTGGTGTGGCGATACACATTCTATCCGGTAAGTATAGAACCTGAAAATATTAACACAAACTACTAAACGTATTAATAATGCTTGCTTTATATTTACAACTTTGTGTTCTTGTACGTCGTATGATTTCGTGAAATTCTTTAGCACTGGTTTCAAACTTAAGAAATATGGATAGTGGATAATCAATGCTGTCCTTATAGATTTACTGATGTCCCTAGAAATAACAAAGTATTGTTGTGGTTGCCAAGCAAGTACTGCATTTATGAAAAATAAGCCAGAGAAATATGAAGTAAAGTGTTCTCATTTACTATGCTTTGTTATTAACTACATGGCGCTTCTTAACTGACACATTTTGATTTATCCCAAGGCTTCGTGGTATTATCCACATGCATATTTTGAACAATACACAAAATGTTGATTGCCACGCACTTGCATAGTATAACCACCGAATAAAATGTTGATTGCCACGCACTTGCATAGTATAAACACTAGAGAAAATGTAAATTGGCACGCACTTGCACAAGTTTAAAACAATGGGGAAGACCATGCCGAAAGCTATATATTTTTAGGTGTTTAGTTCCAGTACGGTTTACATGCAGTTTACGTGCACATTATAATTGTGACATTTGTATTATTCCGAATATTGCAACACATGAAAACGACAAGCATATTTGCTGTAGGAACCTATTTATGTAATAATATTTGTACGTCATAGTAGTATTATCATCCGTAGTGATAATAACACTGAAACAAACATATTGCCGAAAGAGTTCTATATTTGTACTACATAATCTGCGTCTTGTAGTGACTTTGTAACGTGATACCTTTTATAGGTCTTGATTGTATTTAGATAAATGTTGTTGTAAAATTGTGTGAAAGCGTAAAACAAATGAATTATTTTACCTTTACAAACAGCTAATTGTACTCAATTTTTGAAGTAATTTTACATACAATTCTTCACTTTCGGAGGGAAACATGTCTTGAATGTCCGTTGCACTACAACAACAGAGGCATGTCGCATTAAGTCCATTACAGTTTATTGATCCGAACTTTTGAAACTTGAAAATGGCTCAAATTTCAGACTATCATCTCTTTTTTACACAAATGTTATATATCCATACCGAGGCAATTAAACAACCAGGCCTGACAATTCCATAACCAGGCTGAAGCAATTACATAACCCGATTGAATTTATGCATAATTATGCTGAACAAAATACTGAACCAAACTGTCACAATGTCTTATTTTGTTTACTTAATGTTTGTGTTTAAAACATGATATGAAGAAGCAGGAGAATAATTCTGATACAAAATGTGAATTATTCCAATCTTCATCTTGTAAACTTATGTATGTAGTTTACTATAATTTTATTCAGATTTTACAAACGATTTTGGTGCATTTATTTGTTTCTGGCACCAGGCATAAGGCTGCTTGTAATACGTAATGATCTTTGACGTCCATGCATATTTATGTCATAGAGTTGGTTTTCACGTAATTACTATCTTGTTTACATTTACAGTTTGCACATTGTACAGATGGCTTATAAATAAGCTAGGGTTCAGAAAGAACCCTATGAATCTTAAATGGTCAATGACTAAAAGTGAATATGGTTGGATAAATAAGAATCTGTTTCTGCACAATCACTTGAAATCATTTCCATCCACAGTTACTGACTTTGTGAATTATATCCGCTTGTAGTAAAAAAAAACAACAAGATATGCTGTCAGAATTTGGTGATTAAAAGTCAGTCATCGTAACTAATAAAAAGTGTTTCTTTAAATAAGTGTAGATCTCGCCATTTACAGCATCCATATTTTGCGGATACCTTGCACTAATGACTCAAAAGGTCAAATGATAAATACAGTATACATCGACTTTCCCGTAGAATAGCTAGAGGTGTCCTTGAATAATGGTCAAAAGAAATGTATGTATTTCTCTTCGTGTAATATAGAACTCTAGTGCGTATTTATTCAAGACGCCAATGGTCGAGTTGACTGAGAATGAAAGACTAAACAATTAATTCATGTTAATAATGTCAGTTTGATATGGATGGCTATTGATCAGAGGTCAAATGATCAAACTTTTACAACCATTATTACTAAACACAGCGCTATATTGGCTTCATTTATCGTCACAGTGGCAATATCACGTTTGGAGGAACAATTAAGGTTGTAGTAGTATATCGTGTTCTATCTGTTATTCACATATTTACGCCTTTTTAATTCTGGATATTTCTCGCTCCTTACTTTCCTCGAAACCATACAGATAGGCATTTGCAGGTATCTAACGTTTTAAATTTAGACCTCTAGTGTATATTTAAACAATCGATCAGAGTCCTTCAACATGTGCCAAACTGCAAAACGACGCTCGGCCAATGCGTCGTTTAAGGCTAGAATGCAAGATTACCACGGACACATGACAAGTTACGTTTGAATGCAGAGATGAATAAAATGGAGAACTAAATTCCTTACAAGTAAACTCATAATCACCATTTACTTTATGTTCCAAGATCATATGCTATTAAATGTGGCCGATGCAGCCTATTTATTGTGTTTCTGTTTTTTTTTACCTCACACAGTATCATGCGACGTATACAATGTGTTAAAGTAATATAAAATATCTAATATTACATACGGACAGAATACACTGTTTGAAGCAGATGTACAACGTAAATTAGTTTTAAAAATTGACGTTAAAAGATTATTTCGAACTGTGGAAACTGGTTTCTTTTATAGATTTATTTGTTGGTCTCAGTCGCAAAGAATGGTGAATACATTTCCAAATCGACGGCATTTTACTCTAAACTATATCATAAAAAGAAAATCCACCTTTTATGAATCAATATACGGAAATATGAATCTTTTGGTGAGAACATATTTTGTATTATCACTACAGGCGAATACAATGTTTCTACTTTACTTCATTGTTGAGATATTTCCCTATATCTAGTAAATACATATAGATTATACTTTGTGTGACAGTAAGATAAACGTTCTAATGAAACTGGAAATACGACGTGCCTTCAAGAAGTTAATACAATTTGTATCCCCACATTGAAGAAATATGTTCTTTCGTATATATTCCTTGAGTTAATAGTTGTACATGAATGTAAGCATCAGCGTTCAATGTGACGTTTGGCACAATAATGGTCACACGTTTCAAAATAAAAGTGGATTCTTGTTGCCATCATCATCATCATTTTTATTTGATTTAAAATTATTAATATTAACATTAGTTTATTATTTACAGAATTTATTGACTCGTTGTTAAGTTCAATATGAATATGACTGGTAATCATGACTGGTAATCATGGTAATGATTATGACTGGTGAATATGGTAATGACTGGTGAATATGACTGGTAATCCTGCAAATATTTTCAAATGTTTATGATTTTGTTTTATATCGGCTAATAAATAGTAACATACAGATCTGTATAGTAATTATATCTCGTTGATCTGCTCGTTCGCTTGTTTGACGTTGTCTCTACAGCATTGTATTCTTTTTATTTTAGTAGAGGCAACAACATCGGAAACTGTCTGGGTTAAGGATGCAACTGAAAAACGTACACTGAGTAATATTGATCTCCCTGATGAGTTAGCATTTCATCTCACTCGCCGTTCAGAAACTCTGAGCTTGAATTTGAGAAGAAACCATGACATAAATCCTAATGCTGGCGTCTATTTTGTACGAAAATCGCAAAATGGTAAATTCGTTTTGGGGAAATCACGCCATATAGAAAAGGAGGTAAGCTTTCAGCGTTATACAGCAAACGAGGTTGGTTGTATTAGTCGCTACAATATAAACATATTCGAGATGGCACCATTATATTTGTTGGGCTTTCATAACTATTATAAAGTTTAGTAATTTTGGTTACGAATGATGAAAAACCTTGTAAAATTAGATATAGGGATATAATCTAGTGCTGCGGATGTATTATTGATTCAAACATTAAATAATGTCAGAGGAGAACCGTTGATATAATGAGTATTATCAGTAATAAATGAACATGCGTTATTGTATGCGAGTTTGAACCAAACTTAAAACACAGGTTAAAAGAAACGTAGGATTTAAGTAAATTAAGACTACACATGTATCTGCCTCTACATTATGTATACTAATTTCAGATATACCTGCATACTTTTTATTATATATGAAACAAACCCACATATTGATCTGACACAATATATACAAATTGATGTTTTTTGACGATGTATATTAGCGTAAAATAATCAATTACACATTATCTCCATGTTTAATAAGTAGGCACGATGGATTCAGTGTCTGCTAGCTTGATCACCGGTATACATATGGTACCATGTCCATCTCATATTGTCCACGCCAAGTATCCATGCCCATATATGCATTGTTCAGAGTATCCTTGCCAAAATATTAAGTCAATGGTATCAAAGTTCACGTTATTCATACTAGTGTATCCATTATCACAGTATACATGCCCCTACATCCATTGTTTGGAGTATCCGTGCCACAGTATCTAGGTCTATAGTATCCATGTTCACGTTATTCATTCTAGTGTATCCATTATCGCTGTATACATGTAAATAGTCTCCTTACCAGAGTATCCACACAAATATTAGCTATGCCGCAGTATCCACGCACACCGTTTCCATGCTCAGAGTATAAATATTTTTGATGATTTATAATGTGACAGGTAACGTAACATAGCATAGTTAAATGAATGGGTTTTCTTTTGATTTTTTTCGTCGAATTTATTGCTAAACAAGGCTTGATGTGGGTTGGTTGCTTCATTCATCGTTCTTTAAAGAATATCTTAACATACGTTATTTGAACGATTCACAGTTTCTGTAGTAGATACTGAGATGTAGAAGAATTAAGTGAACTACACTAGTCCAGTCTTGAAAGTAATACTGAACACATGTGTTTTATTGGCATCAAGCGAAAGAAAAGTTACACTTAAGCTGGTGAGTCTCAGCTTCAAACAAGCAGCCTCATTACATGCTGATGAATGCAGAACGCAATGTCGAGATTGACAAAAACGTTTTCTACTAACTGTGTGAATTTAATATTTCCATTGCTGATACTTTTTGTTGGAGGTAAAGGATATGAATGAGAAATTCTTTGTTTAGTTATCTGGATGGCTTACATTTTATCATCATTCATCAGCAGCTTGTTACATGCCATTTATGACTTCACATCGGAATTGCACCTACCTTGGTCTTTGATGGTGGTACAGCATCAGCTAGGCAGATACATTTGTATATTGATTAATATCAGCGTATAAGTGCTTATATAATGGATGTCGATCCATGATATTTGAGAATAATTGAGTATCTTGAATGGATAGAATACAACCGAGAAACTGGACTTATGGAGCATGAACATATTGATTAACTGGGCCTGAAAGATTTGTATTTACGGACACAGTTTATATATTGTTGATTAAACAGGACTTGAAACATATTAAGACAGTACCATGATAATCAACTGCACGTTTGCTTAAAGTGAGAATTTTTGCTAAGTATATGACTGTCTATCTGCTATGGAATTGTAGAAAAACGCAGGTCTATTAACTTACCTAATTATTACATGCTTAAATTGGACGTATTAGCATCGTACTCGAAACAAACGTTTTGATTTACGTCTTTAGTCACTTAAGATGATTTTTCTAGAAAGATTAGAAATTATAAAACTGAATCAAGAATACATAGTAACAACTGAATATCATTTGTATTTTTAAATTTCATTATATACACAGTACACAACGTATGTCCCAATACTTTTCTCGGTAGCATATCAGGACTGTAATTTTCTCAACTGTTTATTTCTTTTACTTCTCCACTTCTGTCTATTTAACTCCTATCGGCATCTACAAATCCTCTTGACCCACGCAATGGTATAGCCATTTAACTTCCAAAGACAATCTCATTTTATATTTTATCAAATGGCACAACACAAGTCCAATATATATTGGACTCGGCTCTGATACGTCAATTGTAACTTCGTTCGCTTCTGATTTATTCCAGAGATATGCTTATGTAAGAGATAAACTGGATTTAGATATTCCAAGTTTTCGTCTTGTCCATTATGAGTTAATATTATACTCTGAATCCTATCGCAGGTACAATGAAAATCGGTATAGCAGATTGATAAACATTACTAACGATATGTTACCCGTAGTTAAGAAGGTTGAAACAATATCATAAATTCTGTAAGAGATGAATTGAATTTAGATATTCCAAGTTTTCGTCATGTCCATTATGTTTGAATCTTATCAGAGGTACAATGAAAATCGGTATAGGAAATTGATAAACATTACTAACGATATGTTACCCTTAATTACGAACTTTTTGAAAACTCTCATAAATTGTGGCATCATAGCTATACGTAGACATAACTGGAAATAGCGTTGGAGGTGTTTAATTACCAAATACCTTTCTTCCTCGATTATTCATATTAATTCTATAACGACTGGCGACCTTAAAATATGTAACAAAAAAGAGAATAGAAGAAGAATGTAAAAAACATTCAAGAAACTATTTATATCCATATAACACAGAGTGAAAGTTACAAACAATGTGAGCGAAATCCCCAAAATTCTTAAATGTCTTGTCACCAAAGGAATAGGACGTTTCTAAAGAAATCAAAAGTCTTGAATGCCATGACGTATCATGGTGCCCTGACGTACCATAGCCATGAACGGTGTGATGTTCTAATGGTCTCAAATGTCCTGATATATCAATTCTGCAATCCGCACTGTATTGTAAATGAATTTACAATAAATCTAAAATCCTAAGTAAATATCTTTTTTCACCATTTATTAACATGACAAATGTCAGGCAGGCAAATATCTGACATTACGACAGTAAACAAATGCACGATTATGTCCAAAACCATCAATAAGAGACACAATATTACTCATCCAATATAATTTAAGTATGCATAATACATACCATCATAAAGAGATAAATTAATACCTCATCGTTCTATACCTGACAATCATGTTGATCAGATGTAAAACTGGAATATTGATGAAGACTTTCATACCATTTCTCAATAAGTCATATTAATTATGCTCGTCTGGAATTACAAATGCCAAACTGATAGGAATTTGTCAAATTCCATTTACATTGCTAAATGTGGTATATATTTCGCAGTTTAACTTTGCTGATGCAGTCAGTTATTCTTGCAGCTGGAACTAAATCAGTGTGTGTGTATGAGAGAGAGAGAGAGAGAGAGAGAGAGAGAGAGAGAGAGAGAGAGAGAGAGAGAGAGAGATAGAGAGAGAGAGAGAGAGAGAGAGAGAGTTTTATATTCAATACACATACGGAATGCATCATCTGGTTTAGTCACAATAATAGATCCGTTCTTACATATTTCTGCTTCAGGGGATTCATTTCTCAAATGTACTTTCAGACGTGTAGAATGTACAATCTCACGGTTTTGATAATATTATATTTGTCCGTGCTCAAAAAGTAGAAAACATATGCTCATGTGCACAAAATGGCAGCTTTTCAATAACCTGAGGATTATATTTCAAGTAAACGTTTCTAGATCAGATTTACAATATTTCTTAGTAACCAAGGGATGGTTAAATCAAAGTGAGAGTGCCTTCTAATGTTTAAATGCACACTGTGTGGAACATGTAAACTAACTTGATTTAATAGTCAAATTGGAAATGGTCTATCTGTATTAGAATACCCTATAACATATTTATCTGACATATATGTTTGTTTCTCTTCGTAGGAGTGTTACTTATAGGATTTACGTAATTTACTTTCTCTTCAAAGACAGACCAAATATGTTCTTTAGAGCTGTATGAACCTTTCCCCAAACGATGCTTTCCTTGGCCTTATAGGCAGACGTTTCAAGCTGTTGGATGCGTAATTCGTGATTTGATATTGTAGTACAGAATGTTACCCCTTTAAGCAGACGGGATCGATTATACATTCATTTAAATGTAAAAGAAGTTATAAACGCTTTTGCCATAGGTTTGGTTTCATCATTTCTAATACCAATTGCCTTAGGAAAGTTCGTAGACGCAAACATTATTGTTTCAAAAGAGTTATTTGACTGACTTGATCTTAGGTATCGGACTTATATTATTGCATTATTATATGGTCTTGGGTAAGGGACTTGTACAGTCTTGCATTATTCTGTTAGCTTGTTCGTTAAATGCATATATCGATTGCTGCTGAATCTTATGTATTATCTGATTTGATTTCTATTCGATTTTGCAAATGTGATCAACATTATTTGGAAATATCACTTTGATATTTTGGCCAACTTAAATTCAAGGTTTTTTGTTATTTGCCTTATTGTCATATACATCATTCCTTCTGATCTTTGCACTAAGACATGGTCTCACATTTGTATACTATTGACACCATACACGACACTTCATAATCGTTTAGTCAACGATTATTATGTCCGAATATTCCACACTCACAGCTTAACCGTAAACGAACTGCCCACCTATTCACCTAACACTAAACTTCTATATATTTGTATATATATATATATATATATATATATATATATATCTATATATATATATATATATATATATATATATATATATATATATATATATATATATATATATATAACCCATCAATATACATGTTGCTTTGTGGTAGTATATACATCTTCATTACATACATGTTTTGATTATAAATGAATGCGTATCTGTTTGAACAGAATCTGGCGTATTACCTGGACATAAAGAATGGGGCATTCATGACCGTCCGATGTGTCAAAAAATCAAATGAACAGTGTGACAGAATCATCGTAAGTATAAACTTAGATTTCTATGTACAGAAACCTGCCAATTAGATAGAAACTATGCGATTCTCTTCGTGATATGGAGCATATGTTTGTTTACCCTATTAAAGGGTGTAGCATTATCATTGTCTTACAGTCAAACAATATAAGAAAACATGTCAGATACGAAAAAATCCGCAACCCTGAGTTTGTTAGATCTGCCAACTGGCGAACTCTATTTTGCTGATCTATTTCGTAATTAAGGTAGGCCTGATTCCAGGATCAATTTCGCAAAGATGTTTTCGCAGAATCGTAAATAATTGTATATTTGCCAGGTCAAGCTTTATCCAAAAATATAAAACTCGCTTATGTTGTTCCGCTTTCTTCGAAATGGATGGGATCTCGAATAGATACCCTTAGTTTTCTCAATCAGGGGTTATTGTTCGAAATCTCCAATAAATAACATATTAAATAGTATTTTCACTTCATATGTGTGTATGTATTTGTATGTTTGTATTTCGGTATATATCCCTCTATGCCCTTTTATCTGACTATACATATTTATATGTATATCGCGATTTAGACTTTTGGATCAGTTACACACCAATATATAATACTAATTCATGTATTAACACATTGATACTATCAAGACTGGTACATCATTAAGGATTCGGCACTGCTTGTGTGGCAATAAGTAACGTGAAATATACTTTTACTCGTTGGTGGACTCTCCCAGGAGAATGACGTGGCGAAGGTCACATTTTGTTACACACGTAGCTTGCATACAAACTGACAGCTAATATAAACAATACTGTCCTTGATGTCAGCCTCGAACAAAGAAGATTATAAGGCCTTTGCAATAGATTTTTTGGGATACAGCTTTGTGAATGGCGTTCATTTGCTCTTAGAGTTGATACCCATTTAGGGATGCATTGTAAGAAAATAGCATGACCGAAACTGATAATCGACAAAACGCCATAGATCTTGATGGGAACCGTTCCATCCATAACATTTATTTATTACTCTTGTTAATATCACATGATTTCATTTGACGTGAATGACATCATGTATATGCTGTGAAAACTGTTTAAATTTGTATAAGCTCATACTCAGTCATATATGTTGCTGGCAGACCACAATCATCACAATGAAGGCAGTTACTGATATGCTCATATAATACAGCGTCTGATAAACTTATATATATATATATATATATATATATATATATATATATATATATATATATATATATGTATTAGATAAAAAAATTAGTATAGAAAAAAGATACAAATGGATCAACACGCTATTTTATTTTATTTACAAAAAGATTAGTTTATCATCAATTTCATGCAGTTGTTCTTGTTACTAAATTTCATGAATCATATATATATATATATATATATATATATATATATATATATATATATATATATATATATATATCCACATTATGTACATGGAATTCCTATTTCCAGTACGGTTCATAGAACCTCTATTAATGTTTAAAATGAAAGGATGATTGTTTCAAGTGTTTACCAATCTCAGGACAAATCCGAAATGTCTGACCACTTTGACAATATACAAATACTCATATGTTCTAGAACGGAAACGTACGAATAGGAGACATAGATTATGCTCTTCATCCAGCGGAAATTGATGCCTCATCAAGAATCGTGTTAGAAGATCCAGGTGTGCTTGGTAGACAATATGTTCTACAGGTAGAAACTCATCCCCTTCGAGAACATTTATTCGAAAAAAAAGGTTTGGAATATTATATGTTGCTGTATCAAGGAATATTATCAAAACAGTTTTTGAATCCTAATTTCATTTCCAGAAGTCATAAAGGTTTAATATATTATCTGAATGCTTGTAATGTAGTATGGCTAATCATTGTGAAAAATTAGAACGGTCGAAAGTTCACTTCGTTCTTGACTAACCTTATTTTGAGTCACCATTATATTTTAAGGGTCAATATCAGTCGGACTACATTGGCAATATGCAATGAAATACATTTACAATGAAGTCATGATATTTTTAGTTTATAAAGAAATATATATCCTACAGATGCAGATCAAGAAATGGATAAAAACATAGAACAGAAACGTATGACTCTTCTACGACGTTTCCAGAAAGAACATGAACAAAAGCATTTATCACCAGCAGTCGATACGTTATCTTCCACGAATGCATCAACGTTATATAATAGAGGTGAAAGAGGTGAGATCTGCCAAAGCAATGAATTTGAATACATGAAGATTGCTAGATAAGTCAGGATGAGAATTATAAACTGAATTTTATTAAGGCCTATCTTTTTAATAGTATTAAGTATTACATATCGCTTACGAAAATAACTTAGTATGAATGAATAATATGTTTCACGTCACCCAGTTAGAAGACAATAATGTCACGTGACAGTACATTAAAACTCAAAATGACACATATTTGTTTTATATTAAAGGATATACTATTTAACAATTATCCTTTCTTGTTGCCAATTATATACGCAGATAAATCACGGCAGTCTCCGAGAACCTACCACGTTAAAGTTGCCGTAGTGATAGATAGACAACTATGGGCATTGTAAGTTATCTCTTTGCTTCCTATAGTCTGTCTGTCTGTCTATCTGTTTATCTGTATGTCCGTCTGCATGTCTCTCTTTTTATCTCTCTCTCTGTATATATATATATATATATATATATATATATATATATATATATATATATATATATATATATATATATATATGTGTGTGTGTGTGTTTGTTTAGAGCGTTTACGTGTAAACAGATACGTCTTTATAACGCTAAATATGTATTAAATATATTATCTATATCTATACGCCCACGTTTGCCTATCAACCTACCTGCGATCCCATTTACCACTTGATGCCTAAAGCTATATATATATATATATATATATATATATATATATATATATATATATATATATATATATATAATACGCCATTATTTGATAAGCAAGTATCTTCACCACTTGTTACTTCTTTCTTGAAACCATGATCACTTCTCAAATTTTCCTGCATTCTTTAACGTCGTTTTTGTCAGCAATCACATGAACAGAAATAGCTTCACTGTGATAAACGATATTATAATTACAGTTATCTTACCACGGTACACTCAATTACTCAAAGTGCGATACGATTGATACATCAATATTATTCACATTTTATGAACGGCATAAGTAATGACCTTTTAATTGAAGAATACAATACTATTCATTTAACTTTTATAATCATCAATAAGAAGCACAAATGATGATTTGGAACGGACCTGTGTGTGACCTAGAAGAACATAATAACTTTCAAACATATTTACGTAGACGAAGATAGACAACAAACACATATATCATGAAACAAAAAACAAAAGCCGGTTAAGCCTAAGTGGCCATCTTTCTGGAACACCCGCGATTATTTGATAGTAAATGTACTACTGCTACCTACTGGTACCTCCTTCTTGAAACCTTGATCAATTTTCAAACATTCCTGCAATTTGTTTGTTCTTTTGGTCAGCATTCACACGCATAATTAGCGTCACATTAATAAACTATATTTGTCATCTCTAATTACAGCTATTATTCTACGATACGTTCTTATGGTTCACTAACAAGAAGGCTGGATGCGATAAAATTGATACATCACTTTTATTCACACATTATGAACGGCGTAAGTAATGACTTTTTAACTCCTTTTTTCCATCAACTTCTAAAAATATTTCTCACTGCATAACGAACAGGAAAATTCTAAGCACACATTCATACAATTGGTGGCCTCTGTGATACGAACAATATGTTGATATTAATATTGTCAGGTTTATAAAGAGTTGTCTTAATAAAGAGAACTTTCTTTGTATGGAAAATGTAGATAATTATGCTTCACTTGTATATTCTCTAATACGATTTGTAGTGAAACGATTTTAAGTATGTATTCTAAATTATAACTAATGCTTTTGACTCTTTTTATTTTGTCACAGGTAAATATGCTTTACAAAGGCATAACAGATCCTAGTATGCGCATCAATGTTATCCTTAATCAATTTATAATTTGGGAGGTAAGACATGTTATCAACATGGGAATTCTTCCCGTCCTTGAGTGCATGCGATATAATTCTTGTTTTGTCGTAAATTTATACATCAATCTAAATCATCTATTTCAACATATTTAATAATTATAACTGCCTGCAAATGTTTGCTGCCACTGAAATTTCTGATATGATATCCTTACATTTCTGCAACAGTGAGGCATTATAAAAGAGAATATCTTCAGCTCATTAACGTAATCCAATAAGACGTTGATTCATAAATGGCCAAACCCGGGAAGCAAGTCTCAAAGAGCAATAACGTATTCATCATTATTAACCACATAGATTTAGGACCAATGTTAAACGAAATGAAACATTTACCATCGTCCCAATTGTTTTATCAACGAGAAAATTAAATTTTTCTTCATTACTCTAAATAGAGATGGCTACAATTACGTCGTTTAATTGGAATAAGATTACTAGATAATATATATTTATGTCCCGAACCAGTTTCGATTTATGGTAGAACCATCAATGCAACATGTTTTAAAGATCAAAATGGCTATATATCAGACTGATTCAATGCTTCTAAACGTCCAGATGACCTTTACTTAATGTCTTATGCAAAGAAATATGAAACTAATAGGTTTATAAAATTAATTGATAAAAGCAGGCAAGGAAACAAAATCACATCTACGGTCATATTAACTGTATGTTGAAATATTGGATTTTATAATAGTGTGCTTAAGATATGGCAAATGTAATTTTCTTAATTTCAATGAACCGCAGACATTAGAATATATTTTAAATGTTTCGTGCATATTGGTGTGATTACAAGCCAATTAATATCAAAATATCAAATTAACGTTATTTTGCATTTGTGTTTGAATTTTTGCTTACAGTCGAAAAGTTACTTTCGACACTATTACTCCAGTGTTATTCCATATAAAGGCCAAGATCACATTGACGAAGTGTTATATCTTACTGATATCATTAATTGGGACAACGAAACAGCAGTGAGAGATCAACCATCTTTCAGCCACGGAATGGTCTTTACCAGGTATGTAGATGCCCATCGTGTATATCCCTATCATAGATTATATATTGGCGACGGGCAATTATATATATATATATATATATATATATATATATATATATATATATATATATATATATATATATATATATATATAATGTGTGTGTGTGTGTGAAGCTGTTGAACGTAACCTTTTTGCATTCTGCGAAACAACAGAATCATATCCAATACAAAATGAAAACTAAAATTGGTTTTTGCAGTTAAATTTGGTTTTGTTAGCTAAGGCTTACTTGTGTAAGACTAAGATATCTTTTTCTTCTATGATTGTTTCCGATCATGACAATATTTCATCTTTTCTTCAAAGAAATGCCTTATGATTCTAAAAGTCAAATTTTATAAAATATATTTTGCTTTAATAACTTGTTATCAATATTATTATAAGCCTGCACGTGAGGATTACGTATTTTTATTTTGCGATGTGTCAGAAAAGATAAACACATTATCTTTCTTTTATAGCTACAAATTGTATGAAAATGACCTTGACAATTCTGATTCTGGCGGTAAGTGCTCTCTCTCTCTCTCTCTCTCTCTCTCTCTCTCTCTCTCTGATATGTCATCGGTCATACAATTTTTGAATATGCCTAATACAATCCAGTGATACCTTTCTCGATTGTTACCCTGTATATATATTAAACCGATTGCCTACTCAAGACTCCCATTCCATATCATTGGATAGTGAATGTTTTTAAAGAAGTTAAAAGTACAGACAATATTGGTGTTGAATTAAAATCTACTACTAACTTGATACGTTTGGTCTTAATATTTATATGTTACATTATCAATTCAATTTTACTTTTCAACGTATCAAACCGACCTTGTAATTATCGATATTTGTAAATGTTATTTCTAGTTATTTATATAAACAAATACCGTATTACCCCTTGTGACAATCTGCTACAGCATATTTGACTAATAATATGTTACTATCACTCTTGTCCTATTGTCCCATTCTTATTTGTCTCCATATACATTTGTAGATCCATCCATCTATCTATCTATCAATCTATCCATCTATCTATCTATGTATCTATCTATCTATCTATCTATCTATCTATCTATCTATCTATCTATCTATCTATCTATCTATCTATCTGTCTGTCCGTCTGTCTGTCTGTCTGTGTCTGTCTGTCTGTCTGTCTGTCTGTCTGTCCAGACCAATTCACCTTAAGATCAAGCAGCAATGTCCATCCATCCATCCATCCATCCATCCATCCATCCATCCATCCATCCATCCATCCATCCATCCATCCATCTATCTATCTATCTATCTATCTATCTATCTATCTATCTATCTATCTATCTATCTATCTATCTATCTATCTATTTTCAAACATATGCCACAAACATGTGCAACAAGTTTAATTTAGGGATCTCAGAGGTGAAAATGCTTACCGACATGCAAAAACTATGCCGACCAGAATAACATATATGTCACTAACTCTGTCAGGTCCCATTGTTGTAAAATCCAACCTAATATATAATTTCTCGATTGCATTATGAAGATAACACCGGATATGTGAGTGAAGTATTGGAATATAGTAAAACGGATTGTCAAATATTTGATAACCTTATATCAAGTATTGACTGGACTACTAAGATAGGAGCTTGTTATGATATAGTTGACGTTGTTGACAAATTTAAATTTACATTGTGCTAAAATTGTATTCCATTTTATACATTAACCGTTCGAATGAGGTTATATTGTTGATATTACAGCGCAACTCGCAGAACATACGGTAGGCACGACCTCATGAAACATGAAGCTAACAAAAATTAATAATAATAATAATAATAATAATAATAATAATAATAATAATAATAATAATAATAATAATACTAATAATCCAGGCAATATGTAATGTGTAACATTTAGGTAACACAGATAATGATCCTCCACGAAAGGATCAAATAAAAACTTGGAGAAGACGAATCCTATTGGAAATGTATGGGACAGTGTATCCAATAAACTTTTCTAACATCAATATGTCCATTACGGAAAACTGGTTTGAATGTATCGCTACATGTAGTGTTGTCAGTTGTTGAAAAAAAACGGAAGTTCGTAATTCATTACATGATGCTGTAACCCAAGTTGATGTCAGTTTTCTGTATTTTCGTTTCAAAACTAACAATAAACAAACAAACATATCAAGAGCTGAGCAATACATTTCTAAAGTAAACAACATCTTACCCGTCCACAAATCATGTGTTGTGGATGAAACCATTCACCATAAGATCAAGCAGCAACGCGCCTGTAGTTAAATCACTCCTATTCCTATTCAACGTAAATCAAACTAAAAATTCACCCGATCCATTTGGAATACCCCAATGTCTCATGTTATAAGATTATAAGGATCCGTTTTGGAATACCGCGACATCTCCTGTAATAAGATTATAAAGACTCTTATATCATAAGATTATACAGATCCGTATGGGAATACGGCGATGTCTCATGGCATAAGATTATACAGATCCGTATGGAATACCGCAAAGTATCATGTCATAAGATTATAAACATTGGTACGGAATACCGAGATAATAATAACAGTTTATACAATGGGATCCACCACGGATAATTTAGACAACGGGCCTATTTCTTTATCAAACTGTGTTGGGAATGTTACGGAAACAACAATTTGAAACATCTCTTTATCAGTCTATATTTAAAGGATCTTAATTTCAAATATCAATCCGACTTTTCTTCAAAACATATTTAGTATGTTTGATCTATTTACTAAGTACAATGTCTCTAAAGGATTTATTACGGTTTGGCATATATATATATATATATATATATATATATATATATATATATATATATATATATATATATATATATATATATATATATATATATATATATAATACATAAAGTAAAGAACAATGACATTGCTAGCTCTCATACTGATTGGCTCTCTGATGTTCTATCGAATACACTTCGAACAATGTAAACTCTGCTGAATCAAATAGCATTCTGTTGCAGCTGGCATACCACAGGGCCAAATGTAAGGTCCGTTATTATTTAGTGAGTATATTAAATATATACGCATACGCAATGACCTCTTCAGTGCCACGAAGCTCTTTGCTGCAATGACCTCAATGGCGCATTTATATCACGATACTCATAAAAAGAACATGTACTAAACAATGATTTACAAATGCTTGACAATTTTTAAAGGCAGTTGCGTGTTGACTTTAACCCAACACACAAGGGCTATGGGATTCTTGTGGTCTTAAACGATTTTTAAATGACCTAAAATTCAAAAACGCAATCATATTTGTTGTTGAGTTCAACAAATAAGTTGATATAACAATCAGTAGTCCAGGAAACTCTACAAAACATAGTGATATCATATTTATGTTGACCTAAAAAATGATAACTACCTTGATAAAACTTAAATATAACTTTTATGGGGAGGATGTTTGAAAGGATATATATTACATATATCGGTCCCATACTATAATCCTCTAATTTTATACTATAACGTTGTTTCGGCAAAAAAAACCTCGTTCAAATTAGAAACGTTACAATTAGATGCAGGAGAATGGTAACTGAGTTCACTTGACGTATCTCATGTCATTCATCACGAAATTGGTAGTTTTGCCTTGTCAAACAGACAAACGTTTCATCAAATATGCTTTACATTCATACAATTGTACATGACGGTTCACCATCACGTCTTTGCTTATATTCTACCACCACCACGTGGTGGACAAGCATAATTATTATTGAATCGCATTAAGGTAAAACTATAAATAAGCAGAAATTCATTACTATACATTTGTTGTGTTTAGAACTCACTCCCATATTCAGTAAAAAGTGAAACCATCTATTATATCTCCACAAGTAAAAGAGTGTAGTGCGACACGGGTGCCTACCCATCTTTTCGTGGGTCAAAGGAACTCGTCAATTCTGCTTTCTAGAATTAGAAACAAACACAGTGGATTGTTTAATTATTTATATTCTAATCATTTAAATTATAATCCATTGTGACTTCGTAATGATCATATAGAAAATACATACCATTTTATTATTTGCAAATACTGTATTAAACAGATTATCAACTGTTGTTCGGAATTTAAAGATCACCATGCACCAGAAGATTAAGAAATACGGGTTTTGTCTTAATTTTACCTGCTGATTTTATGTTAGTGTATATGCACTTGACTAACGTATGCAATCATTAATAATTTATCATTATTTTTTTTAATGAATACATGTCTCTCTTTCTCTTTCTTTAACCTGTTTTACCTAAATTGAGTATATTTACATAAAATTGCATGAAACATACTGATCTGCTACCGATATTCATTATATGTCGATTGTGTGTGAGAACTAGCTACGCTATTCCATTTGTTAATATATATGGCAATAAAACAGGTTTTACCTAACGAAACCAACAAGTACAAATAAAATCAACACGTTATCTATTTTATAATAATACAAAATGAAAATTCAAAAGACATATACTATTAGACATATAATAGTATGAATTTAGAAATAATATTCGTAAGCTTTATATCTCCAGTCCGGAGTTATAAATATGTTTCTGATCATTTCCAATAGTCTTTAATGTCCTGATGTAACACAGTGATACAGTCCATTATGTCTTTGATTTAATTCCAATGTCAAGGAGCACTTTAGCAATTTTAATAAATACTGGTAATAAATAGTTATAATCGTATTATATCCAGCACAACTGCAGCCACAGATCATGGATTCAAACAGACAGGATAATAATAGGAAAGGATTATATCCTTATGTATTTTCGGGATACATTTTGGCCTGACCTGCATACTTATAAGATATGAACACTTCCAAAGCAAAAGCATCATCTAGCTATAAACAAAACTGACCTTTAAATCTTGCTTCTTACACATGTTGTATTATAACTTACAATATTTGCCTATATCACCTAATCAATGTGTTTACAATATACAGCTATTGGCAAAAGATAATCACACAGTTTATTTTAAATTTACATAACACATGGGTTAATAGTTTTCTGATTCATTCAACGGACTGTTTTTTCTTAATGATTTCACGAGGTAGGTAGATGTTTACTCCAGACTTAATAATTGTACTTTACTATATTTTGCATTTATGTACAATGATGACATTTGCATAACAAACTAGTTTAGCGAAGCATTCCAAGGATGGAGACTATCCGAACAGTTCATGCACGAATAGCTCATTTATTAGTTTTATTAGAAGTGCAACATGCAGTAAACGCAGTAATTACCTACGTTGTATTTCATATCATATATTTGTGAAATTATTTCTATTTTTTCATCCTAGTGCTATACCATTCACAACTCAGAAAATGTAACCGTATTCATAAGATTATCTGCTGCGAAATTAAATATGTGTTCCGTACCATTCCATTGATACCAAACAAACATATTCTCATTAATTAATCACTGATTAATGTGTTCTTGTAACCAATATAGTATGCCCGTACATATCAGAATATATGAAAAGCCATGTAATTTGGTTTGCATATTATGAATCTAGTATTCATGTTTCATTTCAGGCTTGTGCTATGTAGGGGAGGTTTGTAATATTGGTAGAAGAATGTCGGTAGTCGAAAAACGTGGCTATGTTTGGACGGTTCGTACAGCAGCACATGAACTCGGACACAGGTAAGTCAACTAGTTGCGACCTATTTATCACCCGCATTTACGTACACTCGCTTAGCGATTCTGGTGTCCTGTATTAGATTTCATATTTATACAAACACAGTTCTACCGTTTATCCAAGGCATGTGCCTTCTTCTGAAATTTGTTTTCCTATTTCAATTGTCAGATCAATGTATCATCCTGGTAGTCGAACATTTTTCCTTTTCCAATGAACTTAAAATATATTAAGTTATACAATGCTCTAACATATGTTATTGTAAGGAAAATTGGGAGACGATTTATTTTCCGATCCTTTTAAGCTCCATGTATTTTCCATAGATGTTTCCATAATATTGTCTAGCTTTTTGTTAATTTATTACTCACCTATCAATTGAACGTGAGTGTTTCATTGGCAAAAGACACAATTTTTCGTTGTTATGCTACTGCAATTAGAAGAGACTACATTTGTTCTTGATGGTCGTACGTTTCATTATTTTCAGTCTTGGAGCAGTTCACGACGGTGAAGCCGGAGCGGAAGCTTGTAAAGCAAAGGATTCATTTATTATGAGTCCAGCAGTTTATGAACACTATCCAGGAGAGCCATACGACAAGAACCCCTGGCTATTCTCTACCTGCTCTATAGACGCGTTCAAGAGGACACTACCGAACAAGTATGTGAATCCATACATACTATATTATGAAGTTGAATTTGTTTCAAACTTACTTTGACAGGAGTTATTGGCTTGACAATAGTAATTTAGGTGGAATAATGATACGCATACACGTATTTAATCAACCGGTTTGACCCCTTAAATCAAGAAGTTGTTATATTTATACAACTTCAATTAAATCTAACAATTTTTCTTATTCCATGCTGACGTCAAGATTCACTAAAAGATATCCTGTTTCACTCAGTGTATTTATATAACATTACAATTCCAACTTTATTATTCAGATTCATACATATTCGTTTCTTGCCAATATCCTGCATTTCCTGCGTAGTACATATGCTGCATATCCATCTGTATTGCACATTTTGAAGGTATTTCTCAGCTGTGTAATCGAATGCGTGTCTAGAGTAATACATCAAAGGAAGTTTAAATATCTTCAACGTGTTTTACAATTTCAAATCCTTAAGCAACGAGTATCGGCCTTGTCAAGATACTAAGACCAACTATTGTTAGTTAGTTTTCGTAAACAAGGAAACAGAGTTAAACATGAACAAACCATATAAACTGTTCGTGATGTTCGAGTATTTTTAGCATGTTTACCAACATGGTACTACCGGGCATGCCAGACGCAGAATGTCAAGAGAGGTTCTCGATCAGACATATTAGTCTTTACTTTCCATAGTTTTGAATGAGGTGTTACGTATATTATTGATATATGTTTTTTAAATCTGTAATTATTGGTTGGCCCATACCATAAGAAGGCTACATGTACGGGCTGTCCTCATTCATATATCAATTTATTGCCATGTTCCTATCAACATTTAGTTTTGACAAAGTAGACCAACTAAATAGTTGAATAGAGGTCAAGTCAACATCACGCCCTATAGGGATTACATTTGTGCTGCAGAAATCTCATGCTTACACTAGCTGTTGATTGGCTCAATAATTAAAAACCATCTAACCATCACTGTTTAGGATATTTCACTATACATAATAATTATTAAATACACGGAATTGTTTATTTTGATATAGAAGTGCTAATTTGATGCCTGTATAGTTGATAGATGATCATGAAATGAATTAAGTAGTGTTTTATTCTTCAGGTTTTTGACTGTTTAGAGAAACAGTTCTATTTATTTACGATTTATTCGTGCAAATTGCAATAGGGTCAACATGTATACTAAAGAGACAGTACCTTACGGGATTAGTGTGAAAACATTTAATCACTTGGATATTTTTTGAATAATTGTGTTGGATTACCAGAAAAGGCATGGACATTTTAAAGCATTTAGCTTGAAGGAAAACCATTACGTAATAGTACAGTTTCTTTAGTGGAGCTAGCACATAGGCACGTTAAAACTTAATTTGGAATAAAGTTTCCTCATTTTCCTTAATAATGTGAAGATATAAGTCCTATCTTATTACAAGTTTCTTTAAATTCTTCGTTTCGCTTTGTTATACATTTTACGGCAATGCATTTATGTGTTGGAAAAGTGAATGTTTCCTGGGTTTCACCTTGATGTGACATGGTTTAAACACCTGGGACGTAACAAATACAACGCGGTATTCAGTGCTATTTTAGCGGGATTTTGAAAAAGCAACTGTTGATTTTTTGACAAAAAGATAACATTATTCTTAATGAACCCGGGTTCTAATATTTGCAGGTTATGAGATGCGGTAAGTATACATATAAACCTTTTCATAATGATTTGTGAAATAAAAAGAAGAACGAGATATTGTAGTATCCAGTGGTAAGATGGCTTCGATGTCTTTAAACAAACATGGGTTGACTTAATTGTCCATTGGTTCACCCAAGCCTAAATATTGCACACTCAAGCTCGTCTCTTCTTTGATTGGTGTTTTTCTGCTTCCAAATATAAATTCTTTATGTATCCGTTATTATTAATCGTATTATATCCACGCATAAAATTGCACAAACTCATTCTTTTTTGTGTCCGATTATACTTTTTTTAAGTCAGGATACAGGGAATATGTTATCAATTCTGAGGGAACTAGATGGACGATAAGTATACCCTATGTTATGAAAAAAATTATGACGTAACATCAGACACATCGGTCATTAAAGTTTTCACATCTACGTCATATTGCTTTTGTAGTAGCAATTATTGCCACTGTTGGTGTATCAGTGGTATATGATGTAGTCATGGGGTTGTTGTTGAAATTCTTGGAATATAAAGGATTGCGATGATTCCTTACTTTTGGATGTTACCTAAGAAGCTTCACACATTTGTCTAATATGTGTTTTTTAATGGTCTAATTGATCTGCTGTCAGTATATTCAGCCTGCTCACAATTCATATATTTTTGTCATTCTCTCTTGCTTTTTTATATGTTTAGTTTCTTGTTCTGTTTAAAATATAGTATGTTGTTTTACTATTGATGTTCTACAACGTATCTATCTCGTAGATCGTTTTGCTACTAATATCTAGAAGTGATGAAGCAAAATGAAAATATCAAAGTGTTAGATAAAATAATTATTTTAAAATTGTTTGCTTCAAGAATTATAGCTAGGATATGAATCGAGAAAGAGACATCCTAATGCAGCATATTGTCTTAGCTGTGAAAGGCTACAACAGTAGTCGTACTGTCAGCCCAAATTATCCACTGAGTTAATATAAATACCCTTTCTCCAACAAGTACATCAGCATTTGATAGGGAAGTTTAATTTTAGTTTAATGTTTCAAGACTGGTTTTGGATGCATTTGTGGGATTTAGTTTAGTTCAACACGAGTAAATCATACGAAAGATTTAATAAAGCACATGCTATTGATCGTACACAGTTTCATAATAGTTAGCATTTTCGGTAATGTTAATATTGTTAACATAAATATCCATATTATCCGTGTAAGGTTGCTTTTGAATTTAATCGTACTTATACATACAATTTCCCACTGGATATATACTATGTCCCTAAACTAATTAATATATCGTATTTCAGAGAGTGCGTGAAAAATGTTGGTCAGTACTATGACAACGAGGAATATCACACGTTTCTGATGGACGAGCCTGGAAAGGTGTTTTCAGCTGACTATCAATGTGAGCTCATTCTTGGGAAGAAATCTATCTTATGCGAGGTATTCTGTTGTGTATGCATGTAGGTGTGGGTGTGTGGGTGCCGTTACATTGCAAGCAAGATAAAATGTAGCTAATCTTTGTGATGATGCCTGCCTACTCAAATTTAAGTGGGATTTATATTTAAAATTGTGCATGTGTTGCAAATATTATATTTAACCTGGGCTAACTGCCAAGGTTACTTTAAAATGTGTATGAAAGTTTCACTGAAATAGCATTCCGTCTATCGAAGACTTACACTAAATCACATGTTGTAATATTTAGAAAGATAATAAATATCACACTATTCATAACTGTTATTTCTTTACTAAACCAATACATTCCTGTCTGTTGATGATTGCAGTGAACCTCAATACTTCAGAAACAGTGGTAAATTTAAATACTAGAGTGCATATAATGATGATGGATGGTTTGTTTTTAAAGCTAAGCCCTACTTCTTAATAATAGACAAACTTGAAATGACAGGCAAAACACAAATCACAATAACATGAACCTATCATAGTGGATCAGTGAGTCTCTGCAATACAAGTTTGTTACGCTGAATTTTGTTGTGATGGAGCATTGAGTAACCATCAATTTTTAACTCAATTGCTCAAAAACGCGTAGTCGCTGAGTAACACTAACATTCTAAATGAATTTATTACCCTTTATTAATGCCTGTTATCACAGAAATTCGAGATAATTTGTTTACTCCAACTGATCTTTGTTTTTTTTACTAACCATTCAAAACCATATAATCTCGTTAATATATGGTATAGTCCACGATCTACTCAAAGAACATTTTTTTGAACATACATAGTCCAACTGAACGTGCTAAACAAACAATGCGATTTATATCAACGCTTATTAAATCAATATCATTCAACATATATAAACATAAAAACATTCTATGAAAACTATAAGACGATGCGTTTTTACAGAGCTGATACGATGCTGAATAATAAGTCTATGAGCACGTCTGTTGTCACCTTGTTCTACCTTCAATGATGTATTTCTAACTGCAATTGCTCACAACCGCAACTAGAGTTATAAGTTCAGAAAAGACAAAGAGTCTTAACCAATACCTTAGTACACTGTAAATAATCATCATTTAGTCGTTACAAATAATTCGTTTAGCTCAATACGCAGTAGCTCTATAATTTCACTTATTGCAGAAGATTTAGCAAGGACTCTATAAGAGTTGAAAGCAATTAATCTACATACAAGCTGGTGCTTGCACATATACTGTTATGCTTAGATTCACGGGACTTGGTGAGCTGTATGTATAAAATTACTCCTGTGAGGCATGTTTCACGCTTTAATGACATTTTGATTATTTCAAGCCTATATCTAGCTGTCTTTCCTTGGCATTAGAAACTAGATGAATCGATCTTAATGAAAATTAATTATACTTTGCCAACCAAAGGAACTCATGGGTATGCACGTTTCCTATCTTACATGTTAAAAAGATCGCGTTTATTCTATTCCTTTAGTTGATAATCACATGTGTGTTTTGCACCCGAAAGACACACTTTTGCACATACATCTATGAGACCTTGTGATATTTATCTTCATGAGTACTTACCGACATCACACATGTATGTGCATGTGTTTCAAATATCGTCCTTGCCATTGCCAGAGTCATCAGTCTCGACTATTTGATGCATCTCTTTTAATAATGTGAAAATAATTAAACGGCATACAATGTGACGATCATTGTATAGTTAATGGATAAGGATAACATTTCGTTTTGCTCAGAATCACGCCAGTTTTCTATATCTCATTTACTATACGGTTCTGATTTTAGTAACCAAATTTGGTGTGATGTACGCACCTTGTTGAGTGAGACACCCATATTACAATGTTAGTCACATCAGTGACATCTTAACTATATAATATTTTACTGCCCAGTGTTAAGAGCTTATTCATCAGATGCTAGAGATGGCGGCTTGAAGATCAGTGGTGTTATATCAAAGATTTATAAACAGGTTACTATTCATCGCTGTCTCGCTTGGCACTCAGCATATTGTTATTATTAGAACTGGTTGGTTATCATGCCCAAGTATAAGACATCACTACAAACTGCAAAACTGTAGACATATTAGCGATACGACGAAATAAAACAAAGTAAGCCTCGTGTGACTATATTCCATAATTTGCAGGGCTGCATTAGTTTATGTATCTAGCTTGTAACTATATTGGTGTGTTAGTATGCGTATATACTATATTACCTAGAATCATGGAATTTGGGTCAGTGAATATATCTTGCTATTGAACTATAACGTTATTGTAGAAACATGCTATTTTGAATATAATTCATGTTTTAGAGACGTACTGATATTTAGAGTTTACTTTAACGCCCACGAAACCTCACATTGAATATATCGTATTGTTCCTATCATCATCATCATCAGTCTCTTGACCTAGTGTGGTCGTTGAGACACTGTGCTGCTGAACATCGTACCAGTTCCCTCCACTTCTCTCGATTATGTGTCAATGCCTGTGTCTTTGAAAAACGTTTTCGGGTCCATTCTGTGATGTTTTCAGTCCACATTTTTCTCTGTCTACCTCTTATTTTACTACCTTTGACACTGCCCTGCAGTACTGTTGTAGATAAACTGTTGGCTCTAGTGAAATGGCCATACCATTCAAGTTTTCTCTTTTTGGCAGCGGTGAGGAGGTCTTCATAATGGCCTACGTTGTGCATGATGGTATCACGCACTTCTTCATTTGTGATTTGGTACATGTAAGAGACGCCAAGGATGGTTCGGTAGCATCTTATTATAAGTGCCGCCATTCTTCGTTGTAATTCTTCTGTCAGAGTACAGGCCTCACATGAATACAAAATGACTGCTCACAATAGTCTAATTTTAGTTTTCATACAGATATTCTTGTCTCTCCAGATGGGTCTTAGCTTTAAAAAAGCTGCCGTTGCTTGTGCTGCTCGTGACAAACTTTCTGCTCCGTGATTATGGAACTAAGATATTTGAATTGGCTGACTGTTTCCAGTTTCTGTCTTGACATTAATCTTTGTTGAGATTTGTTTGTCACTATTTGCCATCAGCTTTGTCTTCTCGGCGCTTATCTCCTTGTCAGCTCTGGAAAATGTTTCATCCAGGTTCTTCACTAGAATGGCAAGCCCATCTTCACTGCCTGCGAGCCCATCAATGTTGTACGCAAAGCTATGGCTGGTGATGTTACGCCCTCCAATGCTGACTGTCCCACTGTGGTTTTCCAGGACTTCACTTATAATGCGCTCCACGTAGATGTTGAAAGCGTGGGTAACAGGAGACAGCCTTGACGTACTCCAACTGTTGTCTTGAACCAGTCCCACACCTAACCGTGAGCAGTTACTGCACTGGAAGCCTTGGCGTAAAGCTACTTGATGGCATTAGTCAACTTTTGACCCATTGTTGTACTTCTTAATTGTTGCCCACAATGCCACATGTCACACTCTGTCTAAAGTCTTTTGAAATCTACGAACACATGATAGATGTCTTGTTGATGTTGTGAGTACTTTTCACACAGAACCCTAAAATTGAATATTTATTATGTTGTGCTTCTTCCACTCCGGAATCCTACCTGTTCTTCAGCGATTTTTTTATTCTGCTTGTTGGTTCAGTCTGTTCAAGATGATCTTCCGCATCACCTTACTAGGATCTCTGATCAAACTATAGGACAAACAAGACATCATAAGTTGTGCTTTACTGAAAACCCAATGTCATATTAATAATCCATGCAAATTTGGATATCATAGATGCATCATTTGTATTTCGGACCAACTATACATCATACGTAGTGTTTTAGTGAAAACCCCACGTCATAATGATAATCCATTCAAATATGGATATCAGAGAAGATTCATTTTATTCAGGAACCAACAAGACATCATAAATAGTGTTTTAGTGAAAAACCAATGTAATAATGATAATCCATATAGGAGGAGTACAGCACTGGTCATCATGTGGATAGGCACCATTGTTTTAGAATTAACTTCATCAGAAGTCTGTTAGTAAACTCCTCATGCTGCTGTGACTATTCTTTCAGGATTAGAAATTATATAATTGTCAAGATGGCCACTATGGCAACCATATTAGACATCATATTAGCATTGTTCTGACATCATAAGAAGGCTATTTAGTGAAAATCCCATGCTGAGATGGCTACCATGGTGGTCTTATCAGACATCACATTGATCTTTCACTGGCACATAAAAGAACTCACATTGATCTCACATTGACCTCACATTGGCATATAGCAGACCTAACATTATCTCACATTGACACATATAATACCTCACATTGACCTCACATTGGCACGTAGCAGTCCTCACATTGGCACAACATAGACCTGACATTGATTTCAGATTGAAACATAGCAAACCTCACATTTACCTCACATTGGCACAAAGCAGACCTCACATTGCCCTCACACTGACCTCAAAGTGGCACATAACAGACCGCACATTGATCTTACACTGATCTCACATTGGCGCCGAGCATACCTGACACTGATTTGGTGAGTAGATACATCATGGCAAGGGCTACAACATTTTTGTACAAATAAGATTTTATGAATGTATTTCATGTTCTAGACTGAAGTACGAACATGTTGATCTCTAAGTTTTGTTTTACGCCCATCAAACCACACATTGAATATATCGCACTTGTTTTATACTTACAACCATCTTATTGCGATTGTATTTTAAATTGCATGACTTACAAACATCAGCTAATTATTTAATTTTATGATCACATGTATCAAGTAAGGCTTTACCAATATACACCAAATCATCATAATCCATTGTAATATTTCTATCGTTCATGGTTGATAAGTTGCCTTCAATAGTTTGGAATCTTACCATTAACAGTTTCCTTATTACTCAGTTGATATTGACATATAAGTCTAACACGATTATCAGCTTGTACTAGCATTAGATAAGAAGCCTGTATTATATATGCTTTCATGTAATGTCTTGTCGTCATGTACGTGGACGTTGTCATTGACTAATGCGGCTGCGTTATTGTAATGCGAGTATGCGACAAGAGGTGCAATCATGTACAAGGCTGACTGTATTGCGCTTCTATTTTACAATTCTGAGTCACGTTCGTGTCGATAGTGCAATTAGGTGTAGTGCAGCCTTTTAGGTTCACGGCTGTGATTCATATCTAAAATTTAGTAAGAAATATACCTAAGACGTGCAATAGCCAAAACCTAAGGCTGCTGTGAATACACCATTAGAAAAGCCACTAGCATTTCGTCCATCGACAATGCAAGCGTGTAAATGTTATCTCCGCACAGCAAGGTTATATCAGGTGTGCCTTATACAGCCACACCTTCGTACCCAGGCTAATCACGTCACATTAATGTTATGGACCGAGTAACCTACATAAGTAAACGATTCAATTGGTTCAACCTCGAGCCCTAGGGGTGTTTTGATGACGTCATGGTTTATAATATGACTACTTGTATTTGACACTTGGTGTATCTCAAGGCCCCAAATCGTTGCTTCATCACATCAAGGAATGCCACTCTAGTGAACAAAAGGGCAGACTACTTGCTTTTTGTACTGTTCCAACTAACAAATTAAAGCCAGTAATCTTTTAAAACCGAAACTGTAATTACTCATAATATATTTTGATAAAGTTAGAAGGCTGAAAGAAATATTCTTGAGACTCTTTAAATAGACCGTACATTGTAATTGTCGAAACATGCATTTATGATGAGTCAATGGATCACATAAATCACATTGCAGCTCTCTGCAATTTGATTATACGATTTGCTGCTGACAGTTCGCATCTGCGCTCTCGCGCCAGGATTCGGTGAGACATCAAGGGATACAAATCACATTGTTACTTAGGGTTAAAATTTGCAAATAACGTGTTGTATTACCATCAGCAGAGTGTAATGCGTTTAGCCATTGTCATTAGTTTTGCCTTTTTTAATGATAGATTAATTCCAAATTTAAACATGTCTTACGCATTATCGAGTCGCCTGGTACTAAACCTTCCGGTTGTGAATCGGTAGCAAATCTAACATTTGAAATATTTGGTGTCTAGAGGTGTTAATGCAATTTAAGGTGAACAAAACGTAAAGGCAGATCGACTGAGAGACTCGTTTCTTTCTCCATCATCACGTAAAATGCACAACTCTAAATCGAGGTATATTACTATGACCCTTCCATTGAATGTTAGAGAAAAAGGACACATAGTTTAAATATCGTGATATGTAATTGAATCCGATGTGTCAGGTTGACACTCATGGGAACATACCAAAATATCGTGACTGGCTATTAAGGTGGCCTAATATAGATACTGCTAAATTGAATTTATTCCTTTTTCAAAGACTGATCGCAAAGATATCTGCCTCCTAATGAGATGTACTGATCCATCCACGGGCATTTGTTTGCCAGGTTATCATGGCGCAGCAAGAGGATCCGAATGTGGAAAAGATCGGGTAATCTCTCTCTCTCTCTCTCTCTATCTCTCTCTCTCTCTCTCTCTCTCTCTCTCTCTCTCTCTCTCTCTCTCTCTCTCTTTATCCCCATCTTTAAAGAAATGCGATTATGAAAACCAAATTTAATAGAAGACATGAAGGTATTTTAGAAATAACCTTTTAAGTCTATAACAAACTATGGTTAGCTGTGGCAAGAAAGGAAAGGAAAAGTCAGGTCAGAATGTTTTGCAAAGATGCACATATTGATCCAATAAAATTTGTAGCCACATGACCTCCGTTGCACATAAATTAAGAACCAGTTTAATGTAAATTATATATATATATATATATATATATATATATATATATATATATATATATATATATATATATATTCCTTTCTTCTTTTTCCAGTGGTGCATTGATGGCCGTTGTGTTGATAAATGGTAAAACCAGGTTAGTTGGGGCAGTAGGTTGCCTGCCACACATGCAATTATGGCTTGTTTGAATTCTTCTCAGACCTGGCAGGATACGAAATGATGTGCAGTTACATGACGGAACATGACTCAGAACTATATAGCATTTCACGTGTTTATATTTTGTAAACCAGCAAACATGTAAAAAAAGCATTCCTTATTAAAATATATGAAACACAAATACCAAAGATTTTATCTTAATTTGGTCAATATAACTGAAGTACCTTAGATGTAGTCTATACGATTTATGATTATGATAATTAGTCTACAGTCTTGGTGTAGTCAGAGTAATGAAATTTAAGATCGTCTAATTGATTGCATTAAGATAACAAATTAACACAATTCTCTATTTTACAATGGCAAGTTACTACCAGACTCTCTTAAACGTATATGAAAGCAGAAACGTATCAGGACATCCAAGCTGAGTTATAAATAGAAACTGCCTTCGTAGTTTATTCCCCACTAACTCATACTAAAACATGTGTATCCATTCAATATATCTGTACATGTATATTAAAGCACATTACAAACTGCAATTAGCACGTTATCCAAATTATTACATAGATAAGGGCAAGATGGGAGGAAGTATTATATTTAATTTAATATATTTCAAAGCTAAATAACTTTTATATCACGTTATAACTTCTTAATATCGCATTATTAGCATATTACGTACTTAACCGTCTCCTTTGTAATCAAAAGTATAATTTCTACCGCACTTATGGTATCTATATGCCATCCATTGAAGTGAAATGTGATACAGGGTACAACAGGTTACATTATGCATGCAAACACATGCAGATTAACTATCTATGACGGAGCGAAAGTAGATAGTGGTGCTTAGATACATAAACATACAGAACTTAGAAAGAATACACCCTTAAAACAAACTTTGGCTTGTTTTTCAAAATTAAATCACCAACATATCCGAAACTAACATGAATTATGGATAAAACTCATTGTACGTTATACATATTTTATTTTCCTGGACTTATGCATTGATTAAAATTGTTTTCTTTGGAAATATTGGCAGAAATATTTGTTATCATGTGAAACTTATTTGTGTCCTGAGTTTGTATTACAGTTTTGCCATTGTAATTTGACCAACCACAGCTAACTCGATATCACTTCGCTTTGTTTTTACTTAAACTTAAGATATAATTTGTTAATGAAAAACATCAGTAAAAATTAACCAAAAACGTTTGTTGGAGTTTGTTAAAGGCACAATTAAGTTATATAGTAACTACCACTTATGTAATTTGTCATAAGGGAAGCTAATATAGTGAAGAAGAAACACAATCTATCTATCTATCTATCTATCTATCTATCTATCTATCTATCTATCTATCTATCTATCTATCTTTCTATCTATCTATCTATCTATCTATCTATCTATCTATCTATCTATCCTTGCATGTATGAATGTATGCATGCTTGTATGTATGTATGTATGGATGGATGGATGGATGGATGGATGGATGTATGTATGGATGGATGGATGGATGGATGGATGGATGGATGGATGGATGGATGGATGGATGTATGTATGGATGGATGGATGGATGGATGGATGGATGGATGGGTGGATGGATGGGCAACGTCTTTTCTTTTAAGGATTTTCAGTGCTGCGCGAAGTTAACAAGTATCAGGGATAACAAATCAAATCTAAAAATGAATTTTCATGGTATCCTTAAGAAATGAAATATGCTCCATTTCCAACAGTTATCATGAAATTCCGATGAAATGCAATAACGCGGAAAACATCGTCCAGTTCGATAGTTTCATACAGTTTATGTTTTTGTCATATCATTTGATATTTATTATTTAATCGTTTTGTCTTACCGGATTATCTTAGATTGTATCATGAACATACAATGCGTATCATGTGAATTTTTAAGATAATGTTACGTCTGTAGTTGCAAAAATGACACTTGAAAATTACTCAAATGCTCTGTAGTTTAAATGCAGAAATTTGAATACTTGTTACTTTGGTATCTATTGAAATATTTTGAATTAATTAATAATTATGGTTATAAAATCTGTGTACATATGGTAAATATTGGGGCAATAGTGCCCAATAAGTTTACAAATGGTAAAAAACTCTTAACACATTTATAAAAGACAAAATAAACTGCAATTGTTACCAATGCTAAGTATTCTTTTTATTGTATACATTTGTTCATGATCAGTCACCTCGTCATTACAGTCAACTACATGTATATTCCTTTTTCGCTTCCCAACAAAGTTTTCCATAAGTTCCCAACTGTAACTCACACTTTTACTGTAACTCACATTGTGTTTAAACTTTAAGCGCATATAAGAATATTTCAAAACAGTTAATAGAAACACAAGACGAATGAGATACCTCAGCTGTTGAAGTAAACCTAACGAAACGATTGATAGCATTATAAAATTAAAGTACTTCAGCAACAAGATTTTTGTAATGACGAAGATGTTTTTTTTTTTTGTAAAAAGATCTCAGAGAATCTAATGTTACCTTTCCATGCAGGTTTGAAATACGTCGTTTCATGGTTTCTCAGTTTTACTAATACTATTGTTACGGGTCAATGCTGATAACGTAAATAACAGAAAAGGGTGAAGACAACGAGGTTTGTAAAATATAATAAATAGATTATTTCCCTAGACAAGAAAGTAAACCAAATGAGAAACAAAACTCACGGTATTACGCATTAAATCCAAGTTGTAATCCAACAATTACAAAACAAGTCATATCATTGATCACAGTTCAAATCCTTTTGAAAATTCAAGATGGAAGACGATGACGAATGCAGTAGTCAGCGTTGTAGTGATATGCAAAAAGAGTCTTGTTGTATCACATGAAATATAATTCCACCTTTTGAATTCTGTATAAATTCCAGTAAAAATATTTTTCCAATAATTAGTTTAGTGTGCTTTCGTATTTTCAGGTAAAACAATTTCTTGAATTCAGTAATTTTAGAAAAAAAAATTCCTATCCAGCCCTGTTACAACATAAAACATTTAGGTTTCTTAAGCGTTAATTCAAATTCGTATCATAACATAGATTATAAGACTAACTAAAACGCAAATAAAATGCCCGGATGGGGTCAAGAGTTTATTATTCTAGAAATAATGGAAGTTTTTGTTATGAAGTAACACGCGCCTCATGTCTCGTAATGCAGATACGACCTGGACGTAACTCAATGATTCTTAGTCTGAGACTGATAAAAGAACGGAAAACTGTTTACCAAAATCAATGATTTCGAGACAAGGTCAGCTGTAAGATACAGTCTTTCAGTTTTGTCGAATCCGGTAACCAATTATGGCACTAAGATGTAATGGTATAAAATTTGTTACAAAACTAACAGACACAAAAATGAATGTACATATACATAATGTATATATGATTGCATATGTAAAGTATTCCATTGGTTAAATTCATTACAAAAAAAATATCTCAGAATCATTAGCAAATGTTTGGGTACAATCTGCGATGAAAGTATATAAATGCATGGGGCTTCTCTATGCACACAACCTACATGTTTCAACCTGGGCTCCGACCGCACACAAAATAAACAGAAACTTTAAAAATGAAATACTCAATGAGGAAGAACGATTGACAATTGACAGAGAAGATTGCATTATTCGACAGTAATAGAATGCACTATCGTTCATGAAATTGTATGCATTACAAAATCACCCTATCTCTCTCACATCATCAAGAAAATTAAAAGCAATACAATACACACACACAGACACACACACACACACACACACACATATATATATATATATATATATATATATATAAACATATATATATATAAACATACATTCACATAGACACAATATGTATTATAAATATCCATATGCACACAAGCATGGAAATACATGTAAATATTATTTTTAAAAGGAGGCTTTGTAGGGACGGAGGCGGGATTTAAATTCCACACAAATTATTCTGAATCCAGGGTTGCGTCTCTGTTCCACCGTAGTTCAGTTTAAAGTGACGCTAATTACAATTCAAGTGACTGTGCGCGATTGCATGCCCTGACAACTGATTGGTCAATGAAACCCATATGAACCAACAGAGCAATCCAACGGGCCCTTCTGGGCTCATCTTATTGACATAACGAAGAAAGGTAAAAAGTAGACCAAACCTAATTATACCAGCTATAAATGTACTTACGCAGACCTTGTAAGAGTTCAGCATCAGGGAAGAAATAATAACATACTCCATGAGTATTGCTGCAGGTCACTGTTAGTGACTTCTGTATAGATAATATATAGAAATCAAACATTCTTCAAGTCAAAGGTTATACAAATGTATATCAAGGTTACGGCTATATTGGCATAGCTTCTCTATGCACATAACCTATATACTTTAGCCTTACTTTACTTATATAATCAAGCTCAAGTGCTTGAAACTTTGGGCTACGTCCGCCACCACACAGAGAGGGCCCGACACTTCTAGCGCTCCTGTAAAGCTCAGAATAGAAGAGGCGGGGATGAACCTGCAGCATTCGAATTGTATCGGTCTGTGCGTGCATCCACAAGACCTGGGAGAAGAAGATAGGTGTGGAAAGTGGAACATGGCAGAAGGGAGTGATATAATGACGTGTAAAACAACGGAATTCCATACATCTAAATTAAAATATAACAAATCTTTGTAAACATAAAGAAACATATATTATTTGTACACGTATAGACCCATTTTCGCAAGAAAGGTTGTATTAAATACTGCATAACGCCACTGAAAAATATGCTTTTCAATTTGGGTACACTTTAAATGAACCAATGTAAAGTGAGATGCTATGCAATGAACAACAGTGCCCGTACGATGTAGACGACTGTATCCGTATGTGCATCCACGAGACATGGAAGAAGTATTGTAAAGCAGAACACGGCAGTAGGAAGTAAAATAAGGATGTGTACACCAATAGAATTCAGCATTAAATCAAAGACTGGAAATCATTTCGCTCATACGTATATTTTTCGTAAGAGCATCTGACTTCACTGACCCAAAACCCGAATAGTACTGACTGAGAGACCCTGCTTAGCACCCTCTGTCGCTGTCTCTATCCTAAAACTATGAGTTTTGAAAAATTTTGCGTTAAAACTGCTTTTCAAGAGAGCTGTGCGCAAGCCATTGTTGAACTCCTGCCTAGTTATGGGCAACCCTTAGATGTAGTAAGGAAGAGTGGTCCCTACTAACAACCACGCATTTATAAATAATGGCGCAGCACGTGGACAGGGCACTGGCCTTGTACTTTTTGGGATACGACATTAAGGCAATAAATGGTACAATAAGAGTGTTTCTAATGTGTAAATTGGAAAACCACCCCATCATCACTGACCTGAACGTGAGACAAATGAAGCAAGTTCGGATTCCTGCATCCAGGTTGTCTAACGGTCATTTCTCCTACCATCAAAACAAAACACGAAATGCAAAAAGAAAAAGACTTTAATAGAGCTGCACGAAAAGTATGGTGGGTAAATGTTGGAAGGACTAAAATGAGTTATTCTTGTAGCAAGTATTTATCAATTGCTAGTATGGCATCCGTGTGCGGTAATTGTTTATGAAGCGCTTGCAGTAGTTTGTGAATACGAAAGGAGTTGGTTGGATCAGATATATTTATGTTTTGTGCACATAACTAATCGCCGAGATATATGTAGATATAGTTGATGGTGCATATTGTTTTTCAAAAGGATACGACATAAAAAGTGACATATCGGTACTTGAAACTGTGAAAGTGCTGTGGAGTTCTAAAGCGGATGAAAAAGCAATGTATAGTTTCCAACTGTGTCGATAAGATTCTAATGAAGATGGAGAAATAGCACTTTGTACTAACAAGGACCTGTTCTGGGGTTTCCTTTGCAAGAGGTGAGAGCTGGATAAATGTATGCACCTGTTCGTGAGAAAGAGCATCCGCTAAATCGTTTTGAAAACCATGGACATGACCAGCACGGAATAAAATGTTATATTTGAGGCACGTTAGAACCAGTCACCTAATCAAATACATAATATCGGATTCCCTGCACGATTGCTTATTGATGTAAACTTAGGCCATGCTATCCGTATATCCGTATGGATATGAACACAAATGTTAGCAAGCAAATACCCTAGGGGTTTTCTTCTAGCTATGAACCAGTTTAATTTAGGAAGAAGCTTGGTTTACATGAATCTGCATCTTAAAGGTCTCCTCACTCCTATCAGAAGAAGCAAGACTAACCTAATATTAGTAAGAAGGCACCATGTACGTAGAATTGGTAGCAATGTGATTGAAGCCAGTTGCAAAAATGGAATATTGAATCGTCATGTAGATGTAAGTGGGAGGAGATTAATATTAATCCTACTATGCAGATGGAATAATCAATTCGAGCTACCTGATAACCGACAAGAACCCTCTTGGGAACTAGTAACAATAGCATGTATAGTTGAAGTGGATCGCTCAGGTGATATTTGATAAACTTAATAACTAGAAACATCTACTTCATAACTGTAATAATATAGTCACGTCATCCATGATCCCTTTGAAAGCTGGTATAGTCAAGTGTACGTATGCACTTGATAATATGTAATTGTAGGCAGAGTCAAGTGTAAGTATGCACTTGATAACTTGTTATAATAGGTAGAGTCAAGGGTATGTATGCACTTGATAACTCTTAATAATAGGTAGAATTAAGTGTAAGTATGCACTTCATAACTTGTAATAATAGATATAGTAAAGTGTAAGTATGCACTTGATAAGTTGCAATAATAGAGTCAAGTGTAAGTTCGCACTTGATAACTTGTAATAATAGAGTAAAGTGTAAGTATGCACTTGATAACTTGTAATAATAGATATAGTAAAGTGTAAGAATGCATTGATAACTGGTAATAATAGGTTGAGCCATGTGTAAGAATGCACTTGATAAGTTGTAATAATAGAGCCAAGTGTAAGTATGCACTTAACAAGTTGTAATAATAGAACCAAGTGAAGGTATGCACTAGATAACTTGTAATAATAGGTAGAGCCAAGTGTAAGTATGCACTTAACAAGTTGTAATAATAGAACCAAGTGAAGGTATGCACTAGATAACTTGTAATAATAGGTAGAGCCAAGTGTAAGTATGCACTTAACAACTTGTAATAATAGGTAGAATCAAGTGTAAGTATGCACTTGATAACTTGCAGTAATAGGTAGAATCAAGTGTAAGAATGTACTTGATAACTTGTAATAATGGAGTCAAATGTAAGTATGCACTTGATAACTTGTAATAATAGAGCCAAGTGTATGTTCTTAATAACTTGTAATAATAGAGATATGTTTACGTATGCACTTGATAATGTGTGATAATGGATTTAGTACAGTGTAAGTATGCACTTAATAACTTGTGATTTATAGGTAGAGTCAAGTGTAAGTATGCGCTTGATAACTTGTAATACTTGAGTCATGTTTAAGAATGCAGTTGATAACTTGTAATATTTGAGTCATCTTTAAGTATGCGCTTGATAACGTGTAATAATAGATATAGTACAGTGTAGGTATGCACTTAATAACTTGTTATTTATAGATAGAGTCAAGTATAAGTATGCACTTGATAACTTGTAATAGAAACGTTGACTTGTTGAGTCAAGTGTAAATTTCAACCTGATCACTTGCAATAATAGTAATAGCAGGAATGAATTTTAGGCATCCACTTGCGAACTTGTAATAATACAGTCAGCTGGTAGAGTCAAGCGGAAATATCCACTTGGTAACTTGTACTAATCGCATGTAGAGTAGAGGTAGCGCACACATTCCTTAAAGGAAAAGGCAAGTTTTATACAATAAACTTGGAAACTGAGAAAAACTGAGAATCATTATACCCCACCTGATAACTTAACAAATACAGACATATATTTGCAAAGTCCAATGTATAAAGAAACATACGATACACGCATAACTTGAAACCTGGTGGAAATAGTCGGATAAACCTGTCCAATTGTAAGGATATTGAGTATTATTGTGCCGAAGTAAAGAAATGACTCTACAGAAATGTATACCTGAACTAGACACAGTTAAGTACATGCTGTAAAACGTAGATTAAAGCCGTAATTTGTAATGTGTCAATCCAGAGTAAACTGATGTGGAAAAACGGAATTCAAACGCTTCGGTATTCTAATCTAACTAACGCGATTTCTTGCAAGCAGCCATGATTGCACCCTAAAGTAATTTATACAAATACCGTGGAAGCAACTAGCATATTACATTTTGTTAGACATGGTACTTCCGATTTAATTGTGATGTAAGCGAAATCAGTTTGAAGGCTAATGCATGGGAGTCAGTATCAACTTTTATGTCATTATCGCCCAATAGGAAAACAAAAGTATCAGGACAAAGAAAGCAAAGAGAGGAGCAGTCAAACTTCATCCATTCATCTACAGTTCTTCCTTCAACCCCGTGCAACTTAACTGAAGCGAAGTTTGGCAAATGAAAATCTAAGGACAAAAGATAGTCTGTACCCATGGTAAGATATTGTGATAGCCTTTTACAATTCAAATGGCCAGTAATAGAGCAAGAGTCATATTAAAATAAGTATAGAAAATACAACATGTAAAGCAAATTTGTACTCACATTATAAAGTTCCAAAAGTGCTGGGATTTTAATTCCACACAAATTATTTTGAAACCAGGGTTGCTTCTCTGCTCCTTCGCAGTTCAGTTCAAATTGACGCTAATTACAATTCAAGAAAATGTGCGCGATTGCAAGCCCTGATAACTGATTGGTAATTGAAAACCATCTGACCCTACGGGGCAATCCAATTGGCCCTTGCAGGCTCATCTCATTGACATAACGAAGTAAGGTAATGTAAGTAGTCCAAACCTAACTACATCACCCATAAATATACTTACGCAGATGTATGTAGTTTTACCACATCATACTATCATAATTGGTAGGCGGCAATACATATATAAATATGCGTTAGGTCTCGTTGACGTTACAAGTAGATATAAAGATACAGAGCCTATATTAACTAAAACAGCACATGAAGTTGCATCTACTTTTGAACGAATTTAGCAATTCGGTGGTGATAATAACAAGGACGTTACAGTATCATCTTGAATGACAAAACATAATGTCGAAATTAGGTCAGGCTATCGGAATTAATGTTGATCAGGCAATTGTTAAACGATTTAATTGAAAACTTGTGAAAAGTCAGCACCCTTATATCGATTACACCTAAGACAGGTAAGCATTATATTGTTACGTGTGTCACCAAGAATAATATTAAACTGTCTACCGTAAATTGTCTTGGATACTTACGTGAAGACAGCTACAGCATTACTGTTTTACAACTTTCACAATGATTAATTTACTGGTGTTTAAATGTCATGAGAAATTCAACATCGAGATTAAAGTGATGTTTATTGTTTTCGTCATACTGTTTATAAGAACACTAATTTCTTCTAACTATATCATCGTTTTTCCCTGAAAATTGATTCTTTGTATCTGCAAGTATAACTCCCAGCAGTTGAGATATTCTTCTGGCTCAAGGAACTGTAGGGTGAACTAAGTTTGACAATTCGATACTATCGCTAACGATCCAAATTATTGTGTCAGAAATAGTTGATCCTTGTGATTAATGAATCGTTATAGCATATCCTTGTGGCCATGGATTTTATTCCATTGCTAATGAGCACTCAACAACGCGGATATGATCTAACATAATATCAGTTGACACACAATTGTGTTTTCGCCGTGACTCTGTCTAGGGTTTTGGTTATCAAAGTAAGTATACTGTCGTTGCGTATCTTCTGGTTGTTAACAAACTGGTTCAGGCAATTCTGGAAACATCTATCGTAACTGACGTAATTACTGCTTTGCTTGATACTGCTGTATCAAGAAACTATCTTTATACTTTCACCTATTAAGTTACTTGGTCTCCACAAATCCCCCCCAAAAAAATTCTGGCCGATACTGAAATGTTCTAACACATTATATCACACTGAATTTTAATCGGTTGTAGTCTGTTTATTTTCTTATTTTTTGCATCGCAAGCACTAATCCTTGGAATGTATTCCTCAACCATTCGTTATGGAGTTCCATGTGCCTCCGTTCCATCTAAAAATCTATAATAAGTACAAGGTTTTACTCTTGGTTTATTTCTTTCTCTGACGAGTCTGTCTGTAGTTGTTGAAACAACTATAACAACACTATACAAACTATTGTGAAGAAATAATTCGATCACACTTGTTGTTTTGCCAGTAACTCCTGGTCCGTTTAGATGAACATGTCTTATATCTAGTCACGGGGTAATACACATGTGGTGCTGATGATAATGTTGATATTTTATTAGCTTTGTAATAAATAGGTTTGTAGAAGATTCATAATAACTCTTTTATTGTTCTGTTCTCCATCTGCCCCTTGATGCACTGTTCATTTATTCTTTATTTTTGTAATCGATATAAAATGTCTTTGGCGATTCTAACTTCACATGTAACAAATGTGTCCACAAACGATTGTAGATTTATCGTAACTTACACAATAATGGAAGGGATTATATTAGTAAACCGCTTTGACGCACCATCGAGAAACCTCACACTTGTACCTAATTTAGCTCCGTCTGATAAAGTAACATTATTTTGACTTATAAACGTACTTTTTGTAATGGTTGTATCAGAATTTCTAGAATGTAGTTCAGCATCGTCTATATTCAGTCTTGTACAATGCCGTTTATGATCACATGATCCTCCTTGGGTAAATCTGCCATTTACTTTTCTGCTAAGATCTGCGGTTTTATTTTATCAGTATTTTTGTCGTCAGACAATTTAATTTGTTCTGGTAACCAAACTTGTTTCTGCAAACTATATAATACAATTACTTCACTTACAATCAATGATAATACTATTTTGAATCGAGCATATATCGTAATAAAACTATTGGTGTCAACATTTTCTCTGAAAAGTGTCCGAGATTCCAAACCCCAAAAATTCGGATGAAGATTTTCATCAAATTCGAATGACTCAAACTCCAGTCAGATCAAGATCCAGTAATTGTCCGTTTATCGATAATCTAGTCATATCATATTTGGATGTCCAACTCTATCAAAGTATTTCGAATATTCTTCCATTTCAAGAAAACGTCCGGGATGATATGCAACCATCTCGATTGATATCATATTTTTATAATCGTATTTAGTATTCCATAATCCGCCAGGTCCATATTTGACACAACGTGATTGCACGTCATCTAGAAAATCAACTTGAGTCGGTTGTACTCTGTTTATTTTCTTATTTTTTGCATCCCAAACACTAATCCATGGAATGTATTCCTCAACCATTCGTTATGGAGTTCCATGTGCCTCCCTTCCATCCTAGAAAAATTAATGACAACCACCGACGGAACGGGAAAACTTTATTCAGTAATCGTTGAGTCCTGACATCACCAGAGTCAGTAAATTTTCACCAAAATGTTCCATTTCTTCATGGAGACATTCTGTACGATATTATATTCATTAGACCGTACAAATTGATCAGAGTTTCCATCAACACAACTTTGAAATAACCACACTGATAAAAGACCGTTTATACCTACTTCGTGTACATTCATTTTGTGGACTTTACTTACAAAGGGTTCAAAAAGGGTGCCTAGGACAAAATCACATTTTAATGTGTCGTGTTGGGGGTAGAAGAGAAACGCAGTTGCGTGTGCAATGTGCTGGTAAATAATACAGGGCTGAAAATCATGATATAAATATTAATGACGATAATAGTGACAATATCATAACAGTGCATATAATTATCTAGCTAGATCTAAAAATAACAGAGACAAAAAATAATATGACGTAAAAGGGAACAAAATGAGTTTTTGAAACATCCCATTATTAAAACTTACCAAGCGTCTTGTGATAGTTTAATAAATCACTGTCAATTAAAAGAGTCAGTAGGTTATATTAATAATTCTGTTTATGTCCAAAGTTCTGCTGGGGGAAAGAAACATTATGTCTCGCATAATCGTTTTATTAGTGCAATGATGAATTAATCGATGACGGTCCTGAGATCGCTAATATCACATGCAGGAAACTCAATAAGATTTAAATGTGCTGTTTGTTATTACAGAGAGTCAGAATAACAAATGTGGGGGTCAAGAGAAACGTGACAAGTTTCCTCGGGCTCTTAATTTTCTTAATACAGATACTGGTGAAGAAATAATATGTCAGTCAATGTATGAAGATAGCAAACATTTCGCTTTCTGCATACATTCGGAACAAAGTGTAGCAAATAATATTACTAGATCGGAGTATTCATAAAATTATATTTCAGTGTCTTGCATTGTTAGACCAAAAAAAGATGAAGGGATATGAGGGATATAACTCTGTCATAGATGTCTCTTTCTTTATACCCATATATATATATATATATATATATATATATATATATATATATATATATATATATATATATATATATATATATATATGATTGTACGACTTTTTCCAGTCACACGAATATCGAGATAAATAAAACAAACATTTTATTCTGATACCAGTATAATTTTTCAGTATTGCGAAGTTAGATACCTCTATAAAGGTACAGATTTTTTTGCCTGTATTTTGCAATAATAGTTTAATATAAATACAATTATTAGTTTTTTCCCATCGTGTTGCAAATAAATAGGATGTTTGAATATCGTTCAGCAATCTAGTTCACATAGAGCTTGTGTTATGTAAATATCTCTATTTGTAAAAACAATATATATATATATATATATATATATATATATATATATATATATATATATATATATATATATATATACACATATAACTTACGAAAATATTGATGTTATTATATTTGCAATTTCTGCATGACCAAAGCTCATTCGAAAAGGTATTTTTTAGTCCTTGGTTACAGATCTTCCGTAAATATCTACCATTATCTTTTTGAAACTTATTTAAGTGTATTCATGTTTAACGTAATGAGGTAATGCTTTTGATAAAGATACAGCTTTGAGTGGAGCAAGTTCTTTACCACGACCACATATTGGTGGATCTGTATATATTTGTGTTGGTAATGTTGAATACCTAATTGGAATATTTTGAAGATGTATTTGAAAACCTCTTTTGGTGTTGCCTGTTTATACAAGTCAAAATATATAATTCCACGTGGATTATTCGCGTATGCCACCCAATGAGTACCTAGAACAAAACTATTACCATTGAGAATGATACCGGTTGCAAGAGGTTTGTTTTGGAAGGTAAGTAATCACGAATAAAATCACTTCTAAATAACTTGCTGTTTAGTTTTGTAGTATCCATAATTAAATCAAAATTAAAGATAGAAAGAAAACGTTCTAACGAAGTGTTTTTGGAAGTCTCGGACATTTTCTGTACCAATCGGAGTATTCCTGGTAGTCTTAGACAATTTCCCGTCTGTTTAGAATTTTATTTTCCTCACGATTTATTGAATGCCATTCAAAAGCAGTTTCTACAGCATTAAGTGCAGCGTTTTGCAATAGCTGGAGAAGAAGTGAATACTTTCGTTGGTATAGCTGCAAGAAGTCAAAACAAACCACGTGGTTTTATTGAATCTTTAATGAAACTCAGAAAAAGATTAAGTTGAAGTCTGGGATTTGATTCTAAAGATTTGGTAAGTACAACTGAGTTTTAGTCAATACTGATTTGTTTGGACCATCATTATCAATTTGAACTTTACTCATTCTTATTTTTGTTTCACATTTACTTGCAAGTTTTTATTGTAAATTTGGATGTGACCAGGAGTCAGGGTGAAATTAACTTGACTCAACGCCATTTTATAATATTATGAGTGATTTAATTACATATCGTTTTGTAAACGATGTTACATGTTTTACACCGAGGCATCAATACATTTCATTGCCTTCAAGGGACATTGTTTTGTTGCTGAGCATAACATCAATTGCGATGTAATTAGCTACAGATCCAACATCTCTATCTACTAGAGATAAAAAGCTTATACATTTAAAGATTGTCTTCCTAAATATATTTGGTCCAGCGAAACTTGGTAAATCGGATATAAATTTTGAAAGTCGAATTGTGATATTTGTAAACCAAAATATACATTTAGATCAAACTTAAGTAAAACATCTTCAGACGGTTATTGATATTCATTAGTTCCTCAGGGAACTTACCATCTTGATTCGTAAGGAGTTATTTGTGTTCTTCAAACATTTTTCTTGCCAATACTGGCATCCGCAACGAGTTTTGTTTGTATTAATTTTGTATCATCATCTGCTGCAGCTCGCCTGATTGCTTAGTTGTAATCTCGTTTCGTACAAGTGAAACTGTATGCTTACGAAAATGACGTTTCTAACATTCTGCAAATTCCAAAACATGACAGTGGAGATGCTCATGGAAAGATTTTTGTAATACCATTTAATATTAAGAAACGTGTTGCAAATCATAAGTTGTGAATTTGATTAAGACTAAGCATAAACGCTTGAAGATCAGCATCGGCAACGTTGGCAAAGTATCTTGGTTGTCCCATAATAAATTGTCTGTTTTCTGCAACGTCATTTTTTTCTTTAGTGAACAGCATTGACGTACCAGCCGTTACTTTTATAATGTTTAAAATATCTTGCTAGGTTAATCGTAAAAGCAACATCAACATCTTTTTGAAACTATTGCATCAATCATATATGTAACGCTATCAAACAACGTCATAATACCACTGTCAACAAAAGCATCTCTAGAATTAATGACATATTGCTATAAGCAGCAACGTTTGTTACAATTTCACCTTCTACTTCAATAAACGCTTCAGCTGGTAAAGTATCTACTAGTATCTTGAACTTGCAGTTCAATATTTCCCACGCTGATATGATTGATAATTGCGTACAGAAGTATTTGTGAGAACTGGTTCGTCTATATCAAATGCTAAGTAGGATATAAATCTGAAAATATTATAATAATTATTATCGTCAAAGACCACTCCCGTTTATTGAATTTGCAGTTCAATTTCTTGTGCTTCATCATAATATTCTTTGAATGTTTTATTTGAAGATTGATGTATTACTTTACTGACATTCACAAGCTTCACTTCAGTGAGGATACCTTTATATGCTGTGGGTTTCGTCGTATTAATCTTGCTAGTCTATCATTGATGGCCGAGAAGGCTTTACCTGCAACACTACCAACGTTTGTATATTGGTAATTACAAATTTAAGACTCTGACCGGGACCATTGTGTATGATCTTTGATGAGAGGACGATGAAGGTTGATATATATATATATACTACCGTCAGTAAAAAAATCTTTGACACTATGAAATTCTTTATTTGCGATGTTTTGGATATTATTCCCCGCGTGCTTTTGTTCAAAGTGAATTTCTCTTTGCTCCACGTTGGATGTAATATTTTTATGACATGCAATTAATGCACTTCCTCCTGATGTAATCTGGGAATGGAAACTTCTTTCGACTGCTCATTCTTCCTTACTTGCTGTATCTCATTTTTCCTACATAGTTTTTAGGATGCTTTTTCAACTCTTAGTGTTTTCAGAAGCTCTTCAGAATGTTCGAATTCCATCGTCAAATCTTGCTGCGGTGAAAAGGCTCTTTGTTGTTCTATTTTCTCATTAGAAACTTAGGTTTGGTTGTATAAGCAAGGACGATCTTACATTTACTTCCAATTATCTCCTTGATTCATTTTCCTTTTGAACATTTTTGCAAATATGTGTTTTTTAACGAGTCAAATCAAACAAATCCAAAACATGAACATGTTTTAAAAATATAAGCAGACATCCATATGATGTGTGGCCTCAGTGCGACAATCAATATTTTGATAATGATATTATCCGGGTTAAAGAGATTGCATTCTGCTTTATAAACCGAAACGTTTTTATGCCAAAAGTTCACCCTTATGAAACACACTGGTCTACATTGGTTATCTGCTATTAATATTTCTCAATTGACCCTACCCTATTTCCACATCAATTCCAGGGTAATAAAGCTAATATTTTAAGCTCATCAACTGATTTAGATCTGGCGTTGATACCTAAATGGTAAAATCCAAGGAAGCAAAGTTTATGAACACAATCTCGCAACAGAATTACCCATAAGTATTTATAATAAATGTTTAATGGAATGGTATTTCCACCAGAAACCACACATGTAATGTAAACATTTACCATTAATCTAAAGTGAGATGATCACAAGATCTTTTGCTCGTGGAATTAGATTACAAGAGAATATATATTTTCTGTCGCAAAAATGTTTTACTTCCTGATAGCACCAACAATGCAACCGTTCAAAAATAAAGTCGCTCTATATAATATTGATTTATATGTTAAAAGCTTCTAGATGACATATATAATGTCTTCTGCAGATATATATGAAAAGGCCAGGTTTATAATATAAGTAGATAAAATAATGTGTACAAACATGTGTAAAGTCATATTAAAACGTTCTCTTGAAACGCAATATTTGATTTAATAGACGAATGATAAACAAATCAAAGCAAATGGATTTTGTTTTAGATTTCAATGAACAACAGACATTTTAACATATTTTTGAGACATTAATCTTTAGTGCAATTACAAGCCAATTTACTCTGATGTATAAATATAGAAATAGGTTTGTCATCTTTGTGTTTTCATTTATGCGTATGATATAATTAACTGGGACAACAAAACAGCTGTGAGAGATCAATCAACTTTCAGCAACGGAATAATATTTACGAGGTACGATATATATATATATATATATATATATATATATATATATATATATATATATATATATATATATCCACACACACACACAGATATATATATATATATATATATATATATATCCACACACACACACAGATATATATATATATATATATATATATATATATATATATATATATATATATATATATATCTTATGAAGTATAAGTTATACTCGTTGTTATGCAATATTGAAATGATACTATTAAATATATACAACTCTTGTCAGCTGTATAAATTTGCGACTTGCATTATCTCTTTTTATTTCTTAAGTAATGCGTACAGTTGAAAAGTGTTACCGTGGGAAAGACGTTGTATATTCGAAGTGTTAATATGAATCGTGGCAAACAAAGTAAGGAAAGTAGTAGAGAAAATGTATTGATCCGGATAATCTTGACTAGGAAGATATAAACGTTGTATTTTTAAATGATTAGCGGGTCGTTTCACTAACACTGAAGACCATACTCAGAAATTATGTCATAACGCATTATGTAGCTTACGCAGAGTGTACATTGATTTAAAGTATACTTATATCCGACAAGCCTTATGCACCTGCACAAGTTTTCCACTTATGCCTAGCACATGTTCGTCATTTTTTTTAATACATAAGTTGTAGTCTTGCTAATCTTTATGATTGTAACGGATGTCTAACAAAAAAGTAATGTGTTTGAAAGTTATGTTCTGCTTATGATTGAGTAAGATAAATATGTTCCCAAGTCTAGGTCAGAAAGGGCAAGTACTTTTAAGGACAATATTAGTTTCACTACGCGCCCGTTTCTTCCCACTGTGTGCTTGACAACGCAAAGGATAACATTCTTCAATCAGAACGTTATCGATGTCTCTTGCAAATGCTCCAATCCATGAACTAACGTCAAATATTGTATCTGTTAAATTTATGTCTTTATGATTATAAAATACATATTCTATACAGTGACCTATTAAATATGTCACATCTATTAAAAGACTTGTATTCTATTGCATCAAAATTACGTTAATAATATTTCTTCGCCAATACAATTGCTGAATCTTATGAACATAACATTAGAACGTACAAACTAACTAAATTACATGTTTAATACTTGACAACGATACTTATACCTTTGATGCATTACAATGCTTACGTGTTGTATCATTTACGATACATACATTGTTGTTATTAATTATTATACGTATGATGTTTAACAAAGCTTACATGTTTTATCCTTTACAATATTTACACTGTTGTTAACAACGGTCACACGTTAGATGTCTTACAATGCTTACACTGTTGTTAACAATGGTCACACGTTTGATGCTATACAATACTTAAACTTAAACGTTTGATGTTTAACAATGCTTGCTTGTTTTATCCTTTACAATATTTACACTGTTGTTAACAATGGTCACACGTTAGATGCTTTACAATGTTTACATGTTTGATGTTTCATAATGCTTATATGTTTGATTATTTAAACATTTTGCACGTACTATGTTTGTAGTTGAATCGTTTAGAAAGCTGCCAAAGTTATCGCACATTTTATGCTTACAATGTTAATATGTGTTCTGCATTGCAATGAATATACATCTAATCTTTACAATTATTGCATGTTTCACGCATCGAATGTCTCCTAACACTTTTGTCATTGTTTCCTTTTTCATTGCCTATGCCAATAGTCATTAATGGCAACGAATGTACTAAAACAAATTAGCATTCACACTTATATATGTTATAAACTACCATATATACCTTTAAATGAACTAAGTTTTAATATCTAATGAATTTCAACTGAACATTTAATAGCTCAAGACAGGAAAAACTGAACTTATTAAGTGCTTTCACACCGCCTATTCGCAGCTTTTCTTAGGGTACGCTACCAGTTTCATAATGAACGTTTTGAAATATTGAGTAAATGCTGGTAATCATTTGGACTAGTTTATATATCGATATCGGTGTATCAGCTCTATGCCTCATTTTGTTAAATATATTTTGTTTTCAAATCTAAGAAAAACTATATCTTGTCTTTCAATATATAATCGGTACATACATAAACGTGTTCACTTTAAACCAAACGCATATTTAAAACCTATTTGCCCGTTTGAGGTAATACTAATAGTTTCATACATATAAGATAAGTTTTCTTGGCATACTGAGTTGTGATTTAAAACATTAGTTAGCATACCAATCCAACAAACAAATTACGGCAGGTTAAGTATACACAATAGGCTTTCATTATGTTAAAGAAATATAAAACAGGCTAGATGTATGTTCCAAATGGGCAAATTCGGAAAATGCCGCTGGCGGGTAACCTGATTAATGTAATGAAGCAGACGGTGTGGATTGAATTATCTGGCCCACATCCTTAGTGAAATTGACGATATCTGTATTAAGCACTTCTTTATATATAATATGTTGTTTTGAACACGTAGGAAACAAATCTTATGTTATGTTTACAGCTTAGCCCTTGTCTGTGTGACATAATGTTCGACCACTATTAAATGTTAGCGTATAAGCACATCATAATTCCACTAGTCCAAAAAGCAATTGTGCCCGTTTTGAGTTAATACTAATAGTTTCGTCCGAGACTTACTGAGTTGTTTTAAAACATTAGCTAGTATTCCGCTCCAACGAAACTATGTAGGTTAAGTATAGACGATTCGCTTTCATCATAGTAAAGAAATATATAACAGGCTAGACGCATGTTATAATAGGGCGAATTTGGATTATGCCGGTGACGGGTAAAATACGGCACGTGATCAAAGTTATCAAGCCATTTACATCAGAGTGTGTGACTTGAATTATCTGGCTCACCCCCTTTGTCAAATTGACGATGCCTATCTTAGGCACTTCTTTTTATAGAATATGTTATTTATAAACACGTACGAAACAAACCTTATGTCATGTTTAAAATTTAGCCCTTCTCTGTGTGACATTACGTTTGACCTATATTAACTGTTAGCGTATAACACCATCAGTATTCTACTAGTCGTCAGTCAGTCATGACAATGAAACATGCTGTCTATACTTTTGCCATTGCTTTGGTGATACACATTCTGTCCGGTAAGTATATAACCTGAAAGTATTAACATAAACTGCTAAACGTATTACTAATGCTTGTATTTACCTCCGTATTCTTGCCGATCGTGTCATTTGTACGTTTGCAGTCGTTTCAAACTAAAGAATTCTGGATGCTGGATAATTGATGGTGTCCATATAGATTTAATTACTTCCAAATTCGTGTTTTAGTTCCCAAGAGTACTACATCTTTACAAACAAAACTGGAGAAATGTAAAAAAAAAAAATAGTGTTCTCGTCTACTATGCTTTGTTATGAACTGTATAACGCTTCTTACTTGACACATTTTGATTCTTAGTATTATTTATTATGAACACTACACAAAATGTTGATTGACAAGCACTTACACAAGTTTTAGAACAATTTGGAAAAATTTGCCTACAAATAAAGGTTCTTAGGATTTTAGTTCCAGGACGGTTTACTTTCAGTTTACGTGCACGTTATACTTTTGTGCCATATTTATTGTTCCGAGTAGTGCCACACATGTACTTGAGAAACATATTGTTCTGTAGGAACTTATTTATGTTTTCATTTTTGTACACAATGGTTATCAATGTGCGGACTGTGAGCATACACCTTAAAATGTAGTGTCGTCTATAGTAAATGTAATAGTAATTTCATAAGGAGTGATTATGACACTCATACATACACTGCAATCTCTGAAGTAAGAAGTTTTAGATACAGTAAAACTCATCACTATCGGAAGGAAACATGTTTTGAATATTAGTTGCAATACATAAATTGAGGCATCTAGTATTACGTCATTTATAATTTATTGATCGAAACTTTAAAATAGCTCAAATGTCAGACTTTTATCTCATTTTTGCACACATGTAAAATATCTAGACGGAGACAATTAGATAACCAGGCTAGCAATCGCACCACTAGGCTATAACAATTACAAAACTAGATTAAATAAATTGATTAATTATGCTGAAACTTTGAATGAACCAGACTTTCAAAAATGTCTTTTTTCTTTACTTAACATTTGTCTTTTAAAAATGAAATAAATAAGCAGGATAATAATTCCGACACAAAACAAGAATTATTGCAAGATTCAGTTTGGAAACTTGAGTTTACTAAAGTTTGATTCTGATTGTACAAACGATCTTGGTGCATTTATTTGTTTCTGGCACCAGTCATAAGGCTGCTTGTAATAAGTCATGATTTTGGACGTCCATTCATATTTATGTCACAGAATAACTATCTTTTTAATTTTTGTCTTTATGATTATAAAGTATTTTATCTATACAGTGACCTATTAAATATGTCACATCTATTAAACAATTTGTATATCCCATCAAAATTACATTAATAATATTTCTTCGCCAATACAATTGCTGAATCTTATGAACATAACATTAGCACGTAAAAACTAACAAAATTACATGTTTAATAGTTGACAACGATAATTATACCTTTGATGCATTATAATGCTTACGTGTTGTATCATTTACAGTACGTACATTGTTGTTATTAATTGTCACAAGTTTGAAGTTTCATAATGCTTATATGTTTGATTCTTTAAAAATTTGCACGTACTATGTTTGAAGATGAAGCGTTTATAAAGCTGACACAGTTATTGCACATTTGATGCTTACAATGTTAAGATATTTTCTGCATTGCAATGAATACACGTCCAGATCTTTTCAATTCTTACACGTTTCATGCATCAAATGTCTCCTAACAGTTTTGTCATTGTTTCCTACTTCATTGTATATGCCAACTGTCATTTACAGCAATGGATTTACTAAACAAAATTAGTATGCACACTAATATATGTTTGAAACTACCATGTATACATTTAAATGAACTAAGTTTATTATTTTGTTCGACCATGGAACTTTGGCAGACATTCTAGATAAAGATGAAGATGAAATATTGAAATGGAATTAAGTGTTGTTGTTTCTTGCAAACGGAGTGTATTAGTTCCTTTTGTTTATTACATTATTGTATAGGATAGGAAAACATATTGATCTTTATGTGTCCACTACAAATGCCCTATATATAATTCTAAATTTTGGGCGTACTGAGTTTGATCATGTTGGTTATTATCCAGAGTCGTAGTGGGTACATTTTCTAACCAATGAGCCACACATTCCCACAATTATCCATATGTCTACTCAAAAGAGATATTAAAACACAACTGAATCAAGATCATATCTGAGTCATTTAAAAACTATATTGATAGATTCTTTGTCGAAACCTAAATGACACAAGTTTAACTTATTTTAAGAACCATTGCCGCCTTCCCTATCCCACCTCGAACTCCGAGTCACTCAAAATAACTAGATTTACTTGTATGTATTATTAGAGTAAAGAGTTATACATTTGCACTACATAATCTCTTTATTATGGTGACGTAATAACGTTTAATCTGCATAGGTCTTGAGTGTACTTAGATAAATGTTTTTGTGAAATTGTGTGAAAACGTAAAACAAACAAACATTTTTATCATTTGAAAAAGGTAATGTTATTCTCAAAAACTGCAATCTTTGACGTAATAAGTTTTAGATACAGTAAAACTCTTTACTATCGGAGGGAAACATGTTTTGAATGTTCGTTACACTGCATAAATTGAGGCATGAATTATTAAGCCATTTACAGTTTGTTGATCGGAACTTTAAGTTAGCTCAAATGTCGGACTATCATCTCCTTTTCACACAAATGTCGAATATCTAGACCGAGACAATTAGATAACCAGGACAGACAATTGCATCACCAGGCTGTGACAATTACTTAACCAGATTGAATAAATTGCATAATTATGCTGAAACTATTAATAAGCAAGACTGTCACGATGTCTTAGTTTAAAAAAAAAAGATGTGTCTTTTAGAAATGAAATAAATAAGCAGGAGAATAATTCTGACAAAAATTAAGAATTATTCCAATCTTCATTTTGGAAACTTCATTATACAGTTTACCATAATTTTATTCAGATTTTACAAACGATTTTGATGCAGTCATTTATTTCTGGCACCAGTCATACGGCTGCTTGTTATTCGTCATGATCTTGGAGGTGCACTCATATTTATGTCACTGAGTTGGTTTTCACGTAACAACTATCTTCTTTAAATTTACAGTTTGCACATTGTGCAGATGGCTTATAAATAAGCGAGGATTAATTACGAATCCTATCAACCTTAAATGCTCAAAGAGTAAAAGTGAATATAGCTGAATAAATGAAAATCTGTTTCTGCACAATCATTTGAAATCATTTCTATCCGAAGTTATTGACTTTATGAATTATTTCCGATTGTATTAAAACACAAGATATGCTGTCAGGGTAGGTGATTCAAACTCAGTCATCGTAACTAATAAAATCAAATAGGTTCCTTTAAATAAGTGTAGAACTCGGCATTTGCAGCATCCATATTTTTGCGGATACCTTGCACTAATATCTTCTCTCTGATTTGGATAGTGGAAAGATTGAGTCCTCACTCTACTGGATTTATCGGCAGCATTTGACGCCATAGGCCATGATATATTACATCACCGTATCCAGCAGGTATTTGGCATTCAGAATATAGCCTTACAGTGGTTCAAGTCCTACTTAGTCAACATGACACAAATTATATCTGTATGTTGTGGTGTTCCACAGGGATTTGTTCTTGGACCTGTTATATTCATTCTGTATACTCAGCCGATCTCAAGTGTCATAGATCATCACCCAGTGTCGCACCAATTGTATCTGATGACACCCAAATATACAAGTCTAGCCACTCAACTGAAGTTGATGTTACCATCCATGGAGTAGAGAAGTGCATTTCTGATGTGAAAGCATGGATTATATGTATCAAGCTGCAGATGAATGATAATACAACTGAGGCTATTCTGATCACAACACAAAGACATTCTCATTCACATCCTTTACCTCAGACAATAAATATCAGCAACACCAACATTAAATTTTCACAGTCAGTACGGAACCTAGGCGTTACTCTAGACAGTACTCTCACATTGCACCAACATGTCATGAACATATGGAAGGCTGCATATCTTGAATTGAGACGCATCAGTTCCATTCGTAAATATCTTTCAGTTGATGCCACTAAAACACTTGTGTGTTCATTAGTATTTTCAATACTGGACTATTGCAACTCAATTCTGTTTGGTTCGTCACAATATTTACTCCAGAAACTTCGAAAAGTTCAAAACACAGCTGCACGGATCATCTTTTGAGTACCACGATCAGAGCTCACCTCACCACTGCTCTGTACCCTACACTGGCTATCAATTCGATACAGAATCAAACACGAAATTTGTTCTCTGTGCTATGTTTTGATGACAGACTCCAGTCCAACATACCTATCCAGCCTCACCTATGTGTATAAACCAGCTAGATCCTTACGCTCTTCTTCTGATAATCGTATACTCATTGTTCCCAAGGTGAAAACAAAGTCATATGGACAACGTTCGTTTGCACACCATGGCCCGGCGACGTGGAACGAATTGCCCATTGAAATTAGACACAAAGACACAGTTGTCCCTTTTAAGATTGCTCTCAAGACTCACCTGTTTTGACTGCAGGGACAAACTTAGCGACCTAATCATGTTTTGTATCTTATATGTTTTCAGCATATTTGTTATGTTTTCCAATTTAATTGTTTTTGTCATTTGTTGTTCTGTAGTGTAGTCATATCATTATTGATGGTGTAAAGCACTTAGAGCTTCAAAAGATTAGGCGCTGTTCAAAGTCCTCATTATTATTATTATTATTATTAGTTTTAATAACTTAAAAGGTCAAATGAAAAATACAGCATACATAGACATTCCCGTAGAAAGGCTAGCGGTGTCCTTCAATAATGGTCAAAAGACATGTATGTAATTCTCTCAGTGTAATATAGAACCCTACTGCGTATTTAGTGAAGACACCAATGATCAGATTCGATGCGAATGACAGACTAAACAATTCATTCTCGATAATAATGCTACTTGTATGTGGATGTATATTAATCAGGGTCACAAGATAGAACGTTTACAAACATTACTAGTAAACACAGAGCTATATTGACTCATTTGCTCGTCGTTTTGGAACAACAAGTTTCCATTTATCTTGCATTATCTGTTATTCAGACCCGTTCTTACATATTTACACCTTTTTAAGTTTGGATCATTCTCGCTCTTACGTCTCTCCTAACCATACACATCAGTATATGCAGATGTCTAAACATTTAAAATGTAGACTTCTAGTATATATTTAGGCAATCGATCGGATTCCTTTAGCTTGTGCCAAACAGCAAAACAGCGCTCGGCCAATGGGTCTTCTACAGCTAGAATGTAAGATAACAAGGAACACACAATAGAGTACGTTTGAAGTAGAGATAACCAAAATGAAGAACTAAATTCCTTACAAAGTTAACTCATAATCAGTAGTGACTTTATATTAAAAATCACGTGATCTTAAATCTGGCAGATGTATCCTCTGTATTGTGTTTCTGGGTTTCTTTTTACTTTACACAATCTCAATCATGGTATAAAATGTGTTAAAGGAATAGGAAGCCTAATATTACTTACGGACAAAATACAATGTTTGAATGATATGTACAACATAAATTATTTTACAAAAATGAAGTTGAAAGATATTGCAAATGGTAGAAACTGTTTCCTTTTATAGATTTAATTGTTGGTCTGATTGGCAAAGAATGGAGAACACTTTTGCAAATGGACGCTTTATTACTCTAAAATATGACATAGAAAGGAAATTAACCTTTTATGAATCGTTATACGGAACTATTAATGGTTTGGTGAGGATGTATTTTGTACATGTTTCTACATCATTGTTGAGCTATTTCGCTCTATACGGTAAAGAAAAGTTGATTATACTGTATGTGACAGTAAGAGAAACGGTCTAATTAAACAAGCAATATCACTTGCCTTCAAGAAGTGGTACAATGTGTATCGCTACATAGAGGAGATATGTTCTTTCTTATATGTTCATTTGGTTAATAGTTGTACATAAATGTATTCATGGCCGTTCAACGTGACGTTTGGCACAATAAAGGTCACATGTGTCCATATATAAGTGGTTATTGCTATCATCATCATCATCATCATCATTTTCATCATCATCATCAGTTTTCATTTTATTTAATAGTATTGCTCTTAATAGTAGTATTATTTACATAATATTGTTGACTCGTTATTAAAATGAAGGATATGTGTACATTGGTGGTAATCATGCAAATATTTTAAACATTTTTGTTTTATATCGCCTAATAAATAGTAACATACAGCTCTGTATAGTAATTATATCTCGTTTATCTGCTCGTTTGCTTGTTTGACACTGTTTTCTACAGCATTTTCTTCTTTCCATTTTAGTAGGGGCAACAACTTCGGAAACGGTCTGGCTTAAGGATGCAACTGAAAAACGTACACTGAGTAATATTGATCTCCCCGATGAGTTAGCATTTCATCTCACTCGTCGTTCCGAAACTCTGAACTTGAATTTGCGAAGAAACCATGACATTAATCCAAATGCTGACGTCTATTTTGCAAACAAATTGCAAAATGGTAAATTCAGTTTGGTGCAATCACACGATATTGAAACGGAGGTAAGCGTTCAAAAGCTATACAGCAAATGAGTCCGGATGTATCAGTCGTTATTATCTAAACATATCATAACTGATACCAATGTATTTATGGGGTTAAATCAATGTGAGAGTGCCTTGTAAAGTTTTAATACTGATAAAGGTAAATTAACTTGATTTAATAGTCAAATTGGAAATAGTCTATTTCTATTAAAATACTTTTAAAATTATGTATCTGACATATATATTTGTTTTCCTTCGTGGGAGTGTTACTTATATGATTTACGAAAGCTACTTTCTACTCAAAGACAGACCAAATATCTTTCTACAGCTGTGTAAGTTCCCCCCCTCCCCCAAGTTCCTAACGATGGTGTTGTAAGCATACGTTTCAAGCAGTTGGATACCTAGTTCTTGATTTGATAGTTCCGCACAAAATGTTACCCCCTTAAGCCGATGTGATCGATGTATGCATTCATCAACCACCATATTTCTTACCAAACGTTGTACAATATCGTCACCATATACGACACTTTATCAAATTTAGTCAACGGTTCTGATGTCCTATTATGCTTTAAAACACAGACTCAAATCAACCGCAAACAAAGTGCCTTTCTAAACAAAACTTCATCTTCAGATGTATCTGTTTTTATATATACGTAACCCCTCACTATACATGTTACTCTGTGGTAATATATACATCTTCATTACATACCTGTTTTTGTAATAAATGTATGCGTATTTGTTTGAACAGAATCTGGCGTATTACCAGGACATATCTAATAGGGCATTCATGACAGTCCGATGTGTCAAAAAGGCAAACGAAGAGTGTGAGAGAATCATCGTAAGTACAAACTGAAATTGCAATTGCAACCTGCTGAATTAGTTAGAAACTATGCGATGCTCTTGTTGATTCTGGGCAGTTTTATGTTTACCTTAACGAATGTGTAACATTCGCATTGTCTTACAAACAAGCTATAGACAATTAATTAGTGCGATACGAAGAAATTCGCAAACGTCCATTTGTTAGACCTGCCAACTGTGGAAATATATTATGCTGATCTTTCTCTTATTTAAGATAGGCCTGATTCCAATGTCAATATCGGACATATATTTGCGCATAATCATAAACAATTGTATATTTGCCAGGTCAAGTAGTCGAGCTTTATCCAAAAATAATACGATCTCTAATGTTGTTCGGAGGAATGGTTGGGATCTCGAATTGATACCCTCCGTTTTGCCCATCATAGCCAATCATCCGAAATATATAAATAGTATATTCCAGTCCCCTGGTAGGAGCTGTGAGCTTATCTGTATTCCACATTTAGGTTTGGTTGCATCTATGTTTATGAGGATTGCAAATATTTGTGAGAAGTTGGTCTTATAGATTGAGTAGGCTTACAGTCACTATAACACCAACTCACTGTATTCAGGCAGGTAACGTAGGGATAAGCACCTTATTCGAATTAAATTACGAGATGATCAGTCCATTCTGGATGTTCTAGGTGGATATTGGACGCGTTACCCTAAATTGCAAGTTCATTCAGTTATTCATCACCCTAGACATTTTCTTCATTTGGAGGGCGTAAAAACAACACAATCCTGCTGACCTGATACACATCAGATTACGTTAGTTTTCGCCTTTTGTTACTGATTGTGTGCAAACAACAAAAATTAAAAATTATTGAAGCCATATTTACATATCCCAGTAATTCCAGCTCGAACGTATATATCGTTCATAGCATTAAGAGATGCTTCACTGCTAAGTAGTGAGGAGGGTATATACCATACATCTTCGTTGGGGTAACATAAATGGCTTCAGTGAAATCGACCAGAATGGGCAGGTACATCTTCAAATAAAGTTCATGAAAATCCCCCATCGAATTTCACCCAAATGACTCACATAAGTTGTGAGAATGCTCATAGTCATCGAATTTGATAACCGTTCGAACAAGGTTCATCTAAGCGGGACCTATATTAGATAGCTGTTTGTCATGAAACTAACCCCACCCATTGCTAGTACGGATATGTTTCACTGGACCGTAAGTAGCGTCAAATAGTGTAATGAATATGGAGTAGTGATTCGGAGGACATTTATGAGGTGATTATCAGGTAACTGCCGAATCGGTAGCTCAAAAAATAGCTATCTATGAATTCTATTCCAGGGACTTGTGATACACTTTTACACATCGTCCGGAATAGAATATGGCCGATGTAGTTCCTCTAGTTGAATATGATTGGAAGGTTTGTTACGGGCTGAATCGTTATACTGTTTACATAATGCTCCAATGTTTGAGATTTTTGCAGTTTTTGTACTGTAATGAATCAGATAATATATCTTCATTATTTAATATATGAATCATTTGAAATTCAGTATGTAATCCGGTACTTTGACAGTTACATCCTATTAAGACAATTCATTAACGTTTTAAATTTACTATCCAAATTCTTTCTTAAGAGTAGAAATCCACTAAATTTTGAGTCAAGGGTATTGGTACAGATATGTATAAAGGCTGAAATAAATTTGCAATCATATTATGTTCTGAAGTAAAGTTTTTTTAACATTTCAGATGAACCTTGTATTGACTAAACACGTCGTGATACATCAATATTAATGTTAATGCTCAATATGTATCATTTTAGTTAGTGGCAATATATATATATATATATATATATATATATTTATATATATATATATTTATATTGGTATAGGATATCAAAATTGAAACACAAGTTTTGCACGGAAAAAAAGTTATTTTTCAATGGAGATGCATCCGAGAATGATAACAAAATCAGTCTAATTTGTCTCTATGATGCAGAATTACGTACGTTAGTGATATGAAAGGAGTGGTGTGTGGACAATTCGCAAAATGCAATTTTGTCAATTTTTAGAAAAACATGGTCCTACTTAATTTCATGAAAATGGAGAGAGTCTACAGCTCTGGATTGTGCCAGAAAACACGTTTATATCATCAGTTTTAATTATAACAAACAATGAAAACTATACCAATTCACACGTGTCGTCATCTTCCTGAGGAATGTGTGTACCTTTTTACCGAACCTATATTTATTTTCATGAAATCTAACACATATTTTGCAATTGACTCCCTCCCAAATGACAAAGCACCAGGTAGTGACAGCATCCCGGCCGAAGCTATCAAATGTGGGAAACCAACACTGCTCCAACCAATGCACGAACTACTTTGCCTCTGCTGGGAGGAAGGAGCAGTCCCCCAAGACATGCGTGATGCCACGATTGTGACCCTTTATAAAAACAAGGGCGACAGCAGTGACTGCAATAATTACAGAGGGATCTCGCTTCTGAGCATCGTTGGTAAAGTGTATGCCCGCATCATACTAAACAGGCTGCAGTTGCTGACAGACCGTGTGTACCCAGAATCCCAGTGCGGCTTCAGAGTCGGCAACAGACATGATCTTCTCTTTACGACATGATCTTCTCTTTACGACAACTCCAAGAGAAGAGCAGATAGCAAGGTCAACCACTCTACATGATGTTCATCGAACTCACCAAGGCCTTTGACTTAGTCAGCAGATAGGGCCTTTTTGAAGTTCTCAGTAAGATCCGTTGCCCTTCAAAACTCCGCAGCATGATAATCTCTTTCCATGCAGATATGAAGGGAACAGTCCTGTATGATGGATCTTCCTCAACCTCCTTCCCAGTTAAAAGCGGTGTGAAGCAGGGCTGCGTTCTGGCACCAACCCTATTCGGGATCTTCTTCTCCTTCCTTCTGTCCTACGCCTTTGACTCGTCCACTGATGGCATATATATATATATATATATATATATATATATATATATATATATATATATATATATATATATATATATATATATATATATTATATATATATATATATATATATATATATATATATATATATATATATATATATATATATATATATATATATATATATATATATATATATACACCAGGTCCGATGGGAGGCTGTTCAACCTGGCTCGACTGCGTTCAAAGACTTAAGTGAGGGCTGTGCTCATCAGGGAGATGCTTTTGCAGATGACGCGGCTCTTGTGGCACACACTGAGGAAGCTCTTCAGAGACTGGGAGACCGTTTTGCTGATTCCTACTGATCCTTTATGGACTTCTGGCCACTGGCACAAGAAGAGTCGGCCGCCACTCACTCTGTTTCAAGGATGCATGCAAGAGGGACCTGAAGGCATGTGACATCGCACCTGATGGCTGGGAAGTGCTGGCCGAGGACCGAGGCACCTGGAGACTGATAGTAAGTAAAGGTATCTCAGTTGCTGATACCAGGAGAGGTCAGTTGGCTGCAGAGAAACGTGCCAGAAAGGGCCACGTGAGAGCAACCACAGCAACTCGGGCTTCCCAGCATGTCTGCACAAACTGCAAGATGGACTGTCACTCGCGCATAGGTCTCCACAGCCACAACATACGATGCCATCAACCCAGAGACAGACGACACCCCAAGGGCACTATCCGCATGGTCTCCCGAGACTAAGGCGCCAATGATGATGATGATGATGATATATATATAGATGTTATTAAATCGAGTTTAATAAACTAAGGCCGTTGACCGAAAATGGGATCAATGCGCTAAATATTTGAGGGATAGTTTGGCCTACGCACAGCTCATTGAAGATATGTCTAAAACGATCAGATAGGACCCCTAAATTGTTACTTCGTACGGTAAATAGAGGTTATTCAGAAATATGAAATATACATGGATATATTCCAAATTGTTGGAAGCTTAAGACCTACCTTGTTTATTAGTATTACCTCCTCTTAAAGTATGAATATACAACTTTTAAAATTTTCAACGCTTCGCAAAAATATTTATTGTTTCTTCTTCTTCCATGGGCCGCTTAATACCATAATCAAGTATCCGGATATGTATTCTGTTGGGTTCCAATGATTTTACATTCAAACGATCTCAAAATATGCCGTAATAGAATACCACTGTTCTAGAGCCAAAGCGTCATCAGAAATCGGGAATCCAGAAATGGCTATGTCCCCTGTCAGTCCTATAACTAATATATATTACACATCTAAATGCACTGGATTCAAGAATGCACGTTATTAATGCTTCAATAAAATCAACAAAAAAAGAACAATACAATAAAACCACTACCACCATTAAGGGAACCTATTAAACAACACATGTAACACGAAAAAAAAGAGGCATATTATAGAGCCACAAGCATCAGTTACGCAAATACAAACAACAGCTTTTTAAAAGACCAAGCAACCATTATATGGAACGGTATCCTTATCATCGTTTATTCCGGTGTGTATATAACCATGGAAGCGAATGCGTTTCTAATGCTTACAAATTCCAGGATAAGCAGCAGGTCTATGTTGTGCCTGTGAGCTTGCTTTCTTCGCTCTATATGGTTATTGGTTTAATCTAATAAACTCAGAAGTATCTTATTCTATATCAATATGTTTGGATGGATAGTTTCTTCTTCTCGGCGGTAGAGACCAAGATATCAGAAAGGTAAAAAATATGGTTGAGACAAGTATATGACATTCTACAAATGATCCGTCATTATTTATATTTAGTATAAGTTAATTTAATAAGTAGTATAAACTAATTTAAACTAATTTCATGCAATACATTTCTTTATGTCCCATAGTTGCATTTAACTTGAATGATTATATATATATATATACATACATACATACATACATACATACATACATACATACATACATACATACATACATACATACATACATACATACATACATACGTACGTACGTACGTACATACATACATATATTATACATATGATTATATAAATTAACTGCCTTCATTTTGATGACTGTGTCCTGCCAGCAAAAAACATATACCGATATATATATATATATATATATATATATATATATATATATATATATATATATATATATATCGGTATATGTTTTTTGCTGGCAGGACACAGTCATCAAAATGAAGGCAGTTAATTTATATAATCATTGAATATAGTGTCTGCTACACTTCTAGATGATAAAATATAAGTAAAGGCAAAAAATTAAAATTGATCAATACGTTATTGTATGTTATAAAATATATGACTTTAACGTCATTGTTCATATAAGGCATTTTTTAAAGAAGTTTCATGAATCTAGATTTAGTCATATTATGTAATTGGAAGTCACATTTCCGATACGGGTCATATAATATCCACTAATGTGTAAATTGAAAGGAGGATTTAAAGTGTTGAAAAGAAAAATCCGAAATGTCTGACCGCCTTGACTATATACAAATAAACATATGTTCTAGAACGGAAACGTACGAATACGGGAAAGAGATTACGTTCTCCAACCAGCGGAAATTGATGCCTCATCAAGAATCGTGTTAGAAGATCCAGGTGCTCTTGGTAGACAACATTTTCTACAGGTAGAAACACATCCCCTTCGAAAACATTCATTCGAAAAAAAAGGTTTGGAATATTATATGTTGTTATTTCAATGAACATTATCAAAACAACCGTTGATTCTTAATGTCATTTAAGAAGTCAGAAAGGTTTAATTTACTTTCTGAATTCATCTAATGTATTATGACAACTAATGGGATTTCTTTATTCTCGTGATTGCAAAGAAAAATTAGAAGGGCCGAAATTACTTAAAGCTTACTATGAATAGGACACTTCTTTGTTGACCGAACTTATTTTAAGTCACTATTCTATCTTAAGAGTTGTATCAGTCGACTACATTGGTTTTATACAATAAAATATAATTAAAAGTCGTCATGATATTCGTAATTGATAAAGAAATAATTATCCTACAGATGCAGATCATGAAATGGAGAAAAGCATAGGAGAGAAACGTATGACCCTAACCCGAAGTTTCAAAGAACATCTTAAACAAAAGCAATCATCACTAGCAGACGCTTCATTATCTGACACGAATGAATCAACTTTACAAAGAGGTGAGCTCTTCCAAGCAGAGACTTTGAACATAAATATGAAAAGTACTTGATAAACTAGGATGTGAACGATACAATTAGTTTTATTAAGGTATATCTTTTTCATAGTATTAAGTATTACATATCGCTTGCGACAATTACTTGATATAGATGAATATTATCTTTTTATGTAACACATTTTGAAGACATTAATGTCACGTTACAGTACATTAAAATCAAAATTATACGTATATTTGTTGTTTTTTTTTTAAATTAAAGGATGAACTACAAAATATATTGCAGATACATCACGGCAGTTACCGAAAATCTACCACGTCAAGATGGCGGTACTGATAGATAAAGGATTATGGGACTTGTAAGTGATATATTTCATTCTTATAATCTATCTATCTCTCTTCCCCCCTCTCTGTCTCTCTGTGTCCTCACTCTGTGCATTATATATATATATATATATATATATATATATATATATATATATATATATATATATATATATTAAGATTAGGATATATAAGGTATGAAACATTATTAGGTCTTTTAGTTTGGTTTTCCAGTCAACAAAGGTGTTTTAAGATCACTCTTGAATGGGATCACTGTCACTTTGTGTATAATTTCAGCGTGCCATTCGTTTATCTTTGCGGGGCTTTCGTATGCTAACGAACGTTGTCAATTTGACTTCGCTTCCATAGTGGCAATACTGATTATACGATTGTCGGAAGAGGAGCTTGCGTATGGTGCTGGTGTATACACATGGATGAGGCTAGATATATATGTTGTACTGGAAGCCGCCAGTGAAACATACCATAGAGAACAAATGTTGTGTTTGATTCTGGATCGAATGGATAGCCAGAGTTGGGTACAGAGCATTGATGAGGTGTGTTCTGACCGAGGTATTCCAAAGATCACTTGAGCAGCTATGTTTTATAATTTTCTAAAGTTTCTGCAGTGTATATTAAGACGCCCCAGACAGAATTGAGTTACAGTAGCCCAGTCTGGAAAATACTAATGAACACACATGTGTTTTAGTGACATAATCTGCAAGATATTAGTGAATAGAGTGGATGCTTTGCAGCTCAATATATGCAGTGTTGCATATGTTCATGACATGTTTGTTATGTATATGAGTTTCTATTACAGTCAAAGTAAACGTTGAAATCTCCACGAAGAATCAGTTACGCACCAATCGAATTTCCATACTGAAGGAAGTTCGGAAACTGCTTCAAAAAGAGAGTCTCTGTCAGCTTTTTGTTTTCTACTTGAAGAGGCAGAAATAATGGACACACCTTTGTTTCAGTGTGAATGATGTTTGGACTAGTTGAAACGATTTTTGGCCGTAGTTGAAGGCTGCGTTGTATTGAAGACATTTTATCATGGAATTCTTTGTGTTGACGGCAATTCAAACTCCACGAGAGTGGATAATGCAATACTTAATGGTATTTTTGGCATAGTTGACACATCAATTGACGATTTAATAGGGATATGCACAAGGTTATCGAACGTAACGACATAATGTTTAAAATGTTTAGTTGGAAGGGGAGATAACTGAAATACGGTACATTCTTTTAATCCACTAACAAGAAGCCGGAAAGCGATAAAATTGATACATACATTTTATTCACACATTATGAACGGCGTAAGTGATGACTTTCTTTTATAAACATATCACAATACGATTCATTTAATTTTCATGCACATATTTTAATAAGGACAAAGAATGATTTGGAACGGATGTATGTATGATCTAACAGAACATATGACCCTTTAAAGACATTGATGTTTTCTTCAAAACAGATAATTCTTTTGTAATCATGTTCATACGTAAACAAGAGCAAACCATATTTTCTGCAGCAACGTCTGTAAATATTTCTTATTGCATAACAAACATGTGCATATTTGTAAGTCGTAAGCACATGTTCAGACATTTGGTGGCCTCTGTGATACGAATAATTTATTGATACTAATATTGGTCGGTTTAGAAAGATTTTTCTTGTTTAACTAAACATTCATTTGATGGAAAAAGTAGATAAATATTTCACACTTGTATACTTTATAAATACATTTGTAGAGACAACATTTTAAGGACAGGTTGATGTTCTTACGTAAATTGTAATTAATCCTAAAGACTATGTTTTATTTTGTTACAGGTAAATATGATTTACAAAAGCATAGAAGGCAGTAGTATACGTATAACTGTTGTCCTTAATAAATTCATAATTTTTAAGGTAAGATATTTTTGTAAACGTGAGAATCCTGCCCGTCCTTGAGTGCGTGTGATAGAATGCATGTTTTGTGCGTAAAATATAAATGAATCTAAATCAATTATTACAACAGATGTTATAATATAACTGCCTGTAAATGATTGCTGCCACTGACATTTCTCAAATGACATCCTTACATTTTTGAACCAATGAGACTTTTTTTATAGAGAATATCTTCAGCTAATCAACGTAATCCAGTAAGACAGTGATACTTAAATGGCGAGTCCCGGGAAGCAAGTTTTCAAAGTGCAATAACTACGTTTGTAACAAAATGTTTAATCATCGAGAAGAAACTAACATTTTCCATTATTCTAATGAGAGATAGTGACAAGGACGAAGGTAGATTGGTATTAGATTAATAGATAATATATATTGTCTGTAACGAGTATGTTTTGATTTTTGATTGGACCGACAATGCAAATATTTTCGAAGATGAATATGGTTTCATATCAGTCTGATGAAAAGGTTCAAGACTTCTAGAGGACTTAATTTAATACAGAAAAAAATGCATATTTACAGTCCTTTAACTTTATAGTGAAATATGGCATTTTGTTAACGTATGCTTAAAATAGAATATATTTTAAATGTTGCAATATTGGTGTGATTACAAAGGAATGAATTGCAAAATGTCAAATTAACGTTATTTTTCATAAGTTTGTTTGATTTTTTTGCGTATAGTCGGAACAGGAATTTCAACACATTGAATCCAGGGTGCATTACCATAACGGGAAAGCGCACATTGATTCTCATCCATATCTTAATGATGTAATTAATTGGGATTATAAAACAGCTGTGAGAGATCAACCATCTTTCAGCCATGGAATGGTCTTTACGAGGTATGTAGATCTCCACCGTGTATGGCCATAACATCAATTATATATTTTCGACGCGCAGATTATACTCAAAGGAGTGATGCAAGCGCTTCGAGCTATTGGATCAATGGTCAGCAAATACGCATCGTATATATTGTATCATTATAGATCATTAGTTTTGGGAGTCAATGCTCGCAAAAACTAGACCTTATTCAACCAGATTCATAAATTAAAAATTAAATCATTACCCATATTATATACACACACACACACACGCACACACACACACACACACACACACACACATATATATATATATATATATATATATATATATATATATATATATATATATATATATATATATATATATATATATATATATATATATATATATATATATATATATTAAATAAGCTTTTTGCACTCCGGAAAGCAACATAATAAGATCCATTACAAAAAGGATACTAAAATTGGATTTTGCTGTTAAATATGTTTTTGTTACCTATGGCCTACATGTGTAAGACTAAGATTGCTTTTTCTTTTATGATTGTTTCCGATCATGCCAATATTTTATTTTTTCTTCAAAGAAATACCTTTTCATTCATAAAGTCTAATTTATTTAATATATTTTGCTTTAATAACTCGTTATCAAATTTATTCCAAGCATATAAGTGAAGATTACATATTTTTATTTGCGGTGTGTCAGAAATTATAGTGTAAATTTAAACCGTTTTTGTCTATTTTAGTTACAAATTGTATCAGGATTACTTTCACAAGAATGAATCTTGCGGTAACTGCTCTCTCTCTCTCTCTCTCTCTCTCTCTCTCTCTCTCTCTCTCTCTCTCTGATATGTCATCTGACATAACATTACTTAATATGCCTCATACATACCAGTGATATATTTCTCTGTTAGGGCCCTGTATATATTAACTAGATTGACCAATTATGTCTCCCCCTCCATCTATTTTGATCGTAAATATTTTAAAAGACGTTAAAATAGAGTCAGTGTAGGTTTTGAGTTTCAAATGTCTGCTAGGAACTTGATACGGTTTGTCTTTATATATATATATATATATATATATATATATATATATATATATATAAACGTAGAGAAAAAAATCTGATACATGGGTCAGAAATTTGTATTACGATGTTGATGCCTTATATATTACATGTTATGACCATCTGATTCCATCCAACGGAATTCGGAGTACAGTCTTGTCCAATTTTTGAATCCTTATTTCGGATTGGTCGCCATAGCCTTTAATATAACATATACCATAAACATTTCCAACAAGTTTAATTTAGAGATCTCAGATTAATTAAAAATAAACACAGTGAATAGCATAATAATAATAATAATAATAATAATAATAATAATAAGAATAAGAAGAAGAAGAAGAAGAAGAAGAGGAAGAAGAAGAAGAAGAAGAAGAACAAGAATGAGGATGATACTTTAGAAGCTCTTAGCGCTTTACAACATCTTTTATGGTATGACCAATCTACAGGAAAACAAAAAAACAACTACCAATAAATTGGAAAACTTGCTGAAAACATACAAGGTACAATACATTATTAGGTCTCTTAAAAGAGACCATTGTATATTTGTGTCTTATTTCAATGGGCAATCAGATCCCGTCCCCGAGCCCGGATATGCAAAAGAACGTTGTGTATATGAACTCGTTTTATGAGTATACGATTGTCAGAAGAAGAACGTAAGTATCTTGCAGGTGTATACACATGGGAGAGACCGGTTAGGTATGTTTATCCAAAACTGTCAGTGAAACGAAGCACAAAGAAAAAATGTTATGTTTGAATCTGTATTGAATGGATAGCCAACGTAGGGAACGAAGCAGTGATGAGGTGTGCTCTGAGGTACTCTAAAGATGATCTGAGCAGCTTTGTTATGAACGTCTTGAAGTTTCTGGAGCAGATATTGTGACGAACCAGATAAACTTGAGTTACAATAGTCCAGTGTTGAAAGTAATAATGAACATACAAGTGTTTTAGTGGCATCAGTTGAAGGATATTTGCGGATGCAACTGATGCGTCTCAGCTCAAGATATGCAGCCTTGCATATATTCATGACATGTGGGTGCAATGTGAGAATACTGTCTAGAGTAACACGTATGTTTCGTACCGTCTGTGTGGCTTTAATGTTGGAGTAACTGATTATTGTCTGAGGTAAAGGATGGTGATGAGTAGGTCTTTGTGTTGTGAGCATATGCAGAGTGTTACGTGTCATCCATGATTTCACATCAGAAATACACATCTCTACTCCACAGATGATAGCATCAGCTTCTTTGCGTCGTTTTTCACCACTCGTATATTTGGGTGTCATCAGCGTACAAGTTGTGTACCACTGTGTAATGATCAATGACAGTTGAGGGCGGCTAAGTGTATATAATGAAGAAACCAAATGAAATAAAATACCCCTATTTTTAAAATATAATCCATTGTGACTTCATAATGATAAATTAGAACATACATACTATTATATAATTTGCAAATACTGTATTGAACAAAGTATGAACTATTTTCCTAAATTTAAAAATCGTCATGCAACATCGGATACAGATGATGTCTTATACGGATAATCTGATTGGACATAGAATACAATGAAGAGTTAAATTGATTTTCCGAAAACAGTCACTGATAATAAATACTGCTAAGTATATTATTTAATTATTTAATTAAGAAATATGGATTATTTCTTAATGTTAGCTGTTGACTTTATATTGTGTATGTTCGTGTGTCTATCATGAGCCCTCGCAATCAATTGACGTTATAATTTTTTTTCATGGCTGTTTTCGTATTTCGTTAACTTGTTTTGCATGAATAGAGTATATGTAAATAAAATTGCATTACAAATAACGACTTACTACCGCTATCCATTTCATATAAATTCTGTTATTTTAAGGTGTTGAATTAGATAGCCCTATCCCGTTAGTTAATATCTACGGCAATAAAACAGATTAAACTAACGAAACCAACATGTACATGTACAACCAATAAGCTATCTGTTTCCTTATAATATAAAATGCGAAAATGAAAATTCTAAAGAAATATGTTATTATAAATTTGTTGGATTATTTGTAATAGTCTTGAATGTCTTGTAACAAAATGATACAATCCATTATGTCTTTGATTGAATTCCAAAGACAATGAGCATGTTAGCAAGTTCACTCCATTGTTTTATTAAATAGTTACCTTCTATTATATCAAGCACAACTGCAACCTCTGACCGTGAACTCAAACTGACCGATATATTATAGATATGGATTAATTATTTTGATATCCCTATTTATATACATTTTTGATTCACCTAAAAACTAATACAATATGAACACGTCTAACGCAAGAACCTAGTCTAACTATAAACAGAACAGAACATGAAATATTGACGTGTACACATGTTGTATTATAATTTACAATCTTGAATAACATCATTTACATATATTTACAATTTATAACCATGTGTAAAAGTTCATCCCACAATTTAATTTAAATGTACATAACAAACGCATTAATCAATTTTGTATTCATTCAACGGACTGTTTTCTGTTAATGATTTGAATTGGTAAATTAGATGTAGTATCGAGACCAAACAGTTGTAATTTATTATATTTTGCATGTACGATGATAGCATATGCATACGAAACTATTTTAACCCCGCATTCCAAGGATGCAACCACTCGATACGTTCATGCACTATTATAGTTCGAAACTACGAGACCCATTAACGCATTATTAGTTCTGTCGTCTAGCTGGTTGATTTATTTTATTCCATGTGCAACGCGAAGTAATCTCAGTAATTACCTACTTTGTATCTCATTGCAGTAGAACTATTTCTAATTTATATTTCTCGTAATACACCATTCATAACTCAGACAATGTACCGAATCCATAAGATTATCGGCTGCGACAGCTGTACATACGTACATGACCGGAAAATATAAACATTCCTGGTGGGCCATGCAATTTGGTTTGTAATTATTAAATCTTTTATTCTTGTTTCTTTTCAGGTTTGTGCCATACAGGGGAGGTTTGTAATATTGGTAAAAGGATGTCAATAGTCGAAAGAGGTACTTTTGCTATGACGGTTCGTACAGCAGCACATGAACTCGGCCACAGGTAAGTCATCTGCTAGCGTCTTTTTATCTTCAGTATTGGCGTCGACTAGTTTAGCGATTCTGGTGTCCTGTACTAGATTGCCCATTTATAAAATAGCAGTTCGGCCGTTTTTCCAAGACCTGTGGTTTCGTCTGAAATTTGATTTCCTATTTCAATTACCAGTTCACATATCATCATGATAGTTGACAATATTTACTTTTCCGATCAACTTAAAATATATTGAGTTATACAATGATCTGGATGAGTGATTGTAATGAAATTGGAAACCAGTTTTTTTTGCAGACCTTTTAGCTTTATGTCTTATTCATGGGTGTTTGCATATTACTGTCTAATTTATTGGTGGTAAGATATTCCACTTTCTATTGAACGTGTGTGTCCTATGAGCATAATGACTAATTATACGTTGTGATGCTACTACAGTCATAAGAGAAAACATTTTATGTTGATGGTTACTACTCATACACCGTTCCTGTCTCATATTTCCAGTCTTGGAGCAAATCACGACGGTGAGATGGGAGCTGAAGCTTGTAAAGCAGAGGATGAATTTATTATGAGTCCCATTACTTTTGATAATTCTCCAGGAGAGCCATACAACAAAAACGCCTGGCTCTTCTCTACCTGCTCTATAGACGCGTTCAAGAGCACACTACCGACCAAGTATGTGCATCCATACATAATAGACTTACTTTAATAGGAGTTACAGGCTTGGCCAGCAGTAGTTTAGGTGGAACAATGCTACGCATACATTTTGATCGTATCACCCGGTTTGACCCACTTACAACATTTTTTAACCATGTTTACCTTAATGAGCAAACTCAAAGTGAAAAACTAATATATCGGTATATCTATATCTATATCTATATCTATCTATCTATCTATCTATCTATCTATCTATCTATCTATCTATCTATCTATCTATCTATCTATCTATATTCTAAACAGACGGTACCTTACGGGATTAGTGTGAAAACATTAAAGTACTTGGATGTTTAATAATTTTGATGGATTACCCGCAAAAGGTATGGGAATTTCAAAGAATTTAGACTGAAACACGTTTGAGTAATATTACAGTTTACTCAGTGGCGCTAGCACATAAGCAAGCTAGAACTTAACTTGGGATACATTTTGATCTTTCCGGATTGTTATGAAATTAGACGTAATACAATGTTGCAAGTTGTTTTTAACTATCTCGTTTAGTTTAGTACTTAAAATTACGGCAATACATTTTTATTTTATTAAAGTGAATGCTGGGTTTCGCCTTTTTGTGACATGGTTTAAACAGCTGTAACGTAACGTATATAATGCGGTATTCAATGCTCTTTTTGCGCGCGTTATAAAAAGCGACTGTTGATTTTTAAACAATAAAAAATCATTAGTATTAATCAACCCAGGTTCGAGTATTTGCAGGTTATGATATGCGATACATTTACACATAAACCTGTAATTATAATAATTTGTGAAAAGAAATAATGACCAGACATTGCATTATTCAGTGGCAAATAGCTTTGATGTTTTTCGACCCTCAAGGGTTAATTGAAATGTCCATTGGCTCACCCAAGACTAAATATCACACACACACACACACACACACACACACACACACAAGGTCGTCTTGCAATTAGACAATAATTGTTATGTTATGCAGATGCATTTGGTGAAACTGGAATTATGTGAGTGAATCGTAAGTCAGGATACAGGGAATATCGAGTTATTGCTGAGGGAACTAGGTGACCAATGAATATTACTAAATATGAAAACAATAGTATTTATTGTCAACATCAATTACTTCTGGCTTTAATAGTTTCCACATTCACTTTCTGTTGACGTTGTAGTAATGATTATTGCCACCGCTGATGTATGTCTCAGGGGTATTTGATGTATTCATGGCAGGTTTGGAATTCGTGGAATGTAAAGGGTTGCGTTGATTCTTCACCTTGTCATGTTGCCAAATAGTCTTCATACATTATTCTAATGTTTGCTCTTTAACAGACTATAAATTCTGACGTAAATATATTCCGTCTTCTCACACCTCATATGTTTTCATTCTCTCTTGGTGATTTATATGTTTATTTTCTTGTTCAATTTCAACATTAGTCAGTTGATTTACTGTTGATGTTCCACAACGTATGTGCCGTATTGATTTTTCTCTATTAAAATCTAGCAGTGATGAAAAAAGTGAAAAGGTATTAGCTTAAAAGTTATTGTGAAATTGTTTGCTTCAAGAATTAGTGCTAGGATTAGGAATCGAGAGAGCGAAATGCAGTATAGTATCTAGACTTTATTTGTACTGTCAGCCAAGATTTATAAAGTATCCAATGTATTTATGTGTGTGTTTATACCTCATGTATTGGTTAGGAGTGTTATAACTGTGATGATGGTGGGGTGGATTTTAGTTTTATGCTTCAAGAGTGGTTTTGGATCCAGTTGTAGGATTTTGTTTAGCTCATAATGAGTCAAACATGCGAAACATGTATTATAGAATATGCTCTTGTTTGTACAGAGTTTTATAATTGTAAGCATGTTCGGTTATGTTAATGTTGTCAACATAAAGATCCACATTATTTATGAGTTAATTTTATGTTCAATATAAGGTTGCATTTGAATGTTAATCGTATTTTTGCTTAAAATGTACCAATGGTCATATAGTATTGCCTACACTAATTATATATCCCATTTGTTAATCGTATTTTTGCTTAAAATGTACCAATGGTCATATAGTATTGCCTACACTAATTATATATCCCATTTCAGAACGTGCTTGCGCAATTTTGGTGGGTACTATGATTACAGTGAATATCACAAGGTTTTGACGAAAGAGCCTGGAGTGGTATTTTCAATTGACATGCAATGTGAGCTCACGTTTGGGCGAAAATCTGTCTTATGCGAGGTATTCTATTTACAGGCATATGTGTGTGTGTGTGTGTGTGTGTGTGTGTGTGTGTGTGTGTGTGTGTGTGTGTGTGCCGTTACATTCCAGGAAATATAAAGTGTAGTTACCCTTTGAGAAGATGACGTCCTACTCAAAATTAAGTGATATTTATATTTAAATTTTCTGTGTATGTGTTACGTAACCTGGGCTAGCTGCTTAGCTTACATTCAAACGTGTATGAAAGCTACACGACTTGCTGTAATAGTCGCAAATATTATGTTACGTACATTTGATTTAGGTCATTTATTTTTTGTTTTAATTGTTTGTTTGTCAGATTCAAATTTGACATTTTAAGTTTAAGATTCATTCATTGGGAGATTTTTTTAGAAAGTGGGATGACATGTACTCTTAAGAATAAACACCAGGTGTTGACCTCATTTCTGACCTGGCTTCAGAGTTGTAAACAAGCTTTTAAAATTATTGGTTGATTCCACGGACAATCTGGAGCTTTGTTATAAACATCTTTCTATTTTTAGTTGCGTCTTACGGTGTGTACGAGAATTTTTGAACGTAAATTTGTTCTAAAAGGTTCTAGTATATCACGTGACCCCTTTATTGTTTACGTAAATCAGGCATATAAATTATGTTTTGGATCGAACTATTTAGTAGAACGTGGGCTTTTAGAATATTAAGTTGCGTCGTTTTGAGTTATTTTATATTACTTTGCATTTGAAATTATTTCAATTCGTTTGGATCAAGAGGATTTATTTTGTTATTTATATGGAAAGTAATTGTGCTCATTGAATTATATAATCAAGAACTGATTTCGTCACGTGACATTGTCTTCCATCTTGGATACCTCACTAAGATTCGAACTTGGAATTATTTGGACATTTTATTACCAGGAGTTTTGCAATTTCTCTAGCGGTAAATATTTTGAATTATTTTTGGATTAATTTTGGAATTGATTCTTAAAACCGTAAGTTTATTTTTCTTTTCTGGAAAATATTTGTGCTCAAAAGATTGTTTATTAAGTTTTTACAAGCTTGGTATGTTCATTGTTACTGTTTATTCGAGCCTAAGCACGTAACAATTATGAAGTATCACACTATTCATAACTATTATGCGTTAGACTAACTCCATCTTTTTACTAAACCAATACATTCCTGTCTGTTGATGATTGTAGTAAACCTCCAAATTTCAGAGGCAGTATCAATAAATTTAATAACTAGAGCAATATCATGTTGGATTATTTGCTTTTAATGCTAAAACTTGCTGACAAAAAATAGGCAAACTTGGAATGGCAATTAAAGGACACTAAAACGAACCTATTGAAGTGGATCAGTAAGTCCCTGCAATACAAGTTTTTTACGCTGAAGTTTCCTCTGATGGGACATTGAGTGAATAGCAGTTTATAACTCAGTTGCTCAACAATCGCGTATTAGCGGAGTAACTGAGTGATAAACACTAACATTCGAATGAATTGATTAGCTTTGATTACTGTCTGTAATGACCTGAAAATCGAGATCATTTGTTTACTGAAACTGATCTTTGTTATTTACCAATCATTCAAAAGCCTTTCGCGTGCGTTAATATCAAGCAATATTAAAGCCGATAGAGAACGAGCATTTAACAGTTAACAATATATTAATTGCTACGCGAAGAACATATAATAACAACATTCATCTCATCACTTAGAAAGAGAACACAAATGAGCTAATTATCATTACATCAAACAAGTGGGGTAAACTTGAAAGTGAACGACTCTAAAATAACATATAAACCATATAGTCTCGTGAATATATGATATTGTTCATTATTTACTACATGGAACACATATTCGGCCATACATGACCCAACTGAACGTGATAAACAAACAATGCGATTTATATCAACGCTTGTTAAACCTATATCATTTAAAATATCATATAAACAATTTTTCTTGTTTTAGGGTTTAACGCCATTTTTCAGCACTCGATAGGCTAATCATGCCGGCCAGTATTATTGGTGGAAGAAGAACCCGGGAAAAAACCCGAAAAGAACCACCGACCCACGAGAAGCTACTGGCAAGCGTTCTCACATAACTACATTAGCCAAATCTTAGACTCGAACTCACGAAGACAGAGGTGAGACGGCAGTGATTCGTAACGGAGAGCGCTTTAGACCACTCGGCTACTCGGGGCCCCTCATATAAACAGAAAAAACACTGTATGAAAACTATAAAACGATACATCTTTACAGAGATGATACGATGTTTAATAAAAATTATCTGAGCACGTCTTTCGTCACCTTGTTCTACCTTCAATAATGTATTTCTAGCTGCAATTGCTCACAACCGCAACTAGAGTTTATAAATTCAAGAAAGACAAAGAATCCTAATCGATACCTTAGTACATTGGTACTTATGATCATTTAGTTGTTACAAATAATTCGTTTAGCTCAACACGCAGTAATTTCTATCACTTATTGCAGAAGATTTAGCAAGGACTCTATAAGAGTTGAAAACAAGTATTCTACTTACAAGCTGGTGCTTAGATTCACTCGACTTCGTGATGAGTTTGATATATATGTATACCTTACCCCTGTTAGGCATGTTTCACGCTTCAAGGATAACTTGAATGTTATATTAAAACTGTATCTAGCTCCGTCTATTCTTAAATTCGAGACTAGATGAGTGGATCTTAATTAATCATGATTATAATTTACTAATCACAAAGAAACGCACAGGTGTTCAGTCTTCACATTTTCCATGCTAAGATCGCATTTATGCTTTTTGTTGATAATAACATGCGTGTTTCTTTACCGGAAATACATAGTTTTACAACAAAATGTATGACACCTTATGATATATATCTTTATGAGTACTTACCCACATCACACATGTATTTTATATATCGTACTTTTCATTGCCAGAGTCATTAGTCTCGATTATTGGATGCATCTCTTTTAATAATGTGCAAGTGATTAGACGAAATACAATGTGACGATCATTGTATAGTTAATTGATAAGGAGAACATTTCGTTTTGATCATGATCACGCCAGTTTCTTTTATCTCATATACAATAACGTTCTGATTTTAACACCTGTCGAGTCATACAAAGTCTTACAATCACGTTCCCGATCTTTGCATGAATAATAATTGTAAGGAAAGCCAAGGCTGCTGTGAATACTCCATTATCAAAGCCACTAACATCTCGTGCATGGACATTGCAAGCGTGCACGTGTTATATCCGCACAGCAAGGTTGTGTCATGTATACGTTATACAGCCACACCATCGCACCCAGGCTAATAATGTTACGTGTATGAGATAGACCGAGTAGCCCACATATGTAAACGTGTCTATAGTCTCTGCTTCGAGTCCTTGGAGTGTTTTGCTGACGTTATGGTTTATAATCTAACCACCTGTATTTCACACAGTGTCTCCCAAGGCCCAGAATCCTTGCTCCTTTTGGCATGTAGTCCTGGGAGCGATCAACACAAGGAAGGCCATTCTAGTGAACAAACCTTTTGGTCAGGCATACAGAAAATGAACAAATGAAGATGGGCCTTGCGGTTGATAAACAACTTTCATTTTCATAAACACATATATCAGAATTAGCTAAAGTATTATTTTCAGTTTCTTAGTGTTCATATCTGTGCTGAAATACTTGGCCGAAAGAGAGAAACTGAAAATGGAAATTATAAGAGGATGCACAGTTGTCATATTGTTCAGTACACTTAACATAGAGAAAATAGGTTTCGCGGCAGCTAGTGATTGTGAAGCTTTCCTATAAGATTGTTCCCATGTGAATCAAAATAAAGTTTTTAATTAATCACCTACGGGAACGTGCATTCTAGTTCCGTTGTTCTGAGATCTGCGATATCTAACAAAATAGATAAAACTAATCTTACCAACACTGACAAGTTTTCCCCCATCAACATGAGAAAGACTGAAATAAAAAAAAAATTTGTTTTCCAACAAAATAAAGAAATCAGAAACTAACTCAATTATATCTTTACAAATTTTTTAAGACCTCTTCTTTCAAGTATTTATGGGTAAATGGGCAATCTAAAATAATTGGTGTGGTGTTAGATTCAAAGATCACGAAGATACATAAAAATATATTCGTTGGTGGCTGCATCATCTGGAATTTGGCATGCTGCATCATATCGTTTTACTGGGACCCTTCCATTTTGAGACTGTTCATTCAATGTTAAAGGAAATTGGACACGCACTTTAAATGTCGTAATATGTAATTGAACCCGATGTTTCAGTTTGACACTCATGGGAACATAACACATGAGTACAAAATTCGATATCGTGACTGGCTATTAAGGTGGCCTAATACAGATACCACTAAATTGAATTTATTTCTTTTTTAAAGACTGCTCGCAAAGATATATGCTTCCTAATGAGATGTACTGATCCGAAAACTGGCATTTGTATGCCAAAATATCATTCCGCAGCAAGAGGAACCGAATGTGGACAAAATATGGTAAACTCTCTCTCTCTCTCTGTCTCTCTGTCTCTCTCTCTCTCTCTCTCTCTCTCCTCGTCTATATAAAAAACGATCATGATAATCACATTTACTGGAAGACCTGATGTATTTTCGAAATAACCTACACTATCTATAGCAAACCATGCTTAGGTGTGGCACGAAAAGAAAGCTCAGAACGTTTTAGAAAGATACACACATTAATCCAATACATTTGCAACCACAGGACCTCCATTGCACACACCCACACCCACAGCCACACCCACACACCCACATATATATATATATATATATATATATATATATATATATATATATATATATATATATATATATATATATATATGTATATATTCCTTTATTCTATTTCCAGTGGTGCATTTATGGCCTTTGTGTTCCTAAAGCGTAAAACCAGGTTAGTTCGGACAGTAGGTTGCCTGCCACACAAGCGAGTATAGGTTGTTTTAACTCTTATCAGTCCAGGCAGGATTCATTGAAGTGGAATACTGGACGGTATATGACTGAACTATATTTTGTGAACCAACAAACATGTTAAAACAAGCATTCCTTATAAATAATTTATTAAACACAAGTTCCAAACATGTATTCTTAATTGGTCAATGTACCTGAAGTACCTTAGATTTAGTCTATTCGATGTCGATTATGATATGTATTCTACAGTCTTGGTGTGGACGAAGTTATGAAATTGAAGATCGTCCGTTTGATTCAATTAAGATGACAAAAAAAGGCAATCCTCTATTTTACATCAGCGAGTTACTACCAGACTCTCTCAGCAGTGTATGAAAGCAGAAACGTAGCAGAATATCCAAGATGAATTATAACTAGAAACTTCCTCTGTAGTGTATTCATTAACTCGTAAAAAAACACATGTATCAATTTAATATATCTGTACCTGTAAAGTAATGTACCATACAAGCTGCAAATTAGCACTTGAATCAGAATATTAAATACCAAATGTCAAGTTGGGAAGGATGTATTAAATCGATTTAATATCTTTCAAAGCTAAAAAAAAAACATTTATATCCCGTTTTAATTTTCTTAATATCCGATTATTAGCACAGTTAAATTCATATTACGTACATAACGTCTCTCTGTTAATCAGAACTGTAATTCCTGCCGCATCTATCTATCTATCTATCTATCTATCTATCTATCTATCTATCTATCTATCTATCTATCTATCTATCTATCTATCTATCTATCTATCTTTGTTTGTATGTATATATGTATGTATGTATGTATGTATGTATGTATGTATGTATGTATGTATGTATGTATGTATGTATGTATGTATGTATGTATGTATGTATGTATGTGTGTGTGCTCGCATGCGTGCTTCCGTGTGTGTGTGCGTGTGTGCATGCAAGCATGCATGCATGCATGTATGTATGTATGTATGTATGTATGTATGTATGTATGTATGTATGTATGTATGTATGTATGTATGTATGTGCGTATGTATGTATTGTATGTATTGTATGTATATTTGTGTGTGTGTTCGTGAGTATGTATATGGATGGATGGAAGAATTAATGGCCACAGTTATTTCTTTGAAGGACTTTCAGTGCTGCACGAAGTTCATAATTATCAGGAATAATAAATGAAATTTAGCGATGAATGTCCATGACTTCATTGATAATGGAAATATTCTCAATTTCCAACATTTATCCTGAAAGTCGAAGCTCATATATCATAACGGGGAAAACATCATCTAGTTTGATAGTTTGACAGTTTATGTTTGTATCATATTATTTCATATACATTTTCTAATCATTTTTGTCTTACCTGATTATTGTAGACAGTATCATGAACATGTGAGTAAGTAAGATAATGTTACGTCTGTAGTTGCAAACATGACAGATTCAAATTACTCAAATTCTCTGTGATGTAGGTTCAGCATTTTGTTTAGTTGTTAAGTGTCTCTGCACACATTTTAAATGAATTAATAATTCTGGTTATAACATCTGTGTAGATATTTAATATATTGTGGCAATAGTGGTCTATAAGCTTTACATTTGGTAAATACCTCTTGACACATTTATAAATGACAAAATAAACTGGAATTGTTATAAATGCTAAGCATGCTTTTTGTTGCACAGCTTTGTCAGCATCAGTCGCCTCGTTAAATGATTCAACCACAAGTATTTTCCTTTCTCGCTTCCAAACTAAACAATTTAATAAATTCCCCACTGTACACATTTTTAGTGTAACTCACATTGTGTTTAAACTTTAAGCGCAAAAAAGAAACTTTCAATACAATTAATAGAGAAAACAAGACGAGGGAGATAACGCAGTTGATGAAATAAACGTAATGGAAAGATTGATAGCATTATACATTAAAAGCGTTTTAGCAGCAAGATGTTTGAAATGACGAATATTTTTTTTGTATAGATCTCAGAGAATCTAATGTAGCGATAGTAATAAAAAATGTATACCTTGCCACTCGTTTCAGGGTTTCTCGCATTTACTAATAAATTTTTTATTGGTTAATGATGATAACGTTATTAACAGAGAAAACAGTGAATTCGACTAGGTTTGTAAAATTTAATAAATAATTTATTTCCCAAGACAAGAAAGTAAATTATATGAGAAAAATAACTGACGGTATCGCGAATTAAATCCAAATTGTAATCCAAGAGTTAGAAAATAAGTCCTATCATTGAAATGTTCTAAACGAATCACTGTTCAAATCCCGATGAATATTCAAGATGGATTGCGATGGCGTACGATATTGTCAGCGTTGTACTGATATGTAAACAGCTTATTGTTGTATTGCAGAAAATATAAATTTTAGCTTTTGAATTCCATATACATTCCGCTAAATATTTGTGTCCAATAAGTTATGGCACTTTAGCGTTTCCAGGTAAATATCTTGAATTCAATAACGGTCAGTAGTTCGGCCCGGTAACGACATAAAACAACTTGACGTCCTTATTGTTAAGATAAGACTGAACAAATTCTTATCTTAGCATAGATTAACTAAAACGCAAAAGAATCCCAGAATAAGGGTTAAGTGTTTTTTTTTTCTTCCTAGAAATAATAGAAATTTGTTTACGAAGTAACACGTGCCTCATGTCACGTAATCCAGGTACTACCTTCACTTTTTAACTCAATGATTCTTATTCTGAGACTGACACAAGAAAGGATAAAACTAGTGTTTACCAGCATCAGTGAATATGTGACAAGGTCAGTAGATATATAACATCTTTCAGTTCTAAAATATGTCAAATCCATCAACCGGTGATAAATTGCTCTAAGATGTAACTGTATAAAAATTGTTTTAAAAGTAACAAACAAACAATGAATGTACATATACATAATGTATATATGTTTGCAGTTGTGTAGCTGATTCATTCGTTACATTTTTTTTTAAAACAAAATTATTGCTCTCAGATAATCATTAACAAATGCTTGGGTAATATCTGCGATGAAGGTAAATAAATGCTAGTGACTGCTAATTAATAAACCCATAACTGAATCGATTCATTATAACCATAACGGTAATTGAAAAGGTAGAGAAGCGATAGAAGATGCAGCAAATGTTACACGTTCTGCTGCTGCAGCATGCTGAGCACGACTGACACTATGGCAAATATTTCTACCACCACCTAGACGACTTGTTGATGCATCAAACCTGTACAAATTATGCTGCTGTAGAGTAGTTTCGACGACTGGCAATATGGCAAGTTTGTCTACCACCACCCAAACGAATTCAGTACGTACATTTTGATATCAGCACCTCCAATGCAGTTCATCAAACACACATTTTGTTTTTAGCACATAATACTATCAGAACTGGAAGACGTCAACACGTATAAAAATACGTGTTAGCTGTCGTTGACATTGCAAGTAGATATAAAGAAACAGAGACTCTAAAACAGTACTTGAAGATGCATCTGTTTTTAACTAATTTATTAATGTGGTGATATACGATCGCCACAACTAATACATATTGATAATGACTAGTAATGTTTTGATGCAGTATCATCTTCAATGACAAATATATCACATCACATTTTCTCGTCTGTGACCAAGACTAATATTAATTATGTCCACGGTAAATTGGCAATAATACTTATTTGACGACCATCACAACATTTACAGCTTACACAATGACTATTCTTCTGTCGTTTAAATTTCATGTTAAATTCAACATCAAGATTAAAGTCAGGTTTATTTTCTTTTTCATATTGTTTATAATTAACTGTTTTATTGCTATATCATCGTACGTTTCTAGAGATTGATTATTCGTTCTGTAATTATATCCCTCAGCAGCATCAGCGATAATCTTTTGGCGCAAGACACTGCAAGGTAAAGTAAGTTTGATCATTTGATACGATTTTTGACAATCCAAATATTTGTGTCAGAAATAGTTAATCCTTGTGACGAATGTATCGTTATAGCATTTGCTTGTGTCCATAGATTTTAGTTCTAATGCACACTCATCAACATATATAGGATCTAAAATAATATCAGTTAACACACGATTGTGTTCTCGCCGTGACTCTGTTTATTTTTTTAAAATGAAAATAAGTATACTGTCGTTGCGTATCTTTTGTTCGTTAACGCAATGGTACAGGCAATTCTGGAAACATCTGTCGTAATTGAAATAATTTATGTTAATTGTTTCAATAAACTAGCTTGATACTTTCAACTGTTACGTCTCTTCATGTCCACAAATTTCATAAATCATTTCTTAGAGTTAGTGAAATTATCACACCGAATTGTATTCGGTTGTAATTTGTCTTATACTCTAAAAAAAGCTTTGATAAGTATAAGATTGTATCCGTTCAATAATTGTGCTGGCGAGTCTGATGGTCGTTGAAACAATCAGAACAGTAAAATACAATATATAGCGACGACATAATTCGATCTCAAGTGTTGTTTTAAAACAACCGCCATTCCATTGTGATAAACAGTCTTATTGCACAGGATACTATACAGATGGTGCTTATGATAATATTGATATTGTATTAGTTTTGTAATAAAACGTTTTGTAACAGAGTGAATATAACTCAGCATCTGTTCTTGTTTTATTTCCATTTGCCCCTTAATGCATTGTTCATTTATTCTGAACTTTTGTAATCGATAAAAAATGTCTGTGGCGATTCTAAATTAACATTATTTCTACTAAGAAACTTTCGTTACAGTGTTGTATCATTAATCTTAGGATCTAGTTCAGCATCGTCTATATTCAGTCTTGTACAATGTCATTTATGATCACATGCTTCTCCTTGGGTAAAAATGCCAATTATTGTTATCCTAAGATCTTCTGCAATTTTAATTTTAAAATCAGTTATATCAGGATTTTCATCGTCAGAATATATAATTTCTGGTACCGAAACTTGTTTCTGCGAACTATATGATACTATTTCTACACTTACAATCAACGATAATAATAATTGTGAATCGAGCATATATCGTAATAAAACTATTGGTGCCTACATTTGCTATGAAAAGTGTCCGCCAAAGCAAACGTAACTTATTCGGATGGAGATTTTCAGCAAATTCGAATGACTCAAAATCCAGCCCGAGCAAGGTCCGGTAATTGTCCGTTTATCGATAATCTGGTCCTATCACATGATGAATGTCTAAGTTGGTCAAAGTATTTAAAACATTATTCCATTCCAATAAAACGATCGGGATAACATTCAACCATATTGATTGATATATTTTTATAATCGTATTTTGTATTACATAATCCGCCATGTCCATATTCGAAACAACCTGATTATATATCATCTAGATAATCATCTCCAGTCTGTTTCCATACATTTCGCTCACTAGCAAAATTAGGAGCAATCACCGACAGAATAGCAACACAATTATTCAGTAATTGTTAAGACCTGACATCATCAGGGTCAGTACATTTTGACCAAAAGTTCTCATCTCTTTATGGAGACATCCTATACGATAGTATATCCATTAGACCTCACAAATTCATCAAAGTTTCTATCAACATAACTTTGAAATAACCACACTGATAATGAACCGTTTATTCTTTCTTCGTTAATAAAAATCAAATATATCAGCTTTATATAAGTTAACGGTACTATCTCGTGGAAATATTGTCACTCCAATTGCACTATGACGAACTATATTTATCGTATCTCTTCTCGATAATTCGTTTGGCTAGTATCATATTTATCCTGTTATTATTTTTTTTTACTGTTATTATTAATTTGGTGTGTTCTTTCGTGTAGTGTAGCTCCTTTATCCTTGACTGATTCAGCCCAATTGTATCTTGTTTCACGCCGTGATAATAATAATTAAACTTATAATGATGATGATGAGGACTTTTGTATGGAACTTAATCTTTAGAAGCTCTATACGTTTTACATCAACAATGATATGACTACACTACAGAAAAACACGAAACAAAAACCATGAAATTGGAAAACAAATGCATGCTGAACATATAAAATGTACAAAACATTATATATATATATATATATATATATATATATATATATATATATATATATATATATATATATATATATATATATATATATATATAATTGTACAACTTTTTCCAGTCACAAGAATATCGAGATAAATACATTTTTATTTATTCTAATACGACTATAAATTTTCATTATTGCGGAGGTTGATAGCTATTTAAGTGTACGTAAAGCGGTTAGATTTATTTTGCTTGTATTTTGGAATATTATTTGAATACAAATAAAATTATTAATTTGTTCCCAAAGTGTTGAAAATAAAAGGATGTTTCTTTTGTAAAAGACTGTATCGTAAGACATAGAAACTTAATGTTTTATGACCTCATTGATTTGAAAAGATCAGATATAATCTTTGGCAGATGAAGAGGATTAACTTCGTTAGAGAAGATAGAGTCTGTACGAAACTTATTTTACGATGGAAAACGTTTTTTTTTTGTTTCTTAAAGTAACATTATCCTCAATTTTCCAAAATCTGTTAGGTAAGTTTGCTTCATCAATATTTTTTCAGCGATTATAATTAATGAAACAGGAAGAGTAAATCAGCAAGCAAGCCAAGCCTGTTGAATATGCTACATTTTGAATTCTAAGTATTTGTTAGCTTATTTATCATAGAACCCATTTTATCATTAGAGTCATCGAATTAATTGCACGAAATTCAACAGACAAGCAGACCCGCCCCAGATCACAAAGTACAGGGTGCTCATTGGAACATTCCGGGTATGATTTGATGGGTGTCTATGCGGAAATATTGAACATATAGAAGGCAAGAAAATGTGTTGTGCAGTCTATATAATTAAATTAGATGCAAGTGTGTATGTTGTGCAGTCTATACATTAAGATAGCCTTGTGATGTGAGTGGAATCAGGATTATATTTGTATCCTCTTAACTTTGTTAGAATATCGATTGAACATCTAGGAGTTCATATGGGGTTATTCCGTGCTTAGGATAAGTTATATAGGATCAATGTTGGGTGTGGACCGAAACAAGGAAATCTCAGTCAAAAAGGTTAACATTATTTGTCTCCCCCACGAGGTTCATCCGAGTGGGAGACATATAATGTAACCTTCTCGACTGCGATTTCCATGTCTAGGTCCAACACCACACCGTAGATTCTTTCTCCCAAAGAGTAATTTCCATTAAAGTAAAAAAGATCGTCTCACTTGTATAATATTGTTCACGCGCATATGCTTACATGCGGCGCATTAATGTCAATATATTAATAAGGATTGTGGCGATACCATGTCATCCGAAGTACGCAGCTTTTACGTGTAAGTAAAAAAATAATATTAAACGTTTCGAATTATTGAGGTAGTATAACATTTAATATATGGATGTTATCTGAAATTAACTATCAATAATTTAAATTTATTACAAGAAAATGTTTCATTGTCATCGGTTCCAGAAGGCATTTAGGCTGTCCAAATTAGATCTGAACGCGTGGTCATCTTTACTGAGGCGAATGGTCTGAGATGATTAGATTAAGTTAAGAAAAGTAAGGTGAGCAAAACATCTAGATCTCTCTGTCGCTTGGGTGAGAAAACTAAGTTAATGTAGTGTAATGTATTTGGGATAAGTTAGTTAAATCAATTAGACTCAAATACCTACCCTCTTACATACAGATTAAAATTTAACTTATAAGGTATAAACACCAATCAAGTTTTAGGTTTGGTAAGTAATTTTGAAATGTATTCTTGGTAATTACATATTATTACATCGTCGAAAAACCGGATTAATTAATAGGTTCCTGTACAATCAAATATGCAGGAGGCACTTGAAGATTGTTAGTCTACATAATATATCATTGCTGAACTTGATTTGATTCTTCAAGGTTAACATGATAGCTTCCATCAATTGCATCATATAATAGATTAACTGTAATATTTGATGTTTTGTTTACAATTCCAGGAGAAATATGAGGACAGCCACCATATGGATCATTGCCATGTTTGAACATATCTGCTAGAGGATATATTTGTTTCCGTGATTCTAGGAAAATATTCATTGATAATATCATTGAGTTATATTTTTAGTTCATAAGTTCTAAATTCTGGTGTCATACATTTTTGTATTTCTTTTTTTCTTCTAAAATATTATGATACAAAAATATCTGTTTTAGATATATTACCTTTTAAGAAATATATAACGGTTTCTTGATTAAGATATTCATGGCTTTACCCAAATGGATAAAATGTATTGTTTCAATGATTTTAAGTTTTGGATCAAGTCAACCCGCTTACAATATGATGGACCCTCATAAATTGCATTAATACTAATTTGTGGTCAAGACTAAACGAAATGGGACTACAGATCCTTATTAGTGTACTCTGAAATATATTCATCAAATAATTGCACTAATTTTGCAGCTATAAACATATATTCATCTTTCATTTGTATAGCTAGCGATTCGAATAATCGAATAATTGATCTTAAACATAATACATATAATTTTTGTGATGAACATGGCGATAGAGATATAATGGAGATTGTTTTGATAGTTTGTAGTTGTCATGACTTGTGTTAGTAGAACACGATCATGTCGTCGAGGGTTTGGTGGTTCTTGGTATTCTGGCAGGATTTTAGGCCATCCAAATGCAAATCTAATTAACGAATGATATATATATATATATATATATATATATATATATATATATATATATATATATATATATATATATATATATATAGATATATAGAAATATATATCAAACGGAATAACTTAGCGAGGTTAGTTCAATCGGAGCTGATAAGGTTGGTTCGTGAACAGTAATAGCTATTTTTTATTTTCTTCCTTTTAATAATGATTTCAAATGCATCGTTGATTTGTTCAATTTGATAACAGACCGTGGGTATACAGACAACTAACTGATATGGAATTCAATCTGGCTTAGTTTTGGATGCCAATATCAGCGCATTATTAGCATGTAATTTACTGAATAATTTTGATCTAATATTTGGCCGACTATAATACACTCATATCTGTGCAAGAGCAATTTCATTTACTGAAAATTCGATGGGACAGATGACGTTAAATTCAGGGTCGGTAAGGCATGCTGATATCATTGTTATTTATGGAGTTGTATTAGTGAAAATCCGTTCTTGTTGTTGATGCAATGAAGCCATTATTGTTGTTATTATTTTAATCTAATCAGACATAGTGATTGACTGTTAAATCTTAATCATTTATGTGAACTCAGTATATGATATTATTCCATCGCTAAGGCCTGATGATATCAATGAAGTGATTTTTGAGCCTGCTAGTGTCACTATGCAACTTTATGATACACTTATGCAGTTTATTGTCGCTACATGTATACATTTCTTTATATGCATTGTTATTAGGAATACTAGCAGGTAATAACAGCTGAAACATAAATAAATTGTTATAATTATTGCCATTGCTGACAATATTGATATTGTTGATACAACTTTTCCAGCGATATACTCAGTTTTCGTTCATCATTTGTATGTCTATGAGCTTATTATCAACGACAGTTGGATTTTTTAAAAAACTCATTCATATTTCTAATCATATTTCTACGAAAACTCAAGTATGTGATGTCGTGACTAACGTGATCATATAAAGTTAGTTATTTCACTACTAATGATTTGTTAATGAGCTCATCATTTTGAGCTTTTTGTCATTGATGTATATTTATTTTGCATCATCATCGTTTGAAAATGGTTCTCCACTACAGGTACATTTAGTATTAGTCATGTTAATTATGCCGGATATTGTATAACATGAATGTTTTGTTTTACCCGATTGTGAATATTATCCAGTATTGTTGACATAATATAATATTTCGTTTACTATTATACAGCTATGCTGTTTTTGATTATTTCAATAATTCTAACGATACTATCATGCAATGAAATATTACTCGTTTTTAATTTTACTTGCTTATCTTGAAATAAAACAACTTAATTTGGATGTAAATTCTCTAGACTCAAAGTATTACAGAATTCATCCTTGAACTAATCAAGAGTTGTATATTTAGATAAGTCACCCTCCTGAGTCTTACTTTCGGTATATCTTCCGTTATCTGCCATGATAGTATAATACCTTTTAAGTGTATTCATATATAATGTAATTAGGTGGTGATGTTGATAAAGATATAGCTTTTAGTAGAGCGATTTCTATAGCACGAAGACATATTGGTGGTGCTTGTTCATCCAAGTAAAAATAAAGAAATTTACGTGGATTAATCGCGTTTCGACCCAATGTGTACCTGGAACATAACTATTATCATTAAGAATGATGCCGGTGTCAACAGATTTGGTCTGGAAGGTAAGTGATCACGCAAAAACACCTCTAAATATCTTGCTCTTTAGTTTTGTAGCATCCATAATTAAATCAAAATTAAAGATAGAACGAAAACGTTCTAACGAAATGTTTTTGGAAGTCTCAGACATTCGGTGCCAATGGGGGTATTCCTGGTAGTCTTAGACAGTTTCCCTTCTATTTAGAAGTCTATTTACCTCACGATTTCTTTAACGTCATTCTAGCAGCGGTTTTGACAGAACCAACTGCAGCTACCTTTGCAATATCTGGTGCAACAGTGCCTACTTTCGTTGGTATAACTTCAAGAAGTCGACACAAACCACGTGGTTTTATTGAATCTTTAATGGAACTCAGAGAAAGATTACGTTGAACTGTGGGTTTTGATTTAAATATTTGGTACGTCCAATTGAGTTTTAGTTAATGATGATCAGCTTGAACTCCCATTATTAATTTGATCTTTCCTGATTGTTTTGTTTTTTGTTTCACATTTACTTGTAAGTTTTTATTATAAATTTTGTACGTGACCAGGTGCTAGGGTGACATTAACGTGCCTCTACGACATTTTATAATATTATGAGTGATGTACGTATATATCGTTTTGTAAAGGATGTTATATGTTTTACACTGAGGCATCAATAACTTTCATTCTTCCGCCAGTGCCTTTAAGTAGTAATGTTTTGTTGCTGAGCATAACAGCAATTGCTCTGTAGTTAACTACAGCTCCACCATCTCTATCTATACGAGAGATAAAAAGCCTATAACATGTAAAGATTGTCGTACTAAATCAATATGGTCCAGCAAAAGTTAATCAATCGACTATAAATTTTGAAAGACTAAGTGTGATATTTGTAAGCCAAAATCTACATTATATTCAAACTTAAATAAAACATCTTCAGACGGTTATTGATATCCATTAGTTCTTAAAAAAAAACGTCTGTAACTTTGACTTTTTCAAATCTCATTATACTCTCTTCGTCATTGCTATATTCGTTCAGTATTTTAAGCTGCAATGCACATTTGATGTGACGAAGAAACACCTTGTTTTGATGCTGTATGCAAGGTAAATAAACCATTCACAACACTTTGAACAGTAGCTGCTGTTACCGTGAACCATGGACGATTTACCGCTTTCATCCGGTAAAGAGTAATGTTTGTTCTCCTAACTTTTTTGGAGCCATTATTGGCATTCGCAAGGAGATTTGTTTGTATTATATTTCCATCTTCATCTACAGATGCTCATCTGATTGATTGGTTGTAATCATCATTTCGTACAAGTACAATTGTATGCTTAGTACCGTAAATGAGTTTTCTAAGATTCTGCAAATTCCAAAAATATCACAGTGGAATTGTGCATTGGATATAACCCTTGTAATACCATTTAATATTTAGCAGCATGTTGCAAATAATAAGTTGTGAATTTGATTAGGACTAAGCATTAACGCTTGAACATCAGCATCCACAGCGTTGTCAAAGTATCTGGGTTGTCCTATAATAAATTGTCTGTTTGCAGAAACGTCAGTAACGTCTTTAGATAACAGCTTTGAAGTACCAGCTGTCTTGGACTATCTTGCTAGGTTAATTATCGTAGAAGCAACATAATATCTTTTTGAAACGATTGCATCAATCATTTATGTAACGCTATCAAACAACGCCATAATAATAATGTCAAAAAAGCATATCGAGAATCAGTAACATATTGGTATAAGCAGCAACGTTTGTTACAAGTTAAACGCTTCAGCTGGTATCAATATATACCAGTATCTTGAACTTGCAGATCAATTCTTCCCACGCTGATCTGGTTGATTATTGCGCACATAAGTTTTTGTGACAACTGGTTCGTTTATATCAAATACTGGGTTGGATATAAATCTGAAAATTTTATAATAATTAATATCGCCTAAGACAAAAACCACTCCCGGCTATTTAATTTGCAGTTAACTTTCTTTGTGCTTCATCAAAATATTCTGAGAATATTTTATGTGAAGCATGCTTTATTATTTAACTGACATTCGCAGGTTTCACTTCAGTGCTGGATACCTTTACTTGATGTGGTTTTCGTCGTATTAATCTAGCTAATCTATCCTTGATTGCCGAGAAGGCTTTACCTGCAACACTACCAACATTTGTATCTTGGTAATTACGAATGTATTACCCTAACCTGGATTATTGTGTATGATCCTTGATGAGAGAACGATAAAGTTTGATATCTATACTACCGTCAGTAAATAATCGTTGACACTATCAAATCCATTATTAGTGATTTATTAAATATTATTTAACGCGTCCTTTTGTTCAATCGTAATTTCTATTTGCTCCACGTCTGATATAATATTGTTATGACAATCAATTAAAGCACTTTTTTCCTGATGTAATCAGGGAATGAAAACGACTTCCGGTTGCTCCTTCTTCCTTAATTGTTGTTTCGCATTTTCCTTCCATAGTCTTAGGGGTGATTTGTATAATTTTGGTTTTTTTCAGTAGCTCTTCAGAATTTTTTAGTTCCATCGCCAAATCTTGCTGCGGTGTAAAGGATCGTTGTTGTTCTATTTGTACATTCGAAACTTAGGTTTCGTTGTCTAAGCAAGGTTGATCGTACATTTACTTGCAAGCACCTCTATGATTCAATTTCTTTTTGGACATTTGTGCAAATATGTGTTTTCTACTACTAATTAAATCTATCCAAATCGAACATGTTTCAAATTATGAGCAGACGACAATACAATTTGTCGCCTGAATGAGTCAATATTTTGATCATGATATTGTCAGGTTTAAAGAGATTTTATCTTGCTTTATGAAACGAAACGTTTCGTATGCCAAAAAGTAGAAATGTATCCAACACACTGGTCTAGTCATTAAGAAGAATTTTTGAAAAGCAGTTTATATATAATTTTAAGTTCATATCGTAATTTATAACTAATACGAAATTCTTGTTACGTTAAGGCATTTGTTGAACTCTTTATTCTAGCATGACTTTGCGAGCTTTCGATAGCATGTCTGCTTTATCTGTAAGCAAGGGATATAATCTAAATCCCTCATTGCCCTAACCGTAATACCTTCATGAGTTAGCTGGTATTGATATTACTCAAATGACCCTGCTCTATTTCAACATCAATTCCAGAGTATTAAAGCTAATATCTTGAGCTCATCAACTGATTCAGATCTGGCGTTGATCTCCAAATGATAAAATCCAAGGAAGTAAAGTTTATGAATGCAATCTTTTTTTCAATTTGACCTGCTACCACACATGTAATATAAACATTTACCATTACTCTAAAGAGAGATGATCACAAGACCTTTTGCTCGTGGAATACGAGTATAAGATAATATATATTTTCTGTCGCAAAAATCTTTTGATTCCTAATAACACCAACAATGCAACTTTTCAAAACTCAAACTCACGTCATATAATATTGATTTATAGGTTAAAAGCTTCTAGCTGACATATATAATGTCGTCTGCAGATAAATATGAAACAGCCAGGTTCATAATATAAGTGGATAAAAGGATGTGAGCAAACATGTGTAAAGTCATATTATAACGTTATCTTGAAATTTAATATTTGATTTGATGGACAAATGATCAACAACTTATCGCTAATAAAATTTTAATGAACCATATACATTTTAGCTTATTTTTGAAACGTTAATCTTTAGTGCAATTACAAGTCAATTAACTCTGACATTTAACTATAGCATTATGATTGTCATATTTGTGTTTGAATTTCTGCGTATTGTCGAACAGTGACTTTCGACAACATGAATCCAGTGCGATCCCACATAAAGAGATAGATCTGATTCATGCAGAGCCCTATCTTAATGATATAATTCATTGGAACAACAAAACGGCTGTGAGAGATCAATCATCTATCAGCCACGGAATCATATGCACGAGGTACGTATATATATATATATATATATATATATATATATATATATATATATAGATAGATAGATAGATAGATAGATAGATAGATAGATAGATAGATAGATAGATAGATAGATAGATAGATAGACAGATAGATAGAAAGACAGATATATAGATAGATAGATATTTATATAATGTTCCCCATCTTTGTGCAAACGTTTAGAACTATCATGTAACGTAAATCATTATTGGCACAATATTACTATAACGCACGTCTCTGTGTATATCTTAAGTTTACATTTTTGGTAATATTTTCTTTCCTTGTATTTTTATATTAAAAGCTTTTTAAAAGTCGCTCATCCCGTCTTCATTTTATTTTTCCCCCGGGGATACGTGTGGCCGGCGTTTAACCTGGTAATTGCTATACAATTGATTTCTGGACTGTAGGCAGGTAATAAAGCACACATTGTTCTTCAATATTTAAAACGCATAATTCTACAGTTGTTTGTCGTGTCCATGGACTATGATGTATAATCTGTGTTATTACGAAATATACGTTATCATCGATGTTATGCAATGTTGATGTAATACTATTAAACATATGCAACTCTTGCCAGCTGTATAAATTTGTGACTTGCATTATCTCTTTTTTATCTCTTATATAATGTGTACATTTGTACATTTGTAAAGTGTTACCTTGGGAAAGGCGTTGAATATTCAAAGAGTTAATATAAATCGTGACAAACAAAGATTGGAAAGTAGTCGAGAAAATGTATTGGTCTGGATAATCTTGACTAGAAAGATATAAACGTTGTATTTGTAAATGATCGGCGGGACTTTTCACTATCACTGAATACAAGATGCAGAAATTATTTCGTAACGCATAATTCAGCTTACGCATATTGTACATTGATTAAACGTATACTTAAGTCCGATACTCCTTGTGCACCTGAGCTAGTTTTCCACCTACCGTATGCCAAACAGTCGTTCGTCATTATTTTAAGACAAAAGTCTTCATCTAGCTAACTTAATGACAGTAACGGTATTTGCCATTTATGTTCTGCTTATGATTTAGGAAAATATATTGTTCTAATGTGTAGGTCAGAAAGGGCAGGCAATTTTAAGGACAATATTGTTTTCACTACGCGCTTGTTCCTTCCCACTATGTGCTTGACAACGGGAAGGATAACATTCTTTAATCAGAACGTTATCAATGCCTCTTGCAAATGCACCATTTCATGAACTAACGTCAAATATTGTAACTTTTAAATTTATGACTGTATGATTATTTGGAATATAAATATATATTCTATACAGGGACTTATTATTTATGTCACATCTATTAAAATATTTGTATTCTATCACAAAATTACGTTAATATTATTTCTTCTCCAATAGAATTGCTGAATCCTATGAACATAATATTAGCATGTAACAACTAACATGATTACATGTTTAATACTTGACAACGATGATAATACATTTGATACATTGCAATTTTTACATTTTGTATCATTTACAATACTTACATTCTTGTTAATAATAGTCACACGTTTGATGTTTTACAATGTTTACATGTTTGATTCTTTACAATAAGTACATGTACACTGTTCTTAGCAATGGTCACACGTTTGATGCTATACAATACTTAAACGTTTGATGTTTTACAATTCTTACATGTTTTATCCTTTACAATATTTACACTGTTGTTAACAATGGTCACACGTTAGATGCTTTACAATGTTTACATGTTTGATGTTTCATGATGCTCATATGTTTGATTCTTTAAACATTTTGCACGTACTATGCTTGAAGTATAAGCGTTTATAAAGCTGACAAGTTTGGTGCTATAACAGTTATTGCACATTTGATGCCTACAGTGTTAATATGTTTTCATCACTGCACTGAATACATGTCAAAAGCAATACAATTCTGACACCTTTCATGCATTAAATGTCTCCCAACAGTTTTGTCATTGCTTTATGTTACATTGTCTATGTCAACAAAGTCATTTACAGCAATGAATTTACTAAACCAAATTAGCATGCACACTTATATCTGTTGTAAACTACTATGTATACCTTTAAATAAACTACGTTTATTATTTTATTCGACCATGGAGCATTTGTAGACATTATCGAGAAAGATGAAGATAAAATATTGAAATGGAATTCAGTGTTGTTTTATTTTGCCAACGGAGTGTATTAGTTCGTATAGCTTATTACAGTATTTTATACGATAGGATAACACATTGATCTTAATGTGTACACTACAAATACCCTATATATAACAACTCTACATTTTGGGCTTGCATGGTTTGATCATGACGGTCATCATTTAGAGTCGAAGTGGGTACATTTTGTAATAAATGAGCCACACATTCCCACAATTCTCCATGTGTCTACTCAAAAGACATATTTCAAAACACCTGAATCTATATTATATCTGAGCAAGTTATAAACTAAAATGCCTAGATTCTTTGTCAAAACCTACATGACACAAGTTTAACCAATTTGAAGAACTTTTTCCGCCTCCCCTATCCCACTCAGTCACCCAAAACAGCTAGATGTACGTGTATGCATTTTTTGTCATTGCATTGTGATATATGTTCATCCCTACTATACATCAATATGTATATATATATATATATATATATATATATATATATATATATATATATATATATATATATATATATATATATATTGTTACGTATATTTGATATTAATCATTTATACTTATTTTTATTTTTGTTTATTTGTTAGATTTAAATTTGGCATTTTAAGTTTTAAGATTCGTTCATTGAATGGGGGGTGACCTTTACTTTACAGAATAATCACCAGGTGTTGATCTCATTTTGGACCTGGTTTCAGAGTCGTAAACAAGCTTTTAAAATGATTGGTTGGTTCCAAGGTCAAAATGGAGCTTTTATATAAACATCTTTCTAATTTTAGTTTGGTCGTACGCTTTGAACGTGAGTTTTTGAACGTACATTTGTTCTGATAGTTTCTAGAAGATCACTTGACCCCTTGTTTACGTAAAACACAGATATATAAATTGGGTTTTGAAACGAGCTATTCAGTAGAAGTTGGTGCTTTTAGAATACTGAGTTGTGTGTGTGTTTTTTGTGTTTTTTAATTACCGTGTACTGGAAATTGTGTCAATTCGTTTGAATCAAGAGGAATTATTTTGTTAGTTATCTTTAAGAGAATATGTGCTCATAAATTTCATTATCAAGAACTGACTTCATCAAGTGACATCGTCTTCCATATTGGATACTTTGCTGGAATTCGAACTTAGAATTATTTGGACATTTTATTACCAGGACTTTTGCAATTTCTCTAGTGGACAATATTTTGAATTATTTTGGATTACTTTTATAATTGATTCTTAAAACCGTAAGTTTATTTTCCTTTTCTGAAAAATATTTTTACTCAATAAATTGTTTATCAAGTGTTTACAAGCTTGTTATTTTCACTCTTTCTATATTACTGTTTATTCGAGCCAAAGCACGTAACATAGATATTGATGGTCTCGTCCGAAAATAGAATTTGGCTAGAAATGTTTTTAGAAAACTTTTGTTTTAAATTTGAATTCCCCTAGTTTTTTGAAATGTTTTAAATCTTTAGTGAGATTGACTGGCTTGCATTAAAATGACATCTAAAGTAGAAATATTTCTTAATAATCCTACTCAGGAGCAATTAGATATTTTCAAAAAAGATGAGTTGAGTCAACATGCCAGAAAATATGATCTTTCTGAAGTCAAAGCTTCTTTAGCGAAATAAGATATCAAAAAGATTTTGGTCCAATATTTGGTAGAAGAGAATGTTTTGGAAAAAAGTGCTTTGATTTCGGTCAGTAAACCTGTGTTTTAAGGCATTATAGGACATTAGGACCGTTGACTAAATTTGATAAGGTGTCGTATATGGTGTCAATATTATACAAACGTTTGCTAAGAAATATGGTGATATTGGTGAATGCATACATCGATCCTGTCTGCTTAAGGTGGTAACATTTTGTGCGGAACTATCAAATCAAGAATTAGGCAACCAACTGCTTGAAATGTCTGCTTACAACACCATCGTTAGGAACTTGGGGGTGGGGGGAACTTACACAGCTGTAGAAAGATATTTGGTCTGTCTTTGAGTAGAAAGTAACTTTCGTTAATCATGTAAGTAACACTCCCACGAAGGAAAACAAATATATAAATATGTCAGATACCTAATTTTAAAAGTACTTTAATAGAAACAGACTATTTCAAATTTGACTATTAAATCAAGTTAATTTACCTTTATAAGTATTAAAACTTTACAAGACACTCTCACATTGATTTAGCCCCATAGATACAGTGGTATCAGCTATAATATGTTTAGATAATAACGACTGATACATCCATCCAAACTCATTTGCTGTATAACTTGGTAAGCTTACCTCCGTTTCAATATCGTGTGATTGCACCAAAGCGAATTTACCATTTTGCAATTTTTGTGCAAAATAGACGTCAGCATTTGGATTAATGTCATGGTTCCTTCACAAATTCAAGTTCAGAGTTTCTGAACGACGAGTGAGATGAAATGGTAACTCATCGGGGAGATCAATATTACTCAGTGTACGTTTTTCAGTTGCATTCTTAAGCCAGACCGTTTCCGAAGTTGTTGTCCCTACTAAAATGGAAAGAAGAAAATGCTGTAGAAAATAGTGTCAAACAAGCAAACGAACAGAGAAACGAGATATAATTACTATACAGAGCTGTATGTTACTATTTATTAGACGATATAAAACAAAATCTTAAAATGTTTAAAATATTAGCATGATTACCACAAGTGTAGACATATCCTTCATCTTAATAACGAGTCAACAATATTCTGTAAATAATACTACTATTAAGAGCAATAATATTAAATAAAATGAAAACTGATGATGATGATGAAATAATGATGATGATGATGATGATGTTGTTACGTATATTTGACATGTCATTTATATTTATTTTTATTTTTGTTGTTTGTTAGATTTAAATTTGGCATTTTAAGTTTTAAGATTCGTTCATTGAAGGTGGGTGACTTGTACTTTACAGAGTAAAAACCATGTGTTGACCTCATTTCTGACCTGGCTTCAGAGTTGTAAACAAGCATTAAAAATGATTTGTTGGTTCCAACGACAAAATGGAGCTTTTGTATGAATATCTTTCTATTTTAGTTGGGTTATAAGATGTTTGCGTGATTATTTCAACGTACATTTGTTCTGATAGTTCCTAGAAGATCACGTGACCCCTTGTTTACGTAAAAAACAGAGACATAAACCATGTTTTGGGAGCTAGCTATTCAGTGGAAGAAATTGGGCTTTTAGAATATTAAGTTGTGTCTTTTTGAGTTATTAAAAATTACCTGGTACTGGAAATTGTGTCGATTCGTTTGGATCAAGAGGAATATTTTATTTTTTATCTGGGAAAGAGTTGTGCTCATAGAGATTTTATTAGCAAGAACTGATTTCATCAAGTGACATCGTCTTCCATATTGGATACTTCGCTGGAATTCAAACTTAGAACTATTTAGACATTTTATTACCAGGACTTTTGCAATTTCTCTAGTGGATAATATTTTTTGAATTTTTTTGGATTAATTTTGAAATTGATTCTTAAACCCGTAAGTTTATTTTTCTTTTCTGAAAAATATTTGTACTCAATAAACTGTTTATTAAGTTTTACGAGCTTGTTTTCTTTCATTCTTTCTATGTTACTGTTTATTCAAGCCTAAGCACGTAACATAGAAATTGGTGAGCTCGCCCGAGATTGAGATAAATTGGAATTTGGCTAGAATTGTTTTTAGAAAACTTTTGTTTCAAATCTGAATACTACTAGTTTTTTAATTTTTATAATCTTTAGTGAGATTGACAGGCTTGTATTAAAATGACATCTAATCCTACTCAGGAGCAATTAGATCTTTTCAAAAAAGATGAGTTGATTCAACTTGTCAGAAAATATGATCTTTCTGAAGTAATGGCTTCTTTAACGAAACAAGATATCAAAAAGATTTTGGTCCAATATTTGTTAGAAGAGAATGTTTTGGAAAGAAGTGCTTTGATCTCGGTCAGTAGGTCTGCATCAGACTCTGACATTAAACTAAAGGAATTAGAATTAAAATTCAAGATGGAATTAGAATTGAAGAAGCTGTAATTTCAGGAAAGGGAACGAGAAAGACAATATGACAAAGAGGAGAAAGAAAGACAATTAAAATATGACAAGGAGAGGGCAAAAAGGGAATATCTAATTAGAATGAAAGAATTAGAGCTGGCAAGTGAAAAACACCTTCATTCTTCAAATCCAAATTTAAATTTTGATTTAGCAAGGAATATTAGATAGTGCTCCCTTTCGGAGAAAAAGAAGTAGACAAATGCTTCATTCATTTTGAAAAAGTGGCCAAGGGAGCATTGGACTCAGTTATTGCAATTTGTTAGAGAAAAAGAGCAGTTGTTTGATAGATGTTGCTTAGCCAAGAAAGTCGAACAAGATTATCAAAATCTCAAGCAAATGATATTAATTGAAGAGTTCAAAAAACTGTGTCCATGATGACGTTAAAACTTATCTCGATGAGCATAGGATTGAAAACTTGGAGAATGACGAATATTCTTTGACACATAAAGTTAATTTTGTTAACAAGACTTCTACTCAACAGTCTTCTGGCAGAAAAGTATTTCAGCCTAATACCAGCCCTTTAAAAGCTCAAACTAGCACAACTTTCAAACATCAAACTTCAGAAAAGCTTGATTCTAGATCCTTATTTCTTCCGACGTGTACTTATTGCCAGAAAAAAGGACACGTTATTTCTGATTGCTACAAATTGAAAAATAGGAATCAGAATCAAGACAGACCTGTTCCAAATGCTCTTATTTCTAAGAGGTCAAGGTCACAGTCATGTTTTGAAAGCAATACATTTGTTGGGTCTAATAAATCCCAGTCTGATTTTATTATGGAGAATTATGAACTATTCATATCGAAGGGTTCTTTTTCACTCTTGGGTGATTCAGCCAATCCCAGCCCTATTATAATTGTAAGGGACACAGGACCTTCTCAGAGTCTTTATTGTCAGGTACTTTGTCTTTTTCTGAGAAGTCTTCTTCTAATGAAAATGTTCTTATTCAGGGAGTAGAGTGCGGCTTTGTTAATGTTCCTCACCTTTGTTTAAATTTGTCATCAGACTTAGTGTCAGGACCTGTGACAGTCGGAACAGTCTCGGTTTTACCCGTTGAGGGCATTCATTTATTGCTAGGCAACGACTTAGCTGGAGACAAGGTTGTGGTTAATCCACTTGTAACTGACAAGCCTGATTTGGATGAGAAAGTTGATCCAATAGAAAAAAATTCCCTGATATATTTCAAGCTTGTGCAGGTACCAGAGCTATCGCAAGGAAAGCTCTTGAAAATGATGTTGATGCATAGAGTATTCCTTTAGCTGACACGTGTATAGGTCAGGCTTTTGATGAGGTTACTTTTACTCCTTGTTTGGATCAATCAGAAGGTATTGATCGTAGTGATCCTCTTTTAACAACTCATTCTCTTTATTCTAATCAGGGTGATAACGACAGTCACTTGTCGTCGAACAGGAAAAAGATCCTGAGATCTCCTGCTTATTTCAAAGGGCCATAAGTGAGACTGAAACCAATGATGTTCCTGTCTGTTATTTCATTAAAAATGGAATTCTAATGAGAAAATGGAGACCTCCCGAGGTACCTGCTGGTGATGAGTGGTCGGTGAACTATCAAATTGTAGTTCCAAAACCTTACAGACAGGAAATACTTAATCTGGCCCATGAAACTCTTTTGACTGGTCATTTAGGGATTAATAAAACTTATCACAAGATCTTGACTCACTTCTATTGGCCACAAATCAAAAGTGAGGTTGTCAAATACTGTAGAACTTGTCATACTTGTCAAATGGTAGGAAAACCCAATCAGAATATACCTAAGGCTCATCTACAACCTATTCCTGCCTTTGACGAATGGCCTTCCAAAATGTGTTCAGTCTGAACACGATTCAAACTTCAAATCTGGAATTTTCCAACAAATTATGTATGATTTAGGTATTCAGCAATTCGAATTCTCTGCCTATCTCCCTGAAAGCCAAGGGGCATTAGAAAAATTCAATCAGACTTTGAAAAATATGATTCGATCATATTGTTTTGATACGAATAATGATTGGGATGAATGCATTAATATACTATTGTTTGCTGTTAAAGAATCAGTTCAAGAATCTTTAGGCTTCAGTCCCTTTGAACTGGTTTTTGAACACACTGTGCGTGGACCATTGAAGTTATTGAAAAAGAAACTTCTCTCTAATGAAGATACTGAGATCAATCTTCTTGATTATGTTTTTGATTTTAGATACAAGTAGTCAAAGGCTTGTGAGGTCGCAAGAGCAAATCTGCACTCTGCTCAATCTAAACTGAAATCAAGATATGATACAAAAATCGAAGGAAAGAAGTTTTCAGCCTGGTGATAGAGTCCTAGATCTATTACCAATGCCACAAAATCCTCTTCAAGCCAAATATTATTGTCCCTACACATTTGACAAGAAAATTAATGACTTATATTACATCATAAATACTCCTGGGAGGCGCAAACAAAAACAACTCTGCCACACAAACATGCTAAAAGAGTATATTGAAAGAGATAGTCATGTTAAAACTGTAATTAATTTAGTTATACCTGTCCCACTCAGTGAAGAAATATCATCAGATTCTATTGATTTTGGAATGACGAATATTTGTAATTCAGAAATTATGAAAGATCTAGACCAGAAACCTTGACATTTACAAGTGCAAGAAAGAAATGAACTGAAACATGTATTATTTGAATATGAGCACTTATTTCCAGATGTACCTACAAGGACAAATAACATTTTTTTATCACGTTGAAACTGTAAATTCTAAACATGTTAAACAACATGCATACAGGATGAATACACTCAAACAGGAATACTTAGAAAGGAAATTTAATATTTGCTGGAGAATGATTTTATTGAGCCCAGTAAAAGTGATCTGGTTCCAAAACCAGATAAAACTTTCCGTATGTGCACTGATTATAGGAAGGTGAACAGTGTGACAAAAACAGATTAATTCCCATTACCAAGAATTAACGATTTTATTGATAAAACCGGGAATTCCAAGTATGTCAACAAATTTGACCCTCTGAAAGGATTTTGGCAGATTCCACTAACGGAAAGAGCAATGGAAATCTCAACATTTGTGACTCCAGATGGACTTTACCAATATAAAGTAATGTCATTCGGGATGAAAGGGTCATCAAGTACATTTCAGCGTCTCATAAAAATGATCACCTCTGGTCTTGAAAATTGTGATGCCTATATAGATGATGTCATCAACTACAACGATACCTGGATAGAACATCTATCAATAATTCGGACATTCTTTGATAGACTTACGGATGCATGTTTGAGAGTTAATTTATCTAAAAGTGAGTTCTGCCGTGCTAATGTGACTTTCTTAGAATATAGTTTGGGACATGGACAAGAAAGATAATATAATAGCAGACGCTCTTTCCCGTATATAACGCTAACTTATATCATATACATTGTAATATATACGAGTTTTTTTTTTTAACCTCAGGTGGAAATTGGTTTGCGGTAAAAAGAACGTTTTATCATATAAACCTTTCTTTTATTTTATGGGGGAAGGTGTTACGTATATTTGATATAAGTCATTTATATTTATTTTTATTTTTGTTTGTTTGTTAGATTTAAATTTGGCATTTTAAGTTTTAAGATTCGTTCATTGAACGGGGTACCTTTACTTTACAGAGTAAACACCAGGTGTTGACCTCATTAATGACTTGGCTTCAGAGTTGTAAACAAGCCTTTAAAATGATTGGTTGGTTCCAATGACAAAATGGAGCTTTTGTATAAACATCTTTCTATTTTAGTTGGGTCATAAGATGTGTACGCGATTCTTTCAACGTAAATTTGTTCTGATAGTTTCTAGAAGATCACGTGACCCCTTGTTTACGTAAAATACAGAAAATATAAACCATGTTTTGGGAGCGAGCTATTAAGTGGAAGAAATTGGGCTTTTAGAATATTAAGTTGTGTTTTGTTGAGTTATTACAAATTACCTGGTACTGGAAATTGTGTCAATTTGTTTGGATCAAGAGGAATATTTTATTATTTATCTGGGAAAGAGTTGTGCTCATAGAGATTTTATTAGCAAGAACTGATTTCATCAAGTGACATCGTCTTCCATATTGGAAACTTCGCTGGAATTCAAACTTAGAATTATTTGGACATTTTATTACCAGTACTTTTGCCTTTTCACCAGTGGATAATATTTTTTGAATTTTTTTGGTTTAATTTTGAAATTGATTCTTAAAACAGTAAGTTTATGTTTCTTTTCTGAAAAATATTTGTACTCAATAAATTGTTTATTAAGTTTTACAAACTTGCTATTTTCACTCTTTCTATGTTACTGTTTTTTCGAGCCTAAGCACGTAACAATGATAGCAATAACCCACTTATATATGGACACATGTGACCCTTATTGTGCCAAACGTCACGTTGAACGGTCATGAATACATTTATGTACAACTATTAACCAAATGAACATATAAGAAAGAACATATTTCCTCTATGTGGGGATAAATTGTATCACTTCTAAAAGGCGAGTGGTATTGCTAGTTTAATTAGAACGTTTCTCTTACTGTCACATACAGTATAATCAACTTTTCTTTACTATATAGAAGGAAATAGCCCAACAATGATGTAGAAACGTTGTAGTCGCCTTTCATGATAATACAAAATATATCCTCACCAAACCATGAATAGTTTCGTATAACGATTCATAAAAGGTTAATTTACTTTCTATGGTATATTTTAGAGTAACAAAGCTTCGATTTGCAAAGGTGTTCTCCATTCTTTGCCAATCAGACCAACAATTAAACTTACAAAAGGAAACAGTTTCCACCATTTGCAATAATCATTCAACGTCATTTTTTAAAATAATTTATGTTGTACATATCCTTCAAACATTGTATTTTTTAAGTAATATTAGGCTTTTTATTCCTTTAACACATTGTATACCATGATTGAGATTGTGTAAAGTTAAAAGAAACCCAGAAACATAATACAGAGGATACATCTGCCAGATTTAAGATCACGTGATCTTTTAATGTAAAGTCACTACTGATTATGAGTTATCTTTGTAAGGAATTTAGTTCTTCATTTTGGTTATCTCTAACCTCAAACGTAACTTGTAATGTTTTCCTTGTTATATTATATTCTAGCTGTAGAAGACCAATTGGCAGAGAGCTGTTTTGCTGTTTGGCACATGCTAAAGGAATATGATCTATTGCTTTAATATACACACTAGAAGTCTACATTTTAAATGTTTCGACACTTGCACATGCCGATGTGTATGGTTAGGAGGGACGTAAGGAGCGAGAATGATCCAAACTTAAAAAGGCGTAAATATGTAAGAACGGGTCTGAATAACAAATAATGCAAATGGAAAATTGTTGTTCCAAAACGTCTAATAAAGGAGCCAATATAGCTCTGTGTTTACGAGAATTAATTGTTTAGTCTTTCATTTTCAGCGGGTATCTTCACTAAAAATGCAATAGGGTTCTATATTACACTAAGAGAAATGCATAATTTCTTTTGACCTTTATTCAAGGACACCGCTAGCTATTCTACGGGAACGTCTATGTATACTGTATTTATCATTTGACCTTTTGAGTTATTAGTGCGAGGTATCCGCAAAAATATGGATGCTGTAAATGCCGAGATCACCACTTATTTAAAGGAACCTTTTTAATTTTATTATTTACGATGACTGACGTTGAATCACCTAACCCTGACAGTATATCTTGTATTTTACTACAAGCGGAAATAATTCACAACGTCAGTAAGTTCGGATAGAAATGATTTCAAATGATTGTGCAGAAACAGATTCTCATTTATTCAGCTATATTCAATTTTAATCTTTGATTATTTAAGTTTGATAGGGTTTGTAATTATCCCTCGCTTATTTATAAGCCATCTGCACAATGTGCAAACTGTAAATTTAAACAAGATAGTCATTACGTGAAAACCAACTCTGTGACATATGAGTGGACCTCCAAGATCATGACGAATAACAAGCAGCCGTATGACTGGTGCCAGAAATAAATGACTGCATCAAAATCGTTTGTAAAATCTGAATAAAATTATGGTAAACTATATAATGAAGCTTCCAAAATGAAGATTGGAATAATTCTTAATTCTGTATTAATTAGCAGAATTATTATCCTGCTTATCTATTTCATTTCTAAAAGTCACATGTTTAGTTTTTTTAAAAATAAGACATCGTTACAGTCTCGTTTAGAAATAGTTTCAGCATAATTATACAATTTATTCAATCTGGTTATGTAATTGTCACAGCCTGTTCATGCAATTGTCTGGCCTGGTTATCTAATTGTCTCCGTCAAGATATTTTATATTTGTGCAAAAACGAGATGATAATCTGACATTGGAGCTATTTTAACGGTCCGATCAACAAACTATAAATGACCTAATACTTCATGTCTCAATTTATGCAGTGCAACATACATTCAAAACATGTTTCCCTTTAATATTAAAGAGTTTTACTGTATCTAAAACGTATTACGTCAAAGATTGCAGGTTTTGAGTATGACACTACCTTTTTCAAATGATAAAATTGTTTGTTTGTTTTTTTTACGTTTTCACACAATTTCACGAAAACATTTATCTAAGCACACTCAAGACTTATACAGGTAAAACGTTATTACGTCACCATAATAAGCAGATTATGTAGTACAAATGTATAACTCCTTCGGCAAGATGTTTGTATGAGTCTCATAATCACTACTTGTGATATTACACTTACGTTTACTATAGTCGAAACTACATTTTAGGGTGTATGCTCACAGTGCACACATTTATAGCCATTATGTTAAAGAATGAATACAAAACTATGTTCCTACAGAAAAATATGTATGTCACTTCCATGTGTGGTACTATTCGGAATAATAAATATGGTACAAAGTATAACGTTCACGTAAACTGAATGTAATACGTCCTGGAACTAAAATCCTAAGAACCTATATTTTTCGGAATCTTTTCCAAATTGTTCTAAAACTTGTGTAAGTGCATGCTAATCAACATTTTTCCTAGTGTTTATACTATTAATGTGGATAATTAAGAGAAGCAATGGGATAAACCAAAATGCGTCAGCTAAGAAGCGTCATGGAGTTAATAACAAATTATTTCCAGCTCGCGCTCCTCCAATGAGAATTTCTAACCGTGATATATCATCGAGAACACTTCTTGAACAGGGTATATTACCACCGTGATATCCCTCAAACACTATTTGATTTACATTTCTCCAGGTTTGTTTGTAAAGATGTAAGACTCAGTAACCACAACACGAATTTGGTATTTACAGGGACATAATTAAATTTATATGGACATCATCGGTTAATCAGTATCCAGATTTCTTCAGTTTGAAACGACTGCAAACAAACAAAGGGCACGAGCGACAAGAATAAGAAGGTGAAAACAAGCATTTGTAATACAGTTATTAGTTTGTATCATTATTTCAGGTAATATACTTATCGGATCCAATGTGTATCACCAAACCAATAGCAAAAGTATAGACACCTTATTTCATTGTCATTACTGACAGACGACTAGTAGAATAGTGATGGGTTTATACGCTAACAGTGAATATTGCTCCAACATTATGTCACACCCACAATGGCTAAGCTGTAAACATAAGTTTTGTTACGTACGTGTTTAAAACATATTCTATAAAAAGGAGTGCCTAAGACAGGCATCTTCTATTTGACAAAGGGGGTGAGCCAGATAATTCAAGCCCCCATTAAAACATGCATCTAGCCTGTTATATATTTATATGATGAAAGTATATCGTCTATATTTTAATCTAATAGAATTTCTTTGGAGCGGTATACTAGCTAATGTTTTAAAATAAAACTCAGAATGCTAATAAAACTGATATGTATGAAACTATTAGTATTAACTCCAAACGGGCACAATTGCTTTTGAATTAACTTTTGGTTTAAAGTGAACAAGTTTATTCATATACCGATTATATATCGAAGGACAGTATATAGTTCTCCGTGCATTTAAGAATAAAATATATTTGACAAAATGAGGCATAGAGCTGATTCAGACAATATCGATCGATATAATTAAGACCTCTGAAACCTTATACCAGTCCAAATGAGTACCAGCATTTACTAAATATTTCAAAACATTGATTATGACACTGGTAGCGTACCCCAAGTAATGCTACAAATAGGCGGTGTGAAAGCACTTAATATGTCCAGCTCTTCTTGTTTTGATATGTTATGTGTTTAGTTGAGTTGCAGCAAGAGCAATTGCCTCATAGTTTATACAATTTTAATTATATTTTTTAGCAATATATATTTTATATATGATTATCGTAAGACCAGATAAGAGCGGAGTTTTTAAAGTTTGATGTAATTAATTACCACTCGAAATTGGTTCTGCAATAGTCAGCAAAATTGCAATTGTAAAACAATGCTATAGAAATTCTACTGTATGCATAGAAATAAAAGCGATCTATACATTGCTGGAAGGAAAAAATTATCTATCTATCGATCTCTCTATCTATCTCTCTATCTATCTATCTATCTATCTATCTATCTATCTATCTATCTATCTATCTATCTATCTATCTATCTATCTATCCCTCTCTCTCTCTCTCTCTCTCTCTCTCTCTCTATATATATATATATATATATATATCTATATATATATATATATATATATATATATATATATATATATATATATATATATATATATATATATATATATATATATATATATATATATGGTGGGGATGAACATATATCCTAATGCAATGACAACAAATACATACAAGTAAATCTAGTTATTTTGGGTGACTCGGTGTTCGGGGTGGGATAGGGAAGGCGGTAATTTTTCTTAAAATAAGTTAAACTTGTGTCATTTAGGTTTTGACAAAGAATCTATCAATATAGTTTTTAAATGACTCAGATATGATCTTGATTCCGTTGTGATTCAATATCTCTTTTGAGTAGACATATGGAGAATTGTGGGAATGTGTGGCTTATTGGTTACAAAATGTACCCACTACGACTCTGGATGAAAACCGGCATGATGAATCTCAGCACGCCCAAAATGTAGAGTTATATTCAGGGCATTTGTACATTGAGATCAATCTGTTATCCTATCCTATAAAATACTGTAATAAACAAAAGGAACTAATACACCCCGTTTGCAAAAAAAAAAACAACACTGAATTCCATTTTAATATTTCATCTTTATCTTTATCGAGAATCTCTACCACTGCTCCACAGTCGAACAAATTAATAAACTTAGTTCATTTAAACTTATATATGGTAGTTTATAACATATATAAGTGTCCATGCTAATTTGTTTTAGTAAATTCGTTGCTACCAATGACTATTGTCATAGGCAATGAAAAAGGAAACAATGACAAAAGTGTTAGGAGACATTCGATGCATTAAACATGCAAGAATTGTAAAGAATAGATGTATATTCATTGCAATGCAGAAAACATATAACCATTGCAAGCATAAAATGTGCGATAACGTTGGCAGATTTCAAAAGGATACAACTACAAACATGGTACGTGCAAATGTTTAAATAATCAAACATATAAGCATCATGAAACATCAAACATGTAAACATTGTAAAGCATCTAACGTGTGACCATTGTTAACAACCGTGTAAATATTGTAAAGGATAAAACATGTAACAGATGGAATTAGAGTTCAAGAAGCTGGAATTTCAAGAAAGCAGGAAAGAAACACAATCACAAAATGAAAAAGAGAAGAGAGAGAGAGAGAGAGAGAGAGAGAGAGAGAGAGAGAGAGAGAGAGAGAGAGAGAGAGAGGAAAGGGAGAAGAAAAAAAGATAATTACAATATGATAAAGAGAGGGAAGAAAGGGAATATCAATGTAGAATGAAAGAAATAGAGCTGGCAAGTGAAAAACACCTTCATACATCAAATCCAAATTTAAGTTTTGATTTAGCAAGGAATATAAAATTAGTGCCCCCTTTCAGAGAAAAAGAAGCAGTCAAATATTTCATACATTTTTAAAAAGTTGCAGAAAATTTAAAGTGGCCAAGGGAGCATTGGACCAAGTTATTGCAATGTGTACTCACTGGTAAGGCTAGTGAGATTTACACTTCACTGTCCGCTCACCAAAGTGGTGACTATGATGGGAGTAGAGTGCGGCTTTGTTAATGTTCCTCTCCATTGCATTGTGTAAATTTGTCATCAGACTTAGTGTTAGAAAGTTGATCCAATTGAAAAAGTATTCCTTGATATATTTCAAGCTTGTGCAGTTACCAGAGCTATGGCAAAGAAAGCTCTTGAGAATGATGTTGATTAAGGCAGTATTCCCTTATCTGACACGAGTATAGGTCAGGCTTTTGTTGAGGTCACGTTTATTCCTTGTTTGGATCAATAAGAATGTATCAGGTGATAAACGACAGTCACTTGTCGTCGAACAGGAAAAAGATCCTGGGATCTCCTGTTTCTTTCAAAGGGCCATAAGTAAGAATGAAACCAATGAAGTTCCTGTCTGTTATTTCTTTAATAATGGAGTTCTTATGAGAACATGGAGACCTCCAGAGGTACCTGCTGGTGATGAATGGTCGGTGAACTATCAAATAGTATTTCCAAACCCTTACAGACAGGAAATACTTAATTTGGCCCATCAAACGCCTTTGGCTGATCATTTACGGATTAATAAAACTTATCACAAGAACTTGATTCACTTCTATTGGCCAAAAATCAAAAGTGATGTTGCCAAATACTGTAGATCTTGTCATACTTGTCAAATGGTAGGAAAACCCAATCAGAAGATACCTAAGGCTCATCTACAACCTATTCCTGCATTTAGTAGAATTATGGTACATTGTGAAGGTCCCTTACCCAATATTAAAGTCAGGTAACCAAATACATGTTGACCATTATGTGTGCTTCAACAAGGTTTCCAGAGGCAATTCCGTTGAGGAATATAAAATCTAAAACAATAGTAAAAGCTTTGATAAAATATTTTACTCAGTATGGCCTTCACAATTCTGTTCAGTCTGATCACGGTTCAAACTTCAGGGCTGGAATATTCCAACAAGTTATGTATGAATTGGGCATTCAGCAATTCAAAATCTTCTGCCTATCATCCTGAGATTCAAGGGTTATTAGAGAGATTCCATCAGACTGTGAAACATATGATTCGATCATATTGTTTTGATACGAATAAAGATTGGGATGAATCAGTTCAAGAATCGTTACTCTTCAGTCCCTTTGAACTGGTTTTTGGACACACTGTGCGTGGACCATTGAAGTTATTGAAAGAGAAACTTCTCTCGAATGCAGATACTGAGATCTTCTTGATTCTGTTTATGCTTTTAGATGCACGTTGTCAAAGGCTTGTGAGGTCGCAAGAGCAAATCTGCACTCTGCTCAATCTAAAATGAAATCAAGATATGATACAAAAATCAAAGGAAAGAAGTTTTCAGCCTGGTGATAGATTCCTTGCTGTCTTACCAATGCCACACAATCCTCTTCAAGCCAAATATTATGGTCCCTACACAGTTGACAGGAAAATTAATGACTTATATTACATTATAAATACTCCTAGGATGCGCAAAACATAAACAACTCTGCCATATAAACATGCCAAAAGACTATATTGAAAGAGATAGCCATGTTAAACCTGTAATTAATTCAGTTGTATCTGTCCCACTCAGTGAAGAAATATCATCAAATTCTATTGATATTGGACTGACGAATCTTTGAAATTAACAAATTATGAAAGATCTAGACCATAAACTTTCACATTTGCATGTGCAAGAAAGAAATGTAGTGAAACGGTTATTATTTGAATATGAGCACTTATTTCCAGATATTCCTACAAGGACAAACAAAAATTTTCATGATGATGAAATTGTAAATTCCAAACCTGTTAAACAACATAAATATGCGATGAATCCACTCAATCAGGAATACTTAAAAAATTGTGCCCGTTTTGAGGTAATGCTATTAGTTTGATACATATAATATAAATTTTGTTGGCATACTGAGTTGTGTTTTAAAACATTAGCTAGCATACCACTCCAACGAACAAATTACGGTAGCTTAAGTACACACGATAGGCTTTCATCATGTTAAAGAAATATAAAACAGGCTAGACGTATGTTATAATTGAGCAAATTCGGAAATTAACGTTGACGGGGAAAGTATGGCACGTGATTAATATAATCAAACAGAGGGTGTGGCCTGAAGTATCAGACCCACATCCTTAGTGAATTTGACGATGTCTGTATTAAGCACTTCTTTATATATAATATGTTGTTTTGAACACTTAGGAAACAAATCTATGATATGTTTACAGCTTAGCCCTTGTCTGTGTGACATAACGTTCGACCACTATGAAATGTTAGCGTAATAACTATCTTGTTTACATTTACAGTTTGCACATTGTGCAGATGGCTTACAGACAAGCGAGGGTTAATTACGAACCCTATCAACCTTAAATGCTCAAATAGTAAAAGTGAAAATGGCTGAAGATAAGAGAATCTGTTTCTACACAATTATTTGAAATCATTTCTATCCGAAGTTACTGACTTTGTGAATTATTTCCGCTGTAGTAAAACACATGATATTCTGTCAGGGTTAGGTGATTAAACGCCAGTCATCGTAACTAATTAAAGAAAATGTTCCTTTAAATAAGTGTAGATCGCGGCATTTACAGCATCCATATTTGTGCGGATTCCTTACACTAATGACTCAAAAGCTCAAATAATAAATACAGTATACATAGTCGTTCCCGTAGAATAGCCAGCGATATCCATGAATAATGGTTAACAGAAATGTATGTATTTCTCTTAGTGTACTATAGAACCCTATTGCGTATTTAGTGAAGACGCCAATGGTGGGATTCGCCGCTAACGAATGACTAAACAATTTATTCTCGGTAATAATGCTACTTGTATGTGGATGTCTATTGATCAGGGTCAAAATATAGAACTTGTACAAACATTACTACTAAGCACAGAGCTATATTGGCTTCTATTATCGTTACAGTTGCAATATTACTTTTGTAACAACAGTTTACATTAATCTTGCATTATCTGTTATTCAGACCCGTTCTTACATATTTACGACTTTTTAAAGTTTGGATCATTGTCACTCGTTATGTCCCTCCTAACCATACACATAGGCAAGTAGAGGTGTCTAAACGTGTGAAATGTAGACTTCTAGTGTTTATTTAAACAATCGATTAGATTCCTTCAGCATGTGCCAAACTGCAAAACGACGCTCTGCCAATGCGTCGTTTACAGCTAGACTGCAAGATTACCAAGGACACATAATAAATTACGCTTGATGTTAGAGATCAACAAAATGAAGAACTAAATTTCTTACAAAAATAACTCATAATCAGTAGTGACTTTATAATCAAAGATAATGTGATCTTAAATCTGGCAGATGTATCCTCTGTATTGTGTTTCTGTTTTTTTTTTACCTTACACAGTCTCAGTCATGGTATAAAATGTGTTAAAGGTATAAAAAACTAATATTACTTACGGACAAAATACAATGTTTGAATCATATGTACAACATAAATTATTTTACAAAATGACTTTGAGAGATTATTGCAAATGGTGGAAACTGTTTCCTTTAATAGATTTAATTGTTGGTCTGATTGGCAAAGAATGGAGAACATCGACGCTGTTTTGCTCTAAAATATATCATAGGAAGGAAATCAACCTTTAATGAATCGTTATACGGAATTATTAATGGTTTGATGATGATATGCTTTGTATATTCATGAAAGGCGAATACAACGTTTCTACATCGTCGTTGAGCTATTTTCCTTTATATAGTAAAAAAAAGTAATTTATACTGTATGAGATATTTCCTTATTTCTAGTAAAGACAAATTGATTGTACTGTATGTGACAGTAAGAGAAACGTTCTAAACTAGCATTACCACTTGCCTTCAAGAATAATACAATTTGTATCCCCACATACAGCAAATATGTTCTTTCGTATATGTTCATTTGGTTAATAGTCGTACATAAATGTATGCATCATAGTTTAACGTGACATTTGGGACAATAATGGTCATCTGTGTTCAAATATAAGTGGGTTATTGCTATCATCATCATCATTATCATCATCATCATCGTCATCTTTCATTTTATTTAATATTATTGCTCTTAGTATTATTTACAGAATATTGTTGACTCGTTATTAAGATGAAGGATATGTGTACATTGCTGGTAATTTTGTTTTATATCGGCTAATAAATAGTAACATACAGTTCTGTATAGTAATTATATCTCGTTTATCTGCTCGTTTGCTTGTTTGACGTTGTCTCTACAGCATTGTATCCTTTTCATTTTAGTAGAGGCAACAACTTCGGAAACAATCTGGGTTAAGGATGCAACTGGAAAACGTACACTGAGTAATATTGATCTCCCCGATGAGTTAGCATTTCATCTCACTCGCCGTTCAGAAACTCTGAACTTGAATTTGAGAAGGAACCATGACATTAATCCAAATGCTGAAGTCTATTTTGCACGAAAATTGCAAAATGGTAAATTCGGTTTGGTGCAATCACACGATATAGAAACGGAGTTAAGCTTTCAACGCATTACAACATACGAGGTCGTTTGCATTATTGTTTCAGAGTTGTTTAACTTGGTCTTAGGTAAGTGACTTGCACATTCTTGCATTATTATGATGTATTGTTCGTTAAATGAAGAAATGGGTTGCTTATGAATCGTATTTATCATCTGATTTGGTTTCTCATCGATTTTACAAATGTGATCAACAATTGTTTGAAATATCACTTTTAAACTTTATCCAACTGAAATTAAAGGTCTTGTTTTCGGATGTATTGTCATATTCATAATTCCTTCTGATCTTTGTACTTAGACATGATCTCATATGATAGTTACTATGTCTCTACTCAAACCTTCGTATAATATTGATACCATATACGACACTTCATAAACGTTTCGTCATCGGTTCTGATATCCTTTAATTCCTTATCACACAGACTCAGAACTCGACCACAGACGAACTTCCAATCTACGCAACTTAAACATAACTTCATCTTCAAATGTACATGTTTATATATATACGTAACCCTTCAATATACATGCTACTATATGGAATATATACATCTTTCTTACCTACATGTTTCGATTATAAAGTCATGCATATTTATTTCAACAGAATCTGGCGTATTACCAGGACATAAATAATGGGGCAGTCATGACCGTCCGATGTGTCAAAACATCAAATGAACAGTGTGACAGAATCATCGTAAGTATAAACTGAAATTGCAATGAACAGAAACCTGCGGAATTAGGTAGGAACTACGCGATTCTCTTGGTGATTCAGGATAGTTGTATATTTACCTTATTAAAAAGGTATCATTCTCATTGTCTTTCAGTCAAACAATCTAAGAAAACAGATTAGTGAGATACGAATAAATTCGCAAATGTGCATTTGTTAGACTTGACAACTGGCGAACTCTAGCATGCTGATCTTTTTTCTTATTTAAGAAAGACCTGATTCCAGTACCAATTTCGCAAATATACTTTGGCAAAAACATAAACAATTGTATATTTGCCAGGGATAAAGTTGAGCTTAATCCATAAATATCAAACATGCTCATGCTGTTCCGCTTTCTTCCACATGGATGGGATCACGAATTGTTACCCTCTGTTTTGTCCATTAAGGTCTATCATCCGAAATCTCCAGTAAGTAACATATTAAATATACTTTTCACTCCATCTGTGTGTAAGTGTATTTTTGTATACATAACTATATGCCTTTTTCTATATCTCTTTATATGTATATCGCGATTAAAACGTTTGGATCCGTTCCACACCAAGACATAATTTTAATTAATATTAATTAATGTATTATCACGTTTGTATTAACGAGACTTGTACATCATGCGGCATTCCGGTCTGCTTATGTGATAATAAGCAATGTAAATTATACTATTACTTGTTGGTACATGGAGTACATGTCAACCTTGAAGCTAGTGTATCGCAAAGCATAATTACGCAATTTAAGTGGACAAAATTGCAGTTTTCTCATGACAAAATATAATGCAATACCTTGAGTTTAGATTGAATGCATTCTTCTTGCTACAACTAGCAAAAACGTTTCACCAGATGTCATCGTTCAAGTCAAAGTCTCTCTTCTTGCGTTAATGGACTTCGCATTCGTATACGACGCGTCATGTATAATAATCGCAATTCCTTGATAAGAGCTGTGAGCTTCGCTGCATTCCACAGATAGGTCTGGCTGCATATATATTTATTGAGATTGCTAATATTTGTGTGAAGTTAATTTTTAATATTGATTAGTCTTACAGTCATTATAACAAATTTTCACAGTATTCAGCAAAGTAACGTGTTGATAAGTACCTTTTCGAATAAAATAATAATAAGATAACCAGTTCAGTCGGGATGCTCTAGGTGGATATTGGAAGCTTGATTCTTAAATTGCAAGTTAATTCATTTATATAGCACCCTAGACATTAACTTCGTTTGGATCCGATGTACTTTAGTTGTTGCCTTTTGTTACTGATTGTGTGTAAACTACAAACATGAATAATTCTTGAAGCCATCTTTAAATATCCATATAATTGTAGCTCAGATGCATATAACATTCATGGCCAGAATACTCTTATTTTAAATACTGTGTGAAAAGAAGCAGATCTAGTAAAAAATAACATAAACTGTAATAAAATCATATATGTTAATACGTACGTTTCGCTATGGATAGCTGCTTGTTCCTTTCAACCATCAAGCATTCTAGTGTATCTATTTGATGATAGGTTACAGGGCAGAACAACGTCCTTGTTACTGTGAAGATGGTTTATCTTTATACTGCTAAAAATCGAGTGCATAAAGTAAGTATTGCCATGCAAAACGCTGTACAAACACAAAGAAGATTAAATGAACGTCAAATCGCCTCGCGAGGGAAATAGGCAAACATATATGATCATCTTCACCTTTTAATGCGGGGTCGACGCATGGGAGCAAGTTACTAAGTGGACACAGTCATTAAAAATGAAGGCAGTTTTATTATATCATCATATAATATAAGATGTTATACACTTCTAGATGATTAGATAAACAAGTAAAGACAAAAAAATTGATCAATACTTTATTGTATGTTATACAAAAGATATGACTTCATCGTCATTTTCATATAACGCAAGTTTTAAAGAAGTTTCATGAATTTATCTAATTGGGAGTCACATTTCAGATACTGGTCATATAACATCCACTAATGTGTAAATTGAAAGGAGGATTTAAGGTATTCGAAATAGAAATCCGAAATCTCTGACCGCCTTGACTATATACAAATAAACATATGTTCTAGAACGGAAACGTACGAATAGGAGACAGAGATTACGTTCTTCAACCAGCGTAAACTGATGCCTCATCAAGAAGCTTGTTAGAAGATCCGGATATTCTTGGTAGACAATATGTTCTGCAGGTAGAAGCACATCCGCTTTGAGAATATTCATTCGACAATAAAGGTTTGGAATATTATATGTTGTTCTATCAAGGAACATTCTAGCAAGAACCTTTGATTCCTAATGTCTTTTCCAGAAGTCAGAAATCTTAAGTTTATTTTCTGAATTCATCTGAATTAGAATGACAAATATTGGGATAGTATTGAGTAGTACATATCGCTTACGACAATAACTTAGTATGGATGAAAATTATCTTTTTCATCTTGCACATGTTGAAGACAATAATGTCCCGTTTTAGTACATTAAAAATAAAAATTAGACGGATATTTGTTTTTGTTTTTTTAAAGGATGCAATACAAAATCTATTGCAGATAAATCACGGCAGTTACCGCAAAGCTACAGCGTCAAAGTTGCGGTAGTGATTGATAAAGGATTATGGAGCTTGTAAGTGATCTCTTTTATTCCTATAATCTGTCCATCTCTCTCTCTCGCTTTCTTTATATATATATATATATATATATATATATATATATATATATATATATATATACCGGTATATATATATATATATATATATATATATATATATATATATATATATATATATATATATATACAGAGTAAGAGAGACGACAAAAATGAAACAAAAAAATGAAATAATTACATTTGAAAACATTAGCAAATTATGAAAATGTTTATGGTAGGAAAGATTGTTAGGTCTTTTAGTTTGTTTTTGAAGTCGACAAGGGTGTTTTAGCAGCAGACTTGAAACTTTGTGTCTAATTGGAATGGGCCATTTGTTTCACTTTGCTGGGCCTTCCTATGCTAAAGATCGTTGTTCATTGAACTTCACTTTCATAGTGGGAATAATGATTATATGATTGTCGGAAGAGGGGCGTGATTATCGTGCTGGTGTGTACACATTTGTTAGGCCTCATATGTATGTTGTACTCTAATCTGTTAGTGAAACACACCATAGAGAACAAATGTTGTGTTTGCTTCTGGATCGAACGGATAGCCAGTGTAGGGTACAGAGCCGTAGGGAGTTGTGCTCTGATCGTGGTACATCTTAGGATGATGGAATCAGCTGTGTTTTATAATTTTCTGCAGTTTCTGCAGTAGATATTGAGACGATCTAGACAGAATTGAGTTAAAATATTCCTTTCTGGAAAGTATAGATGAACACAAGTGCTTTAGTGGCATCATCTGAAAGATATTTGTGAATGGAACTGATGCGTCATAGCTCAATATATGCAGTTGTGCATATGTTCATGACATGTTTGTTAAGTATATATGTTTCCAGGACAGAGTAAAAGTTCTAGTCTCCAAGAAGAATCAGGTTGAGCAGCAGCAGGGGCGTACTGTACAACTGTTTAGAGGCGTCAATTTGACAGACATAGGCTTCTCCAAAATCGAGAAAAAGCGTCAATTGGTAAAAAGAATAAAAACAAGGACGCCAAAGTCGTTGTCCCCACCCCCATGCTGCTGCTATGGGGTTAACAATTATTTTGAACCGAATATTTGATCAAGTCCGATACGATATCTTGATCTCGGGTCTTGCAAATTTATCGTTACAAATCCATGTGGAATTGACTTAGCGTGACTAAAGTAATTTCTAAAGAGATTATAATCCATATCACCGCCGTACCAAGTTTGCCAAATATTTCGTAGCGTATGTGTATCAGCTCCGTTGAATACAGCAAGAATATTGCAGTTCTCTCTGAACACGTTTGGTATTTGAGTGTATCGTTGAGTGACATATATCACATCGGTATTTTTATGTCTGCGTCTGGAAAAGATACTGGCAGGATTATTTTGATTGTCTAACATGACATCATCATATACGACTAAATTGTTAATGATTCCATCTAAGTCTTCTATTGCTGGCACTTCATTAATATCAGTTATAAACTCTATAATCGCCTCGCAGGTGATTTCTGCTGCTGCCTTTTTGTTGTAATCCTTTAACACTTCGTAGCATCGCTGATCATCTACACTCGGGGCTATTAAATACAACTTATCCCATTTCATCCATCTCGTTATCAAATTAAGTAGCAGTTGTGTCTTGCAACTTCCAGATGGTCCGATTATAATCATACGAATAGAAATCGGCAACATCGCATGGTGTTTAATAGGATAGCTGAATAATCAATTACATTCATGTTATTATAAATATATTATGGATCTTTATTGTGTGAAATGTAAGAAGCGTACTGGCAAAGATGACTTGACGACGATTACAACTAAAAATAACAGATCAGAACTTTCTGTTAGGTGTGTACAGTGTAGTACTAAAAAATTTAGATTTGTTTCTATGAAATCTGCAGATATTTAAAAAAAAGACGAGGAGGTGATATTTCAGCTGAGTTAGCTAAACTCCCAGGAACACCATGGGCAAAATACCCAGGAGAAAAACACCTTTCAGGATATAGTTATTGTGGACCCGGAACCAGACTCGATATCAGATTCGATGATCAGAACCAACCCCGACCCGGTGAAAACCCAATAAACGCGATTGATAAGGCGTGTCATGCTCATGATGTTGCTTATATAAGCGGTAATCTGCAGCACAAACATATCGCAGATGTAAAATTGATTCATGCGTTGAATTCTCTCACTGATAAATCCTTCAAAGAAAAATTGGCTTCATTTTTGATAAAATTGGCGATGAAAAGTAAATTGATGTTGGGTGCTGGTAATTAACAACATCATGGAATCTATTTATTATTCTCCAAGAGGATACTGGAGGGGTAAAGCAGCAATAAATAAACTCGCTAGTGCATATAAGGTAAAAAATACCACTGCAGCGGATTGGTTATCTAAACAGGCGATATGGCAAATTTATCTACCACTGCCTAAATAAATTAACTACTCGCATTTTAATGTGACCGTTCCTAATGAAGTTCATCAAGCTGATATATTATTTCTAGCGCATGATGGTGTTTACGCTCTAACTGTAGTTGATGTTGCGAGTCGATACAAAACTCATCAGCTGAAGTGGCTTCTGCGTTTGAAGGATTTATCGTAGGGGTCCTCTGTCTTGGCCAAATTTATTACAAGTTGATCCTGGCAAGGAATTTCAGGGCGCAGTGTTATCAACAATGAAGAATCATAATGTCACTATCAGACGAGGACATACTGCACTACATCGCGATCAGGCAATTGTTGAACGATTTAATCGGACACTTGCTGAGCGGTTATTTGGATATCAATACGCGAAGCAATTCATCCAGGATAAACGATCTCGGGAATGGGTCAAGAGATTACCAGGCGTAATTACAGCACTGAATAATGAAATTACTCGAACAATCAACATGAAACCTAACAAGGCTATTAAAAAAGTATATACCTGAAAAACCACAAAATGATTTTGCAAAACAACCAATACTCTGAAATGTCACTGTTAGGTATTTATATGAACCAGGAGAGCTTTGAGCGATTTGAAAACGCTAGCGTTTCCACGAAATAATTCAATCGCACGAGTCGTCTTCCCTGACCCACCACAGCCGTTTACGTAAACTGTTTTATATCTACATATTGTATCAAATATCGAAGGTGCATTAGATAGTTCCGATATCTGATTATTTTTCAAATATTTATATTCAATCGTAACATCTGCTGATTTGGAATAATTATAGAGTATTTCCTTTTTAATTCTCCATGATCCCCAACTCTCGTTAGAATTAGTGAATTCGGCCATTGCTTCGCTATGTTTCGCGTTTATATAAAATGAATCAGTGGCAACTCTAACTGCGGTGTCAGGAAATCTATTTATCATTTAAGATAAATTAATATAAGCATATGCCAGCATAGGCGACCTCAAATGTGTATGCAAGATTGTATCCATCTGTGTAAGTAACAATTGTATCCAATTTGGTTCCATTGGACAAGAAAGCGTCTTTACGATCGGCGTATATACCCCTAGATGTTACATCTGCGATTATAAAATCGTATTCAGCATCATTTATAACCAACCGTGAAGAATATCTGTTATTGTCATATTTTTTCCACCCTGAGTGAATTTACCAATTATTCTTCAATCGAGATATTTTACTTGTCTATTTATAACTTCAAATATCTGTTTGGACCATTTCAAGATATCTTCTTCGTCGAGATCGGGGAATTGTTTTCTATAGTCGCTGATTATACTATCTAGACTATCTGGTTGCGGTAACCAAACTTCAGTCTGCGCTTGATATGATATAATTGCTTTACTGACAATCAGCGATATCAGCATTTTAGAATCAATCATATACCGCAATAACACTTTTGACATCCAGTGTTTTTCAGAGATGTGTCTACCAATCCAAACATAACAACACGGATGAAGTCCTGTAGCCAATTCAAATGATACGACACGAGCAAATCCAGTTAAATCAAAATCAGGCAGTGGTCCATTAATTGCAACACGAGTCATTTCATGTGTGGGATGTCCAAATCGTTTGAAATACTTAGCACGTTCTCCGTACCAAAGAAAACTCCCGGGATAACACGCATCTATATCAACTGAAATAATACATTCGGAGTCATATTTTGTATTCCATAATCCACCGTGGTTATATTCGATACAACTTGATTTGATATCTGATAGAAACTCAGCATCTTGTTGGTTTCCACATGTTTTTCCTTCTCGCGAAATGAGCTGCAACCGACGGAATTGTAAAACAATTTGTTAATAATTGTTCCTGGTATTCCGTTGAAAAACCACTAGCTACTATTTTCATCTCGTTGTGGAGGGCTTCAGTACGGTATAATTCTCCATTGGGTCTTACAAATTGATCGAATTTACCCTCTTCGTATTCAAAACTGTGAAGTAACCACACTAACAAAGGATCGTTTTTACTTGACTGAAAAATAAAATCAAATAAATTTCCCGTGTAATATTTTGCTGTTCTATCCCGCGGAAACATTGTTACTGCAGGTGTCCATGCGTGTTAATTATGGTCAATAATTTTAATTGGTGCTCCTCTCAACTTATGTTTCGGTTCATATAATGCTTCATCTTTTATCGTCGTTACTGATATTGGGAATCTTAATGGTGTTTCTGATTTGGCTATATCTTTAATCGTTGCTCCGTTCTTCCTAACTGTTAATTCCCATTCGTTTATTTTTTATACGTCATAGATCAGTCAATTTGTTTCCACTCAATGCATTTGTGAAGTGTTCTATTATTCGTTCTGCTACACAATTTATCCTTGACAGTTTCATTGGTTTCAATTTTCAATACTTGGTTTATCATTTAACTAATATATCCCATAAACAACCGCTGTTACAGGATAGGATCTTTTATAGTATGGTTTGTCAATCCCAGTCAGAATTCCTGGTTTGGAATCATGACTCAAAGTGATAGTTCTTTTATCTTTCAAGTTTCGTTCAAATTTGTCTCGAATAATCCAATTTCCTATTTCTGAGCGGATTATGAATTTCACTCTGAAAAAATACTTTTTCTGGTCAAGATCTGAGATTATCGCGGCACCTTTTTCGTCGTTCATGGTAGCATCAACACTACCATCAATTCGAAATGTCGACCAATAGTGAGATGCTCCATCACGTTTGAATTCATTAAAACAATCGCAGATTTTACCTATCATGCTTCTATCACTTATTAGACCCATTGGTACATCAGTGGAGATTCTATCGAGATTGAATTTAACATTTTTCCAAGGCGTAATTTTCGATAATCTCTCGAACTCCTCCATATTATAATTAAAACAAGTATTTAAATAAAAAATTTATTATATAATGAACCATTGCAAATGGCTTATGATAGGATCAGTAACCGCATGTAACAAATCATGCAGAAATGAATTCTGCGGATATCATTTACAAAGCCTTCGTCGCGGTAGTTTTGGACTACTACCTTGTATCCGATGTGAGGTAGGTGTGGGAGGAGAATCGCAATTGTGTCTGAGTTGCGGTGGCAAACGATATAGAGAGTTGAAGCGTTATTATGATAAACGAATCAAAGATTCCGTCAAAAAATCCATCAAAACTCCATCAAGGACAGAGTCAGCAACAAAATCATAAGAACACCTCAAGACTATATTGGAAGATTTCCAAATAATGTAATAATTAAACCAAACAATCAATTAGACAAATAGTATTAATATATAAATGGACCAAGTATTTCAATCACATTCCGTGACCAGCGATTATGAAGCGTCTCGTGACAGTACAATCAGAAACCGCAGGCTGAAGAAATCAGTAGGGTGGGACAATGGTATGGGTATTTGTTGTTTTCTGTTGGAAAGAAGAAATATTATTGTCATCGATTTATGTTCGAGTATTTTCATGGATTGATCAAGGATGGTCTTGTTATTGATCACATTGATTCTAATCCTAAGAACTATTCTTTATTGAATTTACAAACTATTTCTCAGAGAGATATAATTTATTATATATTAATTCTGAAAATATCGATGAGATCATAACTGAGATTTCAAACTTGAAAAATCAATGAATTCAATTATCAGATAAATTAAATTGTGATCAGATTCTTTCTGATTATCAAGATATTGAATACAGCGCTATGAATAGTACATATGTATTACCAAAACGATATGCTTTTATAAAAAGAATACAGAACGCTATTCGCGACTCCCTTGCATTCTGTAACGACGTCAGTAAGTTTGTCACGTTATTCACTGTTGTCGAAAAAATCAGAAAGGAATTGGGGCAGCAATATGAAATCAAACGCATTAATTTTTTAGGCTAAAACAATAAGAGATATTATCCGCAAAACGAAAATTTCCCTTTTGTTACCTCAACAGAATAAGTTCTAACCATGATGACAAAGTCACCAGTGACATGTACAATACTTCAATACCTATTTGCAATATAAGTAATATAACACTGTCGTGAAAGTCGTGGGTGGGAACATTCATGGATTTATGTTTTTTAAATTAATGTTTGGTCATTTTTGCTGCATTTTGTATTGACCATCGCGATTGATAATTTAATTCTATTTATTGTTTAGAGTGTTAATAATTAATTTATCTGATACTGAAATTCTTCGACTTTTAAACTCAGAATGATAATCTGATAGCTCTATGTTACGATGTAGCAAGTGCGTAATTCCCTATATATAATAATTTTTTGAAGTTGCTCCACATTTTTTCATTGTTTTTGTTGCGTTTTTCACTACATTTAGATCATACATTAAATGGAAATTGCCTTGCAATTAGAAAATCCTATGGATTTTTACATAATGGTAAATGAATCGCTAACGACTAGATTAGCGCGTGAAAGATTAGGCGCGATTAAGAAATTCATCACAATCCGTGTTTCTGTTAGAGAGAAACTACAAGCTAGACAGATTTTACAGACTGATTTACAACAGGGACCGAATAATTGTTTAAACCAATAACCACGGCAGCTAAATGGGTAATATCAGCCACTGAGCGAGCAATATACGGAGTTATCCACAAGGAAGTAAAAAGGTGAAAAACACCTCTTCTTCCTGTACTTGTAAAAATAGCAAAAAGATCCAAACAAACAAAGAAATCTTTAAAAACACTTTCTGGTGATATAATAACTGCTTCACGATTTCCAGACCAACAAGAACGACTTGAACAAGAAGAAATTGAAACGACTTGGTGATATTATTGAACAACAAGAAGGTGCTAGTGCAAGAAAAGAAGAACAAGAAGAGGGTGTTATTGCAAGAAAAGATGAACAAGAAGAGGGCGCTATTACAAGAAAGGAAGAGAAAGAAGAACAAAAGGGTAAAATAGAACGAAGAAATCTTGACCCTAAAAGATATTAAAAGAGATGTAATAAATGAAATTAACAAAAATTGTAAGATTGATAAAAAGTTCGCTCAATTTATCGTTGATACATTTCCAAAGGGTCAAAAAGAACAATATATGAATGAAGGATATGAAGACGCTATAACTAATAGGGAGACTTGGAGAACAAAACTATATTTGGCAAAAATTGGTAAGTCTTAACTACCACACAATGATAAAGAATTTGAGAAATATGGAAGGTTGATATCTCAAATAGAAAACCCATCGATACCAGTTGCGCCCTCTGTAACCCACCCCACCCAGCAAAAGCAGAAGCTGATTCTAAGAAAGGTACAACTGGTACAACAGGGCATGGATATTCAAGTGGAACCCAAAACATAGTTTCAAGCTCTGCTTGGGGTAGTTGTCAAGTTCGTTGTCCTAATAATATTTTCAGCGATATAGCACGATTAGAAATTCTCATAGGAGGAAAACGAGCTGGAAATAACTCACCGGAAATAATTAATGAAGCAGCTGATATCTACATGCGGTTATTTCAAAGCGGTATTATGAATATTGAAACATATCGAGAATTTGTTGATGAGCTAGTAGACGGTGAAGCGGTCCACGGTTATTAGAGTGACTAATGTCATTGATGACTAATCAAGGAAATCAAAGATTTCCCAGAAATGGAAAATCTTTGAATTTCACTAGCAATGAAAATAGTTTACGATGAAAATCCATAGGATTAGAAATCGTGTACGATTTCGACATTAGATAAATATTCATTTAGAAAACACTAGTGTTTTTACAATAAGATGATCATACACTACAACCATGATAAACCAACCAGTGTCTACGTAGTAAACTCACGATTGCCTGTTTATAACGCGTACTATGGTGATGGTCTCGGCAATACCATTGCAGGTTTATTTGCAAGAATGGCTCCAAAAGTGGCACCGCTAGCAAAACAATTATCGATGAAAGCTATTGATGTTATTCGTGATAAGGGTATTAGTGCTGTTGGAGATATTGCCGGGAAAACATTTTCCGCTGCAAGGGATAAACTGATATCGTTTGTTCGGCGGCGAAGGGAACCACTGATGAAATCATCGCTGCCATCTACACAAGTGATGCCTACAAATGTTAGCAAAATAATAAATAGCGCAGTGGATCAGAAATAAGCATCGTTAACGACCCCGTCGTTTGCGGCCAGCAACCAAGATAATATTACCGCAAATATGATAGCGGGAAGTGGCTTAAAACCACGACGAAAACCACAGCATAGAAGTATTAAATGTCCTTGACGCTATTTCATCATCGAGAAAACCACCTCATCAAATCGTAAATGAATATACTAGTAGTCGCTGGCAACGACGAAGTCGTCAACGAAGTTTTACAGAAGAAATTAGAAAATCAAAGATTTTTACAATAACAATGGTTGATATTTGGTGGAGATACATCATTTCGTAAAAATATCATTGATAAATTTTTTACAACCATGCTGGATAAAATTGACATAAAACTCCCTGATATTAAAAAATCCATCAAAATTATGAAAACTTCATCGAAGCAATCAAAGATGATTTTGCGAGGATGATAGCAATCATTGAAAAAACAAATATTCCTCACGAACAAATAAATATCATAAATAACGTGTACGCGATCCAACACGGATCATTTGTGTGGACACCACTAAATAATATTTTAAATATCACCGCGACCGTCAAAGGTATTTATCGACTAACACTAGTGACACCAACTCAATTTAATATTTCATCAACGAGTTCATCTGGGGTCAACAATATAATATCAACGATCATCGACAAGGATACAACTGAACGATTCACAATAGCATCCACTGATAATAATTTGACTAGGGTTTCAGTAACATGGTATGTGGTATGTGGAATTCGTAGCGGATTTAAGTAAATAACTAAATTAAATTATGTTGTTATAAATAAAATGTCATCTCTAATGATTTCATCACCGGCGATACCTTCCGTATCTCAATACCGCTATGACCAAGTCAGAGAATTTCAAGCTCAACTCAAAACACCCACTGAGGAGTATCAAATAAATATAAAAAATACCGACGAAGAATTACCGCAGTTGACGTCACCGCGTACTCAGTGAGTGGTGTAATCACCGGAGCTGGTATTATACTCTCCTCGGTGACAATGATAGCTCCAATAGCTGTTCCAATTTGTATAGCAGCGGCAACAACAATCGGGGGAATTATTTCAATAATAACGAAAAAAATATCATCATGCAGCCAGCACAAACTACAAGAATACGTAGTTAAATTCCATAGTGTGTCAATCGCGTACTAACAATTATCCTCGATGATATCGTCGTCACTCGATGATAAATTAATATCAGATAGTAAGTTCTCAGCGATAGTACGTGTTTATGATTCCGCGATGTCAAAATTAGAGCGACAACAGGAGTATAATAACAATGACAACACCGCAAGAACTACTTCAACGAATAGCGGAAAATATCAACCCGGTGAAAACAAGTATGATATCAATAACCTCAATCAATCCTGAATTCAGTGTGAATTTCCCTACTCCAATTTCCGTGAAGGAGATAGCGTTAGCAAAGTTACGAGTATAGCACAGTTAGCCTAACATTAGATCAAAATCATTTGGCGGTCAACAACCGAATAATTCCTAGGTGTTTGCGAATGAGAATAAAGAAGACGGAAATCCGGACTGGAACGTTGTTTCGATGCCATCTGGGTCGTACCAAATCGAACAAATCAATTTCAACGTAGAATAAAATCAATTACTGGAACAGAAGAATCGAAAATCGCTATAACAGTTCATGAGCCAGTTATGTCGTAGATATCTATCAGAGTTCTATTAGAACTGTGCTAGGATGGCCTGAAATCCCACCTGAGGCATCTTATCAAACACCCAAACCAAAAAATCTGATTATGTCACAAACGAAAAATCATATCATGAAATCAACCCATCATATCGAAATGATTTAACTGATATAAAAAATGCAACATTAACCTCTCATAGTGTTACATTTCTTGATAATAGAACCATACAATGGTATTTTGTTTTTGAGAAAACTCCTGATTCATCCATTGTAATTACATTTACGTTAACTAACATCATTGATTATTTTAAAGAGATTAATCAATTACATAGAACACAACTAGAAGAACTACGACGGAGTTTCCAAGAGCATCTCTCTGATATAACAAGGCCACGTGATGAGATCATAAAACACATTAGGATATTAAATCAGCCTGTATCCGATATGTAATATATCAACAAACAAATAATTCAATTAATAATTGATGATAAGAACGGAGATAAAGAAAAATTCCTAACTGGTTACAAAATAACAGAGGCCGATTTACCCGATTTAAAATTTCTTGAGTATAACGCAAATGCACTAAAAAAATCTGTTAATAATCTTATTCAAGAAAGCGTTTCTCTGATACTCAACAAATGAAAACCACAAACAACAATACTCAAGTATAATAATGACCCTGATGGCGGTGGTAGACATATCGCTCCATTCAACGTCAATATATCCTCGGTGATAGCGCTAAATTTAGTATGTGATATTATAGAAGGAAGCTATCAAATAAATCTTGAACGATCAAATCAAGCTCAATTGGGATATATTCTATATTCAATTGCACCAACAGTTCCTCCAGGATTTCAAATTATTGAGGATCCAACTAATCCAGTCTATATGAGATGTCATAATGAGAATTAATTTTAAACACACTGACCAGTCCAATAATTTGATTGATTTACAAGAAGAAGTCCTACAAATTAGTCTGTTTGTGACATCGTAGCAACTTTTATCGTGAAAATCGTTTACGATTTCAAGGAATATAGTATCAGCGGGGGGGGGGGGGGGGTCAACGACTTTGGCATCCTTTTTTTTTTGGTTCTCTTTTACCAAATAGACGCAATTTGACGATTTCTAGGAAGCCTTGGTTTGCCAAATTGACACCTCTAAAAAGTTGTACAGTTCGCTCCTGCTGCAGCTGGTTGCTACCTATCGAATTTCCATGCAGTCCAAGTTTCTTTAGTATTGAGCACAATCTAGTATGAAGAGCCAAGGAGGGGTCATTCAAAGCAAATTAATGAGGATTCATCGTAGCATAAGCGGTTGCCTGACGATCACGCGAACAGCCAATACATCATGAAACACAATAACGTTGGCGAAGATAGACAACAAACACATATATTATGAAACACCACACAAAAGGTGGTTAAGCCAAAGCGGCCATCTTTCTGGAACCCGTCGCCATTATTTAATATGAAGGTAAATGTACCACTGCTACCTCTTGTTTGAAACCATGATCACGTTTCAAACATTCTGCATTATTTATGTCCTTTTGGTCAGAACTCCCACGAATAACTAGGTTCACATTATTAAACTATATTTGTCATCTCTAATTACAGCTATTATTCCACGGTACATTCTAACAGCGCACTAACAAGAAGGCAGAATGCGATAAAATTTATACATCAATTTTATTCACACATTATGAACGGCGTAAGTAATGACATTTTAAGTATTCAGCACAATACGATTCATTTAATTTTCATTTACATATTTTCATAAGCACAAATAATGATTTGATACGGACCTATGTATGATCCAAGAGAACATATGAACCTTTAGAGAAATTGTTGTTTTCTTCAAATAGATAATGCGTTTGTATGCAGATCCATAGGTAAACAGGAGCAGGCCATATTTTCTGCATCAACGTGTGTAAATACTTCTGATTGTATAACGAACAAGGGCATATTGTTAAGTCCTAAGCACACGTTCAGACAATTAGTGGAATCTGTAATACCAACAGTTTATTGATATTAATATTGGCCAGTTTATAAAGATTTTCTTCATAAACGAAACATTCTTTTCATGGAAAAAATATATAATTATACTACACTTGTATCCTCCATAAACAGATTTGTAGAGACAACATTTTAAGTACAGGTTTATCTTCATACGTAAATTGTAACTAATTCTAAAGACTATTTTTTTGTTTCAGGTAAATATGCTTTACAAAGGCATAAAAGACACTAGTATACGTATCTCTGTTGTCCTTAATACATTTATAATTTTTAAGGTAAGATATTTTGTAAACGTGTGAATCCTGCCCGTCCTTGAGTGCGTGTGATATAACGAATGTTTTGTTTGTAAACACATCCATCAATCTAAATCATCTATTACAACAGATGTTATAATTATAACTGTCTGCAAATGTTTGCTGCCACTGACATTTCTTAAGCGATATCCTTACATTTCTTCGTTAATGAGACATTATACAAGAGAATATCTTCAGCTCATCATCGGAGTTCAAGATGACGCTGCTACTTAAGAGGCGGATGCCATGAAGCAGGTCTCAAAGTGCAATAAAGTATTCATTATTAACTACATTGATTTATGACCAATGTTTAATGAAATTAAATGTCTAATTTCGTCCCAAATGTTTTGCCACCCAGAAAGAATAAAAACTCTAATGATAGATGGCTACAAGGACGCAGGTTAATTGGAATTAGATTACTAAATAATATATATTGGAATAAGATTACTAGATCATAGATGTTAACTGTCACGAGCAAGTTTTCATTTTTGATAAGACCAACAATTCAACAGTTTTTGAAGATCAATATGGTTTCATATCAAACTGATTCTAAGGTTCAAACCTTCAAGATGACTTGCATTTTAATGCAGAAAAACTAATATTTACAGTCATATTAACTTTATGTTGAAATATGGGATTTTATAAATGTATGCTGAAAAGTTTTCTTACTTTCAGTGAACCATACACATTAGAATATATTTTAAATGTTGCACGAATATTTGTGTTATTATAAGGCAATTACTAGAAAAATAACAAACTAACGTTATTTTTCATAAGTTTATTTGATTTTTCGCGTATAGTCGGATCAGGAATTTCAACACATTGAATCCAGGGTGAAGTACCATAACGGGATAATGCACATTGATGGCATTCCCTATCTTCATGATGTAATTAAATTATATAATAAAACAGCTGCGAATGATGAACTATCTTTCAGCCACGGAATGGTCTTTACGAGGGATGTTGATCTCCACGGTGTATAACCATAACATTGATTATATATTTTCGACGCGCAGATTCCACTCAAAGGGGTGACGCATGCGCTTCAAACGATTGGATGAAAGGTCAGCAACTACGCATGTTTTTAATTATCATTAAAGATCATTACTTATGAGGGCTAATGCTCGCAAAAGCTGGACCTTATTCAACCAGTTTCGTAAATTCAGTATTAAATCATTACCCATTTAAGATGCACTCTGGCAAGCAACATAATAATATCCAACACAAAAGGGAAACTAAAATCGGGTTTTGCTGTTAAATATGTTTTTGTTACCTATGGCATACATGTGTAACACTTTGATAGCTTTTTCTTCTATGATTTTTTCCTATCATGATAATATTTCATCTTTTCTTTTTTTAAAAAATACTTTTGGTTCCCAAAAGTCTTAATACATTTTACTTTAATAAATCGTTATCAATTTTATTCCAAGCCTGTAAGTGAGGATTACGTTGTTTTTTTGCGGTGTGTCAGAAAGTATAGTGTTAATGTAAACCGTATTTGTTTATTTTAGATACAAATTTTATGATAATGACTTTGAAAACAATGTCGGTGGCGGTAAGTGCTCTCTCTCTCTTTCTCTCTCTCTCTCTCTCTCTCTCTCTCTCTCTCTCTCTCTCTCTCTCTCACACAATTGTGAATGTTTTTAAAGAAGTTAAAAGGACAGCTAATGTTGGTATTGAATTTAAATATTTAAATATGCAACCAACTTGATAAGTTATGTCTTTATATATATATATATATATATATATATATATATATATATATATATATATATATATATATATATATATATATATCCTAGTTTACAAATTTAATTTTACTTCTCAACGTACCAAGCCGACGTTTTTATTATCAATATTTGTAAGGGTCATCTGTAGATATTTACAAGTGCAACAAGTTTAGTTTAGGGATCTCATAGGTGAAAACTCTTACTGAAATACAAAACTATTCCGACCACATTAACATATATGTCACTAACTCTGTTAGGTCCCATTTTATATAGAGGATATTTGCTTGAAACGAGTGAATAACGGATATATTTCATCGAGTGGATGAAAAACTCAGTATTTTCACGAGTGGCGAAGCCACGAGTGAAAATACTAAAGCTTTTTATCCAAGAGATGAAATGTATCCGTTATTCACTCGTTTCAAGCAAATATTCTTTTTATTTTATGCTCACATAAATTTATATAGAAAATAAAAGGGAATTAAGTATGTTCTGACCCAAAAATATAGTTCCTGTAGTGAAAAAATATTGTTATTTTTTCACTGTTATTTTTTCACTTGTTATTTTTTCACTGTAGTGAAATATCAATATTATTTTAACTGGAAAATCAAGTAATTCACTGCTGAGCATAAAATAAAAAGTGATATTTAATTTTTCGACTGGATATTTAAGATAATACAGACTATGAGAGTGATGTATGGGAATCTGGTAAAGAGGATTGTCATATATTTAATAACCTTATTTCTGGTATAGAATGGACTACTACTACACATTAACCGTTTTGAAAAGGTTATAATGTTGTTATCACTGCACAATTCGCAGACCGCATGAAACAAGTAGCTAACACTATTAATAATACAACCAATACTAACAACATTAATAATAATAATAATAATAATAATAATAATAATAATAATAATAATCCAGGTTGTTTGGGAATGTACAACATTTAGATAACACAGTAAATGACCCCAAACAAATAACATAGGAAAAACTGGATGTGTCACTATCCAAAAAACCCTTGCAACATTAGTATGTCTATTAATTAGCATTGATGTAAATGGATCGGTAAACAACATCTTACCCATCCACAAATCACATGTTGTGGATTAAATAATGCGTCATAACATCAAGCAACAACGCGCCCATAGTTAAATCATTGCTATTCATATTCAACGTACACCAGACTAAAAGGTCGCCCGATCCGTATGGAATATCGCAATATTTCATTTCATAAGATTATAAAGATCCGTAAGCAATACCAGAATGTCTCGTCATAAGATTATAAAGAATGGCATGGAATATCGCATTGTCTCATATAATGAGATTATACAGATTTGTATGGAATACGGCGATGGTAATATCAGTATATACAATGGGATGAAACACTGATTATTTAAACTACGGGACTGCTTCTTTTTTTAATAGTGTTGAACATGTTACGGAAACAATTATTTGAAACACCTCTATGGTATTTTGCAATCTCTATACGGCTCGCTTTTCAGACAGACAATGGTTTCATCAAGTATGTTTTACCTTCGTTAAATTTTACACTAATTTTTTCTTTCATATCTTTGCTGATATTCCAACACCACTGCGTGTTTAGACGAGCATACAAATTATTGAATCGCATTAAAGATCAAACAAGAAATAAGCAGAAATTCATTCCAACTCTTATTTTCATGTTTGGAACTCACTCCCATATGTAGTTAAAAGTGAAACCTGCTATTTGATTTTCACAAGTAAAATAAAGAGTAGTGCGACACGAGTGCTTACACATACATTTCGTTAGTCAGAGGAACTCATCCATCCTGTCATCTAGAGTTAAAAATAATCACAGTGAACTGCATATTTGTTTATATTCTAATCATTTAAAATATAATCCACCTTGATTTCTTCATTATGTTTTAGAACATATATACTATTATCTAATTTACAAATACTGCATTGAACAGAGTATGAACTGTTTTCAGAATTTAAAATCGTCCTGCACCAGCGACTACAAATAATGTGTTATACGGATAATCAGATTTGACAGAGAGAACAATTAATAGTTTAATTGCTATAAACTGTCACTAAAGGCACGACACTCATTACGTTAATTTGGAGTATTCTTAATTTTATTGTGCTCAATTAAATACTGCTTAGTGTACTATTTAATTTAGAAATACAGATTTTGTCTTTATTTTAGCTGCTGACTTAATATTTTAGTATGTTCCCTTGTCTAACATACGCTATCATAATCAATTCACGTTGACATTTGTTTTCATGTCTCTAAGATTTTCTAACTTGATTTACCTGAATTGAGTATACATAAATAAAATCGCATGAACAATACTGACTTACTACCGCTGTACATTACATATCGATTGTCTGTAAGTGACTTATCCTAAGGTGTGAGAATTGGTAGCCATATCCCATTTCTTATATATCTATGCAAATAAAGCAGTTTAAACTAATGAAACCAACATATACAAGTAAAACCAATAAGTTAAATATTTTCTTATAATAAACAATGTGAAACTGAAAATTCAAGAGACATATGTTTATTATGAAAAGTTCTGATCTTTTCCAATAGTCTTTAATGTCCTGATATAACACAATGATACAGTGCAATATGTCTTTGATTTTATTTCAAATTTAATGAGAACGTTAGAAATTTCACTGAAAATTTTTAATAAATAGCTCACGCTATTATATCAAGCACAACTGCAACCTAGGACCGGAAATCAACCTGACCCATATATCATTGTTATGGACTATTTACTTATCAAATCCCTATTTATATACATTTTTACTTGACCTACATACTAATAGAATATAAACACTTCCAGCGTAAGAACCTAGTATAACTATAAACAGAACATAACTCGAAATCTTGCTGTGTACATATTGTATTATAACATACAATATTTTACAACCTCAGCTAAATATGTTTACAGTTTACAACCATGTGTAAAAGTCTAGCACGTAACTTAATTTAAATGTACATAACACATGCAACTCGAAATAAACAGTATTTACATATATTGTATGACATAGCAACTAAGGGTGGAGCTATTTCTATTTTTTCTTCTCCGTAATACTCCATCATGAATCAGACAATGTACCGTATCATAAGACTTTTGGCTGCGAAAGCTGTACATATGCTACGCTTTTGCAAAGCACTGAATAAAATATGTGTTGCATACCGTTACTCTGATACCAAACAAACATCATATCAATAGTTAATCACTTATTAATGTGTTTGTGTAACCAATATATTATGCCATTATAAATCAAACTTTATGGTAGTCCATGCAATTTGGATTGTAATTATGAAATCTAGTATTCTTGTTTCAGTGTAGGCTTGTGCTATACAGTGGAGGTATGTAATATAGGCAAAAGAATGTCGATAGTCGAAATACGTGGTTATGTTTGGACGGTTCGTGCAGCAGCACATGAAATGGGTCACAGGTAAGTCAACAACTGGCATCTTTTTTATTTGTCTTCTGGAGTTGCGTCCACTAGTTCAGCGATTATGTTGTAACTTATTAGATTGCTCATTTATAAAGTAGCAGCTCGGCCGTTTATCCAAGGCCTTTTATCCAAGGCCGTTTATCCAAGGCCTTTGCCTTGTTATTAAATTGTGTTTCTTATTTCAATTACAAGATCACTGTATCATCCTGGTAGTCGAAAATATTTCCTTTTAAATATACGTTTAAATACGTTTTATACGTTTAAATATACGTTGTGATGCTACTGAAATTAGAAGGGACTGCATTTGTTCTTGCTGGTTACTAGCCATACGCTTTACCAGTCTTTACCAGTCTCTTATTTCCAGTCTTGGAGCAGATCACGACGGTGATGAAGGATCCAAAGCTTGTAAAGCAGAGGATGACTTTATTATGAGTCCCTCCATTGGTTGTAATTACCCTAGACAGCCATACAACAAGAACCCCTGGTTTTTCTCTAAGTGCTCTATAATCGCGTTCAAGAGAACATTACCGACCAAGTATGTGCATCCATATATAATATATTATGAAGTTGAATCTGTTCTATACTTACTTTAATAGGAGTTAATGGCTTGGCCAGCATTAGTTTAGGTGGGACAATGCTACGCTTACACTTTGATTGTATCACACGGTTTGACCTCTTTATCACATGTTTGAACCATTTTAATATTAATGAGCAAACGTAAAGTTAACACACTAATATATATATTATAGTAGAGCTTGATGGCAATCTTAGTAGAAAACAAATATAGGAAAATGTCTATACGATTCCAAATGCATAAGTAAACTCCGATTTATTAATCCACGACCTTTCCACGCTGACCTGAAGATTCAATCAAAAAATTCATGTTTCACCCAGCGCATGTATATAACATTACAATTCGGATTTTGTTATTTAGATTCATTGATATATTGATATTCATGCCTTTTCAATATCTTCCATAGCATTCATACAACATATGCTGCATGTGCAACAGTATTACATGAATTCCAGGTTTCAATATAAGTTCGTAACGTTCCAGTGTTTTTAAGATGTGTGTGAACATGTTAATGTTAAGTATGCGAGACGAAGAATCTCAAAAGAGGTCTTCATTCTGAAAAAGAGATGCTAGATAATATGACCCGTCATATTATTCTTTATTTTGCATATATTTGAATGATGTGTTACGTGTATTTATAAATATATAATTCAGTTACAGCTAACATTTTAATCTTTTTTACCTTCATGAGCAATCTTAATGTGAAACAAACTTTTAACCCTTTGTTCTAAACGAGTAATCGTAATGTGAATCAAACTAAGATATATATATATATATATATAATTTAAAAGAGTTTTGTTTATGTCTTTCGGGTTATTGGTATATGTTTTTAATTCTTTCATTTTGGGCTTGGTCCGTACCGTAACAAGAGTACTTGTACCTGGTTTTTCAGTTCAAATATCATTGTATCGACATGTTCAAATTAACAACTAGAGTTTGGAGATTACAGAATAATTATTAAATATGTGGGATTGTTTATCTTGATATACACGTATTAATTTGATACCTGTAGTGTTGATAGATCATTAAATTAATCACGCAGCGTTTTAGTCTTCCTTCTTATAGACTCTTAAGATAAAAGAATTTGAATTTGGTACGATTTGTGCATGGTAAATACAATATGTTCAACATTTATTCTAAACAAACTGAACATTACGGGATGAGTATGAACACATTGAAGCACTAGGATATTTAATAATTTTATTGGATTACCCAAAAATGGCATGGAGATTTCAAAGAGTTTATCCTGAAGAAAACGTTTCAGTAATAGTACAGTGTTTTTTCAGTGGTGCTAGGACATAAACCGAAACTGTAGCAACTCATGATATATGTAGATAAAGTTAGAAGGCTGAAAGAAAGAGTCTAGAGATTCTTTAAATAAATTGTAATTGTCGCAACATTTATATATAATGAGTTAAGCGATCACACAAATCACATTGCAGCTTTTTGCAGTTTGGTTAGACAATTCGCTGCTGACAGTGCCCAGGTGCGCCCTCGGCCAAGTTTCTGTGAAAAAATCAAGGGATACAAATAACATTGTTACTCGATGTTATAATTTGTAGATAATGTGTTGTATTAGCATCTGTAGAGTGCAGTACGGAGATTTGATGTATCGAGTCGCCTAGTAAGAAATGTACCGGTAGTGAATCGTTAACAAGTTTAGCGTTTGGAATATTTTTTAAATAGAGGTTTTGATACACATTAAGGTGAACAATACTTAAAGGCAGATCGACTGAGAGACTTCTTTCTCCATCATCACGTAAAATGGACAGCTCTAAACAGACAGATCTTTTTACTACGACCCTTCCATTTTGAGACTATTTTTTTAATGTTAGAGGAAACGGACACATGCTTTAAATATCGTAAAATGTAATTAAACCCGATGTGTCAGTTTGGCACTCGTCGGAATTTACCACATGCGTACAAAATTCGATATCGTGACTGGCTATTAAAGTGGCCTAATAAAGATACCGTTAAATTTAATTTTGTCCTTTTTCAAAGACTGCTTGCAAAGATATATGCCTCCTAATGAGATATACTGATCCAAAAACGGACATTTGTCTGCCAAGATATCATGACGCAGAAAGAGGAACCGAATGTGGACAAAATATGGTAATCTCTCTCTCTCTCTCTCTCTCTCTCTCTCTCTCTCTCTCTCTCTCTCTCTCTCTCTCTCTCTCTCTCTCTCTCGTCTTAGATGCATTCGAAGACCTGATGGCATTTTCGAAATAACCTTTAACGTCTCTATCAAACTATGCTTAGCTGTAGCTGTCAGAATGTTTCAGAAAGATGCAAACCTTAATCCAATAAATCTTAGAGCCACAGAACATCCGTTGCATATATATATATATATATATATATATATATATATATATATATATATATATATATATATATATATATATATATATGATTCTTTTTCCAGTGGTGCATTGATGGCCTTTGTGTTCCTAACGGTAACGGCTGATTAGATGGGGTAGTAGGTTTCCTGCCGCACAAGCGAATAGAGGTTGCTTGAATTCTTGTCAGGCCAGGCAGGATTTGCAATGAAGTGCTGTTACTGGACGGGACATGGCTCTGAAATATATAGCATTTCATGTGTTCATAGTTTATTAACCAGCAAGCATGTAAACAAGCATTCCTTATTAATGATGTATTAAACACAATTACCAAGCATGTATTCTTAATTTGGTCAATGTCTCTGAAGTACCTTAGAGTTAGCATATTAAATGATGATTTTGATAAGTATTCTATAATCTTGGTGTAGTCAGAGTCATCAAAATTAAGATCGTTCAATTGATTCAATTAAGATGACAAATTATGTCAGTCCTCTATTTTACAACTGCAAATTACTACTAGACTCTCCCAGCCGTGTTTGAAATTAGAAACGCAACATTACATGATGAATTTTAAATAGAAACTGCCTCTGTAGTTCATTCCCCATTAACTCGTATCAATTCAATATATCAGAACCTGTATAGTAATGTTCGTTACCAGCTGCAATTAGCACTTTAATCAGAATATTAAATAGATAATGTCAAGATGCGAAGGATGTAGTAAATTAATTTAATTTGATATCTTTCAAAACTAACTAACTTTCATATCCCGTTTTAACTTTCTTATTGTCCCATTATTAGCACAGCTACATCCATATTACGTATCTACCGTCTCCATTTAACCAAAACTATCACACGTATGTATGTCTGTCTGTATGTATGTATGTCTGTCTGTCTGTCTGTCTGTCTGTCTGTCTGTATGTATGTATGTATGTATGTATGTATGTATGTATGTATGTATGTATATATGTATGTTCCAATATCTATCTATCTATCTATCTATCTATCTATCTATCTATCTATCTATCTATCTATCTATCTATCTATCTATCTATTTATCTATCTATCTATCTATCTATGTATCTATCTATCTATCTATCTATCTATCTATCTATCTATCTATCTATCTATCTATCTATCTATCTATCTATCTATCTATCTATGGGCCCCGAGTGGCCGGGTGGTCTAAAGCGCCTTCCGTTACGGATCACGGCCATCTCATCTCTGTCTGCGTGTGTTCTAGTCTAAGATACGACTGATATACTTATTTGAGAAAGGTTGCGACTAGCTTCTCTTGGGTCGGTGGTTCCTTCTGGGTTTTTCCCGGGTCCTTCCTCCACTAATAATACTAGCATCAATGTAGAGCCAATCGTGTTGTGAAATAAAACCCTAAAACAGCAACAACAACAATCTATCTATCTATCTATCTATCTATCTATCGATCGATCGATCGATCGATCGATCGATCGATCGATCTATCTATCTATCTATCTATCTATCTATCTATCTATCTATCTATCTATCTATCTATCTATCTATCTATCTATCTATCTATCTATCTATCTGTGTGCGCGTGCGTGTTTGCGTGTGTACGTGTGTGTATTATTGTATGGATGCATGCATGTATGTATGTATGTATGTATGTATGTATGTATGTATGTATGTATGTATGTATGTATGTATGTATGTATGTATGTATGTATGTATGTATGTATGTATGCATGCATGTATGTATGTATGTATGTATTTATGTATGTATGTATGTTTATATGTATTTATGTATGTACGTACATGTGTGTGTGTATAGATGGATAGATGGACGGACGGATGAATGGATGGATGGATGGATCAATGGATCAATGTACTTACGGATGGATGGATGGCCACACTTATTTCTTTGTAGGACTTTCAGTGCTGAACGAAGTTCACAACTATCAGGGATAATAAATCAAATTCAGCGATAAATGTCCATGATATAATTGAGAATGGAAATGTGTTAAATTTCCAACAGTTATCCTGAAATTCCAAACTCATGTATCATAACGGGGAAAACATCGTCTAATTTGATAGTTTGACAGTTTATGTTTGTATCATATTATTTCATATACAATCTCTAATCATTTTTGTCTTACCTGATTATTGTAAATTGTATCATGAACCTAAAATAATATCATGTGAATTTTTAAGAAAATGTTATGTCTGTACTTATGAAGATCACACATGCAATTTACTCAAATGCTCTGTAATTTAGATTCAGCATTTTGAATACTTGTTATTTTGCTGTCTATCCACACATTTTGAACGAATTCATAATTCTGGTTATAACATCTGTGTAAATATGGCAAATATTGTGGCAATAGTGGCCCATAAGTTTTACAACTGATAAATACATCTTCACAAATTTATAAATGACACAAGAAACTGGAATTGTTTCCAACGCTAAGTATTATTTTTGTTGCAAACAATTTGTCATGATAAGTCGCCTCGTCAAAAGAGTCAACTATATGTATATTCTTTTGTCAATTCTAAATGAATAATTTTCATAAGTTCCCAATATTTCTGTAACTCACATTGTGTATAAAGTTTAAGAGCATATAAGAAATTTTCAATACAGTTAATATAAACACAAGATGAGTGAGATAACGCAGATGATGAAATAAACCAAATGTAAAGATTGATAGCATTTTACATTAAAAGCACTTTAGTAGCAAGACTTTTGTAATGACGAAGATGTTTTGTTTTATAGATCTCAGAATATCAAATGTTACGATAGTAAAAAAATGTTCGTACCTTGCCATTCAGGTTTGTAAAAGTCGTTTCAGGTTTTCTCACGCTTACTTATAATATTTTTACGGGTTCATGCTGATAACGTAAATAACAGAAAATAGTGAAAACAAATAGGATTGTAAAATTCAAAAAAAAATTTATTTCCTAGAAACGAAATTAAAACATCTAAGAAAAAGAACTGACGATATTGCGAATTGAATCCAAATTGTAATCCAAGAATTACAAAACAACCCCTATCATTGAAAAGTTCTTAAATAATTACTGTTCAAATCCCGATGAATATTCAAGATGGAATGTGATGGCGGATGCAATTGTCAGCGCTGAATTGATATGTAAACAGCCTCTTGTTGTATCATAGAAAATATAATTCCAGCTTTTGAATTCCATATAAATTCCGCTAAATATCTGTGTCCAATAATTCATTTATCGCACTTTAGTAATTCCAGTTAAAACAATGTCTTGAATTCAGTAACGGTCAGTAATTCAGCCCAGTAACAACATAAAACATCATGACTTCCTAAATGTTAAGGCACGACAAATCAAATTCTTATCATGCCATCAGTTACAAGACTAACTAAAACGTAAACAAAATCCCCGGATGGGGCGTGAAGAGTTTATTATTCTCGAAACAATAGAAGTTTGTTTACGAAGTAACACGTGCCTCGTGTCACGTAATCCAGGCACTACCTTGACTTAACTCAATGATTCTTATTCTCAGACTGATAAAGAAAGGAAAGTAAGCACAACAACATTGTTTACCATAATCATTTCTTTCGGGAATAGATCAGTAGATATATAACATCTTTCAGTTCGAGACTAAGTCAAATCCATTAACCAATGTTACATTGCACTAAAATGTAATGATATAAAAATTGTTTCAAAAGTAACAGACACACAATGAATGTACATATACATAATGTAAATATGTTTGCAGATGTGTAGTTGATTCGTTCGTTATTTTTTTTTAACAAATTAAGAGTCTCAGAAATTCATAACCAAATGTTTAGATAAAATCTGCGATGGAGGAAACAAAATTCTAGTGGCTGGTAACTAATAAACCCATACCTGAATCGATTCATTATAGCCCAAGCAGGATATTGAAAAGGTAGGAAAGCGATTGTTGATGCAGCAAATGTTACACGTTCTGCTGCTGCAGCATTGTTAACACGACTGACAATATAGCAAATATATCTACTTCAACCGAAACGATTTTGTTGATGCAGCAAACTGTACACATTCTGCTGCTGCAGCGTGGTTACGACGACTGGCAATATGGCAAATCTGTTTACCACCACCCAAACGAATTCAGTAATCACATTTTGATATCAGCACCTCCAACGAAGTTCATCAAACACACATATTGGTTTTAGCACATAACACTATCCGAATGTGTAGACGTCAATACTTATACAAATACCAGTTAGCTGTCGTTGACACTGCAAGTAGATATAAAGAAACCGAGCCTCTAAAACAACACCTGATGTTGCATCTCCTTTTGAACGAATTTATCAATATGGGGGTCTACGATGGCCACAACTTCAACAAGTTAATAATGACAAGGACTTTATTGGTGCGGTATGATCTTTAATGACAAAACATAATGTCGAAATTAGACCAGGACATATCGAAATTAATGGAGATAAGGCAATTATTAAAAGATTTAATCAAACACTTGTGAAAATTCAGCACCCTTACGTCGATTACACATACGACAGGTCAGCATCACATTCCGCCCTCTAAACGTGGATAGAAGATCGTTTGGCAATCTAGGAGTTTCCATGGGGGTTGTGCCGTCTTTATACCTAAGATTTTATATATTTCGTATCGCCCTCTGAACTGTGTTTGAATATCGTTGCGCAATCTAGTTCACATAGTAGTTGTGTTGTGTAAATATTTGTATTATACACACACACACACACACAAACACATACACATATACACACACACACATATATATATATATATATATATATATATATATATATATATATATATATATATATATATATATATATATTATGTCTGCAGTTAAAACATTAAAACATGACGAAAACTCATTCAGCAAGACATTTTTAAATCAAGGAAGCGGATAAATTCGCGTCTCTTCAAGAACGATCGAGAAAGTTATTTAAGAAGTTACCAAAAAGACTTTTAACAATCGTATAAAAGAATTAATACAGACGATATCAGCGAGTCCTTGACGAAGTCATTAGTGATTATGAAATTGAAATTAATAATTAAATTTGTTTGTTTGTTTTTTAAATTTTGGATTACAATTTGGATTCAATTCGCAATATCGTCATTTCTTTTTCTTCGATGTTTTACTTTCGATCTAGGAAATAAATTATTTATTAAAAAGGTAACGAAGTCTTTGACTAAGTCAACGGTGAATAGTAACAGGTGTAATATTTATTCTAATAATCATAATTTTCCTTGACTTTCAAATATGTTGCTATTCTACCTGATTATTGCTCAGATGAAGTTTTAATCTATTTGAAAAGATTTATTATAATTTTAGTACTATTTATCCCTTCAAATTATAACATTTAACAGATTTTCGTTAATGTTGTACTAGTTACCATATTAAAGTTCAAAATCTGACTGATTTGTACAATTTTAGTACAATTTAATTTATCCCAACATATTATGAAAACTGTTAAGATTACAATATGATGTTTTTCCTGATAATAATATGTATTCTGACCATTATATGTATTATGTTATTGTCTGTTTTTCAGTAGGCGTTTCATTATTGTAGTACTTATTATCCCATCAAAATAAGATATCATTCCTACAGCTATTATTTTAAGTAAAATTTTACTTTTAATTTTAACGAGAATTATTGAGTACCAATCTATCACATTTCTAAGATCTCAAAATCCTTACGTATCAATGTTATCTTTAATAAATTTATAATTTTGTGGGTACGACATGTTATCACATTGGGAATTCTTCCCGTCCTTGAGTGCATGCGATATAATTCTTGTTTTGTCGTAAATTTATACATCAATCTAAATCATCTATTACAACATATTTAATATTTATAACTGCCCGCAAATGTTTACTGCCACTGCGTCAGTGAGACAATATAAAAAATAATATCTTCCGCTCATCAACGTAATCCAATAAGACGTTGATACTTAAATGGCCAAACCCGAGAATCAAGTTTTAAAGTGCAATAATGTATTCATTTTTATTGACCACATAGATTTAGGACCAATGTTAAATGAAATAAAAAAAATTACCATCGTCCCAATTGTTTTATCACCGAGAAAATAATTTTTTCTCCATTATTCTAAATAGAGATGGCTACAATTACGTCGGTTAATTGAAATAAGATTACTAGATAACATATATTGATGTCTCGAACCAGTTTCGATTTCTGGTAGAACCATCAATGAATCTTGTTTTAAAGATCAAACTGGCTTCATTACAGACTGATTCAAAGGTTCAAAACGTGTAGATGACCTTTACTTAATATCGTATGCTAAGAAATATGAAACTGACAGGTTTATACAATTAATTGATAAAAGCAGGCAAGCAAACAAATCACATCTACGATCATATTAACTTTATGTTGAAATATTGGATTTTATAATCTTGTGCTTAAAATACGGCAAAAAGAATTTTCTTAATTTTAATGAACCGCATACATTAAATATATTTTAAATGTTTCATGCATATTGTTGTGATTACAAGCCAATTAATATCAAAATATCAAATTAAGGTTATTTTTCATATGTATTTGAATTTTCGCCTACAGTCGAACAGCGACTTTTGACATTATCAATCCAGTGTTATTCCATGTAAAGACCTAGATCACATTGAAACCAAGTCGTTTATTAATGATATCATTACTTGGAACAACAAAACAACAGTGAGAGATCAACCATCTTTCAGCCACGGAATGGTCTTTACCAGGTATGTAGATGTCCATCTTGTATGTCCATAACATAGATTATAAATTGACGATGTATGTGTGTGTGTCTGTATGTGTGTGTGTGTGTGTGTGTGTGTGTGTGATGATGTGATGATGATGTCGAACATTACCTTTTTGCACTCTGAGAAGCAACAGAATAATATCCAAAACAAAGAGGAAACTAAAATTGGGTTTTACTGTTAAATATGTTTCTGCTTCCTATAGCTTAAATGTGTAAGATAGCTTTTTCTTGTATGATTGTTTCCGATCATGACAATATTTCATTTTTTCTTCAAAGAAATACCGTATGATGGCGGTAAATGTCTCTCTCTCTCTCTCTCTCTCTCTCTCTCTCTCTCTCTCTCTCTCTCTCTCTCTCCGTCTCTCTCTCTCTCTAAACGTATCTAATATGTCTAATACATCCGAGTGATACATTTCACGACTAGGACCCTGTGTATGTTAAACCAATAGTCCACTCAAGACTCATATCATCAGATTATATATATATATATATATATATATATATATATATATATATATATATATATATATATATATATATGGAATACCGCAATTTCTCGTCATAAGATTATTAAGATTCGTATGGAATACCGCAATGTCTCATGTCATAAGATTATAAAAATCCGTATGGAATACCACAACGTCTCATATCATCAGATTATATATATATGGAATACCGCAATTTCTCGTCATAAGATTATCAAGATTCGTATGGAATACCGCAATGTCTCGTCATAAGATTATAAAGATACGTATGGAATACTGCGATGGTAATATCAGTATATACAATTGGATGCACCGCTGATCATTTAAACTACGGGCCTATTTCTTTATTAAAATGTGTTGGGAATGTTATGGAAACAATTATTTGAAACATCTCTTCATCAGTCTATTTATAAAGGATCTTAATTTCAAATATCAATCCGAAATTAATCAAAACATATTTAGTATGTTTCATCTATTTACAATGTACCATGACTTCGTAATGATCATTTAGAAAATACATACCATTATATAATTTGCAAATATTGTATTAAACAGATTGTCAACTGGTGTTCGAAATTTAAAGATCGCCATGCACCAGCGACTACAATGTGTTATACTGATAATCAGATTTGACAGAAAATACAATTAAGAGAGTTAAATTCATTTGCCCAAAATGTCGCTAAAGGCACGCAACGCTTTACGTTAATTTGGAGTTTTCACAATTTTATTTCTTTACTCAATTAATTACTGCTAAGACTATTATTTAATTAAGAAATATGGTTTTTGTCTTAATTTTAGCTGATGACTTTATATTTTTTTTATATTCACTTTACTAACGTATGCAATAATCATTAATTTATCAATACTTTATTAATGATTACATGTCTCTCTTTCTCTTTCTGTAACCTGTTTTACCTGACTTAATCAAATTAATCAAATAATTAAAAGACCCGATGCTCAAAACATAACAGTAGAGTTTCTATGGATACCATCTGACATCGACATAAAAGGCAATGAATTAGTTGACCAATTAGCCAAGAGTAAACTCACTGAGCCTAATTACATGCCACTAAAGTATAGTCCAACAGAAATTAACAATTTAATATATACACTGATAAATCAAAAGTGGCAACAGGATTGGGACCATAATAAACAAGGGAGATTTTTACATAGTATTGTCAAAGAAGTCAATAGAAACATCCTGATACCCAGGTGCAGCAGTTATGAACAATCTAAAATAAATAAGATAATTCTTGGAAACACAAAATTAGCTAATAGTTTTAGAAAATATATAGGACCTTTTCCACACAACATCAACTGCTTCCACTGTAACGTACCGGAAGATCTGTACCATATATTCAATATCTGTAACAATACGCAAAAAGAAAGAGACCTACTCATAACTAAACAATTAGAACTTGCCGCACCAAGTACATATCCAGAAATAATTCAATTATGCAACAAAAACCCTCAAAGAACATACTATAATATAATTAAATTTCTTAGAACTACAGGGCTAATAGATAGAATATAGGTATCATATCATCCATAAGTGAAATGAATGCTTTACTGGTACCTAAATATGCATATAAAATAATATTGTTCTAAAGGGATGGAAGCGTACGTGGCCAAAAGGGATTCGTTACGCTTAAGAGACCCCACCTACACTACGCTGGGTATAACGATTCCATGGCGGCTCCAGAGCAACCGAACCTAATGGAATGGTAAAATAACATGGAACAATAAAAATAAACCTAAAATAAAAGGAATACATAAAGGTATAACATCAAAAGTTATATTAACTACCAGTTATACAATCAATAAGGCAAGCGTCTTACCTCTTTTTTTTCTTTTATGCTTCTAAATTATTCCTTCTATATAACCCCTTTGAAAACATCTCGTAACTGAGTTTAATATTACGAAGGTATTATATGCCCATAAAAAACGCGATACCGCTGTGGTTAAAGTGTAACCACTAATACGCGCCCCGAAGAATGGTCCCAACTAGAGTGTATGAGGTAGTCTCAAAACCAAGACCATCAGGTCCAGCGACACAATGTTGCAACTAAAAACCTCATCATATATGTATAGGTTATGACCCCATTTTAGATCTTATAAGGTAGACTCAAACCTAAGACTATCAGGCCCAGCAACACCAGGATGCAACCAAAAATATGCTAATTTAGAAAATGACCTCAAATTCATGCACTATAAAGATTGTTAACCCCAGAACTATCAGGCCTTGGAGTAACTTAATAACATCATGCATTAACTAACAATGCAAAGAGTTGTCATATGGGGTTATATATTCTAAACGAAACAGCACAAAGAATTCCAAATTTATAGGGTAAAAAACGGAAGCAAATTGACGAGGGAGCAAGGATGTTTAGAGTGAAAATCTAAAACAAGACATCCAAGATGTATACAGGGAATCATCGAGTGAGTACAGGGTCAAACAAGTCACTCAAGAAGTATACAGGGACCAACCACGGTGAGCAGAGGGATAATCGTTCATTAACAAAGTCATGGGATTCTCCAAAAAAGTCCGTTTTAGGGCTATTGTCTTTCGTTGCCTTAATAGGGTCTTCCACTTGGTTACGGAAACCCTCCTTTACAAGCTCTATCCAAAAAGCCTAACTTGATCATTGTCGGACCCACCGCTCAAAATTAACAATCTAATCCTCTCTGACAGTGGCTACCTTTCAAATGACGTTTAGTCATATCAGCAAAAGAAATTGCTAAGGACATATAATATGTACACTTTTGTACTAGAAGATTGGCATAGATAGGAACGTAATTTAATTCTTCAACTTTACCATTTCATGAATTGCATTGGTGGCTTACACAAGTTTGGCATAGGGAAATCTACTAGAAAGACTGGATTGAATTTGGAATAAGCGTACGTACTTTCCATTGGTTGATAGGTTGAGTGCGTGATGGGTCGATTCCCACTCACCCAGGTCTAACATTCATATCATTAGCCCCTTTTTAGGGGTATTAAATAGCGCATTCTGTGCGCAGCCAGGAATATGTGGTACCATTCCATCTTCCTGGATAAATTAAATCACAGCCATGTAAATAAATGGCAGTGCAAAAGAGTGAACATAAGACCCTAGCGGCCGGTTTCACTTTAAATCCAACTATTCATGCATTGTTTTACCTGAATTGAGTATCTTTACATGAAATTGCACTAAACATATTAACTTGATACCGCTATCCATTTCATGTCGATTGTGTGTGAGAACTGGCTACGTTATTCCATTTATTAATATCTATGGCAATTAAACAGGCTAAAATAACGAAAGCAACAAATACAAATTAAATCAACACGTTATCGATTTCATAATAATACAAAATAAATATTCAAAAGACATATATTATTAGACATATATTATTATGAATTTAGATATAATAATCGTAAACTTTTTATCTCATGTCCGGAGCTATACAATATTTCGGATCATTTCCAATAGTCCTTAATGTCCTAATGTAACACAGTTATACAATCCATAATGTCTTTGATCGAATTCCAAAGTCAATGAGCACATTAGCAATTTTACTAAATACTTGTAATAAATTGTTATAATAGTATTATATCAAGACAACTGCAACTACTGGTCATTGATTCAAACGGACATAAATGAACTATACGCTTATCAAATCCCTATTTTCGGGATACATTTTTTGCTTGGCCTGCATACTGATAGAATATGAACACTTCAAACGCAAACAAAATCGTCTAGCTATAAACAAAACTGAACTTCAAATGTTGCTACGTACACATTTCGTATTATAACTTAAAATATTTGCCTATATTACCTACAAATATGTTTACCATATACAACCATGAACAAAACGTTAAGCACACAGTTTATTTTAAATTGATATAAAACATGCATTAATAGTTTTCTAATGCATTCAACGGACTATTTTCTCTTAATCATTTCAAGAGGTAAATGTATGCATTACCCATACTTACTAGTTGTACTTTAATATATTTTGCATTTATGTACGATGATAGCATTTCAATAACAAACTAGTTTAGTGAAGCATTCCTTGGGATAGAGACTACCAGAACAGTTCATGCACAAATAGCTGATTGTTTGATTTTATTAAAAGTGCAATATGCAGTAAACTCAGAAATTACCTATGTTGTGTTTCATATCATCTATGGGTAGAATTATTTCTCATTTCACTTCCTAGTCCTACACCATTCACAACTCAGAAAATGTAACCATGTTCATAAGATTTGCAGCTGCGAAATAAAATATATGTTGCATACTCTTGAATTTCTACCAAACAAATATATTCTCATTAATTAATCACTGATTAATGTGCTATTGTAACCAATAAAGTATGCTCATATATATCAGAATATATGGTAAGCCATGCGATTTGGTTTTTAATTATGAAATCCGGTATCATTTTTCATTTCAGGCTTGAGCTATATAGGGGAGATTTGTAATATTGGTAAAAGAATGTCGATAATCGAAAGACGTGGTTATACTTGGACGGGTCGTACAGCAGCACATGAATTCGGACACAGGTAAGTCAACTAGTGGCGACCTATTTGTCACCCGCATTTACGTACACTAGCGAAGCGATTCTTGTATCCTGGTGTTAGATTGCTCATTTATAAAATAGCAGTTTTGCCAAGTATCCAAGGCCTCTGGTTTCTTCTGAAATTTGTTTTCCTATTTCACTTACCAGATCAATGTATCAGTCGAACATTTTTCCTTTTCCGGTCAAATTAAAATACATACAATTATACAATGATATGGCATATGTGATTGTAAGGAAAATTGGAAGAAAAGTCTTTTCGCATCCTTGTAAGCTCTATGTATTTCCCATGGATGTTAGCATAATATTATATAGCTTATTGTTGGTATATGTTTCAACTGTCTATTGAACTTGTGTGTTTCACGGGAATAAGGCATAATTATTCGTTGTGATGTTACTTCAATTAGAAGATACTCCATTTGTACTTGCTTTTTTATAGTCATTCGTTTCATTATTTTCAGTCTTGGAGCATTTCACGACGGTGTACAGGTAGCGGAAGCTTACAAAGCGGAGGATGCATTTATTATGACTCCAGCAGTTTTTCAAAATTATCAATGAGAGCCATACAACAAGAATCCCCGGCTTTTCTCTACCTGCTCAGTAAATTTATTCAAGACGACACTACCGAAACAGTATGCGCATCAATACATAATATATTATGAAGTTGCACTTGTTGCATTTGTTTCAGCTTGCTTTAATAGGAGTTACTGGCTTGGCCAGTAGGTGTTGAGATGGCACAATGCCACGCATACACGTAATTATCAACCGGTTTGACCCCTTAAATACGTGACAACGATGATTATACTTTTGACGCATTTAATGTTTACATGTTTATCATTTACAATACTCACATTGTTGTTAATAATAGTCACACGTTTGATGTTTTACAATGTTTACATGTTTGATTCTTTACTATAAGTACATGTACACTGTACTTAGCAATGGTCACACGTTTGATGCTATAAAATACTTAAACTTAAACGTTTGATGTTTTAGAATGCTTACATGTTTTATCCTTTACAATATTTACACTGTTGTTAACAATGGTCACACGTTAGATGCTTTACAATATTTACATGTTTGATATTTCATGATGCTCATATGTTTGATTCTTTAAAAATTTTGCACGTACTATGTTTGAAGCATAAGCGTTTATAAAGCTGACAAGTTTGGTGCTATAACAATTATTGCACATTTGATGCTTACAATGTTAATGTGTTTTATGCAATGCACTGAATACACGTCGAAAGCTTTAAAATTCTGACACGTTTCATGCATTAAATGTCTCCCAACAGTTTTGTCTTTGCTTTCTGTTACATTGTCTATGTCAACAAAGTCATTTACAGCAATGAATTTACTAAACCAAATTAGGATGCACACTTACATATGTTGTAAACTACTATGTATACCTTTAAGTAAACTAAGTTTATTATTTTATTCGACCATGGAGCAGTGGTAGACATTATCGAGAAAAATGAAGATGAAATATTGAAATGGAATTCAGTGTTGTTTTATTTTGCAAACACAGTGTATAAGTTCGTATAGTTTATTACAGTATTTTATAGGATAGGATAATTGATATTAATGTGTACACTACAAATGCCCTATATATAACAACTCTACATTTTGGGCTTGCATGGTTTGATCATGTCGGTCATCATCTAGAGTCGTAGTGGGTACATGTTGTAACAAATGAGCCACACATTCCCGAAATTCTCCATATGTCTACTCAAAAGACATACTTCAAAACAGCTTAATCTATATTATATCTGAGCAGGTTATAAACTAAATGCCTAGATTCTTTGCCGCCACCCCTATCTCACTAAGTCACCCAAAACAGCTTGAGTTACGTGTGTATTGTTTGTCATTGCAATATGATATATGTTCAATCTACTATATATATATATACATGCATACATATATATATATATATATATATATATATATATATATATATATATATATATATATATATATATATATATATATATGTATATAAAATTCTTTCCTTCCAGCATTGTATAGATCAATTTTATTTCTATGTATACAGTACAATGTCTATAGTTTTCTTTGAAAATTGCAATTGTTCAGAATATTTCAAAACCATTCTAGAGTGGGAAATAATTACATTTAATAACACCGCCTCATCTAGTTGTAAGATAATCATAATATAATAATTAAATTTGTATAAACTAGGAGGTAAGCATTCTTATTGAATTTCAGCTGATTATTTAATAGATCAAAACTGAACGTATTAAGTGCTTTCACACCGCCTATTCGAAGCTTTTCTTGGGGTACGCTACCAGTGTCATAATGAACGTTTTTAAATATTGAGTAAATGCTGGTAATTATTTGGACTGGTATATATATATATATATATATATATATATATATATATATATATATATATATATATATATATATATATATATATCGATATCGGTGAATCAGCTCTATGCCTCATTTTGTCAAATATATTTTGTTTTCAAATCCAAGGAAACCTATATCTTGTTTTTCGATATATAATCGGTACATACATAAACGTGTTCACTTTAAACCAAACGCATATTTAAAACCTATTGTGCCCGTTTGAGGTAATACTAATAGTTTCATACATATAAGATAAGTTTTGTTGGCATACTGAGTTGTGATTTAAAACATTAGTTAGCATACCACTCCAACGAACAAATTGCGGCAGGTTAAGTATACACAATAGGCTTTCATCATGTGAAAGAAATATAAAACATTCTTGACGTATGTTCCAGTTGAGCAAATTCGGAAAATGCCGCTGGCGGGTAACCTGATTAATGTAATAAAGCAGACGGTGTGGCCTGAATTATCAGGCCCACCTCCTTAGTGAAATTGACGATGTCTGTATTAAGCACTTCATTATATATAATATGTTGTTTTGAACACGTAGGAGACAAATCTTATGTTATGTTTACTGCTTAGCCCATGTATGTGTGACATACTGTTCGACCACTATTAAATGTTAGCGTATAAGCACATCAGAATTCCACTAGTTCAAAAGGAATTGTGCCCGTTAATACTAATAGTTTCGTCCGAGACTTACTCAATTGTTTTAAAACATTAGCTAGTATTCCGCTCCAACGGAACAATGTAGGTGAAGTATAGACGATTCGCTTTCATCATATTAAAGAAATATATAACAGGCTATACGCATGTTTTAATGGGGCGAATTTGGAATATGCCGGTGGCGGGTAAAGTACTTCACGTGATCAAAGAAATCAAGCCATTTACATCAGAGTGTGTGACTTGACTTATCTGGCTCACCTCCTTTGTCAAATTGACAATGCCTGTCTTAGGCACTTCTTTTTATAGAATATGTTATTTATAAACACGTACGAAGCAAACCTTATGTTATGTTTACAGCTTAGCCCATGTCTGTGTGACATTACGTTCGACCTATATTAACTGTTAGCGTATAACACCATCAGTATTCTACTAGTCGTCAGTCAGTCATGACAATGAAAAAAGGTATCTATACTTTTGCCATTGCTTTGGTGATACACATTCTGTCCGGTAAGTTTATAACCTGAAAATATTAACACAAACTGCTAAACGTATTACTAATGCTTGTATTTACCTCCGTATTCTTGCCGATCGTATCATTTGTACGTTTGCAGTCGTTTCAAACTGAAGAAATCTGGATGGTAGATACTTGATGGGGTCCATATAGATTTAATTACGTCCATATAAATACCAAATTCGTGTTTTAGTTGCCAAGAGTACTACATCGTTAAAAACAAAACTGGAGAAATGTAAAAAAAGAATAGTGTTCTCGTCTACTAAGCTTTGTTATGAACTGTATGACGCTTTTTAGTTGACACATTTTGATTTTTGATATTATTTATTATGAACACTACACAAAATGTTCATTGTCACGCACTTACACAAATTTTAGAACAATTTGGAAAAACATGCCGACAAATATAGGTTCTTAGGATTTTAGTTCCAGGACGGTTTCCGTTCAGTTTACGTATACGTTATACTTTTGTGCCATATTTATTGTTCCGAGTAGTGCCATACATGTAGGTGAGAAACATATTCTTCTGTAGGAACTTATTTATGTTGTAATTTTTGTACATAATGGATATAAATGTGCGTACTGTGAGCATACACCTTAAAATGTAGTTTCGTCTATAGTAAACGAAATAGTAATTGCATAAGGAGTGATTATGACATACATACATATTGTCGAAAGAGGTCTGCATTCGTACTACATAATCTGCTTCTTGTGCTGACGTAATATCGTTTTACTTGAATAGGTTTGATTTTACATAGATAAATGTTTTCTTACAATTGTGTGAAAACGTAAAACAAAGGAACAATTTTATCATTTCAAAACGGTAATGTTATTCTCAAGCACTGCAATCTCTGACGTAAGAAGTTTTAGATACAGTAAAACTCATCACTATCGGCAGGAAACATGTTTTGAATGCTCGTTGAAATACATAAATTGAGGCATGTAGTATTACGTCATTTATAATGTATTGATCGGAACTTTAAAATAGCACAAATGTCAGACTATCATCTCATTTTTGCACAAATGTAAAATATCTAGACGGAGACAATTAGATAACAAGGTCAGACAATTCTATCACCAGGAGAGAAAATTAGATAACCAGGCCAGACAATTCCATCACCAGGCTGGGGCAATTACATAACCAGATTGAAGAAATTGCATAATTATGCTTAAACTATTACTGAACCAGACTGTCACAATGTCTTACTTTTTAACTAAAGACTTGTCTTTTAAAAATGAAATAAATAAGCAGGAGGATGATTCTGATACAAAATAAGAATTATTTCAATCTTCATTTTGGAAACTTAATTATGTAGTTCATTATAATTTTATTCAGATTTTACAAACAATTTTGGGGCATTTATTTGTTTATTTGTTTCTGGTACCAGTCATAAGGCTGCTTGTAATACGTTATGATCTTGGACGTCCATGCATATTTATGTCACTGAGATGGTTTTCACGTAATAACTCTCTTGTTTAAATTTACATTTTGCACATTGTGCAGATGGATTACAGATAAGCGAGGGTTAATTACAAACACTATCAACCTCAAATAGTAAAAGTGAATATGGCTGAAGAAATGGGAATCTGTTTCTGCACAATCATTTGAAATCATTTCCATCCGAAGTTACTGACTTTGTGAATTATTTCCTTTATTAGTAAAACACTAGATATGCTGTTAGTGTTAGGTGATTAAAAGTCAGTCATCGTAACTAATTAAAGAAAATGTTCCTTTAAATAAGTGTAGATCTCGGCATTTACATCATCCATATGTGTGCGGATTCCTTTCACTAATGACTCAAAAGGTCAAATGATAAATACAGTATACATAGACGTTCCCGTAAAATGGCTAGCAATGTCCTTGAATAATGGTTAAAAGAAATGTATGTATTTCTCCTAGTTTAATATAGAACCCTATTGCGTATTTAGTGAAGACGCCAATGGTGGGATTCGCTGCTAATGAAAGACTACACAATTAATTCTCGATAATAATGCTACTTGTATGTGGATGTATATTAATCAGGGTCCAAAGATAGAACCTTTGCAAACATTATTACTAAACACAGAGCCATAATGGCTTCTATTGTCGTTACAGTCGCAATATCACTTTTGGAACAACAATTTACAATAATCTTGCATTATCTGTTATTCAGACCCGTTCTTACAAATTTACGAGTTTTTAAGTTTGAATCATTCTCACTCCTTACGTCCCTCCTAACCATGTGGAGATGTCTAAACGTGTAAAATATAGACTTTTAGTGGAAATTTAAGCAATCGATCAGATTCCTTCAGCATGTGCCAAACTGCAAAACGACGCTCAGCCAATGCGTATTCTACGGCTAGTCTGCAATATTACCACGGACACATAAGAAGTTACGTTTGAATTGAGAGATGAATTAAATGGGGAACTAAAATCCTTATAAGCAAACTCATAATCGGTAGTGACTTTATATTCAAAGATCATGTGATCAGTCAAGGTATAAAATGTGTTAAAGGAATAAAAAACCTAATATAATTTACATAAAAAACACAATGTTTAAAGCATCTGTACAACATAAATTATTTTAAAAAATGACGTTGAGAGATTATTGCAAATGGTGGAAACTGTTTCCTTTTATAGATTTAATTGTTTATCTGATTGTAATAGAATGGAGAACACCTTTGCAAATCGACGCTTTGTTACTCTAAAATATACTATAGAAAGGAAATCAAACTTTAAAGAATCGTTTTACGGAACTATTAATGGTTTGGTGATGATATGTTTTGTACCCCTATGAAAGGCGAATACAATGTTTCTACATCATTGTTGAGCTATTTTCCTTTATATAGTTACGTAAAGTAAAATATACTGTATGTGACAGCAAGAGAAACGTTCTAATTAAACTACTTGACTTCAAGAAGTGAAAAAATTTGTATCCCACATAGAGGAAACATGTTCTTTCGTATACATTCATTTGGTTAATAGTTGTACATAAATGTATGCATCATGGTATAAAACGTTTGGCACAATAATGGTCACGTGTATCCAAATTTAAGTGGGTAATTGCTATCATCATCATCATCATCATCATCATCATCATCATCATCATCTTTCATTTTATTTAATATTATTGCTCTTAATGTAAATATTATTTACAGAATATTGTTGCCTCGTTATTAAGATGAAGGATATATGTACATTGCTGGTAGTTTTGTTTTATATCGGCTAATAAATAGCAAAAATACAGATCTGTATAGTAATTATATCTCGTTTATCTGCTCGTTTGATTGTTTGACGTTGTCTCTACAGCATTGTATTCTTTTCATTTTAGTAGAGGGAACAACTTCGGAAACAGTCTGGGTTAAGGATGCAACTGAAAAACGTACACTGAGTAATATTGATCTCCCCGATGAGTTAGCATTTCAACTCACTCGCCGTTCAGAAACTCTGAACTTGAATTTGAGAAGAAACCATGACATTAATCCAAATGCTGAAGTCTATTTTGCACAAAAATTGCAAAATGGTAAATTCGGTTTGGTGCAGTCACACGATATTGAAACGGAGGTAAGCTCTCAACGTATTACAACATACAAGGTCGGTTGCATCATTGTTTCAGAGTTGTTTGACTGACTTGGTCTTAGGTAAGTGACTTGCACATTATTGCATAATTATGATGTATTTATTGTTCGTTAAATGAAGAAATAGGTTGCTTATGAATCGTATGTATCATCTGATTTCGTTTCTCATCGATTTTAAAAATATGATCAACAATTGTTTGAAATATCACTTTTAAACTTTATCCAACTGAAATTAAAGGTCTTGTTTTCGGATGTATTGTCATATTCATAATTCTGTCTGATCTATGACATGATCTCATATGACAGTTACCATGTGTCTTCTTACACGTTCGTATAATATTGACACCATATACGACACTTCATAAACGTTTCTTCATCGGTTCTGATATCCTTTGATTCCTTAGTACACTTACTCAGAACTCGACCACAGACGAACTTCCAATCTACGCAACTTAAACATAACTTCATCTTCAAATGTATATGTTTGTATATATACGTAACCCTTGAATATACATGCTACTCTATGGAATATATACATCTTTCTTACCTACCTGTTTCGATTATAAAGTTATGCATATTTGTTTGAACAGAATCTGGCGTATTACCAGGACATAAATAATGGGGCAGTCATGACCGTCCGATGTGTTAAAAAATCAAATGAACAGTGTGACAGAATCATCGTAAGTATAAACTGAAATTGCAATGAACAGAAACCTGCGGAATTAGGTAGGAACTACGCGATTTTCTTGGTGATTCAGTATAGTTGTATATTTACCTTATTGAAAAGGTATCATTCTCATTGTCTTACAGTCAAACAATATAAGAAAACAGATTAGTGAGATTCGAATAAATTCGCAAATGTGCATTTGTTGGACCTGACAACTGGCGAATTCTAGTATGCTGATCTTTTTTCTTATTTAAGAAAGACATGTTCCAGTACCAATTTCGCAAAGATACTTTCGCAGAATCATTAAAAATTGTATATGTGTAGTTTAGTATACATAAATCTATGCCTTTTTCTATATTTCTTTATATGTATATCGCGATTAAAACTTTTGGATCCGTTCCACACCAAAACATAATATTAATTATTATTAGTTAATGTATTATCACGTTTGTATTAATGAGACTTGTACCTCATGCGACATTCCGGTCTGCTTATGCGATAATAAGCAATGTAAATTATAATATTACTCGTTGGTACATGGAGTACATGTAAACCTTGAAGCTAGTGCATCGCAAATAATAATTACGCAATTTATTTGGACAAAATTGCAGTTTTCTCATGACAAAATATAAAGCAATACCTTGTATTTAGATTGAATGCATTCTTCTTGCGACAACTAGCACAAACGTTTCACCAGATGTCATAGTTCAAGTCATATTCTCTCTTCTTGCGTTAATGGAAGTCGCATTCGTATACGACGCGTCATATATTATAATTGCAATTCCTTGATAGGAGCTGTGAGCTTAGTTGCATTCCACAGATAGGTCTGGTTGCATATATGTTTATTAAGATTGCTAATATTTATGTGAAGTTAATCTTAAATATTGATTAGCCTTACAGTCATTATAACAAATTTTCACAGTTTTCAGCAAAGTAACGTAGGGATAAATACCTTTTTTGTATAAAATAATAATAAGATAACTAGTTCAGTCGGGATGCTTTAGGTGGATATTGGATGCTTGATTCTTAAATTGCAAGTTAATTCATTTATACAGCACTTTAGACATTAACTTCGTTTGGAGGGCGGAAGAAAAACACGAATCTTCTGACCTCATACAGATCCGATGTACGTTAGTTGTTGCCTCTTGTTACTGATTGTGTGTAAACAACACACATGAATAATTCTTGAAGCCATCTTTAAGTATCCTAATAATTCTAGCTCAGATGCATATAACATTCATGGCCAGAATGCTATCATTTTAAATACTGTGTGAAAAGAGGCAGATCTAGTAAAGAATAATATAAGCTGTAATAAAATCATATATCTTAATACGTATTTTTTGCTATGGATAGCTGCTTGTTCCTTTCAACCATCAAACATCCTAGTGTGTCTATTTGATGATAGGTGTACAGGGCAGAACAACGTCCTTGTTACTGTATAAGATGGTGTATCTTTGTACTACTAAAAATCGAGTGCATAAAGTAAGTATTGCCAAGCAAAACTCTGTACAAACACAAAGAAGATTAAATGGACGTCGAATCGCCTCGTGATGGAAATAGGCAAACACATATGATCATCTTCACCTTTTAAGGCGGGTGGACGAAAGCTTCCGCATGGGAGCAAGTTACTAGTGGACTCTCCCAGGAGATAGACTCGACGAATTTCACACAAGAGAGCTTGAATAAAAAGTGGCAGCTAATAGAAGCATTACTAGCCATGACGGTAACCGCCAAATGATATCCTCTTCTTCTTTGACGGTTCAGATATCAGCATGCAGTTTGCCCTTTTTGGGAACATCCTGATGAGGAAACAAAATCTGCAAAACTAAATCTTTGCCTAAAAGACATGAATGTTACCAACATTTGTTGGAGGTTTTCTAGCCATTTCTAATTAGAATCAGAAGGACTTATAACTTTCTTCGATAGACACGTTGTCTTTCTACCAGACCAGTTTTATTATGCTCTAGATCATTCCTGGGAGCAACAATATGAATATTTGGATGATTTCGTGCTATTGCGAAGTTGAGTAAACGGATGATTTTTTTACGCTCGAAGTCACCCATGGCAATTCTTTTCTGACTATGAAGCGTACAGGCAGTCATTTCAATAGCTGTTAGTGAGAAAACTTTGTGAACCGCCTTCGTTTGTTTTGGAGTTGATATTTCTTTAGGGACGCATTAAAAACTATCATGATTTAAACTGAGAATTTACAAAACGCTCTAGATATTGATAGGAACTGTTCCATCCATAACATTGTATTAAATATGCACGAGAAAGGTCATCTAGTGAGTACACCTTTTTAATATATGACGTCGTGTGCTGTTTCCATCCAACCTGCATTACCCGAGTCACCACAAGTAGGCATGGCTAATAGAAGGCATTGGTCTCGATACATATTTCGACTGATCATTATCCACTTCATTTTCCCTAAAAGTGCGTGATGTCGTTGATAGATAACAGGATTGCCTGGCTGATATCCTTGCAACTGAAAAGCAATTGAATATATTGACTGAGCCCGAACTTATGCATACGTTTGAGAGATATGTGAAAAGTAGATGATATTGCCATACCCGAGCTGTCATATAAAGCCTGATACAAAATGAGGGCATCTCTGTTACTGTAGGGGTGGGTGTGTGTGGGTTCTATTCCTACCCACCCAAATGGCCTTCCAATCACACCGTGTCAATACAATGTTGACCAGATGTGACGGCCAAATTAAATAGTGAACTCTGTTCACATAAACGCCCAGTGGGTGCGCGGCACAATTCCCACCCACGGGATAATTAAATAACCTTCTATTGAAGGACAAACCAGTGCTAAGAGCCTCACGGACGAAGCACTTTAAACAAATTATTCAATTCAGGGCATCTCTGTACGTCACGCTAGGGAACCTATATTACGATTCCGTAACAACCATGTAGAAAAATATACAACAGCAGCACAATGTTCGCTACAGACCTGAAAGAGGTGTCACTAATTCGAGCCTCAATATTGCAGCATGCCATTCATGTATATTACAAATACGGTGCTACAACAGCTATTCTCACCCTTCGCAATTTCATCGACATATATGGGAATAATCAACAAGTTTATCATTCCAAGCATTAATTCCAGAAGTCTTGAAGATTGAGCAAGCGACTAATAGCAAAGACCAATTTAGAGTTATCGCAGAAAAGAGCTTGCAACTTAATTGCGAATATCGCGAGAGACACCTTAAACAGATAGACTACATGATTCACACACACTCACACACAGAAACACAAAACACACACACACACACACACACACACGCACACACACACACACATATATATATATATATATATATATATATATATATATATATATATATATATTTGTTGTATGTATTGGCGCCTAACTTGAACACTCTTCAGAGAAGTCCAAATCTGCTGCTCGACATACTATTATTCGGAACTTTTATGGATGCAATCCCTCTTTCGTTTCAACTTGCCAATATATCAGTAATGGCAACCATGGAGTTTGGCATCCTAGTATTTTGTTCAAATTTATCATAGCTAATATTGTGTTGAGGATGAAACCTCTAGATGTTGTATGCTTGTAATTGGAAGATTCAGTATGTGTGATGACAGTTTTTGGATGCAGTCAAGAACTACAACGCTTTCTGTATCCAACGATGTTTGTGCTCCGATTAAACACGTGTCGGCAGGGAGAAACAATATGCATTTTAACTCGATTGCGGAAAGATGAAACAAGGTCGATTCGTGCAGACTTTTATAAACCAATTAGCGAATAGAAGAGATTTAATTGTATGCTTATCCTTAGTGTTCATCAACATGACAGGTAGGAATCTTTAGCATTACCCTGAGAAAGGCTACCTTTTAAGAATGGTCAACAACGGTGACTTTATTTGGTACATGTATACCCCGGACAATATTTTTCGGCCTAAAGACCACTTTTAGATAAGGCATAGCGAATCAGGTCTATACCATGCGCAGCTCTTCAACTGCCAAGCCATTGTTTGTACACTAGTACACCAAGGATATAGTACAAGGCATACAAAAATTATATGCAGCTCGATATCATCCAGAGATTACAGATAACAAATGATCCATTAAGCTACACAAGCGATACCTCATAATTTACCTTCAAGTGTGTTTTAATGACCTGGTGTATTTAGTAGTCTGTTGCGTTGTGTTGGATTATTTTGTTTATAAACATGTACCTTCAAACGTCATCGGAATAGATACCCATTCGAGTGAGACTCATCTATATTAGATAGCTGCAAGTCATCAAATTGACCACACCCATATCTGGTACGGCTAGGCTCCCTGGACGATCAGTAGAGTCTTATGGCGTGAGGAATATGAAGCAGTGATTCGGAGGTCATTTATGAGGTGATCATGAGCCAACTGCCGAATCGATAGCTCAAGAAATAGCAGCTATGTATGAACACTATCCCAGGAATTTGTGATATACCTTTACATTTTACATGTCGTACGGAGTAGAATATGGCCGATGTATTTCCTCTAGTGGAATAGGATAGGAAAGTTTGTTTCGGGCTGAATCATTTCTACAGATATTTACATAGTGCTCGAATGTTGATAACTTGGCAATTTTAGTATTGTAATGGCTCGGACAATATATCTTCATTATTTAATATATAATTCATTTGAAATTCAGAATGTAAATTTTGAGTCAAGACAATTAGTACATACATATTTAAAGGCTGTAATAAATTTGCAATCTTATTATGTTTTGAAGTCGAGTATTGTCACTTTTCATATGAACCTGGTAGTAACTAATCATCACTGTAAATGCTTAATATATCTTATTTTAATTAGTGGCACTATATATATATATATATATATATATATATATATATATAGAGAGAGAGAGAGAGAGAGAGAGAGAGAGAGAGAGAGAGAGAGAGAGAGAAAGAGAGATAGATAGTAATGCAGAGAGAGAGAGATAGACAGACAGATATAAATACATATAGACAGATCTTTTAATAATGAACATTGATCATGAAAAAAGTATTTAGAAAACAATAATGAAAGATATAACACAGCTACCTGCACTGAGTCCAAGAAAACGCATTAAGAATGCTTCAATAAAATACACAAAATAAAACAATACAAAGCTACCACTGCCATCATTAAGGGAACATATTAAACAACATATGTAACACGAACAATCAGAGGCATATTACATTGCCACCAGGATCAATTACGCAAATACAAACAACAGCAGTTTAATAGACCATGCAACTAGTATATAGAACGGTATTCTTACCATCATTTATTACGGCGTGTATATAACCATAGAAGCAAATGCGTTTCTAATTTTTATGGGTATGCTTACAAATACCAGCATCAGCAGGTGGTCTATGTTGTGATTCTGGGCATGCTTTATTCGCTCTATATGGTTCTTGTTTTAATCTAGTAAACTCAGAGGTATCTTATTCTATGACAATACGTCTGGATGTATTGTTTCTTCCTCTCCGCGGTTGAGACCATGATTAAGACAAGCATATGACATTCAACAAAATGGTTGTCCCATGGTTGCAATTGACGTGAATGATATCATATATTTGCTGTCAAAGCTGTTTAAATTTGTAAATTCATCATTTCCATCAATGTCATTACATTTTATTATTAATGGGATGCACACACACCTGGTGAATATGTGAGATTGTATATATATATATATATATATATATATATATATATATATATATATATATATATATATATATATATATATCGGTACATGTTTCATAACAATGAAGGCAGTTTTTTATATCATCATATAATATAGAGACTGATACACTTCTAGATGATTAGATAAATAAGTAAAGGCAAAAAATTAAAATTGATCAATACGTTATTGTATGTTATAAAATATATGACTTTATCTTCATTTTTAATATAAGGCATTTTTTTAAAGAAGTTTCATGAATCTAGATATAGCCATATTATGTAAATGGAAGTTACATTTCCGATACAGGTCATATAACATCCACTAATGTGTAAATTGAAAGGAGGATTTAAAGTGGGAAAAGAAAAATCCGAAAAGTCTAACCACCTTGACTATAAACAAATAAACATATGTTCTAGAACGGAAACGTACGAATAGGAGACAGAGATTACGTTATTCAACCAGCGGAAACTGATGCCTCATCAAGAAGCTTGTTAGAAGATCAAGATGTTCTTGGTAGACAATATGTTCTGCAGGTAGAAATACATCCCCTTCGAGAATATTCATTCGAGAATAAAGGTTAGAAATATTATATGTTGTTCTATCAAGGAACATTCTAGAAATAACCTTTTATTCTTAATGTCATTATCAGAAGTCAGAAATCTTTAGTTTATTATCTGAATTCATCTGATATAGAATGACAAATATTAGGATTTGTTTATTCTCGTGATTTCAAAGAAAAATTAAAACTGCTGAAATTACTTATTGATCACTATGAATAGCACACTTTGTTCATGAAGGAACTTATTTTCAGTCACTATTCTATCTTAACGGATGTAACAGTCGACTACATGTGCAACATACAATAAAATATAATTAAAAAGTGGTCATGATATTTGTAATTGTTAAAGAAATAATTATCCTACAGATGCAGCTCAGGAAATGGAGACAAATATAGGAGTGAAACGTATGACGCTTATCCGACGTTTCCAGGAACAGCAAAAACAAAAGCACTTATCAGCAGCAGACGTTTCATTATCTGGCATGTATGAATCAACTTTACATAAGAGTGGGGAACGAGGTGAGGTCTGCAAAAGCAGAGACTTTATATATATATAAAAATTGCTGGAGAAATCAGGATGAGAATGATACACTGAGTTTTATTACGGTATATAAATTGTGTTAAGTAGTACATATCGCTTACGACAATAACTTAGTATGGATGAAAATTATCTTTTTCATCTTACACATGTTGAAGACAATAATGTCTAGTTCTAGTACATTAAAAATAAAACTGATACGTATATTTTTTAAAGGATGCAATACAAATTCTATTGCAGATAAATCACGACAATTACCGCGAAGCTACTACGTCAAAGTTGCAGTAGTGATAGATAAAGGATTATGGAACTTGTAAGTGATCTCTTTTATTCCTATAACCAGTCAATCTCTCTCTCCCCTCCCGCTCTCTATATATATATATATATATATATATATATATATATATATATATATATATATATACTGAGAGAGAGAGGACAAAAAGCAAACTACAAAAATAAACAATAAAATTTGAAAAAATTAGCAAATGTACTCTAATCCATTAGTAAAGCACACCAGAGTGAACAAATGTTGTGTTTGCTTCTGGATGGAACGGATTGCCAGTGTAGGGTACAGAGCCGCTGATAGGTGTGCTATGATCGTGGTACATCTAAGGATGATCTAATCAGCTGTGTTTTATAATTTGCTGCAGTTTCTGCAGTAGATTGTGAGACGATCTAGACAGAATTGTGTTACAACATTCCTTTCTGGAAAGTATAGATGAACACAAATGTTATATTGGCATCATCTGAAAGATATTTGTGAATGGAGCTGATGCGTCACAGCTCAATATATGCAGTTGTGCGTATGTTCATGACATGTTTGTTATGTATATAAGTTAACAGGACAAAGTAAAAGTTCTAGTCTCCAAGAAGAATCCGGTTGTTACCTATCGAATTTCCATGCAGTCCAAGTTTCATTAGTATTGAGCACAATCTTGTATGAAGAACCAAGGAGGGGTCATTCAAAGCAAATTAATGAGGGTTCATCGTAGCATAAGCGAGTTGACTGGCGATCACGCGAACAGCCAATGCATGATGAAACACAATAACTTTGACGAAAATAGACAACAAACACACATATCATGAAACACCACACAAACATTGGTTAAGCCAAAGCGGCCATCTTTCTGGAACCCTTCGCCATTATTTTATATGAAAGTAAATGTACCACAGTTACTTCTGTTTTGAAACCATCATCACTTTTCAAACATTCCTGCATTATTTATGTCCTTTTGGTCAGAACTCCCACGAATAATTAGCTTCACATTTTTAAACTATATTTGCTATCTCTAATTACAGCTATTATTCCACGGTACATTCTAATAGCGCAATACCACGAAGGCGGAATGCGATAAAATTTATACATCAATTTTATTCACACATTATGAATGGCGTAAGTAATGACCTTTTAAGTATTGAGCACAATATGATTTATTTAATTTTCATTCACATATTTCATAAGCACAAATAATTACGGACCTATGTATGATCCAAGAGAACTTATAAACCTTTAGAGAAATTGTTGTTTTCTTCAAATAGATAATGCTTTTGTATGCAGATCTATTGGTAAACAGGAGCAGGCCATATTTTCTGCATCAACGTCTGTAAATAATTCTGATTGTATAACGAACAAGGGCATATTTTTAAGTCTTAAGCACACGTTCAGACAATTAGTGGAATCTGTGATACCAACAGTTTATTGATATTAATATTGGCCAGTTTAGAAAGATTTTTCTTGATAAACGAAAGATTCATTTCATGGAAAAAATATATAATTATACTACACTTGTATCTTCTCTAAACAGCTTTGTAGAGGCAACATTTTAACATTAGGTGTTTGTTCCTAAGTAAATTGTAACTAATTCTAAAGACTATTTTTTATTTTGTTACAGGTAAATATGCTTTACAAAGGCATAAATGACACTAGTATACGTATCTATGTTGTCCTTAATACATTTATAATTTGGCAGGTAAGATATTTTGTAAACGTGTGAATCCTGCCCTTCCTGGAGTGCGTGTGATATAATGAATGTTTTGTTTGTAAACACATCAATCAATCTAAATCATCTATTACAACAGATGTTTTAATTATAACTGTCTGCAAATGTTTGCTGCCACTGACATTTCTTAAGCGATATCCTTACATTTCTTCGTTAATGAGACATTATAAAAGAGATTTCAAGATGACGCTACTACTTAAGAGGCGGATGCCAGGCGGGTGCTAGGAAGCAGGTCTCAAAGCGCAATACAGTATTCATTATTAACCACATTGATTTATAACCAATGTTTAATGAAATTAAATGTCTACATTCGTTCCAAATGTTTTGCCACCCAGAAAGAACAAAACCACTAACGAGAGATGGCGACAAGGACGCCGGTTTATTGGAATAAGATTACTAGATCATATGTATTGGAATAAGATTACTAGATCATAGATATTCAAGTTTCATTTTTGATAAGACTAACAAGGCAACAGTTTTCGAAGATGAATATTGTTTCATATCAAACTGATTCAAAGGTTCAAACCTTCAAGATGACTTGTATTTTAATGCAGAAAAACTCATATTTACAGTCATATTAACTTTATGTTGAAATTGCGATTGTATACACGTATGCTGACAATATTTGTTTACTTTCAGTGAATCATACACATTATAATATATTTTAAATGTTGCACGAATATTCGTGTTATTAAAAGGCAATTAATAGCAACAAAAAAAAAACTAACGTTATTTTTCATACGTTTGTTTGATTTTTCGCGTCTAGTCGGATCTGGAATTTCAACACATTGAATCCAGGGTGAAGAAACATAACGGGATAATGCACATTGATGGCGTTCCCTATCTTCATGATGTAATTAATTGGGATTCAGCTGTGAATGATGAACTACTTTTTAGCCACGGAATGGTCTTTACGAGGTATGTTGTTCTCCACGGTGTATAACCATAACAAATTATATACTTTTGACGCGTAGATTCCACTCAAACAGGGGAGATGCATGCGCTTCAAACGATTGGATGAAAGGTCAGCAACTACGCATGTGTTTAATTACCATTAAAGATCATTACCTTTGAGGGCTAATGGTCGCAAAAGCTGGACCTTATTCAACCAGTTTCGTACATTCAGTATTAAATCATTACCCATTCAAGATGCACTCTGGCAAGCAACATAATAACATCCAACACAAACTGGAAACTAAAATTGTGTTTTGCTGTTAAATATGTTTTTGTTACCTATGGCCTACATGTGTAAGACTTGAATAGCTTTTTCTTCTATGATTGTTTCCTATCATGATAATATTTCATTTCTTTTTGTTGTAAAAATGCCTTTTGTTCCCAAAAGTCTTAATACATTTTACTTAAATAACTCGTTATCAATTTTATTCCAAGCCTGTAAGTGAAGATTAAATTGTTTATTTTGCGGTGTGTCAGAAAGTATAGTGTTATTGTAAACCGTATTTGTTTATTTTAGATACAAATTGTATAATAAGGACTTTGAAAACAAGGATGGTGCCGGTAAGTGCTCTCTTTCTCTCTCTCTCTCTCTCTCTCTCTCTCTCTCTCTCAATAGTAAATGTTTCTAAAGACGTTAAAAGTACAGCCAATTTAGATCATTTAAACTACGGGCCTGTTTCTTTTTTTAATAGTGTTGAAAGAAACAATTATTTGAAACAACTCTATGATATTTTGCAATGTCTCTACGGCTCGCATTTCAGAGAGACAATGGTTTCATCAAGTATGATCTACCTTCGTTAAATTTTACACTAAGTTATTCTTTCATATCTTTGCTGATATTCCACCACCACTGCGTGTTTAGACGAGCATACAAATTATTGAATCGCATTAAAGGTCAAACAAGGAATAAGCAGAAATTCATTCCTACTATTTTTTCAATGTTTGGTATTCACTCCCATATGCTTACACATACATTTCGTTAGTCAGAGGAACTCTTCCATCCTGTCATCTAGAGTTAAAAATAATCACAGGGAACTGCATATTTGTTTATATTCTAATCATTTAAAATATAATTCATCGTGACCTCTTCATTATGTTTTAGAACATATATACTATGATATAATTTACTAATACTGCATTTAACAGAGTAAAAATTGTTTTCAGAATTTAAAAATCGTCCTGCACCAGCGACTACAAATAATGTGTTATACGGATAATCAGATTTGACAGAGAGAACAATTAATAGTTTAATTGCTATAAACTGTCACTAAAGGCTCGACACTCATTACGTTAATTTGGAGTATTCTTAATTTTATTTTGCTCAATTAAATACTGCTTAATGTACTATTTAATTTAGAAATACAGATTTTGTCTTTATTTTAGCTGCTGACTTCATATTGTTGTATGTTCCCTTGTCTAACATACGCCATCATAATCAATTCACGTTGACATTTGTTTTCATGTCTCTTAGATTCTTTTTCTAATTTGTTTTACCTGAATTGAGTATACTTAAATAAAATCGCATGAACAATACTGACTTACTACCGCTGTACATTACATATCGATTGTCTGTAAGTGACTTATCCTAAGGTGTAAGAATTGGTAGCCATATCCCATTCCTTATATATCTATGACAATAAAGCAGTTTAAACTAACGAAACCAACATATACAAGTAAAACCATTAAGTTAAATATTTTCTTATAATATAAAATGTGAAACTGAAAATTCAAGAGACATATGTTTATTATGAAAAATTGTGATCTTTTCCATTAGTCTTTAATATCCTGATATAACACAACGATACAGTTCATTATGTCCTTGATTTTATTTCAAATTTAATGAGAACGTTAGAAATTTCACTGAAAAAATTTAATAAATAGCTCACGCTATTATATCAAGCACAACTGCATCCTAGGACAGTGAAATCAACCTGACCCATATATCATAGGTATGGACTATTTACTTATCAAATCCCTATTTATATACATTTTAACTTGACCTGCATACTAATAGAATATAAACACTTCCAGCGCAAGAACCTAGTACAACTATAAACAGAAAAGAACGCGAAATCTTGCTGTGTACATATTGTAGTAAAACTTACAATATTTTACAACATCAGCTAAATTTGTTTACAGTTTACAACCATGTGTAAACGTTAACCACGTAATTTAATTCAAATGTACATAACACATGCATTAATCGTTTTTGTATTAATTCAAAAGTCTGATAATGATTCGAATTGGTAAAGTAGATGCTGTATAGAGACCTAACAGCTGTATTTTACTATATTTTGCATTTATGTACGAAGATCGCTTTTGCAATACAAACTATTTTAACCTTGTAAACCAAGGGATGGACACCACCATTATCAGTTCATGAATTAATAGTTCGAAACTACGCAACCAAATCAAGCACTATTAGTTATGTCGTCTAGCTGGTTGATTTATTTTATTCCATGTGCAACGTGAAGTAATCTCAGTAATTACCTACTTTGTATTTCATTGCAGTAGAACTATTTCTAATTTATCTTTCTCGTAATACACCAGTCATGACTCAGACATAGCACCTAAAGGTGGAGTTATTTATATTTTTTCTTCCCCGTAATACACCATCATGATTCAGACAATGTACCGTATCATAAGATTTTCGGCTTCGAAAGCTGTACATACGCTACGCTTTTGCAAAGCACTGAAACAAATATGTGTTGCATACCGTTACACTGATACCAAAAAACATCATATCAATAGTTAATCACTTATTAATGTGTTCGTGTAACCGATATATTATGCCCTTATAAATCAAACTTTCTGGTAGCCCGTGCAATTTCGATTGTAATTATGAAATCTAGTATTCTTGTTTCATTGCAGGCTTGTGCTATCCAGGGGAGGTATGTAATATAGGCAAAAGAATGTCGATAGTCGAAATAAGTGGTTATGTTTCGACGGTTCAATCAGCAGCACACGAAATGGGCCACAGGTAAGTCAACAACTGGCATCTTTGTTATTTGTCTTCCGCAGATGCGTCCACTAGTTTAGCGATTATGTTGTCCTTATTAGATTGCTCATTTATAAAGTAGCAGCTTGGCCGTTTATCCAAGGCCTTTGCCTTGTTCTTAATTTTTGTTTCTTATTTCAATTACAAGATCACTGTATCATCCTGGTAGTCGAAAATATTTCCTTTTAAATATACGTTGTGATGCTACTGAAATTAGAAGGGACTGCATTTGTTCTTGCTGGTTACTAGTCATACACTTTACCAGTCTCTTATTTCCAGTCTTGGAGCAGTTCACGACGGTGATGAGGGATCCGAAGCTTGTAAAGCAGATGATGAATTTATTATGTGTCCCAGATTTGCTAGTAACTATCCTGGACAGCCATACAACAAGAACAACTGGATTTTCTCTAAGTGTTCTATAAACGCGTTCAAGAGAACATTACCGACCAAGTATGTGCATCCATATATAATATATTATGAAGTTGAATCTGTTCTATGCTTACTTTAATATAAGTTAATGGCTTGGCCAGCATTAGTTTAGATGGAACAATGATACGCCTACACTTTGATCGTATCACACGGTTTGACCTGTTTATAACATGTTTGAACCATTTTAATATTAATGAGCAAACGTAAAGTTAACACACTAATATATATTATAGTAGCATTTGATGGCAAGCTTTTTAGAAAACAAATAGAGGAAAATGTCTATATGATTCCAAATGAATAAGAAAACTTCGATTTTTTAATCCACGACCTTTCCACGCTGACCTCAAGATTCAATCACAAAATTCATGTTTCATCCAGTGCATGTATATAACATTACAATTCGGATTTTGTTATTTAGATTCATTGATATATTGATATTCATGCCTTTTCAATATCTTCCATAGCATTCATACAACATATGCTGCATGTGCAACAGTATTACATGAATTCCAGGTTTCAATATAAGTTCGTGACGTTCCAGTGGTTTTAAGATGTGTGTGAACATATTAATGACAAGTATGCCAGGCGAAGAATTTCAAAAGAGGTCTTCATTCTGAAAAAGAGATGGTTGATAATATGACCCGTCATATTATTTTTTACTTTCATTAGCTTTGAATGATGTATTACGTATATACATAACTGTATTCCAAATATCATATTTATTATTCCATGCTGAGGCATGAATTTCCTGTCTCATCCAGTGCATAACATTACAATTTCAAATTTCGTCTCAATATCTATTGCAGAAACTTTAAAACGTTAAAAACACAGCTGCTTGGATCATCTTTAGAGTACCACATTCAGAACACACTTCTCCGTTGCTCAGTACCCTACACTGGCAATCCATTCGATTCAAAATCAAACACAAAATATGTTCTCGACGCTACATACCGATCTGGCAGTACCTATGATTACACACAGGCATGATACTTACGCTCCTCTTCTGAACATCGTATACGCATTATTCCCAATATGAAAACGAAGTCATATGACAGCGTTATTTTGCATAGCTGGGCCTAACAACGTGGTTTGAATGGCCCATTGAAATTAGACACAAAGACACAGTGATCCTTTTGAAGAGTACTATTCGATCTTACCTTTTTCGACTTCAAGAATAAATTAAAAGACCTATTAATGTCTAATATCTTACCCGTGTCAGCACGTGTTATATGGTTTCTAATTTCATGATTATTTTTTTTCATTTTTTACCAAGATGTTTGGAAGCTTGTAGAACTTTTAAAGATGAGGTGCTTTACAAAGTATTCACTATATCTATCTATCTATCTATCTATCTATCTATCTATCTATCTATCTATCTATATATATATATATATATATATATATATATATATATATATATATATATATATATATATATATATTTTAAAGAGTTTTGTTTTTGTCTTTCGGGTAATTGTGAATGTTTTTAATTTTTTTATTATCTGCTTAGTCCGTACCGTAACAAGATTACTTCTACCTGGTTTTTCAGTTCAAATATCATTTTATCGACATGTTAAAATTAACAACTAGAGTTTGGAGATTACAGAATAATTCTTAAATATATGGGATTGTTTATCTTGATAAACACGTACTGATTTGATGCCTGTGTGGTCGATAGATCATGAAATTAATCATGCAGCGTTTTTGTCTTCGTTCTTATAGACTCTTAAGATAAAAGAATTCGAATTCGGTACGATTTGTGCGTGGTAAATGCAGTACGTTCAACATGTATTCTAAACAGAATAAACATTACGGGATGAGTATGAAAACATTGTAGCACTGGGATATTTAATAATTGTGTTGGATTTAACAAAAATGGCATGGAGATTTCAAAGAATTTATCCTGAAGAAAAACGTTTCAGTAATAGTACAGTTTTTTCAGTGGTTCTAGGATATAAGCATTTAATTTGGTAAATTTTTTATTCGTATGAAGTTAAAATTTAAAATTTGATTAGTATTAAATTAGAAGTCATATTTTATTACAAGTTATTTTTTTAACTATATCGTTATGTTTGGTTTTCAAAGTTACGGAAATACATTTGTATTTTGTTAAAGTGAATGCTGCGTTTCACCCTTTATTGTGACAAAGTTTAAGCACCTGGAACATAACACATATGATGCGGTATTCAGTGCTATTTTAGAGTGATATATAAAAAGCGACAACTGATATTTAAATAAAAAATGATCATTATTATTAATGAATCCAGGTTCATGTATTTGCATGTTATGATATGCGATAACTTTACAGATAAACTTGTATTTATAATGATTTATGAAAATAAATAGTAACCAGACATCGCAGTATCCAGTGGCAAAAGAGCTTTGATGCCTTGAGACCCTCATGTGTGAACTGAAATGTCCATTGGTTGACCCAAGCCTACATATCAAACACACACAAGGTCGTCTCTTCTAGATATGTGTTTATGTTTCATTTTAATTCAAATTTCTTTTTTGTCCGTTATTATTAATTGTATGTTATCCAAATAAAAAAAATGCACACAAACGCTTCTGATTTTGTGGCCGATTTTACTAATTTGTTAACAATAATGAGGACTTTGTGTACCATCGAATCTTAAGAAGCTCTAAGCGCTTTACAACATCTGTAATGATATGACTACAGATAACAAAAATTAAAGACTATGAAATTGGAAAAGATAAAAATGCTGAAAATATTTAAGGTGAGAAACATTAAGAAGTCTCTAAGCTTAATCTTGCAGTTGAAAACACTGAGTTTTAAGAGCACCCTCGAAAATTATCACTGTGTATTTGTGTCTATAGCAATTAGACAATAATTTTAATGCTATGTACAAGCACTGGGTGAAACATAAGTTATATGATTGAATCTTGGAGTGAAGAGACAGGAAATATTGAAACATTTCTGAAGGAACCAGGTAGCCAATGATTATTCCATAGGTATGAAAACGATAATATGACGTGTCAACATCATACACACCTGACTTTAATAGTTTCCACATTCACGTCTTATTGATGTTGAAGTAGTTATTATTGCCACCACTGATGTATGTCTCATGGGTATTTGATGTATTCATTGCAGGTTTGGATTTCGTGGAATGTAAAAGGTTGCGATGATTCCTTACGTTTCATATTCATAAATTATAATGTTTGCTCTGTAGTGGAATAATATTTCTGATGTAAATATATTCCGCCTGCTCACATTTAAAATGTTTGCATTCTCTCTTGTTGATTTATATGTTAATTTTCTTCTTCAATTTTAACAATCGTCAATTGATGTACTGTTGATGTTCTGCAACGTTTTTGCCCTATTGATTCTTTCTCAGTTAAAATCTAGCAGTGATGATGAAAAATGAAATGATAAAAGTGTTAGCTTAAAAATCAAAAATCGCTTGCTTCAAGAATTAGTGTTAGGATAATGAATCGAGAGAGTGAAATCCTAATGCAGCATAACACATACCCTTGTTCGTAGTTTCATAATGATAAGCATGTTTGGTTGTGTTAATATTGTCTCGTTGGTCACATGCCCTACACTAATTATATAACGCATTTCAGAACGTGCTTGCGCGATGTTGGTTATTACTATGATTACAACGAATATCACACGTTTCTTATGAACGAGCCTGGAGTGGTATATTCACCTGACCTGCAATGTGAGCTCATTGCTGGAAGTAAATCTGTCTTATGCGAGGTAATCTATTGTGTAAGCAAGTTTGTATGTTTGTGCCGTTACATTCAGCGAAAGATAAAGTGTATCTAACCTTTAAGAGGATCGCGGTCTACTCAAAATTAATTGGAACTTAAATTTAACATCGCGTATGTGTTAACATTATTACATGTAACCTGGCTACCTGCCAAACTTACTTTAAAACGTGTATGAAAGTTTCACGGAGAAAGCATCGAAGAATTATATATATATATATATATATATATATATATATATATATATATATATATATATATATATATATATATATATATATATACGTTACTCCTGTTAGGGATGTTTCATGCTTCAAGGACAATATTAATGTTAAGAATGTATCTAGCTCCATCTATCCTTGAATTTGAAACTAGTTGAATGGATCTCAATTAATCATAATTATACTTTTCTAATCAACGAAACGCATTGGTATGCATGTTTCATATATTTCCTGCTAAGATCGCATATATGCTTTTAGTTGATAATAAGATGCGTGTTTATTTGCCCGAATACAGAGTTTTACAAAGAAATGTATGACACCATATGATATATATCTTTATGAGTACTTACCCATATTACACATGTATGTGCATGTGCTTCATGTATCGTCCTTGTGATTGCCAGAGTCATCAGTCTCGATTATTGTTTGCATCTCCTTTAATGCTGTGCAAGTAAGTACATCAAAGACAATATGACGATCATTGTATATTTGATGAATAAGGAGAAAATTTTGTACACACGTTGGTGAGTGAGACATCCATATCACAATGTTGGTCACTGTGACCTACAGTGTACACATCAGTAACAGTTTAACTATATAAGATTTTACTGCCCAGTGCTTAGACCGTATTCCTCAGATGCTAGAGGCATCGGTTTGAATTCCAGTCGAGTCATACCAAAGACCTTTAAACAAGATACTATAAGCTGTTTCGATTGGCATTGAGTATAGTTTTAGTGTTATAACTGGTTGGCCTGGTGTCAGGATAATGTAACTAGGTGGGACAGCATGCTACACGTCTGCTTCATGATGCGCAAGTACAAGACATAACTACAAACTGCATGACTGCAGACATATTAGTGATACGACGAAATATTTGTAAAATAAAGTAAACCACATGAGACTAATATCATATTTTGCAGGGGCTGCATTAGTTTCTATATCTAGCTTTTAACTATATTAGTTAGTATGCGTACATGCTATGTCACCTAGAATCATGTAATCTTCATTGGTGGACACATCTTGGTAATGGCTACAACATTATTGTACAAATATGCTATTATGAGTATACATCATGCTTTAGTGACGTACTGATAGTTCGTTTGTTTTACCCCATTTTAATAAACAGATCTCAGAGTTATAGACTTATTTTTTTCAGTGTCTTAGTGTTCATATAGGTGCTGAAATTCAGAGCCAAAGCAGAAAAACTGAAATTGGAAATTATAAAAGGATGCACATTTGTCCTATTGTTCAGTACAGTTAACATAGGATAAATAGGTTTCGTGGCAGCTAGTGATTATAAAGCTTTCCTACAAAGATTTTTCTCATGTGAATCAAATAAAGTTCTTAATTAATCACCTAAGGGAACTTGCATTACAGTTCCTTCGTTCTGAGACCTTGTATATATAAAATTATAGATAGCACTATTCTTACCAACAATGACAAGTATTTATCTATCAACATGGGAAAGACTGAATTAAAACATAAATTTGATTTCGCAAAAAACATAAAGAAATCAGACATTATAACCATTAGATCTTTACAAATTTCTCAAGACCTTTACTTTAAATATTAATGGGTAAATGGTCAATGAACAAAACGTTGTGGTGTTAGATTCAGAAATCACGAAGTTACATAAAAATATATTCGATGGTGGCTACATCATCTCGAACTTTACATACTGAATCGGTAGGGTTAGACTACTTACTTTGGTATTGTTCCAACCAACAAATAAAACAAATATAACCCAGTAATCTGTTAAAACAGAAACTGTAGCAACTCATGATATATGTTGATAAAGTTAGAAGGCTGAAAGAAAGAGTCTAGATATTCTTTAAATAAATTGTAATTGTCGCAACATTCATATATAATGAGTTAAGCGTTCACACAAAGCACATTGCAGCTTTTCGCAGTTTGGTTAGACGATTCGCTGCTGACAGTGCCCAGGTGCGCCCTCGGCCAAGTTTCTGTGAAAAACCAAGAGATACAAATAACATTGTTACTCGATGTTATAATTTGCAGATAATGTGTTGTATTACAATCTGTAGAGTGCAGTACGGAGATTTGATGTATCAAGTCGGCTATTAAGAAATGTACTGGTAGTGAATCGGTAACAAGTAGAGCGTTTGGAATATTTTTTAATTGGAGGTTTTAATACACATTAAGGTGAACAATACTTAAAGGAAGATCGACTGAGAGACTTCTTTCTCCATAAACACGTAAAATGGACAGTTCTAAACAGACATATCTTTTTACTACGACCCTTCCATTTTGAGACTATTTATTGAATGTTAGAGGAAACGGACACATACTTTAAATATCGTAATATGTAATTAAACCCGATGTGTCAGTTTGGCCCTCGTGGAAATTTACCACATGCGTTCAAAATTCGATATAGTGACTGGCTATTAAGGTGGCCTAATACAGATACCACTAAATTCAATTTATTTATTTTTCAAAGACTGCTCGCAAAGATATATGCCTCCTAATGAGATGTACTGATCCAAAAACTGGCATCTGTCTGCCTAGATATCATGGCGCAGCAAGAGGAACTGAATGTGGACAAAATATGGTAATCTCTCTCTCTCTCTCTCTCTCTCTCTCTCTCTCTCTCTCTCTCTCTCTCTCTCTCTCTCGCCTTTACAGAAATGCGATTATGAATATCAGATGTATTCGAAGACCTGATGGTATTTTCGAAGTAACCTATACTATCTCTAGCATACTATGCTTAGCTGCAGCTGTCAGAATGGTTTATAAAGATGCACACCTTAATCCAATAAATTTTGCAGCCAAATGACATCCGTTGCATTTATATATATATATAAATAAATATATATATATATATATATATATATATATATATATATAATTCTTTTTCCAGTGGTGCATTCATGGCCTTTGTGTTCCTAACGGTAACGGCTGATAAGATGGGGTAGCAGGTTTCCTGCCGCACAAGCGAATAGAGGTTGTTTGAATTCTTGTCAGGCCTGGCAGGATTTGCAATGAAGTGCCGTTAATGGACGGGACATGGCTCTGAAATATATAGCATTTCATGTGTTCATATTTTATTAACCAGCAAGCATGTAAACAAGCATTCCTTATTAATGCTGTATTAAACACAATTACCAAACATATATTCTTAATTTGGTCAATGTCTCTGAAGTAACTTAGAGTTAGCATATTGGATGATGATTTTGATAAGTATTCTACAATCTTGGTGTAGTCAGATTCATCAAAATTAAGATCGTTCAATTGATTCAATTACGATGACAAATTATGTCAATCCTCTATTTTACAACTGCAAATTACTACTAGACTCTCCCAGCCGTGTATGAAATTAGAAATGTAACATTACATCCAAGATGAATTATAAATAGAAACTGCCTCTGTAGTTCATTCCCCATTAACTCGTAAGAAAACACATGTATCAATTCAATATATCAGAACCTGTATAGTAATGTTCGTTACCAGCTGCAATTAGCACTTTAATCAGAATATTAAATAGATAGATGTCAAGATGCGAAGGATGTAGTAAATTAATTTAATTTGATATCTTTCAAAACTAACTAACTTTCATATCCAGTTTTAACTTTCTTAGTATCCCATTATTAGCACATCTACATCCATATTACGTATCTACCGTCTCCCTTTTAACCAAAACTATCGCACGTATGTCTGTCTGTCTAACTGTCTGTCTGTCTGTCTATCTGTCTATATATCTATCTATCTATCTATCTATCTATCTATCTATCTATCTATCTATCTATCTATCTATCTATCTATCTATCTATCTATCTATCTATCTATCTATGGGCCCCGAGTGGCCGGGTGGCCTGAAGCGCCTTCCGTTACGGATCACTGCCATCTCATCTCTGTCTGCGTGGGTTCTAGTATAAGATTCGACTGATATACTTATGTGAGAAAGGTTGCGATTAGCTTCTCTTGGGTCGGTGGTTCCTTCCGGGTTTTTTCCCGGGTAATTCCTCCACTAATAATACTAGCATCCATGTATAGCCAATCGGGTTGTGAAATAAAACCCTAAAACAGCAGCAACAACAATCTATCTATCTATCTATCTATCTATCTATCTATCTATCTATCTATCTATCTATCTATCTATCTATCTATCTATCTATCTATCTATCTATCTATCTATCTGTATGCGCGTGAGTGTTTGCGTGTGTGCGTGTGTGTATTATTGTATGGATGCATGCATGCATGTATGTATGTATGTATGTATGTATGTATGTATGTATGTATGTATGTATGTATGTATGTATGAATGTATCTATGTATGTTTATATGTATTTATGTATGTACGTACATGTGTGTGTATGGATGGATAGATGGACGGACGGATAAATGGATGGATGGATGGATCAATTGATCAATGTACTTACAGATGGATGGATGGCCACACTTATTTCTTTGTAGGACTTCCAGTGCTGAACGAAGTTCATAACTATCAGGGATAATAAATCAAATTCAGCAATAAATATACTTGATATCATTGAACCGATCCAGTGACCTAGTGGTTAGAGCGTCCGCCCCGGAAGCGGGAGGTCGTCGGTTCGATCCCCGGCTGAGTCATACCAAAGACTTACAAAAATGGTACTAACAGCTGCCTCGCTTGACGCTCAGCATTAAGAGGTTAGTGTTAGAACTGGTCGGCCTGGTGTCAGGATAATGTGACTGGGTGAGACATCATGCTACATGTCTGCGGCATGATGTCTCAGTGCTAGACATCACTATAAACTGCCTAAATGCAGACATCGTCGCGATATGACTGAAACATTGTTAAAGCTACGTTAAAAATCCTAATCAAACAAACAAACAAACTTGATATCATTGAGAATGGAAATGTGTTAAATTTCCGACAGTAATCCTGAAATTCCAAACTCATATATCATAATGGGGAAAACATCGTTTAATTTGATAGTTTGACAGTTTATGTTTGTATCATATTATTTCATATACAATCTCTAATCATGTTTGTCTTACCTGATTATTGTAAATTGTATAATGAACCTAAAATAATATCATGTGAATTTTTAAGAAAATGTTATGTCTGTACTTATGAAGATCACACATGCAATTTACTCAAATGCTCTGTAATTTAGATTCAGCATTTTGAATACTTGTTATTTTGCTGTTTACCCACAGATTTTGAACGAATTCATGATTCTGGTTATAACATCTGTGTAAATATGGCAAATATTGTGGCAATAGTGGCCCATAAGTTTTACAACTGATACATACATCTTCACAAATTTATAAATGACACAAGAAACTGGAATTGTTTCCAAAGCTAAGTATTATTTTTGTTGCAAACAATTTGTCATGATAAGTCGCCTCGTCAAAAGAGTCAACTATATGTATATTCTTTTGTCAATTCTAAATGAATAATTTTCATAAGTTCCCAATATTTCTGTAACTCACATTGTGTATAAAGTTTAAGAGCATATAAGAAATTTTCAATACAGTTAATATAAACACAAGACGAGTGAGATAACGCAGTTGATGAAATAAACCAAATGTAAAGATTGATTGCATTTTACATTAAAAGCACTTTAGTAGCAAGACTTTTGTAATGACGAAGATGTTTTTTTATAGATCTCAGAATATCAAATGTTACGATAGTAAAAAAATGTTCGTACCTTGCGATTCAGGTTTAACAAAGTCGTTTCAGGTTTTCTCACGCTTACTTATAATATTGTTACGGGTTCATGCTGATAATGTAAATAACAGAAAATAGTGAAAACAAATAGGAATGTAAAATTCAATAAATAATTTATTTCCTAGAAGCGAAATTAAAACATCTAAGAAAAAGAACTGACGATATTGCGAATTGAATTCAAATTGTAATCCAAGAATTACAAAACAACTCCTATCATTGAAAAGTTCTTAAATAATCACCGTTCAAATCCCAATGAATATTCAAGATGGAATGTGATAGCATATGCAATTGTCAGCGCTGCATTGATATGTAAACAGCCTCTTGTTGTATCATAGAAAATATAATTCCAGCTTTTGAATTCCATATAAATTCCGCTAAATATCTGTGTCCAATAATTCATTTATCGCACTTTAGTAATTCCAGTTAAAACAATGTCTTGAATTCAGTAACGGTCAGTAATTCAGCCCAGTAACAACATAAAACATCCTGACTTCCTAAATGTTAAGGCACGACAAATCAAATTCTTATCATGCCATCAATTACAAGACTAACTAAAACGTAAACAAAATCCCCGGATGGGGCGTGAAGAGTTTATTATTCTCGAAATAATAGAAGTTTGTTTACGAAGTAACACATGCCTCGTGTCACGTAATCCAGGTACTACCTTGACTTAACTCAATGATTCTTATTCTCAGACTGATAAAGAAAGGGAAATAAACACAACAACATTGTTTACCATAATCACTTCTTTCGGGAATAGATCAGTAGATATATAACATCTTTCAGTTCGAGACTAAGTCAAATCCATTAACCAATGTTACATTGCACTAAAATGTAATGGTATAAAAATTGTTTCAAAAGTAACAGACACACAATGAATGTACATATACATAATGTAAATATGTTTGCAGATGTGTAGTTGATTCATAAGTTCAATTTTTTTTAACAAATTAAGAGTCTCATAGATTCATAACCAATGTTTAGATAAAATCTGCGATGGAGGAAACAAAATTCTAGTGGCTGGTAACTAATAAACCCATACTTGAATCGATTCATTATAGCCCAAGCAGGATATTGAAGAGGTAGGAAAGCGATTGTTGATGCAGCAAATGTTACACGTTCTGCTGCTGCAACATTGTTAACACGACTGACAATATAGCAAATATATCTACCACAACCGAAACAATTTTGTTGATGCTGCAAACTGTACACATTCTGCTGCTGCAGCGTTTTTACGACGACTGGCAATATGGCAAATCCGTTTACCACCACCCAAACGAATTCATTACTCACATTTTGATATCAGCACCTCAAACGAAGTTCATCAAACACACATATTGGTTTTAGCACATAATACTATCCGAATGTGTAGACGTCAATACGTATACAAATACCAGTTAGCTGTCGTTGACACTGCAAGTAGATATAAAGAAACCGAGCCTCTAAAACAACACCTGATGTTGCATCTCCTTTTGAACGAATTTATCAATATGGGGGTCTACGATGGCCACAACTTCAACAAGTTAATAATGACAAGGACTTTATTGGTGCGGTATGATCCTTAATGACAAAACATAATGTCGAAATTAGACCAGGACATATCGAACTTAATGGAGATAAGGCAATTTATTAAACGATTAAATCAAACACTTGTGAAAATTCAGCACCCTTACGTCGATTACACATACGTCATGGTCTGCATCACATTCCGCCCTCTGAACGTGGATAGAAGATCGTTTGGCAATCTAGGAGTTCCCATGGGGGTTGTGCCGTCTTTATATCTAAGATTGTATATATTTCGTATCGCCCTCTGAACTGTGTTTCAATATAGTTGGGAAATCTAGTTCACACAGTGGTTGTGTTGTGTAAATATTTGTATTACACACACACACACACACACACATATATATATATATATATATATATATATATATATATATATATATATATATATATATATATATATATACATATATATATTATGTCTGCAGTTAAAACATTAAAACATGACGAAAGCTCATTTAGCAAGACATTTTCAAATCAAGGAAGCGGATAAATTCGTGTCTCTCTAAGAACGATCGAGAAAGTTATATAAGAAGTATCTCACCAAAACCAAAAAGCTTTTAACAATAGTATAAAAGAATGAATACAGACGATATCAGCGAGTCCTTGACGAAGTCATTAGTGATTATGAAATTGAAATTAATAATTAAATTTGTTTCTTTTGTTTTTTAAATCTTGGATTACAATTTGGATTCAATTCGCAATATCGTCATTTCTTTTTCTTAGATGTTTTACTAATAATCATAATTTTCCTTGACTTTCAAATATGTTGCTATTCTATATGATTATTGCTCAGATGAAGTTTTAATCTTTTTGAAAAGATTTATTATAATTTTAGTACTATTTATCCCTTTAAATTATAACATTTAACAGATTTTCGTTAATGTTGTACTAGTTACCATATCAAAGTTCAAAATCTGACTGATTTGTACAATTTTAGTACAATTTAATTTATCCCAACATATTATGAAAACTGTTACGAATTCAATATGATGTTTTCCCTGATAATAATATGTATTCTGATCATTATATGTATAATGTAATTGTCTGTTTTTCAGTAGGCGTTTCATTATTGTAGTACTTATTTAATATTTTAATGTTAACGAGAATTATTGAGTACCAATCTATCACATTTCTAAGATCTCAAAATCCTTACGTATCAATGTTATCTTTAATGAATTTATAATTTTGTGGGTACGACATGTTATCAACTTGGAAATTTTTCCCGTCCTTGAGTGAATGCGATATAATTCTTGTTTTGTCGTAAATTTATGCATCAATCTAAATCATCTATTACAACATATTTAATAATTATAACTGCTCGCAAATGTTTACTGCCACTGCGTCAGTGAGACATTATAAAAAATAATATCTTCCGCTCATCAACGTAATCCAATAAGACGTTGATACTTAAATGGCCAAACCCGAGAATCAAGATTTAAAGTGCAATAACATATTCATTCTTATTAACCACATAGATTTAGGACCAATGTTAAATGATAAAAAAAAATTACCATCGTCCCAATTGTTTTATCACCGAGAAAATAATTTTTCTCCATTATTCTAAATAGAGATGGCTACAATTACCTCGGTTAATTGAAAAAAGATTACTAGATAACATGTATTGATGTCTCGAACCAGTTTCGATTTCTGGTAGAAGCATCAATGAAGCTTGTTTTAAAGATCAAACTGGCTTCATATCAGACTGATTCAAAGGTTCAAAATGTGTAGATGACCTTTACTTAATATCGTATGCAAAGAAATATGAAACTGACAGGTTTATACAATTAATTGATAAAAGCAGGCAAGCAAACAAATCACATCTACGGTCATATTAACTTTATGTTGAAATATTGGATTTTATAATCATGTGCTTGAAATACGGCAAAAAGAATTTTCTTAAGTTCAATGAACCGCATACATTAAATATATTTTAAATGTTTCATGCATATTGTTGTGATTACAAGCCAATTAATATCAAAATATCAAATTAACGTTATTTTTCATATGTGTTTGAATTTTTGCCTACAGTCGGACAGCGACTTTCGACATTATCAATCCAGTGTTATTCCATGTAAAGACCTAGATCACATTGAAACCGAGTCGTATCTTAATGATATCAATACTTGGAACAACAAAACAGCAGTGAGAGATCAACCATCTTTCAGCCACGGAATGGTCTTTACCAGGTTTGTAGATGTCCATCATGTATGTCCATAACATACATTATATATTGGCGCTGTGTGTGTGTGTGTGTCTGTATGTGTGTGTGTGTGTGTGTGTGTGTGTGTGTGATGATGATGATGTGATGATGATGTCGAACGTTACCTTTCTGCACTCTGAGAAGCAACGGAATAATATCCAAAACAAAAAGGAAACTAAAATTGGGTTTTGCTGTTAAATATGTTTCTGTTTTCTATCGCTTAAATGTGTAAGATTAAGATAGCTTTTTCTTGTATGATTGTTTCCGATCATGACAATATTTCATTTTTTCTTCAAAGAAATACCGTATGATGGCGGTAAGTGCTCTCTCTCTCTCTCTCTCGCTCTCTCTCTCTCTCTCTCTCTCTCTCTCTCTCTCTCTCTCTCTCTCTCTCTCTCTCTCTCTCTCTCTCTCTCTCTCTCTCTTTCTCTCTCTCTCTCTACACAATTCAACGTTGAATCCGACGAAGAATATTTCATTGGTGCTCGTTTTGCAATATCAGGTTTGTCATTTAACGGATATATCCCATAAACAACTGCTGTTACAGGATAAGATCTCTAATAGTATGTTTTGTCAATTCCAGTCAAAATTCCTGGTTTGGAATCTTGATTCAGAGTGATCGTTTTTTTTATCCTTGAGAATTGGTTCAAATTTATCCCTGATGATCCAATCCCCAGTGTCGTCACGGATAATGAATTTTATTCTAAAAAAATACCTTTTTCGAAGATGTGAGATTATCTCTGCTGCTTTTTCATCATTCATGGTAGCATCGATATTAGGTACACTTCGAAATGTTGACCAACAATGAGATGTTCTATCACGATTAAATTCAATAAAACAATCTATGATTTTACTAATCATGGTTCTATCAAGAATTTTATTCTTTGGTGTATCAGAAACTCTATCGAGATTGAATTTAGCATTTTTCCATGGCGTAATTTTCGATAATCTCTCAAACTCCTTCGTACTATAGTTAAAACAAGCATTTAAATGAAAGATTTATGTATAATGAATCATTGCAAATGGCTCATGATTGGATCAGTGACCCCTTGTAACAAATCACGCAGAAATGAATTCTGTGGGTATCATATGCAAAGTTTTCGACGTAGAAGCCTTGGTCCGTTACCTTGTATTCGATGTGGGGTTGGGGTTAGGGGAAAATCGCAGTTGTGTCTGAATTGTGGTGGTAAGCGATACAGAGAGTTGAAGCGTTATTATGTCAAAAGAATAAAAAATTCCATCAAAAATTCTGACCTTGACTGTGTTCCTGACTCTGTCCCTGACAAAGTCAGTATCAAGGATAAAGTCATAAGAACTCCTCAAGACTATATCGAAAGATTCTCCAGTGATGTTATTATTAGACCAAACAATGAATTAGACAAATAGTATTTGTATACAAATGAACCAAGAATTCAGACCACACCCTGTGATTACAAATTATGAAGCATCCAGTGATGGTACTGTCAGAAACCGTAGACTGAAGAAACCAGTCGGTTTTGACAATGGTGTGGGGTATTTGAAGTTTGGCGCTGGAAAGAAGAAATATTACTGCCATCGTTTCATCTTCGAGGTGTTTAATGGATTGATCAAGGATGGTTTTGTTATCAATCACATTGATTCCAATCCTCAGAATAACAAATTGGATAATCTAGAAGTTGTTACACAGAGTGAGAATACCAAACGAGGAGGAACTTACAATTATAAATCAATTGGGAAAAGACTCGTAAAATCATTTAATACAATAACAAACGAAGAAAAAATATTTTCATCTATGAATAAAGCCGAAAAATATTTTGATATTTGTGAACCGTCAGTACGAAATGTTGTAGAGGGAATTTATCGATCTGCGATTTCAAAAAAGACCGGACAAAAAATTAAATTCATTTATGTTTGAGTCATTCATATTTTTCATTTAGAAATATGTATTTTCATATATGAATTTATATATGAATTCTGAAAATATGAATAGCATTATTGCTGAAATTTCAAAATTGAAAAGTCAGGATATTAAACTATCTGACAATTTGAATCCTGATCAAATTATGTCTGACTTTCAGGATACAGAATATGGTGTTATGAATAACAAGTATATGCTACCAAAAAAATATGCATTAATCAAAAAAATTCATTATTCTATTCGGGACTCTCTTGCATTTTCCAGTGACGTAAGTATGTTTTTCCCGTTATTTACTATCGTGAAATGAATATGAAAAGAATTGGGTAGGGATTATGAATTGAAAAAGGAAGTTAATTCTAAAATTAGAAATATATTCAAGAAAACAAATAGTCTACTTCACCGTAAAATCTCAGATATTTTCAACTGAAATTATTGAAAATTTTTGGTTTTTTTTGTCATTTTTTTAGCATTTTTTGATCAAAAATCATCAAAAATGAATCCTAACAGAATCGACCATTTGACCGTAAAATCTCAAAGGAAAAACTGTCAAAAATCAGTGAAAAAACCAGTGAAAAACAAGCAAAGACGCATTAAAAACAGTGAATAAAAAAAAGTTCACACTGAATAAAAAATATTTCACACTGTATAAAAAATATTCCACACTGAATAAAAAATATTTCACACTGAATAAAAAATACTTCACACTTAATAAAAATTCGATAATTTCACACTGAATAAAAAATATTTCACACTGAATAAAAAATATTTCACACTGAATAAAAAATATTTCACACTGAATAAAAAATCGATAATTTCACAATGAATAAAAAATCGATAATTTCACATTGAATAAAAAATATTTCACACTGAATAAAATATATTTCACACTGAATAAAAAATATTTCACACAATAAAAATATTTTACACTGAATAAAAAATATTTCACACTGAATAAAAGATATTTCACACTGCATAAAAAATATTTCACACTGAAGAAAAAATATTTCACACTGAATAAAAAATATATCACACTGAATAAAAAATATTTTACACTGAATAAACAATATTTCACACTGAATAACAAATATTTCACACTGCATAAAAAATATTTCACACTGAATAAAAAATATTTCACATTGAATAAAAAATCGATAATTTCACAATGAATACAAAATCGATAATTTCACCCTGAATAAAAAATATTTCACACTGAATAAAAAATATTTCACACTGAATAAAAAATATTTCACACTGAATAAAAAATATTTTACACTGAATAAACAATATTTCACACTGAATAACAAATATTTCACACTGCATAAAAATATTTCACACTGAATAAAACATATTTCACACTGAATAAAAAATCGATAATTTCACACAGAATAAAAAATATTTCACACTGAATAAAAAATATTTCACAGAATAAAAAATATTTCACACTGAATAAAAAATATTTCACACTGAAAAAAATATGTTACACTGAATAAAAAATAGTTCACACTGAATAAAAAATATTTCACACTGAATAAAAATCGATAATTTCACACTGAATAAAAAATATTTCACTGAATAAAAAAAATTTCACACTGAATAAAATATCGAAAATTTCACACTGAACAAAAAAATTTTCACACTGAATAAAAATCGATAATTTCACACTGAATAAAAAATATTTCACACTGAATAGAAAATCGATAATTTCATGTTTGGATCGTTAATGGAATGGTTCCGATTAGTTCAATGGAAAAGTGGAGCAAGTCACAGTATTAACAATTATGTGACTATAACGCCCTTAAAATGTCAAAATAAGACTTCCATGATGGTGTTAAAAATGTCTGTTAGGTCGGGTTCGGGAATTCAAGTGAAAAATCTTCGATTTTTGGGAAAATTGTTTTACAATTGAAAAATTGTTTACAATTTCAAATAATGGTCAATGAAGCATTAACAACTAGATTGGCTCGTGAGTGACTAGATGCAGTTAAGAGATTTATACCAATTCGCGACTCTGTAAGGAATAAACTGCAAGCTAGACAGAGTTTACAAACGGATTTTGCTGCGGGATCTGAAGAGTTGTTTAAACCAGAAACCAAAGCAACGAAGGGAGTAGAACGTGCTATATGGGGAGATACGGGAACACCTCTTATTGGTGAACTTGAAAAAATAACAGCGGAAACTGAACAAACAAAACAAGCTGTACAAAAACTCCACGGTGATATGGAATTTAAACACCTGAATCAAAAAGAACAGTAGATGACATACGCGCGAGATTTAACGAGGAAGTGTTAGCAGTAATTGATAAGGCCGATCCAGTAAAAATTGAGACTTATGAAGACAGAAAAAAATGTTGAAACCAGAACATCATAAATATGTTAGAAATATAACTCACTGGGCTGATATATTCTACAAAATCAAAACTAAAACAAGTCAAATTTACACAACAAGTGCATCATACATTGAATATATCAAGATGGTGGATAACGTGTATTATCCATATGAAGAGTGTAAACAACAAAAACCTCAAAAAATGCTAGGAAGGCGACAGCAACCTGCAAAGAAAATATCCTTCTCGCCTAAAAAACAACAACAACTACAACCTGATCGAGATGATGATTTTAGCTATTCACAACCCACGGATACAGAAAAACTGGATGAAGCAACTGGTTATAGCGGGAAGAGATTGCTAGATTCCAGTGGAATTTCAATTTAATGTCCTGGTAATGTTATCAGTGATATATCACGATGAGATGTTCTCATTGGAGGGTTCCGAGCTGGAAATAACTCACCGGAAATAATTAATGAAGCAGCTGATATCTGTAGACGGTTATTTCAAGGCGTTATCATGGATATCAAAACATATCGAGATTTCATTGGCGAGTTAGTGAAAAGTGGGTATAATAGTGACTGAAATGATCAATTCAACGCTAGTGATTTATAATTGAAAAATTGTTTACAATTTCAAATAATGATCATACACTACAATCATGATAAACCAACTAGCGTGTATGTAGTTAATTCACGGTTTCCAGTTTATAGCGCGTACTATGGTGATGGTTTCGGTGATACCATTGCGGGGTTATTTGCAAGAATGGCCCCAAAAGTGATGCCGTTAGCTAAACAATTAGGAATGAAAGCCATTGATGTTATTCGTGATAAGGGTATTAGTGCTGTTGGAGATCTTGCCGGGAAAGCGTTTTCAGCCGCGAAGAATAAATTAACAGCGCTAGTGAAATCACGGAGAAAGAAACCGGTACCACTGCCATCTACAGCGGAAATGCCTGCACGGGTTAGTAAAATAATAAATAACGCCGTAGAACAGAAACTAGCGTCTCTGGTGACTCCGTCGTTGACAGTAAGTGACCAAGATAACATGATAGCAAACATGATAGCGGGAAGTGGCTTTAAAAAAAACACGACGATGAAATCCTACGGATTTTCTCGCTAGCAATGAAAATCTTTTACGATTTTACGATTTAGATCTACCAATATAGAATAAAATGTTCAAACGGTCACCTGATCTAGCATTTGATATGGATGCCCCAGTGAGATGATTGTGTACGCAATTTTCAATTGTATTCTTATCACGCAACACAAACAGATCTCCGATCGCGAATTGAACTTCAAGTTCATGATACCAGTAAATACTTTTTGTCTTGTGAAGCGTTTATCGAAATCGAAGGTGAACTTGTAACGAATGTTGCAGCTGATACCCCATATGACAATAAACCAACTATCCATGTTGATTTTGTTAATAATGGCATAATGGCGTTATTTGAAAGTGCAAGATATCTCATTGATGGAAACGAAATTGAATCAATAGACCGTGAAGTTGATGTTGCCACAACAATAATAGGGTTAGCCAGATATTCTGATGATTATACAAGATCAGCGAATGGATACTGATAATGATACAATCAGGCGTGATGCTGGTATCCCCGAGGGTAAAGTCATTTTATCAAAACTAGCATTATGGATGCCAGTGTTAACTCCATCAATCACCGAAGAACAGCGACTACTATCATTTATGGATCAAGGAGGAAAGTCGTTGTTGAGTTGATTATCAGTGACTACGGATATTAAACAGGATAATGTTGATGATATATTTACTTGGCATCTGGCATCAAAACAAGGTGTTTCAGCTCCACGTCATATATTTGTAGCGTTACAGAATAATGCGCGAGTTGGTAATCAAGAACGAAGTCATATGATATTTGATCAGTTAGGTGTTAGAGAAGTCTCGCTGAGAATAAACGGCCAACTGGAACCATCCGAGGATATACAACTTGATTACAATCACAACCATATTGCACGTGTATATCATCATATGCTGTCATTTATGGCACGTGATCAAAATGTTGATACTGGTTTGCAAATATCACAGTTGGATTTTAAAAATTTATATCCGATTTATTACTTTTCATTGGATCATCTTGATTTAACAAGACAATCCGTCGTCGATATACACTTTAGAGCTCGTGTAACCCGTCCTGGTGGTATCGCTAATTACAGAGCGGTTGCTATTTATTCTCAGTGATAAATCAATGCTACTTGAAGGTGTTGGTGGAAGAATGAGAATAACTGATGCACCAGTGGAAAATCTTTGAAAATTCTACGAAATTTTCATTGAAAATCCTTCAGATTTTTCCATTGAATCGCTTTACGATTAAGAATCAGTCTATTATATATAATGTCATATAGTGTTATTAGTGTTGCGTTAACTCCTGGTCAAGTCAAGAAATTGCAATCAGAGTCGGCTAAAAAATGTGAAACCACTGTCATGCTGAAACCCAATCAAATGACTGGCGGGGCGAATAAATTGTCGATGACAACTCGTCAAGTAAAACACTTCAATGATGCACTTGTAGCAAAAAAAGGTGTCAGATTACTATTTCTGCGGCTGCTATCAAAAATATGATTAAAACAGGCGGTATATTTCCGTTGTTTGCTGCGTTACCAGCGTTGATTGCGGCAGCGGCCCCAGCGGTGGCTAAAACGGTCGCATTGGGGGCAGCTGGAGCCTTGGGAGCAAAAGCGGTACAAAGCATTGCTGAATCATATGAACCAAAGAAAGGACGAGGGTATGAAAAAAAGGGAAAGGGTCTAAGACTACCAGGAACCCCGTATTCATGGTACAGCGGAAAGGGTCTAAGACTAGGACCGGTTTATTAACTCAGTTTTCTTAGATTGAGGAACCGATGGTTGTGGAATCTTTGATTCCTATGTCCAATTTTGATTTACTCGATGCCGCTAAGAAAATCGCGATTAAAAACTTCAGAGGTGTTTTTATGAAAGATCAGTTACCGGCACAACCCAACAGCGTTGAAACCGGTATCATTAATCTCGATAACAGCACCGGACCTGGAACTCACTGGATTTCATACGCTATTGATCCACGTGGGATTTTTTATTTCAATTCATATGGATTAGCGCCGCCGAAGGAATTTATGCGTTATATAAACCGCTTAAACACCTTTCCAAAAATCTAAGATTTTCCAATGAAGACTTGGTATTCTACGTTACCAACACAACAAATGAATGATCCACCAATATGCGGCAGCGAAGTATTAAATGTCATTGACGCTATTTCTAACTCCTTGGGTAGCACAAGTGGAAAACCACCACATGTTGTCGTAAATGAATACACCAGTAATCGCTGGAAACCGAAACGATTTTAGAGAGAGATGTATAAAATAAAATGATTGATATTTGGGGAAGATCTTTATCAGCGATGACGAAACCCGGTGCTGATGGCACTGCAGGAATATCTGCAACCGGTGATGTAAAAAAAATAATCGAAGATGAAATAGCTGAGACGTTGAACTTAGCAAGTGTTGATCCTAATGAAATAGTTGTATTTCAAGATCGTCAGGTTAAATTGAAAACTAGTAATGTGTCGTTGGATGATATTTTGGTTAAACAACGAAACGCAATCGAGGATACTATCGCGTTATTTTATTTTCAGGGTAAACTCAAACCGGGTGTACTTATTTCGACGATTACAGATAGATTAAAAACTCTCAACGATGAGTTAAAAAATTCTGTGTTGGAACTAGCAACACTTCAATCTAAAACTGAAGAACACGGAAAACAGTTTTCAAATTTTCGTAGAAACATCGTGGATAAATGTATTGGAACCACGTTGGATAAAATTGAAATAAAACTCCCGGATATTAAAAAATCCATCAATGAGACGAAAGACTTCATCGAAGCAATCAAAGGTGATGCAACGAGGATGATAACAATCATTGAAAAAACAAAAATTCCTCATGAGAAAACCAACAACGTAGTATACACGATCCAACACGGATCATTTGCGTGGACACCTACAAACAACAAATTAAATATCACTGCAACCGTTCAAGGTATTTATCGATTAACACTAGTGACAACGACTCAATTTAATATTTCATCGTCGAGTTCATCCGGGGTCAACAATACGATTTCAGCGATCATCGACAAGGATACAACTGAAAAGTTCACGATAACATCTACTGATAGAACTTTGGTTAGGGTTTAAACAACGTGGTATTTGGAATTCGTAGCGGATTTAAGTAAATAACGGTTTCAATTGAAATCGTAAACGATTTAAAAATAAAATGTCATCACAAATGACATCGCCGACGGTACCATCGCTATCTCAATATCGCTATGATCAGGTCAGAGAATTTCAAACTAGACTCAAAACCCTCTCCGAGGAGTATCAAATAAAAAAAAAATACCGACGAAGAATCACCGCAGTTTATGTTACCATGTACTCGGTGTCAGGCGTTCTCGCAGGCGCCGGAATAATACTTGCATCGGTTACAATGATTGCCCCGTCGTAGTTCCAATTTGCATTTCTGCGGCGGCTACAATCGCGGGTATATTAACCGGGATAACAAAAAAAATATCATCATGCAGCCAGAGTAAACTGCAAGATTACTTAATTCAATTTCATGTTGTATCAACCGCATACTCGCAATTATCCTCGATGATATCGTCGTCACTCGATGATACATTAATATCAGATAGTGAGTTCTCAGCAATGGTCAGTATTTATGATTCCACGATGTCAAAATTAGAAATACAACAACAGTATAATAACAATGACAACACCGCAGGAACTACTTCAACAAATAGTGGAGAAGGCAAACCCAGTACAAACAAGCATGATCTCAATAACATCAACGAATCCTGAATTCATTGTGAATTTCCCTATCCCAGTCCCCGTGAAGGAAATCGCGTTAGCAAAACTACGAGTGTATCACAGTTGGCCTAATATCAGATCAAAATCATTTGGTGGTCAACAACCGAATAATTCCTTGGTATTTGCGAGCATTAATAAACCCGACGGAACTCCAGACTGGAACGTTGTTTCCATACCAACCGGATCATACCAAATCGAACAAATCAATGCTGAATTCCAGCGTAGAATAAAATCGATTACTGGAAAAGAATCAAAAATAGCTATAACGGTTCATGAGCCGACGCTATCGTCTGCCATTGAGATAAACTCACCAAATTATGTCGTAGATATCTATCATAGTTTTATTAGAACCGTACGAAGGATGGCCTGAATTACCACCCGGGGGAGAAACCGTTAATTTACCACCTGAACCACAAAAATCTGATTATGTCACAGACAGGATCAAATCTAATAATCCAGTAAAAAGCTATAGCGATTACACCAAATTGAATTTTTTCACTGAAATAGAAAGTTACGATATTAATTATTACATAACTCGACAGGATAAAATCACTGAAAATTTCACAGCGTTCAATAACGATATTTCGTTGTTGTTAATATCCCTTAAATCCGGTACTCTCACCCGAGATTAATTTATCAGCGTCGTAGAAACATGTAACAAAATTATCAATGACATGGAAACATTTAATGCGCAAATCATTCAAGAGGTATTAGGTGACAGACATCCTATACTCAGAGAAAATATTTACAAATTCAATCTACCAGGATATAATATCTCAGAACTACAAAAATCTATCAATGATGCCATCGATGAAGGTTTCAAAAAAATCCATGACGAATGGAAAAAAATCCATGACGCATGGAAAAAAACAACATCACCGGAAATAAAAATCCTCAAACATAATAATGACCCAGATGGTGGCGGCAGGCATATTGCTCCTCAAAATGTAAATATATCCTCGGTGATAGCGCTCAATTTAGTATGTGATGTTATCGAAGGAAGCTATCAAATAAATCTCGAACGATCAAATCAAGCTCAGAAGGGATATATTTTGTATTCATTTGCACCAACAGGTCCTCCAGGATTTCTAATTATTGTGTCTCCGGTTAATCCAGTCTATATGCGGTGTCATAATAATTCATTAACGAGAATCAATTTTAAACTCACTGACCAGTACAATAATCTAATTGATCTACAAGGTTAGGTTTTACAAATTAGTCTGTTTGTGAAGTCGTAGCGATTTTCATCGTAGTGATTTTCATTGTTAACCCATAGCAGCAGAGGGGGTGATGACAACACCGCTGCGACCCTGATGATTGAGAAATCGCTAAGTCTCCATTTGCCAAACAGAGACTATATTTTTTGGGGGGTTAAAACATGAGATTTCGTAGGAAGGTTCTATTTGTTGTTTTGACGGTTAAAATCAATTTTTGTTTGAAAAGTTGTCTGATTCACCCTCTCTGCTGTTATACTTTATTAATGATTACATGTCTATCTTTCTCTTTATGTAACCTGTTTTACCTGACTTAATCAAATTAATCAAATAATTAAAATACTCGATGCTCAAAACATAACAGTAGAGTTTCTATGGATACCATCTCACATCGACATAAAAGGCAATGAATTAGTTGACCAATTAGCCAAGAGTAAACTCACTGAACCTAATTACATGCCACTAAAGTATAGTCCAACAAAAATTAACAATTTAATATTTAAACTGATAAATCAGTTTAAATCAATTTAAATTTAAACTTATATATCAAAAGTGGCAACAGGATTGGAACCATACTAAACAAGGGAGATTTTTACATAGTATTGTCAAAGAAGTCAATAGAAATATCCTGATACCCAAGTGCAGCAGTTATGAACAATCTAAAATAAATAGGATAATTCTTGGAAACACAAAATTAGCTAATAGTTTTAGAAAATATATCGGACCTTTTCCGCACAACATCAACTGCTTCCACTTTAACGTACCGGAAGATCTGTACCATACATTCAATATCTGTAACAATACGCAAAAAGAAAGAGACCTATTTATAACTAAACAATTAGAACTTGCCGCACCAAGTATATATCCAGAAATAATTCAATTATGCAACAAAAACCCTCAAAGAACATACTATAATATAATTAAATTTCTTAGAACTACAGGGCTAATAGATAGAATATAGGTATCATATCATCCATAAGTGAAATGAATGCTTTACTGGTACCTAAATATGCATATAAAATAATATTGTTCTAAAGGGATGGAAGCGTACGTGGCCAAAAGGGATTCGTTACGCTTAAGAGACCCCACCTACACTACGCTGGGTATAACGATCCCATGGCGGCTCCAGAGCAACCGAACCTAATGGAATGGTAAAATAACATGGAACAATAAAAATAAACCTAAAATAAAAGGAATACATAAAGGTATAACATGAAAAGTTATATTAACTACCAGTTATACAATCAATAAGGCAAGCGTCTTACCTCTTTTTTTCTTTTATGCTTCTAAATTATTCCTTCTATATAACCCCTTTGACAACATCTCGTAACTGAGTTTAATATTACGAAGGTATTATATGCCCATAAAAAACGCGATACCGCTGTGGTTAAAGTATAACCACTAATACGCGCCCCGAAGTATGGTCCCAACTAGAGTGTATGAGGTAGTCTGAAAACAAAGACCATCAGGTCCAGCGACATAATGTATGTTGCAACTAAAAACCTCATCATATATGTATAGGTCATGACCCCATTTTAGATCTTATAAGGTAGACTCAAACCTAAGACTATCAGGCCCAGCAACACCAGGATGCAACCAAAAATATGCTAATTTAGAAAATGACCTCAAATTCATGCACTATAAAGATTGTTAACCCCAGAACTATCAGGCCATAGCAAAGAGTTGTCATATGGGGTTATATATTCTAAACAAAACAGCACAAAGAATTCCAAATTTATAGGGTAAAAAACGGAAGCAAATTGACGAGGGAGCAAGGATGTTTAGAGTGAGAATCTAAAACAAGACATCCAAGATGTATACAGGGAATCATCGAGTGAGTACAGGGTCAAACAAGTCGCTCAAGAAGTATACAGGGACCAACCACAGGAGCAGAGGGATAATCGGTCACTAACAAGTGATCATGGGATTCTCCAAAAAAAGTCCTTTTTAGGGTTATTATCTTTCGTTGCCTTAATAGTGTCTTCCACTTGGTTACGGAAACCCTCCTTGACAAGCTCTATCCAAAAAGCCTAACTTGATCATTGTCGGACCCACCGCTCAAAATTAACAATCTAATCCTCTCTGACAGTGGCTACCTTTCAAATGACGTTTAGTCATACCAGCAAAAGAAATTGTTAAGGACATATAATATGTACACTATTGTACTAGAAGATTGGCATAGATAGGAACGTAATTTAATTCTTCAACTTTACCATTTCATGAATTGCATTGGTGGCTTACACAAGTTTGGCATAGGGAAATCTACTAGAAAGACTGGATTGAATTTGGAATAAGCGTACGTACTTTCCATTGGTTGATAGGTTGAGTGCGTGATGGATCGATTCCCACTCACCAAGGTCTAACATTCATATCATTAGCCCCTTTTTAGGGGTATTAAATAGCGCACTCTGTGCGCATAAATGCTAGGAAGATGTGGTACCATTCCATCTTCCTGGATAAATTAAATCACTGCCATGTAAATAAATGGCAGTGCAAAAGAGTGAACATAAGACCCTAGCGGCCGGTTTCACTTTAAATCCAATTATTCATGCATTGTTTTACCTGAATTGAGTATCTTTACATGAAATTGCACTAAACATATTAACTTGATACCGCTATCCATTTCATGTAGATTGTGTGTGAGAACTGGCTACGCTATTCCATTTGTTAATATCTATGGCAATTAAACAGGCTAAAATAACGAAAGCAACAAATACAAATTAAATCAACACGTTATCGATTTCATAATAATACAAAATAAATATTCAAAAGACGTATATTATTAGACATATATTATTATGAATTTAGATATAATAATCGTAAACTTTTTATCTCATGTCCGGAGCTATACAATATTTCGGATCATTTCCAATAGTCCTTAATGTCCTAATGTAACACAGTGATACAATCCATAATGTCTTTGATCGAATTCCAAAGTCAATGAGCACATTAGCAATTTTACTAAATACTGGTAATAAATTGTTATAATAGTATTATATCAAGACAACTGCAACTACTGATCATTGATTCAGACGGACATAAATGAACTATACGCTTATCAAATCCCTATTTTCGGGATACATTTTTGCTTGACCCGCATACTGATAGAATATGAACACTTCAAACGCAAACGAAATCGTCTAGCTATAAAAAAAAACTGAATTTCAAATGTTGCTATGTACGCATTTCGTATTATAACTTAAAATATTTGCTATATCACCTACAAATATGTTTACCATATACAACCATGAACAAAACGTTAAGCACACAGTTTATTTTAAATTGATATATGTTTGATTCTTTAAACATTTTGCACGTACTATGTTTGAAGCATAAGCGTTCATAAAGCTGACAAGTTTGGTCCTTTAACAATTATTGCACATTTGATGCTTACAATGTTAATGTGTTTTCTGCATTGCACTGAATACACGTCGAAAGCTTTACAATTCTGACACGTTTCATGCATTAAATGTCTCCCAACAGTTTTGTCATTGCTTTCTGTTACATTGTCTATGTCAACAAAGTCATTTACAGCAATGAATTTACTAAACCAAATGAGCATGCGCACTTATATATGTTGTAAACTACTAAGTATACGTTTAAATAAACTGCGTTTATTATTTTATTCGACCATGGAGCAGTGGTAGACATTATCGAGAAAGATGAAGATGAAATATTGAAATGGAATTCAGTGTTGTTTTATTTTGCAAACAGAGTGTATTAGTTCGTATAGTTTACTACAGTATTTTATAGGATAGGATAACACATTGATCTTAATGAGCAGCAGAGAGGGTGAGCCGGACATGTTTCAAGCAAAAAATCACTTTTATCCATCAAAACGGCAAATAGACCCTTCCAACGAAATTTCATGTTTTAACCCCAAAAAAAAATAAAGTCTCCATTTGCCAAACAGGGACTTAGTCATTTTTGTCTGAAAACATGATCTTGCAGGGGTTTTCAAAATGGGTAAAAACTCTTCAACCGAATATTTTATCAAGTCCGATACGATATCGTGTCCGAGGGTCTGCTAAATTTATCGACACAAATTCGTGTGGTATTGATTGAGCGTGACTAAAGAAATTTCTAAATTGATTATGATTCATATCACCGCTGCACCAGGTCTGAAGAATATTTCGTAGTGTATGAGTATCAACTCCGTTAAACACACACAGCAGATTGCAATTATCGCGAATCACTTTTGGTATTTGTGTGTATCGTTGGGTGACATATATCACGTCAGTGCTTTTATGCCTGCCTCTGGAAAAAATCCTAGCAGGATTTGTTTGATTATCTAACATAATATCGTCATAGACAACTAAATTGTTAATACTTCCGTCGATGGAATCAATGCTCGGTGCTTCCTCTATATCGGTTATAAATTCAATAATATCATCATCGATTTGAAATTATTTTGCTTTCTCGTTAAAATCCTTTAGCACTTCATAGCATCGCCGATCGTCTACACTCGGGGCTATTAAATACAATTTGTTCCATTTCATCCATCTCGTTATTAAATTAAGTAGCAGTTGTGTCTTTCCGCTTCCAGATGGTCCGATTATAATCATTCTAATTGAATTCGGCAACATTTTATGGTGTTTGATAGGTTCCCGTCGTCGGGTAGCTAAATAATCAATTATATTCATGCTGTTATATATAAACTATGGATCTATATTGTGTGAAGTGTAAAAAACGTACTGGCACAGATGACTTGACGATTACAACTAAAAATAACCGATCAGCGCTTTCTGGTAAATGCGTACAATGTAGTACAAAGAAATTTAGATTTGTTTCCAAGGATTTAAAAGAAAACGAGGGGGTGATATCGCAGCCAAATTGGCAAAACTCCCTGGAACCCCATGGGCAAAATACCCCGGAGAAAAGCACCTTCCAGGATATAGCTACTGTGGCCCCGGAACACGATTAGATATCAGACTTGATGATCAAAATCAGCCCCGACCCGGTGAAGAACCAATAAACGCCATTGATAAGGCGTGTCACCTTCATGATGTTGCTTATAAAAGCAGCAATTGCAACACAGGCATCTAGCAGATGTGAAATTAGTTCATACGTTAAATGCTATTCCTGATAAATCCTTCAAAATTAGCTTCATTTTTGATAAAATCGGCTATGAAAAGTAAATTGGTGTTAGGTGCTGGTAATTATTAACAACATGGAATCTATTTATTATTCTTCGAAAGGATACTGGAGAGGCAAGGCAACAATCAATTAACTCTTTTGCGCTGCAAAAGTGAAAAAAAAACCACTGCGGCTCATTGGTTATCTAAACTGGTACTATGGCAAATTTATCTACCACCCCCTAAACAAAATAATTACTCGCAATTTGATGTGACTGTCCCTAATGAAGTTCATCAGGCTGATATATTATTTCTGCCACATGATGATGGTTACAAATACGCATTAACCGTAGTTGATATTGCAAGTCGATACAAAGAAGCAGAACCGTTAAAAACAAAGTCGGCCACTGAAGTAGCTTCTGCATTTGAAAGGATTTATCGAAGGGGTCCTCTGCACTGGCCATGTCTGTTACAAGTTGATCCTGGCAAGAAATTTCAGGGTGCAGTGTTATCAATAATGAAAAATCATAATGTCACCATCAGACGGGTTCATACTGCGCTACATCGCGATCAGGCAATTGTTGAACGGTTTAATCGGACACTTGCTGAACGGTTATATGGATATCAATACGCAAAAGAATCCATCCAAGAAAAGCGATCCCGTGAATAGGTTAAAAGATTACCAGCTGTGATTACGGCACTGAATAATGAGATTACTAGAACAATCAACAAGAAACCTATCAATGCTATTAAAAAGAAGTCTATACCCGTACAACCACAAAAAGATTTCAAAGAACCAATTCTTGGTAGTAATATCACTGTGAGGTATTTATACGAACCAGGAGAGCTTGAAGGTGGCAGAAAAAGGGCTACTGATCCTATTTAGAGTGTTACTGCACACAAGATATCTAGTATAACACGATCTAGCATTTCTAGACCAGCAATCTAAAGACTGGATTCAAATGCCCCTCAACGAGGATTTACTCGACAACAATTACAAGTGATACCCGAGGATATTCAATTACCACCGCGGGGTCTTAATTAGGATTTTCAAAGACAACTCTTCGAAGTTGATTTATTCTTCGTACTCTGGATACTGCAAGATAGACTAAATTCGACCATTCGATGCAATTATCGACTATCCAAACAATTGTATCCGATATAGTCAGTCCCTGTGAAGAATGTATTGTTGCTGCGTATCCTAGCGTCCATGGGGATTTATTAGATATCAACCAGCACAATATCATTGATATCAACCAGCACAATATCATTTAATACGAGAATTTGTTTTCTTCACTCTGTCAAGCCTGGAATATCAACTTCAATGTTCTGTTTTCGTGTATCCGATGGCCTATAACATAACGGTACCGGAAGTGTTGCAAATTTTTTTTTTATGCGTTTCAAATAACTTCATCTGAAGTTTGTCTCTGACTATTTCTCTACTTGCAATTATCAAATCATTTGGTCTCCATGTTTCCCAAAACTCATTCATGGGAGTTTCTGAAATTATTTCACGGGCTATTTCACACTGGATTCTATCCGGTTGTAATCTGATTAGTTTCTTAAATTCTTTTAATTCATTATCAAGTGATCTATAATCAGTGTGAATTTCTTCATAATAGTCTACAAACCCCCTTAGCCATTCATGTGAGGATGTACCGACAAATGGTGGGTGTTGGCCGTGATCACCGCACATGACGACTTTTGTAGTTTTCAATAACAACCACTCAAGAAATATTTGTAATACATCTAATGATACTGTGCATATTTTATCCCAAATGATGATTTCAGGAATAAATTTTTCGCCCATACGCTCAGGAGTCCACTTATCTCCTTTCCATCGAAAGAAACTGATAAGTACAGGCATTTACCCCTCGCTGTATCCTCTCTCTTGCAAGTCTGTGAGTTGGTGTCAACACAATCATGTTTGGATTGGAAACGCGGAATAATTCAATTGCCCGGGTTGTTTTTCCTGACCCGCCACAGCCGTTTAAATAAACTGTTTTGTATCGACATATTGGATCAGATACCGGTGGTGCATTAGAAAATTCTGATTGAATCTCAAAGAGATTCCGATAATTATTTTCAATCGTAACACCTGCTGATTGAATATAATCATGAAGCATTTCCCGCTTAATTCTCCATGATCCCCAATTCTCGTGGCTAGTAACCTTGCTAGTGCTTATAAAATCAGCCATATCGCTTTTTATGTAAAATAAATCAGTGGCGACTCTAACTGCGGTGTTAGGAAATTTATTTATCATTGAAAACAGATTAATAGAAGCATAACCGAGCATAGAAGCTCTTAAGTGTGTGTACAGCGGATTGTACCCATCGTTGTAGGTAACAATTGTACCCAATTTGGTTCCATCGGACATAAATGCGTCTTTACGATTGACATATAGGCCTTAATTCGTTAGATCCGCGATTACAAAATCGTATTCAGCTTTGTCTATAATCAATCGTGAAGAATATCTTGTATTGTCATATTTGCCACCCTGGGTGAATTTACCGATTATTCTTCGTCCAAGATCTTTTGCTTCGTTGTGTCTGATTTCAAATAGCTGTTTAGACCAATCCATGATTTGTTGTTCATTAAAATCAGGAAACAGTTTTCGCTGCTCGCTAATTATTGTTTCTAGATCGCGTTGTGGTAACCAGACTGATTTCTGAGCTCGATAGGATATAATCGCTTCACTGACAATTAACGATTTTAACATCTTACAATCAATCATATACCGTAACAACACTATTGCCATCCAGTGTTTTTCAGACATGTGTTTACCAATAAAAACATAACTACACGGATGAAGTCCTGTAGCCAATTCAAATGATACTACACGAGCGAATCCGGTTAAATCAAAATCAGGCAGTGGTCCATTAATCGCAACACGGGCCATTTCGTGTGTGGTGTGTCCAAATCGTTTGAAATATTCGCTACATTCTCCATACCCGAGAAAACTCCCTGGATAACACGCAATCATATCAACGGAAATAACGGTTTCAGTGTCATATTTTGAATTCCATAACCCTCCATGACTGTATTCAAGACAGCTGAATCTAACATCTGATAAAAACTCACTTCTTGTTGGTTTCCATGCGTTTTTCTTCCTAGCAAAATGTGCTACAACTGATGGTAGTGTAAAACAATTTGTTAGTAATTGTTCGTTGTCTTCCCCCCCACCCCCCAGAACTCTGGGGAGAAAACTCACTAACTAGTTGTTTCATTTGATTATGCAACTCTTCAGTACGGTACAATTCTCCATTGGGTCTTACAAACTGATCGAATCCACATTCATCGTCTGCAGCACTATGAAATAGCCACATCGACACAGGATCTTTTTTACTCAGATTGTAAATAGAATCAAATAATTTCTGCTCGGAAAAAACTCTTCGATTCGGGGGGATATATTTTACGGTTCTATTCCGTGGGAATATTGTTACTGCGGATGACCACGCGTGTTCGTTATGATCAATAATTTCAATTGGAGCTCCTTTTTTTGATTGATATTTAGGTTCTTTTAATACTTCACCGGTTATTGTCGTTACTGATATTGGAAATCTCAATGATGTTTCTAATTTGATTATATCATGAATTGTTGCTCCATGCTGTTTCACTGTCAGTTCCCATTCGGTTATTTTTTTTGTCTTAGATCAGTCAATGTATTTCCCCGGGACGCATTTGTGAAGTGTTCCATTATTCGTGTTGCTACACAATTAAGACTTGACGAAGAATATTTCATGGGTGCTAGTTTTGCAATATCAGGTTTTTTATTTAACGGATATATCCCGTAAACAACTGCTGTTACAGTATAAGATCTTTAGTAGTATGGTTTATCAATTCCAGTCAAAATTCCTGGTTTGGAATCTTGATTCAAAGTGACAGTTTTCTTGTCCTTGAGAATGGGTTCGTATTTGTCCCTAATGATCCAATCTCCAGTGTCGTCACGGATAAGGAATTTTATTCTAAAAAAATGCCCTTCTCCCCCAAGATGTGAGATTATCACTGTTGCTTTTTCATCATTCATGGTAGCGTCAACAACACCATCAATTCGAAATGTTGACCAACAATGAGCTGCCCCATCACGCTTGAATTCATTAAAACAATCTCTGATTTTACAAATCATGGTTCTATCAGGAATGTTATTCTTTGGTGTATCAGAAACTCTATCAAGATTGCATTGAGCATTTTTCTAGGGCGTTATTTTCGATAATCTCTTGAACTCATTCATACTATAATTAAAACAAGCATTTAAATGAAAGATTTATGTATAATGAATCATTGCAAATGGCTCATGATTGGATCAGTGACTCCTTGTAACAATCATGCAGAAAGGAGTTCTGTGGGTATCATATGCAGAGTTTTCGACGTGGAAGCCTTGGTCCGTAACCCTGTATTCGTTGTGGGGTTGGGGTCAGGGGAAAATCATAATTGTGTCTAAATTGTAGTGGAAAGCGATACAGGGAGTGGAAGAGTTATTATGATAAATGAATCAAAAATGAATTTTCAATCAAAATTCTGACCCTAACAAAGTCCCTGACACTGACAAAGTCCCTGACACTGACAAAGTCAGCGACAAAATCATAAGAACTCCCCAAGACTATATTGAAAGCTTTATTATTAAACCAAACAATGAATTAGACAAATAGTATTATGTATACAAATGAACCAAGAATTCAGACCACATCCCTTGATTAAAAATTATGAAGCATCCAGTGATTTTGTTGTAAGAAACCGTAGGCTGAAGAAACCGGTCGGTTTTGTGAGTAATCAAGGGTATTTGGTGTTTACTGGTGGGGGGGGAACGAAAATTTATCTCAATCATCGTTTCATGTATGAGTGTTTTTATGGATTGATCGAGGATGATTTTGTTATTGATCACAAGGATTCTAATCCGAAGAATAATTCCTTATCAAATCTGCAAGCTGTTACCCAGAGTGAGAATTTGAAACGAGGAAGGACTGGAAAATACTCGAAAAAAGCGAGACCTGTAAAATCTTTTATTACAACAACTAATGAAGAAAAAATATTTCAATCAATGAATAAAGCCTGTGGCTATTTTGGTATTTGTCGACCTTCAGTACGAAACGTTGCAGAGGGGATAACCAAAACGGCGATTTCAAAAAAGAGCGGACAAAAAAATCAATTTAGTTATGTCTAATGCTTCATATTTTTCATTTAGAAATATAGAATTATTATAGGATATGAACTCCGAAAAAAAGAATAGCATTATAGCTGAAATTTTAAAATTGAAAAGTCAGGATATCAAACTATCAGATGGGTTAAATCCTGATCAAATCATGTCAGATTTTCAGGATATAGAATACGGAGTTAACAACAATAAATATATGCTACCAAAGAAGTATGCGCTCATCAAAAAAATTCAGAATTCTATTCGGGACTCTCTTGCATTATCCAGTGAAGTAGGTGTTTTCGTCCCGTTATATACTATCGTGGAAGGAATACGAAAAGAATTGGGTAACGAATACGAATTGAAAAAGGAAGTTAATTCTAAAATTAGAAACCTACTGGCGTTAATTCAAGAAAATGAACGATTTTGATTGTGACCGACCCTCAAAGAGATTTTGTCATTTTTTGATTGAAATCGACCCTCAAACAGATTTTCATTTTTTTAGCACTTTTTGATTGAAAATGACAAAATCAGTGAATAAAAAATCGATGGGCCGTTAATGGATGATCAAAATAGAATGGGGAAAGTCACAGTATTATCTATTTTTATAGCAATTATGTGACTTTCCCCATCGATGATAGAGCTGTTAAAATAACAAAAAAGACTTCCACGGAGGTGTTAAAAATCATCTGACATGTCATTGATGTAAAAAAAGTGTGGAAAGTGTCAGTATTATATATTTTTATAGCAATTATGACACTTTCCACAAACCTGATAGAAGCTGTTATAGGTTAAAATAACACTTCCATGACTGTCTCACGATCGGTGGGGAATCGGCACATTACATTTTATTTTATATGAAAAGGTCCCGTTTCCCCATCAATGATAGAAGCTGTTTTATGATGAAATAACACTTCCACGGTGGTGTTAAAAATCATCAAAATCAGTGAAAACAGTGAATAAAATTATCAAAATGAATCCTAACAGCTTTTCTCTACGGAAAATTCAATGCAAAATCGACTACTTTACCCTACGAGGTTTTTTGATAAAAATCAGTGAAAAATGACCAAAAATCGATGAAAATGGGCAAAAATTGAGGAAAAATGGCTAAAAATAATCAAAAATGAGTTCTAACAGCTTTTCTCTACAGAAAATCACTTGCAAAATCGACTACTTGACCGTAAAATCTCAAAGGGATATTCAACTGAAAACCATCAAAATGACACAAAATGGCACAAAAAAAACACCAAAACTTTAAAAAAATCAGTGAAAAACAGGCAAGATCAGTGAATAAAAAAATATTTCATACTGAATAAAAAAATGTTTCATACTGAATCAAAAATATTTCATACTGAATAAAAAATCGGTGGACCGTTAATGGATGGTTCCGATTAGTTCAATGGAAAAGTGGGGAAAGTCACAGTATTATATATTTTTATAGCAATTATGTGACTTTCCCCATCAATAATAACGCCGCTAAAACATCAAAATAACACCTACACGGTGGTGTTAGGTCGGATTGAAAAATTGTTTTGCAATTGAAAAATTGTTTTGCAATTGAAAAATTGTTTTACAATTGAAATCTACGAATTTTAATAATGGTCAATGAAGCATTAACGACCCGATTGGCTCGTGAAGGACTAGACGCAATTAAGAGATTTATACCAATTCGTGACTCTGTAAGGAATAAATTGCAAGCCAGACAGAGTCTTCAGACTGATTTTGCTGAGGGGTCTGAAGAATTGTTTAAACCAATAACCACAGCAACGAAGGATGTAGTGTCAACAATCTCTGAACATGGAAAAAAAAACAAGAAGAGACCTTTCTCCCTGTTTTAGAAAAAATAGCAAAAGAGACTAAACAAACAAAAAAAATCACTAAAAACACTTCCTCAGGATATATCAAGTGGACTACCTAAATCAAAGAAATTATCGGATCTATTTACCGATGAAGCTAAACAACTAATTCTCAATGAGAAGGAGGGCAATTTAAGTGAATTTGCTGCTAACAGCTATGATTCACAAGATAATTTTTTCACGGACAATTATACGGATTATAGAATGTTACATAATGAATGGGCTGATATAGTGTATGAAATAAATACCGGAAGTATAGATAGAAGGAAGACGAAATACCGAGAATTTAAGAGAAATTTTAATTATCATTTACAACGCCAAACAAAACAAGAAGAACTTGATGATGATGAAGCAGCTGGTTATAGCGGGAAGGGATTAGGGACCCCAAGTAGGGTATGTCCTGATAGTGTTATCAATGATATATCACGATTAGATGTCCTCATCGGAGGGTTCTGAGCTGGAAATAATTCACCGGAAATAATTAATGAAGCAGCTGATATCTGTAGACGGTTATTTCAAGGTGGTATCATGGATATCAAAACATATCTTGGTTTCATTAGCGATTTAGTGGAAAATGGGTATCATAGTGACTGAAATCACTAGTAATTAATTGAAAAATGAAAAATTGTTTTACAATTGAAAAATTGCTAGCAATTTCAAATAATGAGCATACACTACAATCATGATAAACCAGCAAGTGTCTATGTAGTTCATTCACGATTTCCGGTTTATAGAGCATATTACGGAGATCGTTTCGGTGATACCATTGCAGGGTTATTTTCAAGAATGGCCCCAAAAGTGATGCCGTTAGCTAAACAATTAGGAATGACAGCCATTGATGTTATTCGTGATAAGGGTATTAGTGCTGTTGGAGATCTTGCCGGATAAGCGTTTTCAGCCGCGAAGAATAAATTAACATCATTAGTTAGACGAAAAAAGAAACAGGTACCATTGCCATCTACAGCAGAGATGAATGCAAGTGTTAGTAAAATTATAAATAACGCAGTAGATGAAAAATTAGCATCGCTGGTGACTCCGAGTGACCAAGATAACATGATAGCAAACATGATAGCGGGAAGTGGCTTTAAAAAAACACGTCTATGAAAAATCTTTTACGATGAAAATCGTTTACGATTTCACGATTTAGACTCTAATAAATAGAATAAAATGTTCAAACGGTCACCTGATCCAGCATTTGATATGGATGCCCCAGTGCTCAAGAATGATTCTGTACGCGATTTTCAATTTTATTCTTATCACGCAACACAACCAGATCTCCGATCGCGAATTGAACTTCAAGTTCATGATACCAGTAAATATTTTCTACCGTGTGAGGCATTTATCGAAGTCGAAGGAGAACTTGTAACAAATGTTGCAGCTGATACCCCATATGACAATAACCCATCTATCAAAGTTGGTTTTGTCAATAACGGTATCATGGCGTTATTTGAAAGCAATAGATATCTCATTGATGGAAAAGAAATTGAATCCATTGACCGTGAAGTTGATGTTGCCACAACAATCATAGGGTTGGCAAGATAATCTGGTGATTAAACAAGATCAGCTGGTCCATCTATGATGTTTTCTAAGGATATTACTGATCACCCTGAACACGTCCAGTATTCTAGAGTCAAGGCAACACAAGCTACCGCAGCTGATCCAGCACCAGCCGGATATACAAGACCAGCTGGTACTTTTGATGTCATTAATAATATTACTAATTACAACCTAGGATTTGCTACACGTGTTACAACGTTGCAAGGGCAGCGTCGACGATTTTCATGTGCGATTCCACTGCATCATATTTTTGGATTCTGTAGAAACGTCCGAAAAGTTATCTATGGAGCGAAGCATACAGTAGCGCTTGTGCGAAAGGGTACTGATTATGATGCAATCTGGCGTGATGCTGGGGTTGCTGCCGGTAAAGTTTTTTTTAACAAAACTATCATTGTGGATGCCAGTGTTAACTCCATCAATCACCGAAGAACAGCGACTACTAGAATTTATGGACCAAGGAGGAAAGTCGTTGTTAAGTTGGTTATCAGTGATTACGGATATTAAACAAGACAGTGTTGATGGCACATTCACATGGCACCTGGCATCAAAACAAGGTTTCAGCTCCACGTCATATATTTATTGCATTAGAGAATAATGCGCTAGTTGGTAATCAAGAACGAAGCCATATGATATTTGATCAGTTAGGTGTTAATGAAGTCTCGCTGAGAATAAACGGACAGCAGGAACCATCCGAGGATATACAACTTGATTACGGTCAAAATCATATTGCACGTGTCTATCATAACCTGTTGTCATATATGGCACGTGACCAAAATGTGGATACTGGTTTGCAAATATCACAATTGGATTTTAAAAGCCTCTATCCGATTTATTATTTTTCACTGGAGCATCTTGATTTAACAAGACAATCTGTCGTTGATATACACTTTAGAGCCCGTGTAACCCGCCCGACTGGTCCACCAGTTGGTGGGGTACCCCCTATCCTTATAAAAAATTATAGAGCGGTTGCTGTCATTCTCAGTGATAAATCAATGCTACTTGAAGGTGTTGGTGGAAGAATGAGAATCAATGATGCACCAGTGGAAAATCTATGATTGAAATTGTAAACGATTTAGAATCAATCTATTAATTATAATGTCATATAGTAATATTAGTGCTGCGTTAACTCCTGGTCAAATCAAGAAATTGCAATCAGAGTCAGTTAAAAAATGTGGAACCACTATCACGCTGAAACCCAATCAAATGACTGGCGGGGCGAATAAATTATCACTGACAACTCGTCAATTGAAACATTTCAATGATGCACTTGTAGCAAAAAAAGGCGTTCAGATTACTATTTCTTCGGCTGCTATCAAAAATATGATTAAAACCAGCGGTATATTCCCGTTATTTGCTGCGTTACCAGGATTAATTGCAGCGGCTGCACCAGCAGTTGCAAAAGCTGTAGCATTGGAGCAGCTGGAGGCTTGGGAGGAAAAGCGATACAAGGCATTACTGAATCATATGAACCGAAGAAAGGACGAGGGTATAAAAAAGGGAAGGGGTCTAAGACTACCAGGAACCCCGTATTCATGGTACAGCGGAAAGGGTCTAAGACTAGGACCGGTTTACTAGTTGGAGAGTCTTTGACCCGGGAATCTTCCTATGTCCAATTTTGATTTAATTGATGCCGCTAAAAAATTGGCAATTAAAAATTTCAGAGGTGTTTTTATGAAATATCAGTTACCGGCACAACCAAACATCGTTGAAACCGATATTATTAATTTAGATAACATCACCGGACCTGGAACTCACTGGGTTGCATACGCTATTGATCCACGTGCAATCGTCTATTTTGATTCATATGGATTAGCCCCGCCAAAAGAGTTTATGCGTTACATAAAAAATGAAGACTTGGTATTCTACGCTACCAACACAACAAATGAATGATCCACCAATATGCGGCAGTGAAATATTAAATGTCCTTGACACTATTTCAGCATCTAGGAAACCACCACACATTGTCGTAAATGAATACACCAGTAATTGCTGGCAACGACGGAGTCGTCAAAATCGATTTTAGAGAGAAATGTATAAAATATCATGATTGATATTTGGGGGAGATCTTTGAAACCAAAACCCGATGGTACTGCAAAAATGTCTGCAACCGGTGATATAAAAAAAATAATCGAAGGTGCAATAGCTGAGACGTTGAATCTTGCAGGTGTTGATCCTAATGAAATAGTTGTGTATTTTAAGAAAAACAGGGTAAATTGAAAACTAGTAATGTGTCGTTGGATGATATTTTGGTTAAACAACGAAACGCAATCGAGGATACTATCGCGTTATTTTCCGATCAGGGTAAACTCAAACCGGGTGTACTTTTTCGACGATTACAGATAGATTAAAAACTCTCAACGATGAATTAAAAAATTCTCTGCTGGAACTAGCAATACTTCAATCTAAAACCGAAGAACACGGAAAACAGTTTTCAAATTTTCGTAGAAACATTGTGGATAAATTTATTGGAACCCCGTTAGATAAAATTGAAATAAAACTCCCGGATATTAAAAAATCCATCGATGAGACGAAAAACTTCATCGAAGCAATCAAAAATGATTTTTCGAGGATGATAACAATCATTGAAAAAACAAAAATTCCTCATGAGAAAACCAACAACGTAGTATAGACGATCCAACACGGATCATTTGCGTGGACACCTAAAAACAACAAATTAGATATCACTGCAACCGTTAAGGGTATTTATCGATTGACACTAGTGAAAACGACTCAATTTAATATTTCATCGTCGAGTTCATCCGGGGTCAATAATACGATTTCAACGATCATCGACAAGGATACAACTGAAAAGTTCACGATAGCATCTACTGATAAAAATTTGGTTAGGGTTTCAACAACATGGTATGTGGAATTCGTAGCGGATTTAAGTAAATAACGGTTTCAATTGAAATCGTAAACTGATTTGGAAATAAAATGATTTCATCATCGCAATATCGCTATGATCAGGTCAGAGAATTTCAAAATAGACTCAAAACCCTCACTGAGGAGTATCAAATAAAAATAAAAAATACCAACGAAGAATTACCGCAATTGATGTTACTGTGTACGCTGTGAGTAGTGTAATCACAGGAGCTGGTATTATACTATCCTCAGTGACAATGATTGCCCCGATAGCTGTTCCAATTTGCGTTTATGCGGCAACAACAATCGCGGGAATAATTTCGATAATAACAAAAAAAATATCATCATGCAGCCAACTACAAGACTACATAATTCAATTTCATGTTGTGTCCACTGCATACTCTCAATTATCCTCGTTGATATAATCATCGCTCGATGATACAATTATATCAGATAGTGAGTTCTCAGCAATGATCAGAATTTATGATTCTGCGGTGTCAAAATTAGAGCGACAACAACAGTATAATGACAACACAGATGGAATTATTTCAACAAATAGTGGAGAACACAAACCCAGTACAAACAAGCATGATCTCAATAACATCAACGAATCCAGAATTCAGTGTGAATTTCCCTACCCCAGTCCCCGTGAAGGAAATCGCGCTAGCAAAATTACGAGTGTATCACAGTTGGCCTAATATCAGATCAAAATCATTTGGTGGTCAACAACCCAATAATTCACTGGTATTCTCGTATAAGAATAAAGACGACGGTACCCCAGACTAGAACGTTGTTTCGATACCAACCGGATCATATCAAATTGAACAAATCAATAATGAATTGCAACGTAGAATAAAATCGATTACTGGAAAAGAATCAAAAATAGCTATAACAGTACAGGAGCCAACACTATCATCTGCCATTGAAATAAGCACAGAAGGATACGTCGTAGATATCTATCAGAGTTCTATTAGAACCGTACTAGGATGGCCTGAATTAACACCGGAGGGGGGGTAACCGTTAATTTACCAGAACCCCAAAAAACTGATTATATCACAGAAAGGATAAAATCTGACAATCCAGTAAAAAGCTATAGCGATTACATCAAATTTGGTGGAGATTTTTTTGGTAACCGAATCCAACTAACTGAGAGCGGGAGTTTAGAGGGATATTTTTTTTATTAACGAACCTAAAATCATTGAAAATTTCACAGCAATGAATAATGATTTTTCAATGTTGTTAATAGCTCTTAAATCCGGCTCCCTCACCCGAGATGAATTTATCAGCGTCGTAGAAACATATAACAGAATTATAGACGATATGGAAACATTTAATTTGCAAATCATTCAAGAGGTATTAAATGATGATGATCCCCTATCGAGAGCCGACACTGCAAAAAAATTTAATATCCCCGTCAAAGATATTCCAACATTAAAACTACCAGGATATAACGTACAAGAACTAAAAAAAACTTCTCAATGATGCCATCGATATTGGTTTTAGAATAATTCATGATACGTGGAAAAAAAATCATCACCGGAAATAAAATTCCTGAAACATAAAAATGACCCGGATGGTGGCGGCAGGCATATTGCTCCTCAAAATGTGAATATTTCATCGGTGATAGCGATCAATTTAGTATGTGATGTTATCGAAGGAAGCTATCAAATAAATCTCGAACGATCAAATCAAGCTCAGCAAGGATATATTCTGTATTCATTTGCACCAACAGCTCCTCCAGGATTTCTAATTATTGAGTATCCGGTGAATCCAGTCTATATGCGGTGTCATAATGATTCATTAACCAGAATTAATTTTAAACTCACTGACCAGTCTAATAATCTAATTGATTTACAGGATGAGGTTCTACAAATTAGTCTGTTTGTAAAGTCCTAAGCCCCGAGGACTCGATATCGTATCGGACATGATAAAATATTCGGTTGAAGAGTTTTTACCCATTTTGAAGACCCCTGCAAGATCGTGTTTTCAGACAAAAATGACTAAGTCTCTGTTTGGCAAATGGAGACTTTATTTTTTTGTGGTTAAAACATGAAAATTCATAGGAAGGGTCTATTTGCCGTCTTGACGGTTAAAAGTGATTTTTTGCTTGAAACATGTCCGGCTCACCCTCTCTGCTGCTACAAATGCCCTATATATAACAACTCTACATTTTTGGCTTGCATGGTTTGATTATGTCGGTCATCATCTAGAGTCGTAGTGGGTACATGTTGTAACGAATGAGCCACACATTACCGAAATTCTCCATATGTCTACTCAAAAGACATATTTCAAAACAGCTGAATCTATATTATATCTGAGCAGGTTATAAACTAAATGCCTAGATTCTTTGCCGCCACCCCATCTCACTCAGTTACCCAAAACAGCTAGAGTTACGTGTGTATTGTTTGTCATTGCAATATGATATATGTTCAACCTACTATATATATATATATATATATATATATATATATATATATATATATATATATATATATATATATATATATATATATATATATATATATATATATATATATATATACACAATTCTTTCCTTCCAACATTGAATAGATCAATTTTATTTCTATGTATACAATACAATGTCTATAGTTTTCTTTGAAAATTGCAATTGTTCAGAATATTTCAAAACCATTCTAGAGTGGGAAATAATTACATTTAATAGCACTGCCTCATCTAGTTGGAAGATAATCATAATATAATAATTAAATTTGTATAAACTAGAAGGTAAGCATTCTTATTGAATTTCAGCTGGTCATTTAATGGATCAAAACTGAACTTATTAAGTGCTTTCACACCGCCTATTCGAAGCTTTTCTTGGGGTACGCTACCAGTGTCATAATGAACGTTTTCAAATATTGAGTAAATGCTGGTAATTATTTGGACTGGTATATATATATATATATATATATATATATATATATATATATATATATATATATATATATATATATATATATATATATATATATATATATCGGTGAATCAGCTCTATGCCTCATTTTGTCAAATATATTTTGTTTTCAAATCCAAGGAAACCTATATCTTGTTTTTCGATATAAAATCGGTACATACATAAACGTGTTCACTTTAAACCAAACGCATATTTAAAACCTATTGTGCCCGTTTGAGGTAATACTAATAGTTTCATACATATAAGATAAGTTTTGTTGGCATACTGAGTTGTGATTTAAAACATTAGTTAGCATACCACTCCAACGGACAAATTACGGCAGGTTAAGTATACACAATAGGCTTTCATTATGTTAAAGAAATATAAAACAGGCTAGATGTATGTTCCAAATGGGCAAATTCGGAAAATGCCGGTGGCGGGTAACGTGATTAATGTAATAAAGCAGACGGTGTGGCCTGAATTATCAGGCCCACCTCTTTAACGAAATTGGCGATGTCTGTATTAAGCACTTTATTATATATAATATGTTGTTTTGAACACGTAGGAGGCAAATCTTATGTTACGTTTACAGCTTAGCCCATGTATGTGTGACATACTGTTCGACCACTATTAAATGTTAGCGTATAAGCACATCAGAATTCCACTAGTTCAAAAGGAATTGTGCCCGTTTTGAGTTAATACTAATAGTTTCGTCCGAGACTTACTGAATTGTTTTAAAACATTAGCTAGTATTCCGCTCCAGCGGAACAATGTAGGTCAAGTATAGGCGATTCGCTTTCATCATATTAAAGAAATATATAACAGGCTAGACGCATGTTTTAATGGGGCGACTTTGGAATATGCCGATGGCGGGTAAAGTACTGCACGTGATCAAAGAAATCAAGCCATTTACATCAGAGTGTGTGACTTGACTTATCTGGCTCACCCCCTTTGTCAAATTGACGATGCCTGTCTTAGGCACTTCTTTTTATAGTATATGTTATTTATAAACACGTACGAAACAAACCTTATGTTATGTTTACAGCTTAGCCCATGTCTGTGTGACATTACGTTCGACCTGTATTAACTGTTAGCGTATAACACCATCAGTATTCTACTAGTCGTCAGTCAGTCATGACAATGATAAAAGGTATCTATACTTTTGCCATTGCTTTGGTGATACACATTCTGTCCGGTAAGTATATAACCTGAAAATATTAACACAAACTGCTAAAATTATTACTAATTCTTGTATTTACCTCCGTATTCTTGCCGATCGTGTCATTTGTACGTTTGCAGTCGTTTCAAACTGAAGAAATCTGGATGATAGATAATTGATGGTGTCCATATAGATTTAATTACGTCCATAGAAATACCAAATTCGTGTTTTAGTTGCCAAGAGTACTACATCGTTAAAAACAAAACTGGAGAAATGTAAAAAAAGAATAGTGTTCTCGTCTACTAAGCTTTGTTATGAACTGTATGACACTTTTTAGTTGACACATTTTGATTTTTGGTATTATTTATTATGAACACTACAAAAAATGTTGATTGCCAAGCACTTACACAAGTTTTAGAACAATTTGGAAAAACATGCCGACAAATATAGGTTCTTAGGATTTTAGTTCCAGGACGGTTTCCGTTCAGTTTACGTGCACGTTATTCTTTTGTGCCATATTTATTGTTCCGAGTAGTGCCATGCATGTACGTGAGAAACATATTCTTCTGTAGGAACTTATTTATGTTTTCATTTTTGTACATAATGGATATAAATGTGCGTACTGTGAGCATACACCTTAAAATGTAGTTTCGTCTATAGTAAACGAAATAGTAATTTCATAAGGAGTCATTATGACATACATACATATTGTCGAAAGAGTTCTACATTCGTACTACATAATCTGCTTCTTGTGCTGACGTAATATCGTTTTACTTGAATAGGTTTGATTTTAGATAGATAAAGGTTTTCTTACAATTGTGTGAAAACGTAAAACAAAGGAACAATTTTACCATTTCAAAACGGTAATGTTATTCTCCAGCACTGCAATCTCTGACGTAAGGAGTTTTAGATACAGTAAAACTCATCACTATCGGAAGGAAAAATGTTTTGAATGCTCGTTGAAATACATAAATTGAGGCATGTAGTATTACGTCATTTATAATGTATTGATCGAAACTTTAAACTAGCACAAATGTCAGACTATCATCTCATTTTTGCACAAATGTAAAATATCTAGACGGAGACAATTAGATAACAAGGCCAGACAATTCTATCACCAGGACAGAAAATTAGATAACCAGGCCAGACAATTCCATCACCAGGCAGGGAAAATTACATAACCAGATTGAAGAAATTGCATAATTATGCTTAAACTATTACTGAACCAGACTGTCACAATGTTTTACTCTTTAACTAAAGACTTGTCTTTGAAAAATGAAATAAATAAGCAGGAGGATGATACTGACATAAAATAAGAATTATTTCAATCTTCATTTTGGAAACTTAACTATGTAGTTCATTATAAATTTATTCAGATTTTACAAACAATTTTGGGGCATTTATTTGTTTCTGGTACCAGTCATAAGGCTGCTTGTAATACGTTATGATCTTGGACGTCCAAGCATATTTATGTCACTGAGTTGGTTTTCACGTAATAACTCTCTTGCTTAAATTTACATTTTGCACATTGTGCAGATGGATTACAGATAAGCGAGGGTTAATTACGAACACTATCAAACTTAAATGCTCAAGTAGTAAAAGTGAATATGGCTGAAGAAATGGGAATCTGTTTCTGCACAATCATTTGAAATCATTTCCATCCGAAGTTACTGACTTTGTGAACTATTTCCTTTATTAGTAAAACACTAGATATGCTTTTAGGGTTAGGTGATTAAAAGTCAGTCATCGTAACTAATTAAAGAAAATGTTCCTTTAAATAAGTGTATATCTCGGCATTTACATCATCCATATGTGTGCGGATTCCTTTCACTAATGACTCAAAAGGTCAAATGATAAATATAGTATACATAGCCGTTCCCGTAAAATGGCTAGCAATGTCCTTGAATAATGGTTAAAAGAAATGTATGTATATCTCCTAGTTTAATATAGAACCCTATTGCGTATTTAGTGAAGACGCCAATGGTGGGATTCGCTGCTAATGAAAGACTACACAATTAATTCTCGATAATAATGCTACTTGTATGTGGATGTATATTAATCAGGGTCCAAAGATACAACCTTTACAAACATTATTACTAAACACAGAGCTATATTGGCTTCTAATATCGTTACAGTCGCAATATCACTTTTGGAACAACAATTTACAATAATCTTGCATTATCTGTTATTCAGACCCGTTCTTACATATTTACGAGTTTTTAAGTTTGAATCATCCTCACTCCTTACGTCCCTCCTAACCATACACATCGGCATGTGGAGATGTCTAAACGTGTAAAATATAGACCTTTAGTGGAAATTTAAGCAATCGATCAGATTCCTTCAGCATGTGCCAAACTGCAAAACGACGCTCAGCCAATGCGTATTCTACGGCTAGTCTGCAATATTACCCCGGACACATAAGAAGTTACGTTTGAATTTAGAGATGAATTAAATGGGGAACTAAAATCCTTATAAGCAAACTCATAATCGGTAGTGACTTTATATTCAAAGATCATGTGATCAGTCATGGTATAAAATGTGTTAAAGGAATAAAAAACCTTATATAATTTACATGAAAAACACAATGTTTAAAGCATATGTACAATATAAATTATTTTAAAAAAAGACGTTGAGAGATTATTGCAAATGGTGGATACTGTTTCCTTTTATAGATTTCATTGTTGGTCTGATTGTAATAGAATGGAGAACACCTTTGCAAATCGACGCTTTGTTACTCTAAAATATACCATAGAAAGGAAATCAACCTTTAATGAATCGTTTTACGGAACTATTAATGGTTTTGTGATGATATGTTTTGTACCCCTATGAAAGGCGAATACAATGTTTCTACATCATTGTTGAGCTATTTTCCTTTATATAGTTACGTAAAGTAAAATATACTGTATGTGACAGCAAGAGAAACGTTCTAATTAAACCACTTGACTTCAAGAAGTGAAACAATTTGTATTCCACATAGAGGAAAAATGTTCTTTCGTATACATTCATTTGGTTAATAGTTGTACATAAATGTATGCATCCTGGTATAAAACGTTTGGCACAATAATGGTCACGTGTATCCAAATTTAAGTGGGTAATTGCTATCATCATCATCATCATCATCATCTTTCATTTTATTTAATATTATTGCTCTTAATGTTAATATTATTTACAGAATATTGTTGACTCGTTATTAAGATGAAGGATATGTGTACATTGCTGGTAATTTTGTTTTATATCGGCTAATAAATAGCAAAAATACAGATCTGTATAGTAATTATATCTCGTTTATCTGCTCGTTTGCTTGTTTGACGTTGTCTCTACAGCATTGTATTCTTTTCATTTTAGTAGAGGGAACAACTTCGGAAACAGTCTGGGTTAAGGATGCAACTGAAAAACGTACACTGAGTAATATTGATCTCCCCGATGAGTTAGAATTTCAACTCACTCGCCGTTCAGAAACTCTGAACTTGAATTTGAGAAGAAACCATGACATTAATCCAAATGCTGAAGTCTATTTTGCACAAAAATTGCAAAATGGTAAATTCGGATTGGTGCAGTCACACGATATTGAAACGGAGGTAAGCTCTCAACGTATTACAACATACCAGGTCGGTTGCATTATTGTTTCAGAGTTGTTTGACTGACTTGGTCTTAGGTAAGTGACTTGCACATTATTGCATAATTATGATGTATTTATTGTTCGTTAAATGAAGAAATGGGTTACTTATGAATCATATGTATCATCTGATTTGGTTTCTCATCGATTTTAGAAATATGATCAACAATTGTTTGAAATATCACTTTTAAACTTTATCCAACTGAAATTAAAGGTCTTGTTTTCGGATGTATTGTCATATTCATAATTTCTTCTGATCTATGTACTTAGACATGATCTCATATGACAGTTACCATGTGTCTTCTTAAACGTTCGTATAATATTGACACCATATACGACACTTCATAAAAGTTACTTCATCGGTTCTGATATCCTTTAATTCCTTAGCACACTTACTCAGAACTCGACCACAGACGAACTTCCAATCTACGCAACTTAAACATAACTTCATCTTCAAATGTATATGTTTGTATATATACGTAACCCTTGAATATACATGCTACTCTATGGAATATATACATCTTTCTTACCTACCTGTTTCGATTATAAAGTTATGCATATTTGTTTGAACAGAATCTGGCGTATTACCGGGACATAAATAATGGGGCAGTCATGACCGTCCGATGTATCAAAAAATCAAATGAACAGTGTGACAGAATCATCGTAAGTATAAACTGAAATTGCAATGAACAGAAACCTGCGGAATTAGGTAGGAACTACGCGATTCTCTTGGTGATTCAGTTTAGTTGTATATTTACCTTATTGAAAAGGTATCATTCTCATTGTCTTACAGTCAAACAATATAAGAAAACAGATTAGTGAGATACGAATAAATTCGCAAATGTGCATTTGTTGGACCTGACAACTGGCGAATTCTAGTATGCTGATCTTTTTTCTTATTTAAGAAAGACCTGTTCTAGTACCAATTTCGCAAAGATACTTTCGCAGAATCATTAACAATTGTATATGTGTAGTTTATTATCCATAAATCTATGCCTTTTTCTATATTTCTTTATATGTATATCGCGATTAAAACTTTTGGATCCTTTCCACACCAAAACATAATATTAATTATTATTAGTTAATGTATTATCACGTTTGTATTAATGAGACTTGTACATCATGCGGCATTCCGGTCTGCTTATGTGATAATAAGCAATGTAAATTATAATATTACTCGTTGGTACATGGAGTACATGTAAACCTTGAAGCTAGTGCATCGCAAATCATAATTACGCAATTTATTTGGACAAAATTGCAGTTTTCTCATGACAAAATATAAAGCAATACCTTGTATTTAGATTGAATGCATTCTTCTTGCGACAACTAGCACAAACGTTTCACCAGATGTCATCGTTCAAGTCATATTCTCTCTTCTTGCGTTAATGGACGTCGCATTCGTAAACGTCGCGTCATGTATTATAATTGCAATTCCTTGATAGGAGCTGTGAGCTTAGTTGCATTCCACAGATAGGTCTGGTTGCATATATGTTTATTAAGATTGCTAATATTTGTGTGAAGTTAATCTTAAATATTGATTAGCCTTACAGTCATTATAACAAATTTTCACAGTTTTCAGCAAAGTAACGTAGGGATAAATACCTTTTTAAATATAAAATAATAATAAGATAACTAGTTCAGTCGGGATGCTTTAGGTGGATATTGGATGCTTGATTCTTAAATTGCAAGTTAATTCATTTATACAGCACTTTAGACATTAACTTCGTTTGGAGGGCGGAAGAAAAACACGAATCTTCTGATCTCATACAGATCCGATGTACGTTAGTTGTTGCCTCATGTTACTGATTGTGTGTAAACAACACACATGAATAATTCTTGAAGCCATCTTTAAATATCCTAATAATTCTAGCTCAGATGCATATAACATTCATGGCCAGAATGCTATCATTTTAAATACTGTGTGAAAAGAGGCAGATCTAGTAAAAAATAATATAAACTGTAATAAAATCATATATCTTAATACGTATTTTTTTGCTATGGATAGCTGCTTGTTCCTTTCAACTATCAAACATCCTAGTGTGTCTATTTGATGATAGGTGTACAGGGCAGAACAACGTCCTTGTTACTGTATAAGATGGTGTATCTTTGTACTGCGAAAAATCGAGTGCATAAAGTAATTATTGCCAAGCAAAACTCTGTACAAACACAAAGAAGATTAAATGAACGTCGAATCGCCTCGTGATGGAAATAGGCAAACACATATGATCATCTTCACCTTTTAATGCGGGGTGGATGAAAGCTTCCGCATGGGAGGAAGTTACTAGTGGACTCTCCCAGGAGATCGACTCGACGAATTTCACACAAGAGAGCTTGAATAAAAAGTGGCAGCTAATAGAAGCATTACTAGCCATGACGGTAACCGCCAAATGATATCCTCTTCTTCTTTGATGGTTCAGATATCAGCATGCAGTTTGCCCTTTTTGGGAAAATCCTGATGAGGAAACAAAATCTGCCAAACTACATCTTTGCCTAAAAGACATGAATGTTACCAACATTTGTTGGAGGTTTTCTAGCCATTTCTAATTAGAATCAGAAGGACTTATAACTTTCTTCGATAGACACGTTGTCTTTCTACCAGACCAGTTTTATTATGTTCTAGATCATTCCAAGGAGCTACAATATGAATATTTGGATGATTTCGTGCTATTGCGAAGTTGAGTAAACGGATGATTTATTTACTCTCGAAGTCACCCATGGCAATTCTTTTCTGACTATGAAGCGTACAGGCAGTCATTTCAATAGCTGTTAGTGAGAAAACTTTGTGAACCGCCTTCGTTTGTTTTGGAGTTGATATTTCTTTAGGGACGCATTAAAAACTATCATGAATTAAACTGAGAATTTACAAAACGCTCTAGACATTGATAGGAACTGTTCCATCCATAACATTGTATTAAATATGCACGAGAAAGGTCATCTAGTGAGTATATCTTTTTAATATCTGACGTCGTGTGCTATTTCCCTCCAACCTTCATTACCCGAGTCACCACAAGTAGGCATGGCTAATAGAAGGCATTGGTCTCGATACATATTTCGACTGATCATTATCCACTTGATTTTCCCTAAAAGTGCGTGATGTCGTTGATAGATAACAGGATTGCCTGGCTGATATCCTTGCAACTGAAAAGAAATTGAATATATTGACTGAGCCCGAACTCCTGCATACGTTTGAGAGATATGTGAAAAGTAGATGATATTGCCATACCCGAGCTGTCATGTAAAGCCTGAAACAAATGAGTGCATCTCTGTACGTCACTCTAGGGAACCTATATTACGATTCCGTATATACCAGGAAGAAAAATATACAACAGCAGCACAATGTTCGCTACAGACCTGAAAGAAGAGTTACTAATTCGAGCCTCAATATTGCAGCATGCCATTCATGTGTATTACAAATACGGTGCTACAACAGCTATTCTCACCCTTCGCAATTTCATCGACATATATGGGAATAATCAACAAGTTTATCATTCCAAGCATTAATTCCAGAAGTCTTGAAGATTGAGAAAGTGACTAATAGCAAAGACCAATTTAGAGTTATCGCAGAAAAGAGCTTGCAACTTAATTGCGAATATCGCGAGAGACACCTTAAACAGATAGACTACATGATTCACACACACTCACACACAGAAACAAAAAACACACAAACACACACACACATATATATATATTTGTTGTATGTATTTGCGCCTAACTTGAACACTCTTCAGAGAAGTCCAAATCTGCTGCTCGACATACTATTATTCGGAGCCTTTATGGATGCAATCCCTCTTTCGTTTCAACTTGCCAATATATCAGTAATGGCAACCATGGAGTTTAGCATCCTAGTATTTTGATCAAATTTATCATAGCTAATATTGTGCTGAGGATGAAACCTCTAGATGTTGTATGCTTGTAATTGAAAGATTCAGTTGGTGTGATGACAGTTTTTGGATGCAGTCAAGAACTACAACGCTTTCTGTATCCAACGATGTTTGTGCTCCGATTAAACACGTGTCGGCAGGGAGAAACAATATACATTTTAACTCGATTGCGGAAAGATGAAACAAGGTCGATTCCTGCAGACTTTTATAAACCAATTAGCCAATAGAAGAGATTTAATTGTATGCTTATCCTTAGATAAGGCATAGAGAATCAGGTCTATACCATGTGCAGCTCTTCAACTGCCAAGCCATTGTTTGTTCACTAGTACACCAAGGATATAGTACAAGGCATAAAAAAAATTATATGCAGCTCGATATCATCCAGAGATTACAGATAACAAATGATCCATTAAGCTACACAAGCGATACCTCATAAGGTATCTTCAAGGATCGATGTGTTTAAATGACCTGGTGTATTTAGTAGTCTGTTGTGTTGTGTTGGATTATTTTGTTTATAAACACGTACCTTCAAACGTCATCGGAATAGATACCCATTCGAATGAGATTCATCTATATTAGATAGCTGCAAGTCATCAAATTGACCACACCCATATCTGGTACGGCTAGACTCCCTGGACGATCAGTAGAGTCTTATGGCATGAGGAATATGAAGCAGTGATTCGGAGGTCATTTATGAGGTGATCATGAGCCAACTGCCGAATCGATAGCTCAACAAATAGTAGCTACGTATGAACACTATCCTAGGGATTTGTGATATACCTTTACATTGTACATGTCGTACGGAGTAGAATATGGCCGATGTATTTCCTCTAGTGGAATAGGATAGGAAAGTTTGTTTCGGGCTGAATCATTTCTACAGATATTTACATAGTGCTCGAATGTTGATGACTTGGCAATTTTAGTATTGTAATGGCTCGGACAATATATCTTCATTATTTAATATATAATTCATTTGAAATTCAGAATGTAAATTTTGAGTCAAGACAATTAGTACATACATATTTAAAGGCTGTAATAAATTTGCAATCTTATTATGTTTTGAAGTTGAGTATTGTCACTTTTCATATGAACCTGGTAGTAACTAATCATCACTGTTAATGCTTAATATATTTTATTTTAATTAGTGGCATTATCTATCTATCTATCTATCTATCTATCTATCTATCTATCTATCTATATAGTGAGAGAGAGAGAGATAGATAGTAATGCAGAGAGAGAGATAGACAGACAGATAGAAATACATATAGACAGATCTTTTAATAATGAACATTGATCATGAAAAGAGTATTTAGAAAACAATAATGAAATATATAACACAGCTACCTGCACTGAGTGCAAGAAAACGCATTAAGAATGCTTCAATAAAATACACAAAATAAAACAATACAAAGCTACCACTGCCATCATTAAGGGAACATATTAAACAACATATGTAACACGAACAATCAGAGGCATATAAGAACGGTATTCTTACCATCATTTATTACGGCGTGTATATATCCATAGAAGCGAATGCGTTTCTAATTTTTATGGGTATGCTTACAAATACCAGCATCAGCAGGTGGTCTATGTTGTGACTCTGGGCATGCTTTATTCGCTCTATATGGTTCTTGTTTTAATCTAGTAAACTCAGAGGTATCTTATTCTATGACAATACGTCTGGATGTATTGTTTCTTCCTCTCCGCGGTTGAGACCATGATTGAGACAAGCAGATGACATTCAACAAAATGGTTGTCCCATGGTTGCAATTGACGTGAGTGATATCATATATTTGCTGTCAAAGCTGTTTAAATTTGTAAATTTATCATTTCCATCAATGTCATTACATTTTATTATTAATGGGATGCACACACACCTGGTGAAGGTGTGAGATTGTATATATATATATATATATATATATATATATATATATATATATATATATATATATATCGGTACATGTTTCATAACAATGACGGCAGTTTTTTATATCATCATATAGTATAGAGACTGATACACTTCTAGATGATTACATAAATAAGTAAAGGCAAAAAATTAAAATTGATCAATACGTTATTGTATGTTATAAAATATATGACTTTATCTTCATTTTTCATATAAGGCATTTTTATAAAGAAGTTTCATGAATCTAGATATAGCCATATTATGTAAATGGAAGTTACATTTCCGATACAGGTCATATAACATCCATTAATGTGTAAATTGAAAGGAGGATTCAAAGTGGGAAAAGAAAAATCCGAAAAGTCTAACCACCTTGACTATAAACAAATAAACATATGTTTTAGAACGGAAACGTACGAATAGGAGACAGAGATTACGCTCTTCAACCAACGGAAACTGATGCTTCATCAAGAAGCTTGTTAGAAGATCAAGATGTTCTTGGTAGACAATATGTTCTGCAGGTAGAAATACATCCCCTTCGAGAATATTCATTCGAGAATAAAGGTTTGGAATATTATATGTTGTTCTATCAAGGAACATTCTAGAAATAACCTTTTATTCTAAATGTCATTATCAGAAGTCAGAAATCTTTAGTTTATTATCTGAATTCATCTGATATAGAATGACAAATATTAGGATCTGTTTATTCTCGTGATTTCAAAGAAAAATTAAAACTGCTGAAATTACTTATTGATCACTATGAATAGCACACTTTTTCATGATGGAACTTATTTTCAGTCACTATTCTATCTTAACGGATGTAACAGTCGACTACATGTGCAACATACAATAAAATATAATTAAAAAGTGGTCATGATATTTGTAATTGTTAAAGAAATAATTATCCTACAGATGCAGCTGAGGAAATGGAGACAAACATAGGAGGGAAACGTATGACTCTTATCCGACGTTTCCAGGAACAGCAAAAGCAGAAGCACTTATCAACAGCAGACGTTTCATTACCTGGTATCATGTATGAATCAACTTTACATAAGAGTTTGGAACGAGGTGAGGTCTGCCAAAGCAGAGACTTTATATATATATATATATATATATATATATATATATATATATATAATATATATATATATATATATATATATATATATATATATATATATATATATATATATATATATATATATATTATATATATATATATATATATATATATATATATGAAGATTGCTGGAGAAAACAGGATGTGAATGATAAACTGAGTTTTATTACGGTATATAAATAGTGTTAAGTAGTACATATCGCTTACGACAATAATTTAGTATGGATGAAAATTATCTTTTTCATCTTACACATGTTGAACACAATAATGTCTAGTTCTAGTACATTAAAAATAAAACTGATACGTAGATTTTTTTAAAGGATGCAGTACAAATTCTATTGCAGATAAATCACGGCAGTTACCACAAAGCTACTACGTCAAAGTTGCAGTAGTGATAGATAATGGATTATGGAACTTGTAAGTGATCTCTTTTATTCCTATAACCTGCCAATCTCTCTCTCCCCTCCCGCTCTCATTATATAATATATATATATATATATATATATATATATATATATATATATATATATATATATATATATATATATATATATATATATATATATATATATGTATGTATGCATGTATGTTTGTATATATATATATATATATATATATATATATACTGAGAGAGAGAGGACAGAAAGCAAACTACAAAAATAAACAATATAGTTTAAAAACGTTAGCAAAGGTACTCTAATCCGTTAGTAAAACACACCAGAGTGAACAAATGTTGTGTTTGCTTCTGGATGGGACGGATTGCCAGTGTAGGGTACAGAGCCGCTGGTAGGTGTAGGTGTGCTCTGATTGTGGTACATCTAAGGATGATCTAATCAGCTGTGTTTTATAATTTTCTGCAGTTTCTGCAGTAGATTGTGAAACGATCTAGACAGAATTGTGTTACAACATTCCTTTCTGGAAAGTATAGATGAAAACAAATGTTATATTGGCATAATTTGAAAGATATGTGTGAAAGGAACTGATGCGTCACAGCTAAATATATGTAGTTGTGCGTATGTTCATGACATGTTTGTTATGTATATAAGTTTACAGGACAAAGTAAACGTTCTAGTCTCCAAGAAGAATCCGGTTGTTACCTATCGAATTTCCATGCAGTCCAATTTTCATTAGTATTGAGCACAATTTTGTATGAAGAGCCAAGGAGGGGTCATTCAAAGCAAATTAATGAGGGTTCATCGTAGCATAAGTGGGTTGACTGGCGATCACGCGAACAGCCAATGCATGATGAAACACAATAACTTTGACGAAGATAGACAACAAACACATATATCATGAAACACCACACAAAAGTTGGTTAAGCCAAAGCGGCCATCTTTCTGGAACCCTTCGCCATTATTTGATATGAAAATAAATGTACCACAGTTACTTCTGTTTTGAAATCATCATCACTTTTCAAACATTCCTGCATTATTTATGTCCTTTTGGTCAGAACTCCCACGAATAATTAGCTTCACATTATTAAACTATATTTGCTATCTCTAATTACAGCTATTATTCCACGGTACATTCTAATAGGGCAATATCACGAAGGCGGAATGCGATAAAATTTATACATCAATTTTATTCACACATTATGAATGGCGTAAGTAATGACCTTTTAAGTATTGAGCACAATATGATTTATTTAATTTTCATTCACATATTTCATAAGCACAAATAATTACGGACCTATGTATGATCCAAGAGAACTTATAAACCTTTAGAGAAATTGTTGTTTTCTTCAAATAGATAATGCTTTTGTATGCAGATCTATTGGTAAACAGGAGCAGGCCATATTTTCTGCATCAACGTCTGTAAATAATTCTGATTGTTTAACGAACAAGGGCATATTTTTAAGTCTTAAGCACACGTTCAGACAACTAGTGGAATCTGTGATACCAACAGTTTATTGATATTAATATTGGCCAGTTTAGAAAGATTTTAGATGATAAACGAAAAATTCATTTCATGGAAAGAATATATAATTATATTACACTTGTATCCTCTATAAACAGCTTTGTAGAGGCAACATTGTAACATTAGTTGTTTGTTCCTAAGTAAATTGTAACTAATTCTAAAGACTATTTTTTATTTTGTTACAGGTAAATATGATTTACGAAGGCATAAATGACACTAGTATACGTATCTATGTTGTCCTTAATAAATTTATAATTTTTAAGGTAAGATATTTTGTAAACGTGTGACTCCTGCCCTTCCTGGAGTGCGTGTGATATAATGAATGTTTTGTTCGTAAACACATCCATCAATCTAAATCATCTATTACAACAGATGTTTTAATTATAACTGTCTGCAAATGTTTGCTGCCACTGACATTTCTTAAGCGATATCCTTACATTTCTTCGTTAATGAGACATTATAAAAGAGACTTCAAAATGACGCTGCTACTTAAGAGGTGGATGACAGGCAGATGCCAGGAAGCAGGTCTCAAAGCGCAATACAGTATTCATTATTAACCACAGTGATTTATAACCAATGTTTAATGAAATTAAATGTCTACATTCGTCCAATATGTTTTGACACGCAAAAAGTATAAAACCTCTAATGAGAGATGGCGACAAGGACGCCTGCTTATTGGAATAAGATTACTAGATCATATGTATTGGAATAAGATTACTAGATCATAGATATTCAAGTTTCATTTTTGATAAGACTAACAATGCAACAGTTTTTTTAAGATGAATATTGTTTCATATCAAACTGATTCAAAGGTTCAAACCTTCAAGATGACTTGTATTTTAATGCAGAAAAACTCATATTTACAGTCATATTAACTTTATGTTGAAATTGCGATTGTATAAACGTATGCTGAAAATATTTGTTTACTTTCAGTGAATCATACACATTAGAATATATTTTAAATGTTGCACGAATATTCGTGTTATTAAAGGCAATTAATAGCAAAATAACAAACTAACGTTATTTTTCATACGTTTGTTTGATTTTTCGCGTTTAGTCGGATCTGGAATTTCAACACATTGAATCTAGGGTGAAGCACCATAACGGGATAATGCACATTGATGACATTCCCTATCTTCATGATATAATTAATTGGGATTCAGCTGTGAATGATGAACTACATTTTAGCCACGGAATGGTCTTTACGAGGTTTGTTGTTCTCCACGGTGTATAACCATAACAAATTATATACTTTCGACGCGTAGATTCCACTCAAACAGGGGGATGCATGCGCTTCAAACGATTGGATGAAAGGCCAGCAACTACGCATGTGTTTAATTACCATTAACGATCATTACCTTTGAGGGCTAATGGTCGCAAAAGGTGGACGTTATTCAACCAGTTTCGTACATTCAGTATTAAATCATTACCCATTCAAGATGCACTCTGGCAAGCAACATAATAATATCAAACACAAAATGGAAACTAAAATTGTGTTTTGCTGTTAAATATGTTTTTGTTACCTATGGCCTTCATGTGTAAGACTTATATAGCTTTTTCTTCTATGATTGTTTCCTATCATGATAATATTTCATCTTTTCTTTTTTATAAAAATGCCTTTTGTTCCCAAAAGTCTTAATACATTTTACTTTAATAACTCTTTATCAATTTTATTCCAAGCCTGTAAGTGAGGATTACGTTGTTTATTTTGCGGTGTCAGAAAGTATAGTGTTATTGTAAACCGTATTTGTTTATTTTAGATACAAATTGTATGATAAGGACTTTGAAAACAATGAAGGTTGCGGTAAGTGCTCTCTCTCTCTCTCTCTCTCTCTCTCTCTCTCTCTCTCTCTCTCTCTCTCTCTGTCTCTCTCTCTCTCTCTCTCTCTCTCTCTCTCTCTCTCTCTCTCTCTCTTTCAATAGTGATTGTTTCTAAAGACGTTAAAAGTACACCCAATTTAGGTGTTGAATTTAAATATTTAAATATACTACTAGCTTGATAAGTTATGTCTTTATATATATATATATATATCATAGTTTGCAAATTTAATTTTATTTCTCAACGTACCAAGCGGACGTTTCAATTATTAATATTTGTAAGGGTTATATGTAGATTTTTACAAGTGCAACAAGTTTAATTTAGGGATCTCATAGGTGGAAATGGTTACTGAGATACAAAACTATTCCGACCACATTACCATATCTGTCACTAACTGTTTTCAGGTCCCATTTTATAAAGCGATATTTACTTTTTCGACTGGATATTTTGGATAATACAGACTATGAGAGTGAAGTATGGGAATCTGGTAAAGGGGATTGTCATATATTCAATAACCTTATTTCAGGTAGAGAATGGACTACTACTACTACACATTAATCGTTTTGACAAGGTGATAATGTTGTTATCACAGCACAATTCGCAGACCGCATGAAACAAGTAGCTAACACTGTTAATAATACTACCAATAATAACAAAAACAACAACAATAATAATAATAATAATAATAATAATAATAATAATAATAAAAAAATACTAATAATAATAATAATAGTAATACTAATAACAATAATAATAATATAATAATATTAATAATAATCCAGGCATTTAGATAACACAGTAAATGTCCCCAAACAAATAACATAGGAAACACCTGGATGTGTCACAATCAAAGAAACCCTTGCAACATTAATATGTCTATTAATTAGCATTGACGTAAATGGATCGGTAAGCAACATATTACCACAAATCACATGTTGTGAATGAAATAATGCGTCATAACATCAAGCAACAACGCGCCCATAGTTAAGTCACTGCTATTCCTATTCAACGTACACCAGACTAAAGGCCGCCCGATCCGTATGGAATATCGCAATATTTCATTTCATAAGAGCATAATGATCCGTATGCAATACCACAATGTCTCGTCATAATATTTTAAAGAATGGCATAGCATATCGCATTGTCTCATGTCATGAGATTATACAGATTTGTATGGAATACTGTGATAGTAATATCAATATATACAATGGGATGAAAGATTGATCATTTAAACTACGGGCCTGTTTCTCTTTTTCTCTACCGTCGTTAAATTTTACACTAAGTTATTCTTTCATATCTTTGCTGATAATACACCACCACTGCGTGTTTAGACGAGCAAACAAATTATTGAATCGCATTAAAGGTCAAACGAGAAATAAGCAGAAATTCATTCCTACTATTTTTTCAATGTTTGGTATTCACTCCCATATGCTTACACATACATTTCGTTAGTCAGAGGAACTCTTCCATCCTGTCATCTAGAGTTAAAAATAATCACAAGGAACTGCAGATTTGTTTATATTCTAATCATTTAAAATATAATTCATCGTGACCTCTTCATTATGTTTTAGAGCATATATACTATTATATAATTTACAAATACTGCATTGAACAGAGTATAAATTGTTTTCAGAATATAAAAATCGTCATGCACGAGCGACTACAAATAATGTTTTATACGGATAATCAGATTTGACAGAGAGAACAATTAATAGTTTAATTGCTATAAACTGTCACTAAAGGCACGACACTCATTACGTTAATTTGGAGTATTCTTAATTTTATTGTGCTCAATTAAATACTGCTTAGTGTACTATTTAATTCAGAAATACAGATTTTGTCTTTATTTTAGCTGCTGACTTCATATTTTTGTATGTTCCCTTGTCTAACATACGCCATCATAATCAATTCACGTTGACATTTGTTTTCATGTCTCTAAGATTTTTTTTCTAACTTGTTTTACCTGAATTGAGTATACTTAAATAAAATCGCATGAACAATACTGACTTACTACCGCTGTACAATACATATCGAAGGTGTAAGAATTGGTGGCCATATCCCATTCTTTATATATCTACGCCAATAAAGCAGTTTAAACTAACGAAACCAACATGTACAAGTAAAACCATTAAGTTAAATATTTTCTTATAATAAAAAATGTGAAACTGAAAATTCAAGAGACATATGTTTATTATGAAAAAGTCTGATCTTTTCCATTAATCTTTAATATCCTGCTATAACATAACGATACAGTCCATTATGTCTATGATTTTATTTCAAATTTAATGAGAACGTTAGAAATTTCACTGAAAAATTTTAATAAATAGCTCACGCTATTATATCAAGCACAACTGCAACCTATGACAGTGATATCAACCTGACCCATATATCATAGGTATGGACTATTTACTTATCAAATCCCTATTTATATACATTTTAACTTGACCTACATACTAATAGAATATAAACATTTCCAGCGCAAGAACCTAGTACAACTATAAACAGAAAAGAACTCAAAATCTTGCTGTGTACATATTGTAGTATAAATTACAATATTTTACAACATCAGCTAAATATGTTTACAGTTTACAACCATGTGTAAACGTTAACCACGTAATTTAATTCAAATGTACATAACACATGCATTAATCGTTTGTGCATTAATTCAAAAGTCTGATAATGATTCGAATTGGTAAAGTAGATGTTGTATCGAGACCTAAGAGTTGTGCTTTACTATATTTTGCATTACAAACTATTTTAACTTTGCAAACCAAGGGATGGACACCACCATTATCAGTTCATGAATTAATAGTTCGAAACTACGCAACCAATTCAAGCACTATTTGTTATGTCGTCTAGCTGGTTGATTTATTTTATTCTATGTGCAACGTGAAGTAATCTCAGTAATTACCTACTTTGTATTTCATTGCAGTAAAACTATTTCTAATTTATCTTTCTCGTAATACACCATTCATGACTCAGACATAGGACCTAAAGGTGGAGTTATTTCTATTTTTTCTTCCCCGTAATACACCATCATGATTCAGACAATGTACCGTATCATAAGATTTTCGGCTTCGAAAGCTGTATATATGCTACGCTTTTGCAAAGCACTGAAACAAATATGTGTTCCATACCGTTACACTGATACCAAAAAAAACATCATATCAATAGTTAATCACTTATTAATGTGTTCGTGTAACCGATAAATTATGCCCTTATAAATCAAACTTTCTGGTAGCCCATGCAATTTCGATTGTAATTATAAAATCTAGTATTCTTGTTTCATTGCAGGCTTGTGCTATACGGGGGAGGTATGTAATATGGGCAAAAGAATGTCGATAGTCGAAATAGGTGGTTATGTTTCGACGGTTCAATCAGCAGCACACGAAATGGGCCACAGGTAAGTCAACAACTGTCATCTTTTTTATTTGTCTTCCGCAGATGCGTCCACTAGTTTAGCGATTATGTTGTCCTTATTAGATTGTTCATTTATAAAGTAGCAGCTTGGCCGTTTATCTTAGGCCTTTGCTTTGTTCTTAATTTTTTTTTTTTTTTTTCAATTACAAGATCACTGTATCATCCTGGTAGTCGACAATATTTCCTTTTAAATATACGTTATGATGCTACTGAAATTAGAAGGAACTGCATTTGTTCTTGCTGGTTACTAGTCATACACTTTACCAGTCTCTTATTTCCAGTCTTGGAGCAGTTCACGACGGTGATGAGGGATCCGAAGATTGTAAAGCAGATGATGAATTTATTATGAGTCCCAAATATGCTTCTAACTATCCTGGACAGCCATACAACAAGAACAACTGGTTTTTCTCTAAGTGTTCTATAAACGCGTTCAAGAGAACATTACCGACCAAGTATGTGCATCCATATATAATATATTACGAAGTTGAATCTGTTCTATACTTATTTTAATAGGAGTTAATGGCTTGGCCAGCAGTAGTTTAGGTGGAACAATGCTACGCCTACACTTTGATTGTATCACATGGTTTGACTTCTTTATAACATGTTTGAACCATTTTAATATTAATGAGCAAACGTAAAGTTAACACACTAATATATATTATAGTAGCGTTTGATGGCAAGCTTTTTAGAAAACAAATAGAGGAAAATGTCTATATGATTCCAAATGAATAAGAAAACTTCGATTTTTTAATCCACGACCTTAGCACGCTGACCTCAAGATTCAATCACAAAATTCATGTTTCATCCAGTGCATGTATATAACATTACAATTCGGATGTTGTTATTTAGATTCATTGATATATCGATATTCATGCCTTTTCAATATCTTCCATAGCATTCATACAACATATGCTGCATGTGCAACAGTATTACATGAATTCCAGGTTTCAATATAAGTTCGTGACGTTCCAGTGGTTTTAAGATGTGTGTGAACATATTAATGACAAGTATGCCAGGCGAAGAATTTCAAAAGAGGTCTTCATTCTGAAAAAGAGATGGTTGATAATATGACCCGTCATATTATTTTTTACTTTCATTAGCTTTGAATGATGTATTACGTATATATATAACTGTATTCCAAATATCATATTTATTATTCCATGCTGAGGCATGAATTTCCTGTCTCATCCAGTGCATAACATTACAATTTCAAATTTCGTCTCAATATCTATTGCAGAAACTTTAAAACGTTAAAAACACAGCTGCTTGGATCATCTTTAGAGTACCACATTCAGAACACACTTCTCCGTTGCTCAGTACCCTACACTGGCAATCCATTCGATTCAAAATCAAACAAAAAATATGTTCTCGACGCTACATACCGATCTGGCAGTACCTATGATTACACACAGGCATGATACTTACGCTCCTCTTCTGAACATCGTATACGCATTATTCCCAATATGAAAACGGAGTCATATGACAGCGTTATTTTGCATAGCAGGGCCTAACAACGTGGAATGAATGGCCCATTGAAATTAGACACAAAGACACAGTGATCCTTTTGAAGAATACTCTTCAATCTTACCTTTTTCGACTTCAAGAAAAGAATAAATTTAAAGACCTGTTAATGTTTAATATCTTACCCGTGTCAGCACGTGTTATATGGTTTCTAATTTCATGATGATTTTTTTTCATTTTTTACCTAGATGTTTTAAAGGTTGTAGAACGTTTAAAGATGAGGAGCTTTACAAAGTATTCAGTATATATATATATATATATATATATATATATATATATATATATATATATATATATATATATATATATATATATATATATATAATTTTAAAGAGTTTTGTTTTTGTCTTTCGGGTAATTGTTATATGTTTTTAATTTTTTTATTATCTGTTTAGTCCGTACCGTAACAAGATTACTTCTACCTGGTTTTTCAGTTCAAATATCATTCATTGTATCGACATGTTAAAATTAACAATTAGAGTTTGGAGATTACAGAATAATTCTTAAATATGTGGGATTGTTTATCTTGATAACACGTACTGATTTGATGCCTGTGTAATTGATAGATCATGAAATTAATCACGCAGCGTTTTTGTCCTCGTTCTTATAGACTCTTAAGATAAATGAATTAGAATTTGGTACGATTTGTGCGTGGTAAATGCAGTACGTTCAACATTTATTCTAAAAAGACTGAACATTACGGGATGAGTATGAAAACATTGATGCACTGGGATATTTAATAATTTTGTTGGATTAAACAAAAATGGCATGGAAATTTTAAAGAATTTATCCTGAAGAAAAACGTTTCAGTAATAGTACAGTTTTTTCAGTGGTGCTAGGACATAAGCATTTAATTTTAAAAAAATTTTGTTCGTATGAAGTTAAAATTTAAAATTTTATAAGTATGAAATTCGAAATCATATTTTATTACAAGTTGTTTTTTAACTATATCGTTATGTTTGGTTTTCAAAGTTACGGAAATACATTTGTATTTTGTTAAAGTGAATGCTGCATTTCACTTTTTATTGTGACATAGTTTAAGCACCTGGAACATAACATATATAATGCAGTATTCAGTGCTATTTTAGCGTGATATATAAAAAGCGAAAGCTGATATTTAAAACAAAAATAATCATTATTATTAATGAACCCAGGTTCATGTATTTGCATATTATGATATGCGATAAATTTAACGATAAACTTGTATTTATAATGATTTATGAAAATAAATAGTAACCAGACATCGCAGTATCCAGTGGCAAAAGAGCTTTGATGCCTTGAGACCCTCATGTGTGAACTGAAATGTCCATTGGTTGACCCAAGCCTACATATCAAACACACACAAGGTCGTCTCTTCTAGATATGTGTTTATGTTTCCTTTTAATTCAAATTTCTTTTTTTGTGTCCGTTATTATTAATTGTATGTTATCCAAACAAAAACAATTGCACACAAACGCTTCTGATTTTGTGGCCGATTTTACTAATTTGTTAACAATAATGAGGACTTTGTGTACCGTCTAATCTTAAGAAGCTCTAAGCGCTTTACAACATCTGTAATGATATGACTACAGATAACAAAAATTAAAGACTATGAAATTGGAAAACATAACAAATGCTGAAAATATTTAAGGTGCGAAACATTAAGAAGTCTCTAAGCTTGATCTTGCGGTCGAAAACACTGAGTTTTAAGAGCACCCTCGAAAATTATCACTGTGTCTTTGTGTCTATAGCAATTAGACAATAATTTTAATGCTATGTACAAGCACTGGGTGAAACATAAGTTATATGATTGAATCTTGGAGTGAAGAGACAGGAAATATTGAAACATTTCTGAAGGAACCAGGTAGCCGATGATTATTCCATAGGTATGAAAACGATAATATGACGTGTCAACATCATACACACCTGACTTTAATAGTTTCCACATTCACGTCTTATTGATGTTGAAGTAGTTATTATTGCCACCACTGATGTATATCTCATGGGTATTTGATGTATTCATTGCAGGTTTGGATTTCGTGGAATGTAAAAGGTTGCGATGATTCCTTACTTTTCATATTCATAAATTATAATGTTTGCTCTGTAGTGGAATAATATTTCTCTCTTGTTGATTTATATGTTAATTTTCTTCTTCAATTTTAACAATTGTCAGTTGATGTACTGTTGATGTTCGGCAACGTTTTTGCCTTATTGATTCTTTCTCAATTAAAATCTAACAGTGATGATGAAAAATGAAATGATAAAAGTGTTAGCTTAAAAATTATTGTAAAATCGCTTGCTTCAAGAATTAGTGTTAGGATAAGGAATCGAGAGAGTGAAATCCTAATGCAGCATAGTATCTGGACTATAGAAAGATACATAAGTATTCGTACTTTTAGCCCAGATTTACAAAGTATCCACTGTGTTTAATATAAATTATCTTTCTCCTTCATTATCCTCATCCATTTGATTAGGAGTGTTATCACTTTGTCAATGCGAGCTCAGTTTAGTCTTATATATCAAGCGTGGTTTTGAATGAATTTTTGGGATTGGGTTTAGTTCATAAAGAGTCAATCATACGAAAGAATTAAGGTAACACATGCCCTTGTTCGTAGTTTCATAACGATAAGCATGTTTTGTTGTGTTAATATTGCCTCGTTGGTCACATGCCCTACACTAATTATATAACGCATTTCAGAACGTGCTTGCGCGATGTTGGTTATTACTATGATTACGACGCGTATCACACATTTATTAAGAACGAGCCTGGAGTGGTATATTCAGCTGACCTGCAATGTGAGCTCATTTCTGGAAGTAAATCTGTCTTATGCGAGGTAATCTATTGTGTAGGCATTTTTGTATGTTTGTGCCGTTATATTCAGCGAAAGATAAAGTGTAGCTAACCGTTAAGAGGATCGCGGCCTACACAAAATTAATTGGAACTTAAATTTAACATTGCGTATGTGTTCACATTATTACATGTAACCTGGCTACCTGCCAAACTTACTTTAAAACGTGTATGAAAGTTTCACGGAAATAGCATCGAAGAATTTTATATATATATATACGTTACTCCTGTTAGGGATGTTTCATGCTTCAAGGACAATATTAATGTTAAGACTGTATCTAGCTCCATCTATCCTTGAATTTGAAACTAGATGGATCTCAATTAATCATAATTATACTTTTTCTAATCAACGAAACGCATTGATATGCATGTTTCATATATTTCTTGCTAAGATCGCATATATGCTTGTAGTTGATAATAAGATGCGTGTTTATTTGCCCGAATACAGAGTTTTACAAAGAAATGTATGACACCATATGATATATATCTTTATGAGTACTTACCCATATTACACATGTATGTGCATGTGCTTCATATATCGTCCTTGTGATTACCAGTCATCAGTCTCGATTATTGTATGCATCTCCTTTAATGCTGTGCAAGTAAGTACATCAAAGACAATATGACGATCATTGTATATTTGATGAATAAGGAGAACATTTTGTACGCACCTTGTTGAGTGAGACATCCATATCACAATGTTGGTCACCGTGACCTACAGTGTACACATCAGTGACAGTTTAACTATATAATATTTTACCGCCCAGTGCTTAGAGCGTATTCCTCAGATGCTAGAGGCAGCGGTTTGAATTCCAGTCGAGTCATACCAAAGACCTTTAAACAAGATACTATAAGCTGTTTCGATTGGCACTCAGTATAGTTTTAGTGTTAGAACTGGTTGGCCTGGTGTCAGGATAATGTAACCAGGTGGGACAGCATGCTACATGTCTGCTTCATGATGCGCATGTACAAGACATAACTACAAACTGCAAGACTGCAGACATATTAGTGATACGACGGAATATTTGTAAAATAAAGTAAACCACATGAGACTAATATCATATTTTTCAGGGGCTGCATTAGTGTTTATATCTAGCTTTTAACTATATTAGTTAGTATGCGTACATGCTATGTCACCTAGAATCATGTAATCTTCATTGGTGGACACATCTTGGTAATGGCTACAGCATTATTGTACAAATATGTTATTATGAGTATACTTCATGCTTTAGTGACGTACTGCTAGTTAGTTTGTTTTAGCCCATTTTAATAAGCAGATCTTAACGTATTTTGTTCAGTGTCTTAGTGTTCATATAGGTGATGAAATTCAGAGCCAAAGCAGAAAAAAACTGAAAATGGAAATTATAAAAGGATGCACAGTCGTCCTATTGTTCAGTCCTGTTAACATAGGATAAATAGGTTTCGTGGCAGCTAGAGATTATAAAGCTTTCCTAGAAAGATTTTTCTCACGTGAATCAAATAAAGTTCTTAATTAATCGCCTAAGGGAACTTGCATTACAGTTCCTTCGTTCTGAGACCTTGTATATATAAAATTATAGATAGCACTATTCTTACCAACAATGACAAGTATTTATCTATTAACATGGAAAAGACTGAAATAAAACATAAATTTGATTTCGCAAAAAACATAAAGAAATCAGACATTATAGCCATTAGATCTTTACAAATTTCTCAAGACCTTTATTTTAAATATTAATGGGTAAATGGTCAATGAAGAAAACGTTGTGGTGTTAGATTCAGAAATCACGAAGTTACATAAAAATATATTCGTTGGTGGCTACATCATCTCGAACTTTACATACTGAATCGGTAGGGTTAGAGTACTTACTTTGGTATTGTTCCAACCAACAAATAAAACAAATATAACCCAGTAATCTGTTAAAACAGAAACTGTAGCAACTCATGATATATGTTGATAAAGTTAGAAGGCTGAAAGATAGAGTCTAGAGATTCTTTAAATAAATTGTAATTGTCGCAGCATTCATATATAATGAGTTAAGCGATCACACAAATCACATTGCAGCTTTTTGCAGTTTGGTTAGACGATTCGCTGCTGACAGTGCCCAGGTGCGCCCTCGGCCAAGTTTCTGTGAAAAACCAAGGGATACAAATAACATTGTTACTCGATGTTATAATTTGCAGATAATGTGTTGTATTACAATCTGTAGAGTGCAGTACGGAGATTTGATGTATCAAGTCGGCTAGTAAGAAATGTACTGGTAGTGAATCGGTAACAAGTAGAGCGTTTGGAATATTTTTTTAATTGGAGGTTTTAATACACATTAAGATGAACAATACTTAAAGGTAGATCGACTGAAAAACTTCTTTCTCCATCATCACGTAAAATGGACAGCTCTAAACAGACATATATTTTTACTACGACCCTTCCATTTTGAGACTATTTATTGAATGTTAGAGGAAACGGACACATACTTTAAATACTTTAAATATCGTAATATGTAATTAAACCCCATGTGTCAGTTTGTCACTCGTGGGAATTTACCACATGCGTACAAAACTCAATATAGTGACTGGCTATAAAGGTGGCCTAATACAGATACCACTAAATTCAATTTATTTATTTTTCAAAGACTGCTCGCAAAGATATTTGCCTCCTAATGAGATGTACTGATCCAAAAACGGGCATCTGTCTGCCTACATATCATGGGGCAGCAAGAGGAACTGAATGTGGACAAAATATGGTAATTTCTCTCTCTCTCTCTCTCTCTCTCTCTCTCTCTCTCTCTCTCTCTCTCTCTCTCTCTCTCTCGTCTTTACAGAAATGCGATTATGAATATCAGATGTATTCGAAGACCTGATTTTATTTTCGAAATAACCTATACTATCTCTAGCAAACTGTGCTTAGCTGTAGCTGTCAGAATGGTTTATAAAGATGCACACCTTAATCCAATAAATTTTGCAGCCACATGACATCCGTTGCATATATATATATATATATATATATATATATATATATTGTATATATATATATATATATATATATATATATATATATATATATATATATATATATATATATATTCTTTTTCCAGTGGTGCATTGATGGCCTTTGTGTTCCGAACGGTAAAGGCTGATTATTTGGGATAGTAGGTTGCCTGCCACACAAGCGAATAGAGGTTATTTGAATTCTTGTCAGGCCATGCAGGATTTGCAATGAAGTACCGTTACTGGACGGAATATGGCTCTGAACTATATAGCATTTCATGTGTTCATATCTTATTAACCAGTAAGCATGCAAAAAAAAAACAAGCATTCTTTATTAATAATGTATTAAACACAATTACGAAACATGTATTCTTAATTTGGTCAATGTCTCTGAAGTACCTTAGAGTTAGCATATTAGATGATGATTTTGATAAGTATTGTACAATCTTAGTGTAGTCTTAACAGGACATTCAAGCTGAGTTATAAATGGAAAATGCCTCTGTATTTCATTCCCCATAAACTCATAAAAAAACATGCATCAATTCAATATATCTGAACATGTATAGTAATGTACGTTACCAGCTGGAATTAGCATGTATGTATGTATTGTATGTATGTATGTATGTATGTATGTATGTATGTATGTATGTATATGTGTGTGTGTGTGTGTCTGTATGTATGAATGTATGTATGTATGTATGTATGTATGTATGTATGTATGTATGTATGTATGTATGTATGTATCATTCTAGGGGTCCCGAGTGATCGAGTTGTCTTAAGCGCCTTCCGTGACGGATCATTGCCGTCTCATCTCTGTGTGGGATCGAGTCTAAAATTCGACTAATGTAGTTATATGAGAAAACTTGCGACTAGCTTCTCTTGGGTCTGTTGGTCTTTCCGGTTTTTTTCCATGGTCCTTCCTCCAGCAAAATTATTAGCCGCCATGTATATCCTATCGTGTTATCAAAATGGCATGAAACCCTAAAACAACAACAACAACAACAACAACAACAATCAATCTATCTATCTATCTATCTATCTATCTATCTATCTATCTATCTATCTATCTATCTATCTATCTATCTATGAATACTTGTTATTTTGCTGTCTATCCACACATTTTGAACGAATTAATAATTCTGATTATAACATCTGTGTAAATATGGCAAATATTTTGGCAATATTGGCCCATAAGTTTTACAACTGATGAATACATCTTCACATATTTATAAATGACACAATAAACTGGAATTGTTACCAATGCTAAGTATTCTCTTTGTTGCAAACAATTTGACATGATCAGTCGTCTCATCAAAAGAGTCAACTACATGTATATTCCTTTGTCGCTTATAAACTAATAATTTTCATACGTTCCCCACCATACGTCACATTTTATCTGTAACTCACATTGTGTATAAAATTTAAGAGCATATAAGAAATTTTCAATACAGTTAATATAAACACAAGACGAATGAGATAACGCAGTTGATGAAATAAACCAAATGTAAAGATTGATAGCATTTTACAGCAAGACTTTTGTAATGACGAAGATGTAGTTTTTATTGATCTCAGAGTATCAAATATTACTATAGTAAATAAAAGTTCATACCTTGCCATTCAGGTATGAAAAAGTCGTTTCAGGTTTTCTCACGCTTACTAATAATAGTGTTATGGGTTCATGCTGATAACGTAAATAACAGAAAATAGTGAAAACAAATATGCTTCTAAAATTCAATAAATAATATATTTCCCAGAAAAAAGAACTGACGATATTGCGAATTGAATCCAAATAGTAATCCAAGAATTAGAAAACAAGTCCTATCATTGAAAAGTTCTAAAAGAATCATTGTTCAAATCACGATGAATATTCAAGATGGAACGCGATGGCGTATGCAATTGTCAGCGTTGAATTGATATGTGAACAGCCTCTTGTTGCATCATAGAATATATAATTCCAGCTTTTGAATTCCATATAAATTCCGCTAAATATCTGTGTCCAATAATTCCAGTTGAATCAATTTCTTGAATTCAGTAACGGTCAGTAATTCAGCCCAGTAACAACATAAAACATCTTGACTTCATAAATTTTAAGGCATGACAAATCAAATTCTTATCATGCCATCAGTTACAAGACGAACTAAAACGTTAACAAAATCCACGGATGGGGCGTCAATAGTTTATTATTCTAGAAATAATGTAAGTTTGTTTAGGAAGTAACACATTCTTCATGTCACTTATTCCAGCTACTACCTTGACTTAACTCAATGATTCTTATTCTGAGACTGATAAAGAAAGGGAACAAAAACACAACAATATTGTTTACCAAAATCACTTCTTTTGGGAATAGATCATTAGATATATAACATATTTCAGTTCGAGACTAAGTCAAATCCATTAACTAATGTTACATTGCAATAAAATGCAATGGTATAAAAATTGTTTCAAAAGTAACAGACACACAATAAATGTACATATACATAATGTAAATATGTTTGCAGATATGTAGTTGATTCATTCGTTAACTTCTTTTAAAATACTTAAGAGTCTCAGAGAATCATTAAAAATGTTTGGATAAAATCTGCGATGGAGGAAACAAAATTCTAGTGGCTGGTAATTAATAAACCCATATCTGAATCGATTCATTATAGCACAAGCAGTATATTGAAAAGGTAGGGAAGCGATTGTGTTGATGCAGCAAATGTTACACATTCTGCTGCTAACAGGTTCTGATTTCACTTGAGCTTTTCCATTTACTCAAATCAGGCCTCTGCTATGGGCTAAAGTCTCTTAACCCAAAGTAGAAATGGCATATAATAATATACTTGGAAGTGCTTTTAATCAATCTAAGCTGGTCCCTAATATTGATATACCACGGACACCACGTTTGAATTGATACTCTGTACTTGGAGGCTGGGGCGTGTTTATTCAAGCAATGAACGCAGGCAGTTATTGAGTTGTTCTGCTTTAAGAGGTAAGCAAGTTGTTAGGTTTGCTTGGATGTCATGCATTGGTTTAGTTCTATTTATCATACTGAGGTTTCTCTTAGCAGCATATAACGGTGAAGGGTTAGGGACTTATACGTTCAGATGGTAGATAGTTATCTGATGCAAATTCGTGGGACACAATGGTGGACCGTAGATATTTTTCATCAGGTCTATGTATGAAGAATCAAATATAAAATGCAACCATATTCATTGGTTGGTTGGTTGACTGAGTATTTAAGGTTGGAAAAATGAATGTAATCTAGGAGTTTTTATGTGTATGGGTTTCGAATACAAAGTGACAGTTTATGCAATAAACTATTTAGAACTATAATGCTCTCATATTAACAGTCAAAAAAGGATTTAGTCTTGTCCACGTGGAATAAAGGACAAACAGATGAAGGAATTATTGGTCTCAATCAGAATATTCGAGTATATATGATATTTATTAGGGGCTCAGACATAAAATGAAAAAATATATTAATAGTAAATAGGATGGCCGAAAAATATATTTTTTGGAGTTAACATGACGTTTATTTCAGGAAGTTATAACAATAGGATTTCAGACATATATTTGAAATATATTTGAGTTCAGAGGTCATACAAACCTAAGTTGTTGTTGGTGACAGTATATGTTTGTTACGTCTTATATAGGTCATTAAAACAAGTATTCTCCAATACAGTCCGTATCTTTTCATATAAGTATTATGTAATCTGTGGAATATACTCTGTGTGTGACTAGTACATTGTAACCTCTACCACTATCAACATTATTTTCAATAAATATATCAATTATTACGCCTTTCATGTAGATGTTAACATAGAAAACGTACTAAAAACAAAGGATTCTTCTTTCTTATATTTCCTAGAAGCTTACTTCGTGTTTATCATAATAACCTAGATTTTGGGGTCTTCGTATTTAAAATATTTTAAATAAAATTTACCCGAAGCTAATATTGTAATTATCTTAATAACGCAGGTATTGATCCAATCTTCATGCGTTCTTTGTAGTGATTTTCAATTTTTCTTTGCCGTATTTGATGTTTCTTTTGAAACGTCTCATTTTATTTGCTGTTTCGTGTACGTTTCTGTCAATATTTATATAAATATGTTTTAATACATTCAGACCATTTATAAAATATAACATCCAAGTAAACATAGGGACTGATTTGTAGGTACCTGAAATCTTGTTCACATAAACACAAAAATATAAACATTTATTTGTATCAATTGTAAGTATGGGTATTGGTTGTGCGTGTATATATATATATATATATATATATATATATATATATAATAATAATAATAATAATAATAATAATAATAATAATAAACACCAACACGTACAATGTGTGAATGTGTGACAGGTTTTGCTTTATTGCTTCATCATAATGAATTCAAACGGAATTCAACATCATTGCTTACGTTATAAAATATAAACAATATGATATGAGAAGATGTAGTCATAGTTCACATTTGTAAACGAATTGTCTCTCTCTTTAATGAAATAGTAATATGGAAACAATGATATACAGCACATACCAATTACTTTATAATTCATACAAATACATAATACTGTATCGTAAAAGATACGTATCTCTATATTGATAATTATATTTAAAACCATTTCATGAATTAATAGAGATAAACAGTTTTATTACTATTTTTATTATATATAATGCACATTAAAAAATCAGAACTATTATTGGTTATTGAAAAATCTTTAATATTTCATTATAACTCAGTTTATTTCCTAAAATTATTACTATTTTACCCAACTTAATCAAGCATTATCAATAATTAAAATATTTTTATTAAGTTAACTGAGTTCTGGTGAAATATACATTATACAAATAGTAATAAAACATATTTTTTCTACTTATTTAATAAGTATATATATATGCAGACACCATTGTCTAGTTTTGTTTGTCCGATGCAAATGTCTATCAAGCAAGTATCCGATAGCCAGGAATGTACAGCCATCAAAAGCAGGGTGGACCATGACGATACATGATGCCCCAATACTTACTAGAGATCATTATAAACTATTACACTGCATACACCGTAGCGATATGACGGAACAATTGTTACAGCTTTGTTAAACTCAAAATCACACATAGAATGATTAAAGATTAAATGCTCGAAAGGAAGGTAGACAGAAGTACATACTAATGATACGTATTATGAGTGAATACAAATATTCGTGAATCACGAGCTTGTAAGAGCAGTACAATTAGCTTCTGCATCTGTAAGAGACTTTTGGCTGAAATATAACCTGAAAATGAAAACTGTAATTGGTTTGTCGGCAAATGGATACTATATACATGTATCAATTTTTTTAAAAAAATATTCAGGTACCTACAAACTGTTCACGTGACTTGTCTATGTCCTAAAGGTTACTGGCCAGTTTAACCTTTCTGGCAATGGTCATATTTTCACAAACCTATATTTACTATTCTGCCCATTCTACCCTTATCAAAGCGCAGTGTGTACCAGCGTGTACTATTTAGTTCATTAACCCTTATCAACTTGCATTTGTGTAGCTTTAACTTTAAATGGGCATACATGGCTGAGATCTTCTACGTGCTGTTCTGGTTGAATATAACCAGTAAAACATAAATGTATAGCTTTCGAATGCCCACACAGACACAACCTGTACTGTCAACCAAAGACATAAATGTTTGGAAGTATACCAATGATAATAGTCATGTTCAATATCTCTCTCTCTCTCTCTCTCTCTCTCTCTCTCTCTCTCTCTCTATATATATATATATATATATATATATATATACATATATATATATGTATATATAAATATATATATATATATAAATATATAAATATATATATATATATATATATATATATATATATATATATATATATATATATATATATATATATATATATATATATATATTTATAATTAACATAAAATATAAAACTGTTAAAGGAAGATTCATATCCACAGAGACGTGAATATTAGTTACAAATATATGATTATATAAAAGTAAATGCAACACAAGGAAGTATGAGTAATAAATAGGTCATGTAAATTGTATAAGACGTATGGATGAAATGTAGCATTACAATTAAGACAGGGAATTGCTTGCCGGCACCTGGATCCTAAATACATTTAACCATAGTATAAATTCATTTCTTACGTTATTCCCGCTTTTAGTTCACTCTACTCTTGGGGTTATTCGTCAGTTTTACTTTTCTTACAAAGATGTCTTTGAAAGTAGTATACAATAGCCATAAATGTTTATATAAAACCAACACAAACAATAACGCTACTGTCATTGTATCATGGATATTTGACATTATATAATGATTAGAGTCATACCTTACAACTATGTATGTACATTGATGAGTAAATGTTGTCCAAGAAAAGATAAATATGAATGATCTTTTAAACGAGAAGATATAAAATGCATGCATCATAAGGTTTTAAAACGAATGTACATGAATGATTGACAACAACCCTGTATAGGTATGGTTATATATGTTAGTATAGTTTAACGAAGTAACTAATAGCTCTACGTGTACGTTTATCTAATGGCAAACTTATATGGATATTTGGAATTATACATATGTCTGTTGACACATGTTTAAATACATTGATTATTAAAGATCAAACGCTCAAAAGGTTGTCGAATCGTAAGTGCATACGGATCGTCCTTATTAATTGGAGATATAAAAATGCTTGAAACACAAAGGTTTATGTACCGCTGCTGTTACCTAAGTGGTTGCTGCGTCTATCTGTGATATTTAAAGCTGTCGGTTCAAACCCCGGCCAGGTCATACATGAGACTTATACAAATGGTACTAGCAGATGCCTCGTGTGCTGCTCCGAATTAAGAGGTTAGTGTTAGGAGTGGTCGGTCTGGCGTCCAGCTAATGTCGCCGAGTTGTACATAAAGCCCCAGTACTAGAAGTCACAATAAATAAACTGTCACACTGCAGACCTAGTCCCGATGTGACTAAAATTGTTAAAACTACGTACAAATTCCCGAAAGACAATCACATGATAGGTAAAACAAAATTTCAATAATGTTCAATGAAAATACCATGCATTTAAAACATACCTTTATTTGATACCATCTTCAAATTGGTATGTTAAATGTTCGTACATACCTACGGGCGAGGCTAATAACCCAGAAACAGATATAAGAATGTTACATAGTTCCTCAATGTAACGATTAAAATTGTACCGCCATTTTTGAACATTCGTTCTTGTCGAACTCGTACATCTAAATAACAGATTGGTAACGTCTCCATATTAGCAATTGGTAGTAATTAATTGGATTTAGCTACATTATTATGACCCGGTGTGAGTAAAATATAGAATATCAACAAAGAACTGAGCAAGATTAATGGGAAAATTTAATGCAATACAAGTATCCTTCGACACGAAAATAACAACTTTAATCATACAAATTAATAGTTGTATTGTCAATTCAATATAGAAATCACATGTAATAGCAGTGTCTAATTTGGACTTATTTCGTCATCATGACAAGTGGTAAAACGAGTGCAATGTCTACGACCTTCCGGTCGACGTGTTCTAACTTTTATTATGTCCTCAAGACTTCCCTTTACGTCCTTCTTTGACTTCCACGAATTTAACATCTACTCGTTACTTCCCTCTTTCGGACTCAACTCGTCACTTCTCCCTTTTCATTATTTCGCTTCATCGGACTCCGTCTCCGGACTGGTGTGTTATCTCTACCTCTGAAACTATTTCCTTAAAGGAAACAATTATCCCTACATCGCTATATGTATCGCTTTGGAGATGTATATACAATTCCTTCATTTACGTTCCTAAAACTACACTAACATGAGTTGCATAGCGACTATAGCATCAACACATTTCAATGCAATTGAATAACGATACATAATATGAAGCCTAATCATATATAACGTTGCATACAACAAACAATAAAAAATATAATACTGCGTAAAATAGTAAGTTCGTTTATAAAAGCTCTATCTTTAGACATTGTGCATATAGCGATATGTCCCGTCTTTCCTGCAAGACAATCACCGTGTTCCTTCCTTGTTTAATTAGGAAATTTCTATTCGTTTTTTTGGCTCCCCTCAGAACCAACCTTCTCTCTCTTTCCAAAACTTTCGGACTAAAGAATTTCGTCTAAGGTTGTCATTTATTACTCTATTACTCCCAAGATGAAAGCCTTAATTTTATTCGGCCAATCATAAGCAGTGGTTTGTAAAAACATTTCCAATGACAATCATTTGTTTCGTCAGTCAGAATCTTTGTATTACATTATATAACTCGTTCCTTTCAAGAATGACTATTTGACACATATCGGAAGTTCAGCTGTCTCTTTCTCAAATCTGTTTATTTAAACATGATTGACAATATCCATTGAATTTATGCGTCTGGGATCAGATCATTAGCGGTCCTCCTTTTCAATAAGTGGAAGGCACGCCCGATGGTATCTAGCTCTAAATAATGGAGAAGAACTTTAGTTATTGTGCAACAATATGATCTTCCCAAACTGACTGTGATAGTTATTGCCCTGAAATCAATGTTAATATAGTAGATGCAGATCTTAAAGGAGAACAATTTTCTTTTTATCATTCACGTTGGCTTTGTCCTCTGCGCTTTTGAGTTCGTTGAGGACTTAGTTATAGATTGGAAAACATCCTGGTAACATACAAACATACATACGAGCGGACAAGATCCGGACATAACTCACTCCAGCTTATATATTACGTATCAAAACGAAACATGTGCGATATGAACTTAACTTACAGTACTAGCTTGCAATTAAAACGAGAATAAGCGTATTCTAAACGCAAAAATGACGTTACCAAAATATAGATTTGAATACTTGTTAAATTTCAATGTTTCCTCGTGAGTTGTTTATTTTTTAAAGGAAAACGTGTTTTAAAAAACACTGACTTTCAATATGTGCATGAAAAGATCTTTTGTTTATCAAGCTCCATTCTTAATGTGTCTCTTAGGTATCCAAGTAAGCTAATACGTTTCAGGTGTACTAATATTATCATAGAGATTAAGAGAAAATTAAGTCCTAATTTAAATACAAACTGCGCTAGAGATAAATGTTGAACAATATCCAGAAAATATTGTATAATATTGATAAATGTAATTTATAATTATAAGTCCTGCTGTGTTCAGATTTATCTCTTTATGAAATCATGGTCGAAAGTGTGAAAAACAGTGCTATGTAACTGTATCATAGAAAGTAGTGTGTGTTTCATGCGCGAACCTGTAGTGATTCATAACATACTTTTCATGCAAGAATAATCTATATGTCTGGTGGATGGTGGAGATCGGTGTAACTATCAATGGAATTATTTTATAGATGCTAGGTGTGCGAGTCAAATGAGAGAGTACCATGGATTCATCTTTAATTAACCTATCGGTCTTTAAAATTGAATCTAATACACATCACTGCGTCGGTTGCCTAAGTGGTTATAACGATCTATTCAGGTGTTGGCGGTCACAGGCTTCAACCAGTGCCGAGGTATACCAAATGTTTAAAGAAATGACACGAATTCTTGCCTCGTTTGGTGCACATCAGTATGAGGTTAGTGTTAGTACTGGTTGTCTTAGTGTCAGTATAATTTAAATGGGTGGGACATCATATTATATGTATGCGGAATGATGCCCCAGTGCTAAACATCAGAATAAACTACCACATTTCAGACATCGTAGCGATGTGTATTTGAAATTATTAAAGCTACGTTACAAATAAAAATCACACACGCACACCCAAGTATGATAAACATATCAACGGTTTTTGTAAATAAAATATAGCCGCCAGTGTCAGATTACAAGAAAATGTTCTTTTGTATATAAACACTGTGTATTATACACACTATGCCAGTCTAATTATGCATCGACAAATTTTGGTCATCTTAATATGGTAGTCTCAAAGGGTAGCTACTTTCAAACTTCAACCGTTCCGGTCACCTCGATTATTGTTTTGTGTTGTTTGAGAAAGATTGCAGAAATTATTTACCATAACAAAAGAACTTGACTACATGTAAACCTCCTTGGAAGATAGTATTAAATTTAGTTGGTTTAAATAAACACAGGTTGACACAAATGATAAAGATTTTGTGCATAATTACACAGTCGACATATATATATATATATATATATATGTATGTATAACGTTAGTAAGTCAGAAATATAAACACAATAATTGTTCATGTGTGTTGAACTGTTAGCTGGATCCTTAATATGCATATTCATCTTTCGGGATAGCCGGCGTTAGGATCATAAACGAAAATACGTAATGGTTGAACAGATGGTAGAGGATCTAATTACTGGCTATATTCTACATTAAATATAGATATCAGCGTCAGGAAATGTAGAGCGACGGTCTTCCACACGAACTATTTCGAGAATTTATTTATAGAAGGAATTCTCCACGGTTAGTGGAAACAAGACTAAAAATATATAGTAGGCCATTTTCCAAATTTGTGACACGAGCCGTTAAATGTTTGCGTCTGTTAAAAATTGTGATTGTAACGAATTGTAAATTCCATAGCTACTTATATTTCGTCCGTGGTAACAATAAGGTTAATATTATAAAATATATTATTTCTTCATTTCCTTGCGGGAGTAGCTGAATGTTTTCTCTTTCTAAACTTGCTAATAAATTGATTGAGTGCTGAATTCATTAGTAAATAAATATTAAACAAATGACATTGTTTTGATCCATTTGAGACTTTAGTATCTTTTAATGTGAATCAATCCTGTTTATATTTTATCAACTTCTTTTCTCATTGCTTTTAAATCTTTGAAAACTTTATCTGGCACTGTTACACGTATGCTAGACCAATAATCCTTTATGCGAACGCAGTAAAACACTCTAAGGCCTTATACAAACTGTCTCCTGTTTAACCCGTCCCTGTATGGTCACGTAAATCTTAATGTTCCTTGTTCGAGTCCAATTGTGTCATTGGATTAGTAGTTCTCCTTTTAGTCCTTTATGTGAAACTAAAACTAACAATACAGTGACTCATATACCTATATAGTTAATAATCATTTAGTTTCGTTAATGTGCCTTGATGTTTTAATAGTATATTGATAAGACAAATTCTCATTACATCAGAATAAATAATCTTTTAAAATACGAAATACCAATGCTATTTTGGTAATCAAATATAACATTCGATATCCCATTCAAATAATACTGTAACTGGCTCTAAGAGTTAAACTTGAAACTGTACGTTACATAATTTTAATTATGATCGTAATTTATTTAAATTGGCATTCTTTTATTTAATTGACAAAGAAAAATGTGTTGCCATTGTTTCTAACCAGCTTTCATAATATAATATTATATTCCCCTAATAGTTAATCCAGACGTGAACTATATGTACCTAGATTGGTTTCGCTAGGTAATCTTTTCATTAATTATTAGTTGTTATGAATGCTTTGTTCTTGATCACGTGTATTGGTGATTTTTGTAGCTATGATGTAATTGTATATCATGTTTGTATTCCGTTTATGCTCTTGTACTGTTATTCTGCCTTGGATGAATTTACTTTATTTTTAGGTGAACTTACACCAACAACTCTGTTAGAAAATGTCTTCTTTCCTGAAGTAATTTCTCCAGTTATTTAGGAGACAACGAATTGTTTTTTATTTGTATTGCAATACCTTTATATTTTCAAATTAAATTAAACTTAAGTTACAAAATCACTCGTTCAACTTCCATGAAAACCGTTAATGCGATTTCAAAACATATATACCAGTACAAGGACATAACTTTTGAAAACAAAAGCAGATGTTAATGTGACGGTAACATATTTATATTAACTTGATAAACTTGACCTTGGTACAAAAGATCTTCTGATCTTATTTGAAGTATAACGCATACAGATCCACGGATAGACCAGTAAGATACACATTAGATTCAACTAGTTCTCATACTTCCTGACGATACACAATTACCACCATCTTTTCTTTAGGAGAATAGCACCCCTCACCCTTACGTCTATTCCACCAAAGACAGGTCAGCATCACATTTGTAAGTCCGTAATCAAGACTACTATTAATTCTGTTTACGGCAACTGGTCTCGGATAATTATTTGAAGACCACCACAACATTAATGTTTTACACCTTTCACAATGATTATGCTGCTGCTGTCTTAATGTCAGGATAAGTTCAACATCAATATTAAAGTTACGTTTATTGTTTTAGTCATTTTGTTTATAACTAACTATATTTTTTCTTACAATGTTATTGTACGTTTCTAGGAATTAATTATTGTCCTCTGCAATGATAATCCTCCGTAGCTGAGATATTCTTTGGCTCAAGACTCTGAGATGTAAACTAAGTTTAACCATTCGATAGCATAATTCACGATCCAAATATTTATGTCAGAAATAGTTAATCACCCTGACGAATGAATTGTTATAACATATCCTTGTATTGTGTCCATGGAGTTTTGTACATAGCTAATACGCTCTCAGCAACACTGACATGAACTAAAATAATATCATTTAACACAATATTTTGTTTCGCCTTGGTACTGTCTAGAATTATGGTCATATATATATATATATATATATATATATATATATATATATATATATATATATATATATATATATATATGTATGTATGTATATATATATATATATATATATATATATATATATATATATATATATATATATATATATATATATATATATATATATATATATATATATATATATGTACTGTCGTCGCGTATCTTCTGGTCATTAACTCAGTGCTACAAGCAATACAGAAAATATATCTCGTAACTTAAATAATTTCTGCTGAAGTGTATCATGAACTATCTGTATCCCTTCAACCATTAAGTCGCATGGTCTCAACGAATTCCAAAAATAATTTATAGGCGTTACTGAAATTATCTCATGCCTTATTTCACACTGAATTGTATTTGGTTCCAGTCTGTTTTGTATCTTCTTGTACTCTCTTACGTCTGTATAAGGCGCTCTGTGCTCATCAGTTCTATCCTTATAATAATCGACAAAGCTTTTTAGCTATTCTTGCGGAGATAATCCAACAAAGCATGACCATAATTACCATTCAGTGTCACATAAATAATCTTTAACAATAACCAATCAAGTAATATTGTTAACGTTTTTAGCGACACTATACATATTTCATTCCAAACAATAATCCTTGGCATATATTTCTCAATTATTCACTGGGGAGTTTCACGTGTCTCTTTTCCATCTACAAACGCTATAAGTACAATATTTTAATCCGCATTTGTTCATTTCTCTGGTTAGTCTGTCTGTAGGTGTTAAAACAATCATGCCAACACAATACAACGTATTGCGACGAAATAATTTATAATAATAATATTATTATTTTTGTCATAAATATATTTAACGGAGACAGATTCAGAATAACTAAGTATCATTTCTTATTTTATTCTTCCATGATGCAATGTTTTAGCAATTATGTACTTTTGAAATCGATATAAAATGTATATTTGGCGATTCGAACGGCTAATTTAACAAAACTGTTCACAATCAATTAGAGACATATTAACACTGTCGCTACCATTGAAGGGCTTAAATATATAAACTGCGGTGATGCACAGTCAATACAACTTAAAATTGTATCAAATATGGTTCCGTCTGATACATTAACATTAGTTCACCTTATCAACGTAGTTTTCTTAGTTGTGTCAGTAATTCTAGACTCTAGGTCAGCATCATATATATTCAGTTTTGCACAGTGCCGTTGATGATCATATGATCCGCCTTGGGTGATTTACTAATTATATTTCTCCTCAGATATGTTGCAAGTTTATTTTCTAAATTAGTCACATTAGGAATTTCATAATCAGAATATTTGATTTTTGCATGTAACGAAACTTGTTTCTGAGAACTATATAATACAAATTCATCACTTACAATCAACGATAATAATATTTTTTATTCGAGCATATATTCTAATAAAACTATGTTTGGTGCCACATTCTCTCTGAAAGTGTCTGCAAACCAAACATTACAAAAGGGATGGAGACTTTCAGCAAATTCGAATGACTCAAAATATATTCGGGTCAAGGTCCGGTAATGATCTTTGTACTCTGGTCATCTCAAATGTTGGCTGTTTATAATCTGAACATTCTCCCATTCGAAGAAATGTTTCGGGATCACATGCAACCATATCGATTGATAAAATTGTATTGAGTATTCCATCATTTGCCATGCCCATATTCCACACAATTTGATTATAGATCCTCTAGGAAATAAAATTGAGTCGGTATTCATACATTTGTCTCTCTAGCAAAATTAACAGCAATTACCGACGGAACGGTAAAATAATTATTAAGTAAATTTTCAGTCCTAATATCCTCAGGGTCAGTGAATCTTCACGCAATTTTCTTTTTTCATTTTTTCATGGAGAGATTCTTTACGATAATGTATCCATTAACCGTACAAATTGATCATCATCATCATCATCATCATCATCATCATCATCATCATCATCATCAGTCTCTTGACCTAGTAGGCACTATGCTGCTGAACATATGACCAGTTCACTCCACTCGACTCGATCATGTGCCAATGCCTGTGTCTCTGCAAAACTTTTCCTGGTCCATTCTATGATGTTGTCACTCCACTTTTCTCTATGTCTACCTCTCCTTCAGTAATAGGTAGACAGAGAAAAATTGATTATAGTTTGATCATCGATTACATCATCAGAACTTTGAAATAACCACACTCATAACAGGACCGTTTTTACTAACTTTGTAAATAAAATTTAATATATTATAGTTATAGAATTTAAAAGTTCCATCTCATGGAAATATAGTCACTGCAATTATCCAAGCGTGCGCAATATTATCAACGATATTTATTTGATCTTTTCTCGATAAATATTTTGGCTCTGTCATGGATATTTCTTCTTTTTGTTATTTTTACTGTTATTAGATATTATGGTGTTTTCTCTCGTGTAGTGTAGCTCCTGTATCCTTGACTGATTCAGCCCATTTGTATATGTCGTTACGTCGTAGATGTGTTAGTTTTTTCCACATATCGCATTTGTAAAGTATTCTTTAATTTACTCGGCAACATAATTTAACATTGACAACGTCAAGGACGAAGATTTCATTGGTTTGAGATCACTTACTCTGGGTTAATTCATTCAGTTGGTATATTACAAAAATAATTCTAGTCAAAGGATATCCTTTTCATACCAGTCAATACCGGCCTTTATTCAATAAGAGAACGATAAGAAAATATCCCGCTGAAACAAATGATACTCAGTAAAATATCATTAACTATCGAGATAATTAATAATCGTTGCCGCCCTATCATTGTTCATTGTATAATTCAATACCATCTTCAGAGATACCTTTGGTGTTAGACATAATTCTGAATGTTGACCAAGGATAAGATACACAGTCATCGTGAAATTCTTATTGGCGTCTGGAATACGTTTATTCAACGTTTTGTCGGATGAACAAAATATCTCCTCTGCATGTCGGGGATTCTCCTACCAGTATCGAATCTAGGCTTGGAAAGATCGATTTTGTACATAAACCCTCAAATTTTTTCATATTTAATCAAGGAAAATTAATATTTAAATTGAAATAAAGTTATGTAAGTGGCTTATGACAGGATCTACAACTCCTTGCAAGAAAACCAGAGGAAATTAATTTTGTGGATATCACTTACAAATGGTGCGAGATGGAATTGTAGCACCAAAACTTTTTTTGAAATGCGGCCTTGGTGTTTGCAATGTGGTGCTAAAATTACAGAGCTGAAAAGATATGTTAAGGACAAATAATGACGTTAATAGTGGCAATGTTATAAAAGGTGCGGAAAGATACCTAGGTAGATTTTAAAAAAAAGCAAAAAATAATATTACGCAAAATGGAACAAAATGTGTTTGTGAAACCATCTTGTGATGGTGTACCCAGTTATTTTTTTGTTTATTAAAAAAACTAATAATTGTTATCTCATAAATTTATTTGTTAGTGTCATTATGAATTAGTCGAAGATGGTCTTGTGTTCGATCCTATCAAATACAGGAAACTCGATAATATATTCTGAAAGCTATTACGCAGAGTCAGAATAAACAATTTGGTGGTTTTAGGGCATTTGACTAATTTACAAGGGTTGTTAAATACAATCATTGAATAAACCTGGAAAATATTTTGATATATGTATACTTTCCCGAAAACATGTCGCAAATAATATTACTAAATCGGAGTATTAAAGAAAGCATAAACGTAAAAATATATTTCAGTATCATTGCATTGTTATATACGAAAAAATATATGTCATGGATATCTTTCTCTGGTATTGTAATTACGTAGTTATCCCGTTTGTTGCTACATAATATGTTATTACTAGCTATTTATTTGTTTTTGTCATAATTCAATAATTAATTAATTTTGAAATAACAATGACTGATGTTGACCGTTTGTAGATGGGATATGACTATTTAAGTTACTAACGCGGATAGATTTATCACTCCGGTATTTTTCAATAATAATTGAATATAAGTAAAGAAAAAACTTAAAAAATCTCCATCGTGTTGCAAATGAAAGGTACCGTAAAACAGAGCAATTTAATGATGTATGACCTCTTCGATGACAAAAGGTTAAAACTAATCTTTGACAGATCAGAAGGATTAACTAGATTAGATACGGTAGAGTGTGAACAAAACGTATTGAACAAAAATGACTTGTTGTTCCTTAAAGAAACATTATCCTCAATGTGCCGAATCTGTCAGGCATTTTGCTTCATTAACATTTTTCAGCAATACAAATTAATTACAAAAGAAGAGTACAACAACAAACAAGCCATGTGTATTGCATGAGCTACATTTTCAACTCTAAGTATTAGTAAGCTAATATATCATAAGACCCCTTTTATCATTGGGTCCTAACATTAACTGCTCGAAATTCAGGAGACAAGCACACCCTCCCAAACTCACCACGTGGTGTGTGCTCTTTGGTACATTATGAAGTTAATTTGAAGGGTGTTTTTGAACAAACGTTGAGCATAGAGAAGGCGAGTATATGTTCTTAGCAATCTGAATTAAGTTAGATAAAATTGTATGTTGTGCAGTCTATACATTAAGTTAGTATTGGGAGATCACGTGGGGTTGTGCTAACCTTATCATAAGTTAACTAGGTTACTTATGTGCTGTCCTTTGGATAAGTTAAGTTAATAGTTAATTTTGCTTCGTCAATAGATATAAGACTGTACATATTTGTTTTGTCGATGACTATAACAGCAATTGCTCTGTAATTAGCAATATCTCCAACATCTCTATCTAAACGAGATCAAAAGTGTATGATATTTAAAAATAGTTGTTCTAGATCAATATGTTTTAGCGAAATGCAAGAGATCGAATATAAATATTGGAAGTCGAATTGTGATATTTATAAACCAATATCTACATTTTGATCACGTCCCATAATGTCATCAAACGATGGAAAAACACGTGCTATTATTAAGTAAAGCATCTTCAGACGGTTATTGGTGTCCATGAATTCTTAAGAATTGTAACTCCTGCGTTATGACATTTATTATGAAATTTATTATGACATTTATTATGACATTTATTATGAAATTTATTATGAAATTTATTATGACATTTATTATGACATTTATTATGAAATTTATTATGACATTTATTATACTTTCTTCTTGATTGCATACTCGTTCAGTTTTTTGAACGGGAATAAACATATGCCGTGTCGAAGAAACACCTTGCTGTGATGCTAAATGCTAGGTACAAAAATCCATTAACAACACCCCATTAACAACACATTGAACCTTATTTGTTGTTACCATTAACGATGACAATGCTGATTTACCACCTTGATCCTTAAAAGAGTAATTTTTGTTCTTCATAAATGTTTGGATTCATTTTTGTCATCCCCAAACAGAGTTTTGTTAGTATTATTTTTCCATCAGCATCTGCAGGAGCTCACCAGATTGCATCGTTTTCATCACCTTATTCTTAACACCGATAATGATATTAATCGTGCGAATCTAAGCGAGATTAGGGAGAACGTTTTACCTGCAGTTTTACCAACAGTTGTATATTGGTAATTGCGAATTTATCTCTCTGGCCGTGATCATTGTGTGTGATCATCTTAGTTGTTATTTGTTTATCAAATCAGTTATCTTAATCGGAGCGATAATAATCGCTATGATACTCATCAACAAATTCATCAATGAGAAGACGATACATGTTGATATCCATGATTTCGTCAGTACATAATTGTTTACAAATAGGATACGAAACGTACCATCTTAATACAATATCTTCTTTGACTCTTACACCAAGCGACAATATTAATTTAGATATCCATATTTATTTCAAATGTTAACATTGTGGTTGATTTGAAACTAACGTTTATGTTTTGTAGCATTGGATAGGAAGACAATATATATGCCTATCTATCTATGTATCTATCCGTCCGTCCGTCCATCCATTCATCCGTCCGTCCGTCCTTCCATCCATCCATCCATCCATCCATCTATCCATCTATCTATCTATCTATCTATCTATCTATCTATCTATCTATCGTGACGTATTGTTTATGTTACATATATTCAAATATTTGTATGCTATCACATAAAAATGCAATTGTCTGATTTCTTCTCTAAAAGCGTTGCTGCCTAATATGAACGTAATGTTAGTATAATGCAACTTTTATTCCCGTGCGTTACATAAGTATGATAAATAAAATATTACTTCGTTTGCTGCTTACCCGTCTTATACACGTGTTTTTCTTGACACGCTGTATACTTTTCAATAAGTACACTGGCCTTAACAGTGATTACACGGTTTGATGGTTTACAGTGCTTACACGTTTGATGTTTGACAATGCTTGCCCGATTGATGCATGACAATGCTTACACGTTTGATGTTTGACAATGCTTACCCATGTGATGCTTGACAATGCCTACCCGTTTGATGCTTGACAATGCTTACCTGTTTAATTCTTGACGATGCTTACACGTGTGATGCTTGACAATCTTTGCACGTGTTGCTTAACAATAATTCCACTTTTAATGCTTGATATTAAGTACACCTATGATAATGTACAATGCTTACACGTTTGTTGTTTTACAATAATTCCACTTTTAATGCTTGATATTAAGTACACCTTTGATAATGTACAATGCTTACACGTTTGATAATGTACAATGCTTACACGTTTGTTGTTTTACAATGCTTTATATGCTTGATACTTTATAATTGAAATTTTTAATGCTGACAAGTTTTGTGCTTTAAACATTCTTGCACATTTGATGGTTACAATATTAATGTTTTCTGCACTACAATGCTTACACGTTTAAAGCTTTACAATTCTTACACGTTTTATCAATCAAAATTCTCCAAATAATTCTGTCATTGTTTTATCTTTTTAATTGTATAAAGAAAATATTGCATTTACAGCAATGCATTTACTGAATTATATTAATGGGCGTATATGTTTCCAACGACCATGAACTGTGTTTATAATTGTGTTCCCAACTGGAACAGTGGTGGACATTACACCTAAAGGCATTATATTGAAATAGAACCTAGTGTTTTCTTTTTGAAAACGGAGTGTATTTGTTCATATAATTTGTACAATATTTTACAGGACAGGATAACGTATTGATCTTAATGTGTACACTACAAATGCTCTATATATAACAACTCTAAATTTTTGGCTGCATGGTTGTAACATGACGGTCATCACGCAGAGCCGTAGTGGGTAAATTGTGTAACCAATGTGACACACATTCCCACAATTCCTCCATATGTCTACTCAAAAGAGATATTGAAACACAGCTGAATCAATATCATATCTGAGCAATTTATAAACTAACTAGATTCTTTGTCAAAACCTAATTGACGCCAGTTTAAGTTATTTTAATAACCATTGCCACCTCCTAGATCGCATCCCCAAACGTCGAGTAACCCAATATCACTATGTGGACGAACATATTTAGTTATCTGTATTTATACCTGTATATATTACTTTATTTTGTCATTGTCATTGCATTAAGATGTCTGTTAATCTCTATTTAATACATCCATCTATCTATCTATCTATCCATCCTTCCATCCATCCATCCATCCATCACAACAACAATCTATCTATCTATCTATCTATCTATCTATCTATCTATCTATCTATCTATACAGTAAGATTTATGTACTGTTATTTTAAAAATTAAATTGTGCTGACAATTGCAAAGCCATCGCAGAGTGTGAAGTAATTACATTAACTCTTTATTACAGCCCCTTCCGGTTTCACGATAGTCATACATAAAATATATATCGCTGATTTAATATAATTAAAACTGCATAAATTAGGAGCTACTTGCTTTTCATTTTTTTAACAATTTTGATTACGGTAGGCATTAATTACATTAGAGAAATGTATACCAGGCTAGACGTATGTTCTTGCTAGGCAAAGTTTATTTCATGCCTAAGGGAGGGGTGTAAAGTACGACACGTTATCTTGCTAATCAAGTAATTTTCATCAGTGGGCGTGGCCTTAATCTGGTTGACGTCCTGGGGCAAGCAGGTGATTCCTGTCTTAGACGCTTGTTTTTATAGAATATGTTGTTATCAAACACATATGAAACAAAACATATCTTTACAGCTTAGCCCTTTTCTGTCTGACCTAGCTTTGGACCAATAAGTTCGAGAGAATATTGTCCCGAAATATCATTATATACCAGTAAACGCGTAGTGTATAAGCCCATCAGTATTCAACTAGTCGTCAGTCAGTCATGACAATGAAACAAGGTGTCTATATTTTTACCATTGGTTTCATGATACAACTTCAATCAGGTACGTATCTATCCTAAAAATATTTATTCAGACTACTATTGTTTTTACTAATATGTGTTTTACATTTTCACCTTCGTGTGTTTGTATATCGTGTAATTTCGTAAACTTCTTTTGCAGTCATTTCAAACTTAATATGGATAATGGAATTTCAATGCTGTCCACATAGATCTAATTATGTCCCTACAGATATCAAATTCGTGTAGTGACTTCCGACAGATTACTACAAAAAGAAAACAGGAGAAATGTAATGATAGGAGTGATCGCATCTACTATGCTTTGGTATTAACTACATGGCGCTTCTTAGCTGACACATTTTGATTTATAACAAGACGTCTTTGTATTTCACAATTGCAAAGTATGAACACTATAACACAAATGTTATTGGACAATCTGAAGTAAATGTAGTAGTAATATCATAAGCATTGATTATGACACTCATACAAACATAGTGCCGAAAGAGGTCTACATTTGTACTACATAATCTGCGTATTGTGGTGACGTAATAACGTTATACCTGAATATGTTTGATTATTCTTAGATAAATGTTTTTTTTTACAATTGTGTGAAGGAAACCGAATACATTTGACTTGAATGAAACACTTCAATTTTTGAAGTAAGTAGTTTTACATACAGCAAAGATCTTCACTGCTCAACATAGGCATGTGTCAAGTTATTTATAATTTATTGTTCGGAACTTTTGAAGTTTGAAAATAGCTCAGGTTTCAGACTATCATCGTTTTTCTTAAAAGCACAAATGTAACATAAGCAGTCTGAGACAATTACATACCCAGACTGACGTAATTACATACCAAGGTTGTGACCATTCCATCACCAGTCTGAGACATTTACATAACCGGATTGAGAACATTACATAATCATGCTGACAATTAAATAACCAGAACGAGACAATTGAATAACCAGTTTGAGACAATTGCATAACCAGTCTGACACATTTAAATAACCAGACTGAGACAAATACATAATTAGGCTGATATTAATAATTATCTGGACTATTGCAATGTGTAACTTTGCATAATGAAAATTTTTCATTTAAAAATGACATGAAAAAGCAGGATAATAATTCTAACAGAAATTAATAAAATATTCTAGTCTGTATCTTAAATGATTAAAATAACTGTATGCCTTTCCCTTTGTGTAATATAAAACCAAACGGTGTATGAAGTCTACAAAATTACTGGACAACGAGCGCTATATTGACTTCTTTTATTACCACAGTGGTAATATTGTTTGGAACAACAATTGTCCGTTCAAGAATTATATCTTGCATTAACTGTTATTCAGACCCGTTGTTACATATTCATTTTGGTTCTTTTTCGCTTTCTATGTCCCTCCTAATCATACATATCGGCATGTGCAGGAGTCACACGTGTCAAATGTAGATTTAAAGTGAATATGTAAGCAGCTAATCAGATTCAGTCCTTCAAACGAACTCCAAAAAGCAGAACGGCGCTTCAAGACCTTTTCCAAGTGAATCATAATGACGGGTTATATCTCACTCACACAGGATTGAATACAGAAATACTGTAAGACGCTCGTTGAATATTTGTCAGAACAAATTATATATTAAATGTAGTAATGCAGTTATTTTAGTAATATGTTTAAGTCGCTACTGTGTTTGAACTAGGTGGAGGCATCATTAGTTGATTAAGCTTAATTGAAAATGGACACTAGATGGCCATAGATCATCGGCCAATGCGTTGTCTACAGAGGAATACTTCAAAACAAACTAAAACAGATAGTAAAGATTCCAATTAATTAGGTTGGGTTGGGTTCTCAGTATTATTATGAATTATTACAGGAGATCCACCCGGCTATTTTTTGTTAGAAATTGAAGTAGTGATAGAGAGATGCAAAGCTTCGAGCCCCCAGTCAGCGATGCCATCATATACATTGCTGAATACACAAATTGACATTAAAAAATAATTTAATACCATTCAGTAACAGATAGTCATTTTTCAAATGAAATTCAATATTTAAAACAATATCACTCGTCTTTCACTCTACCAAATGACGGCCTATTTCATAATTTGACTTAGTGTAATAGATTTTCCTCCACTCTTCTGTTCCTATTCATCTGTATTATGCTTTATGTGGACTGGTACTCCTGTTCTCATTAATTTCTACCGCCGTTCTTTACTTTTCGCGTCTCCCAGGAACTCGAGACCAACTGCACTAGTTTATTTCCCGTTGTCTCTTGAATCTCCACTGGTCCCTAAAATCTCCTTGTTCGAAGCTTCTTTCTAGTGTTCAGAATAACAAAGTTTCACAGCCATTCTTACGACGTCTGAGTAGCTTATCTTCCCTTAAAATTGCCACAAGATGATTTAGCGACTACTGCATTTAGCTCTCAATATACTAGATTTAAGCTTGCGATTACAATGGTGTCAACGCATTGTGCAACTCCTAGTGGATGTTTATTCACCCATGGTCAAGATAATTAACAGACACTTCCCCTTCCACGGGAAGCTGTCAATGGTGGATTTACAACCCATACTTGATGTTCCTTTGAACCAAATACAAAAAATTCGTGTCACCAGCCTGTGAATCGCGATCTGCCAAAATAAGGCGCCAGTCATGAGTTCATATGACCTTGTTAAAGAACTGGCTTCAACACTTCATTGTTCGTAAATCTGACATTTGTAACATTATTCACCTATATCTAGATAAGGAACGTAGACTATCTGTTAGGTGACAGTAAGATAAAAGTTCTAATTAAACTGACAATACCACTTGCCTTCAAGAATTTGTATCGCCACATTGATGACATATATTCTTTCGTTTATATTAAACTAGCTATTATTTGTAAATGAATATATGCATTAGCTTTCAGCGTGACGTTGGTCATCAAAATGTCCATACGTGTCCAAATAAAGGTGCGTTTCAAATCTAGTTTCTTTTCACCGAAAAAAATGAAGTTTGGAAACGCCTTTGTGTTTAGAACCTACATATAGTCTTCATTATTACAATTATCATTAACATTATCATGATGTTCCATTTCGTTTAATAGGTTGTTGGTAATATTTGTATTAGTATTATTTAGAGAATTGTATGGTCTCGTTATAACGATGAATTATATGCGAACATTGTTGGTAATCATGCAAATAATTTTAAAATGTTTAAGTTTGTGTTTTATATCGGCTAAAAGAAAGTAAGGTACAACTCCGTAATATTAACTATATCTCTTTCATTTCCACGTTCACTTGTTTCACATTGTTTTCTAAAACATTTTCTGCTCTCTATTTTAGCAGCTGAAACAACTTTGGAAGCGGTCTGGCTTAAGGATGCAACTGAGAAACGTACACTGAGTAATATTGATCTCCCCGATGAGTTAGCATTTCATCTCACTCGCCGTTCAGAAACTCTGAAGTTAAATTTGAGAAGAAACCATGACATAAATCCAAACCCGAACGTCTATTTTGCAAGAAAAGTGCAAAATGGTAAATTTGTTTTGGTGAAATCACGCAATATTGCAAAGCAGGTAAGCTCTGAACGCATTTCAGCAAACGAGTTTGGTTGTATTAGTCGCTACGATATAAACACATTCTAGCTGATACCACTGTATATGTATGCGGCTAACTCTTATAAACTTTCATAATATTTTTATTAATATTGAGAAAACTTGTCAAACGTGTAAGATTAGATATATGGTGTTCCCGAAATATTATTAATTCAAACATTACATAATGTCAGAGGAAAACCATTGTTACAATGAGTAATATCAGTTATAAATAAACATGCATTATTTTATGTGAGTTTAAACCAAACAAAAACCACATATTATAAGAACATTACGATGTAAATAAATTAAAACTAAACATGTATCTGCCTCTGCAATGTTTATAAACATTTCCGATAAGCCAGCATTCCTTTGATTATATATACGACAAACAGACATAATGACCAGACACAACATTACGGTTGCATTAGTTCAAAGTGAAAAGTCAAAACGCTTATAGTATGTGAGCGAAATGTTCTTCGTGCGTCAATTCGACAAGTACCCATCTAATCATCCGAGGGCTGGAAGGGCTGGATCATTTCGGTGCGTGAGCAGGATGGTGGTGAGACAAATCATTCCACAGAATGTCCGTTTTCGTATGGGACAGGGTAAATGTGTTATACATTTCCAGAAGAGTAGATGGCAAGTGCATTTCACGCTTGCCTCCCCAACTCTAGAGCGTCTGTAATGCTAGATTTGCACAATTGGAGCCTTTGTTCACGGAAATAAGCCAAGTGACTCCATCGCTTGCTGTGTGCTTGCAGGAAACAGGGTTTATGGTGATAGCTTTCAATGCGGCTTTCACATTGTCTTTGAAGCGTTTCATGTGACCTCTGATGAATAGCTCTCCTTGCTGTAGCTCGACATAGAAGAGTTTCTCAGGCAACCGTGGCCTGGCATACTTAAGACTTTACCCGCCCGGCGTAGTTGGAACTTAATCAGGATGGTGTGTATGCTGAGGAAATACGTAACTCAGTTTTTGAAACCTTGTCCTGCCATTTAATATTGAGGATTTTACTTAGATATGTTGTGCATAAGTGGTTCAGCCACCTTAGGTGTAGTTGGTACACGTTCCCCGTTTCCCATGGGAAGCACATCTCTGTATTCCTTTTGCATGCTCTGGATGCGACGACTCGTATTTTATAGACATTGGCATACAAACTGCTGAAAGTTGCACTATCTATGGCAATGCTAAGATTTACCTCGTCCTCAATAGTGCTGCTCCGTGACTGTGCTGCCAAAGTAGGTGAAGAAGTTCGCTACTTTGCTTTTTGTGGCCGTTGATATTCATCCGTAAATCAGAAATCCCTGAAGGTGTACGTCATAACTTTATTTGTCGCTTGAAGCCTCATAATGATGAATTGTTTTCCATCTGTACGGTACATAATGCTGACTCCAACCACTCCGTCTCTAAAAGCATTAGTCAGCAAAGCGGAGAACAATAGACTGAAATAGTCGAAGCCAAAACAAAGAAAAACTTTTACACCATTGGTTTCTGGGAATGGTTCCGACGTCTTTCCATTGTCCCTGAATTGAACCTGCATGCCGCAGTGGAAATGCTTCACCACAGATATGCATTTTCCCAGGTATGCACACTTGGCCATTTCCTTCTATGCTGACAGGATCAAGGCTCTTGTTAATTCTACGTAGATTGAGAACAGGTCGGTGTTTTGCTTTTGATATTTCTATTATATCTGCCAAGCAGGAAACACCATGTCGATGATCCCACCTTCTTTTCAAAATCCACACAGGCTTTCTGGCAGTAGTTGGGAGGTCAAGGTACGTAGTGAGGCGGTTCAGTTGGATTCTTGCGAGTATCGTTTCTTCAATTGAATGTATTTACCACAGCAGTGTTTGAAGGTCTGTCGGTTCCCTGCGCGCTTATACAGGTGGATTATCGACGCTACTTTGCATGTTTATTGCGTCTTGTTCCCACATCATCAAAACTAGTTGGTTTAGTCTTTCTATCGAGGCTGTATCCCTTCCTTGTATGCTTCAGCTGGCATATAGTCTTAACCAGGTGCTTTACGACTGGATTGCAAACGATCACTTTTTGTGTCTAGAGCACATTTTTAGGGTCATGCAGTATTTCTTTGATGGGTAAATGAGGGAGACGACTGAAGGCTTCATCCTTGATGGGTAAGGAGCGATTCTAAGCCTAACTCACCGAGGTTTTGAGACATGTCAGCTACAGACGGCCTGGTGAAGCCGTTTCCCGGGACTCGTAAGCTGCACATGCCACATATTCTTTGAGTCAGAGGTAAGAGATGAGTGAGGACCAAAGCTATGAAATTTACCATTGAAGGAATTCGATTACTTCTTCCAACCAGAGTTGCTACCCCTCCCAGGACAAAAACAAAATCCCATGTCATACCAAAAAAGCAAAAAGACGTTCCGAATGAAATGAAAACGCCTTTAATTTCATGACGTTTCATGATGCACGTTCATATTATAGTCCTGAACGTGCAATGTACTAATAATTTAATATTTCCTGATATATCAGTAATGTAATCCGCTTTGAAAATATTGAATGAATTCACAATAAATTCAAAATACTATTGTAATCTAGTCAATGAGTATTTAGTAGATCCATTAAATAATTCAAATCAATGAATACAAAAGTAAATGGCATGAACAAATTTCCAAATGATGATGTAAACCGGGACTAATTTGTTATGCCACTGGATTCTCTCATTTATAGGTATGTCAATTAAACTACAACTGAATAGATCTCAAAGGAAAAAAAATAACTCAGAATTTATTTATATGACAAAAGTCAAACATGCACGATATTATGTACAACCATCAGTCACATTCAAAATATATCTTATCCAATATAAAATAAGTTGGCATAACACTTCCCATCCGAAATAGAAAGATTATTGCTTGCACGCTCTCTTTTAGATATTGGTAAAATATATATGATATTATGATAATTAAAATTAAATAAGAAAATGCCTGACGAAGGACACAAATATCATTACGACTTCATTGTTTTAACGTAAGATAATGTTAAAAGCGAAACAAACAATACAAAATCACTCGTAAACCAAGATATAAAATCATTTCTCTAAGTTGCAATGTGAACATTATGGCGGACTTACAATATTCTTAATTAATTTCAAATGATTTCAAATGTATTTTACAAATCCAGAATCACATTTTATGTTGAATGGATTCCATTATTTGAATACGCTGAGATACCAATAGTCTTGAATGATCTGCTGGAAAAGATAGTCTCGATATATGAGTGATATTAATCTAGATATGCTTTGAAGGAAGCCATGATTATCCCACAGTATATGCTTATTTTCGGAATCTCAATAAGCATTTTGTATTTCCAATGAAAAATTGTTAAATCAATGACTCCTCTCACTGTCTATGAACATAAATAAAAACTTTGTCTCGATATTTCCAAAAACTGATATTAACAGTAGGAATTACTAATATAGTTTAACACATTAGTTTGAAATAATTGTCAAAATATTGGAAATATTAAATCAATGCATTCTCGAATGTGGAATAATTGAATTGTGCTTTTCAAACAATTTGAACACAGGATAATCAACACCATTTTTGCCTTCTTAAATCACACACAAACATCCACCAACCCCAAAATATCTTGCATCAACTTTCATTATAATGATTGATTTATATTTTGGCACTTTAAGTATAGACTTTATTTTATCAACAGATTCATAACACTGGTTACACCAATGAAACGTTGAGGTCTGAATCGAACAAAACCCTCTCAGAGTCTCTGCAATTATCACATTTGAACACAATTTTGGATAACTCAATCCATACTAAACAAATTGCATCATTTTCTGTTTACTAACAGGAATTGTGTGTCCTTAATTTTTAAATCACCATGACCCACAATATGCACTAAATCTGCGACCCAAGCACAGAAAAAATCGTTTTGACCAAACTTATCTGGCATATTTTCATAACCAGATCCATACAAGAGTTATATTAGGGTTCCCAAGTGATATTTCTAGTTATCGCCATAGATGACGACGTCGCCGTGCTATGCCTGACAATCAAGTAAACCAGATGTAGTCATGTTTTTGGAATATTGATGACGACGCTTTCAAGTTGATGTGCATCACGTTATAATCATTACGCGCATCTGCAGTTGCACAGGCAAACATTTGATAGGAATGTGTCAAGTTCCATTTACATAGCTAAATTTGGTATCATATTTGGCATTTAACTCTCCTGTTACAATCATTCGTTTATGTAGCTGGAATTGAATCCGTGTTGGACTCACTGATGACATTACTATATTATATCTTTAAAGATACAGCTTCAGACGTGTAGAATCTACAGTTGTAAGGATTTTATAATATTTTATATTTCTGTGATCGAACAGTAGCAAATAAGCGCTCATATTCACCTAATAGATGCTTTTCAATCACTTATGCAAGCATTTCTAGTTCAATTTGTAATAGTTAAGAATACCGAGGAAGGGTTAAATCCGACGCAGTGAGCCTTCCGCAAAATATCTTTTCATAGGCGTTACAGGAACAGAGGTTTCAAGCTGTTGGATGCCGAATTTGTGAATTGATAGTTCCGCACAAAATGTTACCCCCACAATTAGACGGGATGAATTTATGCATTCACTGAAAAGCAAAAGCGATTTTGCTCTATTTTTAGTTTAATCATTTCTAGACTGATTGTCTCTGGAAATCTTAGAGACGCATACAATATCGTTTAAAAGTCGACCTACTTGGTCTTAGGCACTATACTAATAAAATTGCTCGTTAAATGCAGGAATTATTTGCTGACGAATCTTATGTATCATCTGACTTGGTTTCTCTCCGAGTTTACAACTGTGATCAACCGTATTGAAACATACTTTACATATCACATTGAAATTTGGTCAACATAAATTCAAGATGTTGTTTTATGCATTTTGACAAGCATGCCTCCTTCAGATCTTTACATTTTTATATGGTCATGTATGACAGGTACCATGTCTCTTGCAACAGTTTCTTATACTATTGACACCATATACGACACTTCATAGAAGTTTAGTAAAAGGTTCTGTTGTTTTATAATGAATGAAGACACATATTGACCACTCAATCGCTAACGAATCGCCAACCTACTGAAGTAAAACAAAACTTCATGTACAAATCTATATATATATATATATATATATATATATATATATATATATATATATATATATATATACGTAACCCACAATATACATGCGTGTCAATATATATCTTGCATTACATACCTGTTTTGATTATAAATGTATGAATATTTGTTTGAACAGAATCTGGCGTATTACCAAGACGTTGAAAATGGAGCATTCATGACTGTCCGATGTGTCAAAAAATCAAATGAACAGTGTGACAGAATCATCGTAAGTATAAAATGAGATAGATTCGAATGTACAGAAACCTGCGGAAGCAGTTAGAAACTATGAGATTATCTTGGTGATTTAGAGCAGTTGTATGTTCACCCTATTAAAGGGTGTAGCATTCTCCTAGTCTTACAGTCAAATACTCTAAGAAACAAACATTAGTCAGATACGAAGAAATGTGCAACCCTGAGTTTGTGAGGTCTGTCAACTGGTAGGCTATGTTATGGTCATCAATTTCTTCATTACGTTCATTACGGAAGGCATGATGCCGATAATCTTAAGACGTTATATACAAACAAACAAACAAACAAGCAAACATTTTTATATGTATGAAGGTTATGTGTCAATTATAAAAACACACGCGTTTAATCATTCTGCGATGTTGTCCCCATGATGAGCTGTTTCGGTGGTTATATCAATACAGAAAAGCTGAACTGGTGGCAATCATTTCAAAAAACGACTAGAAGAACATCCACGAAAGCATTATAGCATGTTATGTAACAATCTACTGGAAGAATAATAAACCAATGTATATAAGGACATGTGTAGTGGATCCAAAACTAAACTGGTAGCGTAGTTACGATCACATAGGATAAACATATATTAACTTTGGTTATGCGGATCTATTTGTTAATTAAGAAAGGCCGAGCTTCAGTTATCAGTTTAGCAAAATTGGTTTTCGCACAATCTTAAACATCGATATGTTAACCAGGAGGCCAATTCGAGCTTTATCTAAATGAAGCATTTATGTCGTTCCCCTTCGTACAAATGGATGGGTCCTCGAATTTGTATTCGTAGTTTTATCCATTATGGGTTACCATCCGAAATCTTCATTCAGAACATTAAATATAAAGTCCTCTTCTTGTGTGCATGACTATATTTATCTTTGTGTGCATATGCGTAATAAAGACTTTTGACCAGTTCCACATCAAGGCATAATATTAATTCTTGTATGTGTCATCTTTGTACTATAGAGACTGCTGCATTTTACGAGGATACGGCACGGCTTGTGCGAACATAAGCAATATGATAAAGATTTTGTGCTAGTTGCTACACAGGTTACATGTAAAATTCTGCAGCTAGTGTATCGCAAAGCATAATATCGCAATTTAAGTGGACGCGACTGCCGTTTCATTATGACAAAATATAGAGCAATACCATCTATTTAGATTGAATGAATCCCTAGACATTTACATTATACGCACTGCAGACGAAAACTGTAAGAACAACACGAATCAGCAGCTCTCATACCGAATATTCGGTGCATCATGTTTCGCCTTTGTTACTGATTGTGTGAAGATAACACATATGTTTAATTCTTAAAGCCATCCTTACATATCCTAATAAGTCCAGCTAATAAACGCATAAAACTGGCGAGGGTTCTCTCATATTAAATACTGCGTGAACAGAGGCAGGCCTACAAAGAATTATAGTCAACTGGCATAACCTAGAGAGATGCTTGGTAGTCTCAGCCATCGTACAATCCATGATGATATGTGGACAGTGTGTATATATGGTGATAGGTTTACAGGGCATGAATACGTCCCTGTGAAAACGAATTATCATTGTACTACTCATATTCGAGAGCATAAAGTAAGTCTTGCCATGCAAAACCCTTATACGAGAAAAGAAAAAAAGCAGAGTAATTGAATGTCGTATCGCCTAGTGAGGGACAACAACGAAAATAGGAAAATAGTTAAGTTTCTAAAGGTTGCGTCAATGAAAGCATCCACATGTAAGTAAGGTTCCAGTGGATTTGGATACAAAGTTTAAGTTAATGCAAGTAATACTGTCTTGGACATCAACCTCAACAGATGACCAAGAGTCCAAAGGCGTACGTCTTCCTCATTGACGGCGCAGATAACTGCATGCATTTCTCTCGCGCTGGCAACAATAATAAGCAAAATAATCTGCCCTTTCTAGATAAAGCACAAGGACAATCCGACAGAATCCGACAACTGTGTAGAAGTGTCTATTTGCTAAACCATCACTTCCTACAAAACCGAACAAATAATGGACACCACTAATTGATGTCACACTCCCTCTGCTTCTGTGGTTTCATCCAAATATGTTATCAAGAAAGATTCCATATATTGATCTATGATCATGTAGATTTATCGTTACGAACACGTGTGGGATTGACCGAGTACGGCTAAAGACATTTGTTATTTTATTTATTTCCATATCTCCGCTACACCAGTCCCGATGAATATTTCTCAGTGTGTGAGTGTCAACTCCGTTAAACATCGCAAGAATATTAAAGTTATCATTGATCAATTTTGGAAACTGTGTATGCCGCTGGGTTACTTAAATCACGTCTGTGTTTTTATGTCTGCCTCTGGAAAATATCCTAGCAGAGTTTGATTGTTTGTTCAACATTACTACTAAATTATTAATACTTCCATCGATGATATCAATGATAAATTCTATAACATCCCCATCATTAAACGATTTTGCGTTTTCGTTAAATAATTTAAACACATCGTAACACCGTCATCTACAGACGGAGCTTTCAAATACAACTTATCCCACGCTAACCATCTCATTATCAAATTAAGTTACAACCGCACCCTTTTACTACCATATAGGTATATTATCTGATAGTGTCGATGTATAATTTGTTTCTAGTCGCTAAAATCTCAAAAACAAATAAATTTGAAATATTGAATGACATACAATACAATGATTCATCTGATCGTGTTGTTTTGTCTCGGCAGCTGATGTTACAGAGTGTAAAAGTGACACATTTTGCAAATACACCAAAAGAATTATGGAATAATTTAAGAGCACAACAATGACTTTATGTTAAATACATTGACTCTATTCCAATTATTGATTTTAAAATTTGGACAATTTCATTATTCTGATTGTCATTATAGTGAAAAATTTCCTCAGGGTCGCATACATCTTGTGGGGGAAAATATGATAAAATTATCTAATCCTCGTGTTGAGTATTCAGGTCTATATACACTAGTAACTACATATAAGACCACACGTTTGTGAAACAAATATTTATAGACATTTATCCAACAAGTCAAAATTGTATCATCGACGATACATCATTGCAAATTAAAACAACATCGGAGAAACAAAATTACCTGATAAAAGTTAAAGATCAATATCTCAACATCGGTGTAAAATGTCACAACAACGACCACATATATATTTTCAATCTTAACGTATGTTAGCCCCGGACATTATACTTTTTCTCCTGGGTCAAAAAAATCCCCACGCGGACATATATTTACTAAAACATTATTTTCCGCTTTTGTTAGTTTCAACTTCCCCTCTGGCGCGGACAGTGCATTTTGTGTTGTGGTTAATTATTATACTCAATATCATCATTGTCCTGATGGTTTTGTGACATCTCCTCGTGTGAAACCCGTAAAAATCACAAAACAAAGTCAGTCACTGTTGTCTTTTAGATCCTCCCAGTCAATCATTAAATAATATTGGTCTACGCCGTTTTTAATCCATTAACCGGTGCATCGTGTGATAATTTTAACTGTTTAAGATGCCTGTTAAGAAAGAGTTTATCTAAATGATGAAAAACTTTACTAGAACGTCGTTCTAAACGATCTTTTATTACAGAAACCAAGCGTTCACCTTCTGTACAATACCACAGTGAACCATATTGCACTTTAAAAGGATTGTTATTATCTGCACCAATCCAACCTGGACAAATTGTTAAATCAGCACCAAGTATTTTAACGAACTCTTCTTCGCTCGGAAATATTGCGATCCTTTACTTAGTTTGAAACATATACAACTGGAATGAAGATCATCGTATTCATAATATATTCCACTTCTAAGTATGAAACCTTTTTTTTCCAAGTTTCCATTTTTTTGCGTTTTTTGTTTTAGTTTCACATTTATGATCCAAGCTCTAAACGAGTGATACAGGTCTCCAAACACTAATCTAATGTATTGATCAGGAGAACAAATCAATCAGCTGTAACAAATAAATAATTTCATATATTCAGCGTTAATAAATGGTTCAATCGATACGATAGCTCGGATAAGGACATCTGTATCCTCGATGACGCAAGGATCCAAATCACTATAATATTTATGTTTAGGATAATTGCGCCCTATTTTTAGACAAAAAGGTTTCGTCGAATATTTTCCATGGCGTCACAAAATTTATTTGTTTTAATCAAAACATGATTGTATTAGTGATTCAGTCGATACGATAACTAGGATTAACATGGAGACACATCCTTGTAAAATTTGAAAACAATATAACCAATTATAAACCTTTCTACTGTTTCTGTTCGCGTTTGCATACACTACTCACAGCATTTAAGTATGCGAGAATGACAACTCAGATTTAAAATTTCATAAGGTATCAGATTACATCAATACAATAGTAAAATATCGTTCGTGGTGTTTCAAAAATGTTACTACAAAACATTCTGGTCTCCATTAAAGGGTTTTGCTACCATATCACCGCCAGATAAAGAAGACCGAATAAAATACCTCGGAAAAAATTATATAAGAATTTTAAACACGAACATCTCTGATTCTGGAAATTATACTGTTCTACATTTACGTGACGGCGAGCCAGGTCTGTATTCTAAACTCAATCATATTCGATTTACAGTTTATCCATACGTAGATATCTGCCGCAGGCAATATCTAACTGTACTATAGGACTTAACAACCCCGTCACAGATAATTGCATTACACGAACAGAAATACTTTTTGGTTTTCTTTCCCCCACCGATAAATATCGCGGTACCTCCACAGGAATAATTTCACTGATATTAATTTCCACGATGTTATACTATTGGTAGTCTTCGCCAAACTAACATTTATACATTACATTCATGAGCAACAAGATTATTCTTTGATTCAGTATTTTCCAGAGCAAAACAAATTATTTTCCTCACAAAGTGATTTCCCGAGCAACAAAAACATTCTCAGATTTCATCAGCAATACAAATTATTCTATAACGGGTTGAATGATAATTTTAATTTTTGTCGCCACCCCACACAACTCAACATCAATAATATTCTGTTGGGTATTTTGTTTAAATTAATGTAGCCTCAAATGACGGCAATGGGTAGTCCGTTCATTATTACATAGTCGTAAGGGTCAGTTTGACAATTATTACAATCTTGGTAGTAGGCTTCGCTGCTTAGTAGTGAGGAGGGTCTATACAATACATCTTCATTGAAGTAATTTTCAAAGGGCTCAATGACATAGGACAGAATGATTGAGCAGGTCCATCGTGAAATAAAGTCTGTGAAAGTCTCCCATCGACTTGCTGCCAAATGCTGCGCATACTTCGCGAGCAGTCTGATGATCATCAGAATATATACCCATATGGACGAAGGTCATCTAAGCGGCATCCGTGTTCGGTATTTGTCATTAAACTCATCCCACCCACTGCTTATACGGATAGGCTCCTCCGACCGTCAGTAGTGGCAAATTGTGTGCGGTATCGATATCGTAAAGTGATTCGGATGCCATTTATGAGGTGGTCATCGGCAAACTTCGTTAGCTCATGAGACCGTAGCTATCAAGAAACGTTATTCTACGGATTTGTAATGTACTTTTACATGTTGTACGGAATAGCAAATAGTCGATGTAGTTCGTCTGTTGGAAGAAATCTTTCTTAGCTGAATCATTCCTATAGATTTTTACATAATCCTCATATTTTGGAGTCTGTTCATTTTTAGTACTGCAATGTCTAACGTTGTAAACAATAGATCAGCACTATTTAATATACAATTTCTTGGCATTTCAGTATGTGTTACGTATATCTGATGTCATATATTATAATGATTCGTTTTTCAGTGTTATTTATTTTCATTACATGCTGTTGTAATGTACATTTATTGTATAGAGATGACGTTTCTTGCAGACAATAGGTTGACCTGAACTATTATTTGGTAAACATATAATGTTGACTTATATCATGATCTTGATTAATGGTTAGTGGCAGACACGTAAACAGGATTTATATTAATTTTAAAATTATTAATTATTGTCGAGGTCAACATGGGACTAGTGAATTAGGAGTAAACAACTATTATTATTCAAGTAAGTTGATTGGTTCTCGTCATGGTCTTGTTAAGTGTATGTAATATGAAAAGAATCAGGTAACTCGACGATCTCGCAATTTGTTGATTGTTTTTTTCGAAACTGCTTTTAATTAAACGATATAATCTGTTTTAATAAAATGTTTTGTTTTGATCATTTACACCTGACGTGAGGACAGGTTTTTCTTCAGTTGTATCTAGTAGTTTTTGAATCCATGTAACCTTTCTTCAGACCAGTTGGAATTTAAATGATTAATTCGTATCTCTGGATATAATTGATGTCCTCATACAGAATTCTTGGACAATGACAGTTTATTCAATTTTTATTAGGTATTCAACACCGGATATTGTGTTTTAACAAGGACATGTAGATTAGCACAAAGAGATTTCAGCATGCGTAAATCTACTCCATCTTGCATTTTACAACAGGTCTCGAACTTGAATATCAGAAATCATTTCCTAAATTCGTGGATTATTCTTGGATTAGATTTTAAATTTGATTCTTACAACTAAGTTTCTTTTCATTTCTACAATCTTTTTCCAGAGAAATAAATTATTCGTTGAAAGTTTGGACAGTCTATTTTTTTTCCTCACTTTTTTTGTTCTTGTTTATTAGAGCCTACATTCCTTTATTTATGTATTGCCTTTTTGGCAATTCCTTATCATTCTTAATGACTATCATAAAATGTCTCCTAATGTCTCCTAAGAGATGAAACATTACTAAATGTTATGTCAATAGTATTGGTACAAACATGCATACCATTAATTAAACATGACGTTAATCCTTTTACAGGTTGAACTAACTATGCGATTTTATTAAGTTCCGAAGTCAAGTTTTGTATCATTTATATACATATGATTATATTGGTTACATGGATTAGATAACACATAAGTATAGAAACAAATTATACAAAATGATCAATAATCTATATCTAATGCTTTATGTATGAAAAAATAATTAATCACACATTTCACATTGTAGATATTGTTACTAAATTTCATGAATCTATATATTAAGAAAGTATGTTATTAGGAGTATTATTCCTCTACGTGTCATATAACATCCTTTAACGTTTAAAATGAAAGCTTAATGGATTCAAGTATTTACTAATGACAGGGAACATTGGAAATTATTGACCACTTTGACGATATATAAATTCACCTTCGTTCTAGAACGGAAACTTAAGAATAGGAAACAGAGATTACGAAATTCAACCAGCGGAAACCGATGTCGCATTTAGAAACTTGCATGACGAACCAGGTGCTAATGGTAGAAAATATGTTCTACAGGACCAAACACACACCCAAAGAGAATATTCAGTCAAAAACAAAGGTTTGAAATATTCTATTAGTGTTTCATAAAAGAATGTTTAAATCAATCTTTGCTTCTTAAATTGATTTTAAGAAGCAGAAAAGTTTAATTTATTTTTCTGAATTTATCTAATGAAGTATGACTAATAATTAAGATATGTTTTTTCTCGTGATTTCAAAGAAAAATTAGAACGACCCAGATTACTTATTGCTCACTATGAGTAACACACTTCTTTCTTGACGGAACATATTTTAAGTCACTATTCTATCTTAAAGGCTGCAACAGTCATCTACATTGGCAATATACAATAAATACAATTTAAAGGTGGTCATGATATTTGTAATTGATAACAAATAATCATCCTACAGATGCAGCTTATGAAATGGAGAAAACCAAAGAACAGAAACGTATGACTCTTTTCCGACGTTTCCAGGAACAGCATAAACAAAAACACTTATCACCAGCAATCGCTTCATTATCTGGCACGAATGAATCAACATTACCTAAGACTGGAAAAAGAGGTGAGATCTGCGAAAGCCGATAATTTGAAAACATGAAGAATGCTAGATAATTCAAGATGAGAATGATCAACTGAGTTTTATTGATGTATATCTATTTAATGTTATAATTTCATATCAATTACGACTATAACTAAAAAGATGAATATTATATGTATTCATGTAACCCATTTTAAAGACAATCATGTCAAGTTATTTTACATTAAAATGATACGTATCGATATTTATTTTTGAAGGCTGCAGAATATTACGATTATATTTTCTCGCTGCAATTATAGACCCAGATAAATCACGGCAGTTATCGGAATTCTACTACGTCAAGGTCGCCGTACTGATAGATTCAGGATTATGGGACTTGTAAGTGGTCACTTTGCATGAAATTTCTCCCTATAATCTATTGATTTCTTTTCTGTCTGTCTACCTGTCTGCATCTCTCTCTCTCTCTCTCTCTCTCTCTCTCTATATATATATATATATATATATATATATATATATATATATATATATATATATTATATATGTGTGTGTGCGCGTGTGTGTGTGTGTGTGTGTGTGTGTGTGTGTGTGTGTGGTTTTAAACATCCAAACGCCCACATTTCTCTATCAATCTACCCGCGTTCCCATTTACCACTATATGTGTATATATATATATATATATATATATATATATATATATATATATATATATATATATATATATATATATATATATACATATATTTCTTGAAACTATGATCACTCCTCAAACTTTTCTGCATTCTATATATCCTTTTTGTCAGCATTCACACTAACAAACAAACCTTCACATAAATAAACAATATTTTTCATATCTAATTACAGCTATTATTCTACTGTACATTCACTTCATCTACTAACAAGAAATCGTATTACGACAGTAATGATACAAGGATGGTATTCACACATTATGAACGGTGTAAGTAATGATTTTTCAACTAAAGAACAGAATATTCATTTTATTTTCATACACATCTTTTAATAAACACAAATGATGATTTGAAACGGACCTATGCGTGACCCTTCAGGACATAAGAACATTTTAAGACATTGTTAAGATGTGTCTTGTTGTTACTAATAGATAATATAAAGACAATGTTCGTAAGCAGGTTTATCTGTAAACAGGTTTATCTGTAAACAGGTTTATTCTGTAAACAGGTTTATCTGTAAACAGGTGCATTCCATATTTTCTCTAACAACTTCTTTCAATACCTTTTATTGCATAACGAACATGTTTGGAAATTCTAAGCAGACGTTCAAGTAAGTGGTGGCGTCTACGAAGTGAACAATCTTTTGGTATTGTTAGTGTCTGGTTTAAAATGATTTTATCTTTCTGGATAGATAGAAACATTCTTTTTATGCCAAAAGTAGATAACTCTGCAAATTATGTGTAATATCTTTAAAAAGAACTAGAAGGAACACATTTTAATTTTGAGCTTTATTTTCAAATCGTAAATTATAACAAATCCTAAAGACTTACTTCTTTTGTGCCACAGGTAAATATGATCTACAAAGGAATAGAAGATACCAGTATACGTATCATCGTTATCCTTAGTGAATTTATCATTTTCAAGGTAAACATTTTGTCAACTCGTTATACCTGCATGTCCTTGAGTGCTTTTGATTCTATGCATGTTTTATCTGTAAAACACACAAGTTAATTTATGTCATCTATTACAACAGATGATGTAACCTTAAATGCCTGTTGCTATTGACATTTCTCAAATGATATCCGCCCCTTTCTGCGTACATTCAGATTATTAAACAGAAAATCTTCCGCTCACCAACGGATTTCGATATGACGTTTATACTTAAATGGCAAATCCCGGGAAGCAAGTTTCAAACTGCAGTGCATGGATTTATTATAAATGTTTAACGGAATAAAATATATACATTCTGTCAGGAGGTTTTGTCACCGAGAAGAAAAAGAAAGAAACATTTTCCATTATTCTAAAGAGAGACGGCAACAAGATCGTTTAATTCCAACACGATTGCAAGATGATTTATATTTTCAGATAGCACCACCAATGCAACATATAAAACTAGTTTCGTTTCAGCAGCACAGTTACATTTATTTAATTTTTTATGCAGAACATATAATAATAATTATTATAATAACATTGATGGACTGGGTAAACAAATGCTTAAAACATGGCACATGCTATCATTTTCTTTGTTTCACTGAATCACAACCACTGTTGTATACGTTATATGCGTTGATTATCATCTCCATTACAAGCCAGTTTGCACCGCTATTTCAATTCAACATTATATTTCCTGCTTTTATTTGTATTTTTGCGTATAGAAGAAACATGATTTTCAACTCCATGAATCGAGAGTGGTGAATTCAGAGGGGGTGGATCTCGTAGATGGTCACAGCTATCTTAATGATATAATAACATGGGACAAGGAAACCGATGTGAAAGAAAAGAAATTATTCAGCCATGGAATGCTCTTTACGAGGTACGTAGATGTCCGCCATATCTAATATCGACTCGCCGATTCCACCAATATGAAGTGAAATACGGTATTCAAGGGATTAGATTAATGGTCAACAAATACACATTTTACTTATTTTCTCATTAAATATTAATACTTTCAAGCCACGTCGTAACTCACAAAAGAAAACTGTAATTGTTTTCTCTACAGTGTACGTTCCCTAAAGTAAATATGATGATGTTCTTCCCAATGCATAATGGATATAGAGATTTTATTGTATATAAGACGCTCTTTAATATTTCCAAATATTGAACTCGGTTTACTTTATTATTACCCTTTCACTAAGGCGCCCCGAGCGTCCGAGTGGTCTAAAGCGCTGTCCGTTGCGGACCACTACCATCTCACCTCTGTCTGATTGGGTTCAAGTCTCGGATTCGGCCAATGTGGGTCTGTGAGAAAGCTTGCCAGAAGCTTCTCGTGGGTTGGGAGTTCTTTACGGGGTTGTTTTTGTATTTCCTCCACTATTAATACTGGCCGCCATTAAGCCAAAATCGACATCCCACTTGCAATCGTCTGCAAAAAGTCTATATCTGCTAAGTACATCCAAAACGGGTTTAATAAGGCTGTTCGTTCGTGATGAGATGCATTGATGACTTAACGCCTCCTTCTAACGGCATTTTGCACTGATTACGCGTCAAGTTCTCCTTACTATATAGTGTAATTGATGTTTTCTTAAACACATGATCACTTCATTTCGTAGCTGTTTTCTTTCGTGTTGTGACTCATCACTGTTTAAAACCAACTTATTGTCGTGCATTGATTATACCATGAATACGGCCACTAATGGATATAGAGATTTTATTTTATATAAGAAGCTCTTTAATATTTCCAAATATTGAACTCGGTTTACTATATTATTACCTTTACACTACAACGCATTGTTCAACATTAATTTCATAAACGTACTACGCATAATGCAGAAAGGTGGTAAGGGTACATCGGATAGATATTTTAAGATGTTTTAGAATGTTTTTCACCTGTAAATTAAGTGAAATTTGATTGTATTCCACGTGTCATCAATGTCTGCAATGTTAACATTATCTTCGGTGAGATCATTTGTGCACTCGCTTAATAATGTTGTTTATTACACAATCGCTTGAGTTCATCTGAAAAGTGATTTCTAGACTTGTTTTAATAACACTTCACTTCAGTGCAGCATATTCTTAAACACTGAACTGAAAGGTCAGTTTCTAACATATTATCAGTGTATACCTTTTAGTATCAAAATATAAATTGCATGTGTATCCTGTTTTAATCTTTAACGTAGCTTTAACAGTTTTGTAGTCATATCACTACGACACCGGCCTTTGGCAGTTTACAATGAATTTGTCCACTGGGGCTGCGATCGTGGGAAAACATTATTAACCCTTCTGGAAATATTTGTTCTGGACGAATACTTTTGACCGATTTCTCTCTACAGCGGTTTGTTATGACATGTATTCGTATCATATCCCTAAGGCAAGAACAATAGCAAGTAAAACTGCAGCTATTGCTCAGCTGATAGTGGCGGTGGGGTGGAGGTACATCTGTAGCATGTAACCCACCCTATATACAAGGGTGGCTTAAATATGAACTTTCAGAAGTAAATAAACTCACCTTGGTTCACAGGAAAATGAAAACTTAAACTGGTCTCTCCAACTGACAGAACTTTATCCATCCTCAGCATTTTTACGGAGTAAAAGCATATCCGACACTATAAAATAGATTTCTTTTTGTCTTCTGTACAATATGATGTTCCGAATGAACTGCAAATATCCGGCCACAAATACACTACAGTAAATACGTGTATTGATTCATTCAGTAATCGTCTTTTCAAACAAATATTGTAACAATATCATGTTTAGTTTGGATGCGGAAATTTAAGATAAACACTGGCACTGTGTTGTCTATGCCAACTTTAACCGGTACTGTGCACAGTATCAACAATATGACATCAGAGGAATTGGTAGTTTTGTGTTGACAAATGACTTTGTCTTTGTCTTTCTTTTGGACGCCTAATATTTTATTTATAGTTTGCAAAACTGCATAATCGTCATTTGCTATTTAAGTTGGTTTGGGTATATTTATATGAACAACAAATGAAAGGTAAATTGTCTGTCAGAATTAACGTAATTGTTCATACATCTTTCTAAGGAAATAAATTGCTACTGTATCAACTAAATTTGTGATAAAAGGAATATCAAATGGGTAATAATTTATTAATAAATTTATCATACTTGTTAAACAAGCCACGGGCTGCGAAAACTGAACATTTGTTTAACCTCCTTTCATTTAAATAGTAAATCATTACCCATTTGATATATTCTATATATTTAATATAATGATGTCGAACATAACCTTTTTCGCACTCAGTAAAGATCCCCCCCCCAAAAAAAAAAAAAAAAAAAAAATAAATAAATAAATAAATTAATAAATAATTAAATAAATAAATAAACAACACAAAATGTTACTAAATCTAACTTTCTCCTTATGTAATTGTTTTCCAATTAAGGCAAATTTTCTTTTCTCATCCTCAGGGAAATAACTTATTTCCAAATTGTCAATACCTTTCTTAATACCTTTGACTTTAATATTTCGTTATCAATGTTACTGCATGTAGTAAATAAGGATTACATATTTGTCCGTGTGTCAAAAAGCATATTTCAAATATACATACTATTTGTACACAAGCATTTTCTAAATGTACATAATATTTGTACAATGGCATATAGTAAATGTACATACTATTTGAACACAGGCAAATTGTAAATGTGAATACCATTTGTAAACAGGCATATACTTAATGTAAATACTATTTGTACAAAGCCATATTGTAGATGTATTTGTTTATTTTAGGTACAAAATGTTTCTACATGAACTTGGTGAAAGGGAACTGAGCGGTAAGTGTTCTCTCTCTCTCTCTCTCTCTCTCTCTCTCTCTCTCTCTCTCTCTCTCTCTCTCTCTCTCTCTCTCTCTCTCTATAGTACTACATGTATCATAACAATTTTTAATTAGCCTGATCTATGCCTGCAACACATTTTCTGTTTAGGGCCATGTATCACACACACACACACACACACACATATATATATATATATATATATATATATATATATATATATATCCAATTCTCTTGGAGCCTCTTAGAATCAAATCCAGATCCAGGCCTTCACGAGTGGCTTGACTAAGCCCTGCGGAACCTGTTTAAACGGACTAGAGAAGGGATGACAGGCGATGTTCTTGCGCCTCAATGCCAGACGCTTCGGGCAGATGGGGCTCGTCAATCTTTGGTGTTCGACCATCTAGGAGAAGGTAAACTCTGACGTCAAACATTCGCTGCCTTGCGGCTATAGCATCTCATGGAACAGGCTAAGGGAGTAAACACTAACATAAAATCTAGAGATCGAGTCTGTAAAGCGGCTAGGCTTTGTTTTCAGTATCATCTCGGCTTCTCCTGTGGCGCCGCTGGTGCCATGATGTATCAGTTCTCCTTTCCCTTTGATCCACCAGCAGCTAGGAGTGGGGGAATCAGCTGAATGGACATAAACTGATTCTAAGTATCACCCTGTTCAGGCTTTTGCCCTCGATAGGACACCATGGGGTTGCTACCAACGGTGGGAAAAACCAACATGTCTCACTGGACACCTACCACCTGCATCAAGCTGGGCAGAAATCAGACAATAACTGACGAAGCAAAAGAGTTTGGTGTTGGATTCACCGTCAGGAACTATACTGCTGGGGATGAGAGATCACTGCCAGCAAGTAAACGGACGCCATGTATCCCACCGCCTCCACACCACAACCAGGCTTGTTAACCTGATCAACGTGTACGCTCCCAGACTAAAGGCTCCACTGCAGGTAACAAGGATGAGTTCTACGAAGGATTTAACTCGCAGATCGACAAAATTCCCAAGGGAGAGAACTTGTCATTACTGGGCGACTTTAACGCTAGGTTGGGTGCTCACCAAGTCTCTTGGTCTTCACGTCTTGGAAATGTTTGCATTGGAAAGATGAATCTTAACATCACCAATTAATTTGTTCAGACAAAGCTAAAGGATAAAGTGTCTTGTAGGCATCCCGGACCAAACACTTTCACCATCTGTACATAATCATTACCAGACGGTCTGCCATGAAGAGAGTGCTTCTTACAAGTACCATCTACAGCGCTGACTGCAACACTGACCACTCGTTGGTGGTGTGCTGAAAAATAAAGCTTCAGCCTAAGAAGATACACCGTTACAGGCAGGAGGGTAAACCACACATTGACGTGTGTAAAAAGTCATATCCAGACAAAAGCTGAGTAATTCACGTATGCTTACTCCAAATCGTTTCATTCAGAATGTCTGAACGGCAGTGATAACGAAAGATGGGATCACATCAAAGATACTTTGTACAGCACTGCCACACAGATCATTGATAAGAAACAGTCAAAGAACATAGACTATTTTGACGCTAACTTCGCCACACTAACGCTAGCCATATTATAGCATCGCAGCGCTCACCTAGAATACAAACGATCCCTCTGCCAGAGGTCTCTACGGGCATACAGGTTAACCAGTAGCAAAGTTCAGAGGTTTGCACGGCAGTGCGCCAATGAATACTGGCTTCAGCTCTGACAGACGATCAAGTCATCAGCTGACATGGGAAACATCAAAAACATGTAAGATGGCATACATAAATCAATGAATCCAACAACGAAAGTGATACAACCACTTACGTCTTCCACAGGCAATACCATTCACGACAAGAGCAAGCAGATGGGGGTAATATGGAGAGGTACAGTGAACTGTACTCTAGAGGGAAACACGTGAATAACGCTGCCCTAAACGACATTGAATACACTTCGCGCATGGCCCCACTGGATAAGAAACTTACTGTGGCAGAACTAAAGAAGACCTTATAGAAAGTGTCCTTAGTTAAAGCCCCAGAGAAGTATAGCATCTCAGCAAACGTCATCAAGTGCGCCTCCAGAGTCCTGCTCACAACCCTGCACGACCATCTCTGCCAGTGCTGGAATACGGCTGCAGTACCTCAGGACACGAGAATCCCCAATATTGTAACCATATACAGGAACAAAGTCGACATAAATGACTGCAGCAATTACTGTGGGTTATCGTTTTCAGCATCCTCATCCTCAACATAATGCAGACGTGTTCTGACAGAGTGTATCCAGAGTCTCACATGGGAGCCGTGCAGAGACGTCTACAACTGACATGAATTTTCTCGCAGGCAACTGCAGAATAAATCCAGAGAACAACACATACCCCTCTTCGTGGGGAAGACTGGATGCCATCCGAAGCTTCTAAGTATGAACCAGTGTTTCCACGAACACATGAAAGGCACAATGCAGTACAATGGCTCAACGTCCGCCCCCTTCCACATCCACAACGGAGTGAAACAGTGTTGCGTCCCAACCCCCAATCTCTTCGGCATTTTCTTCTCTCTACTGCTAAAGCATACCTTTGAGACGTCCATAGAAAACATCTATCTGCACACACGATCAGACTGCAAACCGTTCAACCTGGCACGAGTGAAGGAAAAGAGCAAAGTCCGTGAAGCACACATAAGGAACATGCTCTTTGCAGATGATGCTGCCGTAGCCACTCACACATAAGCTGAGTTACAGCACCTGATGGACCGATTTGCTAAAGCATGCGCTGAGTTAAAACTGACCATAAGCCTCAAGAAAACAAATGGTATGGCTCAGAACGCGGACCCCACAAACATCAACAAAAAATAAGAACGTGAGGTAGTCAATATGTTCACGTACCTCGGCTCTGCCATACCATACAGACTATCGCTCGATGCTGAGCTCAACAATCGGTTTGGAAAGACATCAAAAACTCTGTACTGGCTGTCGCAAAGTGTTGGGAACAACAGTTTGCTGGGGTTGAACACCACCAACTTTGCATCAAATGTTTGGGCGATGAACGCCGGATGGATGAAGGACGGATCCAAAAATACAATCTCTTTTCGGAACTTGCCTCTGACAAAATCTCTATCCGACGGCCACATCTCCGCTTCAAGGATGTCTTCAAGCGCGACATAAAAGCCCTTGACATCGATGTCAATACCTAAAAAGAGCTTACTCTAGACAGGCCCAGATGGCGACATGCTCTGATCACTGGCTTAAAAGCCGTTGATGACAAGCTACGCATGCTAGTTGATGAAACGCGATCTCGGAGGAAGAAGAAGCAGATGTAACACAAACCATAAGCGCACTTCCATCGTCTTTCGAGACTAACCGATGCCAACACATAAATTAACAAATAAAAATAAAACAGACTTGTCAGGTCCCATATTTTTAAATCCAATCTAATATATAATTTTTCGATTGCATTACGAAAATAACACCGGCTATGAGAGAGAAGAATGGGAATCTAGTAAAACAGATTGTGAAATATATGATAACCTTATATCAAGTATAGACTAGAGTACTACGATAGGAACTTGCTATGATATAATCGACGCTGTTGACGAATTTACTCTGTCGTATATACAATGTGCTAAACATTGTATCCCAATTTGCATGTTAACTGTTCGGATGAGATTCAACTGTTGATATGGCAGCACAATTCGCATAAAAAGCAGTGAGCGCGACCTCATAAATTACGTAGTTAATAATAATAATAATAATAATAATAATAATAATAATGGTCATTGGCGAATGTAAAACATTTAGATAACAATGCAAAACGAACAAAGAAAAAGCGTGGAGCAGTTGGAATCTATTTGAAATCTTGGTGTCACTATGTGCAGGAAGATTTAACGATATCAATATGCCCTTTCGGACAATATGTCCTTTAGGGAGCATTGACGTGAATGGATCGCTACATGAAGTGATGTCAGATGTTGAAAAAAAGCAGAATTTTGTAATTCATTTCATGATGCTGCAATGCAGGTTTATGGCAGTCTTCTGTATATACGTATCAAAACTAACAATAGACAAACAAATATATTAGAGACTAAACAATACATATCTGATATAATCAACATTTTAGCCACTCATAAATCATGTAAGGGGACCCTAGTGGCCGAGTCGTCTAAAGCGCTTTCCGTTACGGATCACTGCCGTCTCACCTCTGTCTGCGTGATTTCGAGTCTAAGATTCGGCTAATGTAGTTATGTGAGAAAGCGTGCCAGTAGCTTCTCGTGGGTTGGTGGTTCTTTCCGGAGGTTTTCCCGGGTTCTTCCTCCTCCAATAATACTGTCCGCCATGTATAGCCTATCGTGTGCTGAAAAATGGCGTTAAACCCTAAAAACAAACAAACAAACATATGTCATGTGATGTGGATACAATAAGTCGCGATATGATTACACACTGTTGCTTCGATACTCAGACCACACCTCATCATCTGACTGATAAGTACCATAGCAGGTATGGCAAATGTGTGGTCTTTCGCGATGTCTCTTAAAGCATTTATTACGGTCTAGCATAAAGATGTAATACATAAATTAAAGAACAACGGCATTGATATATCTCACACTGATTGTTTCACAGTTTTTCTATCGAATACACTTCAAACAAAGTTTGTAAATTCTGCCGAATCAAATAATCAAATGGCAGTCTGTTACAGTTGGCATACCACATGACTTAGTGTAAGGTCCGTTAGTATTTATGGTGTGTTTAACGATATAGGCGATGAACTGTTGAGTGCAATGAGACTCGTTGCTGTGAATACCTGAATGGCGTATTTATATAATGATAATGAGGACGACGATTATGTACCGAACACTGATTTACAAACGCTTTACGGCAGTGGCGTGTTGACGTTAACCCAGCCCATATTGAGTCAATGGTATTCTTGTAGTCTATGACGTGGTTTCCCAGACCTAAAACTCATAAACGAAATCATACATTTTACTTAGTTCAACACACATATTGACATAACATTCAGTAGTCCACGACATTTGAAGAAACATGTTGGTAACATATTTATGTCGACATCAAAAATGATAGTTACTCTGATAACACTTACATATAATATTTAGCGGGAAAACGTTAGATAAGATATATATTACAGATATCCGCCCGTTACTACAATTTCTTCTACGAGATGGTTTTCCCGCCGAAAAATATTCTCAAATTAGAAACGTTCTAATTAGAAGCAGGAGAATATTAACTGGGTTCACTTAAAGTGTCTCATGTCATGAGATTTATCGCGACATTGGTTGATATACCTTATCGGACAGACACCGGTTTCATCAGCTACGCTTTACATTCATAAACTTGTATACGAGTCTCTCCTTTGCATCTTTGCTGACATTATACCACCACTGAGTGGAGACACAAGCATAACCATTATTTAATCGCATTCAGGTCAAACTAGAAATAAGCAGAAATTCATTCCTAAACATTACTGTTCATGTACGGAACTCGGGCCCGTATTTAAGGTGAAAGCATATATTCTATCTCCACAAGTAAAACAGAGTTTAATACAACACAAGTGTCTAACCATATTTTCGTTAGTAAAAGGGACTCATCCATTCTACCTTCATGAATTAGAAATAACTATAGTGATTCATATATTTTCTAATCATTTAAGAATTAATCCATTGTGTCTTTGTAATAATCGTTTAGACAAAATATAATTCAAGTACTATATTGAACAGAGTAGGAAATATATTTTAGAATATAAAAAATCTACATGCACTAGCGACTATAAATAATGTGTTATACGGATAATCAGATTTTACAAAAACTATTAATAGTTTGCTATAAACAGTCAATAAAGGCACGATAATTTACGTTAATTTGGAGTATTCTCAATGCTTTTTCTTTGCTCAATTAATTACTGCTAAATTTCTTATTTAAAAAAGAAAAACACGCTTTTCTAAGTTTTGCTGCTGGTTTCATATTGTTCTCAGTTTGATCTTTTTTCTCCATCTATATTTATTTGAATTGAGTATATTTAGATAAAATTGTTTGAAACATTATTGTATTACCTCTATTCCTTTCATATCGGTTGTGTGTGTGACATGTACTAAGGTGAGTGAACTGGTATCTCTATCCCATATATATATATATACTAATAAAACCGAAACATACAAGTAAATTCAATTCGTTATCAATTTCCTTATAATATAAAATGAAAATTATAAAGACATATATTATTATGAATTTATAAACAAATAATCTTAAGCGTTCTACCTCTAGTCCCAAGCTATACAATGTTTCTTATCATTTACAATAGTATTTAATGTTCTGATCTAAGACAATCATACAATCCATATCAATGTTTTTCATTGAATTAAAAGTCAATGAGCACGTTAGTAATGTCAATGAATAATTTTAATAAATAGTTACACTCGTATTATTACAAGCACAACTGCAACCTCCGAATAAGGAATCAAACTGACCGTTATAGAATAGCAATTGACTACTTGCGTGTCAAATCCCTATGTATGTACATTTTCACTTCCCCTACACACTAGTCTAACTATAAACAGAACAGAACTTGAATTTTTGATGCGTACACATGTTATATTATAACTTACAATCATTAACTACATCTGCTAGATAAATATGTTTACAATAGACAACCATGGGCAAAAGTTAAGCACGCAGTTTATTTTAAATTTACATAACACATGCGTTGATAGTTTTCTGATGAATTCAACGGACTGTTTTTTTCTGAATGATTTCAAGAGGTATGTAGATGTATTATTTATACCTAATAGTTTACTATATTTTGCATTTATGTAAGATTATAGCATTTGCATAACAAACTAGTTTGGCCAAGCAATATTTGTTCTGGCTAGCTGGATTTGTATTAGAAGTACAACGTGCAATACAATACGTAATTACCTCCCTTGTATTTCAGAGCATGGATGTAATTATTTTTTAATTTTTCTTTCTCGGCCTACACCATTCACGGCTACGTTAATGTATCACGAAGCTTTTCGGCTGCGAAAGCTGTAAATATGCTACGCCTTTGCAAAACATTGAATACACTGAAGACAATGTATGTTGGGGACCATTGCATTGCTACCCAAACAAACATATTGTAATTAATTAATCACTGATGAAAGTGTTCTTGTAACCAGTATAGTATGCCCATTCATATCAGAGTATCTGGTAAGCCATGTACTTTGTTAGTAATTATGGCATCTAGTCTTCTTGTTTCATTTCAGGTTTGTGCTTTGTAGGTGAGGTATGTAATGTTGGTACAAGAATGTCGGCAGTCGAAAGACGTGGATATGTTTGGATGGTTCGTGCAGCGGCACATGAACTCGGACACAAGTAAGGCAACTATTAGCGACCTATTTGTCTCCCGCATCGCATGAACGCCCACTCGCTTAGCGATTCTGATGTCTTGCATTGGATATCTCATTTATCAAAAAGCAGTTCGGACGTTTATACAATGCATGTGGTTTGTTTTTAAATTTGTTGTCATGTTTCAATTACCAGATCAATATATCATCCTGATAGAGGAAAATATTTCCGTTTCCAATAAATTAAAATACATTAAGTTATACAATGATATGGCATATGTTATTATAATGAAAATTTGGAGACCACTTTTTCCCCATCCTTTTAAGTTCGACGTTTTTCCCATAGGTGTTTGCATAACACTGTCTTATTGGTGTTATATTACTAACATATCTATTGAACGTGTTTGTTCCATCAGCAAAAGGCTTAAGTTTATGTTGCGATACTACTGCAATCAGAAGGGATAATAATGTTTCTTTCAGGTATATAGTCATACGCCTTGTGTGTCTCTTATTTCCAGTCTTGGTGCAGAACACGACGGTGAAGAGGATGCCACAAATTGTACGTCAGAGGATTCATTTATTATGACTAACGTAATTTTGGGAAATAATCCAGACGAACCATACAACAAGAACCCCTGGCACTTCTCTACCTGTTCAATAAACGCGTTTAAGAGAACACTACCGACCAAGTATGTGCAATGTTTATCCGAATATAATATATTATAAAGTTGCATTTGTTTCAGACATTAATAGGAATTACTGGCTTGGCAAGTAGTTTTTAAGGGGAACAATGTTATTTATACACATTGATACTATCAAAACTATCAACCGGTTTGAACCTCAAATCAAGAAGCATTGTCTAAATAATGATTGCAAAGACAACTTGGGCATATGACATGTACTTCCAATCACATAAGTAAACATGAATGGCAGTATCTAACATGAATGAATGTTACTGTTCTCATATATATATATATATATATATATATATATATATATATATATATAGATGACGGACGGAAACTGAAACTCTAAAATAGATAACTAGATAACGCAAAACTGATTGCATGAAAGAAGATTTCTCAAACGCATAAGACCGTAATCACAAGCTATATATATATATATATATATATATATATATATATATATATATATATATATATATATATATATATATGTATGTATACATATATATATATATATAATTTAAATGAATTAAAAGTAACGGAGATTTATCATAAGAAATGTCCTTCATGTTTTTTAATTGATGTACCATTGTAGAAACCGTCCACGTCAAAGAAATGTTGTTTCTTTAAAAGGTAAGATAATGTATCAATTAAATTATATTTAAACACTCTTTTCAATTCACCCTGCCAGTTATGTCTTTTCATTTTTGATTCTAGAACATTTTAGAGCTCTTTTTATCTTAATGAACCAACTTTATGTACAACAGACTAATTTTTATTACAGTAGTTACTGACGGCAAGCTTTTGTGAAAACAAATAAAGAACAAGGTTTAGTGTGTTCTAAGTATGCATGATTCCAAATTATTAGAAAACTCATATTTATTAATCAACGCTGATTTTGATTCACTCATATAATTCCTGTTTCACCCAGTGTATGTATATAACTTTATTATTCAGATTCACCCATATTCATGTATTGCCAATATCCTGCATTTCCTGCGTAGTACATATGCTGCATATGCATCTGTATTGCACATTTTGAAGGTATTTCTCAGCTGTGTAATGGAATACGTGTCTAGAGTAAGACATCAAAGGAAGTTTACATATCTTCAACGTGTTTTACAATTTCGTATCCTTAAGCAACGAGTATCGGCCTTGTCAAGATAATAAGAAGTATCGAGACCAACTATTGTTAGTTATTTTTGGTAAACGAGCTAAACATGAATAAACCACAAAAGAATCATCATCTCAATATATGACATTGTAATTGTAATATATGTTACTGTTGCGAATTTATTTACATAACTGATCCTATTTCCTCCTATTGTACGTCTGATTTTGTTTGGGAATGCGGTCTTATGCGTTTTAGAAAAATCCTTTCATATAACTTTAGAGTTTCAGTTTTTCGTTATCTATTTTTGTAAATATATTTACATCGCAAATATATATATATATATATATATATATATATATATATATATATATATATATATATATATATATATATATATATTATACAATTTCATTATATTTTTATGTTGTCCTCAACGTCGTTTGCCTGAATCATGGTACTATAAGTTAAGTTGTTCCCTTTCACGTATTAGTCCTTTGAATGAGTATTCCTTCAGAGGAAAAACACGCAATTACAGGTATGTCCGCTGATTGGTAGAAAAAAAAGGGCTCATTTGATGTGAAATGTTTATTTCTTCGAACGGCATTTCAATTTATTGTTTGTTTTTAAATATACATAAATTGTCTGAGAAATATAAAAAGAACCCAGCTTTTAATATTCACCATAAATGATATGCGATAAATGTACACAAAAACGTATAAACTTGTTTTTATAATGATTTGTGAAATAAAAATAATAACCAAATGTTGCAGTATCCAATGCCAAGATGCCTTTAGATCCCCAAGGGTTAATCAAAATGTCCTTTGGTTTAACCAAGCCAATATATCGCACACACAATCTCGTCTACTCTTGGATGGGTGTTTATGCTTCTTCCAAATACTCGTCGAACCTTTCATCTTGACTAGGATGCTCTACTTCACAACCACAGTAGTATCCTCTGATAGATCTATGATTACAATAGTGGTGAGGAAAATAGAAACTGAAATGATTTTGGTCTGCAAATCTGGTGTTTCTTCAAGTATTCAGTTTTACATCGGATGTTACTGTCATTATTATTTTATAGACGGCAATCATCATCCTCTTCAGCTTTTATTGTTGTATTTCTTTTTTGTGATGGTCTATAGACAATGAGAGTTTCGACTTTCACTCGTCGTAGTGAATCTGTTTGGAGGTACTTAAATGCTACGTAATGAAAGCCGTGATATTTTGCCCACTCTGAAAGCATGCAACGATTGATTGATGGTACGATTGATTGTAAGGTCTCCTCGATCTTCTTATTTTTAAGCCATTTTTCCTGTTTTCATTAGACGTCATAGGACTAGGACTGTTATGTGTGAACTATTAGATGCAACTATATTGATAGAATGAACTGGAAAGATTCTTGTACATCGTTCTTTTGTAGCTGAATTCGTCTACACTGGTTTTCGGAACATCTTTTTAGCTTTATATTTGTCACTGCTAGACGACGACATCTTTTAATGAATGTGAAATTGCAATCTAATTGGAAAATACCTGATTTATAACAGGTTGTGAAACCATCCTCACTATTCAAGTAGAAGAGAACGGGACAACAACAGTATACATCGTTTTAAAGTCAGCATGTTCGGGTTTCTGTCTGCGTTCATACTGCAGTATATGTATTACTTGACAGAAAGGGGTCTTTTTCAAGAATGTTTCTTGCAAGAGATGAATTTACTGCACAGGCTTACTATCATTGTAATTCTTTTCTTAGTAGTTTTTTAATTGGATTTTGAGTGGGGTTTTTTTTCTTTCATTTATACCTTTTGCTACTTTATGAGAAATGTATCGTACAAGAAAACGAACGTCCCATAAACGCACCTAGCACCTGGTTTCACGATATTGTGTTCCTCATTTTAGTATCGATTCTGAACTCGGCCATGTATCAAAGCTACTTCACGTTGTACTTGATACAGAATCGAAATGTTTGTTGGTTTGTCTATTTTTGGTTGATTGGCGAGGTAGCTGTTTGTACCATTTTTGTAAATCTTTGGTATAACTCGGCCAGGGCTCGAACCCACAACCTACCGCTTCCGTGGCGGACGCTTTAACAACTAGGCCATCGGAGCGGTATCGGAATGTTTGTAGTAAGTCAAGAGTTCTACGCAAAAATCATATCAGGACTTACTAGAGACTTCAAAGAAAGGCAGCCACACTTGTACATTCATTTTGTATGATTGCAGTTTGGAAGATTACTTGAGATGAATCATTAGGGGCAAAGATAGGGTGAATCGTGATTTTAATAGTCTTAAAGACGGAAGAAAATGAGGAAGGTGACGCGTAAACTTTTGTATCTCCTTGTTCACACAATTCCTGTAACACATTCGTAGGTACGTTCAGATAACTTACTGTGATAGAAATGTTAGTGACATAGTCAATAACATAATTTTGCAAGGGTATCCCTATTGCTAATCTAACACGTGCGTTTAAATTGGACTTTTATCATTTTTCACAGCACAGCATATGAACATCAAAGTTGATGATATGCATATGCTTTATACATTCATAGTGATATATTGTGATCATTACTTTGATGTCCGTCTCGTGAAAGCTAAAACTTAATTCTTCTTTGTTTTCTTTTAATGCATCTTCATGAAGTTCGATCCCAACATAATTCACTATGTGTTGAATAACTTCAATTACCACCCCCACCCCCACCCCTGAACTTCTTTGTAAGATTGAATGTAACGTCGAGACGAGATATATACAGTCTTACAGTATTTTAGTAATTGATGAATGTATGAAAAATCATACATCATACATCATACTCCGGAGATTGTTTTGAAAATCATGTTGGCAAGATATTGTTGTATCAAGAGCGAGATGCCCACGCTGAGGCTTGTGTCAGTTATACTCCAACATTTAGTTTTTATTTAGTATAAAATAGGAATATAATAAAACTTACGATCTGCATTTTAATTTGTTTTCAGTGTTCAGTTAAATCTGTTCGCAATACATGTAGGAGCGTTTTCGTATCTTAGAAGGTAAAATGAGAATACTAATCTGGGACTACAGAGGAGAAGAAATCACACATCTAACACCATTGGGCATGTCGAAAGAATTTTATATCTCTAATGTCACATTACAAGGGGAATGCCACATCAAAAGTGTATTCATCTGAGAGAACCATATTGATTTGTGAGTACATCCACGCCATCCGTAATGAGCACACGAACAACATCCCCCATCGTTTGTGGGAATATATGTGTTAATATGTGACGCTTCCGAGGGATCAACACCAATCTTTGAACTCATCTTTCGCTTCTGGAGTGAAAAACTAGCAGAAATAGAAAAAGGTTTCTGTTTTAAATTTAAGAACCTCTCTGTCATTGCGGGAAACAAACATTTCTTGATGCGGGTCATCGTTTTTCGATATTTTTATGAAGGTGGAAGATGACAAATTTCGTTATCTTTTACGAATCCACAGTCAATAGCCTGGGAGAAGTTGGCACATAGATATATTCCTATCAAGGCGCGATTTTCGTCGCCCTACCGACAAGGTTGGTGTTGTCATTACTGAAGCGCGCTGATGAACGCTGCTCTTCCGATTCACCTCATTATGTACCCTGGGGTTTTTCGTGGGGTCCACAAATCAATAAGGGAAATCATAAAGATTATTGGAGGCACAAACTATATTGAATTATCGGGATTTGAATCCACGTATGATGGAAATATTTAAAAGACACATCGACAAATAACATTATTGCCCCGTTCAGGTAATGTTTGTTCGACTGTTGAAATACTCCTCGGATCCGCTATCATACCACAGGATATAAGACTGTTTTTCTACCTGATTTCCAAAAGTTTCGGTCTTCGAAACTTGAGCGTACAAGCTTAAGTGGTTGTTGTGAGCCTTTTGAATATATCAACATATTGAAGTTTTTAATGCGACCAAATAATCTTAAATGACTCTCTATTGAATCTCTGTTTTGTAAAACGAATGATGCTGTTTTATACCGGTTATCCGGTTATTTCCACTTCATGCTAGCAAAGATGAACGTCTGTCACGATATGACCCAACTAATAATTCCACCATTGTTTTGTTCCTGGCATCGTCTTGGAAGAGTGTGTTAGTTTCATGACGGCAAGCCATTCAATTTTGATTTGACCACAATGATTGCTCTCTATATGGATTCATATATGTCCTCTAGAAGGTAGAATAAACCCATTTAAATTCGTACTGTTAGGAACCCAACAATATATCATTTATAGTCTACGATTTACATGACACATGATTCGGAAATACATATTCAACATAATTAATGAATATACTGAAGACGAGTCCTTTCTACATACAATCAACGTTTCACGTTTACGTCTTTGAAGACAAAGTGCAGTGGGATGCAGAACGTCCCAGAAAAGGAACCTTAAACCAGAAGCAGGTATTGCCACAGGCCGACTTGTAGCCATTGGCTGTTATTATCAAGCAGACCTTGGAGCATCCGATACAAGCTAGCATAAGAAAGGATATTTCAAAGCATGCAAATTGATGAACCATTTTTATTGATGGACGTCAAATATGACAAGCAAACCCACCTGTCCCTACGATTAACTTCCAAGAATGACCGAACGAGACAAATCGATATACATTATTTGTTTAAAATTGTATTGTTATTCTTATTGATAATCATTTGTCAACCACGGAAACGTATACATATACTGATTCTTGTTTTTCTCCGCTGGTATTATGTTATATGATATGCACACAAACAAACATCATAGCATTTCGGAGGGAACTTGATGGCCGTAATTATATACTTAAGTTTGAAAACAATATTATGACTTCTGAACATCAGGCATCTGGCAATAAGTTTCCACATCCACGTCCTGTTGATGTTGAAGTAGTGATAATTGCCACTGTTGGTGTCTCGGTGCTATTTGATGGAGACATGGGGGTGTGGTGGGGGTGGAATTCGTATAATGTGCATGATTGCGATGATCCCTTACATTTGGATGTTGCCCATGAGGCATCATAGATTAGTATAATGTGTGCCCTTTAACGCACTAATAGTACTGATTTAAACATACTTCACCTGCTCATAGTTTATACATTTTCATTTTCTTTCGTTGATTTAAATGTTCATTTTCTTGTTCTATTTCAACAATTTTTATGTGTTTCTACTAATGTTCTACAATGATTCTGTCTGATAGCTTGTTTCTATTATAAAATTTGGTAGTGTTGAAGAAATAGGAAAAAAGTATTAGCTTAAAACATATTGTAAAAATGTTAGCTTCAAGAATTAGTGCAAGGATAAGGAATCGAGAAACTGAAATCCTAATGCAGCATATTATCTAGAATATAACAAGCTACATCAGTAGTCGTACTATCAGACGAGATTTACAAATTATCCAATGCGTTCATAAAAATACCCTTTCTCATCATTTACCTCACCCGCTTGATTGGAAGCGTTATAACTGTTATAGGCTAGTTTGACTTTAGTTTAATGTCTCTAGAGTGATTTTACATGCATTTGTGAGACTTACTATAGTTCATAACGAGTCAAACATGCGGAAGATTTATTATTACATATTTACGTTTTCGTACACATTTCTGATGGTGGTTAAGTATGTTCGGTTATGCTAATAATGTCAGCAAGGTCATCCATCCTATATATGAGTTAGTGTTTAGTTCCATGTAAGGTTACATTTTATTGTGTAGTGTTTAGTTCCGTGTAAGGTTACATTTTATTGTGTATCATACTTATGCATACAAGGTCCCATTGGTTATAGAATATCCACTTACACTAATTATATATGGCATTTCAGAACGTGCTTGAAAGATCATATTTCGCCCCACAAGGACTATTACAAGTATGTGTCAAAAGAACCTGGAGAGGTGGTCACAGTTAATGTGCAATGTGAGCTCATGTTCGGGAAAGGATCTGTCTTGTGCAAGGTTTGTTTGTTTGTTTGATTAGGATTTTTAACGTAACTTTAACAATTTTTCAGTCATCTCGCTAAGATGTCTGCAGTGAGGCAGTTTATAGTGATATCTAGCACAGGGACATCATGCCGCAGACATGTAGCATGATGTCCCACCCAGTCACATTATCGTGACACCGCTCCGACCAGTCATAACACTACCCTCTTAGTGCTGAGCGTCAAGCGAGGCAACTGTTAGTACTATTTTTCTACGTCTTTGTTATGACTCGACCGGGGATCGAACCCACGACCCCCGGTTTCCGCGGCGGACTCTCTAACCACTATGCCACCAAAGAGGTTCTTGTGCAAAGTATTATGTTGTTTGGGCACGTACGTGTGGGTTTGTGGGTGCGTTTACATCCGAGGTAAGATAAAGTGTAGCTACATTTTGAGATTATGACGGCCTCCCCAACATTATGGTATTATTATTATCAATCTGGGCTAGATGGGAAGCTTAGTTAAAAAGATGTATTAATAACATTCCGCCTACCGAATACTCTGAAAATGAATAACATGTTGTAATATTTAGAAAGGATAAGAAGTATCATACTATTCATAAATATTATGCTTTTGACTAACGCCATATCTTTACTAAACTAATATATTTCTGTCTGTTGATGGTTGTAGTGAACCTCAATACATAAAAACAGTAGCAAATTTAAACACTAGAGCATATATAATCATGGTGGATGGTTTGTCTGATGCGAGGGATTATATTGTGTAGGCATATGTGTGTGTGTCTGTGTGTCTGTGTGTGTGTGTGTCGTTACATTCAGGAAAGATAAAGTGTAGCTAACCATTGAGAGGATGACGGCCTACTCAAAATTATGTGGTATTTATATTTAAAATTGTGTATGTATTACACATATCATACATAACATGGGCTAACTTCTAAGCTTACATTCAAACGTGTATGAAAGCTTCACGGAAAAAGCATTCCGCCTATCGAACACTGACAGTAGACCACATGTAGAAATATTTAGATAGAATAAGAAGTATTGTCCTATTCATAACTATTATGCTTTGGACTAGATCTATATCTTGAATAAACCAATACATGCATGCTGATGGTTGTAGTTAACCTTAACGCTTAAGAATCAGTAGTCAATTTAAACACTGGAGCATATATAATCATGGAGGATGGTTTGTTTCGAAAGTTAAAGATTTCTACCTTACAACGGACAAACTTAAAATGACAGTAAAACACAAAGCACAATAAAATGAACCTATCGAAGTAGATCAATGAGTCTCTGCAGTGCAAGTTGGTTTCGTTTAATTTTGCCCTGATGTAACATTGTGTGACAAGCAGTTCATCAACCGTGTAACAATAGAGTTTAACACACTGACGTTATAATTGAATTCATTATCTGTTATTACTGGCTTTGATCCTTGGAAAGTCAAGATTGTTTTATTTTTCTAATTGATCATGGAAATTTACTATGCATTCAAAACCGCTGTTTGCATTAATAGAAAGCAATATTAAAGCCGACATAGAACATTAATTTATCATTTAGGTCAGATATATAGATAGCAATGCGAAACGATGATAGCAAAATTTAACTCATAATCTGGAAAGTAGAAAAAACAATTATAATTATCATTATATCAAACTGGTGAAACAAAATTGAAAATACACGACTCAGACAGAAACTGTAAACTATTGAATATCGTGAATGTATGGCATAGTCCATGCTCTACTACAAGGAACACAACATTAAACATGCTTGGTCCAACTGAAAGAGGAAAGAAAGAATGTAATTTGTAACAACGCTTGCAAAACATGTGCCATATAGTACATACAAAATATGAAAACACTTTAATATAAGAAGATAATGCTTTACATAGATGATACGATTCTAAATAAATTCATATCAGCCCTTCTATTGTTTCTTGGTTCTACCTTCAGTGAAACTGCAATTGTTCACAACCGCAAAATTGAAGATACAAAAGCAAGAAAGTCAAAGAATCGTACCGGACAGGCTAGAACACTGAGAAAAATTCCCATCTAGTCGTTAAAATAATTCGTTCAATTTATTGAGCAGTAACTCAGCTATAAATTTTATAAAAAAATTACTCTACTTACAAGGTAGTGTTTCCACAGATAGGTATTAGCTATTTACTGTTATGACTAGATTCTTAAAACTTGGTGATTTGTTTCGTCTTTTTATGTATTCGTTCGGCCTGTTTAACGCTTCAAGGATGTTTTGGATGTTATTTCAAGACTTTATCTAGCTCTGTCTATCCTTGAATTAAAAACCAGATGAATGGATCTTAATCAAAATTATACTTTACCAACCAAACGAACTCATAGGTGTGTAAGTTTCACATCTTACATGTTAAGGTCATGTTTATGCGTTTAGTTGATAATCACATCTGTGTTTTGCACCCGGAATACATACTTTTACACAAAAATGTATGACACATTATGAGATATATCTTCAACGAGTACTTTCCCACATCAAAAATGTATTTGCATGTGTTTCATATATCTTTCTTATCATTGCCAGTCATCAGTCTCGATTATTCTATGCATCTCTTATTACCGTGTCCGTACACAAACAAATGAAAATGTGCCGATCGTTTTATATTTAAAGAATAAAATTATTTTGTTTAGCTCATAATCACTTCAGTTTGCTTTATCTCATGTACAATATTCTTCTAATTTTAATGGGACACCCAAATCACAATGTTGGTCACTATGACCTGCATTTTACACATCAGTGACGTTTTTCTTTTTAATGTTTTACCAACCTGTGGTTAGAATATATGTCTCGGATGGTGGAGGTCGCTGTTTGAATACCGGTCGAGTCATACCAAGGACTTATAAAAACGGTACTAGAAGCTGCGTCGCTTGACACTCAGCATATTGTTAGTGTTAGGACTCGTCGGCCAGGTGTCAGGATAATGTGACTTGATGGGACATCATGCTACATGTCTGTGTCATGATGCCCCAGTTCAAGACATCACTACACACTGCCAGACTGCAGACTGAAAATATATTAAAACTACGGTAAAAATACAAATCACACCCACGCCCTCTATTTAATATTGTAATATTCATGTTTAAATGATTACACTGAAATATAAACATAGAAAATTATTGTGACGTACATTTCAATGATTTAAATTGTGTTTTCGCATTGAGCATAATATGTAGATCTTACAAAGTATTTACTTCCTTCATACAATCATAACACTTCTGGAGATGACGTGTTTTGGTGATAGCTGCTGCTACATGTCCGATGTAAAGTTTAACTGAAGTGGGATTTAAATTTGTGTCATTTTGATTAATTAGACACTGATCATGCTAAAATCACGGTAAGCATTTAAATTACTACAATAATTTTGCAACAAAGTAAATCTCAATAGACTAATTTCATATGTTTCTGGGGCTGCATTAGTTTCTTTATTTAGCTTTAAACTATGCTAATGTGTTATATTATGCGTACATAGTAAGTTACCTGGAATCATGGTATTTGGTGTGTGGATACCTTTTGGTAATAGCTACAACATGTGTGTGCAAGTATGTTTCTTATGAATCTATTTTATATTTTGGAGACGTACTGCCATTTTGAATTTAAAATATGTATGTGCGCCCACCTAACCTCACATTGAAGATATCGCATAGGTACTATAGTTACAACCAAATAATTGCGAATGTGTCATAAATTATATGATTCACACAACGTAGCTAATTATTTGATTTTATGATCAAATATATAACAATAAAATCTAGACCAATATACATCCAAACATACTCCATTGTAATAATTATATCGTTCATGGGTGATGCGTTGCCATCAATAGTTTGTAATCAAACCAACAACAATGTCCTCAATATACAATTAATAGCATAATTTTGTAAGTCTAATGCGATTATCAGTTTGTAAACAGTCTGTATTATAAATGCTTTTTATCTAATGCCTTGTCGACATGGACGTCGATGTTGTCATCGTGGCATATTCGGCAGCGTTATTGTATATGCGAGTCGCATTGCGTTCCTGTTCTACAAGTCTGAGCCATGTTCGTGTCAATAGTGATATTCTCTCCAGTGCAGCCATTTAAGCACAATGCTGTGATTCATATATATATATATATATATATATATATATATATATATATATATATATATATATATATGTGTATGTATGTATGTATGTATGTATATATATATGTATATATATATATGTATGTATGTATGTATGTATGTATGTATGTATGTATGTATGTATGTATGTATGTATGTATGTATGTATATATATATATATATATATAATTCATTTGGAATTGTCATGGTGTCGACTGGCATCGTGTCAGCCTCGAGCCTTAGGTTTGCTGACGGTATAGTTTATAGTCTGACCACTTGTATTTTACACTTGGTGTATCTCAAGGCCCAAAATCGTTGCTTCCTCTTCCATACAGTACTCCTTGGAGAGATCAACACAAGCAAAGCCAGTCTAGCGAACGAAATTCATTTTGGTTAGGAGTAAAGAGACTAAGGTACTTTTCTGCGCATATAGCACGGCAAAGCTGAAAGCATTGCCACAGTCTCTCGTACTGACTTTTATGTCACTCGTTTCCCATGTAACGTAATTATTCATTAATAACCTAAACGACTGCTGAACGCTGTCACGCTGAGGTGAATCAAAGTCTACGATTTCCATCCAATAAAATTCAGCGCATCACAAATCTTGATAAAACGAACAGTTCAAAAGGGAATACATGTATAAAAATGACTAAATAAAAACACAGCTTACATGACTAATTTAGAACGCGTCCTTAGGATTTGTATAGACTTTTTTAGTACATCATGATATTGTAAAACATGAGTACACAATTCAATTGTTCGTTTTCCTTCATCCATGTGTTTCGAAATATTAGTAACATAATTCCAAATATATTTCTTAATTTGGACATATGTGGCCTTTTGTTTCTCAGGGTTATTTGCAGCTGTGAAATATTTAAATTTTTGACATTTATGCTAGTAGGTTCTAGTCTTTGTATTTTTCAAAGGCTTGTCTGTTATCCAAATATGTCTGAACAAGGTACGTATTTATAATTATTACTGAGTGAACAATAAAGTGGAAAATGAACCAATATATGGGCCAAGCGGTTGTATAACACCTTTCAGTTTAATAAACTTGTATTAAGCACAGATCTCATAATATGCTCGCGTATTTGTGTGTCATTTTCATATATGTGCAGAACTGCAAAGCTAACAGACAGAAACTAAAAAGTAAATTATAAAAGGATGTATCGTTATAAGATTGTTCAGTCCAGTTAACATGGGACCAATAAATTTCGCGGCAGGTGGTCTTCTTGAATGTCTCCGAAAAAGATTGTTCGCGTGTGAATTGTAATAGTGTTCGAAATTAATAAGTTACGTTAATCGCATTCTAGTCCCTTCGTCCTAAGAACTGGAATATCTAAAATATCGGATAACACTATACTTACCAACACTGACATGTTTTAACCCATCACTATTAGACAGACTGAAAGAAGAAACAAATTTGTTTTCCAACATAATAAAGAAATCAGACATTATATTAACTAGAACTTTATGAATTTATATCGACTTATACGTAACAATATTTAAGTGTAGATGGGCAATATAAAAATGTGTGTAGTGTTAGTTTCTGATATCACGAATACTTATGAACAATATATTCTTTCGTGGCTACAGCATCTGAAATACGACATGCTGAATCGGTAGGGGGAGACTACTTGCGTGGTACTGTTCCAACCAACAAATAAAACCGATTACTTTTAAAAAACTGAATCTGTACAAACTTGTCATATAGGTTTGTAAAGTTAGAAGGCTAGACGAACGAGTCTAGAGACTCTTTAAATAGGCCGTAAATTGTAATTGTCAAAATATTTATTTATGATGAGTCAAACAATCACACAAATACCACTGCTCCTCTTTGCTGTTTGATTAGACAATTTACTGCAGGCAGTTCATATGGCCAGGATTCGGGGAGACATCAAGAGATACAAATCACTTTTTTACTCAATTTTGTTATAATTTGCAGATAACTTGTTATATTTCCAGTTGTAGAGTGCAATACGGAGAACCATATTCTCATTTATTTCACCATTTATTTTCGATGGCAGATGAATTCCAAATTTAAATGTCTTATCCAGTGTCGAGTTCCTTAGTACGAAACCTACTGGCAATGAATCGGTAACAAATCTAGTATTTATAATATTTGGTATCTAGAGAAGTTAATACACATGAACTTGAACACTACTAAAAGGTAGATCGACTGCGATACTTGTTTCTTTCTCTATCAACACATAAAATGGACAAAATCTAAACAGACGTAAGATATTACTAGGACCAGTCGCAATTAGAAACTTTACATCGAATGATAAAGAAACAGGACACATAATTAAAATATCTTAATATGTAATTGAACCCGGCATGTCAGTTTGGCACTCGTGGAGCATAGGTTTAGACTACATCATAATTAGATTTAGTTACTATCTATAAAGGTGGCTTAATAGACATAATATAAAAGTAATTTATTCTTTTTTTAAAGACTGCTCGTCACAATATCTGCCTTCTAATGAGATGTACGGATCCACGAACGAATTTTTGTATTGAAGAATATCATGGCGCAGCAAGAGGAACCGAATGTGGAAGAGATATGGTAAATCTCTCCTCTCTCTCTCCATCTTTACTGACAACCAAATGTTTTCTCTGTTATGAAAATCAAATTTAATAAAAGACATGTTTTTTTTAAAATAAACCTATTAAGTCTTTAGCAAGCAATGCTTAGTTGTTGCAAAATCAAAATAGGAAAAACGGGTCGGAATTTTAAATCTAAAAATGATTGTAGTCACAGGACATTATATATATATATATATATATATATATATATATATATATATATATATATATATATATATATATATATATATATATATATATAATATTCTTTTATTCTTTTTCCAGTGGTGCATTGATGGCCTTTGTGTTCCTAGACAGCAAAACAAGTTAGTTGAGAACAGTAGTTAACCTGCCATATTCGCGATTATTCGTTGTTTGAATTCTTCCCTGGCCAGCAGGATACGCAATGAAGTGCAGTTATTTGAAATGGAACATGACTGTCTTATGTCCCATATAGACTGTCCTATGTTCATACTGGGCTAAACATATAACAAGTAGAAACAAACATTCCTTGTGAAGAATTGGTTTAGAACATGTAGCAAACATTCATACTTAACTCGGTCATGATACCTGAAGTACGTTAAATTTAGTACATTCGATGATAATGATGATGATTTTACAGTCTTGGTAAAGTCATAGTTATGAAATGAAATATCGACCATTCAATAAATTAAGATCACAAATTAAGGAAATTCTTCTGTTTAACAGGTCACTAAGAGATTATCCCAGCCGTGTATGAAATTGGAAACGTAGCAGGACATCCAAACTAAATTAAAAATATAAAACTGCCTTTGTCGTTTAGTCCCCAGCAACGCATAAATATGTATCTGTATATTAATCAGGGCCGGCGCTTCCGCTAGGCGAACTAGGCAATTGCCTACGGCGCTGGGCTAAGGGGAGAGAGGGCAGACAAAAAATTAAATTGGGTTTTATTTCATGATGAGCGGGTGGGGCAGGGCATGAGTGGGAAGGCTGGCGCCAGATATCTGTTCTCGCCTTGGGCGCCAAAATGTCTTGCACCGGCCCTGATATCAATTTACATTACTAATTTCAATTGGCACTTTTTTCAGAACATTACATATATAATCGAATATATATATATATATAATGCTGTCTGGTATTTCTGACCACCTATGGTTGGCGTCACCAATATTGAAACAAAAAAGCATACAGAATATGACGAATTGACAATAGTTAACTCATCAAAATAGTATTCTGAACACTTACACTAAATTTAGACACACGGGATACCTCCCACGTGTTTTCATGACTCACGATATTTCAGACTATTCTAATCATAGCTTTGACGCAATGTATTATTTACCCATCGGGATACAAAAATGAAATACATTACTTGGACTGTTTCTGGCAGCAGTTCAGTTGAGTAATTAGATTAGTTTTATAACTAGTGTTACAAAATTCAATATAACAATGCCAATAAATGGCAAGCGATATTAAGCAAACTAAACCGATCTTGTAAATTTGTTTAGCAAAATACAACTTTTTGTAAAACAAGCTATTATGTTGAAGAGAAAATACAATGAATAGGATTTAATTTATTTACAACGTTCTGTTTTGGGAGAAAAACAACTAAAAAATTAAAAGACCGACAGAAGTGGCCGACAAAGTGATATACATGTATGTTTGCTTTTTTATTTTTTTTTACTTCCTGGAAAAGAAAAGTAATTGTCGATTACAGTTAGTAACTAAATCGACTTGATTTGAGACCGGAAATATATATGTGATTAAAGATTGAAACCTTTATTGGCGGAATGAAATTTTTGTGATAGACTTTAAGAATCAGATCCTATTCAAGGATATATATATATACTTTTATTCTTTTTCCAGTGGTACACTGAAGACCTTTGTGTCCCTAGACGGCAAAACAGGTTAGTTGAGAACAGTAGTTAACCTGCCATATTCGCGATTATTGGTTGTTTGAATTCTTCTCAGGCCAGCAGGATACGCAATGAAGTGCAGTTACTTGAAATGGAACATGACTGTCCTATATAGACTGTCCTATGTTCATAATGGGCGAAACATCAAACAAGTAGAAACAAACATTCCTTATGAATAATTGGTTTCGAACAAGTAGCAAACATTCATACTTAACTCAGCCATGATACCTGAAGTAAGTTAGATTTAGTCCATTCGATTATGATGATGATGCTGATGATGATGAAGATGATGATGATGATGATGATTCTAAATTCTTGGTAAAGTCATAGTTATGAAATGAAATATCGCCCATTCAATAAATTAAAATGACAAATTAAGGAAATTCTTCTCTTTTACAGGTCACTTCCAGATTTTC